>JARFIW010001480.1:8215000-9506875 GCA_036346225.1 Platerodrilus igneus | reverse complement strand
AAGCAGAATTCTGTTTTCTATATAGGCCTTAGGCCTCTGATATGGTTCTTCAGCCTTGGTTGGAGACTCTTCTTGTAGTGGACCAAGTTCAAGAGGTTTGCTTGGTATCACACTGGTAGGATATCATTTCCGAATAAAGAAATGTGCAGTTAATTTTATTCCTTTATTTACGGGTAAAATCACGAACATTGTAGCACACAAAAACAAATATATAAGGTATAATAAGGAATCACGGATTACATAAATCTCGTGTTACATATATCGATAAAGCACGCTAGGGTGCATCAATATTAAGAGTGCACAGCTCATCATACGAGTGCCTAACAACTACTATCATATGGTTAAGGAAGGGATGCTAACCCCTCGTTCACTATAACTAAAGGCGGGTTTACATCATAACAAGAAATTCGCCTTAACACTGTATCTATGCAGGGATAGACAGAGTTCTTTTTGAATGCTAAATATTTTAGGAAGTGCCGTTGTACCTTTTCTATCATATTTATGTGTGTAACATAGGATGAATTCCAGACTATACTGCCATATTCGAGTTTGAACCTCACATAGGCAAAGTAAATAGTTTTGAGGGTGTCACAGGTAAGGCGTTTGCCCATCCTAATTAAAAAGCCAAGTGATTTAATGTAAAAACTTAAATTTAATGTTAAAACTTTACACATCCTGCACCGTTGCAGCAGCAGCCCACATGAGTCCGACTTTCCCAGGTTTGTTAGGGTTCGTGACAGTAAATATAGGTTAATACCACTTCTTCGGGTTTCACCTATAAACTTCATTTTATGTTAGTTTTCAAATATAACCTTTGATAACGTATTCGTTAATTTGTCTTGCAGTACTTATTGTTAGGTCAGGATTTTATTTATTTTTATTTTATTTATTTATTTATTTAAATAAAATAAAAATAAATAAAATCCTGTCCGGATTTTTCTTTATCTTTCTTTCCAAGCAAAATAATCGGTTTTGTACCATGCTAAAACTGTCAAGAAATTTGACGTTATCATATCGTCATAACAATCCCGTTGTATATTTATTGATCACCAGTTTTGAATGTTGTCTGTTGTAACGACATTTTTATTATTTTGTGTGGAGGTTACATTGTAACTCTTTTAGTAATTCAATTTTCCATTGTGCATGTTACAGCTGTTGCAAGGCCAAGATCTTTTCTTTAAAACAAACTCTTGTTTATAAAAACTATCTGCAACCAACATTACTTATACAAATTTAATATTCCTTTATAATAAATATGGTTCTGGGTTGGGACCGTGTCATTTTATAAATTAAGGTCGACGTTTCGCCCACGTTTGTAAGGGGCTTCATCAGGACAAGAAAATAAATAAGTAATAAAATAAAAATAATACTTCGCTACAAGACACCTTTTGGCTTTGAATGGGCTAGTGAGTCTGCTAGTTCAGGAGTAACTCTTCTCTTTACACTTTAACTTGTCTACTTGTAACATAAATTTTCTGTAAATTTGTTCATTGACTTTAGCGCGATGCATCTGTTATTTTAGTTATTATCTAACAACATTTATATAATTCATTCAACCATTATTGCATATTTAATAACCAATAAACTCCCAAAGCACACTTTAATTCAAATTACACTTAAAATCTACTACATACTACATATTCTTTACTGATAACACTTAAATATACAACTTGTTAATGTGTTCCTACCTCTTAAAGTATCTAAGATTTCAAATTGTTCCGACGATTGGCGATCGTTGGTCACTTTTCGTTTCTTAGTTGAACTGGAAGGTCGCTCCGTGTTGAAAACATTCAACATGTGCAGGAAAATCAAGTTTTCCTGGTGAAGACATCGTAATAGACGGTCAGACTGGTAAAAGTTGTCCATGACAACTAATGTAGAAATGTAGTGTACAAATCCCTTTGCGAACGGTTTGTATAAATGAGTAAGCATACGAAATTAATTATTTTATTATAGTACAACTTTGATACCGTGCAACTTTGCAACCATGAAATTTTGAATTTTAAAACTTTGAAGCTTTGGAATGTTAAAACTTCTATAACTCTGGAAATGTGGATGGTCTTTTAATAATTTTGATATAATTACACTTAAATTTATGGAACTCGTTTAGAAGGAAAATCAATAAACTATGTGATCCACACGTGGCCGACGTCGCTATGTAACCAGCGTGTTCTACTGATGCACAGGTCGTTTGAAGGTTACAGGTCATTGTCACTGTCGGTAAGAAAGTATTAGTTTCTAAAAAAATGCTGACGTTACAAAGTCCATTGCGGAAATTTTGCATGCAATGATATGCTTTTGAAACTTGTTTTACATTATGTTGCTGTATGCAATTTATTATGACTTGTGTAAATGTTTTGTCAATTAATTTTCAAAAGATCCTTTTGTAAAGTATAAAGTACAATGAGTACTATAACCTATTTCTAATTAATAGTGTGTTCAATTTAAAATATCATATCTCACCGATTGTACAGGTGTAGATATACCTCGTCAGTTATCTTGTTTATGACGAATTGAAATCCTAATATGTTAAGTTATACCACCTGAATGTTATATGATGAAAATTGGAACGTAAAATAATCTGTCAATTATTGATTTTTACCAAAAATTAAATAAGAAATATTTAAACATTGTGAGGTCGCGTAGCGCTACAATGACTACTTTATAAAAATATATAATGTCCATAATTAAATATCCGACTTAGAAATCACTTTCATAAGAATTGAACTTTATTTATTACTGTTATGTACTATGATGTTATTTACTTTTCTTAAAAGAGAATACAGAATTATTTTTTTTGGACTTCAGTTCATTTTTCAGTAATATTAAATTTTCCAAATTTTGTACGCTGTTTACAAAGTAAACTTACCCGAAAGAGTATCATGATAGTAGAGACAATTGAACTTAATTCAAAGATTCTATATTCATACTGATCCGTAATATATATAGGTTGTCTATGTTGGTAGAAACTATGTTTCAGAGTCACCCCACTCATCATTAGATCCTTGAAGAAGACGAACAGATGTAAGTATGATATATGTGACAACCAAACTTTGTATTTAAAGTGGTTTATGATAATATAGGTTTCCAAATTTTCCTTGAAGCAAATTCATTCAGTCAGTTGCTTTATAAAAAATTTAGGTGGCGTCCTTTATTCTGTTTCTTTCAATTCAAATATACCCACTGACCCAATCTCATGCGACCGTGGGCCAAAAAACCCAGTTAGCTAAATGTCTTAGAGTGTTCTTTTACTATAAGCCAATTTCCATCCAAACCTTACCCTGGGCTTGATACAAGTACATAAGAATTCTCGGTAGGTAATGTTAATCTACCACAATTCATTGTGGAATAGATTGATAGAAAAAATATAGATAACATACTTAATATTATCTTTTTATTATTTTTATTTTATTACTTATTTATTTTCTTGTTCTGATGAAACCCCTTACAAAAGTGGGCGAAACGTCGACCTTAATTTATAAAATGACATGGTCCCAACCTGGAACCATAAATATTTATAATGACTCCGGCTGTGAAAGCCTCAGACAATATCACAAAAACCTTTAATTTATCTTTTTGGAAAATTTATCAAGATGCAACTTTACCTTGCCTGAAGTGACATCAGTAAAAATGGTGGTTCCACACCGTGCTTTAAATTCACTTATGATTAAAGGTTAACACAGCTGTATTTGGTTCCTGTTATCTGCCTGTTTTCAACATATGGTTTAAAAAAGCCCTAGTCCTACTGTTTGATAAAGTAATCAAATTGTATTGTTATATTTTATCTATTATTTAATCTAAAAAAGTGATCTCACTAAAAATTATTCTTCTACCTAATTTAAATTATGACATGTTAAAGCAAGATTTTCATGAAATTCCTGTTTATTTTTGGTACCTTAATAACACGTTTTACCATTCTAATCATATTGTGTTTCTTTTCCTTAAGAACGACTTCACGATTTTAGTCTGGAGTCGAATGTTTATTAGTATTTAGAATAACTTAGATACTACACAGTATTAAATTCTTTAATTTCACAAACCTTATTTCTATGTATATGCAATCATATTAATGTGAACGTTTACAAATTAATACATTAATTTTGAAAATAGCAAAGGTATTATTCAAGTTTATCAAGTTTTATTTGATATTGTATTATATATATATTTTCTTTCAGCTGTCTTTACGTTGGTTACCTTTTAATTACCGGTTGATTAAAGTCTCATGTATTCTCCGCAGCCACCAATGGTCGACGCATAGCCCCGCTAAAGTGTTTACAAAATACTTTGTACTTCGTCTTAGTCTCTCATAATGATACGGCACACTCTAACGGTAATATTTTGGGGTACTATTAACTGGAATTATTTCTATGAACAATATAAAAAAATCTTTCTTAATTTTATGTGAGAAATGCCTTTTTGAACTTTTAAATAAGTTACTGACCTGAATAATATTCAAAAATATATAAAACAAGACTTTGTGGTTCAAACCTCTATGACCTAAATTTCCTGCAACAGAAGTAAAACATTATTGAAAGATTGTGCTTAATGAACATGTTATTCATGAAATCAAAATATAAAGGGTACATTTTAGGTAATTTGTAGTAGATGTATTGACCGTCTCGACCGTCAAGGAACAGAAAAAAATACCGTATTACAACATAATGGACATAACACACAAAGTAGTGGGACAATAATCTTGTACATAAGCATAGATTAAAATCTATAACATCATGAGGCATCCAAAAGAAAAGAATTATATATGAACAGTCAATTGGAAAACATTAAAATATAGTTATACGAGATAAGGGGCCGTGTGGTTGAGGTAGTATGAGAACAAGTTAACAGTTGAATGACGAGAAGAATCGCAGCTTCAAGTTCAAGGTGTGATTGTATTTCCCATGGGGAAGAGAAAATGCAAGAGCGACATGAAAATCAAATATGCTGGCAGATGTAAGCTAAGGGGAGCGTGGATATAGTGTCATGACGACAGTTTGTTAAAAGGGGTTAGGACCTGGCGAGTTCAACCTTTCATTAAATTACAATTTTGTTTGGTGTTTGGTCAAGGAAACCGTGTAGCTGAAAGAACAAGACATTGCTGTGCTGGTGGTTTTTGCAAAACCTCAAAGTTTTAAGATTGGAGTGTAAACAGCGAATAACATTATAAACTTTTATGTTTATACTGCTTTATAATGTACATGTGGATCGAAAATGTAAAATGGTTGATCTTTATATAATGAGAAATGAACAAAAGTGAAAATAATTATTTGATTGAATGATGATTTAGCGATGGAACGAATGGTTATTAAATTTAAGCATAACCACTATTTTAAAATATTAGAAAAATATATATGTACGTAGTGATTTTACATTATTTAGGAACTAGGACAAGATTTAGATTATTGTAAAGGATATCCAACTACCTCAGTGATGGAATCGTATTGGGAAAAGGCATTGCATCTTTCAGTATTATTTAATTATGACAAAACTTAATAAGTGTTTTAAGATATTTGAAAGAAAGGTAACGTACATTTTGATAAGTTTAGAGAACTGAGCCATGGAGCCCTATGTGGAATAACCATGTTCTGTGTAGGGACATTATCGGACGGGATTGATGTGACTAGATGGTTTGGCGTTCGTGAATTATGACAAGTAGATAACCCTTTCAGGGTAAGCGGTAGTGTAACATAGTTTTTTTTTGTTTGTATTTCAGTTGTTTTATTTATTATTTTTATTTCAAATTTCTATTTTTTTTTGTAATTTTTCAATAGGAACCCACCCCCCTCACTACTGAAGTTTATTAACTCAACGCCCATGGTACTCATAACAATGTTAAAGATAACAATGCAAGTACTTCATGTAACTGTGAATGCTACGCGAATTGGTTTATTTCTGCATTATGTAATATATTACAAATGTAAATTCTATTCTTATTCAAAGAAATTAGTTATTATTGTTATATTTCTTTTAAGTGAGGTATATTTTTAATTTTTTTTCAATTTTATTTCTGCTTAATCAATGGTAGTTTGGTTGATGAATGTGATTTTACAATAAATTATCTTCGTTAGCCGAGGTACTACTGTATCAGCTTCCTGAACTGTTATATGTACTTAAATAATATATGCACTACAACAATTCTAAAAGAATTTATTTTTAGTTTGTTTTAAGTATTGCAAGTGATGATGAAGAAGGATTATATAATCTTTATTTTCATAGTTGTCCTAACTATGATGTTAACAAACATGTTACTTTGGATTTTTCGGTAAGCTTAAGATTTTATTATTATCTAGATAACCATTCTAAAAGCATTTAATACAAGAAGCAAAATTTTATAATGATTTGTCTTTCAAAACATATACCAAAAACTCACTTTGATATGACAAGCATGATGTTTTGGTGTATTTGATGTTTCTTTAAATACATCTCAAATCTCATTTATTAAATATACATCGCGTCATAGGATGTTACTTGGATCTTCTTAAAAGCTAAGTTCTGCATTATGTTTCAACATTGTGAACTGTAATTGCATAATTGTATGCTAACGTTTTGCTACTTGGATTATCGCAGGTTCTGAGATAATGTTCTGTACCTATATGAACCCCACAAAGGTACAAGCTTCAAATTAAAAACTGCCACAATAAAATAATATTATTTGTACCCATTATGCATAGTCCTCTTATTTTTAGACAAGTTTAGGAATTTCTTTAAAACCTTTCCTAAAATCTTTCATTTTCTTACTACAAGAAACCAAAACAAATTGAGCCAGAACCAAACTTTGTTATATTTTTATTACATCTGTTACACTTTTATTCGAAAGTTTATAGATAGGTAATACAGTTAACAAAGTATTACACTTAGATGGTGGTACATCTACATGGCGATAGATGGTTCTTAAAAGCCGGTAATACAATTACCAAAGTTCATAAGATACATCGCGCAGCGCAATGATTAAAAAGCAATGCTACACCCTGGCGGAGGAAAACGCAAACCTTTTACAGATTTGGTGCGCGGCCCCCACCATGACGTCAGCAATAATTTATATTACGCCATAATCGGAAACATAAAAATTAAATAAACAATTAACAAAAGTTCATATTCATGAACCATTTAAACGGTATTACTCACCCCGGAAATCTGACATTCTCCAGGTACGCCTATCATCCTTCCGGGTCGAAAATGAAGATATTGCTCCGATGTTGCTGGTAGAGCTTGGACATCCAATTTATCTCGGGGTCGTGGGCTGCTCCAGGGTCATCTCCGTTTCCTATATGTAGTGGAACGACAGGAATAGGTTAATTAAGGAACGACAAAACAAGATAATCAAGATAAGGAAATCTACATAATAAGATAAAACACGACACCCGGCACGACTGTTTCACTTGAAAGTTCGGCAAAAACAGCCACGATTCCAGGGCGTCACGGAAACACGACCCCACTCTTTGTCTAGTATTGCCCTAACCCTCTAGGGATATGCACACTACGCAAACTCACTACTATTACGTGCCGGAAGCACCGCCTAGTCTATTTAAAATGTTCCCGCGTCTCGCGTATTTGAAAATTATGGCGGGAAACTTCCGTACATTAAAAACTAAACTACTAACAATGTTAAAGTGCAATGGCACGTAACAACTTGTCATCTTTTTTCGCTAACGATTACATGCCTGATGGGGTTATGCCAAAGCATTATGGACTTGTACTCGCACCAAATTTAAAAACACCAACTTTATCAGGAGATTTCCATAAAATTCAGATTAATAGAGAAACTGATAGAATTGTACTTAATTATATCAATTTAGTTCTCAATAGTATTGTTTTAAAAAGAAATGATAGCATCGAGCAAACAACAAATCCAATTACAGCTTCAGTTGAAAATGAAACTGTGGAATTTACATTTCCTAAAACAATTGTACCTGGAAATTAGGGTAAATGTGCCAGTAGTTGACCAATTGAGAGATGTTATTTTTAAAAATTGTTTCAAAATATGTTTAAGAACTATTGATCTATTGCAAAATGGAATTACAGCTAATTTTGGCATGTAACATACCTACATGCATTATATTCTTATCTCTAGCTACAATTTAAACAAATGAAATCCTTTGCACTAGTTTCATCGTACACCATTCCATAGAAATTAGTACACATAAGATGATACCATCTGTTACATTGGTCACATCCTATATTTTTAAGTCATTGTCCTCAACATCACTAACAAGTTCCTCATCACATGTGCTACAAGTGATAACAACTTTAGTCGCATTTTCCGTCACTTCACTCAATTTCTTATCGTTTTTCATATCTGATGTTTTCTTTGGTAATGCTTTTTTCTTATTACTTTTATTTTGAACTTTAAGTAGTTTTCGTTTCTCTTTTTCTTCTACAATTGTCTGTTTTTGTTTTCCTTTTCTACAAGATATTATCTATATGCAGCGGAGGAGATTCTTGATGGCATATCTGTTACATTGGTCACAGCCTATATTTTTTAAATCATTGTCCTCAACATCACTAACAAGTTCCTCATCACATGTGCTAGAGGTGATAACTACTTTAGTCGCATTTTCCGTCACTTCACTTAATTTCTTAGTGTTTTTCATATCTGATGTTTTCTTTGGTAATGCTGGGAAGTTCTGAAAAACAACTGTGACGTGTCATTTTGATATGTATCGAATTGCTTTTGGTATTTAATTTTTATATATAATGGCATTATAATTTTAAGTTTAAATTAAGCGTCGTTTTCTGAACATTTACATGACTTGGGTATTGTGCCGTTGGATGTTTTTCAATTATAAATACTCTAAATTTCCTTTCTTTTGCTGTGTTCGTAGATATAAGTAAAGCCTTTGACTCTATAAATTGTGAAATACTATTTAAAAAACTTTATTTTTATGAAATAAAGGGTATCCCCAATAATTGGTTCAGATCATCGAAATGGGAATTATAATGTATCTCGAAACTTGAAATAAAACTAGGTATGCCTCAAGACTCTGTTTGGGACCTTCTATCAGATACACATGTAGCACTTTGTTTGCAGATGATATTAACTTAAGTTGGGAATCTTCTTCAATCACTTCACTTTAATCTGTCACTTCAGAAATGTCATCGACTAATAATTGGTTTAAGATAAATAAACTTTCGGTAAACTCTAATAAAAACGTGTTCCTTGTCTTTTAAGGGTTGAAATTGCATTAAATAGATGAAACAACTTAATAATTTAAAGTATTGTACCTCTACCAAATTCCTTGGTCTGATGGTTAACTGCAACCTTACTTGGAATGAGCACGTGACCAAATTTTCTAATTCTTTAGCTACTGCTTGCTATGCTATTGGATCTGTGTCCAGGCTATCGACGGAAATTCGCACTCTCAATGCATACGATGCATTATTTGCGATTTCGACTAGCTTTTTGGGGCAACAGCTCTGTCAAAAGCATTGGAATAATATTTAAACTGCAAAAGAAAGCAATTCGGATGGTTTGCAAAATTTCTAGATATACTCGTTGCAGACCATTATTTAAAAACTGTTCTTACTTGTGCTTCCGCATTCATTTGTAATACCCTTCTATTATTTTATAAATATCGAGCTAACTTTCCTATTACAAATTCTATTCATGGTTATAACACTCGAAATTCCAATGCTGTCTATTGTCTTGGTCCTACTTCAACACTATTTAAAAGATCATTCTGGTATATGGGCCCTACTATATATAATAAACTTCCAGCCTCGATCAAAGACCTACAGAATCCTTCAACTTTTAAAAGTGCCCTTTTATCCTTGTAATGCTAACGATGTTATTTTACCATAGAGAAATTTCTTGAGGATGACTGACTAGTATTTTTAAAATATCAAAAGTTGTTAGGTTTTTTTTTTTGAATAGTATGTTATATTTGATTATTTAATGTGTAATTATGTTACTTATTTATTTATATATGTAGTTTGTATTTAAAAGTTTGTAATTGCACTGATTTACCTGAAGGG
The DNA here is from genome assembly GCA_036346225.1 of Platerodrilus igneus. Classification (NCBI taxonomy): domain Eukaryota; kingdom Metazoa; phylum Arthropoda; class Insecta; order Coleoptera; family Lycidae; genus Platerodrilus; species Platerodrilus igneus. Next base: position 9,496,906 of record JARFIW010001480.1, on the reverse strand, counting down.
ATAAGTGTAACTGCCATTATATATGGGTACAAATATGCATTTATCTATCTATTTATTATCTTCTTAAAGAAACGATATCTTCTAAATTACTGTCGAAGCACTATATTTAACTATCCAAGCACCAAATATTAGTTTATATTATCACTATAATAATTTATATCAACACTAATTTATATCGCATCTTTTAAAGCTTTAAACTAGGACATATTGTAATTACAGTTTCAATTGGAACTGAACGCCATTATCCACGATGGTAATTAATATACATGTTCAAAACCTCTAGATTTTTCGAAAACATATCAGAAATTATGCAAACAACTTCTCGAATGTACTTATTGAAATCTAAATAAGTCTTAAATGCAAACACTTGCACCTGTCAATCTAACCCATCTGAAAATGAAGTGCACTGGGATCTATCAATCATCTTTTGTGTACAAATGGCTCATTTGCATTCTGATGTAATTATTCTGGTTAAAGACAAACCGATCGACATTACAATACGTTTTAAGAAAATTCTATGTAAAAGCACAGAACATTTTAATTACACTGAAGTTGCATGCAGTGTTGTACTAAGAGGAATTGGAATAACTACAATAAGAATTTTTGCAGTAATGATATATGTATTCAAGTTTAAGTCTGTCAGTCAAATTGTTTTCAGTTTTGCTTCCTGGAATATACTAAATTTAAAAGTTACATATAGTCTATTTTGTCTTAGGTTATTAATTTTTGTTACTTTTTCAGATTAGAATATCAGAAGAAAATGTTGGAAATTTCTTATCAGCAGGGGAAATGCCACTTCCAGCCCTTTATTGCACCATGTCCGTTTTATTTTTATTATCGGGAGCGTTTTGGGTATTTTTATTAAAACAATCACGACATCCCGTTTACAAGATTCATTATTTAATGGCCGCACTTGTTTTTATTAAATCTTTGTCATTGGCATTTCACGGTATGAACTATCATTTTATAGAACGTTTGGGAGTACATTTAGCAACATGGGCTGTATTATATTATATTGCCCATTTACTAAAAGGTGCATTATTGTTTATAACATTGGTGTTAATTGGGACAGGCTGGACTTTCATTAAACATGTTTTGGCACCTCGTGATAAACGATTGTTTATGGCTGTTATTCCTCTACAAGTTTTAGCAAATGTTGCTGAAATTATTTTAGAAGAGAGTGAAGAAGGTGCAAGAGAGCACCGTGCATGGCGTGATATTTTTATATTGGTAGATTTATTATGTTGTGGTTGTATTCTCTTTCCCGTAGTTTGGTCTATAAGACATTTACAACAAGCAAGCTCTACTGATGGAAAAGCTGCTGCTAGTCTTAGAAAGTTAAAATTATTTAGACACTTTTATGTTATGATTGTTTGTTATATTTATTTTACACGGATTATTGTTTATCTATTAAGAATTACCGTGCCCTTCCAGTATGGTTGGCTAGATGAAATGTTTCGAGAAATGGCAACATACGTATTTTTTGTTCTAACTGGATATAAATTTAGACCTGCTGATAATAATCCATATTTTTCTGTCCCACAGGAAGATGATGAAGAAAATTTTGCGTAAGTATTGCATTTTATTTTATGTTTTGTAGCAATGAGAATGCGTTATATTTAAAGATCCCGATATTTCAAAATTCAAGTTATTGCAAAGTAAAAGTATTTATTTTCAAATATAATAAATATATATATTTTTATGATAAAAAAATAAGCCTGTAAGTAATAAAAATTGTTATGACAGTGATGTTACGCTCAGCTTATAGATATACTTCAAACAAATTATTGAATAAACACTTAAGCAAGTGGCAGCTTCTACTTATTTGTGTGCTAGTAATTTTAGGAAGCTACAACATTAATAAATTGCCAGAAAAACATTATTGTTTGAACCCAGAACATAGCATGGTCAAACTTTTAGTAAAACCGCTTGCAAAATGACTATTAGACTCGAATGATATGCCATTGGAAAGTTTATTTCTTTCTTTTTTCAAAAATACTACTAACATACTGCATTACTAAGTAATTGTGCAAAACTTTTAAAGGTACAATAATCAACCCTACTAATTTGGAAATTTTGCACACAAACAAAACTGATCTATATCAAAGATTCTTTCAAATGCCCTTTGTGTGACCTAAAAGCCATCAATGTTGTCAATAATGTAACGGTCATTTGGTAGAACGTTCTGGATCACATACGGACCTTTAAGCTTAAGTAAAAGCTTTTTATTTACACCGAGAGTTACATCCACTTTGGGTATCATGACCTAGCTACCAATATCATACACTTAGGTACGCTATGAAGATCGCAATAAGTTTTATTGTATTCTTGACACCTTTCAATTTTTTTGCTTACTGCTTCATGCAATCCCTCAATGTTTTCATTTTTGTCATTTATCGAAGTAAGAAAGAATTACAAGTCATCCTTAACTGGTACCACCTTGCTGCATTTCAAATAATAACTTTGTCGGGCTTTGACCAGTAGACGTTTTATTTGTGTTATTAAAAGCAATTTCAACATTGGAAGGTATTTGATACCACCTATCTGGTGCTTCTCTTAATTTAGCGTCCCTAGAAATAATCAAACGATTGAATCTTTCTACTTGACCATTTGCTCATGTTATACCTGCTGCCACGAGTACATGAGAAATATTTTCAGATTATAGGTAATCTTTTGAAATGAACAATGAACCGTGATCTGTAATAATTTTAGAGGGTTTACTATAATATGCAAAGTATTGCCTCAATTGTATAATAACTTCTGCTGCATTAATAGTTTTGCAAGCAAGTAATTTGAGTTTTGTGAAACCATTGATTAATACGAACATAAATTTATTTTGGGTTTGTTTAGTTCTTTGTAATTGTACGCAATGGTTTAAATGTATGATGTTAAAAGGTTTATCACCCTTTGGAATATTATGAAGTAATTCCTATTTTTTCTATTGGTTGGAACATAGACAATACATTTTAAACAATTGAAATATAACTGTTCACTTTATTACGCATATCTGGAAACCAATAAATTTTCTTACTTGCTTCACAACATTTATCAACGCTTACATGGCAGGTTCGTATAACATTGTTTTTCATAACCTGCAGAACATAAAACAAAAGCAAATCATATTACTTTCTATAAACCAGATTATTATTAAGTTCAAATAATTTTTGTTCAGCTTGTTCCAGAGACTCGTATTTCCGAAATTTCGATATCTTGGCCTTGTTTTATGTTATGATTCTTTTCAAATGTGGTTTCTTCAATAATAAGAACATTTTCAAAACACCTATTCAGTGATTCTACATGTCGCATAGTAGTATCTCTTCTATGCTCCAAAATATAATCATAATTCTCAAGAATGAGACTCCAATGCTTAATTTTTTATTTATATCCTTTTTCTTTAAGGCTGTCGTCACACCATTGCAATCTTTAACGAATTCCCTCTACATAAACTTGAAACCTATTTAAAGTATTGATAATAACCATTAATTTCAAAATCCGTTCTGAATGGACCTGCACCTTGAAGAAGATCTAGATTATTGGAATGGGTGGAATGGCTTCTGTGTTCCAGTGATCTAAAGAGCCAAACTACAGGTCCAACTAAAGTAGTAGGGCCTTTAGTGAGGAACCAGACTAAGACAGGTTGCCGAAAGAGGGCAACAGCTTTTTTGGTACTTAAAGTGGCAGAGATTATAGGGGTCGGTATAGCATTCTAAGACAAACTACTGTGATGTGGAAGGCAACGGGAAACCACCACATTACCTCCCAACTACACAGTGTACTTAAATTGTTTTTAAATGATGCCATCCTCTGTGGTAAAAGATTCTGCAGTTAATATAGTCCCCCATTCGGATCTCCGGGATGGGACTACTTCGCAGGATGTGATCGGAAAGTTTAAAGGAAGAATAGGAAACATTTTGCGAGTCGGAACGTGAAATGTCAGAAGTATGAAGCAAGTAGTTTAGTACTAGATATAGTAGGGATCAGCGAAGTTCGCTGGCCAGAGGTGGGGGATTTTTGGAGTGGAGACTTTAGGGTAATTCATATGGGATCAGAGGAAGGAAATTCGGGTGTAGGGATAGTTATGCGAAAAACGATAGGACAACATGTAGAAAACTACTTACAAAAGAATGAAAGAGTATTCATGGTTAGACTAGAATCTAAACCGGTAAATACAGTAATAATTCAAGTATACAGACCCATCTCTAACTACAGGCTAGAGAAGGCTAGGAAGAGGTAGAAGCGATATATAAAGATACCGAAGATATATTAAGATACTTAAAAGGACATGAAAATTTAATCATTACATGGGATTTTAATGCCGTGGTAGGTGAGGGTAGGAAAGGAGCAGTAGTAGGTTTATTGTCTTTAGGCACAAAAAATGACAGGGGAAATAGGCTGGTAGAATTTTGCGACAAGAACAATTTAACCATTACAAACACATCCTTTCACCTTCATGCTAGAAGATGATACACGTGAAGGATGCCAGGAGATATAGAAAGATATCAAATAGATTGTTCTTGTTAGACAACGGTTTAGGAATCAAGTAAAAAAAACTGTACAAGCTCCCCAGAATCAGATATAGACACTCACCATAACATCGTAATTATGAAAGCCGCTCTTAAATTTAAAAGTTTTAAAAAAAGGAACGGAAAATGCACTTTGATTTTGAGAAACTAAAGATAAAGATATCCACGAAAGATTTGAAAAAGTCAAATAAGTGCTGAAAGATATCAGGAAAATTTCTGATACTAAGGAAGTAGAAACGGAATGGAATGACATTAAATCCAGCTTAGGCATAGCGGCCAGAGATATTCTGGGATATACAGAAAGATTGAAAATAAAAAACCATAGATAACAAATGATATCTTGAATTTAATAGAAGGAAGTCGAAAATACAAAAATAGATCAGGTAAAACAGGAAAACAGAGATACAAAGCCATAAATGGGAAATTATTTACAAATGCAGGAAAGCCAAAGAACAATGGATTGATGAAAAGTGCTAGGAGGTACAAGCTAAGATGGAAATAGGAAAGACAGACGAAGCATACAAACCAGTTAGAATGAATTTTAGAGATGGTCAAGATGGCCGAAAATGAAGCAATCTCAGAAATAGCCTTGCAAAAATTATGCTTGTACTGTAGAAAAACAGCTTTAAATAAATATGTGGAGTTTAGTAAGTGTAGTGTAAGGGTGCATCCTTTCTGTAGTGATAGAGTTTGCAGTATTCGATAACTTGCAGATGGGCCTACAATATTGGTTTGCAAAAATTGTATCCATAATGTCAAAATTTCAAGTCACAATTTTATTGATAAGGCTGAGTTACATTTAGATAACAATAATACTAAGCTATTAAATTTTTTCCACAGTGGCGAATTTAGTAACATAATTAAGAATACTGTGAAAAGTGAAACTATGGCTTTAATACATAAATTAAAGGACATACAATTAGAAATAAACAAACTCGAGATGACCGGTATAGTTCTGATCAAACTACCAAGTAACAGACCACATCACTAATTATTCCTTGGCTTCTCCTAACATAATAGTTAATGATAAGAATGATATTGTAAATTCTTGTGGCACAACAGATGTAATGGTTGCTCCAGGAACATGTGTGATAAGCATGTTGGAAATAAACACTTAATTGATAAAGCAAATTTGCCACATGCTCATAAAACTGTGGATCTGGATTTAACGAATAAAGATATGACAAATATTACAAATTACCAAAATCTTGGTGTTTGTAATTCATATGTACAGAGTGATATAAATGTTATTAAGAGCACTGATATGCTAACACCCATTGAAAATAGCTCAAAATGGATTACTCGCATGCATAAAAAAACCCAAAAAGATTGTTATCGTGGGCTCTGCTTCACCTGTCCTGGATAATTCTGATGCTTTAGTTGGTGTAGGCAAACGTGCATGACTGCACTTAAGTTGAATTGCTCATAATCAGAACGGAGAGGCACGAACTGCACAGGATATTATCAGCTATTTAAAAACTGATGCATCTAATGCAACTTGTTTTCGAATAAGCAGTAACAATATGTTCAGCTCATTCAAACTGGGTGTCCCCGCACACCTTAGAAATTATTTTATGGAACCATCATATTGGCCAAGCAATGTCTATATTCGTGATTTTGATTTCAAATCGCGGAACATTAGACCTCTTATTACCTCGCCAGCTTCCCAAATGTCTAATTCCGCACCTTTTTTAGGTGTAAACATCTTGTTCTACCATACAATGGGACTCATGTATTTGGCAGCAATAAAAGTCCACAATTTTATAGTAAGAAAGTTGACTTTTTACGTTTACTATCAGAACGTTAGAGGTTTATGCACTAAGTTATAAGTACTTTCAGCTGCTATAAATGTTTGTGATTATGATGTGATTATGTTAACTGAGACATCACTATAGTGATATAAATGACAATGAGTTAGATTTATTTAATTATGCAATTTATCGAGTTGATAGGTCACCTCAAACAAGCTTACATGAGTACTTAGGTGGGGTTTTAATCGCAGTAAAGAAATACATTCCATCAATGAAACTTCACTCATCATTTCATAATATTGAAAACATATTTATTCAAGTAACACTTAATAATAATAAGATCATTATAGGATGTGTTTACATTTCTCCAAAGTCTACCGTTGTATTGTATAGGGATTATATTCATTCAGTTAATGAAATCTTAGGAAACATTAAATTTTCTTCAGTATATTGATGTGGTGATTTTAATCGTCCTAACACCTATTGGAAAGATGCAGAGTTGGGTTCTAGTGTTTCAGGACTAATCAGTGACCAGGTTATTTGTATTGCCAATGGTCTAGCATTTCATAATCTATTTCAGGTAAATAAGACAGTAAACTGAAATGGATACTTCTTAGACTTAATTTTTTCCAGCTGCAATGCTGTTGTTAATAAGGTAAACGATCCCTTGTTAACCTGTGATCTACATTATCTGGCGCTAGAATTTAACATTTCTGCACCAAAGGATTTTGACAAATTACAATATGATTTCTACTTTAGAGATTTTAAATCCACTCATCATTAGGTTTTCAATCCTGGAATCGGTTAGACGTGTACCCTTGTTGCTTCCTATTCTGAACTAACCTACACATTTCCTTAAATTTGCACAGTTTGCTTCTATCATTAATCTAATCTAGGTCTACATCTACCTCTTTTTTCCTATCTCTGCTTGTAATATATCCCATACTATTCCTCAAAAATGCCTTAGAACGTATTCTGCCCTTTTATTTCTTCTATTTTTTTCCCCCAGATATTCTTGTTCCCCTACTATTTCTATAACCTATTTGTTATTAACTTTGTCTGTCCATGCTATCATCCTCATATCTCTGGAGCACAGCATTTCAAAAGCTGCAACCGTTTTTCTGTATGCTTTTCAGACTGCCCGTATTTTATAGGTATACTGTGCTGTGCTTCACACTTATGCTTTTAACAATATTCTTCTTGTTCTATGTTTGTTGTCTTTCATCATAGGCGCTGTTCTTTCTTGTTATATGCAGTTCGGTCCCCTTCTATTGTTTTACAATTATATACCCTATTTCTCCGACATTCAGTGGTTGTAAAGGGGGGTAAGCAGCCTGTGGCTGCCAAGTTCCCCCAGCACTTAAACATTTACCGATTTAATATATTATTTTTTTAATTTTTTTTATATATATCTTTTTCTAATATAACTTTTCGCACAGTCAACATTAGTTGCAGTTATTTCACAACCAACACCTGTAGTTGTTTATAATAATCATCAGATTTATCTGTGCTTATTTTTTCGTCATTAAATTTTCTGTCTCAAAACTGGTTGGACACGTATCTGCACTTATTTATATTCTCAACTAGCCTACACAGTTCCCTGAAATTCTCACACAGCATGTATACAGCTCGGTTCCCCTTTTATTGTTTTCTAATTTTATACCCTATTTCACTGAGATTCAGTGATGGGGGTTAAGCAACCTGTGACTACCAAGATCCCCCAGCACTTAGACATTTGCCGAACTAATAGTTTTCCAGTAAATCCTTTCACACAATTAACATTATTCGAGAATATTGCCCAACCAATTCTTGTAGTTGCTTATAATAATCATCATATTTAAGTACAGTTACATTCTTCGTCATTAATTTATCCATTTTGGGATTGGTTGGAAGCATACTTCCATTGATTTCTATTCTGAGCTAGCCTACACATCTCCCTGAAACTTCTACAGCCTATATCTTTCACTATCTGTGTGCAGTAGTCTAACCTAGGTCTACCACTTCTTCTCTTTTTTCCAATCTCTGCTTCTAATATATTCCACACTATTTCCTCATGCCGTAGTATGTGGCCTATCATCCTATCTCTCCTATTTTTTACCGTTTTCCACATATTTATTTCTTCCCCTACCATTTTTAGTACCTCTTCGTTCTTAACTTTGTCTGTCCATGATATCTTCATCATACGTCTGTAGCACCAAATTTCAAAGGCTTCTACCTTTTTCTTGTCCGCTTCTCCTACTGTCCAGGCTTCACAGCCGTACAGTGCTGTGCTCCACACATATGTTTTAAGCAATCTTTTCCTTGTTTCTATGTTTTTTGTCTTTGAACACAGTAGTTGCTTTTTCTTGTTAAATGTAGCACGGCCTTGTGCTAATCTTTGTTTTATATCTTTTGTGCTTTTCCCATCTTGCGTTATTTTACTTCCTAGCTAGCAGAAACCCTTAATCTCTTGTAAGTTCTCGTTACCTATTTGTATTCTTGTATTTGATTTATTATTCCCTCTTTTGCATACCAGAACTTTAGTTTTATTTTTGTTAATTTTCATACCATATCCCTCCGTTAGAACTGTTTCCATTTCGTTAAGAGCAGCTTCTAACTCTTCCTTGCTAGATGCTAATACTGCTATATTATCTGCAAATCTAAGCATATCAATCTTTTGCCCTGCATATTAATTCCAAATGTCTTCCTGCATTTGACAGTATTCATTGCCTCTTCAATGTACAAGTTAAAAATTAATGGGGATAGGGCACATTCCTGTCTCACCCCTTTCCTAATGTTTACTTCTGTACGTTCCTGTTTTAATTCTATTTCTGCTGTTTGCTCTTTGTATAAGCTATGTACTATTTGTCTATCCCTATAACTTATTCCAATCTTTTTGAGTATTTCGAACATTTTTTTCCATTTTACATTGTCCAATGCTTTTTCCAGATGTACAAACCCTATATACAGACTTTCTCCTTTTTCTATTGCTTTCTCCATTATCACTCTCAGAGCTAAAATAGCCTCCCGTGTTCCCCTGTTTCGCCTAAACCCAAATCGGTCTTCTCCTAGTATTTCTTCAGCCCGTTTTTCCATTCTTCTTTGTCCAATTCTAGTTAATATTTTTGACTCATGTGCTGTCAAACTTATTGTTCGAAAATTTACACATCTATCAGCGCCTTTCTTTTTTTGGTATAGTTACTATGATGTTACGTTTGAAATTTACTACCAATACCATATCTTTTAAAGATGCAATATCTGATAATCCTATACAAATTGTCAATCAATTTGCGGATCATTTTAGTTCAGTTTATAACTCATCTAACATCTGACATCACATAGTCATTAACAATGCTATATCCATTAATAATTGTTATTTTTCACCTACTGAGATTCTATTGCAAGTAACTAAACTTAAATTACGTTCAGGGCATGGGCCTGATGAAATATCTCCATACTTTGTTTTCAGTTTTTCAGGTTTGTTATTCTACAGTGTTGCATAAAATTTTTGAGAAACCATTATTAGATGGTGTCTTTCCGGAGTAGTGGAAACATAGTTATGTTATACCAATCTTTAAAAATGGTGATAGAGAAAAAGTAGAAAACTATCGACTTATTTCGATAATATCAGTTTTCGCAAAAATTTTTGAAATCATTGTTAGTTTTCAAATTTCTCCTGTTCTTAGTAAACGTATTATTCCTGAACACACGGATTTTTTCCAGGCAGGTCGACAGTTATAAATCTTTCGGTCTTTGAAGAATTTGTTTTTGATGCCATCGAAAAGCGGTATCAAATTGACGTGATTTACACTGACTTTTCTAAGGCGTTTGACTACTCACAGTAAAAATTTTATTATGCAAACTGTCGAAATTAGGTGTTCATGGTAGCCTGCTTGCCTGATTAGATAGCTATATTTCTCGGAGGACATAATTTGTCAAAATAAACAACGTACTTTCTTCGGAAATTAATGTAACTACTGAAGTACCCCAGGGCGGTCAACTCTTGACTGTATTGTTCAATTGCTTCATTAATGACATTGCTTGTTGTTTTTATTATTGTAAATTCCTGCTTTATGCAGACGATCTAAAAATATTTAAGATGGTAACATGTGTGAGTGACTGCACACTTATTCAAGATGATATTAACCGACTCGCCTTATGGTGTAAGTTAAATGGACTATCCCTAAATATTAGTAAATGCAGAATACAGAATCAGAGATCCTAGATCCTGTTTTGTTTAATTATCAACTCTGAAATTTTACTTGTGACTACATTTAAGGACCTGAGTATACTCCTTAATCATAAGCTAAATTTTTCTGGACATCTTCAATTTTTAATGCATAGAGCATTCAAGCTTCTTGGATTCATGAATAGAAGTCTCTCTGAGCTTAGTAATATACACAGTCTTTCTGGAGTTCATTGTTCTTCAGTTCGTTCTATATTAGAATATGTAAGTAGTGTCTGTTCACTTTTTTACTCTATTCACATAAAACTGAAAATGTCAGAAAAAGTTTATTCACGTAAGTGCTTATAAATTAGGCATCCCGTATGGGAAAATTAAATATATTCATATTTTACGCTACTTGGATCTCCCAACATTTCTTACAATTTAAAAGTTAAAGTTACAATCCCGCAAGCGCGAGATTACGTAACGCACCGGCAGATGGTAACCCTTATCTTGGTTACAGATTTTAGCGCGCCCATCTGTCAATGACGTCACACAATAAGCAAATTTGCGCAATTACGCAATAAATATCATAATAAACATTACAAATGCAGTATAGACAATAAGGTACTCACATAAATAGGTCCAGCTTCCCACGAAGTACGCCAAGGATGGCGTCCCACAGGATAGCGTCCTTCAGGATTGCTGGAGCCCCCTTTAAGATAGTTTACGGAGGGTATGCCTAGCGTCATTCCAAATGGCTCCGACCAGCTATGGCGGTCATGGACCCCGATTCGTTCCCGGGGTCGTGGACTGCTCCAAGGTCGTATCAAAATTCCTATATGTAGAGAACGGCAGGATCAGGTTATAGGGACAAATAATCAGAGGCAAGGGAATCTACATAATAAAATAAAGACACGATACGATACGTTACCAAGCACGTCCACTGCACTCGAAGTTCAAAGGGAAAAGCCACGTTAACGAGTCTCCCGGAAACTTCCCCACTCTTGTTCTCCCGCCACTCGCGTCGCGCGATCTGGCGCAAACGCAATCTGACGTGACGGAAATACACGCCAAGTCTTTTGAAATTTATGGCTCGAAAACTCCCGCATTTTAAAACTAAACAAAAAGTCTAGTGCCAAATTGTGGCACGTAACACATTAGGAATTCGTCTTAATTATTTAGATATTTTAATGCTCTTTAAAATTGTTAATGGGCTGATAGATTGTTCAGATTTGTTACACAGAGTTCAGTTCCATGTGCCACTGAGAAATACTCGATCCTTTACATTTTTCAATGTTTGTTTACATCAAACCGATTATGAAATGCAGACCTTTACAAAGATGTAATAATGCCAACTTTTTGAGTGAAACTGACTTTTTTTTCTTGAAACACTATACTCTTTTAAGAATTCAGTTAAACGTCATTTGTTTTACAATATGTAGTATTTTTTTGTAAATCTAATTAGTTAAGACATATATTTTTTATACATTTGTTTATGGTAATTGATACTTTGTTGCTTACCGTTAATAAACAATTATTATTATTATTATAAAACCGTATAGCAAAAACATAAGGGACGCAGGAGAAAACGTCATTATAGAAAATGTAGAGAAAGTGGATGGATGGCAGGAATATATAGGAAATTTATATGCAGGAGAGGAACTAACAGGAATGAGACATTGAAAATGATGACTTGGGTCCTATACTGTAGCCAATTACCTTGGAATAAGGTAATATAAGACACCTATCTTGTTAAACATTAGGCGCAAGGGTAACTAAAACGAGGATTTCCTGTTACGACGAAAAAACTGAAGTAATGTTGAATGGAAAACGGCTTATGAGTAAGTAAACTTCTAAAGGCAAAGCGGCTTGTAGAGTAATTTGCTCTGGGTAGATTATGAGCTTGGTTTGGGGTTGAACTATGACCAAAAATAAAGTGAATATGGCGCCACCGATTTTTTGAATACAAACAATGATTAATACGAGCCTATTTGTATAAGGAGAATGCAAAACCTAAGCCTTATACCGTTGTACAAATATTTTGTATGAATACAACTCATACGAAATACTCACCTACTAACATGTTATAGTTGATAAAGATGTACTGCTACTTCTGTAACCAAATAAAATCAATTCCTAGCACGGTTTGTGCATTCTATTAATTATCACCATTAAATTTCGTATGTAGTATGAACCAAATATTATCTTATTTAAAATAATAATCTCTTAATATCTCAGTTATTGAAAACAATTATTTACAAATGATTACTCAATATGTACACATCATTATCAAATTGATTCAGTAATTTTGTTTCACTATATCTCATAAATATTAATTAGAATTGTACAACGACGAATGGAAAAACGAACTGAACAAATACAAGGAGATGGTCAATTTGAGTTTAGTCGAAACAGGAGAACACGGGAGACTTTTTTTAGCTCTGAGGGGGATAATTGAGAAAACAATAAAAAAAGGAAACAGCGTGTATATATAGTTTATAGATCTGGAAAAAGCATTCCTCAATATAAAATGGAAAAATGTTCGAAATACTCAAAAAGATTGGACTGAATTTTAGGGATAGACGGATAGTACATAGCTTACACAAAGAGCAACCAGCGATAATATAATTAGAGCAAGAACGTAGAGAAGTAAATATTAGAATAGAGGTGAGACAGAGATGTACCCTATCTCAATTAATTTTTAAATTGTACATTGAAGAGGCAACGAATACTGTCAAATGATGGAGGACATTTGGAATTAATATGCAAGGACAAAGTATTGATATGCTTAGATTTGTAGATGATATGGTGGTATTAGCATCTAGCAAGGAAGTTGCTCTCAATGAAATGGAAACAGTTTTAACAAACAGATATAGTATGAAAATTAACAATAATAAAACTGAAGTAGTAGTATTAAAAGGAGGGGAAATAAAATAAAAGCAAGAATACAAGTAGTTAACGAGAACTCACAATAGGTTAAGGATTTCTGCTATCTAGGAAGCCAAATAAAGCAAGATGGGAAAAGTGCAAAATATATAAAACAAAGATCATTTAACAAGAAAAAGCAACTACTGTGTTCAAAGACAGCAAACACAGAAACAAGGAAAAGATTGCTTAAAACATATATGTGGAACGCGGCACTGTACGGTTGTGAAACCATAACAGTAGGAGAAGCGGACAAGAAAAAGGTAGAAATCTTTGAAATGTGGTGCTGCAGACGTATGATGAAGATATTGTGGACAGACAAAGTTAAGAATAAAGAGGTACTAGAAATGGTAGGGGAAGAAAGAATTATGTGGAAAACAGTAAAAAATAGGAGAGATAGGAGGATAGGTCACATACTGAGGCATGAGGGAATAGTGCGGAATATATTAGAAGCACAGATAGAAAAAAAGAAAGGTAGAGGTAGACCACAGATAACCTATCTCTTTAGATATTTCACGGCCATACTGAACTTTTTGATTTTGCACACAACTGCCCACCTATGTTTGGGAGCAAAATCTACTACAACAGGAAATTTAAATTCTCACTATTCAAATTACCTTCACCAATTTCATTTTCAGATAAATTCGGAATATAGCAGTATTTAATCAGAACCCATTCAGTATAATCTTAATCTTGTAACACACGGGAAATCATTTGATGTATTGTTCATTATATGTATATGGATGTTATAAATTCATAAATACAAATTAAATAATCACACAATGGTGTAAGATAAAAACAGAATAAGGGACATTTTAATTTAATTTCCTTTATTGGGCACATAAACACCATACAAATAGGTGGAATTAGATTATACAGTAAAAATGGGTGCCTAATGATCACAACACCTGTTACAAGTAATAATAGAACTATAATTGATTTTGTATTAATTAATCGTAATTAATGTAATAGCGACAGTACATGATTGCTTTAAGAGTACAGATCATGCAGTTATTTCTGTTAATTTTAGTAAAGTTTCCAATATTTACAAAATAAAAAAGTTAGACAATTACCTACAAGTAATCTAGATGGATTAAATTAAATTTAATTAAATGCAATTGGTTTAAAGCATCTATGGATGCGAATTTATTATATAGCGAAAAAATAAGCTTCTTCAGTAGAAAATTCTTAGGTTAAAATTATAATCAGTTGCTGATACTTAAGTTACCAACCTAATTAACTAAAGTAAAGATTTATTAATAAAAAGCCACTATAACTTATAATATAAACTACAACTGTACACTAAGGAACGAAATTCTAATTATAATAATGAAGACACCATAAATGTTTATACACAGAAGGCCACTAAACAAACATAAAATAAACTACTACTATGCTAAAAAAACGAAATTGTAATTATAATAATGAACACACTATAGACGTAGGGCTTTATAATTAATTAATAAGAAAACCAACAATACATTACATATTATTGCAAATGTCTAATGCCAAATGTCAAATGCAAGGCTACTATTACATGCATATCTATTGAATTAATATCACCCTCTAGGGGATGGTAGGAAGAACAAAATGTCTTACGTTTTTAATCGTGAATTCTTACAGTTAAAAAGTTCATAAATACATCGCGCAAGCGCGGAATAAGCGACGTCACGGGCGGTTGGTAACGCTAATCTTATACAGATTTGGCGTGCCCATCTATCGATGACGTCACCAATACACAAATTATATTACGCAATTATCGGAAAAATATATAAATTTAAGACAATAGGTTATATCAGCGAACAAGTTAAACAATGGAGTACTTACATCAGAAATCCGAACGTCCTACGGGATTGAGCTAAAGTTGGCCTCTATCAAAGTCAATCAGGGCTCCATCCCGAGGTGATTAAAGATGGTGACTGCTCCGGTGCTGTTGGCGGAGCATGGACATCCGGCTCGTCTAGGGTCGTGGGCTGCTCCGGCGTGGAAGCGGTTAGGCCAAGCTACAAATTGATTCTACCTATGCAGGGAATGGACAAGGAAACCAGGTATAGGGCGACAAACAAAGATAATTAGGCAAGGGAATCTACATAGATAAAAACAAGGCACGATACGATACCTCAAACGTCCACTCCACTCGAAGGTTCAGGCCAAAAAGCCACGTTAAAGCGTCTAACGGAAACTCCCTCCCCTTTGTCTTTTACGCTTCTGCGCGAAGTTATTCGTCCAACCCACTTTTGACGTGACGGAAATATGCGCACCGCGTCTTTTAAATTTGTGGCGCGAAACTTCCACACATCAAAATTAACCTAAAAACAATGTTTAAGTGCCAATTTGGCACGTAACAAATGATCACATGATTGTTCCATTCAAGCGTATTTATGTGAAACATCTAAAGAGATAGGTTATCTGTGAGGTAGAGCTAGGTTAAACTATTGTGCACAAATAGTGAAATATGTAGGTTGTGGAAATTTTAGGGAAATGTGCAGGTTAGCTTAGAATAGGAAACAATGAGGGTACACGTCTAACCATTTCCAGGACTGAAGACCTAATGATGATGATGAATTCCAAAATAAAACTAAGTTGCTTTATTTCTGGCAAAAAACCAATAAAACTATGCAACTGCTTGGTGGTATGAGGTATCGGATAGTTATTTATTGCCCTAAGGTGTTCGTCACTAGGTCTAATTTGTGAGCCATATGACATAACCTATATGTTGAAACTTCATTTTCTTAATTGGGCGCCAGTGAAGCTTTTCCTTTTTTTATAATATTGAAGGGTTGGACGCCAGTGAACAAAAATGTTCCGACATAGCTAGGGGTCTATTCCTGGGTAGAGCAATAAGAAGTGGGGGGGTAAGACGAATTTTGTTTGCAAACCAAAGCTAAACTAAGTTAAACGGGCGCCACCAAGTCCTGAGATAATCACGATAATAGCAAAGCACAATTCTAAGGGTGGACGTGGAAACCCAAAGATAAAACGATCGCCTTCGTTAACAAAAACCTGTCTTATGAAAATAAGACACAGCTCCTGTAAGAAATTACAAAGATTAAATAAATAAATTTGTGTCCTATAAAAGTATCAAAAAAAATTACAAAAATGTATATCCAATATGATATTGGCACAAAATTATTACTCAAATATTCTACCTTTATGTTATCAGATTTGATCGCATTTGACTAAAATAAAAATCTCAAAGTTTAACTAATTGTTTACTAAAAAAAAACTCTCTTTTAAAATTTCAAAACTTTTTAACAGGTAAAAAAATTTCATCAATAACATCTATAACAAAGTCAAGATTTTGGCTTTTTAAAACAAAAGACTGCTCTTCAAACATAAACTTGCTTTAAACATTTGATTAAAATAATTTGTAACCACAATACACTGAATTAACGCTTCTAACCTGGGCAGATCTTTTCAGGTAGATTACAGTTTCTAAATTATTACGCAGCGTGTATTCAAACTTTCATATTTAGATTTTCTAATTTATCTGTAAATAAAAGCTAATTACAAGATTGAGGAATGTTCAACTTAAATTTTATGACAGCTGCACGAAGCATCTGCTTTCACGACAACATCTGTCAACTGTGCTACAACACAAAAAAAGTATGACGTTGAAAATATAACTTGAAATCTATCTGAGGTTCAAATGGAACAAAGCTTGTAATTATATAAACCTAACTTGACAAAATTTTGTTCTACGGCTTGTAAAACCAGTTCAACAATAATTGATAATTAAACAGATTATATGTTCGTAAACATAATAGCAACTTTTCGTGCTTTTTATATGATAGTCTATTTATCAAATTTTTACTACATTCAAAACACATGCAAAAATTTCTTATATGTAATCACGAACCGAACTGCCTCTGTTTCTGCAAGACAAATCTGGATGGAAATTCATAAGCTCAAAACAATGTTACAGGCCATTTCTAACTTGGGACGACTGCAATCAAAACCAACATCTTCACTCGTACTTTATCTATCATTCTTCGATGGCGAATTCCTCATTGACGCACTAAATAAATGAAACCAAATTAAATTAGTTCGTAAAATGTATAATTTATCAACCGTTAGTAGAAGCTATCAAAGTGGTTTCAGGTCTAGCACGACCTGACCCGCTTACATAAGTAATTTAGCCGAAGGTCGCATGCCTCTAGCCGGGAATACATCTTGATAAGGTGGTTGCTAGCGGGCGACTAACTCGACAAAGCGAGAACCGAATAATAGCGACGTTAGAGATGGGGAAATACGAAAGAAACAGCTAGAGATGCTTGATGAAGTAACTTTATGTCACACAGATATTTTAATGTAAGAAGATTAATAAAGAATAAGGCACGCTTAGCGCATTATCCTCGTAATTCAATGCGAATAATTATTGCCCAAATTAAACATGTTACAATGTTGTATTTCAGTATTAAGAAACGAGCACCTATCTAGTCCCAGATTTAATTGTTTTTTTTTTTAGATCTAACCTCGTAAAATAGTTTTTGTCTTTTAACTGATCAATCTGATCGTCAACTAATGGAAATCGAAAATTAATACACAATCTCTAGTCATTTGTTTCCTTTTTTACTAAAATGATCGAGAACATTATTCTGAACTACTTTTTCTAATTACGTTATTTTCGGACATTTCCTTAATCATTTTCTGCAAAAGATAATCTTCGTGATTTATAGAAAAACGGTACATGATTAGGGTATACTACAATTTTCATCTCAGACCTAGTTTTAGGTTCGATAGATTTCTCCACGTTATCATAATCCTTGACAAAAAGATCAACACTTTGACAATCCACTGAGCACAAAGAAGGGCCAATATATATCTCGATATCATTTTTTCCTACATAATTAATGTGTAAAATTTTATCATTTATATGGGAAACCTGATCACTTTCATTTGACATAAGTTGGTACAACTTTTACTTGATTGCCTATAAAAGATATTTGAATTTGATCACTTGACATAAAATCGTGTCCCAAAAGACACTTGTAAGGTATAGTGCCATTTGAAAGTACAGAAAAAAAGCAAATCTAATTCTGTATCGCATAATTTAGCTTAAAATTAATTGTCACTAATACTACTAACCTGGCCTTCAAACAGTTTGTTTAGAGTTTCAGAAGATGGAAAATTAAACATTTTTATACTATCAAACATTATTATACTCTGTTCAGGATAATTATGGGATGACATCATAAACAGTAATAAAGTGCTAGAGATTGTAAAATGTGAATGTAACTATGAACGTATGTTTAATGATATTAGGATTTAGTGTGTAGCAGTTGACAGTTCTGTTTGGTGTTGCAACATTTTTTACTTCTATTACTGTGGTATTTCTCATTTTATTGTCAGTGTTTAGTTTTGTAGTAAATCGTTTGTGCTTTGTATTTGCTAAATGAAACAGTTCTTTTCAGAACTAAAACATTTTATACATTGCAAGTTTCGAGTATTTAACATTTAGAATGCCTAAACATTTGGATTCACATGCATAAGAAATGGTACTTCTCTAGTTTACTACTTTGAGAAAGAACGGGATAATGGTGGCTCATTTTTCTTTTTAACAGCTGTAAGAGACATAGGTAACTGAATTTTGTGTTTCACGTATAATTTTTTCATATCGAGTAGAAAATTACATCTATTATGAAAGTGCATTGTGTCAGTGTTAGGTTTAAGTGAGGTTATAACTTACATTTTTTAAATCAAATGTTTATATATAAAATAACTTAATCATGACAACGCAGCATTTATTTGAATTATGACATCATCCCATATTTAACATGAATAGGGTATAGTGATATTGCACTATCTGAATCTAGTATAGAATCCACATAAATAGAAAAATGATCCTTACTCAAGCAAACTGGCATTATATATCCACTTGATGTATTTGGTTCAGCAAGAAGAGTGGTTGATGTGGGACTCAGAACAGTCTGCAATAGTTTTAGAACAACTGTTCTGATATGCGTGTTAAGGGATTTGTGTTTTTAAATAATAATATCTATTTCTAACAGTAACCTAACCTATCATGGCAGCCACGGCATTACTGCCGTGAGACGCTCGTGTACTATCTGTTTAGAAATTAAAGGACTCCTACCTTGCTTGTCTTTTTCGAAATATGCTAATAAGTTCAATGCCAACTGTTGAACTTGTGCTCCTAAAGTTGTATCTTGGCGGTCATTTTGTGATGTTGAATTCTAATAACTGTTTTTCGTTCAATTGACAATAAATACAATGAAATAAGTTTAAATGAGCAAGTTTTATTAAAAACAACGAAAGTAGGATTATATTATGATAGAAGTGAGTCTATAGTATTATTATTATTATTATTACATCAAATTCTGTAATATTTTTGTATAAATGATTTTTTGCAGCATAACAGAAAGTGGTGTCACTGAAGGCGTTGTCAGAGTAAATATTCGAAATAAAGCTACTCCACATCTAACTGAGATAACAGAACAAGAAAAAGAAGCCTTACTAGAACAACGGGAAGGTAGTCATGACTATGATTAATTTTGTAATTATATTTTGTGTATATACTAGTGCTGAAAATTAAAAAAAATATTTTTTTCCAATGAGTTTTTTTATAAGAAAAGATTGTACAATATAAAAATTAACATACAATGTTAAATAAGTAAATGTATTTATATTTAAGTTAGTTTGCTTATACTAGGCGTTGATAAAAATCACAGAACTGATTTATTTGACCAACCCTTGCTATCTTATCTTGACCGACTGAAGTCTGTCATTTTATCTCTTGGGCCCACGAAAAATTTTGCAATAGTTGGGATGTTTTTGGTCTCTGAGGTTCATTGAAATCGGTCTTGTTTTTGTCCTCTGCTGAAATCGCAATGAATGTTAAAATCGAGTGTATATTAACATGACATTTATTGTCAAGTTCAATTAACGCCATAGAAATTTACAAATTATTGGTGTTCGTCTCACACTCATGTGCTGGAATAGTTTAGAAAGTTTAAAGGTCGTGCTTGCCCGGTAATGCAAAAATCAGTTTTAAACGTTACGGAAATCTGCAAAATTATACAAAAAACCGCTGCCTTAAGTATTCGAGCTGTTGTTAATTGAATTCTCATTGGCAAGGTCACCTTGTTAATTTCTTCATAAAATGTTCAATATAAAAAATAATGCACAAAATGGTGTCAATAAATAACATGCATTGTTATGAATGAAAACGGTGATAAGCTATTATAATTTAGAGAGTAACATCATGAGGGGTGGGGGCGGGAACAGGGATACTATAACAGTGTATATAAAATGTGCCGGTTGGCTGCAGTGGTGTGGAAGGAGTTTCTATGAAGCAAATATAATATAAGGTTACTCAATTAGTAGAAAAGTATTTTACATTACAAAAAGATATCAGTTCACTTGCTTTGAATCCTGTCGCTGTTGATTGAGAACTTTGCTACGTACCTGGACGTAGCCAGAGGAAAAGTAAACACCAGGTTAACTATCAACCGCGGAGAGTAGGGGGATTCGCCTACATACCAAAAAACAAAAAAAAAATAAAGTACATTGCCCACGATTATCTATTAGCAATATAAAGAAAATAATTAAATTAAATACATAATTCGGTACAAACAAGAGAACCGCAATAAAATAAGCCTTATCATTTCAACGCCAACAATTATATTATATGGACAAATTGGATAGTGGATCCACCAAGTGCGCATTTTGCGACTAACATGTAATAAACTCAGTAAAAAAAGGAAAATTAAAACTTAAAATTTTCCAATCGCAAGTATGTTAAATTTCGGTATTAAATGTAAATTTACGCCCTAGCAAGTATGTTAAATTTTGAAGTATTAAAGGCAAATTTAGGTTTTAAATGTAGTACAGGGGTTAAACTTAAGCATTAAATACAGCCCACGTTGCACAAAAATTAACGACGTATACCCAGAAGCACCAGCGCAACCAGCTGTTCAATAAGTATGGTGGGCTGTTTTAGACCATCCACCGTTGTTAACTATATTTTTCCCTCGAGAATATCAGATAGCAAATTGGACCTCCATATACCATAAACGTCTACCTTACCTGATATCAAGGTCGAGAATTTCTTGTTAATGAGGGAAGCCCAAGGTAAAGTTGGATGGAAAACGGCTTGAGGAAAAGAAAAACTCATTAGAGACAAACGGCTAGTAGAGTGTTAGCTCTGGATAGATCATGAGCTTCGGTCATGGGTTAACAAATGACCAAAAATATAGATGAAGAGCACCACCGTATTTTTCAATACAACACATACGAAGATACATGTACTTGTATTAAGGGAATGCGGAAACCTAAAGTCTATACCGCTTATGTAGCCACAAAACCTAAATATCAACTTTGCAAGGCACTTACCAAAATTTCACTTGCCAGATGTATTACAAATGTCTCTGCATATCCTGTGAACAAACCAATGCACAACAGGGACACCGTTTGTGTCCTTAAAAATATTCAGCAATAAGTAACATATTTGAGTTTAAGTTCCAAAAATATATACACTCAGGGTACTTGTTACCATTAAACACAGTTAATCTTTTGTTTATTAAGAACCAAGGAATTTCCTTTGAATTTTTAATAATAAAAGAATTAAGCAAAAAATTCTATTCAATTAAATTGGTTTAGCTTGTTTCAACGTTAATATTTACAATAAAAATTTACATGTAAAGAAATTAGTATTGTTCTACTTCAAAAACACAAACATCTTTAAACTCAATATTTCAACATATCTTTACTGTAAGGTATTTGCTTTCTTAATAATTTAAATCTCAAATTTAAATATAGCCTTCAGTAGTACTGCAGTCGACTTTACAAGTGAGAAACATCTGCGATGCACGCAACATGAATAGCATACCATTATGCTGAATTTCACGTTGGAATTTTCAAAAACCTTCAGAACAAAATATTATCCAACCAAATAAAATCTCCGTTACATATGTCCAATAATTTTCATGTTTCTAAATTTTAAACTAAAGCTTAATTTCTGTGGTATTGCACTACGGAAGACGAATCAATAAATTTTATCAAATTATTTATACCAATTGTTTTAATGATGGACCACTCCAATATTCTTCGCATCTGTAGGAATCAACCGACTTCACCGATGGTGGAATACAAAATAAAATAATCTTCACCAAAAGTTGTCACGAACCACATCATGACACGAAGGTATCGTTAATCAATTTTCTTGCGAACGCGGCACCAGGCCATGTGCCTTACCATGTTGACTTTTCTATGCTCCGGAGAGCAGCTTACTTCTTCAAGCGCTAATGGAAAAGTGAAGTCGAACTGACAGCCAAACGATTAGTGTTGTAACTTAGACATCAAAAGGGGAACTAGCGCATAATCCATTATACACTTAATAACTATTTTTTGTGATCAGACAATTATAAATTGTTTTTATATTATCGAAACATGATATTAGATTTATAAGGAATGTGTAACTTACTTAAAAAAAAAATACGTTACACTGTTGATAAATAAAAATCCTTGACGTGTATAACAGAATACAAGGCACATACCTCTGTGTCCGGATACTTAACTTGCCAACTGCTGAGAGGAAGGAGTCAGCATAAGAACGTAGCTACTATCGTAATTACATGGCAGCGAACAGGTGGGCTATACCCAGAAAGAATGCCTCTGGCCTCCAGCAAAAAAAAGGTAAAAATAGAATCGGGTTAGATGGGGTAAACACGGGAACATTCATTAAATACATACAAGACATCTCTAATTGACAGGACAACAATAAACGTGCATTGCTTTTAAATTGATAGAACGAGTAATGTAGAACATATTTCGTTGTACGGGCTGTAGAATAAAATTCAGAATGAATTTAAATGACGCCAATTCGAAATCCAAACATTTGTGTTAACGAAACGCGATTTTAAACTGGAAAACACGGTTTTAACAAGAAAACCCATTATATGCAGTTGTAATGTTGAACAAATTGAAGGTTACCTACAAACAGGCTATGAACTATTTAGTTATAGCATAATAAACTTTACATTTCAAAGCAAATAGATTTAAATTGAGGAATTATTCGAAAGTGTATTTATTGCAGAAAATAAAATATACAGGATGTAAACTATTTAATTTTAGCCTAAACTTGTCGTTAAAGAAAAAGGGATTTGAGTTGAAAATTTATTGGACCGTGTATTGATTAGTAACCGGTAAAAATATACGGCATGTTCAAAATAAACGTAACAACTTCCTTCAAGCTTAGAGTAGATAAATCAATAAATAGTATTTACATCCTAGTGCATCCATTAGTGCATTCACAGTACACCAACTACTAACATGATGTAAAAAAATGAAAATCTTGTTCGTGTATCCAATATGTGGAAATATGTGAACCACTCTGTAAAAGAATCCAACCTTGCAACTTGGAGCCTAACAGTTTGATTTGAGCTTTTGACAAATTAAAATCCCGCACTCATCTTGTGAAAGCAAATGTGAAATACCTATATCAAGTTGTTGGAAATCAGAATCTGTGTCTTCTTCTATAGATTCAACAAATTATTTTCGGCATTATTCATATCATAGTCAATTGTATATGATTCTAGACGTTCGGGGGACAGGTAAATTCTTAGTGTGAAGAACTGGTCAGAGCTAATTGCAGGTTTGGGTACTGTACAGTCACTTCGACTTCGGTGAAATTCCAGATAGATTCATAAAGCAAAAATAGCAACATGTAACATGATCTTTAGGTTCTCTTCACACCATAGGCACAGCAAAAGGCGTAGACTTACAGGTACCGTTGAGCCATCCTCTTAAATTCACAACACATTTTGCACAAATGATCATATAGTTTGCATCCAAAATAAATTTCATATGCTTTATTTTATTTACATTATTGTCTCTTCATGAGATTTAATCATAAACTTGCCACAGACGTAACAAAACGTATTCGTTTGAATTATCCACTTTTGCGACATTCTCTAGTCTATCAACAACATGTACTGTATAGTAAAATATTACTTTTTATTTTGTATCTGTAGACATGTTTAATATATCAACTGCTGCTTATCCTGTCTGCGGAACGTATCTTAAGTCGGCTTTCTAGCATAGATATTGTTTATTTAAGTAGAGAGAGAAGGTAATAATCACTTCGCCGACTTGAACTTCATCCACACATGCCTGTATTTGATAATGGTTGATAGTAAAGTCCTATTCTTTTAGAGGTTTAATTTTCACCAACTATCATCTCCTTTCATGCTTCTGCGTTAAAACTGCCAAATGCAGCTGCATTTTCATGGTCTGGGAATGCAATATTTGCAGTTTTTTACAAGATAAATCGTAGGCCGATACCCTGTAAATTGTGAGAACTTAATCTTCGTGGTATTTACACGTAAAGCTTAAATTAAAAATGGTAAAGGAAAATTTTTCCCATGAAGGGTTTAAAAATCCTCTGAATTTAAATAGTAAAATGCAAAAGTGAAGTCTTATATTAAAAAAAGGTGCAATGTGTACATCAATGAGCAATACTGTTCTACCTTAAGTTATTACGTTTGAAAAATTTCTGTATTGTGTATTGATAAAATTTATTTTACACTATTTAAAATCCAAATGAAAATATTCAAAAATTACTCTGGTTTTGATTTTACAAATATCTTCAATGATTTTAGGTGAAGTAGGAATTTACATTCGTTTGACTTAAGTTATTTAAGAATGGAACAGAAGCTGAGATACCCATTACTTATGATATATTTTGGTACTGATCAACTTATAATTTAATTTACGTTGTTTGAAGGAATAGGAGAAATAGAAGGGCAGAATACGTTCTAAGGCATTTTTGGGGAATAGTATAGGACATATTACAAGCAGAGATAGGAAAAAAGAGGTAGATGTAGACCCAGATCAGATAGTGATAAATGCAGACTATGCAAATTTCAGGGAAATGTGTAGGTTAGTTCAGAATAGGAAACAATGAGGGTACGTGTCTAACCAGTTCCGGGATTGAAGACTTAATGATGATGATGATGTTTAAAGGGGCACCGCAACTTTTTCTGTGTATTGTTTATTGTAGTAATTCTTTTTGTATTGTGTTCCTGTGCGTGTGTAGATGGAGAATTTTTGATAATGCCCTTGGCAGACAAAGTATTATCCATTTAATATTTTCATGTGCAAACACACCCTAGTGGGTTATATTATGTAACTTACCTGTAATTGGTGCAACCCATTGGTAAATGAAATTTAAAATAAAAAAAAAGTATTCTGCTAATAAGGAGGCACTTTAAAAAATTCAGCCTGTCTATTTTCATCCTCATACACCTAGGAATAGATACAAAAAAAATTAAAACAAAACAAAGAAGTTACTACGTCCGCAAGCAAGAAACATTGTTTATAAGACACATCTTTGATGCGGACACTGTAACATTTTTTTTGTATACTGTTCTTTCTTCTAGTACTTTTTGTATTGTGTTCTTGAAGGTGTGTAGATCAAGACAGACATGCTAAATTTTTGAGATATGTTTTATTTGGTGTTTGTGAATATATTTGCATGTTGGGCGTTTTTGAAGAATATTTTCTTCCATGCAGGTGTTGTAACTTTTTTCTGTATCTAATTCTTTTTTATATTGTATTCCTGGGCGTGTAGATGAAAATGGACAGGCTGAATTTTATAAATGCCCTTGGCAGCCAATATATAGTCCTTTTATTATTTTTAGGAATGCTTTTTTGTATGAGGAACAGGCGTGGTTGCCACGGGCATTTTCAGAAATTCAACGTGTCCATTTTCATCGGCACACAATACAAAAATAATTAGAACTAAAGACAATAAAAGTTACAGCAACCACAAAGGAGAAAATATTCTTTATAAGACCGTTGTTTTCCATGCGGACACTAACTTTTTTTGATGTGATTTTGATGTGTATTTTTTTGCATGTTACACAAGTTTTTGAGAAATATTTTCTTCTGTGCAGGTACTGTAATTTTGTTATTCTTTTTGTATCATGTTTCTGTGTGTGTAGATAAGAATGGATAGTTTAAATTTTTAAAAATGCCCTTGGCATCCAAAATATTGTCCATTATTTTTTAATAATGCCGTCTTCTATGAGGAAAAATATTGTGGATTGCCAAGGAGGCTTTTTCAAAATTCCATTTTCATCCACACGCTACAAAAAATTAGAAAAAGACTAAAAAGTTAGTTCTGCAAAGTAGAAAACCGTATGGCTAATTTTTTCCATGGGGATCCTGTAACTTTTTTTGTATACTGTTCATTGTTGTGGTACTTTTTGTATTTTGTTTGTGGGTGTACATACAGATGGAAATTTTCGAAAAACGTTTTATTCCGGGTGTCTGTGTATATTTTTGCACGTTAGATAAGTTTTTGAGAAATATTTTCGTTCATACGGACACTGACTTTTTTTGTTTATTATTCTAATTCTTTTTGTATCACTTTTCTGTGCATGTGTATACTTGATTCATCGAATCAAGGCTATGACGTCATGTCATGTCGACTACGTTGCCAAATGTTGAAATGTGTTTTTCATTTAAATACACTACTAATTATTGCTACGGTGCATATGGACACTTTTAGAGACTTCGACCATGTACCAAACACGCCCTAGGTTGTTCTGTAGCAAAGCATACCAAGTAAACATGCATTTCATGGTTCAACAATGATTAGTTTGTGAAGAAATACATTATAAGAATGAGCTATCAATTATAGTTACATTAAAAAAAAATTCGTACAATATTAGGACGACGTGAAAGCACCTACAAAGTTAACAATTCTGAATTTAGCTAAAGCTATTGTAGGAAAATTGACACTTTAGATGGTTCTTTGTGTTTGTAATCCTACATTTGATTATTGACTGATGTAAGTTCGAAGGACCAGAACAGTATTATCATTTATTGAACACAGTTTTTAACTAGTGATTAAACAATATTGACTGTTCAATAATTGCAAGCAGTAAACTTACACACAATTTATAAGTTTTTATTACCACTCAGCTTGTGAATGACATAATAATTTTTTATTGATTAATCTCCAAGGAGATGAAATAAGCCTACTAAAACGGTTTTGTAAATAAATTAAACATTGATTTGAGGAAAGGGGTGAGACAGGGATGTTCCCTATCCCCACTAATTTTTAACTTGTACATTGAAGAGGCAATGAATACTGTCAAATGCAGGAAGACATTTGGAATTACTATGCAGGGACAAAAAATTGATATGCTTAGATTTGCAGATGATATAGCGGTATTAGCATCTAGCAAGCAAGAGTTAGAAGCTGCTCTCAATGAAATGGAAACGGTTCTAACAGAGAGATACGGTATGAAAATTAACAAAAGTACTAGTATGCAAAGGAGGGAAAAATAAATCAAAAACAAGAATACAAATATGTAACACCAACTTACAAGAGGTTAAGGATTTCTGCTACCTAGGAAGCCAAATAACGCAAGATGGGAAAAGCACAAAAGATATAAAACAAAGATTAGCACAAGGTCGTGCTACATTTAACAAGAAAAAGCAACTACTGTGCTCAAAGACCACAAACATAGAAATAAGGAAAAGATTGCTCAAAACATATGTGTGGAGCACAGCACTGTATGGCTGTGAAGCCTGGACAGTGGGAGAAGCGGACAAGAAAAGGTAGAAGCCTTTGAAATGTGGTGCTACAGGCGTATGATGAAGATATCATGGACAGACAAAGTTAAGAACGAAGAGGTACTAAAATGGTAGGGGAAGAAAGAAGTATGTGGAAAACGGTAAAAAATAGGAGAGATAGGATGATAGGCCACATACTACGGCATGAGGGAATAGTGCGGAATATACTAGAAGCAGAGATAGGAAAAAAGAGAAGAAGAGGTAGACCTAGGTTAGACTACTGCACACAGATAGTGAAAGATGTAGGCTGTAGGAGTTTCAGGAAATGTGTAGGCTAGCTCAGAAGAGAAATCAATGGAGGTACGCATCCAACCAGTCCCAAGATGGATAAATTAATGACGAAGAAAGTAACTGCACTTAAATATGATATTTATTATAAGCAACTACAAGCATCGGATGGGCAATATTCTCGAATAATGGTAATTGCGTGAAAGCATTTACTGGAAAACTATTATTTCGGCAAATGTCTAAGTGTTGGGGGATCTTGGCAGCCACAGGTTGCTTAACCCCCTTCAATAAATCTCAGTGAAATAGGACATAATATTAGAAAACAATATAAGGGGAATCGAGCTGTATTGCTGTGTGAGAATTTCAGGGAACTATGTAGGTTAGTTTAGAAAAGAAATAAGTGCAGGTACATGTCCAACCAGTTTTGAGACGGGAACCCAATGACGAAAAATAAGCGCAGATAAATCTGATGATTATTATAAACAACTAGTTGTTTGCTGTGAAATATCTGCAACTAATGTTGACTGTGCGAAAAGATATATTGGAAAAAATATTAAATCAGTAAATGTTCAAGTGCTGGGGGAACTTGGCAGCCACAGGCTGCTTACCCCTCTTCGCAACCACTGAATGTCGGAGAAATAGGGTATATAATTGTAAAACAATAGAAGGTGACCGAACGGCATCTAACAAGAAAGAACGGCGCCTATGATGAAAGACAACAAACATAGAACAAAATGTTGTTGAAAGCATATGTGGAGCACAGCACAGACAGTATGCCTACGAAATACGAGCAGTCTGAAAAGCAGACAGAAGAACAGTAGCGGCTTTTGAAATGCCGTGCTTCAGATGTTTGAGGATGGACAGACAAAGGTAATAACAAATAGGTTATAGAAACAGTAAGGGAACAAGGATATCTTTGGGAAAAAAATATGACAAATAGAAGGGCAGAATACGTTCTAAGGCATTTTTGGGGAATAGTATGGGATATATGACAAGCAGAGATAGGAAAAAAGAGGGGATGTAGACTAGGATCAGATAGTGATAGATGCAGACTGTGCAAATTTCGGGGAAATCTGTAGGTTAGTTCAGAATAGGAAACAATGATGGTACGCGTCTAACCAGTTTCAGGACTGAAGACCTAATGATGATGATGATGATTGATTTGAGTACATGCGCTTGCATTTAACTTACAAATAAACATATATACAAAGTATGTAATATCAAAATGAAAATACAAGCACAATATTTCTAACAGCTATTAAAAATCTGATTCTGTTTTTAACAATATGACAACACCAATATATCCTCATACTGGTTGGTCAAACAAAAATATTACTGCAGTTAATGAAAGTATATGGAATGATCAGACCAGGCTTGGCAACAGTGCATAATACCAATTATAAAAACCAGAATGCTCTAAAATGTAATGTCAATGTACTATATCTTTTCATATG
Source organism: Platerodrilus igneus (assembly GCA_036346225.1). NCBI lineage: Eukaryota > Metazoa > Arthropoda > Insecta > Coleoptera > Lycidae > Platerodrilus > Platerodrilus igneus. The sequence goes on along the minus strand of JARFIW010001480.1, from coordinate 9,467,274 downwards.
AATCGTCATTTATAATTTGGCCGCCTGGATTACTATTTTTGACGTCATTGTCTTGATTAGACAGATGAACTACAGATGAGAATGGATATGTTGAATTTTTAAAAATCCTCTTCAGTCAAAATATTGTTCTTTTATTATTTTTTTAGGAATGCTTTCTTCTTTAAGGAACAGTACTGTGAATGCTGCGGGCATTTTGAAAAGTTCAACCTGTCCATTTTCAGCCACACACACCCAGGAGTACAATACAAAAAGAATTAAAACAAAACAAAAAAAAGTTGTCGGCAAAGCCAACTTTTGCAACTAAGCACTAAAGACATCTTATATTAAATTTTAGTGTTTGGTGCTACTAACTCAGAAGTCTTAATTTTTTTGTTTGCAATTTTATTACTTAGGGTAGCATTTAACTCATCATTTTGTTTTCGACCTTACTTAAGGTTGGTTTGATGTAGCTCTAACTTCTTTTCTAATCTGTGCTAATCTAAAAAGTTCTACATACCCTTCACAACCTAAGTTTCTAATAATTTGACTAATATAGTTTGCTCTAGGTCTTCCTATACTCTTCTATCTTTTTCTTATCTACCTGGCTCTACATAGATATTAGCAACCCGATGGTTGTTAAAGAACTCTAGCATGTTTACATGATTACCATTTATAAGGAAATGAAATATAACCTGGTTATCCGCTTCAAAAAAGGAAAAGTGTTAAATTTTGTATATACATAACTATAACACCATGTACAATATTATTTAATTTTAAATGTCTTTAATTGTATATAGTTATTCTCCTAAAACTGTCTAGATTCTATATGCTATAATTGTAATTGTACATTTGAAATTGTAACGTATATGCAATAAATAAATAAATAAATAAATAAAATAAATAAATAAATATGTTATGGTAAGGCTTAAGCAACGAATCGCTGCCAACATGCCAGACCGCTAACTAAGCATATGAAATTCAACGTATTTAATATTTGGTTTCTAATGTTAGAGTTTTGGTCTACAATAATGGTTGCCAATGCTTGAAGACAAGAAAACTATTTACTATAATGTTAAGAGGATGTTGTAACCTTCCGGTTGACACTTCTGTGTCAGCATTCTATTTATATAATATTTCTAAATTCAATTGTCTATTGATAGCATTATCCTGCCATCTATATCGTTGTTACCTTTGCGCTTCGGTTTGTATTAACCTTCATAATTACATGTTATTGCCGTGTACTCATATACATTATTTATCTGCATTTAAAATTACAAATATGATAATAAGCTGTACTTTGCTCTTGTCCTTGTGGATAAGAGGCATTCCTATTTCGATCGTTGTTGGTGAAGATTGGATTTTTGCCGATATAATCGTATTAATTACGAATTTAGGTAGAACCGACAAATTAATATTGAGTTTGGCAATTTTGGTTTTATGGTTCTAGAATGCCTTTTGCAAGCTTCGATTTTCACTTGTAGTGGATTTAAATTCATCAGCATCGTTCATAATTGGTATGAATTAAAATAGATTAAATTTTATTATTTTAGTTTTTGTAGGTGCAGATGTTCGTTATTGAAATTTCAATATTGTAACGTCCTGTTATCTCTAAATCAGCTAGTGCACATGTAATTAACCCACTTACGTGGTAATTAATATCCCAATTTTTGTTTGCAACTTGATTTCTAATATTAAATTTTAGGGTTTTTTTTAGTTTTTCTTCCTACGTCTCATCATTGTGTTTGTTCGGCATATGCCCCTCATTCTGTTTATGCTCCTGCCTCCTTTATCTCAAGAACGTTGTTGCACTACCAACTTTATTACTTCTCATTTATTGGCATTGCCGATCAGCTGTCGTTACTCTGGGTTACCATTCCAGCAGCCTAGGGCTTTGACGACCTTTGATGTGAGATAACTACGTACAGAAGCTAATCATTGAGTAAGATTATTCCATGTATTTATTGTTCGTTAACGTTTGTGCTTATTTTGTGTCATTGTGGTATTATTACTTTCTCTTACTAGTAGTTAATATTAATAATTTGAGCTATTGCTGTTCATAAGAAGTACATCTACTTCATTCAAAATTTATTAATACTGATGTACAAAATTTAATATTTAAAACAATTTTTAGTATATTTCTATGCACACTCTTTACTGCCTAGGGTGATTTATTAAGATTATTAGTGAAATATTTCAACAGTACATTAAGATATCTAAAATGTACATTATGGTTAGAGATTGCTCCCACGAGGTGCTTATTTGAAATTGAGGTTAGAACACCGAGCACATAATTTATGGTGCATTTTACGTACTACTACATGCATTCTTGGCCAAGAGTATATGAGTAATAAGTAACTTTAAAGTGAGTGAGAAATTAAAAGTTCTTCCCTGCTATGCACTCGTGCGGGGTTCCTTACGGTAATATTTACTAATTTTGTATTTTCTATTCTTGTGTTAATCATAATTGATGTAATATTGAAATTCAACTGGTATTTGGAATTTTTGTTATTAATTGTTTTTGTGTTCCGCTACGATATTAAAGACAGTTATTTTGGGAAGTTGCGTGTTTTATATTTATGATCTGGAAGGGGGTTCCTTTGAAGTCTGTTGAAACTAGGACTTTAGGTTTCATACGCTCCTTTATTTTTATATACCCTGAATTAGTCTCACCCTGACTAAGCCGGAGCAAAAGTTGTCATCATCCCCAACCCAAAAGCCGCTACCTGAGCACTGTTCTAGTGGCCGTTAACTTGACTGGAATTTTCCGTGACAATGTCTTATTTTGATAATTAGAGCTCAAATAAATATTGAATGTTACTTTTTGTTTATACGATATTCAGTAACATTTGCCTGTGAACCAACGATAGAGAAAGCACAAAATTTGGTGCATCAATGAGTTGTACAGAATACGTTGCTGATTATTTTTGATCCTTTAACATCAAATTTTTAATTTAAATCATTTGTACAAATAGATATACTTGACCCCAGATAGATGCTATATTCTATTCTTCAGTACATTATAAAATGTATACCAATGATGTTTATAACACAAAGATTTTATCTATTTCACAACAAGAATTATTTATTTTAGAAAAAAATCTGTACAGTATAAAAATTAATATACAAAAATTATATTTATATTAAATAAGTATATGTGTTAATCAGCCTTCCTTGGTCTGCGTCTCCTAACAGGGCTAGATCTATTCGAGTCACTAAAGTCATCAGTGTCAGAAGGTGTACTAGCATCATCCAAAAGGTCATCTCTAATATCTTCGTCAGCCTAAAAAATTTAGATTAGAACCTATAACTAAGCAACTAATGGCTAATATTACCCACACATTTAAGTGTACTAATTATACTAAACAAATATGAAAATTATGAACTGCGTAAAATAAAGATTGTGCTTTTGTAAAGTACTATCAATTAAACAAAAACTTTCAAGCACATATAGACAATTTTCCAATCTAAATTTGGAATTAAATAAGCTGGAGATACACTTAATTTCATGGTAAATCAAAATGTATCAACATAGAATTTTTTTTCATGGTGTCATTTTTCAGCATGCAAATAAAATATTACCAATAATTCATCATCGCTGTCTCTATTAGTCCTATACTTCTGTCTATCCTTTTCAGCATCAAATTTGGTAGTTGGTTTTGGTGGATAGACAAAATCAATTACACAAACCAATATTAATCCAAGTATAGCTCCTAAAAGTATTGTAGCAACTGCAAAAATCAAGTACGAACCCCATGTCGGCAAACCAAATTCGTCCATTAAATAATTATGCACAGCCTAGAAAAAAAACACATTAACCTAGTCATTGTATACAATTTTATAGTTGTATGTATTTTAATGGTGCACACTACAACATATACAACAGAATTTTGGTTAGTATGTAATTACAATTTGTATGTTGCTTCACAAAATAAACAATATTAACCCTTTGTTTCATATAGTTGCAAATTTGTAACATATCCCCATTTCAAATGTATTGAATTTGTTACGTTTTATCCCTGTAACTAAATAATTTGGCACATACTTAATTTAAACTTTCATATTTTCTACTGTAACCAGTCAGTTGTGCAATTGTTAAGCATTTCCGACTTGCCTCTAAATTGAAATAATTGCTTGATCAACAACCTGTAGGTTTTAGTAGTACACGCAATTATAATTTAAATGTAGCAAATTCACTCTTTCGGTATAGTATTAAATCTGGTATTTGCCTTAAAGATTATAATACGTTTAGAACTTGGTTTGATTATCAAACGAGTCTCCCGTTATTAGTTGTTGTTGGCTTTGTGTTTCTAACTTAGCATATTCAATTCATCCGTTGTCGAACTCATTTTAGATTCATCTAATGACTTCTAGCGGTCCAAATTAAGAGATATTCCTGTGGAAATTCACAAATAAATGTATAACATGAGATTCTGATATTAGTTTGTATGAAGGTGTTACTTTGAGGGATGGAATTTTTCCAATAACGAAAACCATTTATGACGATTGGTGCTAAATTACTTTCAACTAATTCAACCCATCACTCCCAATACGTTTAGGTATATATATATATATATATATATATATATATATATATATATATATATATATATATATATACTAGGTTATCATAAAGTAAGGGATATATTTTAAATCATTACAACTTTTAATAAATTAAGTTAGTAACATAAAATAAACGAAATCTAGTTGCTTAATGAATGGGATTTTACCGTATCTATGAGAAACAAAAGCGTTGTCATAACAATTGTTGACACTAGTGTCAAAACGAAATTATTCAATTTGAAGTTTTATTTTGAAATTAAAACTCAAGTAAAGCGTTGAGTTCAAACGACTCAACTGTAATAACATGGATTTACAAACAAGAATTGGTTTAGTTCAGTGCTATTATGAATCCGCAGAAATTACACCGCTGGATTACGAAGATTTCACGAGAATGGGTTTGAGAGCGGGACCCTGTCAAATGAAAGCGCATCGCAATTTGATACAAAATTTGAAAGAACAGGGTCTGTAACTGACTTACCAAGATCAGGAAGACCAATAATTAGTGATGTCCAAGTTGCAGAGGTTCTTCATGAAAATCAAGACATAGCCAGAAGCAATTCACTCGCAATCAGCAGTGCAAATGCGATATCAAGCGATTGCAAATGCCGTATACCACGGTTTGGAAAATTTTACGCAAAATTCTAAACATGTATCCATATAAACTGAAAATGCTGTTTGAATTAAAGGACGCAGATTTGGCTACTAGGTACGATTTTTCTTTGCGAGTAATGGCTCAGATGGAAATTGAACCCGAATGGTTATCCCGTATTTTATGGACAGATGAGGCACATTTTACTCTGAATGGTGGAGTCAATACTCAAAACTGTAGAATCTGGTCTGCAGAAAATCCGCAACAAATCGTTCAAAAAGGTCTTCATGACAAGAAAGTCACAGTTTGGTGCGGTTTTACAGCTGATTTTATTATTGGTCCGTATTTCTACGAGGAAATGCAGAATGGACAAGCAACTTGGTTAAATTTTTTAAAAAGTAATTACGGCAACACAATTAAAATGTAACATAGTCAATTGTGTTGCCGTATCTTATAACACTTTTATGAGTGAAAGTTTATATGGTCGGTAAAACAGTTAACAAAGTATTACACTTTAGATGGTGAAACATTTATATGGTGATAGATAGTTCTTAAAAGCCGGTAATACAGTTACCAAAGTTCATAAGATACATCGCGCAAGCGCAATAAATAAGGCGAGTGACGCCTCTAGCGGAGGAAAGCGCAAACCTTTTACAGATTTTGGCGCGGTCATCCACCATGACGTCACCGATAATTTATATTGCGCCATAATCGGAAATATAAAAATTAAACAGTGAAAGATAGAATTGAATAATTTTAACAAACAAATTACTCACATAAGATATCCGGCTTTTCCCAGGTACGCCTATCATCCTTCCGGGTCGATAATGAAGGTATTGCTCCGGGCTCCGGTGGTGTTGGCTGAGCATGGACATCCGGTGGTGGGCTGCTCCAGGGGTCGTATCAGTCCTAAATGTAGTGGAACGACAGGAATAGGTTAATTAGGGAAAGACAAACAAAGATAAGCAAGACAAGGGAATCTACATAATAAGATAAGATATGATACCCGGCACGACTATTTCACTTGAAGATCAAAGGAAAACAGCCACGAGTTAGAGCGTCACGGAAACACTTCTCCCCACTCTTTGTCTAGTATTGCTCTACCCCTCTAGGGATAAGCACACTGCGCAAATGCACTACTCTGACGTACGGAAGTACCGCCTAGTCCATTTAAAATTCCCGCGCACCGCGTATTTGAATTTATGCCGCGAAACTTCCATACATAAAAACTTAACCTAAAAACACTGTTTAAGTGGCAATGGCACGTAACACGTAATTACTTTTTAAAAATTTTAACCAAGTTGCATGTCATGAATAAGTGTTGTTTGTTAAGTTTAAATCAGGTTTAAGTCAAAGTAATTTATTCTATGAAGAAGGCATAAAGTCAATGCCGAAACGTTGAATAAAAATTACAATTTGACGCTGTAGTTTTATCTGGTAGAACGAGTGTATCCCAAGAATTCAATTAAATCAGTTGTTTACCTACTTTCGTTCGAGAAATAATACTAATTGTATATATATATATATATATATATATATATATATATATATATATATATATATTGCTGTGATACACTCCTTTGAATGCGGGAACTGGCCCTTTAAAAAAAAACATCGCCTCGGCTGCTCACCTAATGTTATAAACCTCCTCATTCATAAAAAAAACAACACATTCCTACCAAAAACATCAACGTTAACTCTATTTACATCAATATTCAGAATACATTAAAATTTCAAAATTAAAACTCAGCATAAATTTCAGTTTTCAAAAGAATTTCAAGATTAATTTTATTATCCTTTTAATGTGCATCCAAAATTAAAGTCCTTGTTGGATGCCTACTAATTAATATAACAATATAAGCAGACCGGAGTCTGAGTATAAAGGGAGCATCTACCACCCCTTTACGTTAATTAACCAGGTTCGTCTAATTGAGCTCAAAGACATACCCAAATTTTCATCATATTACCGAACATCAAAACTAAATACCCCTTTCTACTTCAACAAGCAAATTTCATCTTAAAATTAAAATTTTATGGTTAGTACAATTTCACTAATGTCCATTTAAAGTAAATCAATTATAAAGTTATTCAATACACACAAAAATGTCAAACAAAATAGTATAATTTACCTGAAGGTTACTGTCCTCGTAGCTTCAAAGTACCTCGCCCCTTTAGTTAATCACACCATTCCAACAGGATTATATTTACGGCTTCTAATTCTCAACGCTTTTAAAATTTTCTCCATCACCATTTATTTAAAGTTGTTTCTGGGCTTTTCCAGAACTCATCTATGTATATCTGACCCTTGTTTCGTGGATCCAGACACGTATTTGAACCATTTAATTATTAACACCCCCGAAAAATAGCAAATAACTTCATACTTCTTTCACCAATATACGCCAAAACTGCCTACTTTTGTGTATACATTTGTCGTTGTAAATTTTGCTAATTGGTACAGTGAAACTAAATTTTATTACCTTGTATCTAAGTGCACTGAAGTACATTCATGTTAGCACGTAAATAACCAACTATTTTGAATCACTAAAATATACGAGCAAAATTTTAAATTATTTTATCAAACTAAAATGCACTGTTTAACATCTTCAATCAAGTCGCGGATGTAAGAGCTTTTAACGCATCGAATAGTCAAAAGTCTAAGAGTCTAAGAGGGTTTGTTTATATTCATCTCGGTATATATAGCAAAAGCCGCACGTCGCTTTTGTCCTCAAAACGCGTAATTCTAAAGAATTCCTCATTCTATGTTCCCAGTCTGTCGCTCGCGCGTCGATTTTTACGAATTTAGTACTCACCCCAGTTAAATCTCAGAAATTTCAACACACGGCACACAAGCATGTCCGAGAAAAACTAATTAATTTTGTACAGAAATTGTTGTTTCTACCTCTGATATTTGCATCCTATTTTCAACCAATTGTGACCCTCATGACGTTGCTTAAATCCCGCCTTTTACTATATGTGTCTTTGCTTGACGCATTTTCTCTTTCCTTTTCTAACCTGTTCGTATTGGTGCAAATTGATATTCTTTATTATCGATTATTTTAGTCCACATGGAGTGTGAAATACCCCACCTTTAGCATTTCTCGCAACTATTATGCGACGTTTTCCCCAAGATTCTCTGAAACTATTCGTTATCTGCAAACTTTTCGCCGTATTTGACATTTAAACTACAGGTGTTCAACATAATATTAATTCTCAGAGCTTTATTTTCTGGTATTATAATCTTGGGTTTTACAAGTTTCTATAGATATTATCTGTTACTAACGGTTCAATTAACTTCAATTAAAATTAATACTCTTTAATTTTAGTGAATCCTAATTAAATATTCAATTATTATTAGTACATTTCGTTTAATACTCGTTGCCCAAACTTGAATCAATTCATATAAATCTTGCACGTAATTTCCATTTGATTCTTTACTTTGGAATAATTAAATTACACGTTGAGCATTTTAAAACTGCTTATTTTTATATAAAGCGTCTTGTAAATAATTTTAATCTCTTATTTTTAATAAAACGAATGAATTTTTATTCTCCACGGGTTTTTAATAAAGCGTATTATCTAATAAACTTCCTTATACACGATGATTAAAATTATTTGATGTAATCCATTAATTTTCTACCCTGGTCTAAATATGAGTAATATATATATATATATATATATATATATATATATATATTGCCGCGGAACCTTTTTAAAGACCTCGCCAGCGTAAAAAAAAAATTCGAGCCCCACGTTGGGCATCATAAATTGTTTATCAAACCTCTAACGTTATTAATGAATATTTGAGGGTTTACCCTACTATCCCCATAAAATTTCATTTATTGTTCCAGCGACATATTACCTGTTACAAATATTGGACCATCCCCCATCAAAGTTGCTACATTTTGTTTAATCCCTGTCACTTCCCTCTCTACCCGACCTAACTGATCCTTACATGAGTCCGTTACCTCAGTCATTTTAGCATTAATTTCGTCCTCACAGAAAATCCTTACATCAGTCCTTAATTGTCCCATTTCCTGATTTAAACCTCTAATATCACGCTCATTTTTATCAACCCTATTTTCAACTTCCCTCATTTTTACAGTCAAGCTATTTTTAAATTCCGAAAATTCTTTCGTCGAATTATCGATTTTCAGACTAATTTGCTCAAACTTTTTGTTTGATTCGTCTCTAACCTTAACGTCTCACTCATTTGATCAAATTTTCTATTTGATTCTTCATTCATCCTCTCTTGCATTCTCAAAATTACTTCATTTCCAGCTTCTCCTGATTCCGTCCTCGACTGATCCCTACTACCTCCAGCTTCCACCATTTTCGAATTTTTATCACACAAGGCACTATCGTCACTTCCAATTTCCACTCCTTGGCTCCTTAACCACTCCTTTCTCTGCATACGTTCAAATCACTCCCACACACAAACTAATTTTTAAATTTATAAAACACAGACTCTCTCTCTCTCTCAGATCGCCAGTTTCCTAGAATAAAATTGCTAAAATTCTATTTGGAGCTCTTGCCTCACGTTCGGGTCGCCATAATAACCCAGTTTAACAATGTATGCTTTCCACTTTGCATACTATTACTACACACTTAAAAAAACCCATGTACTCTTAACAATTAAATTTAAATTCATCAAGCAATTCAATAAACTTTACGTACACCTTTTGTTTTATATTCAAAATACCATATTAATAGTCAGCTATATGTATCCTTTTCAATACGTAAAATACCGTAAAATACCCATTAAAGGTCACTATCACACATCACAATTTCAACAGTTTATAAAAAAAACAACAAATTCAAATGCGTTACCTGGAAACCTTGAAGATTCCATCTCCGTTGACGATGTATTATGTTCCTGAACCCCTCGGTCTCGTGGTTTTGCGTGCGGCTTCACAAGATGTTTTAAAGATGACCACAATCTAAGTTGCGCTTCCTGCTGCCCATCCAATATCAATTTCAATATCCAAATCCATGTATATTAACACTTGTTTATTTGCATTATTAATTTACGAGCTTGTTAAAGTATTCGTTGGACCTTAGTTAAATTTAAATAAACTCGACACTATACGCGTTTCAAACTATAAGGTCACAACAATCTAATACTGAACTTTACAAATTTTAATACTTACAAGCTTCCTCAGTTGATCTTTGTATGACGTTATGCGATGCAAGATTAAAGAGAGCCCTATTAATTTTGTTCCCATATTTATATCATCAAGCTAGGTCCCTTTGGCCACACTTTGCGCGAAATACCTAATTGTGAAATATTTCTCCAAATTTTGTATAACCGTTTTAAGCTTCTAGAAATATTCTCGCGTCAGACGCTATCTCAACAAACTATCACATCCACCTCTCGCGTGCTCGTCTATTCTCAAACTATCTATTTCGACCAATCATACATTTCAGTGACGTCTTAAAAACCCCGCCTGTAATACTCCAGTCTTATGCATATTGGATGTCGCGTTCTAACCTTGCTTGAGTGGTAGAAAATCGATATTACTGCCCGCGTCTGATGTCTAATACATGTGGCCTCCATACATGCTTTACGAAAACGAATGTTCTTCTCCCATCTCATTCTATAGTATCTTACTAATCGTGCATCCTTTCTGCTCCTTAAGCAACTGTTGATAGCGTTTATACGAACGGTTTGAACAATATTCCTTGAAACTTGTCTTGTTATGCTATGCTCCAAAATACATAGCAGGTGTTCAATTAACGAACGTTTAAAATAACAATTCTCGGAGCTTCTTTTCATGGTATTCAACCCAACCGATATATTTGTTTGTTACAACGAAAGCTATCCGCCTTGGATTTATTGATTTTACATTCTCTGCTGCATTTTCTGACGGTATAACCCCTTAAATTAAACTACATTAAATGAATTACTAATTTCTATTGGCTTATAAAGCTAATTTTCTTTATGAACCTATTAACTTTTAATCCTTAATTATACAATTATGTCAATACTTTGTAACAATTTTATTTTCTGACAATATTTTCATAAATATCTAATTTATTTAATTCATTAATAGACAACTTAAGTATAATAATGCTACACGATCTACGAAATAAATATTATATATTGTTCAAAACAATATAAGCCTTCGATTTGAAAGTATAAAATTTTAAATTACGCGGTGACAAAAGATGCCCTTTGTTAGTGTCACCATAAAAGTTCCCTCCGTTAGATGATTGTAATATCATGCTTGTTGTCAGACGGCAACACACGTCAAGAAATCACTTCCAACTGAGCTGTCGTTAGAGTAGGTCAATTGTTCCTTAAATCAAGGAACATAACGTTGTTGCAGTCCGTGTTGGAAGCACCGAAAGATTAAAAGTTGTTTTCTTAAAATGATATCGTCTCGGCGACGCGCATTTTATGTCCACACTTGGCTGGAATTAGCTCGCATTTGACGAGACGTTAAATTGTTTGAATGGCCTTAGGTTAACATGCAATCTAGGATAATTTGTACATCTTAGCATTTGAAATTTAAGAAATATATAAAATTTATTTGGGCAAGAAATGAAAATTTATTAGTAACTATGTGAAATTTAACCTTGTATGAAAGTCAAATTGCCGTGCTTCAATTATTTAATGTGGACGCCGTGATGTCATGTTGGATTTTCAGTATGCAGCTGATTGGGTAGTGTGGTAATGGAAATTCCTAAATTCTTAGTTGCTAAAACAAGAGGATTATAAATTATCAATTATTATTCCGGGTATGGTCCTTATACCTAGCAAGTATTTTTCCGTCGAATTAACATCTGGTATGTAATTTGTTTTCTTATACGTCAGCTGTAGCATTGGGTATAGAAGACAAATAATTTTTTGTTTGTTCACGTGAAAATATTCAAGTTCATTAGGTGAATGACAAACAAGTTATTTTTAAATTATGCAACAGGAACCTATAAAGTTTCACATTAAATCTTTTTATTAGTACTAACAAAATACGGTAGATGCCATTATGAAGGTAGAAAAGGTTAAATTCTATATTTAATGAAAATTGAAGCGATTATTTGAAACATAAATTATTCTAATCTTAGAGAATTAAATTGTTACATTTTACATTTCACTTATTGTTAAGTGGAATATTTTGTCATAGAATGTGAGGTTCAAGTAGTACTACTCATACCAACAGAAGTTGTAATATAAAGTTAAATATTCAAAAAACTCATACTCAATCATCTGAAGATAAATTTTGCTAGACTTTACTAATATAAATTATTATATTTTATTTGTGAGAAATACTGATATTATCAAGTACATATGTACATATCTTTCATTAATATTATTTAATCAAACTTATTTAAAGAAGTCTTGTAAATAATTTAACTGCAACTGAAGGAATAGATTTTTATTTTGGTCAAGACTATGATTATTAATTGGAACGAATGAGGGTTGATTCTAATTAATTATTAATTTTGGATATAAATGCACAAACAGTGCTATCTTTGTTTTAATCTGTTTACAGGTGTAGCAGTGCATCCATAAAGGTCAATATCGAGCCATAAGGTAAGAAAACTTTCGGGATTGTGTTTCAGTAATGTTGTATAGCGGTAATTACTTACTTACTACTTACTTACTTACTGCACGACCCGAGATGACGAGTCACCATCTGTAATTACTCCGGGATCGAGCCTTGAGGAACCTTGATAGAGGCCAACTTTGGTTCAACCCCGCAGAACGTTCGGATTTCCGGGGTAAGTAATACCGTGTTTAATTTGTTTAAATTTTTATATTTCCGATTATGGCGCAATATAATTTTGTGCAATGGTGACGTCATGGTAGTTGGCAACGCGGAATCTGTAATAAGGTTCGCTTCCGCCGCCAAGGCGTTGCATTGCTTTCGTATTCATTGCGCTTGCGCGATGTATTTATGAACTCTTAAACTGTATTACCGACTTCGTAAACTGTTTTATCGACCTTTAAATGGCAAGAACTATCACCAAGTAAATTGTAATAATACTCAAACCATCTAAGTGTGATTCCTTCATTCAACTCGAGGGTCAATTGCATCCCACACTCTGCTCTGACGGATTCGTTTGGCACCTTGTCTGTCAATGTTTTTCTATATACACTTCCTAGGAGTCTCATTTCTGCAACATTTATACTACTGGCATACTTCTTCTACCAGACCCTAGTCTTGCTCCCATACAGAACAGTCAGCACAAATTTACTGTTGTAAATGGTCAGCTTTGCATTTATACTCAATCTTTCATTCCTATTCACTGTCCACATACTTCCAGACACTTTTCTTCTATCACTCAAAAATTTTCTACACGAACTCTTTCACGTTCTTTATCGTGTCATTGCCCATTCTAAATACAAAGTCATCAATTCCACCATCTTTGTTCAAAATCATTACTTTTGTCTTATTTACATTCACTTTCATCTGCATATTTTCACACGCTTGTAACATGCCTTTTTGCGTATATTTTAGCATGTTACATTTGTGCTTGGTACTATTAGCATATAAATGCTTATACCTACATTTAAATATAAAATTACTCTTTTTATTATGTAATATATTTTCTATAAGAATTTATCTCGCATAATCCTGGATTATTAGTTTTAATCCACAAGTTACTAATTTGTTACATAAGTACAAATATTTTCCTATTGGTTATTTCTGAAGCGTTTATTCCAAAAGCACAACTGGTGTGGTTCTAAATTTTGTATTATTGAGAATAATCGCTAGAAATCGTCCATCCCGAAGATGGCCGAAAATAATTTATTAGAAGTGTCAAATTTTCATTTCTCTTGTGATATCTGATTGCTTATCTGGCACTGTTGAGCATTTGTGATTTGAACTTCTACCTTGTCTCATGTGCTTACCTGATCTATTGTATAATGGATGAAGAAGTTCTTTTTTTTCGTTAAGCCCATCAAATATTTATAAAGATGGTAAGATATTAATGGATTTAATTTTCCTTTGCACCTCGTGTTAGAATTTCACTTTTGTAACACAACTTAATTTTCTAGGGTTCTCCGGTCATATATGCTCCGGTGGTGATATATGCTCCTGTAACATATGCTGCTCCGGTGGATATATATATATATATATATATATATATATATATATATATATGCTCCGGTAACATATGCTGCTAACTTATGTTCCGACTACCTGTGTTTTAGTCACCGTTGTTACGGACGACGTGTTTCCCTCATTCAGATTTCTACATGGAAAAGTTGCTCGTGTTTTCGCACAACCAGATGATGTAAAATAAATACTCATCACAAGAATTTTATATTTTGTTTTCTTCTACCTTACATAGAGCAGCTCAGTTATTATCTTATTGAAAAATATCTACAAGTTTAATTTTATGGAACCGAAGTCTGTTAAAGACAACATTTGAAGTCGACCACATGTTGTTTTGTACCTACTCTAGGAGATCCTCCAACGCAGGATGTCTCAGTTTCCTGGATATTGAAGGATTCCTATAAATTAAGTAACTTAGTATTAGTTCAGTTACTGATACTACAGGTAGTATGAGATTTAAACTTTTACCTTACCGTTTTCTGTTAAAATAAAGAGGCCTAACCTCTATTTAAATTTGTCTTTGTCACTACAAATATTTTGTTTTGATTATTAATTACATTTTACTTATCTTAAAGTTTTGATAAGTAATTACATTTTACTTATCTTAAATGATTTCAAATAAAATTCTCTAATACATAACCTAAAAATATGTAAACATTCGAACTTCATGAAGTTTCTTATGGTGAAAAGGTTTATTACTTGAACTTTCATTTCCTGTGCATTTGTTACATGACATTATTACAATTATGATCACTTTTTGATTTATTGGCGCATTAAGTAAAATTTTGAGTTTCTAAACAGAGATTATTTATTTTGATTTCTCTATAGAAATTTTCTCGTGTACATTTATTAATTATATGAATTATATCATGTTAAAATATATAGCGATGTCTACAATGTTAATGACACAGGCGTATATCTTATACATGCCTTTGGAATTGTAAGAACTGAGTATTAATATACATATTTAGTCGAATTTCTCTTATCGTGTTTTACCTTTTGTTTCTCTAAGTTATTTTACAGTTGTGTAAACAAGTGTATTGATATTTAAATTTTAACATTCAGATATTCTCTAAACATTCCCCTTACCCTGTGATTTCAAGTCTCATGCAGCCTCCGAAACCATAAAGGTCGATGCAAGCTGTGCCGAAGTATTTCTTATACTTCGTCGTGCAATTACTCTTTTTATAACATCGAGAAAAGAGTAAAGTGCATGCGTTAGACAACCTGTCAAGCATTCATTACAAATCTTGTGACAAATCAGCTAAAAATACTGTGTTATCTGCATACAACAGCACACGGAAATTTGTTTCACCAATTACAACTCCTTCCATTCCTTCGAAATCATGCGTGATACATTTATCCATAAATACATTAAACAGCCAAGGAGACACCACACAGCCCTGTCTCATACCTTCTACAATGTCAAAGTATTGGCCCCATGTTACCATTCCACAATTCACTTCTGTACACAGTGCCATATGCCTTTTCCAGATCTACAAATGTTGCATACATTTTCTTTCTGGCATGCACACACTTTCCAACAATTTGGTGCAATGTGAACATCTGATCCACATATTCTCTTCCAGGCATAAAACCCCATTGAACAACACATATCTTGCTCTGAATTCTCTTACGAACTTTCTCCATCACAATTTTTCAACACATTTTACTTAGTACACTCAACAGACTCATCTCATGATAATATTTGCATTCGTACTTGCTGCCTTTACCTTTATGGAAAGGGATAATGATCGTACTCTTCCAATCTTCACGAACTTTTATTTTTCTATATACAACTAGATCAATTTGCACAAACATTCAATCAGTACCTTGGGGCCCATACTTGAGAATTTCACTTGTTATTCCATCTACACCTGACGCTTTGCCATTCTTCAGAGTTCTCATCGCCTTCATACCTTATCTACACTGCATTCAAACTTTATACTATTATCTATGTTTTCGACCAGTACATTTGTGTATTCTTCTTACCACCACTACACAGTGTTTTAAAATACTCTTTCCAACAGTTTCTCACATTCACTTCGTCCCAAACAATTTCATTTATACTCTTACCAATGCCATTCACACGCTTATTTCCATCCTTTCTTGCATTCCTTACCCATTTCTAAAACAAGTTTTTATTCCCTTCAAAATCACTTTGTATTTTTTCACCATTTCTCTTCCCCAGTTACTCTTTTCTTACCTTCACTACTTCTTTCACATATTACCTTTTCTCCTTATACACTTCCTGAATTTGCTCTCTTAGTGCAACATCTTTTTCTGCAGTCATTCTCTTATACGCCACTTTCTTTTCCCCGACGACCATTTTGACCTCACCAAATATTCAAACATCAAATAACTATAAATTTTGATAGCTGGCTTTCGTTTGTACAGCTGAGAAGGGGAGACTAATCTTGTATCTTCTGCTACAGTGGCGGTAGTGGTAGGTGGGGAACGGTGAGGTTCGATGGGAAATACAGTTCTACATCCGGTAGGAAAGGTTTCTTGATGAGAAACAGAATATTTTAGGAAAAAATCAATTTCTTTCGGGAATTTTTTCTTTTCTCGCGTTATGTGTAAGAAATCTACAATTTTCCTGAACGCGCGGATCGAGAGAGCCGTAGATGTGTCGAAGTAGACCAGCAAGACAAACAAAGATCGATGTGGTTTCCAGAATTCGCCCGGAAACACTTGGTAATCTACTCAGAACTTGAATTTAGTGCTGTTTCTGCATAGGAGGGTTAGTTCCTTTATAGTTTGTGAGTAAGTTTTTAAAATTATTGGAGTTCTGTCAAAGTTGTGTCGCGAATACCATCAGGCACAGTCAATGAAATACCATCAAAATTTGAGTAGAAAGTATAAATTTTGAAATTGAGAAATACTACAAAATACCTAATATATATTTTCTCTTAAAAATTAATTAGGAATCTAAATAGGAACCAATTTTAATATAGTGCCTTATATTTTTAAAGAAAAATGATTAAATTTATTTGAAAGAAAATATCTAGAATCGGTCGAGACTATGGTTTGAATATACATGAGTAGAACAAACAACATTTGTGTAATAGTCCAGCGCAATAAGTCAGCATTAAAAATTCTGGATAACACACACGTTTTGTGTCCGATCCCATGATCAAATTTTGTTTTTAACCTTTCAAAGGTGCCATCTATTTCTGAAAATAGAAGCTTTGTAAGGTGACTTTGAAAATACATGAATATAACAAAACATTTCTATGATTGTCAAGCACAACAACTCAGCACATACGAATTCATATAGCACGTGTGGCGTCTTGTCGATGCCCATAGTCGATCTCTTTTTTTGGCTTTTCAAAAGTGCCATTTATTTTCTGAAAATATGAGGTTTTAAAGTGACATTTGAAAATACATGAATATAACAAATGACATTTCTATAATTGTCACGGTCTCGTATTAATTAAAAACTAAAACAATTGTGTTCGGTTAACTCGCATATAAATTCGGTATATTAGTGATAGTGTATTCCCACTCTTTTGTTATTTTTAAAAATTGAAAGAGTTACTTTCCATACTTGGTGGAAGCAACATGTAAAAATATATTATAGACGGGTTAAATGTGTGTACCGTCTCTTTTTTTGTATGTAACCTATGTAGTTGTTACCGTGTGATTGGAGTCAGTGTTTATATTTGGTTTATGGCTGTATATTAAAGAACAGGCAATTCACGGTTGCTGTCCATGTGTGTCCACAGAACGAGCGCTCGTATATGCAAGTCTATTGGAAGGACAAGGTGAGTGTTTGTTTGCTTTATTATATAGAAACCAATTGTTTGCATTGTCTCCAACTTTAAATATTTCATTTAATTTAGTTATTAAAAATCCTATGTAATTACAGTCCTACTTAAAATTTCTGTATCGTGGAAAGTGTATAAAACCCGTACAAATTGTGAAATGTGAAATTCGTAACATTCAAATTTAAGATTTATAACTTCCTGTTTTTACCTGCAGTTGATTGGTTGATAAGAAATACGTAATTTAGATTGAATATAAGATGGCCGAGTAAAAATGGTGGTTAAATGTGTGCTCTTAAAAATAATATATTTGTTACAAAGATGGTTGTCTTTTATTTAAACAGATATTATTATTACAATTATATAAATCAAGTTAATGGATTTCCAATATACACCCGTTTGTATTAATGTTAAACAAGGTTATGGGCCCAGGATTACGTTAATACTGCAAATAATTCGAACACGTGTTTTGTAACAATTGTGAAATTCGACGATCAAAATAGCTTATATTGTAAGTTTTTGATGTTGATGTCTTGTTATACTTTGCTTTGGAACATTATTTGTGTTGATAACGCAAACGGAAAAACAGATTTCGTATTTTTTGGTTAGAATTTACGCGTCAAGCCAGCCGGACATATAATTAATTGTGTTGAAAGTGATTTTTAATTAATGGTCGGACGTGCAATTAATTATTTTGGAATTGATTTTTGGTTAAAGTCTGAAGTAAAAGTAATTATTTGAAGTGATTTTTTTTTATAAAAAATGGCACTTAACAGTCAAGACTTGAAAAACGTGCTTGATTTTGAAAAGTTGTTAGGAGCACAGAATTACCGCGAATGGCGAATAAATATTGAAATGCTGTTGCGCGCTAATGGACTATATGGATTTATAACAAATGTAGAAGATGATAAAGAAGTTTCATCTTCATTAGCTACAACCAAAGAGAAAAGTGGATATAATTGTCGTAGAGACAAAGCATTGTCTATTGTATATCTGTCATTAGGTGCACAAGTTAAGCCAGTTGTAAATGGTATGGTGGATTTGAGAGATGTATGGTCTACATTAGAGCCCAACTTTGAACCATCGTCGAAAGCAATGATAGGAAGGCTATTAACAGAATTATTTTTAGCTGTTATGCAAGACGGTGATACGATTGCATGATATATTGCTCGATTACGAGATTTACAGCGACGTTTAAGCAGTGTTAATTGTGAGATTAAAGACCTGTATTTGGCGTATAAAATGATTAGTGGTTTGCCTGAACGGTATGATATAATCGTACGGAATTTGTACCAACTACCAGACAAGTTTACATCTACAACTGTTGCAACAGTTTTGTTGGCAGAAGAAGGCCGTCTACAGAATACGTTATCTAACTTAACTGTAGGTAATCCTTCTGTTTCAGGTGCTTTCGCAGTTGGCGTAAGAAGTTCTTCTGAGGCAGGTTTAGTAGCAAAATCTAATATTAGGTGTTTTAAGTGTAACAAAATGGGCCATTTTGCTAAGAATTGCAAGGTAAAGAAAATATTTTATAATAAACAATTTGTTTCAAATAATGTAAAGTCTAAGCAGAATAATTATTTTGTTGGCAATAATGGTGGTAGAAATAATAGAGAAAGAGGAGCCTATGTATCCTCATGTTCTAAAGGTTCAACTTATGATATAGATGGAGCTTGGTTTTTGCAGCTACATAATGTGGAAAAAGCTGTATTTGAATATGAATTTGTATTAGATACTGGTACAACCCACCACTTTTGCAATAATCGGGAGTTGTTTGTTGATTTCAAGGAAATAAATAAAAATGTTAATCAAGGGAAAGGTAGTTTAGAAGCTGAAGGTGTAGGTAATGTAGATGTTTATTTGATGAATGATAATGGTTCTGAGGTACATGTTACTTTGAAAGAAGTGTTTTATGTACCCGAACTGTCTAAAAATTTGATTAGCCTAGGCACTGTTGTTGAAAGTGGTTTTTACTTTGTTGGTAGAAGGGAATTCCTTGAAGTTTATACACCAGACGATAAGTTGTTTATTCGTATTCATAAATCTAAGCGTTTATATGCTGTTAAAGCAGAGAAAAATAAGCAGTTGTTGAATTTACAACCCAATTTAAATGTTACATCATCAGATTCAAACTCTTTAATGTTGTGGCATGAAAGATGTGCACATATAAACTCAGACAATATTTATAGGGCCATAAAAGATAAAATAGTATTAGGAATAGACAGGATTAATAAAGATAATGTTAACTGTCACTCATGTGTAGAAGGAAAAATGAAACGAGGGCCTTTTAAAAGGTTATCAGGTATACAATCAAGTAGACCTCTTGAATTGCTACACATGGATCTGTGGTGTGAAGCACCCGTGATTAGTGCTGGTGGTGCTAAGTATTTTTTGAGCATCATTGATGATATTTCTCGATGGATAGCTATCTATCCTATTACAAGTAAGGCTGAAGCTTTTCACCGAATTAAAGATTTTGTTGCTCGATCTGAGCGTATGCTGAATTTAAAAGTAGTTTCAGTTCGTTCTGATAACGGAATGGAATTTTGTGCTACAGAAATTGAAGATTATTTTTGTAGTATGGGTATTAATCATCAACGTACTAGTGTCTACAGCCCTGAACAAAATGGAGTCGCTGAAAAGATTAATTTAGACGCGATGGATGCAGTTAGAACTTTGTTAATTTCATCTCAACTTGATCCCAAATTTTGGGCCGATGCACTACAATATTACGTTCATACTAAAAATCGAATTCCACATTCGACTAACCCAAAAATCACTCCGTATGAGTTATGGACAGGGCGGAAAGCTCGTATTTCCTATTTTAGAGTTTTTGGTTCACTTGCTTTTATACACATTCCTAAAAGATATAGATCCAAATTCGAATCTAAATCTAGAAAATGTATTTTTGTGGGTTATGCGAGGTTTACTCATGGTTATAGAGTTTTTGATCCAGTTAGCAATGCTGTTATCGAACTTAAACATATAAAAGTAGATGAATCTACTTTAGGAATAAAAGGTATACACAAATTAGTTACTCCTGTTTCCACATTGGATATGAGTAACAGTAGTGGAATCATAGATGTATATAAAAACTCAGATTCAAATGATTCAACTCTCGAAAGTATTCCTGATATTGGGGAGAAATCTACTATTGGTATTTCTAGTGTAGACAATCAATCCGAAAATATTGGTACTTCTGTTGAACAGGTTACTGCTAACAAAACCAATCTTGAATGGAAACGTAAAGAAATCCCTCGAAAAGATGGTTCTCGTGTTGACGTTTGCCATTACTATGGTGCAAAGAAATGTCGCTCCAAAAACGAAATTCAAATTTTCTGTAAAGAAAAGGGCTTAGTATATGACCTTAATGACTTTGATTTCAGTGATCCGTCAAAGGGAGATAAATCGGTCAAAATTCTAGAATTTGATGAAGATGAACCTATCTTAGCTTGTTTTGTGCAAGTTCCAGAGAATTATGAAAGTATAGTCAACTCTCAATATAGACACGAATGGCAAATAAATGAAAAACGTGGTGTATGGGAAATTGTACCTAGATCACCAAATCATAAAATTATTACATGTAGATGGGTTTTTAGTTTGAAAATAAATATTGATGGTACCATCCATAAAGCGTTTTCGGGCTCGTTTAGTGGCTCATGGTTTTAGGCAAGTTTATGGAGTCGATTATTTTCAGACTTTAGTTACATTATTTTTTGTTTTACTTGTTGTGCTTGAAGGTTGGGTTCATGGACACTGGGATGTTACTTGTGCTTTCTTATATAGCAACTTAGATGAAGTGATTCATATGGAAATACCAAAAGGATATAAGAACATAGATAACCAATCTTATGTGTTACGGTTGAGAAAATCCATTTATGGACTTAAACAGTCCAGTAGAAACTGGTATCATCATATTAGCGATATATTGAAAAGTAAAGTATTCTTATCTTCAGAATATTGCCCTTGTATTTTCTGGTCGCGTACAGAATGCATAATACTCTTGTATGTTGATGATATGAATGTGTTTTGTGGTAACCAGGAAATCTTAAAAATGACCTTAATAAATCTTAGTGAACATTTTGAGATTACCGAACTTGGTCCTATACGAGAATTTCTTGGTGTAGAAATTGCAAATATTGAACACTTATAAATTACATCAATGTAAATATATTGAGAAATTGTTAGAACGTTTTGACGTTGATCTAAGTATATACCTAATTCGCTCCTATCGAAGTTGGTGTTGTTTTTCATAGAGACACTGATTTCAATAGTAAGGTACCGTTTAGAGAATTGTTGGGTTCTTTATTATTTGTAGCTAACAGAACTCGCCCAGATATAATGTTTTCCGTTATTTATTTTGCACAATTCTCATTGACTCCTACAATTGATCACTATAATCAGTTGTTAAGGATTCTTAAATATTTGGGAAGTACTAAAGATTATAGTATTAATTTATCACGATCTAATTCGTACGATTTAGTTATGTATACTGATGCTTCTTGGGCTACTGCTTTAAATTCACGTCGATCGTTTAGTGAATGTATATGGTCACTAGGTGGTGTCTACCTTGGTTGGCGTTGCAACATTCAAAAATGTATTTCTAGAAGTGCTATGGAAGCAGAATACGTTGCTATGGATTCTGCTTCTATTGAAATCACATGTATTTCAAAATTTTTTAATGAATTCAAGGGTTTTCCTTTGGCCAATGGTAAACCGCTACTTTTATGTGATAATCAATCTGCCATTTGTTTTTCACAGAGTACTATTATCAATCATCGTACTAAGCACATAGATATTAAATATAATGCAATTAGAGAACTGTTAAAGAATGGTAGTTTATTAATTGATTATGTTAATACTAAATATAATATTGCAGATCTATTAACAAAGCCTATGTAACGTATTAAATTGTTGTCTTTTGTCCAATATATATTTGATGTTAAGAAAGTTACGAATGGGGAGAAATTGTGAAATTCGTAACATTCAAATATGAATTTAAGATTTATAACTTCCTGTTTTTACCTGCAGTTGATTGGTTGATAAGAAATACGTAATTTAGATTGAATATAAGTTGGCCGCCGAGTAAAAATGGTGGATAAATGTGTGCTCTTAAAAATAATATATTTGTTACAAAGATGGTTGTCTTTTATTTAAACAGATATTATTATTACAATTATATAAATCAAGTTAATGGATTTCCAATATACACCCGTTTGTATTAATTTTAAACATGAAACAATACAGCCTTTTGAATACGTCTGCGTTCTCATACTGTCACACGTGTAAGGGTAGAGTTAGTGTATCTGAAAATAATGTGGACTTCGTCGTTGGTCTTTGCAAGGAACGGCTGAGTTCAGTGCTGTACGTTCCCTCCAAACATAAACAATTGAACAATAGTGCATCGCATTCCATCAACTCTCCATAGAAACATCACAGCCATGAAGATTCGTCACATCATACATAACTGGTGAATGATTATGTAATATATTTGTCTTCTTGTTTACATGCATACAGTTGTTAAAGCTCACGCTAATTATCTTTCTTTATATACAGTCCACTTAAACTAATTAGACGCGCCAGCTCATTAAAATAGCCTTTCATCGTGATACAGTCACGATTAATAGCTCAGCGCTAATGATTTCAGATAGCATGCACGAGCGCCCGAATTCGCTACCAGGGTCGATCTTTTTTTTTTTACTTTTCCATTTGGCTTCACATTTGTTTATTATGCGCCATTTTTACTACACATACAATTTAGAATTCTTTGTGCTTCATCAGTATTTTAATTTAATTTAATTATTAGTTTATTTTAGGTCCTTTTCTATTACAGGCAGTTCAAAAATGTTAGATACAATACAAACGTCACAAACACACAAGTAAAAATTTCATTTTTAAACCTAATTCGACTTGATTTAGGTTGTAACATGCCAGTTTCCCACTGGTCGTGTTCCAGTTTTTAAATTATTTCCTTACGTATTTCTCTCTTCTTTTTTCTTTATAAAATAAAGAAAGTTCCTCTTTTATTATCTTCATGTACTGTATTTTGTATATTTAAAGTATGAATTATATTTAGGTTGTGTTATATCATAACACGAATTCGTAATTTTCATCCATGTAAGCACTTAATTTCGTTTAAAATAAATGTACCTCTAATTATACTATAATTTATTTGGATTATTACTTCGAAAGAAAGTAATAAAATGTAACCTCTATGTTATTGGTAGTTATTATCCAGTAACATAAGTGAAGTAGTTTTGAACCTACAATTTGTAAAAGATTTACCTTGACGTAGTTTCCTCACTGTATTACCGGCCGATCGATCTTTAGTTGTCTGCGCATAGCAGATCTTTATTCAAATCTGCCCGTGAGATATCACACCATTTGTTTCCCAAGATGCCTGGTCTTCACATGGTATGTATTAGCGTCCTACGCTATGTTATAATATTTTAACAAAAATAATTTTATAGAAGCACTTGATGTTACGTTTCATAATTCCGCTGTTAACTTACCCATCGATTGGTTTAAAGATGGCAAGGATTGTTATAGATAAAATCTGTTACAATTTCAATGTACCTCGTGGCATTTCCTAATACTTACATAAAATTGTATTGTAGGGTCCTTCCGAGAAGTCAACCAGTACTTACTTCGAAGTATGATTTCACTCAATAATTTTACCCAATAATTTCTACCTAGTTTAATTTAAAGTACCTCCACTGTTAATTGCAAGAAAATGTCTCTGAAATTCTAAGTTGTTTCTAAATTATGCACCGTACAAGGCCATCGTAATAACATTGCAGGGGATTCAATTATCTGGTATTTGCCATTTTACCTTACACAAAATGAAGTTGTTTTATTACTTTTAAAACTTATCTACTTTGGATGGCAGATGCTTTGTTCCTTCATATGAATTGACTCAACTACCAGCTTTGAATATGGTTCACAAACCACCTGTCTGAGTTTCTAATTTTGTTTGCAATATTAAGCAGCAGGTATCTTTCCTAACAAACTGGAAGTAAGGCAATACACAGGTATGTGTTTTACATAAGTTTTTCTTATGAGATAATTTTACACAAGAAAAATTGAAGTAAAAGTTTTGTTACTGTATGTGGACTGCTTTAGTGTCTGTAAAATAAATTTGTTAAATTTACATAGTCCCGCTTCAACGTAACACATGTTCAGATAACCTTAAGTAAAGAATTTAATACAACAAAAGTGTACACCCCAGGTTTCATGAAACTGGAGGTTTAAGTACTTTTATTGCTTTTTTTTGCTAAGGCAATAAAAGTTTCCTTAAGTACTTAACACAAGATAGGTACATCTGTGTTTTTGTAATGTTAATAACTAAAGTGTTTCCTCTTATTTGTTGCTTATAATAATATTAGCATATCCGTAACTGCGAAGTTCCTTACACGTAGGTGACACGAAAACTTATTTATGTCTGAAGGTTTTCTCAAATATAGTAAAATTAAAATTGTTCTCAATAATAGTAACAAAGTTAAAAATAAACGAATTCAACCTAATATTTATCTAATTGTAAATTTTGTTTCGAATTGAAATTATTTTGTAATATAGTCAAGGTACTTAATTTATATTCTCTCTGTTTAATTGTTGACACCCCCATATTTTCCCCCCTGAGATTTATAAGTCCATGCAGTCTCCGAAGCCTATAAAGGTCGATGCCAGCTGCGCCGAAGTATGCTCCATATTTCGTCGTGTGATTACTTTTTTTATAACACCGTGTTTGTTTCAGGTTGCCAACTGCTGATTTCTTCTAATTTTTGCATTTAAAAATAATCATAGTGAAGCGTGAGGCCATTCGAATGCTAAAGAATGTTGCTTTGAGAACAAAGGACAAGAACGCGTAGGTGATCCAATACTTAAACAAGATTACTTTTAGTGCAAAGTACGATCATGCGAAAGAGCTCTCCAGGTGATGAGCTCTCTGGACATGTGGTTCCCCAGGCGAAAAAATTCCCCGAGTGAAAGAGCTCTGCAGATTATATAACAGTGTTGTTTGTCGATAGTCACTGTAGTAGCCTATAAGGAAAAGGTAAGAAAGCTTGGAACTATAAACACATGGTAACAGCACATACGCAAAAACACAGTCCGTTCCGAGAAGTCTTGCACTAAAATGTTTCCGTAATTACCCCATGTCCGAGAACTTATTTTCGTCCAACACGGGGTTGGGTTACTCAAATGTACTGATATCTTATATCCAATTGGAATAGAAAACTTTGTCACTTTAATAGCGCCTATTCACATCATTTTCCTGAGAGCGATTAAAATCACCGAGAAATATCTTAACGTATTTATGTAAGTTGAAACTATTTTATTCTTACAAGTAGATAATAATTTATAAAATAACCCGGACCGGATTTAGGAAACAAAAAGAATTCCTTTACTTTTGTACAAAATACAATAATAGATATGAGATGGAAATTTGGATATCCAGTAATTGAAAAAGGCGTGTTATAAATTTATCATTCAACAAGGCAGTGAAAACCCTAGAAACCATTTGAACAACGTAAAA
This sequence comes from Platerodrilus igneus, assembly GCA_036346225.1. Taxonomy (NCBI): domain Eukaryota; kingdom Metazoa; phylum Arthropoda; class Insecta; order Coleoptera; family Lycidae; genus Platerodrilus; species Platerodrilus igneus. The sequence continues at coordinate 9,440,784 of JARFIW010001480.1, read as the reverse complement.
CCCGAATGCTGAGTAGTGAAATTCACGAATATCAGATTACAGATGTAATTTTTTGTCTTTACTATTTTTATTTCAAATTTTTCTGTTTTCTTTTATAATTTTTTCCAAAAAATTTCAAATATAGTTGTAAAATCTTTCAACAGTCTGTATAATTTTTCCGTGTATAGACATACACCACGTCTCACATTTACGAAATAAACCCATGTCATTTTTTAAAAACAATGCTATTACAACAGTAACTAATGTAATGCTTTTTGTCTGACAGTAACTAATGTAATGCTTTTTGTCTGACAGTGACAACCTAAATAATTAATATCAATTTAGTATAAGCTGTTTATCAATAAACAAAAGCCCACAACTCGACATTATTTTGATGATAATTTTTCAAAATTGAAGTCACAAATAAAACCAATTAAAACACACTACATTCAGTTATTAGTTCACGAACACAAAACAACATTATCTTTTTCAAATCGCTCACAAAAATCACAAGTTCTACCTGCTCAATTTCATTCTTTTTAAACTGTACCATTTTTTTAAAATAATTGAATCACAATATTCGTGGAAGCTTTAAAATCTAAGTATTTTAGGCAAAAATTAGTCTTGAGCCGTCCCAAGACGTTAGCGTACATGACCATTCTTCTTTATGCATTCTTCCAATTTTAAATTATCTAAAACAGCATAAAAAATGATAAAAATATATTTATGATTTAGTTAAAGCACGAACAGATATTGTAATATACCGAATATTACTTATTGTAAAAATTAGTAAGGTTTCTATAATGCTCAAATAATTGCGTATCATCTAGAAAAGACACAATTGTATTTTAAAAAATTATATATCGTCATGGTGTGGCCAAAATCTGACGTGCACTTTTTACTAAATTTACTTTAATGCGAGTAATGAATTCACTCGCCATTTAACATGTCTTTGAACACCCACCATGTGTAAAATTATAAAAATAATTTATTTATAAGCAAAAAGAAGAATCGAGTATGTGCAATCAAACTATTTAGTACCACCAAAAAAAAGGCTATGTAGAATTTATTCACATTGCAGATTTTACTGAATTATAAAGTAATAATATTGGAATGTTCAAGAAACACTGTCTGAATACTCGTCACATAATACATTTTGCCACTTCTAAATGTATTGCAGACTGAACATGACACACCTGGGCTCAATAATGTGCATTGTTTGTTTGTTTTTTTATTAAGGTGGAGTGTATTATTATTGTTTAATGTTTAATTAACTTTGGTGTTTTTTGGATGAGGTAGGTAATTCACAATTTGATCAAATTAAACATAGCCTTTTTAAACTGGGCAGCGACACCAAATGGGGTCGTGTAGCAAAATTCTGGGGTCACGAGAGATTTTAATGTCAAATATTTAAATACGGGATTTTATAACATCTAGATGTGTATTTGTGTAGTCACACTCACACACCTACACACAAGCAAAGGTTGGAATGCACGTGCACACGTGCAACGAGACAATGATTCAATAACACTGACTGTAATATGAACTTGTGTAGTATTAACGCTCTTCTAGTTTAGTCAATTGTCAGTGTATCACCGCAACGATATTTTAATTTTTTTTATTTATTCGGTAACTAATTAATCAAATATTATATGCAATATGTTATTTTTATATATTTATTGGATTTTAGGATCAAAATAATTTTTGGCCATGGATAAATGGCTGGACTTAAATAAAAATGGTAATGATGCAGATGATAATGCTACAAACTCGCCTCAGGCAGAACAAAGTATTGAAAAACAGGCATCTAATGTGCGAAAAAGAAAATATGAAGAGTCTTTTCCTCAATTTGGCTTTACATTTCAAAATTGTAAGGGTAATGAACAACCTCTTTGTTTGATCTGCAATGAATTATTGGCTCCGGAGAGTATGAAACCATCAAAACTAAAAAGACATCTTGAATCAAAGCATGTTTCGTATGTCAATAGACCAAAAGAATATTTTGAAAGGCTGTATATATCTTTAAATAAAGAAAAAAATCCTTTGAAAAATTTATGACCGTTAACAAAAAATATTTACTAGCGCCATATGAAGTTTCATACTGTATTGCTAAAAATTAAAAGCCGTTCACCATTGGAGAAGATCTTGTTTTACCTGCTACTATTAAAGTGGTAGAAATGCTACATGGAAGTAAATATGGCGATGATATTCGAAAAATTCCTTTTTGAACGACACTGTCTCGAATAGAATTTCTGATATTAACAAGGACCAATTAGTGCAACTTATTACAAGAATTAAAGAAAGCCCAAAATTTTCAATTCAGTTGGACAAAAAAACTGATAGTACTAAATTGGCTCAGTTGTTAGTATATGTCAGGTACGTTTATAAAGAAAGCGTGGAGGAAGAACTGCTATTTTGTCGTCCTATAAAAGACCATACTAGAGGGAAAGATATATATGTAAAATTGACAAATTTTTAAAAACTGAAGGTTGAGAATGGAAAAATTGCAGTGGAATATGCACAGATGGTGCAAGAGCGATGACGGGCAAAAATATTGATTTTTAATCATTTTTTCAAGCTGCTCATCATGATCATATAACTTTTACTCACTGTCTTATTCACCGAGAAGCCCTTGCAGCAAAAAAATTAGCACCAGAATTGAACGATGTGCTTCAAGATGCTGTTAAAATTATAAATTTTATTAAGAGCCATGCCCTTAACAGCCGCTTATTTTCAAATCTCTGTAAGGATACCGATTCCAACTACACAACTTTATTATTACATGCAGAAGTAAGATGGTTGTCAAGAGCTCAACGTTTAAGGGACGAAATCGAAATATTTTTCGAAAACGTGAACATGCTGCTTTTTTTCAAACTGACATGGCTATCCAAGCTGTGTTATTTGTCAGATATCTTTGCGAAATTAAACGATCTCAACTTGTCTCTTCAAGGAAAAAATTGCGATATATTTACTTCGAATGATAAAATTGAAAGTTTTATTAAAAAGATCAACATTTGGAAAAGTAGGGTAGAAAAGAATTCGTTGAAAATGTTTTCCAGTGTCAACAATTTTATAATCGAGAAAAATCATTGTAAAACTTTTATTGCAAATCACTTAAAAGCGCTAGAAACACAGTTCCGTACATATTTTATATTAAATATTGATTTGAAAAAGGTAGCTTGGATTCAAAAGCCGTTTTGGTTTGGCTTAAGTGAGATTGATCACCTGCCACTTAAAACTCAAAAGGAATTTGCCGAGCTTTCGAGTGACTCAAACTTAAAACTACAATTTCCAAAAAAGCCCTTGATTAAATTCTGAATCGAAACTATAACTGGATTTCCCACAATCGCTGATATGACGTTAAATGTTCTTCTGCCATTCAACACCACATATTTAAGTGAAGTTACTTTCTCAGCTTTTACACATATTAAATCCCAATATCGTTCATCGCTAAAAAATGTTGAAGAGGTCTTACGTCCAGCAGTGTTAAACAATCCACCAAGATTTAATTTGTCATGCAATAAAAAACAGGCACATCCATCTCATTAAATTTTTTCCATTAATTTTAATTTAATACTTACCACTCAACAACTGCGTTCGAATATATTCGAACAAACTAAGACTCTCAAAATTTCCTTTTATATATGTTACTACAAAAAATGCAATTTTGATGAAAAATAGGGCAAATAATTTTTGTAATTATAATAAATACAATTTTACAACTTTTGTGCAATTTTTAATTCTAACACTATATATTTTTATATGTATATGTATATTGTTACTTAATAAATAAATCATCAAAAAATATTTAGTTATCTTTCTTTTATATTTATATGAGGTCGCCAGGAAACTCGCAATCATAAATGGGGTCGTGAATGAAAAAAGTTTAACAAGCCCTGAATTAAACAAAGCAAGTTAAAAAGACAAACATCACGTAATTTTTAACAAAGCATATTACTATGACGTTATGCTTTACATAAAACATGAACACTTGTTTTCATCATCATTAGGTCTTTGGAACTGGTTGGACGCATACTACCATTGATTTCTATTTTTGGCTAACTTACACACTTTCCTGATATTCACACAGGCTAGATCCTTCACTATCTATGTGCAATAGTTTAGTCAAGTCTACCTTGTTGCATTTTTTTTTTATAAGATCTCAATTTTTTACTCTATTAGTTTAGGTTCAGGGGATTTTTAAAACTCACACGGAGAAATTCTCCAGTATTATTATGTTCAATATAAGCATTATGTTGTAACATGCCTTTTTGCGTATATTTTAGCATGTTACATTTGTGCTTGGTACTATTAGCATATAAATGCTTATACCTACATTTAAATAGAAAATTACTCTCTTTATTATATAATATATTTTCTATAAGAATTTATCTCGCACAATCCTGGATTATTAGTTTTAATCCACAGTTACTAATTTGTTTACATAGTACAAATAATTATATCTATATGAAATTTTCCTATTGGTTATTTCTGAAGTGTTTATTCCAAAAGCACAACTGGTGTGGTTCTAATTCTGTATTATTGAGAATAATCGCTAGAGATCGTCTATCCCGAAGATGGCCGAAAATAATTTATTAGAATTATTTATTAGAAGTGTCTTAAAGTTTTGATTATTAAGTACATTTTACTTATCTTAAATGATTTCAAATATAATTCTCTAATACATAACCTAAAAATATGTAAACATTTGGATCTTCATGAATCTTCTATATGGTGAAAAGGTTTATTACTTGAACTTTCGTTTCATGTGCATTTGTTACATGCCATTATTACAATTATGATCACTTTTTGATTTACTACCGCATTAAGTATAATTTTGAGTTTCTAAACAGAGATTATTTATTTTAATTTCTCTATAGAAATTTCTCGTGTACATTTATTAAATATGTGAATTATATCATGTTAAAATATATAGCGATGTCTACTATGTTAATGACACAAGCATATATCTTATACATGCCTGTGGAATTGTAATAACTTGAGTATTAATATACATATTTAGTCGAATTTCTCTTATCGTGTTTTAACTTTTGTTTCTCTAAGTTATTTTACAGTTGTGTAAACAAGTGTCTTGATATTTAAATTTTAACATTCAGATGTTCTCTAAACATTCCCCTTACCCTGTGATTTCAAGTCTCATGCAGCCTCCGAAACCATAAAGGTCGATGCAAGCTGTGCCGAAGTATTTCTTATACTTCGTCGTGCACTTACTCTTTCTATAACATCGAGAAAAGAGTAAGGTGCAATGTGAAACTGCAACGATGCATTTCTCATGCTTAACAGTGCAGCTGTGTTGAAACGAGCAGACTTTCTTATGGACCTTCCTCGAGTGCAGACATTTATTTAATTTTAATTCTGAACAGCTACAGTGTGCCCTTACAGAGAAGTATATTATAATAATTATCATTTGAGCATACATTATCTAAGTGATGTCTTATGGTTGTTATGTTGCTATTATACATATCTATATCCCTGCAATAAAAGTTAAATAGTTTAGCAATTCTAACTAACACAGCATGCGTGGTGTAGTTTGTCCTTGGACATTTATAGTAAAAAGTTTTCGTAGTTCTTGTTGAATGTTGTGTAGGTACATGGAATGTAATGGCAGATAATAAATCTGGACAATCAATACGATTCCTACATACATTGTAGACAAAAATTATGTCGCCAATAAGACGCCTTTTAGTAAGGTTGTTCACATTATAGTGCTCCAATAGCAAAGAGTAGGGTAAACCATGTGGGTAATATCCTTCTTCTTTAAACCACACAAATTTAAGGAAACGTTTTTGTGTATTTTCAAAAATATCAATACTGATTTTGTAACATGGGGACCAAACAGGTGAGCCATTTTCAAGTTTGGATCTTATGTAAGTATTGTAAAGCTTAATCAGTACCACAGGATCCCTAAATTCGTTACAGTTTCTTAGAATGTAACCACTCATTTTATATGCATCCTTAGCAACATGATGATAGTGTGCTTTGTAGCTGAGTCTAGAATCCAGCAGGACACCAAGATCCCTTACCATTGTGGAAGATTGGAGCGGTTTATCTGCTATCTTATAGATAAAGGTAGTATTAAGTACTTTACGTGAAAATTTAACAAAACAACATTTGTTATGATTAATAGAGAGTTTATTATTCTGACACCAGGTGTCAAAATAATCTAGATCTTTCTGTAAGAGAACACAGTCATTAATACTTTTGATTTGCCTAAATATTTTTATATCGTCTGCATAGAGTAGGGATTCCGAAGAAATGTATTCTAATATATCATTAATAAATGCTAGGAAAAACAACGGCCTTAGGTTACTGCCTTGCGGCACCCCTGATACTGGATTGAAAGTTATTGATTTAACATTATTATGCACTACATACAGCGTACGCAATCTCAGGTATGAATCCATTAGATTTAAAAGATCTTGAGAAAAACTAAATGTGTTTTTGAGTTTATCAAGAAGTATGTAATGGGATACCTTGTCAAAGGCTTTACTAAAGTCTATATAAACTGTGTCCACTTCACAGTAAAGTTCAAAACTCTTTTGTAAATAGCTCGTGAATAGTATCAGATTAGTTGTTGTTGATCTGTTTTTAACAAAACCATGTTGCTTATCAGATAGTAATGGTTTAATGGAGCTATAAATGTGACTATATAGAATCGATTCATATACTTTAGAGAAGCAGGATAAAATCACAATGGGTCGGTAGTTCTCTACATTAAGTTTGTCTCCTTTCTTAAAAATTGGACAAACCTTACCAATTTTCCATTTACTTGGAAAGATATGCTGTTTGATAGATTTATTGATTATAATTTTTAGTGGCTTGATAAAAGATTCTCTACAGCCTTTAAGGATGTAAGATGGAAATTTGTCATCACCGATAGAACTCTTCGCATTGAGTTTATCAATTGCTTCTTTGATATTCTTATCACTCACACATTTTAAGTCCACATAATATTGTGTTGCATTGACAGGGTGTAAACTTAAGCAGTGGGAATCTTGATTATCCTGATTATATACACCCGAGAAGTATTGAGCAAATGAATTAACAATATCCTGGTTATTAGAGTACCTATTTCCTTGGTATTTAACATGTGGAGGAATTCTAGAGAAATTCCTTTTGTTGTTTACAAAGGTAAATAGTTTAGTGGGGTCCTGCTTTATATCAGCCTGGATCTCAGCTATATATTTTCTATAATGAAATTTAGTTTTATTACGTAATGTTGCTCTTAATATTTTATATTGAGTTTCACTATTATAGTCTTTATTAAGTTTATATTTACATCTGTATCTATCTTTTAGTTTTAGATCACAAATGATGTCTGATGTATACCACGGAGGGTATTTTTTATATGTTGTTCTAGTTTTCGGTACATGTAATGAGAAGATATCGAATATAATATTATAAAACTTTTCAACACAGGCATCAATGTCTTCATAGGTTTCAAGAACATTCCAATCAGTTCTAGCAAAGGATCGATAGATCAGATTAAAGTTGGCTTTCCTAAAACAATATTCATAACCTTGTTTAGGCTTCTTAATTTTCGTATGATCAAAATATACTGTAATCTCCAGTGATGGATGATGACTATCTTCCCGTACTAGCAAAATATCACTTTTGGCAGAGATACAATTGGTATTGGATATTATAAGGTCTAGTATACGTTCATTATTATTCTGCACGGTATTGACCTGTTTGGCATTCAGCAGTTTAATAAAATTTTGAAGCCATAATACTAGTTGATCACATAAGAAGTTGTTGCACTGCTTAATTAGATAAATCCAATGTGGTATATTAAAATCTCCTAAAAGGAGAAATTTGTCGCAGCTGACTAAACATGGTAGTAGATAATCATACAATTGCTCATACTTATCTGGAGAAGTATTTGGTGGTATATATATGACCACGATGTGCCATTTCTGATGGCCAACTTGAACTTTTACGACGACACCGTCACAGATCACTTTTGGTATATTGAGTTCAACACTTTCTGAGTAGTATTTCGCTGATACAGCTAGGAGTACACCTCCACCTTTAGTTTTACCTGTAGCAACTTTATCTCGATCACATCTATAAACGATGTATTCATTAGGAAATAGTTCATTATTTGAAATATCAGAGGTGAGCCAAGTTTCAACACACGCAATACAGTCAAAGTCTAGTTGTTCGGTGAGAACAGCATTATAAAACTGATATATTTTAGTGTTTAAACCTATAACATTCTGAAAATACATTTTAAAAGACTTTGATAACTATTACCATTACTATTAGATTTAGTCAATTCTTCACTATGTATGTTGCTAAATAGGTTTATTTGTGATAGGTTTATTTGTGCTACATTGTTGATCGTCCTACCTTGCGCGGGTGAAAAAACCGAGTCACATATGTACCAGGAGCCCATATCTCAGGTCGCATAACCTTGTCAACATTATGCAAATTGATTGTAATCTTAAAAGATGCGTAATGTTGAGGATATTTCGAATTGAGCAGATCACACTGTGCCTCAGGTGTGATAGTTTTAACATAACTTTCTAAAGTTTTTATGTTTGTTGACGGATCCAGTCTACTAACAAATAAATATGCCTTCCTTGGAGCAGCCTTTATGTTAACCTCACCAGACACACTACTACCTATAATTGCGGTACTATTTCTTGGTTTTGGTTTGGTTCTAACAATTTGTGACCAAGTGTTAACATGGTTTGATAGAGTTCCGACAATCGACGAAGTGGTCCCTTTCCTCTCATTACCTTTTTCCTTTACTGTTATGCAATATATCGGTGCTTCATCAATAAGAGAGCTACTGCTAACTAAACAAGGAGACATTTGGACACCACCCTGAGATGACAGACACATCGGGATTAGAATAACCACAAGGGTAAGTGCTAGCTTTAAAATATGGACGGCATTTGACACCCTGGAGGAAATTTAACCTCGTGTAAATTTGAATACATTATATATACTTATATTAGTATATTATGCCGTAAACATTAATGTTACAACCTCTACTTTTTTTCTACTTTCTGTGCTTTTAATATATTCCACACTATTCCCTCATGCCTTAGTATGTGTCCTATCGTCTTATCTCTCCAATTTTTACAGTTTTCACATATCTCGTTCTTCCCCTACCATTTTTATAACCTCTTTGTTCTTACTTTGTGTGTCTGTGATATCTTCATCATACATCTGTAGCACCACATTTTAAAGATTTCTTTTTCCTGTACATTTCACCTATTGCACAACTTTCAAAGCCATACAGTCGGTGGCATAATTAAGAAAACCCCACAATGCGGAGGGGGGGGGCAAACATTAAAGGGTTGGGGTCCGATCCCAGCATCGTGAAATAAATGTCAAATTGAATTCGTTTAAGGATTATTAAACAGAAACAGAAACAAGCCCCCCAGTGTTTCACGTATAGTTATACTTACCCACTAAAGGCCTACAGAAAAAATCAGGATTCTTATTTTTATATAGAACAACTTGGTTATCTTATCCCTTGTATTTATGAAAGTGGAGAATTTGATACAAGAATCAAGCCAAGTTTATCTTGTATAAGTTTCTATTCATATATTCAAGTCTAACCAATGGGAAGAAAGTGTTGTTTTACACTGGAACAATGGTGACTGTATGTGTTATTGTTGAAAACCCGCTAACCGATAAGAGTGTTAGTTGATTTTATAAACCTACTTAAGATGAGAAAATAGAAAAAATAAACATTTTAAAATAAACATTTCTTTTCAGGAGATTATAACAAGAAAAGGATCATACACAAAAAATTAATTTGGAAAGTTTAGTCGGTAAGTTTTTTTTGTTAAAATTTAGACGATTTGGTATGATTAAATAAAAAAAGTTTTATATGCATATAACCTCAAGGACAACGATTTATTTTTTCTTTCATATACATATTTACTTTATTTTAAATTATATAATAGAAGCCCCTTGTTATTTTCGCGGGGTGGTTCCTCACTCCTTAGCTACGCCACTGCATACAGTGAGTGCTGTGCTCCATACCTACATTTTCAACAATGTTTTTCTTGTTTTTATGTTTGTTGTCTTTGAACATAGTAGTTGAGTTTCGTGTTAAATATAGCATGCTATTTTTCATGTAGTTTTCTTTTACAATTGTGTATGTTTTAACCCTTAACCGGACATGTTCCGAATCTGAACGTTACGTCTAGTAGACTATTTGTTAATGATGGTCGCAAGGACATACATTGTATTCAAATTTATTAATATATTCTTAAAACGTATAAACAAAGTTACAACTAATTGAAATTTATAGACTAACATTAATGTGCGCATATAGCAGTGAAATAATTAGATGATGTAATAGCACTTGAAAATTTAACAAACTGCATGACTCGTCTTTAATTTCCTAAATTATAAAGAATTGAGTTAGAAACACATGCTATCACTATATATACATAAAGAGAAGTGTACATATTACCAAAGTAACAAAAAAATAATATTGTTAGGTTTGAAGGTAAGTTCCAGAGCAACAGTGTGTAACATGCCTTTTTGCGTATATTTTAGCATGTTACATTTGTGCTTGGCACTATTAGCATATAAATGCTTATATCTTCATTTAAGTATAAAATTACTCTCTTTATTATATAATAATATATTTTCTATAAGAATTTATCTCGTGCAATTCTGGATTATTAGTTTTAATCCACAAGTTGGTAATTTGTTTACATAGTACAAATAAATATATCTATATGAAATTTTCCTATTGGTTATTTCTGAAGTGTTTATTCCAAAAGCACAACTGGTATGGTTCTAAATTTTGTATTATTGAGAATAATCGCTAGAGATCGTCCATCCCGAAGACGGCCGGAAATAATTTATTAGAAGTGTCAAATTTTCATTTCTCGGATATCTGATTGCTTATCTGGCACTGTTGAACATTTGTGATTTAAACTTCTACCTTGCCTCATGTGTTTACCTGATGTGTTGGATAATGGATAAAGAAGTTCTTTATTCGTTAAGCCTATCAAATATTTATAAAGATGGGTGCTCCTGTAACATATGCTCCTCCGGTTTATTCTCCGGTCAAGTATTCTCCGGTCAAATATGCGTCACGGCGACGTGTTTTTTCTCATTAGGATTTTCTACATGGAAAAGTTGCTTGTCGCACAACCAGATGATGTAAAATAACACTCATCACAAGAATTTTATATTTTGTTTCCTTCTACTTTACATAATGATGCTCAGTTATTATCTTATTGAAAAATATCTACAAGTTTAATTTTATGGAACAGAAGTCTGTTAAGGACAACATTCGAAGTTGACCACATGTTTGTTTTGTACCTACACTAGGAGTTTCCTCCAACGCAGGATGTCTCAGTTACCTGGATATTGAAGGATTCCTATAAATTAAGTAACTTAGTATTTCAGTTACTGATACTACAGGTAGTATGAGATTTAAACTTTTACCTTACCGTTTTCTGTTAAAATAAAGAGGCCTAACCTCTATTTAAATTTGTCTTTGCCACTACAAATATTTTGTATTGATTATTAATTACCTTTTACTTACCTTAATTGATTTCAAATAGAATTCTCTAATATATAATCTTATCTTAAATGATTTCAAATAAAATTCTCTAATACATAACCTAAAAATATGTAAACATTCGAACTTCATGAAGTTTCTTATGGTGAAAAGGTTTATTACTTGACCTTTCATTTCATGTGCAATTTGTTACATGACATTATTACAATTATGATCACTTTTTGATTTACTACTGCATTAAGTAAAATTTAGAGTTTCTAAACAGAGATTAATTATTTTGATTTCTCTATAGAAATTTTCTCGTGTACATTTTATTAAATATGTGAATTGTATCATGTTAATATATATAGCTGTCTACAATGTTAATGACACAAGCGCATATCTTATACATGCCTTTGGAATTGTAATAATCGAGTATTAATATACATATTTAGTCAAATTTCTCTTATCGTGTTTTAACTTTTGTTTCTCTAAGTTATTTTACAGTTATGTAAACAAGTGTTTTGATATTTAAATCTTTAACATTCAGATATTCTCTAAACATTCCCCTTACCCTGTGATTTCAAGTCTCGTGCAGCCTCCGAAACCATAAAGGTCGATGCAAGCTGAGCCGAACTATTTCTTATAATTCGTCGTGCACTTACTCTTTTTATAACATCGAGAAAAGAGTAAGGTGCAAGTGAAACATTGCAATCTTCTATACACATGGTGCATATAGGTTTGGAGCAATGCAAACAAACTGTCCTTTTACATTACACACACAGATATTTTGTCATGCAATGTTTTGCTCCTGTGCATAAATGGCAACTTTGACGTTTCTCTAAAATATGTTCTTCATTATTTACTTGTGCTATTGGTATGTCCAATATTCGACCTATAACAGAACGTATTTTGCGAGATACTCAATTAGATTTGACCCGCATATGCATCTGCTCCCTGACTAAAAGCATTGCCAGTTTCTTTGCAAAGAATTACTTTTCCTTGATCACTTCATTATTTTTAAATCATTGATGTAAAGTATAAGAATTCACAATAGACATATCAAGAATTCGGAAAAATACTGCAGGAGGCCACATTTGAATGTGGCGACGTGTTGTATTTATAGAGTATTTTTGGTCAAAGACCATCAACTTTACTTTTGTTTCCATTGTAATAGGCAATTACTTTAGACTCTCCGATCCTGCATAGATGAAAGAAGGATTGTGGCTTTCCCCCTTTTCCCACATATAAAACCTGGGAGTTCTTCACAGAATCCGTTTAGTGATTATCCCTTTTGATACTCTTTGTTTGGTAAAAGGTTTACAGGAATCTCTCATTTATTCTTTTTTACTGTCCCAACAAATGTTAGTTTATTTTTTCGTAAAAGTTCCACTAACTCTACAGAAGATAATATATGAAGGCATTATAAAGATAAGTAGTTTTTGTATCTGTCAAACACATTACCTTTATCCCATATTTATATGTTTGGTTGGGCATGTACATTTTAAAGCGACATCTTCCTCTAAAACTGAATAGCATTTGCCCTAGTGTATTAGTCTTCCATTCCATATACACTGAAAATCCTTAATAAATTTATTAAAGACTGACGATATTGTTGCAAATGGGTTGTCTTTTTTGCACTCAATTCTAGTATCGAGATCAATAAAGTATAATGCTGAAAGAAGAATTGCAAACCCTTTTTGACACATAACTACTCTAAATATATCTCTGCCTGTTCAGTCTGTAGCATTTAGAGTAGTTCTATCTTTTCATGTATAAACAAAGCATCTTAAAAAAAGCCTTTAACTCCACCATATTTGTATCGCTAACATTGCTGTTTTTATTTTGATATCGTAAGTGCATACTGTGAGAATTTATAGTTTGTCTAACCTTAAGTAGAATATTTTCGCATGATAGTAAATGCCAAACCAGATATGATTCAGCTTCATTGCCCATTTCCCTGGCTTTTCGTTTTATAATAGGTAGTTTCAGGACTATGTTGTGCTTTCTAGTATGTAATGAAGGAACAACCACATAAGTACATCACTTAAAGCAATTTCTTTAATACCAGTATTTTGTCCCTAACACATTATTATTTCCACTTGCCTCAGTTTCAGAGATTTCCGAGGTCGTATTATGATCAGACTCAATACACCCATCTTCTAATACACTACCTATATCGAATGCTTTGTTATCGTCTTCCTAATTCCATTGCATAACAGTGGAAATTATCATCTGTGAAACAAACTCTCTTTGATGGACCAACCATAACGCAAACAAACACGTATCAACTAACAGACTATCAAGAACTAAATTTCTTTACTAGTTCCTGCAAATTGCTAAATAAACTCTTGTAAATGGGGTGATTGAAAGTGCACAAATAGTGTGTAGATTTGGTGGAAAGGTTAGTTTGTAAGTGGTTCCATTCCAGAAATAATGTTTGTTATTTATCATGGGTAGTCTCTTAAACACCATGTATCCGGTTAAAGGTTAAATCCTGTGAAGAGGTCTGCAATAATGCAATCACCTTAGCTTGACATACAACAATGTAGAAGATAGATGAAATATTGAATAATCAACCTTACCGAAAATATTGTATAGTACTTCAAGTTTTCAATTTCCAATAGTAAAAACACGAGATCTTTGTATCGATTAAGCTTCCCTTAATAACGAAGCAATTTTGCCAATCAGTAATTTTATCAAATGTATCCATAACAAAAAAACTTGGGTGTTTTTTGATTAAATAATTAACAACGGAGTGAACAATTATTAAAATCTCATATTAATTTCACGTATGTTCATACCGATTTTGTTAGTCAAAATTCTAGCATATGTAGAAAACACTGTCTTTAAAACTTTTGTCCTAGTTTGATATTTATCCTCTCCAGAAAAGATTTTTTATAGAAAATAAATGCTGCCATTAATCTTCAAATGCTACACCAACATCAAACAAGTAAATTGTTAAACTATGTACTTTTACATTTATTTGTTCCTATTTCTATAGATGTTAGGTGGAGTAACATATTAAAGATGTTGATTAGGGCGTTGCAAAATAAGTACAGAACCATCTAAATTTCTCTCAGACGTTAACAATAGATGTAGTTTTTCCATATTAACAAAAGTACTTCTAAACACTTCTGAACATACTCTGAACTCAAACTTCAACGGGATGAGACTAACAGGGGGTCTATAAATACGCAAATGTCAGGCGCCACTAACCTCAAAGAGTTAACATAAGCAAGACACCGTCACTAAAGAGAATGTAGGAACTTTAGTAACGATTATATGCACGTAAAGCACATTTATGCAATATTACCTCTGAAAGAAAAAGTAATTATACATTAAATATGAAACAGATCATCAATTGCATCTAGATAAGATTTGCGTTTATATCAAATTTAATCATAAGGCTACTTTCTAAATAAATTGTTATGTTAGTAATTTAATAAAATGTCTGAAGAAGGTCTGTTAAATTAAAGATTATTCTCTTCATGTTACAGATAATTACAATTTCTAATTTAAATTTTCTTATGTTATCTTAGCTGAAGATGGAATTTATGTCAAGTTATAATGTTATATAAAAAATTACAATTGCTGTATTTAATAAATTTTTTATATCATATTCAGATCTAAGCATGATGTAAATATAATCATTAATGGATCTTAAGAGATGTTAATTATTTCTCATTGCATATATTTTTTTAAATTGTTCTCTAATTAGTCATAAAAGATCTTAAGAGAGATTTTAAACAAATTACTCTACATTAGTTTTTAATCCGATGGGAAATTTATCATCATACACATTTCTTGTAGAAGATGATCACGGTCATAATTTTGAGTTATAAAGCGAATATTTTTGTAAATAACGAAGTTTAAACTATTGTGGAGGCTTAATAATCCGACAAGTATGAACAAGAAAACTGATATCAATAATTTAAGTACAATGTATTCATATCTATTAAATTTTAAAATACCATCTAACAGTACAATTCCCACTTAAAATGACGCAACCCTCAATGCATCTTCAAACTACACCATATACACATACTAGTATATACAGACACTTCCATATAAATAAAAGGAGGCACACAGGCATTTCATATAATATAATTCATGTCAACAGCACTACTGTCAATTAAAGTGACATTTATATTGCGTCATAAAATGCAATAATTTCAGAAACATGGTATATATTTAATAATTTCATTGTAAGCATATCCTTTGTAAATTAACTGCACGGTTTCCCTTATGTTGTTTCCTAATTCTATGCCGTATTTCACCAAGATTCGGTGGTATGTGAAGGAAGTTAAGTAACCTGTGTGTTTACGCGCGGGGGGTCTTATAAATTTATACATCGACTTACCTACGCGGTTTTTTTGTTGTTCTAAGCTGCAGTTCCTATTCCTTCAACCAAGTGGACTGTATGTGAAATTGAGTCTGTGTTATGTTGCACTTGCACTGTGTTTTTTAGGAGTTTAACAAATAAAGTCTGCGGCACTTGACTAACTTACGGTACCGAACGAAAAACCGACGACTGTTCTGCTTCGATATCCATAAGAAAGTATTTGTTCACTACTCTGTCCAACTTATTCACACATGCACAAGGAATTTTTATGGCAGGATATAAGGGAACAAGGGATGACAGTTTTACAATTAGATTTACAACTACGAATTTGAAGTAACTTAAAATTAACCACCAACGTGCGACAAAGAGACCGAACACTGTGGCTATCAAGGATCCTCCAACACAGTTAGACATTTGCCGAGTCAATAACTTTCTAGTAAATCCTTTCACATAATTAACATTAGTTGAGAGTATTGGAAAACCAATATCTGTAGTTGTTAATAATAATCACCAGGTTTAAGTACAGTTATTTTTTTCGTCTTTGGTTTTCCATCTTGGAATTGATTGGACGTGTACCTCCATTGATTTCTATTCTGAACTAGGCTGCACATTTCCCTGAAATTCCCACAATCTACATCTTTCACTATTTGTGTGCAATAGTCTAACCTAGATCTACATCTACCTCTCTTTTTTCCTATCTCTGCTTCTAGTACATTCCGCACTATTCACTCATGCGTTAGTATGTGGCCTATCATCCTATCTCTGCTATATTTTACTGTTTTCCACATATTTCTTTCCCTCCCTAACATTTCTAGTACCTCTGTGTTCTTAACTTTGTCTGTCCATGATATCTTCATCATATGTCTGTAGCACCACTTTTATAGGCT
Organism: Platerodrilus igneus; assembly: GCA_036346225.1. Lineage (NCBI taxonomy): Eukaryota > Metazoa > Arthropoda > Insecta > Coleoptera > Lycidae > Platerodrilus > Platerodrilus igneus. Next base: position 9,424,067 of record JARFIW010001480.1, on the reverse strand, counting down.
TCTACTTTTTTCCTGTCCACTTCTCCTACTGTCCAGGCATCACAGCCATACAGTGCTGTGCTCCACACATATGTTTTAAGCAATCTTTTCCTTGTTTCTATGTTTGTTGTCTTTGAACGCAGTAATTCCTTTTTCTTGTTAAATGTTGCACGACCTTGTGCTAATCTTTGTTTTATATCGTTTGTGCTCTTCCCATCTTGCGTTATTTGGCTTCTTCATTTTGTTTTGTTTTTGACCTTACTTAAGGTCAGTTTAACGCAGCTCTAACTTCTTTTCTATTCTGTGCTAATCTAAAAAGTTCTACATACCCGTCATAACCTAAATTTCTAATAATTTGACTAATATAGCTTGGTCTAGGTCTTCCTATACTCTTCAATCTTTTTCCTATTTACCTGGCTCTACATACATATGAGCAACCTGACTTGTTAAAGAACTCCAACATGTTTATACGATTCCCATTTATAAGGAAATGAAATATTACCTGGTTATCTCCTCCAAAAAAGGAAAAGTGTTAAATTATATGTTATGGTAAGGCTATGAACCCCCTCTACTTGGGACGTTAATCTTCCTATCCTTGCAATACTATAAAACTGTGACAAATAATTTCTAGTCAATAATATTGCCACTAGAGAAAAGTGGGGTCAATTTTCTATTGTATCTTATGGCGTATTAGTAGCGTAATCGCATTTTTATAAAATTGTGAGGTCTAATTAGACTAAGATTGTTACGTTATTTTTCGTGGCAGCCACGTTAGGCGCCAAATTTATGCTACGTAACACAAAGAAAGTCAAAGAAATGACCCGGCTCAATCGGAGAGTAGGGGGGGTTGTAGAAAGCAGACTGACCTATGATGTATGCGTCGGTAAGGAGTTAGTAACAATACCTGCAAGAAAAATAGTTAAGCAAACCTGAAAAAAAAAGAATAAGTATAGCAGTAATGAAAAGTCTAAATTATTCAGTACTTTGTAGAATGTAAATAAAAACTGTTTAGATAAACTATATAATATAACAACAGTAAAAGCAATACAAAAATATTTAATACAAAGTGAGGTAATATTGGGGAGTAGCAGAAACATTTCCTCACACACCAATTAAACATAAATCAGACAAAAAGTTAACAAAAGATAAATAGGTAAGTCACAATTGATATGAGCAATTCAGTAGTATTGATTGTTTTTTTTTCTTTCTTTTTTTTTCTTAATAGCAGGCACGTCTATTGTAAAAGGTATCAGTACGACGAAGAATATTGCAAAACAAATGGATAGATATTTACAGTAATAACAAGTATGAAATAGCTCAACTTACACAACCAGGAGCACAGGAAGAGTTTCTATAGAATTGTACCATACTCCCTGTATGTTTGTTGTGGTTTGTTTAGCATTCTTCTTAATCTTCTTTGGGAATGAAACCACTCATAGTTTTTAAAATCTATTTTATTTACGTTTCGATCCATGACCTAGGATCGTTTTCAAAATAATAAAAACTTCAAGTTTGACGTTTATGACATAAATTGAAGGTTACTTTGATTTATTGATGTTTGAAATATTTGGTTTGAGTACACTAAGCAAAAATTTTTAAAGTGTAAAAGAATAATTGCCTTCAATTTGTGTTGCGACCTGGGATCGACTTTCCTATGGTAGCCAATACGCTTAACGTGAAATCAGCTGATTAATTTTTATTGGTGAATTTTATATAAATTCAATAATTTGGGAAATTTTAAAGAAAGAGAAAGACCTAATCAGATATACACTAATAGAAAACAAATATCCTAAAAGAATAATAGAGAAAGAAATGAATAAAAACCCTAAAAATAAAGAAAAAGAAAACAAAAACAACGATACACACCACAAAATGGATTCTCCGAAAAATTCAAAGAATAGGAAACAAATTTAGAATTAAAACAGTATTTAGAACCAACAATACACTAAGAGCACAATTAACAAAAACAAAACCCAAAATGCAATACAAAATTCAAAAACTGTATCTACAAAATACCGTGCGAATGTAATAAGTTTTATATAGGAGAAACTTCCAGACCATTTGAAGTTCGATTAAGAGAACATAAATCATATATAAAAATAGAAAATTTGAAAATCCATGATTTGCCAACATGCATGGGACTCAGTCATAAAATAAAATGGGAAGACGCAAAATTATCGACAAAGAAGAAAACAACCAAAACGCAAAATCAAAGAAGCTGCCTATATAACCCTACATAAAAATAACTGCGTTGCAAACGAATCCGTGACTTTCAGTAAACAATGGATTCCATTACTAAAAGAAATAACAAAAGAAATAACAAATGAAGATCAAATGCCCACAATATCTAGGTAGCATTGCAAGTTTTTCCTGGGTTTTCCTTGCGATATTAACATGAAATACAGCCTACATACATGATTTCTATTTATACATACAATAACTAATTACATAACAATAAGCATATTAACTAGAAAACCATTATTTCGGCAAATTATAAATGTTGGGGATCTTGGTAGCCACAGGTTGCTTAACCCCCTTCACTGAATCTCGGTAAAATAAGACATAAAATCAGAAATCTCTCAATTGTATAAATAGAAACATGTTAAAAAATATTTCCCAAATTATTGAATTTATATAAAATTCACCAATAAAAATTAATCAGCTGATTTCACGTTAAGCGTATTGGCTACCATAGGAAAGTCGATCCCAGGTCGCAACACAAATTGAAGGCAATTATTCTTTTACACTTTAAAAATTTTTGCTTAGTGTACTCAAACCAAATATTTCAAACATCAATAAATCAAAGTAACCTTCAATTTATGTCATAAACGTCAAACTTGAAGTTTTTATTATTTTGAAAACGATCCTAGGTCATGGATCGAAACGTAAATAAAATAGATTTTAAAAACTATGAGTGGTTTCATTCCCAAAGAAGATTAAGAAGAATTGTACCAGTTCGGCTACTGATAGGCTTGCAGTTGGAGCTGGTGGAGTATGGGGGTGTCCGTGGTTCCATCCCATTATCCACTTGAAACTTGGTAAGCCGGATGCCCTGGTGTAGCTTGGCAAAGATTCACAGTCTATTCGCGGGGGTGGAAGTTGTGGTACAACAGACAGGAACACATGCAACACACGCAACTAAGAACAATTAAAGTTAGTATAATTCGATCCAAACATCCGTCAAGAATTTTCCAGATATGGATCTGCTTCAGCAGAAAGAACTCGTCAACTTCTGAAGCTAATTTCAGTTGGTACAGGCATTGTTTGAATACGGTGAAACATTTAAAAGCACGATGACTTTCCCAATCTTGTCTTTAAAAAAAAGAATGTACGTTCATAGTTTATTTACTTATTAAATGCAAAGTAAATTTAACATATCATTAATACGAAATGAGTTAAACACTTCTGCAATTTCGTTTTGCAAATGTTTTAGGGAGTTTTAAAACCTGACTAAAGTGGCTCCTTTAAAAATTCTGTACAAGTTTATTGCACTTACCCTGATAAACAGAAGGGACCACTACACTAGACCGCACGCACATTACTCCTAAGAAGAATCGGTCAAGTTTAGCAAGCAAGTTCTACAACTTTTATTTCAAGAGAAACTCAACTAAAAACACAATTAGTAAAGCACGCGTAATCAATCAAACCGTCTGTCCAAATGTCCTTAAAACCCACGTGCGTCGACCAAACACGTTCGCCTATAAAACCATACTTTATTTCACAAGAAAACAACTAAAAACCGTGTCGTGCTTGTTAATGAACAACCCGAAAATTTATCATGCATTAATTCTCACTATCTTCAAATCAAACAGTATTTTTAACGTAGTTAATATAGATAGGAACCAAGCACGAAAAACTAACAACCGCTCATCTATATTCATTCGTTTCAAAGCAAAACAGCAAACAGTCTTCTCAACGTAAACAATCTATCGGAACGAGCCACAAACTACAATTGCTTGCTATTACAACCGCTTATCGACTCTTATCTAGACTTGTATATCCACATAAGGAACAACATTTATATGAATGCAGCAATCATATCTACTCATTAATTACAGCGGTTTATCATTTTCAATAAGTACGAATAATCCTATTTACAATTCATTGCACTTTATTTATTAATGAAAATCAAACTTTAATTTATCTACTTTTAAAGTAATACCCACGAGTTAATAAATATAAAACCTAGAGATAGTAGTTGCAGAAATGTGTTTACCAATTGAGTAGTGTAAAAAGGTTAAACTATAAAAATGCCCGTTACAAATTCATCATATATGGTACTTTTTAATTGTGATAGCCAATAGTGTGTAAAACTTGCAGCCTATAACTTATCTATAGATATAAAATATGAAGTGTTGTTTTGTTCCTGGGTGCAAATCCGGATATAAATCATTCAAACACATAAGGAGAAGTATTTATTCTGCACAATAGTGTTCAGGATGTGTCGTACTACAGTTATGATATGATTTGCACAATAAAAGTAGGTGGAGTTATTGTTTAAAGCGAGCTCAGAGCAAATTGATTGCTAAATGGATCACCAGCAATATCCTTGATAGTACTTACAAATTGAAATATACCTATATTGCTTTACGTACCGATGATTTTTATTCCAAAATGTTTGCATATAATACATAACGCTGTATAGTATCTTTGTTTTATGTTACATTCAAAACCAGTTTATTTTACAAATGCTCACAATTAAGACTCCAAACATTTAAATAATTTTAAAGTCTTAAAATTTCTAATTTCTATAGTATAAGACTTAACTACATAAAGTAACAATAACCAACTAATCTTCCGAAAACTAATGTTACCAGAAATAAAACATAAAGAATGTTTTATTTCTAAGCCATATCTAAGCTGGATTTAATGTTATTCCATTCTGTTTTTACTTCCTTAGTATCAGAAATTTTCCAGATACCTTTCAGCAATTCATTTGACTTTTTTTTCAAATCTTTCGTGGACATCTTTATCTTTTAGTTGCTCAAAGTCAAAGTGCCTTTCTTCCGTTGGTTTTTTCAATTTTTTAAATTTAAGAGCGGCCTTCAAAATTACGATGTTGTGGTCAGTGTCTATATCTGCTTCTGGGTAGCTTCTACAGTATTTTACTTGATTGCTAAACCGTTGTCTAACAAGAATTTAAGCTGTTTGATATCTTCCTACATCTCCTGGCACCTTCCATATGTATCGTCTTCTAGCATGATGTTGAAATAATGTGTTTGTGATGGTTAAATTGTTCTTGTCCTGTCCCGTCATTTCTTGTGCCTAAAACCAAATAAACCTACTACCACTCCTTCCCTACTCTTACCTACCACTGCATTAAAATCTGCCATAATTATTAAATTTTCATCTCCTTTAACGTATCTCAGTATATCTTTTCTATTTTTGTAGATCGCTTCTACCTCTTTCTTACTGTAGCTAAAGGTGAGCATGTATTATTGTATTATTACTATATTAACCGGTTTAGATTCTAATATAATCATAAGTGCTCTTTCATTCTTTTGTAAGAAGTTTTCTACATGTTGTCCTATCTTTTTTGGCATAGCTATCCGCACACCTGAATTATTCTCTGATACTGCATGAATTACCCTAAAGTCTCCACTCCAAAAATCCCCCGTTTCTGGTCAGCAAAATTCGCTGATGCCTACTATGTCTAGTGCTAACCTATCCATTTCAATTTTCAAGTTGTCTAGCTTACCTACTTGCTTCATACTTCTGACATTCCACACTTCAACTCGCAAAATGTTCCTTGCTCTTCCTTTAAACTTTCCGATCACATCCTCCAAAGTAGTCCCCACCCGCAGATCTGAATGAGGGGGGCTATTTTAACTGCGAAATCTTTTATCCCAGAGAATGCCATCATTTTATTATAATTTAGGTACGCTGTGTACTTGGGAGGTAATGTGGTGGTTTCCCGATGTCTTCTACATCGCAGTTGTGTGTCTTAGAAAGCCATACCGACCCCTATGGTCTCTGCCACTCTAAGTACCGAAAAAGCTGCTGATCTCTTTCGGAGACCTGTCTTAATACTTTGGTTGGACCTGCAGTTTGGGTCTTTAGATCACTGGAACGCCGAAGCCATTCCACCCGTTCCAGTAATCTAGAACTTCTTCAAGGTGCAGGTCCATTCGGAACAGTGTAATTCAATACCATACATTAAATAAAACAAGGAATGGCACCAACTTCTATGGGTGGAAATTTTTCAACGTACTATACTTCACTGCAGTGTCAGAAATCTGCCATTAAATAAATTTAAATACACAATGAAAAAGTTTCTTATCACTAATGTCTTTTACAGAATACAAGAATATATGGGTAATGTAAAGAAGGCTGCAGATTTCTGTTTTGTACTCTACCTCTGATATTTGTAATTAAATACATAATTCTCGATTCAATCGAGAATTATCTTAGGTAGTCACTGATCTACGTTATTGTACGGACTAAATGTAAATGTTAACTATGATTCGAAGCAACTCAATTTATTAAACACAAAATAAAAATATAACTACTTGTCATCAGATCCCTAATGGCAAAATGAATCCGTGCGTCTGTTAATCTGTTTAGTCTATGAATAGTTTTAGTTTTAAAGTGCAACCGGTATACAGTGTGTCCAAATTTCGAGTCTCTACATTGTGATTTCAGTTATTATAAGAGATAGAAATTGGGTTAAATGGGGAAAGATTTGGAGGAATCCAGGCCAATTTTGTATCCGTTTACAAAATTGGTGTAAGTTGTCTGGTTTTGGAGATATTCGAAGAAAACTAAAAATGGCGGATTTTGTTTTTTGATAATAAAACATGAATCATAAGTCGCACCATCACAAGACTTGCACATTATTAAGACACTTTTCTAAAAGGAGTATTTTAGCATAAACAGAATCATTCGACTGTCTTTTGTTTTCGAGGAAACGCCCACAACTTTTGTTTTTCTTATGGCCGCCATTTTGAATATTAGGTGAATATTATGCGCCTTAAAATTACCTTTTCAAAAATATGCCACATGTCTATAAAAAATGCAAAACTATCCTAAATTTTAAAAATAACTAAATTTGTATGTTCTTTAACGTTTGGTAATTCCAACAGGGCAAAATTTGATTTCTACTTTCCAAACAGTAGTAGTAGTAGTAGTACCACATACATTTTGTTAAGTAGAACTCGTAAAGTATTGGATATAAATCTTAAAATTAACTTAAACATAAAACTGTACCCTATCTTATCTAATTTAAGGAACAAAATTAAATGTGACCGAAACAGCAAACTATCATCTAAATTCCTTCCCGTAGATGCTGAAAATGCTGTCCGTTTGCATCACGGCACATTCGACAATTAATTAAAACTTTCCGTACAACTCTGTTTAACGTGCGCCTATTTATAGAGTTAAGAATGTCACAGACTCTTTCCTGCAGTTCGTTTATATTATGAGGCGGTTCAAACTCATATACCTCATTTTTAGCAAAACCCCGTAAATAAAAATCAAGTGGTGTAAGATCTGGTGATCTTGCCGGCCACATAATTGGTTCACTAATGCATATAATATTTTGGCCAAAATGTTCAGCTAAAAGGGCGCTAACTGAAACCATAGTTTTCGAAAATCATCATCATTTGGTACAAGTCCTCTAATAGCCGGAATTATTTGGTCTCTTAACAATTCCGTATATCTGGCGCCATTGAGGTTATTGACAAAATAAAAGGGTCCAATCAAATTATTACCTATAAAAGTATTAATTACATTGGTTAATTTACTAAAATATTTATATCATAATTAACTACCTAAGATACCACACCAAACGTTAAATCCATATCTCGTTTGAAATTTGCGTTGCGCCGTCAGATGATGATTTTCAGTGCTCCAGTGATGCGTGTTATGTTTATTGAACACCCCGCAATTGGTAAACCGCGTTTCGTCTGTCCATATTATCAATTCTGGAAAGTGCGGTTCTTCCTCGCATTTTTGGATGTACCAATTACAAAAACGTATTCGTCTGGCGAAATCTTCTCTTTTGAGGCATTGGACAATAGTAGGTTTATAAGGATGAAACTTTTCCTTTTTTAAAATATTATGAACAGTTGATTTTGGAATATTAAGTTCACGGCTTAAGATCTTACGGATGTGGATGGATTTCTTGTTACCACCTCAGTAATGCTTAGAACACGTTCCCTATTGTTTAAGTCGTATTGTTCCCTAGTCTGTTCAAAAGCACCATAATTCAGTAAATTCATTACAATTTTTCTGAAGTATGTTTTATGCGGTTGTCGTCTTTCTGGATACAATTCCAAATATCTGGCGGATGCCGTATCAGCGTTCCGAAACGATTGTAAATAAGTATTTAGCATATCAAACTTTTCCTCATTCGAAAACTTGTAGACATGTGCCATTTTTTAAATTAAAAATGCAGCACCACCGGCACCAAAACTTACAACACACACAAGTTTATCTAAATTTTAGAATTTGTTTGACATATAACTGTAATTCAATTGTTTGGTTTTGTCACATATCACTGCTTACTATTATAAACGATATCATTGTAACTCTAGTACCACCATAATCAATAATTTCTGACAAATGCTGTTTGTGTACATTATAAAATGTGTATTGTACTTTTCATAAAGTAGAAATCAAATTTTTGCCCTGTTGGGATTACCAAACATTAAAGAACATACAAATTTAGTTATTTTTAAAATTTAGGATAGTTTTGCATTTTTTATAGACATGTGGCATATTTTTGAAAAGGTAATTTTAAGGCATAATATTCACTTAATATTCAAAATGGCGGCCATAAGAAAAACAAAAGTTGTGGGCGTTTCCTCGAAAACAAAAGACAGTCGAATGATTCTGTTTATGCTAAAATACTCCTTTTAGAAAAGTGTCTTAATAATGTGCAAGTCTTGTGATGGTGCGACTTATGATTCATGTTTTATTATCAAAAAACAAAATCCGCCATTTTTAGTTTTCTTCAAATATCTCCAAAACCAGACAACTTACACCAATTTTGTAAACGGATACAAAACTGGCCTGGATTCCTCCAAATCTTTCCCCATTTAACCCAATTTCTATCTCTTATAATAACTGAAATCGCAATGTAGAGACTCGAAATTTGGACACACTGTATATGTCAATGTATTGTACCATATTCTTGAAGACCATTTTATTAACTTTTGACATATTCCCATATACATTTATTTGTCTCTTTCAATAAATAAAAATTGATCGATTGGTTGAAATGTTAGTGAACAAGAAATAGTAAATTAACAATGAATAGTGAATACAGCAAACATAACCTGATAATCCTAGACAGGATCGGCATGATAGGGGTCAAACCCAAACAACCAACCTCATACTTTAGATAAACGGACCAATAGAATCATTTAACTGATGACATCTAAAACCACAACCGAAATATTCAATTAATTTAATGCACAACAATTCAACCTGCCTTAGTATTATAAATACAATCTGCGAGAAATATACCTTAGATTACTTTTGAATTTTAGGGGTTAATCTGTTGTTAACTGAGTGCATGTTGTAACTTTTGGCTACACTTCCGTACTCCTCCTGAGCGATTTTTGGACGAAATATTTTTTACTAGACTAAATTGATGATGGAGAGTTCGAATCCAAAAACCGTTTTGGGCCAAAATGTAGTGTTCACGAGATACAAGAGGTCAAAGGTAAGATTTTAACATGGTATCTTATGGGAGAAAAAAAAGTTTTTTATTCGACTTAAATCCATACAATATTTTTAAAAAATATATTCTTTAATATAATAATATTGAACATGTGATATCTCAATATTTCAGACAAAATATTTTTTGTATTTGTCAATTAAAGTCAATTTCAATTGTCATCATTTTTAATTTGAGTAGTATGTTTAATTTAAAGAAGTTATACTCTATTTGCAACGATTCAATTTCTACAAGAAAATGGTGCCAATCTATTCGATTACTTCCAGTTAAAAGGATTGCCCCAAATGTTGGGCACGCTGACAAATTGTCACGGAAATGTCATTTCGAAGAAGGAGAAGGTGGTTTTGGCATATTTAGGTGTCAAAAAACAAAATCACAAGGATGGAAAAGAATACTCCATTTCAATTGCAGAAAATTCTTGGTTTTCAGGTAAGATCATTATTTTAAATTTAAATTTGGTTAGATTAGCATAATGAAATAAATATTTCTAAAAATGCAATTAAATCGAATTATTAAATTTTAATAGTTTTATCACGTTTATTTTATTCGCTTTTGCGTTTTCTTTGACTTATTCTTAATATTCTTAAATTCTAAAACAGATATCTAAGATAAATAATTAATCATTCGATAAAATGGTTAGCATTTTTACACGCTTAGAATAATATATATCTAATGTACTTTAAGATCCAAGCAAATGGTTTCGCCAATAAAATAAAACGCAGGCTCGATAACAGATAATTTAATGATGATATAGATTAAATATAATAACCAACTCAGTCACTACCCGACTTCGAGGCTTAAATTAGCTATTATATTTAATCTATATCATCATTAAATTATCTGTTATCAGCTCGCTCGCGGGTTCTTCCTTTGTTTGCGATTGGTATAAGTTGAATATTAATAACTTTTAAATATTCATTTCGATCAATTACACCAATACAATCAACGTTGAATTTTCTTTCGAATGATATATTACTTACCCTTATTGTCGAGGCCATTTGCTTAGAATGTTCCTTAATTTTCGAATGTAATGCCCATGTTAAAACAGTAATTTGCATATTTTATTTAGGATCCCATCTTTCATTGGAAAAGGCTTTGTGTGTTACATACTGTTTCACGAGAAGTTTTTCCTATGAAAATACCATACACGAGTCCTCGGATGATACTTTTCAAACATCGACTGAAACTGTGTCCGATTGGTTTGCGATTGTCGCGAAGTTATGATGATCGATTTGGACAAGGATTATGAGAATATGGGGAAAATCGGAGGAGCGGGGAAAATTGTGGAAATTGACGAATCAAAGGTGTTATTTATTTCACTAATATATTTTTTGCTAATGTTGTTGAATTTTAATTTTTATTACAGATTGGAAAACGCAAATATAATAAAGGACGAATGGTGGAGGGTAATTGGATCATTGGGATGATTGAAAGGGGCAACAGCGATAACTTCAGGCTCGAGATTTGCCCAAATAATAAGAGGGATAAGGATACGCTTTTACCGCTTATCCACAAGCATATCCTTCCGGGAACCATCATTTATTCTGATATGTGGAAAGCGTATGATTGTTTGTCTCAGGTAATATACATTTTAAAAAATTTTAAATCGATTAATTAATTTGCGTTACATTTTAGGAAGGATTTTATCACTTTACAGTGAATCATTCCTTGGAATTTGTTAATTCGGAGACAGGTGTCCACACGAATACCATCGAGTCAAATTGGAGACCTTTAAAAATCATCATCATTTGGTACAAGTCCTCTAATAGCCGGAATTATTTGGTCTCTTAACAATTCCGTATATCTGGCGCCATTGAGGTTATTGACAAAATAAAAGGGTCCAATCAAATTATTACCTATAAAAGTATTAATTACATTGGTTAATTTACTAAAATATTTATATCATAATTAACTACCTAAGATACCACACCAAACGTTAAATCCATATCTCGTTTGAAATTTGCGTTGCGCGTCAGATGATGATTTTCAGTGCTCCAGTGATGCGTGTTATGTTTATTGAACACCCGCAATTGGTAAACCGCGTTTCGTCTGTCCATATTATCAATTCTGGAAAGTGCGGTTCTTCCTCGCATTTTTGGATGTACCAATTACAAAAACGTATTCGTCTGGCGAAATCTTCTCTTTTGAGGCATTGGACAATAGTAGGTTTATAAGGATGAAACTTTTCCTTTTTTAAAATATTATGAACAGTTGATTTTGGAATATTAAGTTCACGGCTTAAGATCTTACGGATGTGGATGGATTTCTTGTTACCACCTCAGTAATGCTTAGAACACGTTCCCTATTGTTTAAGTCGTATTGTTCCCTAGTCTGTTCAAAAGCACCATAATTCAGTAAATTCATTACAATTTTTCTGAAGTATGTTTTATGCGGTTGTCGTCTTTCTGGATACAATTCCAAATATCTGGCGGATGCCGTATCAGCGTTCCGAAACGATTGTAAATAAGTATTTAGCATATCAAACTTTTCCTCATTCGAAAACTTGTAGACATGTGCCATTTTTAAATTAAAATGCAGCACCACCGGCACCAAAACTTACAACACACACAAGTTTATCTAAATTTTAGAATTTGTTTGACATATAACTGTAATTCAATTGTTTGGTTTTGTCATATACCACCGCCTACTATTATAAACGATATCATTTTAACTCTAGTACCACCATAATTAATAATTTCTGACAAATGCTGTTTGTGTACATTATAAAATGTGTATTGTACTTTTCATAAAGTAGAAATCAAATTTTTGCCCTGTTGGGATTACCAAACATTAAAGAACATACAAATTTAGTTATTTTTAAAATTTAGGATAGTTTTGCATTTTTTATAGACATGTGGCATATTTTTGAAAAGGTAATTTTAAGGCATAATATTCACTTAATATTCAAAATGGCGGCCATAAGAAAACAAAAGTTGTGGGCGTTTCCTCGAAAACAAAAGACAGTCGAATGATTCTGTTTATGCTAAAATACTCCTTTTAGAAAAGTGTCTTAATAATGTGCAAGTCTTGTGATGGTGCGACTTATGATTCATGTTTTATTATCAAAAACAAAATCCGCCATTTTTAGTTTTCTTCAAATATCTCCAAAACCAGACAACTTACACCAACTTTGTAAACGGATACAAAACTGGCCTGGATTCCTCCAAATCTTTCCCATTTAACCCAATTTCTATCTCTTATAATAACTGAAATCGCAATGTAGAGACTCAAATTTGGACACACTGTATATGTCAATGTATTGTACCATATTCTTGAAGACCATTTTATTAACTTTTGACATATTCCCATATACATTTATTTGTCTCTTTCAATAAATAAAAATTGATCGATTGGTTGAAATGTTAGTGAACAAGAAATAGTAAATTAACAATGAATAGTGAATACAGCAAACATAACCTGATAATCCTAGACAGGATCGGCATGATAGGGGTCAAACCCAAACAACCAACCTCATACTTTAGATAAACGGACCAATAGAATCATTTAACTGATGACATCTAAAACCACAACCGAAATATTCAATTAATTTAATGCACAACAATTCAACCTGCCTTAGTATTATAAATACAATCTGCGAGAAATATACCTTAGATTACTTTTGAATTTTAGGGGTTAATCTGTTGTTAACTGAGTGCATGTTGTAACTTTTATAAAGTATATTATTATAATATGTACATGAACTCATTCATTACATGATATTGACATTTCTATTTATTTATATTCTAAACCTACTACTTTATAACTACTATAAGAATACTACAATCTCCCACGCTAATTGAATTTCATATTTAATAAGTTGTAAACTAAGTTTTTTCTTAAGTCTGAACCATCACTTGTACATAGTCCCTTAAATATGCTGGGGGTCTACGTATCCTCACGGGTCTTTCTAGGATATTTGATACTTGATATACAAACTCTTTGTACGTGCCCCTCTCGATTACAATGAAAACAATACAGCTTTCCGCTAGGAATCCGACAATCATTTGCTAAATGGCTGTCTTTTCCACATTTTAAACAATTTTTATCAATTCCTAAGGCTTTAAAATCAATTCGTTTACGAGATTTTGATCGATGACGTTGTTGAAATGACTCTATTTTGACTGCTTTTTGCCCCTCTAGATGAGGAACGCGATATTCGGTTAACTGTATTAGAACCTGTTGCTAAATTCGACATTGACTGAGAAATCTCATTGTTGTTTAGTTTTGATGCTTCTAAGGCTAAGGCAATATCGACAATTTTCTCAAAATTTGCCTCAGTTGATTGTAGCAACTTTTCTCTAAATTGAGTATTTCTGATACCCCTAATAAATTGAGCTCGTAGAAAAATGTTGCTAACACTCCTTTTACAATCACATTCGAATTTGCATGTTGATGAAAGCTTTAAGTTCGCCACGTAAGTTGGAATATTTTCATTCTCCTGCTGTATTCGTGATAAGAATCGATGCTGTTGAACTATAACATTTGGAACAGGACACAAATGATTTTCCAATAATTCTACAAGTTTGATATATGTCTGAGTAGATGGGTCATTTGGAGTAGTTAGGGCACACATGATATTATATGTCTCACAACCAATATTATGAATTAGTTCCTTTACGCATTTGTCTGGATTTCCTGCAATCCCTTTTAATTCAAACCAATTTTCCAACCGCTTTCTATATTGACTAAATGATTCTTTCGTAACGTCAAAAGCTTGAAAATTTGATACATTATTTACTTAGGTTGATTTTGTTAAAGCTAGTCCTTTGAGAATCTCTGCTTGTTGATCTTGAAGTTTTGCATTTTGATCTGCTTGATTTTTTGAATAATTGATGTAAGTGCTTGTAATACTTGTTGGAGTTCAGACATATTTTATTTATATTTTCTTTTATCCTCGTCGCCAATTTGTTGTTACTTTTTATAAAGTATATTATTATAATATGTACATGAACTCATTCATTACATGAACATTGACATTTCTATTTATTTATATTCTAAACCTACTACTTTATAACTACTATAAGAATACTACAGTGCACAAGCCCTTTGGTAAAATCGATATGTAGCAGCCGAAATGCAGTTACAAGAATTTTGATTTAAAAAAAAATTATAATTCTAAAATCAGATGTTATCCAGGATGAAAAATGGTAGCATCAGACAGCTCTGATATATCAGGTCAACACTAAAACGGGATGTTTTTTATGTTATTGTTAAATTTACACATTTTATAATTTGTACTTGTATAAAATGTCTATTTCAGAAAGGCGCGTAATCGAACATAACATTACTCTTACGATATATTAACATGCTTCAAAAAAATCACTTACAAACCACTACCTCCAGTTTTCAATAAATTCACCCTAGATATAGCCAAATCATGTTGATCTATATTGTATACCAAATGCAATATTTCTTAGTGTTGAAGTTTTATAAAAATTATAGTAATTAAAAATACGAACCCGTAGCATTTGTGACAATTTAAAGAAAGAAGCTACAACTGACATTTGTATAGTATCGGGCGATTTCCAATTTGGGATTGGTTCTACTGCCTCCCATTTTTTCTCTTCAATAAAGCTCATTAGAGATTCCTTATCTCTGGTGCCTTTATATTGTCGAAATTCTCCATTTAGTACACTGTAAATGTAAAATGAATCACTTAATTTCAAAATTTAACACTTACTGGTATATGGTAGGTAGAGCAGTAACCATAAAACGACCACTTAAACCAGGTGACAAAGTAACATCAATATGTGCCACTTTAATTCCTAGATCTGGGCCCCATGTCGCATATTCTTTCCAAATCTGTTGCAAGGCCTTACAGGCTGGACACCAAGGCGCATAGCTAAAGGATTGGGTCAATAAATGCAAAAAATAATATAAATTTTGTTTAGCTTACAATTGTATCATCCATTCATTTTTCAGCATATCCCTCCAATTGTCTTCATTTAACTGTACTACTTTTTGGACATTTGCGAAACAAAAAGGCGAAATTATAGAAAACAACACAATGAACGTCACCAGTCTATGGAGCATCGCCATGATGTTAACAGGCAAAATTTTGAGTTGTCAAATACAAAATTTGTTTACACTGACGTGTTCCATTAAGGGAATCACTTTGTGGCTGCATTCAAAACATTAACTACTATTGATCAATACAAATATAAATTATAAAAAGGTAACCAACCTAAACTAAAATAAGGGTAAAGACGACTTTCTTATCGTTTCTTGCACAACATTGAAACTCAAATCGACACTTTTCAATAATTAACAAATGTTTAATTATTTAAATTTATTTAAGTTTTTGTGTTAAGTGCAATATATATAAACTATAATATTACATGATAGTAAAGTGCTTGATGCATTAATGTAAAATCCGCAGTAAACGAAATGATATATAGGAAATAAGTTCCACATGAAAAAGTTATATAAATATCCAACAATAAACTTTTTATATTTTCAGGGTAGTGAAAAGAAATAATTATATATATATATATATATATATATATATATATATATATATATATATATATATATATATATTCTTATACTGGTTTTATTACTCCACCCCTCCGCCCTAATATTTATTTTTATTATATATAATTTAATTTGATTTTTATTTTTATTTATTTATAAATTCTGATACACGACTTTTGTCGTCGCCCCTAATTTAGTATTCAATGAATGATTCCTATATGATGTGTTTTAGCAAAGTTTGCTTGGTTATCTATTTAACTGTTTACTATATTTTATGCCTCGACTATATGAAACCTTTATCTCAGGGCGTTCACCTACTCACCGTGGGTTCAATCGTGAGTAGATGTGCACTGCCCAACCAAACTGCACACTCGTTTGTTTTACCACTTTTTATATGGAATTATTTACTGTATATGCCAAATTTTACTGATCAATGTTGCTTGGTGCCAAATTAATTTATGTATACAATTTCTGACTTATCTGACGTTTTAAGATATTTCACGGTACTCACCTGATTTATACAGCGCTGATGCCTTCTTTAAATGTTGCTGGCTCAAGTTCTTATTCGCCGTACGCGCCTTTACAAGGATTCACAATCACTGATGATCCTGCGTATCGCTTCCAGGTGTCTTAATTTAATTTTGCTGACCCCAAATCTGAAATAATTTACCCTAATTTTAGAATTTTGAATAAACCGTAGTATTTACTTCCCCTGCGTTAATCTTTCCGTGTTCCCTTGGTTTCTGCGTTGAATCTTCCTCCGTAATTTGCTGCTCTCCTGTTTTCTCTCTGCGTGCTCCAATTAATCCTTTCGTTTTTCCGTAGTCAATCCCAAACCTATCCTGCCGTCCTGTTCCAATTCAATCTATGCCCTTCTATACTTCAATGTCCACTCTATGTCCTACTGCCTTTAATCTTTATCCAAATCACTCCAAAATTATAAATATCGTCGTTGCTTCGCCGTCGCTTTGTATTACCACTCGAATCTCCTACTGCCTTTTAACCAAAATCGTTCCAATTCCAATACCAATCTCGTTCAAATCTAACTAAATATCCGTTACTTTCCCGTCGCACTATAAACACTCTAAATATTCTCCAATTATCGTCGCTTTTATAACACCGATGCTTCTTATACTTTCACTTTACTAAATCATACTATGTAAACTCAAAAACATTTATTTTATCCAAATATTATACAACTTTAACACAGGTTTGCAAAACACGTCTTTTTACTAAAAGAAATCGAAATAGAATCCTCTTATTTACTTCGCTAGGCAATAAGCATAACAAAACTAGCTTACTTAATCACATTTTAAAAGCATAAAACTATCCAATAACAACTTTTCTTTTCTCTAGTGTCACAAATACCTTAACTATAGTCTTTACATACAATCCTAATTTCTACCATTGGTCCTAAACACTTCACAATTCTCCAATTATATCTTTGATATTACTATTCACTTATAATTTTGAATTTACAATTCGTCCAAAAGTTGATTCTACTTAAATGAAAAGCCAGAATAATTCACACAAGACCTGGACGCTTGGTTGATTGTAGATATCCGTAGACGCGTCCGGTTTTCCGACGGCAAATGTACTTTCAATGGCTTATAAAATTTCAACTCAGTATAAAACCTTGAGTACCGTGCATTGTATCAACGTCATTAAGTCATTTTGTTTACCTTTTGGCACATACGTTTCAAACTAAAATGGTAAATACTTTAGCATATGTAAAGTACGGCAAAATATAGTTTTTGAATTACTGGATCTTATATATGAATTATGTCGTTTGGCATATACCCTTTTTAACACAAATCTACTCTTAGAAGCCTTGTACCCCCCCCCCTTTACATAACATATATATATATATATATATATATATATATATATATATATATATATATATATTACTCAAGCACTTGAAAGCACTAGAAATGTTAATTTATAATTTTCTTTGCTTCGACTAGCTAATTCAATTAAATAAAGCACTTCTACAATACTCAGTATAATGATTGAATATTTACAACCTTTTTAAATATCTTCTCCCTTTTTAAATTATATACATCTGTCAAATTTTTAGAAAATCAAGCCAGCAAAACGAGCTTTTATTACATTTAGAGACCTTTTGAAACGTTTCAAGATGTCTATTACTTTTCATAAATTTATACAAGGAACCCCAATTTGTCGGCTCTTACACTTTGAATTATTATTGAAATAAAAACAGTTTTAGAAATAAATCATATCAAAATATCTAATCTGAAGTGGTTTAGTAGGTGCTCTGCATTCCCAAGAATTGAATCCAACCAAATTAGTATCCAAATCGTTATTGGTGAGTTTATTCCAATGAAAGGTTTTCATTTCCGTAATAGAATATTTACCATTTTCAGAGATTAACAAATTGCTTGAACAGGTAGCATTCTCCAGAGTCTCGTGTCTAAAATTGTATTTAAGATCGTAAATAACAGGAATCGTAACAAGATCTTTATTAGGATCGTTATTTCGATTGTAATTTAAGATGGTGATTAAGATGGTAGTTAAAAATGTTAATTACGATGGTAATTAAAATGGTACTTGAGATGGTGATTAAAAGCCGTCCTTAGAAGTACGGCTCGCATGCACAATTACACACTCTAGAATTTCACTTTGTTACGTGCCGAAATCGGCCGTAAACATTCTTATAAGTTTTAATATGTAAGAATTTCGCGCCATAAATTTTAAAGATTTGTGCGCGTATTTCCGCCGACGCGTGTGGACGAAGGAGGATAGGAGGAATTTCCGGGGAACGTGTTAGAACTAGCCTCCGAGATGTAAAAAAGGTTGTCTTTTGTATCTTACCGTGTCTTTTTTCTGATATGTAGGTTTCCTGTGATCCCAATTATCGTGCCTCTACCTGCCTTCCGGACCTTATTTGTCTACATATAGGAAGAAGACAATCAAATTTGGATGCAACCTGGCTTAAGAATTCCCACGCCCCAGAAGGAGCAGCCGCCGCCGACCATCATGGAGATTCTGAAGGAAGCCCTACATGTTCACGTGAGTACCCCGTGGGGGTTTTCTATATAATTTGTGTAATTGGTAAATTGTGTCGCCCTATTTTGCATATTGTTGCGAGCTACTATTAGGCAACCCGTCAAACACACAAGCGTTGTAGGCTCTGCATAGTCTCCAGGATTCGAGAATTCTTCTAGCAATCAAACACACAAAACGCCGCCAGCATTGTTTATTCTCAATAGCCCGGGAAGCTTCTCGTAATTACTAGAGGATGAGTCATATCTTTAACTCAGAGTATATATAAGACCGCTAATAAATGCAAGGATCAGTCTATACTAGAATGTCTAATATAAATTATATCGTTGTAAAGTAATAGTAGTTGAGCTTTTGGAAGTTCAAGTGTATACATAAATGTCATATGCTGTGTTTAATGTACATGCAGCTTGTAGTACACATAAATAGACAAAGTGTATAATAAATAAATAGTTGTGTTAGTGTTGTTAATGAACCTATGGCAAAGGAGTTAGTTTAAGAAGATATTAGTGCTTGTAAATTCATTAGTGTAATAGTGCTTCATTGTTAAGTGGACTGAAAACATCTATAAATAAGGCATATACTGTTAATTAGACTTGTAAACAGTGAGTAATAAAGACTCTGGTGATTACTTGTGTTAAATTAAAGAAACGCGGTAGCAGTGGCACTCTTCAATATATATATATATATATATATATATATATATATATATATATATATTGTAGTGGTTTTTATATTGTTAAAAATAAAAATAAACGCAGCAATTTCAAAACACCCTGTATAAAGGAACAAACAGAAATTAAGTGCGAAATTTATATTAATTAATTCAATTTTTAAGTAACGGGTATTAATCAAATTGTACAAAAATAATTAATATTTAATAGCTTCGTTAAAAATTTAATGGTAGAAGTCAATGCCATGCATTATTAATTTAATTAGAGTTAATGAACCATTAGTGATATATAATAAGCATAACAGCCTGTGAAAACCCAAGGTGAAACGCGTTGGTAACAAACGCGTTTAAAAAGGAGGGTTAAAATACCATGAAACGAAGCTCGGAGAATTATATTTAAAACGTTCATTAGAAGCACACCTGCAAACTTTTAAATGTCAGGTTCTAATAAATTCGAGCTGATAAACATGTAAATTCTACGTATATTGAGAACGGATAAATGTTTTAGCAGGAAGTACAAAACGCTTTATTTAAAAGTCACGTCGCGAGTCCACGTGGGTTTAGATAGTAGATAGTCGAGAATATCGATTTGTACCACTCAGACCAGATTAGAAAGGGACGGATAAAACGCATAAGTAAAAGACACTAATAATAAAAGGAGGGATTTGTGAAGCGTCACTAGGTCTATGATTGGTTGAAATGTTTAGTCTAGTTTGAAACGAGCAAGAGCTTAGTGTAGCGTATTATTCGGGAAATTTAATAACGAGGTATTAAATTCGTGGAGTAAGAATGAGGTTGAGTGCAAATTTGCGAGAATATGTGGTGTTAACAAGTGGATTTCGGATGAAAGGCAGCCAGGAGGTGGCAGCCAGGAGGTGGCGGCCTAAGAGTATAAATGTTTTTAGGTAGGGGTAGGGGCCCTTAAGTTTTCGACCGCTCAAAAGAACATATCGCAGTAACACGAGTTGTAAGTATTACAAAATCAATTCAATTTATTATAAGGTGATATTCTCGTAATTAAATACGCGATTAAGTGTGCCGAGGTTATTTTTATTCGAGATATCATCTTCAATTATAAACAACTCGTGTCGCGCTTTAAATAACGTGGTTCGAAGCATTTAAAATTAAAAAAGAAATACTTTAAATGGAATATGGAATTGGTTACACCAGGGAGGCCGCGTTTGCAGTTCAATGGAGATGGAGTTTTTCTAGTAACCGCTAGAAACAACACCATTAAATGCATAGAAGAAATCGACATCGTCCTCAAAGCAGAGATCTACTATAAACTTTCCAGGTAACGATTTGAATTGTGACTTTTTAAACTGTGAATATTGGGAGAATGTTAGCGTGAAATTTTAAAGTAGTGTGTATTAATTACGTATTAAACGTAATATGTGTAAAACTTTATTATGGTAATTAACTGAAAAGTTGAAGGTTTTTAAAAGAAAACATTTAAACGTTCCATCAGAACATAAATTTTTTGTAAAGAGTACATGGCTTTGTTTTATTATTTGTTTTAAAAGTATGTAAATGCATAATGACTGGGTATTCTGAGCTCAGCCTACTCCAGAGTTTATTTAGAGTAAAATGAATGAATAAATTATAAAGAAGGAATTTAGCGAAGGTATAATTCAAGGCCCATTTACTCAGTGTATAATTTCTGTGTTTAATGATTTAAAAAAATGAAATACTGGACATTAAGGTTTTTCTGAAGTGTAACGGGATTAATGGAATATGAACATTATTGCATTTCATGTGTAAATAGTTGGAAATAAAAGCTTGTATGTTGATTGTATTTGAGGTTTTATTGCTAGAGTGTGTGTATGATTGAGAATATGCGAGTGAATTTAGATAACCCAAGAAGAGATCCGAATGAGCTAGCCGGAAGCAGTTGAAGAAGGCCGTTTAACCGAGGAGGAAAGGAAAACGGGTAAGGATAATTTTTTTTTGATTAGATAAATTTTGAAAAGTTTGTTTATTGTCGAATATGAGAATTTTATAAAATTTTCGAATATATTTTTGTACCGCAATTGCTTACCCGAGATCCATGGCATAAATTTGACGCCCAATTCGGGAGGCTCAATTAAGTTTAGGATACACGGTAATAAATTTGACGCCCAAATCGTGAGGCTCGATTCGAAGTCAGAATACACGGCAATATATATATATATATATATATATATATATATATATGTATATGTATATGTATATGTATATGTATATGTAATATATATGTATATGTATATGTATATGTATATGTATATGTATATGTATATGTATATGTATATGTATATGTATATGTATATGTATATGTATATGTATATGTATATATATATATATATGTATTGCTGTGTTCTCTGGAATTTTAAGTTTTTAACATCGAGCCAATGTCATCAAATTATTTTCAAAAATGCACAACTTAAAAAAAAATTTCTTGAACACTCGAACCTTTTCCTAACAACCATTTAAGTCCTACGAATTGGGCGCCATAAGATTACCGTGGAACCTCAGAAAAATTTGAAGCTTCATCAGGGTCAACATATAATTTTCAAAAGTTTACTACTTTTAAAAAAAATTTCTTACCCTTATTACTTCTGCTTCAAAAATTTTCAGCAGCTTCCCTGGCTAGCTCAGCTGTGCCTCTTCTTGGATACCTAAATATACAACCATTCTTCCTTCACACTTTCACACCATTCAATAAAAGCACCAAATAATACAACAATCATACAAATCTTTTATTTACCGCTATTTACAGACAAATTATTCACATGTATAAAAACAGTTTGGTACACTAATTACCAACTCAAAATGTGATATGTTTTAAAATCCTTGATTTAACTTATTTGCAAAAAAATTTAATGAGATATGAGTAGAAGAGCCCCACATATTACCCTACATTGACTGAACACTGGAGTATGGTGAGCTCATAATAACCCAGTTTATTATGTATATGCCTTTTACCTTGCATAAATTAATAAAAAAGTTATAGACCTGTTTACCTTTTACAATCCAATTTATATTCAGAATAAAATTTAGTAAGTTTTAAATACATCCTTTTTCAATATTTAAATAACCCCAATAAATTGTCCAGTGCATGTATCTTTTCCAATAAGTTTATATATACATAAATAAACCTCAAAACTCACTCACACAGCACCAAAATTTTACAAAAATTTATCAGACAACAGAAATTTCAAATAAATTACCTGGAGAATGCTTCAGGCTTCCATTCCTTCGACGACGATCACCAGAACCCATTGGCTTCGTGACCATGCGCTGTGATACACAACTATTCACATACAATAACCCCAATTGCGAGCGAAGCGCCTCGTTTCAAAGTACCATTCCATAACAGCATACAATTCTGGTTGTTTATGAAGCTTACCCCACGTATATTATACTTCCATTTATTGATTTTGTAGCTTAGTATAGTAGTAGTCAGACCTCTATTAATTTAATATACACTACTCGTATTTCGCGTTAATAAATAGTAGACCACTACTAATAATTTATACGTGCTAGCACTATATTTACTGTTTTATTAACATATCTAATACTCACATAAGAAAAACTCTACTATAATGTTGGTCTACTGTAGTAAAGTAGTATAAAAGCGACGAGAAGACAAAGAGGCAAAAAGAGACCCTTAATAATTTCCGTTCAGTATTTATATTAGTTCAAAATGCTACCCCCAGACACACTTCACGTGAAAAGCTTATCTTCAAATTTAGATTCTAAAAATTTTGATACAACCGTGTTGAAAATTCCTGAAATTTACTCCGTCCACGTGCCGTACGTATCCGAAATCGCTCTCACCTGTCGCGTTTGTCTACGTTTGGAAAACTGTCGGTTCTTGGCCTATGATAATATACTCTGTCGTCATAAAACTCCGCCTGTACTATCTTTATCTCTGTCTGATGCATGTCTGCTGTCGCGTTCAAAACCCCACTTGAGTTATAGAAAATCGATATTGCCGACAGCTCAACTCCACTCCACGTGTATTAGTACGTGCGTTTTTATCAACGCTTTTATTTCTGTCTCTATCTGTAGTATATATCCGATCGTGCATTTCCCTTGCCCTTTAAGAACTTTGTTAGCTTGTTATTCAAACCAAACTGACGATTGAAAATATTTTCTATGAAATCCTGTCTTAATATGCTCATAATTTCCACGAATGTAACCTTTTTTAAAGACGCAGGTGTTCGTTAATTATCGACCGTTTACCACAACAATTCTTAGATTTTATATTTCGTCGTATCCGATACAACTGACGTTTGCTTGTTACTAAGAAACTTTTGCCTTGGAATTATTGATTTTCTTACCCTAGTGGGTTTTCTTATGCTTTTACGTGTTGGAAAAATAAATTATAGTTAATTATGCGTATTCTACTTGTTTTGAAACTGTTTTTCTTTATCTACTTTTAACCTTTCAATCATTAATTATAAAAATACGTCAATACTTGTCCGTTCTCCCTAAATAAATTAATTAAATTTTGCGCGTAAATAATTTGTTCTTTTCTCTATACGGGGTGTTTGAAATGTTATTGTTTACCCCAAATTTAACCCTTTGAATCCACAACAATATATATATATATATATATATATTGCTGTGTAATCGTCTAAAAAATCATTTCTCGCCCCAAGGATAGGGTGCTATAAAATTTGCCGTGTTCTCTGGGACACCTCTGGAACACTCGAGCCTTCTTCTAAATCATTCATTCAAGCCCCACAAATTGGGCATCATAAAAGTGCCGTGGAACCTTACAAAAATTCGTGCCCCACCTGAACCAACATAAAATTTTTCAAAAAAAAAATAAAAATAAAATCTTACCCTTTTTTTTGGTTCTTTCGAATTTCTCTGCTCACCCTGGCTAGCTCAGCAAACGGCCTCTTCTTAAATACCTATCTTTATGTACAAACCTTTTTAACACTCACACACCATCAAATGAAATTACCAAAATAATACAACAACCATACAACCTTTTATTTACACATATTAACAGATAAAATATTTACACATGAGTACAAACGTTTTGCTACATTTATTACCATCTCAATTTATTGAATGCTTTGAAGTCCTTGATTTTCAAATGATTTTAAACAAATTCGAGTAGATATGAGTAGATGGGCCCCACATGTAATCCTAATTTGACTTCATACTGGTGTATTTTGAGCTCATTATAACCCAGTTTTTGTAAATGCTTTTTAAACCTTACATTATTAAAAACAAATTTACGGGTCCGTTTTCTCCTTATAACCACAATTTATAGCCTGAATAAATATTTATATATCATCAATAAACCTTTTTTTCAATACTCAAAATTATTAAATTGTCCTGCACATGTACCTTTTTTAAACAAGTTTTACAAACAATAAATACGCCACACAAAAATATCCACAAATGTTTATATAAAAACAGAAATTTCAAGTCTATTGCCTGGAGACACCTTCACTCTTCGCCACCGCTGGAGATGGCTACCAGAAACCCCTCGTCGTTGTGTCGATTTACTACACTGAGGCCAGGATCCATAGATCCCTACCATACAGTATCTCCGCTACCACTACTGTACTTCTCGAGATTACTAGCTTCGTCTCTACAGTAACATTCCATACCAGATAACTCACGCATACAAATTGCTTTCGGTTCTGCTTACCCGAAATACCATCCATCCATTTACTAACTTTGTCGTAGTACGGCACCTTTAATTTAAATAAGCACTAACTCGTGCAATCACTTTTATAACTAGCGGTCCGCTACTACCGCTTTTATAAATTCTTAAAATTTTGAGCGTAACCGACTATAATTTCTGAAAATTTTCTCCCGTCCGTCGTGCTGTTTACTAGAATTTAGCTTACCACCGTCACGATCGCACATTTCCTGAAAACTGCAGGCTATCAACCAATGATAGAGTTTCCTGTCGTCACACCGCTCCACCTATCAGCTGTTTATCTCTGTTCTACGCATATCTGTTGTCTCCTTTAAAACCCCACTTGAGTTATAGAAAATCGATATTGTAGACGTCCTTCACAAATAGCCGGATATCCTACGTGACTTCTATCCAACGCTTCATTTACGCTTTTCTCTGTCTTGTATATTATCGATCGTTCATTCCACTCACTCCTCAGGATATTTGTTATTTACCAGTTTATACAAATTGACCGTTGAAAACAATTTCTATGGAATTCTATCTTAACATTCGTAAAATATTCTCTGAACGTAACATTTAACCAACAGGTGTTTCTTGAAATTATCAACCGTTTGAAAATAACAATTTCTAGATTCTCTGCTTTGTAGTATCTGTACAAACGTTGGCTTTTAAAACGAACAACATTTGCGTTTGAAATTATTGATTTTCTATGCAAGCACGCTCCCTTCTTGCTTTCATGCGTTTGATTAAAAGAAATTATAATTAATTATGCGTATACTTGAGTTGTTTATGTACTCTAAAATTTTCTTCCCTTATGTAATTTTAACATTTAAATTTAAATATAGAAAAATACCTTAATAATCGTCCGTTTTCACTATATGAATTAATTAATTTGGCGCGTAAATAATTTATACGCGGTTGCTAAAATTTTATTGTCTACACCTATTTACCCTTTAAATCCACAACAATGTATATATATATATATATATATATATATATAAAGTAGAAATGAATTATTGGTAAGTGACTCAAATTCAGCCATGAGAGCATCCTGTCAGATAGGATACCCTCGTGGCTGAATTTGAATCACTTGCCAATAATTACTTTATAATAATTTAAGACTCATTAATCCTACTTTTCTTTTAATATATATATATATATATATATATATATATATATATATTGCCGTGTATCCCTCATGAATCTCAGTAGATTCGAAAATTAATTTATATAAAAATCGAAAATTTCACCAAAAATAAAAAAATTCAAAAAAACTTCTTACTTAGATTCCTCTCTCTTCTTCACCTTAATACTTCTTCAGTTCCCAGGCTAGCTCAGTTGGGCCTCCTCTTGGATACCTAGATTCACTATTATGCTTTGCATCGTTCACGCACACTCTCAATAAAACCACAAAATACAACAATCATACAATCTTTATTTATCACTATTTACAACTAAAATTCAATATTATCCACATTTCAGTGATCAAGTTACACCTCAATAAATCCTATTTTAGTAATGTCCTGTATTTTAATTTAAATTATCAAACACATAGAATGTACCCGGAGTAAATGGGCCCTGAATAATATCTTATTTTTCATTCTTTCTTTATAATTTATTTTAAATTTACGTAAACTCTGGAGTATGGTGAGCTCATGATAAGCCAGTTAATTATGAATAATGTATGCTTTTTACCTTGCATACGCTGACTGCAAACAACAAAACCCATGTACTCGTCGCAATAAAAATTTTTAATTCCTGATGGAACCTTAATAAGCTTTATATACCTTTAGATTTCTATTTAAATACCATAATACAGTTAGTTATACGTATTATTTTCAATACGCAAAATAATGCACAATACCTTCAAAATTCACTTTCACACGTCACACAATAATCATAGTTTCGTAGTTTATAACAACAACAATGTTAAAGCGTTACCTGGAATTTCTAGAATATCTCTACTCCGTTGACCAAGCTGAAAAGTTGGTTCGCTCTGCTCTGCTGGCCGCCCCTAGCTATTTGTAGAAGAACATAATTTATGTTGTGCAGCATGCGCTGCCTTCACGGTGCATCCCATTTCCAAATCCAAATTAATTACACTTCTTTTAGTTAAATTCAATTTCATTTACGTTTAATTACTTCACGTCACTTCACGAGCTTATTTAAAATAAATGTTGCACCTCAAATTAAAATTTAAACTCGACACTTATTCGCGTATCAACTTATGAGGCCAACACTGTATTATTTAATTTAAAATTATTTATACTTACAAACTCGTATTTGAAGCGATGTAAATACCATTAGAACGAAGTTAAAAAAGAGACAGCCGTGCTAATTCATCGAGTATTTATATGCTTCGACTGTAACCTCTCCTGGCCACTCTTACCGTGAAAATCTAATTTAAAATAACACGTTCTTAAAATTTTGGTTCAACCGTTTTCGAATTCCCCGAAATTTAGCGCGTCGTTACGATATTTTCCAATAAACCCGACTTCAAATATTCTCGTGCTTGTCTGTTGTACAACTAACAATATCGACCAATAGTATATGCATTGACGTCTTAAAAATCCCGCCTATATTAACGCTATCCCTTGCTTATGCATATCATATGTTTCCTTCTAACCTTGTTTAAGTGGTAGAGAATCGATATTACTGTCCGCGTTCTACAACTCCATGTGGACCTGAATACTTGCTTTTGCGACTGCTGTTTGCTATCTATAAAAATAAGGGAAACCTGACATTTAGAAAACATGCAGGTGTTTAATTAACCGACGTTTTAACACAACATTTCTAGGAGTTGGCTTTTCAACGTATTTTATATCCAACGGCTGTTTCTGTGTTAGCAACGCGTTTCACCTTGGTATTATCGATTTGTCATGCTTTTATGCATATTATACGTAAATAACCGTTCAATTAAACTCAATTAAATTAATAAATTAATTGCATTGGCTTCTACAATTTATTTTCTTTACAAACCTACTAAATTTTAATCATTATTTGTAAAATTTTGTTAATACTTGTTACTTAAAAATGAACTAATGAAATAAATTTCGCACGTAATTTCTGGTTGTTTCCTCTATACAGGGTGTTTCAAATTGCTTTGTTTATAGTTAAATTTAACCTTTTAAAACCACTACGAGATATATATATATATATATATATATATATATATGTTCTTGACCTTCAAAATATATAAATATACTTTTCTTGGGTATTAAAATTAAAATCACTAACTCAATCCATTTATTTTATCACTTCAAACGTTTCAACCCTAATTGCGGGTCGGGAAAAACGACCCCCACGCTTGGGCCAACATAAAAATGCAGTAGATTCCTCTAAAGACCAATCGAGCCCTAGTGTTATTGAGCTGTCGTACAATTTTCTGAAAAATAAAAAAAAATTCTTACAATACCTTTGTAACGCCTCCTTATTTCTGCATACCATGGCTAGCTCTAAAATCTGCTTCTTCTTGGATACCTACCATCCTAAGTTCATTCTTTTCTCACAAATACAGTCAAATGAAATTACCATTCAAATAATGCAACAAGACATACAACCTTTTTATTACACATAGTAACAAGTTTCCATTAGCACGAAAATATTTACACATTTGTATATACAGTTTCATAAAATGTTACCATCTCAATCCTTAAATCTTTTAAAATTTCATGATTTTTAGATATTTCAACAATTTTATTTTAGACGAGTGGATGGGCCCGTCGTGCAACCCTAAATTGATTTTTATTCTGGTTTACGTTGAGCTCAGTATAACCCAGTTACTCTAAATGCTCATAAAAATTGCATTTTTATTTAAA
The DNA here is from genome assembly GCA_036346225.1 of Platerodrilus igneus. NCBI lineage: Eukaryota > Metazoa > Arthropoda > Insecta > Coleoptera > Lycidae > Platerodrilus > Platerodrilus igneus. The sequence goes on along the minus strand of JARFIW010001480.1, from coordinate 9,394,770 downwards.
ATAAACCTAGAGACACGTTTACTCCTTACAACAACATTTTTATGTCATTAATAAACATTTTAAATAATTAAAATCAATTGTCCTTTACATATACTCCTTCAATGAGTTTTTTTTTATAATCATAAAATACACCCCCCAATAAGTCAAAACTCTCAAGTACAAAATACCAGCACAAATGTTCAAGCAAAAGCAAAAAATTAATTTCTTTACTTGGAGTAAGCTTCGTCCATCGTTACCTCTGAAGATGTGTTCCAAAACCCTCGTCGTTGTGTCCATACACTTCGTTATTATACCTGGATCCAACTCATTTACACTCGCTATCCAAATCTCTGCCACCACCTATAGTATTTCCACCCGGATAATTGCCTTGACCAAGCTTAACCCTCATTAATCACTACACCTCACACATACTGGTTTCAAACTTCTCGACTCGCTTGCCCAAGTACCATCCTAACATTGGATCGTAGCGTGTAGTAACAGTACCTTCTATACGCCAGCACCCACTTGTGCAAATCACACTTTTAATGCATTACCGGTAAGTTACTCACAGCGTTGTACTCACTTTTAAATAGGATGTTGTATCATAAGCAAGAATCAGTACAAAATAAGAGCACGTATTGGCAAGTAAGTACAAACTAAGAGATATCAGAGATCTAAGAGTAAGAAAGACTTAATACCTCTCCCAGTGTATTTATATGCTTTTGAACTCGCCCCACGGACCCTATTTTCATCAAAATGCTTATTTATTAAAACCGATTCTCCAAATTTTGAACGTAACAAACTTCTATGTCTTGAAATTTCAAGTTTACCCTGCTTTTACAATGAAATTCGTTCAACAACATCTAACCGATAAGAGCTTCTCAAAACTTCTAGCCTTCGACCAATTATACTGATTTTCCCCGTTTTTAACGTCCAACCCCTAGCTACCTTTCTTCGTTTCACCCATATTTACTGTCTCTTTTTGAATTCCACTCAAGCTACAGAAAATCGATATTGTGGTTGACCTCCAAATCTACTGCGTGTTTTCGACGAGTATCTTAACCATCGTTTTATTATGTGTTCTGTGTTTGTTTTACATTCTGGATATTTTATTTCACTTTGTCGTCAAAGCATTTGTTATTTTCGCAGCTTGTCCCCTCGACCGTTACAAAAATTCTATAGAATTTTGTGCCAACGTTCATTTGAGTTCTTTGAACTTGACATTTAACTATCAGGTGTTTCTTTGAAGCAAACTATCCATTTAAAATAATAATTCCGAGTTTTAGAATTTCTTAGGACGTTTAGTTTAGTTAAATGGAAATATGCGTTTAAATTATTTATTTTCTATACCCAAAAGCTCCGTTTGTTATCCGATGCGCTTGATTTAAAATATTAAAACTAATTATGCGTATCCTTGGGTTTTCTTGTACTCTAAAGCTTTTATACGTTATGCAATTTTACGTTCCAATTTAAAAATACAAAAATATCTTATTATCCGTCCGTTTTCACTATCTAAACTGATTAATTTAGCGCGTAAATAAATTGTTCCTATTTCCTATATACACAGTCGTTAAAAATTTATTATCAAGCCCTATATACCCTTCTTAACCTATCATTTTCATGACAATATATATATATATATATATATATATATATATATATATATTGCTGTGTTAAACAGTTCAATTAGAGGTAGTTAGGACCCTAATATACGAATATACGGTAGGTCATTAAAACAACATGAGGGCGCCGAAAACCAGATACTTCTACGAAGAAAATAAGAATTAATAAGATTAGGCACGAAAGCTATAGACAGCACCCTGTATATAAGCAGTAGTCACAATTAATTTAAGGAACAATAAATACTTTAGAAGCTTTGATTAAAGAAACGATTTGACAAGTCATAAGGCTACATGAACGGTAGTTCAAACGCAATATGCATCAATAATGTATCGTCGTCACATTAAGAAGCTCAATTGAACAAGTGGTTTCAATAATGCGTAATAGAAAACGCATGGAATTTAATATATAAATTATATTTTGTGTACGTGACTAGAAAGGAAAATAAAACACCTGATAGCATAACAAATAAACACGACATGGTCTTAAATGCAAAGTTTAACAAATTTTGCTTGTACAAACAATAATTTACGAAAGCTTTAAAACCAGAAATCCTATAGAAACTAGATATTATCTCGAAAGGCTACATGAGGAAAGACTTGTGTAGAATAGAAAAACCAAAGAAATACCCAATATACGATATTAAAGGATCACGTAGACAGCGACATAAATGAACTATGCGCTTGTCAAGTGTTATAACTTAGTAAATTTTGTCCCGTAATATAAACATAACATTGCAACCTGAAGTACGAATTTATTATTTGAACTTACAAACGTAAAAAACATTATTTAGTACAATCATCATCATATCATAGCTTAACTTTATTTTTCCATGACAGTTCTCTCATGAATGACAACTTAACAACATTTCCCGGCAACGAACGTTCTCATCCAATACTGCCAACTATTATTACTATGGCGCTAAATATAAATATACAAAATCATAACAGTTCCTTCCTTTCTTAAAAAAATCAAAATGCTAACACAATCAGTCATTAAGAAAATAACAACCTAAAGCATATAAAATTATAAATTCAATTTTACTAAAGGTTTCCTTACTCTTTCGCTTCTACGTAATGCTAGAGGCAGTGTAGGTGTGACTGGTACAGGCTTGGTTGGAACAACAGTTGTTTGATCATCTTCTAGGACATTATGATCAGGGCAGATGCCAAATTTAAACTAGAACCAGGTATAGGATCTAATTCTACCGCTTGATTTGTAACAGTATCACCTATTTTATACATTTGATCTGTATGACGTCTCCAAGTACGTCCATCATCCATTTTGATGTTATAATGTAGTTTACCAGTCTTATTTTTTACTGTACCCATATTCCACTTATCCTCCCCTGAATAATTTCTAGCTGCTACTCTATCTTCTTCATCAAAAGATCTATTGGTAACATTTTATCCAAATAAGGTTTAGGTTTAGAAGTTTCCGGTAACATTAAGTGAAATTTTGTTTTGGGTTGATAATTAAAAATTATCTCTGATGGAGATTTTTCCGTTGCTGAATGTGGGGTAATGCGATAATGCATTAATATTTGCGATAAATAAAAATCTAACAGTTCTTTGTTTATAGGTAAGGCTCTCAATTTGCCTTTTAAGGTTTGCACAAACCTTTCAGCTAATCCATTAGTGGCTGGATGGTATGGTGCTGTTCTTTTATGTTTAACACCATTAGAAATTAGAAAATTATCAAATTTTGAATTTGTAAACTGTGTACCATTGTCAGTACATAAAACTGAAATTAGGCCAAAGGTAGAAAATATTTTCTCAATATCTTTATTGTCTTTTCGGTGGTAAGTTTATCCATAATATAAACTTCAGGCCAACGCGAATAAGCGTCTACTAATATAAAAAAATATGTACCCATAAACGGACCTGCAAAATCCAAATGACACCGTTCAAAGGGTCTTGTAGGAGGCATCCAGTGATGTCTCTCAACCTTTAGAGGATTTCTCTTATTTTTACTACAAGAATTACAATTCTTTACGTATGCTTCAATATCTGAGTCAATATTGCTCCACCAGCAAAAGCTGCGTGCAAGCGCTTTCATACGACTAACTCCAAAATGAGCTGCGTGCATTTCATTTAACACTTTAGACTTCAAACTGTCTGGAATTACAACACGAATTCCACGCATAATTACTCCTTTTTGAATAGAGAATTCTAAAGGATCAATTCCAAATCTAACTTCAGCAGGTATATCTGTTCCTGCTCTTAAAGCATGTAATAAACTATTTAATTTAGGATCGTCAATTGTTGCCTGAGCTAATTCGTAAACATTAGTAGGCATAGTTTCAATTTGATGTATTTCGTAAATGTCAGATTCCTCAAGAGAAACTTGATCTCCAGAATCTATTGGTAATCTACTAAACAAATCAGCATTTGCATTTTGTTCAGATCGTCTATACTTAATACTATAGTTAAACGCTTGAAGAAAAACTGCATAATGTTGCATTCGCATTGCAGACATATGCGGTAAACTTTTCGTTGGTGAAAAATCTGAACCAACGGCTTATGATCTGTATAAAGAGTAAAATGCCGCCCATATAAAAATTTATAAAACTTTTTAACGCCATAAACTATCGCGTAACTTTCTTTATCAATTTGACTCCAACCTCTTTGAGTCTCTGATAATGTTTGCGATGCAAACTGTATAGGTTTTTCCTGTCCATCAGGAAGAACGTGACTAATTACAGCAGAAACACCTACAGGCGATGCATCTACTGCAAGAGTAATCGGCAAATTATTTGAATAATGAACTAAAAAATCATCAGATTGCATTCTATCTTTTATATTCTTAAATGCATTCTGACATTCAATCGTCCAGTTCCAGGGAGCTTTTGAACGTAACAAGTTATGCAATGGTTCTAGCACTGTACTTAAATTAGCAAAAAACCTGCCATAATAATTTACTAAACCCAACAAGGATTTTAATTCCGTTACATTAGTAGGTTCTGGGGCTTTCTGAATCGCCTCAACTTTCGAAAAACATTTATGAATGCCTAACTTGTTAATTTTAAAACCACAGTACTCTATTTCTTGTTGCATGAACTTTGACTTAGCTAAATTTATTCTTAAGCCATTAGCTTCTAGGCGTTTAAATACAAGCTCTAGTCTATTAAAATGCGTTTCATTATCTGTTGCCGTAACACAAATATCATCAATAAACACAACAACGCCCTCAATACCTTGTAGTATTGTCGTTGCCACTTTGCAGGTGCACAACTTAATCCATACATCATGCGTGTACATTTAAATAACCCTACATGTGTACTTAACGTTAACTTGTTTTGATCCTCATCGCGAACTTTCCATTGTAAATAAGCCCTACGCAAATCTATTTTAGAGTATAATACTCCGCCACCTAACTTTGAGAATAATTCATCTACAGTAGGTAGTGGGTGCTCCTCTACCTCTAGTTGTGGATTTAAAGTAATCTTAAAATCGCCACAAATGCGTATTTTGTCTGCTTTAACCACGGGAACAATAGGAGTTGCATAATTACTATTTTCTACTTTAATTAAAATACCTTTATTCTCTAAATCAGAAAGTTCCGATTCAATTCTTTCTTTGAGTGCATAAGGCACTGGACGAGCTTTTATAAAAACAGGTTGTGCATTCGGCTTTAATGATAACGATACTGGTTCTCCTTTTAATTCGGCATCCTCGCCCAATAAAACTGAATACTTATGCAACAAAGCATTAAGTTTTAATTTCAAATTACTATCGTTTTCACTGAACACCGGTTGTTTTGTTACAGTACTTACATTACCTTTAAAAACTTCATTCCAATTTATGTTTACCTTCATCCAATCCCTTCCTAACAGAGGATTATTTGTAGAATTAACTACATATAACTTAAGGTTTTCAAGTTTTGCCTGTTGCCACTCCGCTACTACCTCAGCATAACCTAAAACAGTTAAAGGTGTATTGCAATAGGAAGTCAATTTAATATTTGTAGGTTTGAGCTTAAGATCATTAAAAATCTTACGAAAGTCATTTCCATTAATTAACGATACTGAACTACCACTATCGATTTCCATTTTAACAGGATGATCGTTTATTTTTACTTCAGTCCACATTTTTTCTGCGAATATTACTCCCTTATTATTGCTGTCGCTGGTAGCTTCGCCGGTAATATTATTAATATAATGTGTTACTTCTTGCTCTTCATTCGGATCTGAAAATTCGTTGCTTACTGCATTAATATTTTTTGTACTGCGTCCTTTGTCTCCTTTACTTAAACATTGACGCTGAAGATGTCCCATTTTTACAAAAGTTACACTTCGTATTTATATGTTTACAAGTCGTAGCAAAATGCTGTCCGCCACACCTGTAACAGACTACACGTGTGTCCTGTTGACTTTGATTTTGCACTCTGCGAGTGCTGGATTTATTTCTCCTTATACCCGGATTTGACGTATTCGCAAATACAACTTTTTTGTATTTGTTGTTGCTTCTATGTATCGTATTTACAGCAAATTCATTGGAATTTTTGTACGATGTTTCTAAGCTACTGGCCATTTCAACAGCTTTATCTAGGCTTAGGTCTGCAACTTCTAATAACCTACTTCTAATTTTTTCATTTCGTAACCCACAAACTAATTGGTTGCGCAGCGCAGTTAATAAATAAGTAGCAAAACCACAATGTGTTGCCATTTTTCTTAGAATAGCCAAATACTCACGTACAGTTTCACCTTCTTGTTGCATGCGATGGTGGAATTTATAGTATTCCGCAATTTCTACAGGTCTCGGATCATAAAATTGCTTTAATATTTGTACTACATCATTGTAGCTTTTGTATGGGGTTCAGCAGGAGATAATGCGTCACACACAATTTCAAATGCATCAACACCGATGTAATGAAGTAAGTAGTTCTTTTTCATTTCCACATCCACGTTTTGGAAAATTTGGAACGATGACTCTAGCCTTTGCAACCATCTTTCAAACTTTTGCGTTTTCTGATCAAAAAATTCGATCACGAAACTTGAGGGAATGTATTTAGGTTGTTGCTGCATGCTTCTACTTTCATTATCCGCCGGCATCCTCGTCGCCAGAATGTTATAACTTAGTAAATTTTGTCCCGTAATATAAACATAACATTGCAACCTGAAGTACGAATTTATTATTTGAACTTACAAACGTAAAAAACATTATTTAGTACAATCATCATCATATCATAGCTTAACTTTATTTTTCCATGACACTTCTCTCATGAATGACAACTTAACAACATTTCCCGGCAACGAACGTTCTCATCCAATACTGCCAACTATTATTACTATGGCGCTAAATATAAATATACAAAATCATAACATCAAGAGATAAACAATTCATTTAAATAGAACCTGATTTGTAAACAAATCAGTTCATCATGAGTAGAGGCTTAGTTCACGACGCTTAAGTGAAAATATTCACGTGAAAAGTATTTGAAGTGATTTTCTAAATAATTAATTGTACGATGGTGATAGTGAATAATTAAATTTTGGTTTCGTAGTTTAATCCTGAAAAACGTAAGTAATTAAAAGGTTGTTTAATTTTAATATCAACATTAACAAAAGGACTCTAAAGAACTCCAAAAAAAATCTGAGGAAACCTGAAGAAATAATGATAAGGACTTTGATGAAATGCTAAATTACTAGATCCAATGTGGAAGTTTTTAAGAGTATTTAACTCAAGTATTAAATGCTGTAATTAATTGGAGGAAGCTACAAATGCAGACCACATCGAAAGCAGATTTGGTTTCAATGTTGGAACGGCACTAAATCAGTAAGCGGAAGTCGATATAGCAGTTGGTGCAAGAGCTGGTTCAAACGGAAGATAACATTTTAGCAATCTGTATATGTTTGTTGTGAAGTTATTTATGAACATTTATTTGGGGAAGTGCATTTCTTATTAAAGCGCTTTATTATTCTTTCTTTATCCCATACGTAATTGCATGGAGACTTACTAGGTTTTAGCTTATCTCATGCGTATCTATTTTATAAACTTATTGAACGCTTCTTGACGTAGTTTAATTACATGTATAATTATTTCTCTACAAAATATGTGTGCTATTAATGAAAGATATGTTTACTGGCATTGATTAAAGTTCATTACGGTCCTTATACAGGGTGTTAAATGTTTGCTATTTGTATAATATGTGAATTATTTATTTTCATGCTAAATAAATGCAGTTTTCTGATTCCTATTGCTATTTACATTCATTGCGCGACCCATACGACTCAATACACCCCTAAATAAACCCCTTATCACAGCAATATATATATATATATATATATATATATATATAAACTCTACCAAACTTAACAGAATATGAAAAATAAGTAGTGAGTATGTATGAATTAAAGTTCCTATACAATATTATGTATTGATATAAGCACATATTTCTTGTTCAGATGCAATCAACGATTTGTTTGATATTTGATTTATAATTGTTTTTTCTTTGTGCTTTAGGTGCGTATAATCGTTACTAAAGTTTCTACTCTCTTCAGTGACGTCTTGCTTATGTTAAATCTTTACGTTTAGTGGTGCCTGACATTTCCGTATTTCTAGAAATTCCCGTTAGCCTCATCTGCTGAAGTTTAGAGTTGGTCCGGAAGTCTCCAGAAGTATTTACGGTTAATATGGATAAAACCACACCTATGGTTAAACTTCTGAGAGAAATTTTGGGTGGTTCTGTTCTTATCTCACTTCATCCCAATTAATTTCTTTAACGGTGACTTTGCTGTTAGTATTTTGTCCTTGCTGTTTTACCCAAATCAGTAAAAACATATTAGATGGCATTGTCTCACCTTAATAAAAATAGCTGAACCACATCAACACCTTAGGACAAAGGAACACTTCTTCATTCACTGCTCAACTTAGAGAGTATGAAGATGGCAAATGTGATTTTGCCGAAATCTTGCCAAATTGACAGTGGTTCCATTCAGAACCAGCCAACTATGCGGAATAATACCTTGAAAATTGACGAAGCAGATATATAAATTACTGAGAAGTTTACTTGAGAAAGAGCCTCTCGCTTGGGTCATAATACTGCGGAGTCTACCTCGTCTGCTCCGCTCTTCTTACCAAAAATTGTTACGAATCTTTCAAAGAAGCTTCCATGGACTGCTGAAAATCAAACTTCACCTTATAGCCACTAGGCTATAATCTATGAAATACTTCCCTACAATCCTATAAAAAAAACGCAACTACCAAAATACATTACACTCTATTTAAACAAATAAAATAATTACCTTCCAAAACTTTGTCCATTACAACAGTTTACATACATAAGATTACATATTTTTGTGAAGAAAACAATTCATTTTTAAAATGTGTTTGGATCAAATATTTTTCATTATACATATACCCTATTTAAAGTAAGTAGGCTAACCTTATACCTGACTTTAACCCTTGCCTTAATACGAGCTCACAGTAAAACCCTTTTAAACCTGTGTGCAAAAAGTATAGCATTGCAATAACCAAAGTCCCCTTTACTTTGTACATAAACAGTCTTCGTATCATTATATTAATGATCCTTTTCAACAGAAAAATATTTTCATTTAAATATAAAGTTCGATAAATTTTTAAGTCCATAAAATTAATAAAATAAGCACCCAAAAAGCACAGTGTCAAAACACGTCAAATAACTCAACGTTTTTTTAAAAAAATTAGTTACTTTCTTGGTATCACCGTAACCGTTGACACACTTCTCAAAACAACAACTCCTAACTGCCACAAAATTCTACATAATTTTCCCACCAAACATCAACAGTCTTCAACGTCCTGGAATTTTCAAGCACGTATTCCACAAACGTCGTTTCTACCCTTGTAACGGCTGGTCCGCTTTGCCGAAATTAGCCTCAACTGAAAATCAACTCCCATAAGATTCACGCCCCACATGTAAGACGAGCCTAGCTCTTTCTTCCTTTCTCTCATATACCACATTTTCTTTCTCATGCTTTGTTGTACAAATCTCATTCGGATATGTACCCACTCTAAATCTTAGACAGTCACGCGTCCCCTTCTACCTGTAACGTACAGTTACATTTCTTAATTTCTCTCCCTGTTTAAAATCAATATCTTGTACAAACATGAAAGATGTTTGTGTGTTACTTGCCAAATAGTTTAGTAATTACAGTACAGTAAAATAAAGAGTGATAGGTTTATCATCTTTAATATTTAAAATTATATTTTGTGTATAGACCATTACTGGTATCAAAAAGGTTACATCATTGTCAGACATTTTTCAACAATAAAATAAAGATGTTCTTACTGGTGTGCTTCTCTTGCACCATTGGGCTACAGTAGCATAATCGTCAGTGCTCAGTATAAACGCTTTATAGAGTAAAACGTTTATCAAAATTCTAATATAAATATTGTAATGGATTAGGAGACATTTATTAGTGAATATGTATACCATTTAGATTTATTTCAATGCATTTTATGCATTCCAAAATTCAGATTTAATGCATTTATTGAAATATATTGTTAAACGAAAACTACACTCAAATAGCAAATAACCTGTATAGAGCATTTGTTCCATCCACTTGCATTACAAACTTAATCTTTTTTACCTGGTAACAAATAACATGCATGATAGAAGCAATTTTTCTAACGTTTTTGAAACATTAACTCCCCTTTTAAAGTTCGACAACATGCATTTTTACATCACTACAGACATTTTACATCAAAATCATATTCTCTACTTCTTTTAGCGCATGTCCAACGTAAGCTATTTGTTACGTTCAAAACCTTGCAAACAAATTTTCCTGGATGTATTTTTAAAATGCCCTAAAATTCCTCAACAAGCTCGATTTTCCGCCATTTGAATTAGTATTATTTAATAAAATTTCTCAAGTAATTACTCCGTATTAAAGTTTGCTTTATAAAATCAAATAGCTGCTTAGGATACTTTACGTTACAAAGTAGTTGCAATATTTCCTAGCACCTGCAGTGATTACATGTTAAATAAAAGCTGCAGCTTTCTTCTAAAAGATAAGACCACTCACCACCTGCATACATCTGCTTACAATGGACTTGTTATCTGGTATTTTGCAGCTGTTAAGACGTTACAAAGTAACAAAAGTGTCCTTCTTTGTTAAAAACCCTTTGATAATTGCGTTATATGCTTGTTGGCAAGCTGCTAGTTTGTATTTCGGCAGCTGTTGTCTGGAAATTCTGCACACTTAGTTTTTCGGCGATACCTTTGAAAGTCAAATTCCCTCCCCCATACATGATTCTGGCCTTATAAAATAGAGACCGTGCTTTGAAAGAGGCGATTACCGAAAAGATACATGATGTAAAGTCGCGCTATTAGAAATGCTTTCTGTGCTTGTGTAAGTTAAGTTGGTAGTTCCAGCATTCAGCCAGCCCATAGAGAAATGCAGCCGCATTTTTCCAGCCTTAAGATGAGACCAGCATGAAGCTGATTGTTCAAGGTAGAGTTTCTCTTTTCGTAATTCTTTTATGCTGCTGTGAAGAATAGACTTTTCATTTGCTGCTATTGCTTATAATTATCCGATAAATTGGCACCACCCCGTTACAAAACTTACATGCACGATGTACGAAAAACTATGTTATTATTCTTTAAATGAAAAATTTAATTACTCAAAGTTTTTGTTAGAGTCCGTTTCACTGTTTATTTTGTATTTCTGTATAAAACTTAACTAAAAGAACTTACGCATCACTTTAAAAGTAGTTTAATATTTGATTAATTTAAGTTAGGGTGTCTAATTTTAATGTTATATTATTTCTGAGGAGGTGCACTTCACAAAGCAGCATGTACATATAATTTAGGTATATTTCTTTTTCTAGATTTACTTTACAGTTTATGCTTAATTTTCTTTTATATGTATTTAAGGTGAACCATTAAGAAAGTATTTAGATTATAAGATGTTATATTTGCTTACCAATTTTTATATGTTATGACGCTTTTACAATCACGATTACGCAACATTTATTTTATTGTTTTGTAAATAGTCTTTCAAGATTCAATTGTTATCCATATAGTTTCACAGAGGTTTCCAACGTGTTTTTCTATTTTCACCTACGCTCCTCTCCGACGTTTTTGAGCTAGCCCAAATTCTACCATTCTATCCCCGTTCTGTTGCGATATTCGGCGTAAACGGTTTCTTTACTTACTTTTACTGTTTCCTTTTGTATTTGCGCGGAATACCGTAACATATTGTCTGATTTAATACTATCTATATCAAATCAAACAAAAATATATGATACAAGTCTTTATTTTACACTTAATGCAAAAAGTTTATTTAATTTTCTTCTTTTTGTTAGGAAAACTCTTTTGAGCTCCTTTACGTTTTAGTTCAGATTTTCCCTTTTTCTTGTGTATAATGTTATTATAACCTTTAATCCAGCGATTTCTATTTTCTTCCCATGAAATCTGTTTGAGATCTAAAAATGATTAATAAATTTTTGTAATTACAAAAATGAGACAATATTTACTGGCATTATCTTTATTTGATAAAATATTAGAGCCGCCGGGCTTAACTTTGGAACTGCCTTCATCTTCAAGTAGTGTAGCAAACTCATCTGCTGAAGCAAATAATGAATCAATTTTTCCTTTTAGCTTTTTCTTTTTTGTATCTTTTCTATTAGTTTCCTCATCGGAGTCGAAAACTATATCACTTTCGTTATCATCTGTATCATCTTCAAGTTGATAATCTAAAAGTTAGATTGTATAAAATTAAAAACGTTAATAATTTAAAACCTTCTTCTTCCTCTCCACTATCATCATCATCCTCATCACTAACTGTCTTATTATCATCAAGTTTGCTTTTCTTTTTTCTTTTGAGATTGTCCCCCACAGCATCCATAAAATCAAGGTCTTCATCATCATCTTTGCTAAAGCTTCCCATTTTGTCCAACATAGATTCAAACTCTTCACTGTTAACAGATTCCAAATCACTTTCATTATCATTATCACCATGCTTGGTTTTTTCTGTAGTTCTTGTTTTAAGGTACCTGTAAAACTACGATTAATTTTTAAGTGGTAAATTACAATTGATACATATGTAGAAACTGTTCATCCACTGGGATACTTTTTTCTTGTTTATTTAAATATGAAGCCGAATTTACTGCTAAAGAACGTGCACCACGTGGAGCATATGATTTTCGTTTTCCAAAGGTTGGGTGATGCCCCATTTTGGCAACTTCTTCAGACTTTTTAGGATTTTTGTATACAAATCTATCGAGAAACCGTATTAGACTAAAATCTTTTAAAGGATCTCCATCATATTTGATTCGTTCACCTAAAAATTAAAGCTTTATATTAAATAAGTGCAATTACATGTTTTCCAAAATAAGTGACGCATAGTGAGAAAGTGTTTTTGAACAAGTATACATAGCATGTGGGTAAAAACAATTAAGTTAGGGATGGTGTTGCTTTGTAATACCTATGTGCTTGCGGCTTGCTCAAATAATAAAATATAAAATAATGAAAAATGAAATATTTAAAAACATTCATCCATCAAACACATCACGAATTGTCAGTTTGAATATTAATTACTTTAACTTATCTAAGAATAGCATAGCAGTAACATTCAGAATGTTACTGACGAACACAAGGTGTTCATCTTGAAATATTATTTTCATAACGATCAAATGGAAAATAGCGATTGTCATTATTCAATCAAATTATGTCTGGAAAAATTCAGACAAGCTTTTCTTGTGAATAAGAACTTCCTATCAACGTACTGAGAGTTGTAAATAATTCAAACTATTGGGTGTGGAATGAAACAAAAGCGAGAAGAACTTATTGTTGACAATACTAGAAATGTACTTTGAGAACAACACACACTGTTTGAAGAATAGCAATACATCTAGATGTATATTATGGTACTTGCTGCACTATTCTTAAACTTAATCTTCATGCATCTAATAACTATAAGTTTTGTATGCCCGTCTTTGTGCTAAAGTTGAGAGGCGCGAATCGATCGCTTTTGGAATTTGCGTCCGAGGCTTTCGGAGTTGGGGCGCGGGCGGGTGGTGGTTAGGTGGAGAATTTTGCGTGCGTTGCATAGGCCGGTTTTTATCCCGGAAAACCGATTATTAAGGGAGAAATAAGGGTTTTTCGAGAAAAGATTAATCTGCAGCGACGTAATCCCCTTACATGATAAAAAAGCTTGGATCCTCGAGAAATATCCGATCTCAAAAGACGAACGAGCCGTGCAACGAGGTCCGCAACAGATCCATTTTCGTTGGTTCGAGAGAGAACAAGCAACGAGTTGGTTTCCAAAATTCAAATTAGGCCGTTAGAAATTATCTAAATTATACCAAACAACGCTCTCCGTATCCTAAAACCTGAATCATTAACAGTTTGCGAGCTGGCACTGCAGTTTTTTCTTAAAACACTTATTAAAAATTGTACAATTTCTTCGAGAAAAGCAAAATCAGGTTACGAAGATCGCCGGAAACAAAGGAATATGTACCTTCACGATCTGTCATTTCACACTTTTGATCGAATTTCTCGAATTTAAACCTTCAATTCATCGGATATGTCTAATTACTACCGGAATTTCATTATTATTATACAAACACGTCGCTTTTTAATATACACCGGCTATTTATTTCAAAAATAGTTAGTTTTTAAGTTTGGCGATTTTATACGATGATATCCGAGCATTTACAATAGACCGTGTTTTGGTCAGAAATCGGTAGAATTCGTTTGTGGGCCGCTAAATTGCAATTATACTACTTACCAATTTCCAAAAAGTGTCGCTTCCGTAGCGCAATGCTAGGGTGTCTGGCTACCATTCGTAAGTTGAATGGTTCAATGCCCAGTTCAATTTACTTCTTTTTTATTTTTTCCTCAACTTTATAAACAACCGTCAGCATTTATTAAATTTAATTAATTTAACAATATGCATTATAAGAACCAAATCACATGCTAAAACTACTTATAACACTATCCGTTTCCTAGAATTCTCCAAGTTGTTGGGATGTGTTGGCTGATGCATTAAGTAATACGGTATGAACGTTTGAAACTAAAAAGACGAAGTGCGGTGCGCCGAAAGCAACAACAGTTGGCGCGAGAAAGAAGGAAGGTCGAGTTGGTTTTCAAAATACGTATTGAATTGTTAACAGATTGCAAGCAGGTACTACGGTATTTCCTTAAAACTTTTATTAAATTTTGTATAATTAATTCGGTGACGTCAACAACAGATTAATGTTATGCACATATACCGACTATATTCAAATAATAGAATTCAATGTTTTCCTTTATATAACATAGAACATTTTCTATATTGTTATATTCCCAAAAGGGTAAATTGCAAAATTTTATCATAAATTTAAAAGAACACATAATTATTTCTCGGATTTTAATTACAAGTAAAATTAATCAGAGTCTGATGTCATTCTTAATCATTCGGTCACACACAGTGTGCCAATCTCATTCTCAAGGAAGTTGAACAACGAACTGCTTATCAAATTCCGCATTACAAGGAAAGTTGACGTAGATATACAGTCAACGCGGCTAACCTCAAGAACCGAAAGCCCGTTGAGTAATCAGTCCTTACAGTACTGAGAAACCCGTGATTAGTGTCGATGCGTCCGCCTGAAGTTAATAAAACCAGGAGGACAAGGCCACGAAGGGGAGTTGTAGTTCAGTTCTTAACCTGGACAGTGTAGTGAACCCACACCCGTCCACCTAGCTAGATGGTTTTGATTGTATCCCTAAAGGGCAGGTGAATGAGAAGTTCCGCCGTGGTCGCAGCCGTTGAGTTTGGTCAGCCGTCTAGCCCTAATCAATAAACATGTAAGTTCGTTTAAGTTTTACTAACCGCTTTAAGATAGAAAACTGTAGAATTGTAAATGATTTACTGTAAACGCAACTAACTAACATTATACGCTTAAACTCCTGAAATGTGTTCTTCAACTCTCGAAAGAATTGCAGTATGAGTGAGAGCATCGATCCCGCAGTCTAGTAGACGAGTTGGTACCCACCTATCGCAACTAACCCCCGAGGCCAAGCCATGAGTTTCTTAGAGGATTAAGGTATAAGGGTGCCCACAAAAGGTAGGGATTACACCCCCAAGGGTACACAACAATATATAGAAAGCTGGAGTAATTTAATAGACTAATTTAAATAATACCCGCTTTAAAGAATAAACATAGTCCATAACATTAACGTGGCTTTATCGTTATTTATTTAGCCGGGTTTTATCATAATTCTGCAGCGAATTAAACATAGATTACTGTTAATAACCTATACCGTTGATTTTCAAAATTGTTCATGAACCAATGAAAAACATCTAAAACGTACATGGAAATTATAAGTTCGACTAAAAACATGTCTTCAATCCAGTTTGCACGTATGTATTATGTTTTTAAACAATCTCACATTGATTACGTTCATTTATTTACAATTTATCTTAATGAGCATACCCAATACGTTGTAAAAGTGCGATAGCATGGTGTAGTTTTGTAAAAGTGTGACAAACTAGGTTACCTAGATTTCCTTATAAAATACCAATTATGTTTTACAAACAAAATTTTTTAGCTTAAAACCTAAATTCGTTAACGCTTACGTACACTCATTTCTACAATTTATTGGAAATCTGTTAAACGCATATTACGGCATGGAAGACACATTTTTCAGTTAAATCTATAACGGTACCATTTGTTGCATTAGCTTCAGCCGAAGGTTGTGTTTAAGATAAGTTCCTATTAAGGAACACATTATTAAAAATATGCTCACATGTAAAACTGACTACATTAACAATTATTAAATATTGTTCAATTTTGATTGGCTGTTCTGCTATTTATAGGTATCTAAATTTATAACCGCCATACTATGAAACAATACATTACTTATTTCTTATTTTCATTCAAAAACATATTATTAACATAGTATTATTAACATGTAAACGTTTTTATTTGTTGTTTCTATTTCTAATACAGGGCAATAGTTATAAACTATTATATACAGGCAGCATGGAATTGGTTCGTACAATAAGACTAAGGAGGTGAAATCAGTAATTGCCTAAATTAGCTGTAGATATATTTCCAATAACATTCTTTGCATGTCAATTGCAATAAAACGATCAACTGATTTCGTTAACTTTAACAGGCCATGCTCAGTAACATGGCTTGAATTCTTACATAACAGTTGCTTAAGGTTTCTTAAATTAATGTATATTGCAGTCGTTTATTTAACCAATTTAAGTGATATCTGTTATGGTTTTATGTCTGCATCATTTATTTAACAATTGCTGTACATCAGAATGTGTTCCTCATATTGTTCCTCATGTTGTTCCTCATGTTGTTCATCATGTTGTTCTTATCGCTAAATAAACCTTACGTTGGTGTATTTTTGATAACATACTTACAAGCTTCATTTCCATTATTTTTATTGCTCACGACTTTTATTTTTTACAGATAACAACACATGCAGCTGTTATATAACATCGCCTTATTACTATTTCTACCGAACAGCATTTCATTGTTTTTACTGTTTTTCACTGTTTTCACTGTTTCCACTGTTTTTCATTGTTTTTTGCTATTTTTCATTATTTTTCGTTATTTTCATTATTTTTCGTTATTTTTCGTTGTTTTCCATTACTTTCCCTTATTTTCCATTACTTTCCATTATTATTCATTGCTTTCCATTGATTTCCATTGATTCCCATTGATTTCCATTGCTTTTCATTGCTTTCCATTGCTTTTCATTGCTTTCCATTGCTTTGCATTTCTTTCCATTGCATTCTATTGCTTTCCATTGATTTAGATCGTTTTAATTCGTTTTAAATCGTTTTAAATTGTTTTAATTCGTTTTAATTTCTTTTAATTCGTTTTGAATCTTTTTAAATCGTTTTAAATCATTCTTAAAAACATTTACGGAATATACTTATTCAGCTATTGTGTTTTTGTATCACTATACTTATTGCTTTTTTCATTATAATACGCTATATATAAAAATAATTAACAATAAATTTGAAAATGGTGTTCTTTTTGGTTATTTGAATTTCAAAATGACGACAGCTAACGTACATACACACTACATTAATGTATACAACGATCTCAATAGCGTTTCTATAATGGTACCGGCTACCGTGCACTCACAATAAAATTCCTTGCTTTGGTATATATGCTTTTCTGAGGCATTTCAGAACAATACACGGGTCTGCGATTTTTAATTTTTCCAACTTATTTAATGAAGCCTACTAGCTCGTAGTGATCTTTATGCAATCGACTCCCAAGGAGTCGTTTTAACATACTCCACTGCAACGACGTTATCTTTATCCAGTCGGCTGCACAAGTGCTTTCCACAAAGTTTGCTAAGGCTAAGTGATCTTGATCCAATCGCTTCCCCAAAGTGATTTCTGCAAAATCTACTACAACAAGACAAAGTCTACTCGGGCAAAGTGATCTTGGTCCGAACCACTCCTTGAAGTCATTTTCACTAAGTTTACTAGGGCGAAGTGATCTTGATCCGATTGACTCTCAGAAGTGATTTCGACAAAGTCTACTCAGGCGAAGTTATCTTGATCCGATCGACTCCTAGAAGGGTTTTCGGCAAAGTCTACTTGGGCGAAGTGATCTTGATCCGATCGACTACTAGAAGTGATTTTGACAAAGTCTGCTTGGGCGAAGTGGTCTTGATCCGATCGACTTCCCGAAGTGATTGCGGCAAAGTCTACTCGGGCGAAGTGATCTTGATCCGATCGACTACTAGAAGTAATTTTAACAAAGTCTACTCGGGCGAAGTGATCTTGATCCGATCGACTCCTAGAAGGGATTTCGATAAAGTATACTCGGGCGAAGTGATCTTGGTCCGAACCACTCCTCGAAGTCATTTTAACTAAGTCTACTAGGGCGATGTGATCTTGATCCGATCGACTCTCAGAAGTGATTTTGACAAAGTCCACCCGGTCGAAGTGGTCTTGAACAGAACGATTCGCCCAAAGTAATTTCGACAGTCTACTGGGGAGAAGTGGTTTTGATCCGATTGGCTCTCCAAACTGATTTTGACAAAGTCTACTATGCCGGAGTGGTCTTAATGCGACCAACTCAGTGAGGTGGTTCCGTGAAGGGTTACATGGGGTATTGGGCGGTATGGGATTTTGGCGCCCAACGTAGTACCGAAGGTACTACAAGGCGTTTCCAGTACTTACTATATCTTGTAAGACTGCATGTCTGTATAATAGTCCAAACATCAACAAGAAAATTCAAGTGCAAAAAGTATAGCTCAAAATTGTTTGATAATCCCCCTTATTTTACGCCAATGGATTATCCTATGTTGTCAAAATGAAGTGTAGTAATTCATATTAGTAAACAACTAACGTGTACTTATGTTTAAGTTAAAGTCTCTGCTCTAAATGAAAATATTCTAAAAAACCTGTATTTTTCAATATCATCCATCACCCTATATAATGGAAACGAGTGGGTTTACAGGAAACTGTTATCTAACTTTTCTTGATAACTCATCAAGATCTATATATTCCCCCAATTTATGGTATTTTATCCTGAAACACCCTGTATATTCATAACCCAAACTGTCACCGACAATACAAAAAATGCCTATAATGTCTGTTAGAAGATCGGTGCAACAATTAGATAGTTATGGAACCTGCTGTACTATACTTAAACATAATCTTTATACATATCCTAACAAGGTACAAATGCATCAGAAATTATTACCGCACAGGTTGCATTACTTCAATGAGAATCTCTATAATTATGTTATGGATAAGAAAATTTATCACAGACAGGTCATGGTTTTCCTTGAATGGCTACATATATTTTCAGAATATGCATATATGGTGGACATAAAATCCACATTACTATTGAAAACTAGAGCATCTTGTAAAAAATAGGAATTTGGTGTGTCATGATATACAGAAAGCTAATTGACCCCATCTACTTTGAGAGAACTTTAATTGATGAAAGATATCATCAAAATATTCTGGAGATTATCATAGATCAACTGCACAATGATGAGCTACAATTTGATTTCACGATGCAATAATTTATATACGAAAATTTTCGATGACAAAATTACTAGCATCAACCGTTTTTAGCCATGAACCCATTAATACAAAGTGTCTGTTTTTATATTTGTGAAGTATGCTTTAACTAGAACATTAATCACAACAATGAACATTCTTTTGCAATTGTGTTGGTATACTTACACATACTTGATGATTTTGTTAAAATTATCAAAACCCTGAGATACTTGTTCATTTATGCGATAATTAGAATGTACAGCACAAATCTAATTATATATATTTTGGTATATAGAAAAACATCAATTTTAACTAGTTTAGAAACCGTAGCAGGAAAAACCCTTAAAATTTTTACAGAAGCTCAGGTAATTAACAGTATAGAAAGGGACTATTTCAATATAAGGTTAAATCAGGAACGCTATTGTCCACAATCATATTGTTTCAATTCACACGAAGTTCAAGAAACCTCAATAACCACCATCTCATAAAATGCTTATTCTCACAGGAACTAAAGACATGAACTGGTCCCATTAAAGTTTTATGCCTATATTGTGTGAGAACGGAATGCGGAATTTTAACTGAAGAGAGAGGTATTAAAAATATAACAATTGTTCGGATGTAAGCTGAAGAAGTACAAAATTATGCGTTAATGACAATGGAAACATGTGTAGACTGTTAGTCATTGGCGAGGACGAGAACAAAAATATGATTTAAGGTTAACGAACGGGCGTATTCAGGAGTTATGGCTTTCAGACTGGTAGTGGGTTGTATAGATCTTTACTGGTTGAATTGATCCGGAAGTTCATACAAATGTGTTGTGTGAATTTAAATTGCGACGCAGTGGTGAATTAAAAGAGTGAAAAGTAAAGTTTCACTCATCAACTTGTGTTGGATAAATCATAGGAATGAGATGTTCTAATGTGCTCAGAAACTAATTAGTCCATCAGCGGAATTAATCTGAAAAACCTTAAACTACAAATTGAGAGTACTCTCTGAATTTTTTAATGGTATTTTATTTGACGCTTAAAATATATGTCAATACGAATTTGTAAATATAATTATAACTTGTTCGTAGGACAACGAAATTAATTATTAACATTTCAGGACAAAAGTATTAGAAAAGAATTTTGAAACTTTTAAAATGCTAAACGTGTATATTAAGTCAAGCACACGCTTTAATCGTAAGATGTATTTAGTAAACTTTTGTGTAAATTTCATATTTTTAATGGACCTTGGAATGGTGGAAACAAAAGTTGAAATTGTGCTATGTATTTCAACGTTAGTTGTTCGTCATGTAATTGGGATTTATATAATGTCATATAAGGCAATTTTATTAATCTAGTGCAATAAAATGGTAATATTATTTATCTACTCCTATTTAGTTATAATACCATTATTCATATACTTTTGAACAAGTAATAGTGTTCATAATTAAACACCGTGAGTTATGAGCGTGAGTTATAATAACTCACGCTTCCAGCTTATATTTCTATTTAATTACCTACCAAAAATATCAAAGTAGCCATGCTCATTGACGTTTACGTAATGTCAAACAAATTTGTACTATAATTTTTTAAAATAATCTTGATTACATGTGTTTATTAAAACTTGTTACTGTGCTTATAGTCGTAGATAAAATATAGTATTCAACATACGGTAATGGCAATAACTCACTTGATGAATTACTGCACTCGCCTTCGGCTCGTGCCGCAAACTTCATCTGCGTGAGTTATTGCCTACATTACCGTATGTTGAATAATATACTATTTCAGTTTAAGGTTTATTTAGAAGTTCTGTTAATAATACCAGGCCAGATGAAGTTTTGTTTTCTTTTAGGTTAATGGACGTGTAATGATATGTTGAAGTTTACTATTAATAGAGTATAAATTTTGATATAATTTTATTTACAGTTAGTTATAAGGTAGTTAAGATGGTCATTGTGAGAAGATATCCAGATAACCCAAATGATGAAGTCATATCTGGGAGAAGCCGTTATTTCAAAAATTGCTGTAATTGGTTAGCAAGTCAGGAAGTGTTTTTAAGTAGAGTACAAAAAGTAATAGCTGAGGGGACAGGCGTGGAATGGGAAGTAAGGAGAGCTATCTAGAATAACAGTTTTCCAGGTAGCAAATACATTGATGATATTGCTAGAATGACGGTTTGGCACCTTTTAATCTTGACAGTAAGTAAAGCCTTTCAAGATAAGTAGTTGTACGGGTTTTATACACTTTCCACAATATAGAAATTTTAAGTAGGACTGTAATTACATAGGATTTTTAACAACTAAATAAAATGAAATATTCAGAGTTGGAGACAATGCAAACAATTGGTTTCTATATAATAAAGTAAACAAACACTCACCTTGTCCTCCCAGTAAACTTGCATATACGAGCGCTCGTTTTGTGGACACATGGACAGCGACCGTGAATTGCCTGTTCTTTAATATACAGCTATAAACCAAAATACACTGACTCCAAATCACACAGTAACCACTACATAGGTTACATACAATAAAAAGACGGTACACACATTTAACCCGTCAATAATATATTTTACATGTTGCTTCCACCAAGTATGGAAAGTAACTCTTAATTTTAAAAATAACAAAAGAGTGAGAATACATTATCACTAATATATATCAGAATTATTCGCGAACTAACCTATTATTACCGATCCGACCAATATACCGGATTTATACGCGAGTTAACCGAACATTCCGCCCACCGTAAAATACCTAATTTTATCCAAATAAAGACGTGTAAGATAAATTCATCTTATTCAAAACGTCAACCAAAGAAAAATGCATAAACAAACCAAAAAAAAAAATACTAAATCAAGATTACATAGTTGATCATTGATTAGGAAGAGGACATAATTTAATGACAGGCCTCTTTAAATAACCTGTACAGGTTCAGAGAGTAACTACCCGAGTTTTCCCGTCAGACCCAGGATGGAGAGAGACAACCCGCCCCAACTTCCATTGCAAAGGAGGCAAGAGTTCATTGCATATCAAAACGAGCATGCCCTCTTTGACAGGATTGCCCTAAAGAAGAAATTTTGAACGCTGTTGCAAAGTGTTCAAATATTCATTCCGCCAACGTTTCCAAAATAATTGATGAAACGCTTGTATTTTCTGCCACCGAGATAAACGTGACATGTTGATGTCCGACAAGTCTTCATCAAAAAAGGATCCTAAAGGTTCGATCGTTAAAAAATGATTTGGAGTAATAGCCGTCAAATCGTTAGGATCAGAACTTTTAGGACACAACGGCCGCGAATTGAGCACAGCTTCGATTTGCGAAAAAAGAGTACACATCTCTTCAAAGGTGAGTATGTTGTCTCCAATAACCTTTATTACATGGCGTTTAACTGATTTAATGCCTGCCTCCCACAAGCCACCCATGTGGGGGGCTGCCGGCGGGTTGAAGCGCCAGACCAAATGTTCGGCTTCAACCGCTAAACGAAAATACTGCAAAATTGCTTTATTAGTTGCCACAAAATTAGTGCCACAATCACTAAATATTTGGGCGCACAACCCTCTGCGGGCTTTAAAACGACGCAGAGCTGCTAAAAATGCATCTGCGGAGAGATCAGAGGCGCACTCAAGATGAACCGCTTTTGTTGAAAAGCAAACGAATAAGCAAAGATAGGCCTTCAACACTTTTGCCCCTCTAATTCTACTGGCGGTAATAGAAAAGGGTCCACCAAAATTGACACCCACAATCTTGAAAGCCTTTACCTCATAATGGGAGGAGTGAAAGGAGTAGGGCAGACACGAAAACATGTGTAGCAAGTTGACAATACTGAACGGATAGCCCTTTGCGGGGATAAAATCCAAAATTGTCGCCTAAGTAGGGACAGCAAAGTGTGATATCCGGAATGCAAATAAATTCTATGAAAATGACCAATAATTAAACGCGTTAAGTTGCCTTTTCTAGGCAACAAGATCGGGTGCCTTTGGTCAAAACTAAGTGAAGCATTCCTAAGACGACCTCCCACACGGATTATATCATTATCGTCCAAGAATGGATTCAACTTTCGAATAGTTTTGCAACATACCTTACCCTTTCTCATCTGGTATGCTAAATTCAGTTTGTTGGACTAGTTTTATTAAAACCAACAGAGACTTTTGAAGTTCTGGAGTAGTAAATGCTCCAGAAAAATATTTAATCTTACGACTATAATAAATAAATCGAAGACAGTAACCAATGATTCGTTGCAACTTCGGTAAAGACGAAATTCTATCGATTACAGCCCCTGTATCCTCCACCGAACTTAGTAAACAAATATTCTGGTTTACTTCCTCGTTGGTCTTAATCAAACTTGGTTGAACGGGCCAACCAACTCTCGGTCCAATAAGCCAAGGGGGACCCGCCCACCATAGGGGATGCAACTTCAAATGAGAGGGTAATAAGCCTCTCGAAGCACAGTCACAAGGATTATCTTGTGATGGAACATAAAAGCAATGATCTCCAGGCAATTGCTCTTGGATTAGGGACACACGATTCACCACAAATGTCTTCCAAGTATGAGACGACGACCTAAGCCAAGACAGCACCACTTGCGAGTCAGACCATGCAATTGTATCGGTAAATGTTATTTTTTCTTTAAAAGCCTTTCGGACGAAAGCTATCAATTCCGCCAAAAGAAAAGCAGCACAAAGCTCCAGGCGAGGAATGGATAATCTTTTCAGAGGGGCTACACGAGTTTTGCTAATTACTAAAAAAGTAGATATTGCCTCATTTGAATTGTTGGACAGCCGAAAATAAACCGCAGCTGCATAAGCCGCTTCACTGCTATCACTGAATCCATGCAATTTACAAATAGACGACTTATCTATACCATAAAATCTCGGTATAGACAATTCCTTGATTAACGGTAACTCCGACTGAAACTTCTTCCAAGAATTAACAATTTCAAGGGGAGGTTCTTCGTCCCAACTCAAGCCCAAGATCCATAATTTTTGAATTAAACATTTCGCAAACACCACTATTGGCGACACAAAGCCCACAGGATCAAATATCCGGGTTAATTCCGAGAGGATGTGACGCTTTGTGCAATGTGTTTCCTGGGAACAAATATTATATGAAAAACAATTTGTCCCAGGAGTCCATTCCAAACCTAAGACCTTTACAGATGAAGGTTCATCAGGGCTAAACGATAGTCTGCTGTCGTGAGACATCCAACCCTTGTAAAACAGTAGAATTATTACTAACAAATTTCTTAAGCTCAAACCCACCTCTAAGTAGTAGTGCGACTAAATCCATCGCTAACTGGCGAGTGCTTTCTGACGAGCTAGAACCCGAAATTATGTCATCCACGTACACTTCAGACAGCAAAACCTTGGCTGCTATGGGGAAGTCCACTGACTCATCCCAAGCTAGTTGCTGGATAGTTCGCAACGCTAAAAATGGTGCAGACGATACACCAAACGTGACTCTATTCATAACAAATTCCTGAACAGGAAGTTCCGGAGAAAAACGCCATAAAAGATGCTGAAAATTGCGATGCTCCTTACAAATGTATATCTGTCGATACATTTGTTTAATATCTGCAATGAGGGCATACCTATGCAACCTAAAATTCAATAAAATTTCAACAATATCCGTGTGTAATTTCGGACCAGGTAGCAAAGCACATTTAACGAGATGCCGTTCGAAGACCTACTCGAGGCATTCATCACTACACGCAATTGCGTTGATGATGATTGCAATTTACAAAACCCATGGTGAGGTATATAATAGACATTCGAATTCTCTATGGGAGCAGCTTCTGTCATGTGCCCCGAATCAATATAATCCTGCATAGCATTTATGTATAAGCTACGTAATTCAGGATTGATAGATAAACGCTTTTCTAATGATTTTAAGCATCGTAGAGCTGTAGAATAGCTTTCTCCAAATATAGGAGGACAACCACCTACAAATGGCAGACTTACTGTATAACGACCCTCACTATCTCTTCTATAATTTTTTTTAAAATCTTCTTCACAAGGTTCTACCTGGTTGTGAGAAGGCAACTGTTCCAATTCCCACAACTTTTTAATATTTTCCTCTAATGCACTCTCAAAAAAAAAATAGCAAGAAGTCTGATTTGGCTCCTTGGCCGAAATCTTACCCATTAAAACATACCCAAAAATGGTATTAATAGCCGATGGCTCTTTGTTATTGAGCCCCGAAATTACATTACCCAATAAAATCTGGGGAAACACTTCCGCTCCTAGCAGCATATCCACAGGCGCTTTAACATCAAAATGTAGATCTGCTAAGCATAAGTTTTGTATATGTTTCCACGAATTATTCTTTTGTAAATTATTTGCAGGCATTTCACCACAAATAGACAACGAAATTTGAGCACTGAGAGAAATCAGGGGGCCTACTCCCTTTCTAGATTGCAGGGAACAACTGACAAGCCCTCTACTCTTAACATAGGTTTGGCTCAAACCACGAATAAACATACTTGAATGTTTTCGAATAAAACCTAATTTTTGCACACAATTTTCTGTGATAAAATTGACTTGTGAACCACAATCCAACAAAATGCGAATAAGTACTGGCACATTACATGCACTTAATACATTCACAATCGCTGTACCTAATAGAACCGTCGGATTCAACTGGGCCATCCCTGAAAATGGGGTCACCCCAGGAGGATAGGATACTCCACTATCCTCTGCTGAAGCCAATGGCTCTGATAAAGTGGAAGAATTATTCATCTCGGGCACAGATAACTTTCTGAAATGCAGCAGAGTATTATGACGGCCAGAACATATCGTGCACGACTTCTGGTCCTTACAA
Source organism: Platerodrilus igneus (assembly GCA_036346225.1). Classification (NCBI taxonomy): domain Eukaryota; kingdom Metazoa; phylum Arthropoda; class Insecta; order Coleoptera; family Lycidae; genus Platerodrilus; species Platerodrilus igneus. The sequence continues at coordinate 9,368,415 of JARFIW010001480.1, read as the reverse complement.
ACTTTCACGGTATGTGTATCTTTCAAACAAACAAAACAGCGATTCCGATTTCTAATCCATCGAAACCTCTCAAAAGCTGATGTATCTTTGAATACATAGCAAGACGAGATATCGTGTTCCTTTGAACATAAAGGACAACCAGTAGCTGATTTAGCAAACAATACTGTAGATTTAACTTTAGGGTTATATATTTGATCGCTTTTAACAACTTTTTTAGACTTTGAAGAACCTAATGTTCCTAAATTGTCTAAAGCACAACTTTGTTTCCCTAAAAACGTTAATAACGAATCAATACCAGGGATTTTCTTACGTTCGTCAACAATGCTTAGCTCAAATTGCTCCCTAGTAACTACAGCTAATTTCTGTAGTAACATATTAACCAACAACAAATTCAATTGTTCCTCCTGGTCAGGCAATAAAGCTTTGAGCGTGGCCCAATTTTCATTAAATTGGTCCACCAATCCCTTCATCGTGGAGGGTGAACGATCAGAAATATTTTGTATCTTATACAAATTACGAAGATAATTATTAGCAATTAATCTAATATTAAAATATCTATCATTTAATATCTTCAAGGCAATAGAGTAATTGGCTGCTGTCACCTTTAAACTTTTTATAAGAGAGGCGGGTTCAGATTCTAAATGCATGACCAAGAAATGAAATTTTTCTACATCGGATAATTTCCCATTACTGTCAATTAAACTTTTAAATAATTCCATAAACGATTGATACTCGGAAATATCTCCAGTAAAAACCTTTAGTTTAATAGATGGAAGCTTTAAATGTGGTTGATCAGTAGTACCACAAGATTCCACTTCTTTAACACCTAGAGCTTTATCTAATAACCTAACTAAATTTCGATGCTTTGTTCAAATTGAGTAGGAAATATCATCAAAAGTTTCTGCTAAAGAATGAACTTTATCCACTAAATTATCGGGAATACCTGACTTCACTACACGCGTTTGATAATCACAAAAAGCCTTTCTGATGTCTGTGAAGTCTTCTGCGCAAATTATGCAATTTTCGATTTCTTCCCTTATACCTGAACTTTCAGCAGCTTGCATTAAATCCAGTAATTTCACACTGGGTTTAATCCAACCTTCAAGCGTTTCAATACCCTCTTCAAGCTTAGGCATTATTAATAATAAATAAAGCAATAATCCAAATTTAAACTATAATAAATCAAGTATTGATATGCAATGAACTAATGCGCGTAAATTATTAAAATCTCTGCAATGTAAACAAACACGCATCACCTCCCAAATGGCATGTAACTCGCAAATAACGTCAAAACACGAAGCAAGGTTAGAACGGAATGCCGAGGAAATACGAAGACTTACGATTGCGTACAAAACAACCAAGTACAAATTAACTTGACCGTTGTACTAGATTTCGTGGAAAATGAACCTAAAATAATCGATATTTCACAGATGTGCGCTCAGTCAAACACATCGCCGGTTTAAACGATAACAAACCAGATGCGGCCGAAGTGACCAACTGTACGGGTTTTATACACTTTCCACGATATAGAAATTTTAAGTAGGACTGTAATTACATAGGATTTTTAACAACTAAATAAAATGAAATATTCAGAGTTGGAGACAATGCAAACAATTGGTTTCTATATAATAAAGTAAACAAACACTCACCTTGTCCTCCCAGTAAACTTGCATATACGAGCGCTCGTTTTGTGGACACATGGACAGCGACCGTGAATTGCCTGTTCTTTAATATACAGCTATAAACCAAAATACACTGACTCCAAATCACACAGTAACCAATACATAGGTTACATACAATAAAAAGACGGTACACACATTTAATCCGTCAATAATATATTTTACATGTTGCTTCCACCAAGTATGGAAAGTAACTCTTAATTTTAAAAATAACAAAAGAGTGGGAATACATTATCACTAATATATATCGGAATTATTCGCGAACTAACCTATTATTACCGATCCGACCAATATACCGGATTTATACGCGAGTTAACCGAACAGTAGTATATCTTTATATTGTAACATTGTACCTTTTTAGATTCTTATAATTTTTGTATCATTTTGTCATATGAACTCACTCTCGCACCACTGCAAGTTAGCCGGTGCACATTTAAAATTGTTACGTAGTTCCCGCCTCTTCTAGGCAATTCGTAACATCATTTTTACCCATAACAAATTATTAAATAAAGAATGTAAACTTAAGATTTTGCTTTTTTTTTGTAAATGTAACAATAGGTTCACCTCTTCTTAATTGATAGAAAAAACAATAGAGCATCGAACCGTGATAATTCCTAAGCATGTACAAGCAAACGACATTTATCAGGGGGAATATCAGAAATGCTACAACTTATAAAAGACACTGAAAATATCACAATTCACTTAATTAATAAATTTACAGTTCTTTAAAATTCTGGTGACATTAGCACAAAATTTGAAGCATTAATTACGCTCGAATCACTGACTACAGTTAATGAAGAATAATATTTAATGCATAAGCAACATTCTTAAACTTAGTAATTGATAAAAATCAAACAATACACCACCTAACCAACTTTGCAAATAATATGTTAACATGTGTTATATTTAAAAGTGACTTTGTAACAAATAATTAAAAAATTTCAAATAAACGTTATACTGACCATTCAATAAATTATTGGCAAACAATGAAACAGTTGGATGATAGTGCTGTCTTAAAACCATCAACTCGGTGAAAGCACAAAATTGACCTCCAGCATATAACGGATTTCGATTTAAACCATCATACCTTGTTTCAATTTTATTGTTCTTAACTTTCGTATTATTACTGTGAACCCATCCAGTAGTGATATTACTTTTCTCTTCAGGTAAATTCAGATGATTTTCTTCACCATCCTGCTGGAAAAATAATTACATAAGTCATCAATTTTGTGGTTAATATATGATCTTGAATTACACACATGCGCACGCCCACACGTGCACGCACACACTCTCACACTCTCACACACATGCACGCACGCACGCACCATGGATACCAAAGGGCGTAAGTGACTTAAGCCACTTTCATCCCAAGTGTGTGGTGGACGAAATAAGTTAGTATTACTTTTAAGACAACACAATTATTTTTATTTTACAACAAAAACTGATACAAAGTCTGAGTCAAATACATTGTAGTTAAGATATAAAGTTAAATTATCTTTCAGTTCATTATTTTAATCTCCATTGATTTTGTCTTCGTCCGAATTCTCAATGAACGGCAGAGGTCCAATGTCTTTCCCATCAGTAGCAGCACTTTTCAGATTTTGGAAAAAATTGTGGTACACTGCAGGGTTAAACTGAAATAGATCCAGCATATCATGCTTTTTCAGTGGCGCAACAGGTCTTATTCCTTCATAGAGCCTAATCAATGGAGAGTTTTTGAGAGATGTTGGCCTACCTTTTCTGCTTGTCGGCTTGATGTCCAAAACAACAAACTCAATGTCAGCATTCAGTATTTCGTATTTTACTTATTTATTTATTTATTTATTTTTCCAGCCTAACCCATTGAATTTTCAGCCAATTTACAGAATGTTTTTCTGTGATTTTCTTCCTTCTGCTAATGTTTTTCTCTAAATTTGCCATTGAAATAAAGTCTTTGCTGTTCATTTCACATACAATACACTTTTTCTTATTTCTGCAGCTTATCGTGATGCTCTTCCAATCTTGAGGAACATAAATTGTTTTACCTTTGGCTGCTAACTCTACACTGCCAAAATCAGAATTGTTCGGTAAGAACGAACGTCCAGAAACTAAAAATTTCTGATCAAGTATTTCGATGTCCACGTCATCACTCTGAATGAATTTCATGAGGACAAGAACCATTTTGATGTTTCGGTTCTACCCTCCACAGGAATCGCTGAAGATTGTTACTTTTTTCTTGCCATTAGCTTGAACTTTCAAATGTTTTATCAAACATGAAGACATTTCCTCTGAACCTTTTCCAGCTCTGTTTAATTCCATGTGTAGAAGTCATGAGTGCCAAAGTTATAGCAATGCAATTTCTTTTGTAGTATGCATCAGAGACCGTCAAGACTGGAAAAGACAACGCTTTTTTAGATCTATACTGCAGGTATACAGTTATTAATTTTCTTTGGCAGAAACAGCATCATTCTTTAAGGAGTCCCTGGTGAGCTCTGCTTTCCTCAGATGCAATTCGTGATCTCTCTTTAAGTTGTCTTTTTCAAATCACTTAAATCTGGGTTAAATATTTTTATTTTAAAAATATCGCAAGACTTACACGTGTCTTTCCTTGGAGTGTAAAAGTGAATATTGAATTTTGTATTAAAAATGTGCATTTAAAAATGTTCTTTGACAGGTTCTTTCTCATTTTCTTGGCATTTCTCAACCTACAATTTGAACATTTACTGAAGATTCGGTGATTCTTGCAAATACTTTCGATGAGGATTGTGTTTCTTAGTATAGTGGCTCTCGTAGAGAGGGAATGATTCAATGTGTTTTTTACAAAGTTTAACTCTTCGTCAGATAGTTTCCTTGAAGGGCAGCCCTTTCTACCCCTTAAATCATCGCCTGGCGACCCACCATCCATCATTGGTACTTTTTAGAGCCCAAGCCAATCTTCCTTCTGATATTCTAAATCTGCCGAAAAAATATTTTTACACACAATTATGGAAGTGTCATTGTCAGGCTTCAAAAAATACTTATATGCATAGAAACACTCCCCCCTTATTGCTTTCTGGGCCTTCTTTGTTTAACTGTTTTTTTTTATTAATCCGCAAAGATAGGTATTTTGTCTTACGAAATTTTTCATTTTCCAAAATGATTCAAATAATGATCGTCCTTTTTTCTGTACTGACTTATTCATTGCATTTAAATTTACATGAACACCGAGAATCATCATATGTCTTCCCTTCAACAACGACACCTTTTTTGGTAGCGAATCCTTGGCCCGAATTTTTAGCAGGTTTTGCTTTATTTTGTTTGTGTTCGTCAGGATTTCTGGTTCTTGTTTTGGTTCTGTTTATGTTGGGAAACCCTTTTTCTAAGGCTTCTGTATTGCTTGATTCTGAACTAGATGAATAGGTAACAAGTGCAGGTTGGCCTACGTTTGGCATATTATCGACAGTCCTAGATCCTCCGGCTGATTTGATCCAGTGTTAGAATTGGTTAAAGGTGATGTTTGACTTGAAAGATTTTTAGGCCTAACAGGTAGAAGTCTAACCCAAAGTCTATTATTCCCAGATGTATTTGGATCAAAGTCTGGATCCTCAATTTCATCGTCAACGTATTCCGAAATATCTGAATCGTCACTTAGCACTTAATCCATTCCTCAAGTTAAAAGACATTCTGGATTTTTATTTAAATGCCCTACAATATAAAAATCATAAGAAGTACTCAATTTAATTTAATATTATTAAACCTAAACCTAACTGAAATGCATCTCAAACAGCACTATTTCCATGCAATTCTAATGAATTATAATAATGTTATAATTAATAAAATCCACTACTTTCGCTGTTGCAACAGCTTTGTCAAACACTTTCACTGTTAACTATTTAAAAAAAAACACTTAAAACTGTCTTAAAGATAGTTTAGCAAACTGGATACCATCAAAACAACAACAAACACTGACTTATGCCACTGTAATTCTGAACTAAACAGCTGTTTTGTTAGACTACAAAACTTGTACCGCGCCTAATGACGAGTTTTGGTACAATTGACTTAGATCACTTTCATTCTCAACGCCTCATATATTCTAGCATTACCTATCTTAATCTTCTTTGGGAATTAAACCACTCTTGATTTTTAAAATCATCCATTACTTAGGATCGTTGTCAAAATAATAAAAACTTCAAGTTTGACATTTATGACATAAATTGAAGGTGACTTTGATTTATTGACGTTCAAAATATTTGGTTTTGAGGTAACCTTATTGCGGGTTTACACTTGTCAGATACCAATGCTGTTTTACAGGGGTTGTTGATATGCTTATTGTTATGTAATTAGTTATTGTATGTATAAATAGAAATCATGTATGTAGGTTGTATTTCATGTTAATATCGCAAGGAAAACCCACGAAAAACTTGCAATGCTACCTAGATATTGTGGGCATTTGTTTTTCATTTGTTATTTATTTTAGTAATGGAATCCATTGTTTACTGAAAGTTACGGATACGTTTGCAACGCAGTTATTTTTATGTAGGGTTATATAAGCAGCTTCTTTGATTTTGCGTTTTTGGTGGTTTTCTTCTTTGTTGATAATTTTTGTCCTTCCATTTTATTTTATAACTGGAGTCCCATGCATGTTGGCAATTCATGGAATTTTCAAATTTTCTATTTTTATATATGATTTATGTTCTTTTAATCGAACTTCAAATGGTCTGGAACTTTCCCCTACATAAAACTTGTTACATTCGCACGTTATGTTGTAGATGCAGTTTTTTGAACTTTGTATTGCGTTTTTGAGTTTTGTTTTTGTTAATTGTGCTCGTAGTGTATTGTTGGTTCTAAATACTGTTTTAATTCTAAATTTGTTTCCTATTCTTTGGATTTTTTTCGGAGAATCCTTTTATGTATGGTATTGAGAGCATTTTTTGATATGTATCGTTGTTTTTGTTTTCTTTTTCTTCATTTTTAGGGTTTTTATTCATTTCTTTCTCTATTATTCTTTAAGGATATTTGTTTTCTATTAGTGTACATCTGATTAGGTCTTTCTCTTTCTTTAAAATTTCTTCGTTTGATGATATTAATTTTGCTCTATCATACATGGTTTTGATAATTCCTCGTTTGACACATTGTGGGTGGTTTGAATCAAAGTTTAAGTATCTGTTTGGGTGCGTTGGTTTTCTGTATACCAATGTATTAATTCTTGTATCGTTTTTGCTAACTAGAATATCTAAAAATGGAAGTTTTCCATGTTGTTCTAATTCATATGTGAATTTAATAGTAGGTTCTATTTTGTTAATGGACTCTACAAAGTTTTTAATTAGTTTTGTATTATGAGGCCAAATAGCATAGACATCATCTACGTATCTCCACCAGATTAGTGGTTTCAATTCTTGTGCGAATATTACATCTTTTTCGAATTCCTCCATGAATATATTACTATAGATTGGCGATAGTGGACTTCCCATTGCCATTCCGAAGCTTTGTTTGTAGAATTGATCATTTATTTCAAAATATGTGGTATTGACGCATAAGCCAAATAATTCCATAATCGATGATATACTTAGTTTTGTTCTTTCTTTAAGGTTGCCATCTTTTTCTAGTTTGTTATTTATAATATTAAGCATTTTGTTTATAGGGACATGTTGTAACAATTTTATTTTTTGGTTATTAAATCCGTTCATAAAAGTGCAAGAAGTATAAAACACTTTTATTAAAATAATAAGTAAAATACATTTAACAACTTTGGTATTACGCTAAAGCGGCATCTTTATGTAGCATTCTATGTATAGTCAAATATCTGTGCGCTTCGATAGCAATTTGCAAGCGCGTTTTGGTTGACAGCCCCCTCCTGGGACACTCCGTTCGTCCGAGTGAGATTGATAACCAGTCGGCCATGCGAGATAGTAGAGTCAAGATGTACGAAAAAACGCAGGCCGGCAATTTGCGTATAAATTTTGAGTAGTCGTGACACATCTTTAAATAGCGGTTGGTATCCTATGAACGTTATTAAATTGTTTAATTGAGATATTTTATTTAGCACAAAACAACACTAAAAATGCAACTTTGAAAACAACAAATCCAATCACTGATGTTAAAACCACTTTGTATTACAACCTGTAAAAGCAACTTAGAAGATGGAAAATTTGACTAATTTATAGAAGACCATTTTATTACACAACGTAAAGATTTTATTTGGTAAGGCAGCGTGATTCAACATATTGCAGCAGCTGACGGATGTATTGTGACTGCATTTAATTCGACACCTGGAGCAATTCCATGTGCTAGAAGCTGTTGAGGATGAGCTGGGTCCACACAACATACAGTAAATTCCGCTTGATATTACAAGTACCTCTTCAAGGCCACAAAAGCAGTTTTGGTTCGTAGTTAGTTTTAAGAATCTTTTTTGATGGTTTATACATTAGAAACACTTTAATTTGTTTGATTGTGTAAAAGTACGAATGTTATAAAAATTTCAATTATTTGTTGAGCTGGAATTTTCCAGTGTTAAAATTATAATTCACTATTTTGATGGTTTTAGAAACCACACACGTGGTTCATTAAGTACCGTTAGTAACAGCAACAGGTGTTACCGACGTCACTTGTTTGTCAGTATACTGCTGACAGATGTGTTCCAGAAAACAAATGCTTTGAACAGCGTTTGCCCAAGTTGAGTAAACAAGAATATTTTTGTGATCTGCTTTTTTTAGTAGAAATTAAAACTAATACAAGTAATTTAGAAAAGCAAAAACTTGAGTAACAACGTTTTTAAAATGTAATCCTCCTGAACAGATCTGCACGGGTCGGACCTTTTTAGTGTAACAAGTTTACACTAAGTTGTAAAATGTTTGATTATCAACAATTTTGATAAACCTTAATTTAAAATTCACGAACTCATTTAATTATTTATGAAATTTTGTTGCATTGCATTTTGTTTTAAAAGGGAATCTTTTGAGTAAATTATTGGTTCAAGATTAAAGTTTTTTATTTTGATCAAATATGGTCAAACCTAACAACAGGAAACTAATATCCTTAAGAGTAGAATTTTGATGCCAGTTTTATATAGAAAATATCTTTTAATATTTCTTTAGGTATGTTTATGGACACAAATAGTGTTCCACCTTTCTATTAATCTAATTATTACAATTTCTTACAGGAGCAGCGTCTTATTTTGTTAAGACGGGTTTTTGTCATCGAAGGCGATTTTTGCTTTGGGTTTCCACGTCCGCCCCTAGAAATATACCACGCAATTATCATAAATAAGTCAGTACTTGGTGGCGCCTGGTTGTTTTGGATTAAGTTTGACTTACAATCAGATTTCGACTTACCCCCCCCCCATTTCTCATAGCTCTACCCAAGGAATAGACCCCTAGTTATGTCGGAAGACTTCGTTACACTTGCCCATGCGCGAGGCTAACCTTGTAACCATTTAGAAAAGAAAAATAAAAACCAGTTTCAATGTGTGAAGAGATTTACTACATCAAAACTTACCATTGTGTGTATTTTCAATTTTTGTTTGATAATTTTTCTAAAAAGTGTTGGTGGTTTTTATGAAAGAATCCGTTTTGCCTGCTAATGGATTTATAATTTTTAGGAGAAATTTTGCTAAATTATGACATGGTGAATCTATGGAGCTTACGATAGGTCTTAAAGGAATGTCTTTTTTATGAATTGTTGGTAGACCATAAAAGTGGGGTGGTTTACTGTAATGTGGGACCAGTTTACTTCTTTCTTTGTCTTGTCACGGTAAAACCTACGGGTCAGGAAGGAAATGAAGCAAAGGCAGAAAAGGAACTTTCTACCCGGGTCCCTTACCGAAACAAAACAGGATGCTACGGCTAGCCATCGTAGATTAGGGGTGGGGAGTAGGGTCAACGAAGCCAGGTAAAAGAGTACAGCTGGAATATACGTTGGATTAGTACATCAACAGCAAGAAAAAAAAATAGATAAACAAATGATGACAGACCATTAGTCTGTCTAATATTAGCATCAGTGAAATACCAGGACAGTGACAGTTCTAAGGACTCCTTAGGGAGGTCGTTGTTCGAAATGCACTCCGTAGATACAGGCATATAAATACTTACAGGAATTGTTAGTATCCTAGGGGCGGATACTGAACCCTCAGTAACTCTCGTCTGGAATGCACCACAGGCCAAGCTAAGTAAGGAAGGAGAAAACTAAAATAATTTCCACTGTAACAGGACTAGAGTTTTCATTTAAGCCACTTCGTTGGCGGCTAATCAATATCAGATAAGTATAAATCGGAGCTAGCAATGATATATGGTAAGTTCACATAAACGGATATAACTTAATCTACCTATGGGGGCGGTGTTTATATTCCATATCGCACTATACTATAACAACCTAGCGAGCTCGTGTTCCGCAAAGCTAATGGCATTCAAGCAAACAACCAAATATTTTATCACTACGGCACCATCCGTGCCAGGCGTTTTATGCTTAATACTAGTAAGTACCAAGGTTTATGTAGACTATTGCATATAAAAGTTAAGTTTTTAAATCAACAACCAAAACAGTAAACACTATTCATTTCGCAACACTCAGTATATATATCCTGCTAGATCACGCAGTCAATGGCATGAAAAGTATCTCTAGAGGATATAGGAGGTAAACAATATAAAGGGTAAAAGGATACTTCGTGGAACTTACTTACGTATCATATTTAATTTGGGGAACTTAGCTCTGTAGTAAATCCAACACGAAATGTTCCTAACTTGATGGGAGACCAATTACTTTTTGTCGGCTACTCCAGAAAGTTTCCTCAACGTTCCATGTGCATCCTTAGGGGTACCTATATTTCGGAGTATGACGTTGGGAGTCGAGTACCATGAGCACCATTCGCTAACAGCATTTAGGAACTATTTGAACCCAGCCCCAGGAAGCGAGCTAGCGTTCAACCAGGATGAGACCAGGACGTAGGAAGAGGACGGAAAGGAAACAGCTACAAAATTATATCGGCATTAGCCAAAGTATAACACTAACGAATCGAGTGCAAAAATTATTCGTAACTTACCACGAGTATAACTGCAATTGTCCGAATTTAGACTTATACTTCGTGCTGTATCCTCGAAGAAGTAGAGAATTACTTAGAATTTGTCGGATCGCATCCCTTTAAACAACGGGACACGCTAGAATTGAAAAACCATCACCGTAAATTAATTCCGTTCCAATGAACAGCCAAACGTCAAAATTTATTTATTTTTGTCAACTTTTAAAAATTTTCAGAACCGCTATCTAGATATACAGAAGACAAGAGTAGTATAGGTTGCTTAGTTTAAAGGCATTATGAATTTGGAATCGGCGAAATAGAAACAACGTTATATTTAATTATATTTGCGTGGATTTAGTAACATGCTTCAAATTGAACGTAACAGTCTTCAAATTCATTTTTAAATTTAAATAGTTTTGTATATTTTATTTTCAATTGATTTTGTTGGGTCCGTTTCTAAACTGGTGTAATTCTCAGTGTTCAACAGTTCGTTGACTTTTGTGTTATAATCGTTTTTATTCATTATTACTGTTGCATTGCGTTTGTCAGCAGGTAGAATTATAATTGAGTTATCGTTTTTTAGATTGCGAATTGCTTTTATTTCGTTATTACTTACATTTGGCTTTATTGTGTGATTCTTTTTTATTTCGATTTTGCATCGTACTCTAAATTCGTTTGCTTGATCTTCTTCGAGTTGGTTTCCTGTTTTCTCAATACAGCTAATTATTTCAAAGGTTGGTATTGATTTTGGTGTTACTGCAAAGTAAAAGCCTTTTGATAGAATTGATTTTACTGTGTCGTTAATAGTTCTGCTTGATAAATTTATCACGGTGTTTAGCATGGTGTTGCAGTTTTCTAACGTTTTATTTTGCGTGTTATTTTTCTCTATAAATAGGTTATTAAATTTCTTTAGGTGAATTTTTTTGTTTGGAAAATACTGATTCGTAGTAGGTTTTTGCACTAACGAGAATTTTATCAAAATCATATTTTGTTACCTTTATTGTTATGAAATTTATAATGCCCTCAATATCTTGTTTTAACTTATAAATAATGTGTCAATGGTTTTTTAATCTTTCCCTCATCATACTGTAACTTGCTCTTTCGAGAATCCTTGATAGTTTATTGCTTGTCTTTCCAAATTTGATTCTAAATCCTTTTGGTATTATTTCGTTGTTTCTGCTACCTAAAACAAAGTCGGTCCCAGGCCGCAACACAAATTGAAGGCAATCATTCTTTTAAACTTTAAAAATTTTTGCTTAGTGTACTCAAACAAATATTTCGAACATCAATAAATCAAAATCACCTTCAATTTATGTCATAAATGTCAAACGACAACGATCCTAGATCATGGATCGAAACGTAAATAAAGATGATTTTAAAAACTATGAGTGGTTTAATTTCCACAGAAGATTAGGAGTAAATACCTATCTTAACCCCCTTCACATGCCGCTGAATATTGGTCAACTAGAGTATATATCTAGAAAACAATAGAAAGGAAACCGAGCTGTATGTAGACTGTAGGAATACACGGAACTGTGCAGGCTAGCTCAGAATAGAAATCAATGCAGGTACCTATCCATCCAGTTCCAAGACGAAAAACCTAATGACGAAAAAATTATTGTACTTAAACCTGATGGTTATTACAAACAACTACAGGTGTTGGTTTTGCAATATTCTCAACTAATGTTGATAGTAAAAAAGGATTTATTGGAAAACTCAGTTTGCATAACACTGAATATCGGTGAAATAGGGTATATATTTAAAAAAAACAATAGAAGGGGAACCGAACTGTATCTAACAAGAACGAGCAGCTGCTATGTTGGAAGACAACGAACATAGAAACAAGGAAAAAACTGTTGAAAGCATGTGTGGAGTACGGCACTGTACGACTATGAAATAGAAACAGTAGGAGAAGCAGACAGGAAAGAGATAGAAGCCTTTTGGAATGTGGTGCTTTAAATGTATGATGATGATAGTATGGACAGACCAAGAAGATCTAGAAATATTAGGGGATGAAAGACATCTGTGGAAAAAAAAGAAGAAATAGAAGGGCAGAACACGTTCAAAGGCATTTGGGGAATAGTGCGGTGTATATTACAAGTACAAACAGGAAATGGAGAGATACACCTAGATCAGACCATTGCACGCAGATAGTGAAAGATGCAGGCTGTGAGTATTTCAGGAAAATTCGTAGGTTAGCTCAGAATAGGAAACAATGGAGGTGTAACCAGTTTCGGGACTGAAGACCTAATGATGATGATGACCTATCTTAGCTTTGAGCAACTAAAAATAATAAAATATTATTCATTGCACCGCATATTTAAACTCTATTTCTCTTCTATGATAAAAGAAAAACTATCAGTGCAACTTAATTATGCTAGCTTTTATTAAAACACTACTTTTTAAAATAAGTATGTTTATTATAAAATTGGGCCAAACCCAAATCTCAGTAAAATCGATTCAAAAGTCTTCTCTTATACACCGCATATTTCGAAAATAAAAATGTTCTGTTTAAGAATGACTAAGTATTCAAGATCTACTACTAACCTCATCTTTAATATCGTAATATTTCTCTTCATCTTCATCATCACTACCACCAAAGCTCTTTTCCTGAGCCTTTAAAATTAAACTCGCCATATCACGATTACGACTTACTACCTGTGAAATTACATAAAGGATTCCACATGCCACTGGCGTTTGTATATTTGTTGCAACCTAAAAATGTGTTATCATAAATACAGTCTATAACTAGAACTCGTACCTGGAGTAACCTTTTTATGATAACTTTCACACGATTTAATTTCGTATCTTTTGATAGAGCTTTATACATTAAGTTAAGAAGCATTGCATGATGTGTTGTGCTTGAAACCTGTGTATCCAATAACTTCCTGTACAGAGCAGAATAAAACCTAAAGAATGGATATTAAAAGTAGTGAAGGTTTTAGTTTTACATACCGATCACCTACTTCACCTGATTGATCTGAAACTTGAAATAAAAGCATCAAGGCATGTATGCTTATATTAAAATTGGCCACATGCACAACTCTATATATGGTATTTATATTATTTGCAATTTTTTCCAGATCTAGTTTGGCGTACGGGAATGCTCTATTTACTCCCATTAGCAATGCTGACATTGTTCTACTATTAACTTCTCCCTTAAAAAATTATGTATATATTATAATGAGTGATTTCTTAATATCGATAAATAAGTGTCCACCTCTCAAAAATAATTGATTCAATACTACTCAATATAATTAAATGCTCAAAGTCGATAAAAAAAAATCAAAGTTTATATAGTGTTTTAACACATTGACTGTCACCATTCTTTTTGAAAAAAATTACCCCACGGCCTTTTTTTTCGAAAAATTGTTAATAAGTTCAAAATAAGTAGTTAGGTACCCATAAGTAATTTATTTGTTCTTAGAAACCTAGATATTAATTTTTTGTATGTCACTCAATGTGGTTCACGTGGCCCGCTGTGTTATATTCTTTCTTAGAAAGCCATGTCGGCCATATATGTGTGACGATATGTTAGGTTATGTTTCTCTTTTATCAGCTGTAAATTTGTGACAGTTGATACAGTTTTATTTGTAAAGTTGTCTTGCAAAAAGTGCAGTAGAAAATGGCTAAAAGAAAATATTTAAGCGATGATGATTTGCGAATAATATTAGAAAGTGATGAATTTTTACGAAGTGATGAAGATGAAAAATGTGCAGATTTCAGTTCAGATGATTCAATGAAAGATCCCGGATATAATCCTTCACCAAATACATCAGAAAATGAAGATGATGATGAAGTAGTTGAAAATATTGAAGAAGTAATTCAGGATCTACAACTAGAAGAGGAAAGTAAGGAGTTAGATAGACAATCTCCAGAGGTTCCGGAGATTGTTAAATGGACAGAGTGCAAAGGTCGTCATAAAACATTTACTTTTACTGGAAACTCAGGTTTACAAATAGATGTGGCAGAAAATATTACTCCATTTGATGTGTTGTTATTATTTGTTGATGATGAAATTATAAATATTGTCGTAGTAGAAACAAACAGATATGCTGAACAGAAATTGAATAAAAATTAAACTAAGAGTAAAAGTCGAATGAAAGTCCAACTGATAGTGAAGAGATAAAAAAGTTGTTGGGGCTTCTTATATGGATGGGGTTAGTAAGGCTTGGTAGTATTCCATCCTATTAGTCAACAAGCGATTTTATAAAAATAATGTAGCGGTAAAAATTATGTCTCGTAATAGATTTGAATTATTGCTGTCAAATATTCATTTTTCAAACAATGAAAAAATTCCCCAAGGAGGTAGACCAGGAAAAATACAACCTCTTATAGATGCAATGCAAAAGAAGTTTCAAGATATAATGATTCCAGTTGAAGACTTTGTTATTGATGAAACCCTTATACCTTGGAGAGGTAGATTAGTATTTTGGCAATACATACCTAATAAAGCTCACAGATATAGGATAAAGCTTTTCAAGCTATGCACTACTGAAGGATATACTTGATCCAGCAAAATATACTCAGGGAAATCTGAAAATTATACAAAAAGGGTTGGTTTGGGTAGAACAGTTTGTGAAGAGCTATCGCAAGGACTTCTAAATCAAGGTCGCACATTATTTGTCGATAACTTCTATAGGAGCTATGAATTAGCATTGTCCTTTTTACACCAAAATACTCACGTAGTTGGTACTTTGAGAGCCAATAAAAATATATGCCACGAGAACTTTTACACGCTAAATTAGATAGAAGCCAAATTATAGCGAAAGAAGAGCAAAATGGAATTTGTAACACCCAAGAACATTTTTAAATTAATCCAAATTTCAAATAATATTTTCGGTCAATCACAAACAATTCTATATAAAATGTAACCTATCACTGACCAGAATTAAGATAGTTATCCAATCCTAGTTTGATTTTGGGTGACAATTGACACTTTAAATGAACATAACCTATCAACTGATATCTGACATCCCGTGAAATTTGGAAGATTTTAAATTAAGACGCCAAAGGAAATGCTAATTTGTTCTAGAATAGTCAAAACCGGAAGTACGTAATAAAATGTAATTTTTCGTGATATCTATAAAAATATTAACAGGAAATACTTTAGAATATTGCAGAATAACTTAAATTTAATTAAATGGTAATTTCAATTAGCAATGGCAATAATAAAAATGGATTTAAACCATTAACCTAAAAGCACATGTAGGGATGATATACAATTGTGAAATATGTAAGATTTTTGATTGGCTAGAACAATCACGTGATCAAAGGTATTTAAATATGGGGAGTGGAAAAATTCAAACACACGAGACACGACACACAAACACTAAACAAGACACACAAAGACAAAAGATAGAAATGTGAAACATAACTAGCTCGGAGCTAGTGCGTGTTACGCTACAAGATCGCGTAGCGATATTGGTTATAGGCCCGTGTATATTAAATAGATGTTGTGAACAAATATAAGAATTAGTATGTTTATTACGGGAAGACTAGTGAATTTAAGCAGTGGGTAAAGAACACATAAGTTCGGCTCGTAAAGGAAAAGTAACTCGTAATAAATTTAAGTACAATAAAAAAAACGAAATGGTTCAGCTGTAAAGCAGTTAATGGTAGAAAGTGCAGGTTTATTAGCGGCAAAGAAAATGACACTTAACCACACCTATATGGTTCATTATTGATTGATTGTGGAAGTTTAGATTTCGAAAACCCGACTCCAAACCAAGTTGTTACAGCAGTAAGGAGATATCAAGAGTTTCGAGCACAAAATGTATCAACACCCGTGTTAAGCATTATCAACCCTGGTGAGAATAAGTTACCTCGGGGCCATTGTAGAGAATGGAGCAACAGTGGGTATTGCATACCCGACACAGGTATTGAGTGAATCTTTGCATACATGGTTCGAGAGAACAGACGTGTATTTGCATGCATACACGTGGTGTAAGTATGAACTTTTATATAATAATACATATGCTTTAGATGAATATGTTAAGTTGCTAGATTAATGTGGGAATTTTTGGACTTTATTAACGTTACCGCTTATTATTATGAATTTTGTGTAGAATATCAAGAATTATTAGCTATGTTTAATTTAGAGTCAATTTGTTTTAACTGTAGAATTTGCAGTGCTTAGTACAATATTTAACAACCCGGCGTAAGGGAACTTTTAGTTAAGTAAGAGATATTGATTTTATTGCATTCAAGTATGTCAATATAGTAAATGTAAATAGTTAGCTCACCATATTAAAGGTTATTAAATTCATTACTTAATACAAATGTTGAGATATATATCTACATATTACAATTAAAAGGGGTTTGTTGAAATACATTTAGTTACAGATACTTTGTAAACTTTTGGGTAAGTTAACTCACCAGTATCGGTTTCAGAATCCTAAGCCTATCCACCCTGGGACATGTCCATGTACTCTCCGCTGTAGAGTAGCCGAGGCGTTTGAAGAAAGTAGAGTAAAAAATATTGGAATAAGTAAGTGGACCCTTATATTGCAAATTTGAACCATAAAAAGTGATATAGAGTTGGCATTCGATTATATATGTATTAGGTAACTCGGTCCTTGTTTCTTTGACTGCTAAATAGGTTAGGAAGGAGGGTGAAGTGTTACAAATTGTGGTACTAAAATGACAGGATACACGCAATGTAAGAATTCTATCAACTAAACACGCTCCACACATGTGAAATATTACAAGCGACAAAGAAGAAAATGCTGGAGCAGATGGGGGATGTAATGCTGACCAACCATCAACCAGTCGAGCTTCAAATACTAATCGAAAACGTAAAAATAAACAAAAGCCAATCGCCATATGTTACGTGCCAAATTGGCACTAAACACTCCTTAGCTTAATTTTGATGTGCGGGAATTTCGCGCCACAAATTCAAAAGACTTGGCGTGTATTTCCGTCACGTCAGAGTGCGTTTGCGCCAGATCGCGCGACGCGAGTGGCGGAGAAAAAGTGGGAGAAGTTTCCGGGGGACTCTGTAACGTGGCTGTTTTGCCTGGGACTTCGAGAAAAGTGGTCGTGTTAGGTATCGTATCGTGTCTGTATCTTTTATTTATGTAGATCCTTGCCTTGCTTATCTTTGTTTGTCGCCCTTATACCTGTTTCCTTATTCGCTCCCTACATAGGTAGAAGACAATTTGAAGCAGCCTAGGGCGAACCGGATGTCCATGACCGCGTAGCTAGTCGGAGCGCTTTGGAAGGACGCTGGGCGTACCCTCCGTTAATTATCTAAAAGGGGGCTCCAACCATCCTGTGGGACGCCATCCTTGGCGTACTTCGTGGAAAGCTGGACCTATTTATGTGAGTACCTTATTGTTTATACTGCATTTCAAACATTTATTTATTGCGTAATTGCGCGATTAAATTTGCTTATTGTGTGACGTCATTGAGTTATGCGCGTTTAAATTTGTATATTGTGTGACGTCATTGACAGATGGGCGCGCTAAAATCTGTAACCAAGATAAGGGTTACCATCTGCCGGTGCGTTACGTAATCTCGCGCTTGCGGGATTGTAATTATGAATGTTTTAAGTGTAAGACATACTAGCGTACAATAGAGGGAAAACTGGTATTGATCTATCAGATCAAATTTGTTCATATGCTACGACCCTGAGGAAGGGTATAAAGTGGTACCGAAAGTTAGGCATAGAGTATTTGGTAGGTATTTCACTTGTGAATGCTTTTGTAGTATATAAAACAGCAACTAAAAAATCAGCTAAAATACAATGGTTTTGAGAAGAAATAGCATCAACCTTGCAAAATTTACAAAAAAAATTAAAACACGTCAAACCCAATTGTCGTAATGTTCAAGTTCTAAAAACTAAATGGATAAAAATAATAAAAAGGTATGCTGGATGTGTTATGCAAGAATAAAAAAAACTTGAAGCAAGAACTGCTGCTAAAAAAAGGGAAAAAAGTATACACATATTGCCCGGATTGCAATCATGCCCCTTTTATGTGTTTAGTGCTTTGGAAACCACCATAAATCTAATTAACTTTATTTTTGACGTATACTTTATGTTTTAAAAATTATATTTGTAACTATATTATAGTTTGAGAAAATAAATTACTAAAATAATTAAATTGTTGTTATTTCTCTTATTGTTTGAGCAGGGTAAAACCAATATGCCTAAAGTTTCGCCAGAGGCCACGCTTTAAAACACTACAGTAAAATAGCATAGAGTGTCCACCATATTTGTCCGACATGGCTTCAACTGAAATACAACGTGTCGCACATATATGGGTGACAGAGGCACAGTGATCAAAGTGGTGTCACCCATATATGGTCGACGTGGCAGTCAATGTGTTAAGAGCAATCATGGAATATTACGTGATAGATTTTCAATCACTTTATTTTCAAGTTTGTATACCCAAACATTTTAACTAAAAGATCCAACCATATCTCCGACTCAAGGTTTCTTAAATTGCCTTTAATAATGCCCCCCCCCCCCATCTGTAAAATTCACAATGTAGCAGTATATATTTGATTTTATATTAGTTTGCATAAACTAACAAACTTCTAATACCTTATTCAGGACTACTAAGTTTTCACAACCTCTTCTCATCAGCTTCACAACCACCCTGAGGTGCAGTTCACAATTTAGAAAGCAGTTATAAATTATCGTAATTTAGTTAAAAACTGGATTCTAAAAATAAAGTTCTAATTTGTAAACTAAAAACAATTGTTAAAAAAATATCCTGGGTAGCATGATTAAGTTATCTTGTATAGAACATGTTTTATGATTTACTGGCTACATTAAACAAACAATCAATTACAGTGGTGCCTCAACGTGTACGTCTGCTTTAGAATACGTCCAATTTGAAATAAGTCCTTTTAAAAAGAAACAAATTTTGCTCGGTATACAACTTGTGTTCGGTACATGATTTAATTCAACGATACATGCCATCTATGAACAAGTAGCGCTATGATATCTATACTATTCATGAATTTATATTGACTTCATTTGGTTTGAAGCTATGTAATTTCTGGTGGGGAGCATCATTGGTTGGTGTATGCACTGCTTTTTCGGTATACAAACTAGACCTTCACCATGCCACGATCTATAACTTTGTTAAATTTCTTCCGATTTTAATTTTTAAGTAAAATTTTATTGTTTTTATTAATCATGAATTGCAAAAAGGCAAATGAAAAGCAACAAAAAAACTAAAAATTACTATAATCACAATGAAACTGAAAGAAGAGATTATTGATAAATATGAAAGTGGTATGTGTATTAGACATGTAAGTGTTGCATAACATATCGGAGAACGATATCGACAATTGTGAAAATAAAGACATATTAAATCTAGTAACAGTGTGAAAGGGGTTAAGTCAATTTCTAAACAGAGACCGGAGACATTAGATTATGTTGGGAAATTGCTTTTGCTTTGGATAACTGAAAAACAGTATACTGGCGATAGCGTTTTAGAAACAATTACTTGCAAGAAAAAAAGGTACATGCTGATCTAATGAAAAATGAAGTCGGAGTTAGCCAGGAAAGCGACATGTATAAACCCCACCATGGTTGGGCCGGCATTTACAATGTTGTATGGCGTAGGGAAGGAGCTAGTGTCGATAACGTTGCTGCATATGAATTTGTTAAACATTTTGGAGAGTTTGTGGAAAATGTGCATTTTATTCCCCAACAAATTTTCATTTGTTATGAAACTGGTCTGTTTTGTGTGAAGGATTTATAATATTCTATTATATATTTAAGTTTAAATTTGTCATTAGTTTCCAGTATTACCGCTAGGGTAAGACATATGTCAACACGTGGTAATATGGCTGCTGGTGATGTATCGGTTTTAACCAGATGTATACTATTATCAATAATATACTGCTATAACAATTTCTAGACCTTTATTATAACAAGCACTTCGCCAAGAAAAGACTCGGTTAATGTTAGTCACAAGGTTATGGGTCCAGACTGGTTCTATTGTGCGTAGTATGATAGTTTTTGAGAATATACGTATTGTAAAAATGCAAGAATGTTACAATAATGGATAATAAATTTCGAAATGGATGTTGTCTGATATATTATAGAAACGTGTAGTTTGATGCAATAGTGAATATTAAAAAGAATTGTGTTAGTACTGTATTTCTAATAATTAAACTTTCATGCATATGTATTGCTGGATCATTCAGCACTTTAGCATAGGCCAATCTTTAGTGGCAAAAGGGTTGTCATTCACCTCGTGCTTTTTTAGTGTGCTAATTGCGTAAATATTAGAAGTAAAACTAAATTCTTGGGTAGGGAAATTGTTTATTTGTTCTTCTTAATCTTCGAAACGTAAATAAAGATGATTTTAAAAACTATGAGTGGTTTAATTCCCAAAGAAGATTAAGAAGAATACTAAACAAACCACAACAAACATACAGGGAGTATTGTTTATTTGGTTAAAAATGGCATATGCATACCATGAAAATAAACATGCACTGGAATTTGATAAATTGAATGACGCACCGAATTATTATGAATGGAAAAGTGACGTGGAAATGTTATTACGTGTAAATGACCTTTATGGGTTTATCACTAATGCTGAAAATGATAGGAAAGTGCTGCCGCCTGAAAGTGCAACCAAAGATAAAAATGATTATGTTCGAAATCGGGACAAGGCATTGTCAACTATTTATTTATCTTTGAGTGTACAGGTAAAACTCATTGTTAACGGTCTGATTGACCCAAAAAGTGTTTGATCTGCATTGAAAGCAAATCTCAGACCATCTTCAAAGGCATTAATCGCAAGGTTATTCTTAGCTATGATGTTTGAAGACGAATCGATTACCTATGTCGTTTTTGGGAAAACATGAGATATCGTTTTCAATTAATGTACTATTTAAACTTGAGGGCCGTTGCTCATCACAAATTGTAGCATCAAGGGGGTAAGAAGAAGTATTCCTTGATGTAGTTACCTCCGGTGCATTTTCTTTGACGCTCGACGTGGAATCTTCAACCTTTGTAAAATACACAAACATTAGGTTGGATTTGGATGTTCAATTCCAAGTTTATTTGGACTCTGATTTTCATTTTAGAAAATCGTTTCCAAATGATTTCACATTCAATCATTTTTAATTTCGTAAGATTGATATTTAATGTCAGTAAATTTGTACCTTTTGCAGAGAAACGGCTGTTGCCCTAATTTGTAAAATAGCACTCCTGTAAAAGTGGTGTATTCAAAAGTAAAATTTTGAAATTTGAATTCTTGATATTTTCCTACTATATTTAATGTTTGATTTGATATTAAAACCTATATTTTGAAAATTTTATTTTGTAAGTTTCATTTAAAAATTTGCACTTACAAACACTACCGTTAAATTGATCTTTCAAATCGCCGAGAATTACGTCCTTCTCGAAAATCATTTACAATTTGGAATGTGTTTACTACTCGCCACTCTGGTCCTTGATCTTACGTAAGAAATACATAAAAGTTGCAGGATGGATTTTAACCCGCTGCTATAAAATGCTCCAAAAGCTTCAAAAAAGTTTTACTTCAAAAAGGTCAACAAAATTTTGGTTAGTACAAATACAAATATATGAGCAAAAGTTGTTTCTCTGCACATTTACATAAATTGTTAATTTGATTTTTTAATTTACCGATTTTAGGTCCTCTTGTTTTCTGGGATGGATCCTGGATCAAGACGAGGAAAATATGAAAATAAAATCCTCTTCATTTTTTTGCTGGCAGGATACAAAGCTTATAAAATGTTTTTGTCCAACCACAATTACAACTCTATTCAATTACAAATAATAATAATGCAATAACAACAGCTCGTGATTTGATGCCTTTACACTCTCACCAATAGAGTCAAACAAGATGACATACACACGTATGCCGTGTAGAAACAGAAAAATTTCACAATTAAACGAAATACTTTTAGAACGAGTAAACTAATTTATTTGTGGCTCGACGCAATGTCCAAGCATAAGCTTCGTGAGACAGACTGTACGGGTCGTCAAACTCTTCTTAGGATTCGGGCATGAGCGAGTGTGCCAATCGCCATATAACGAATACGCCTCAGTGATTTGATACGTAAGCAATGGTGGGGTGTGCACTGAACACCGAGCTTTAAGAGCACGAAGTAAAATTCCGCATGCTGATTATCCAAAGCACGAACAGTAAGGGTGCTATAATATTGTAAATGATATAATCTGTAAAAATATGTTCTTATAATACTACATGTTATCTATGATTTCTGATTTGACATAAGTAAATTATGTGTGTCATCTGACTAATGATAAGAGTGGAGTGCTGCCCCCCGCCCCCTCGCAGAAATCTAAATCCGCCACGGTCTATAGCCTTCCAGTTTTTTGTAATCTGATTCTACTAAAAGAAATGTGCATCTAACTCTGTCATGTAATAATATGCTATGCTGTATAGAGGATTGATACTATCTTTCGTTACTATATTGCTATAAAACTGTATACAACATAATTATTTTTTTTGTTTCCTGGTTTATTTCCTTGCTTTGGTGCTTTAACAAATATAACAATTCATTTGCTGTTCGATTAGCGACCAGAAAACACGTTGCTTTGTTTCGCTCGTTTTCTTGATGCGAATTTCCGGCACGCATTATTCAGCGTGGTGAGTAAATGGAGTTTATATATAAAACAATACGTTTCGGTTTCGTTAAATTAATTTATTGTTCGTGACTATTCTAGCTTCCTACGGGGGACACGTTAATCCCTTGAGCTGCGCTTCTTTTGGGGGACTGCAAAGTCCAATGCGCTCCGCTTGGCCGTAAGCTTGCCTGTTCGCTGAGGCAGACCAGCGACAGCCTCCACCCACCTCAAGGGTGAGTCCTTTTTTTTCTTTGTATGCGATTCTGACTTCGGAGCCGGAACGTTCTAAGATGGCATTTCCAAATTTGATTTTTTTTATATATGAAAATTATTGAATTATTTTGGCATTTATTGCTCTTTGGTTACTAACCTTACTATTTGTTCCTAAATTTCTAAAAATATACTATACATGTTTGTAAATTTAGTTTAAGTTTATCCTTACGATATTCTAGAGCTGTGGTTTTTAGGGTTGCGTTTGGTTCTTTCTTTTTTTCTAATTACTGTCAAGGGGAATTACCTAAAAACTACAGCTCACCCCTTTTCATAAATAATTTTTTTACTGTGTTGTGTACATATTTTGTTTAATTATAAGTTCTTTGTTTTCCGTTATATGTTTTGTTCTGAGTGTGAATGAGTGAGTGTTTATTATTTTTTTTTTATTTATTTTAGTTTTCTTTTTAATTTAGCTATAGGTATCAGACCCCGCCCACTCGCCGCCTGAGCCCAGACTTCTTTCTCTTTCTTTCTTTTTCTTGTTTTTTTATGTTACGTCAATGTACGTAGCAAGATTTAATAAAAAGTGTAAGCAAAGTGAAATATTGGTAAACCGTTAACCAAGTAAAGGCATTGATGGCCGATGCCAATGTTTAAAAAATAACATAATCAGTCGCCAATGCATTAAAAAGTCAATGCGTTAATCGTTCTCTACTAATTATATAGATTTACTTACTTTTTTGACGCAGGCTTTAAAGAAGCTAAAGTATACATCTATTAAACTAACTGCAATCTCTGGATTTTCATGATTTAAATAATATTGTGAAAGAAAACAAAGTGCATAGTACTGTGCTCTAGGTGAGATATTGGAACGAAACAATAACTTCTCAATTTCATTAAGCACAACAATTTGCATATTTGGATGCTGATGCAACAACTTTGTAAGACAATATATTGTTTTAGATGCCACTTTCTTTGATGGATCTCCAACTTTATTTACAATGTATCCTAGTAAGTTCTGAAACATAGATGTTACTTGCGCTAATATAATTTAAACAAATACAAACCTTTTCCTGTTCGGAATTTTCAGCTAATAATTTGTACATAGCACCAACGGCCTTTTCCTTGTTATTATCAACAGTATCTTGTGCAACAGCATTTAAAGCCAATACGAAGGAAGCATATAATTCTTTTAACTTATCTTCAAAATACCAATAGGTTAAATATTTCTTGCGTGTAATAGCATTTCCCGATGAAAGAGTTGTCAGTTGTTGTAATGGTCTTTGTCGAAATGTGATTAATTTACGCAATGGTGGTAATAAAGATTCCAGGCATAAGTCAACTAAACTATCTGTAAATTATTCGATTTGTAAAAAATAACAACTATTTTACTAAAATTTAAAAATATAAATGGCAAAAAGTATTCCAAAAATACAATAAATACACACCAAACTATTGTAATATTTGATATAAAAAAATCACGTCACGGCAAGATTAAAATTAACTAATCAATATCAATGCAAATAGAAAAGTAAAAACAACTCAGAATAGTATATTGTGTGACAGGTGTGTGAAGTCACATTTTATACATGAGTGAGGAGTTTGCAACACGAGCTGAAAGCGAGTGTTGCAATCCGAACGAGTGTTTAAACTGACTTCACACACGTGTTGCACACTATAGGTTTTCTACAACTGTAAATAAAAAATCAAAAAAGAAACAAGAATTCAATTATTTTTATTATAGTAATAATAATTATTAATAGTAATTGTAGTCAGTTAAATTATCTAATCATACACCGGACGGTTTATTCAACGAACAGTTTGTGACTTGGTTTGTAGTGGTTGAAGTATTATTACAGTTGATTTTCAAAACTTTGTTTGCAACATTATTTTTTGTATTCAAAGAATTTCCGATATAGCCCTCCGCTACAGCAGATGATTTCCAACCACCATGTTGTTTCAAAGTCAATAAATCGGCACCTGACTCCACTAAAAGAGAAGCAGATGATCGTCGGAAACAGTGACCTGTATAATTATTGCAATCACGCAATTGTAAAAATTTCACAATTTCACTGAGGCTCGTCCAATTTTATTAATCCCACAACTTGTCGACTGCATCTTTTGGCCTGATAATTAAGGAAAAGTTTTTTTCTACATAATTTCTAGGACCAAGTGCCATATGTTTTCTGTATATCTCCAAATGATCTGTAATGCTGAATTTATGTGTTATTTTAGTTTTAGTATTGCGAAGAGTTACTACAATAACTTATTCTAAATCTTGAATATCGCTGCTTTCTAATTTATAAAGTTCATCCCTTCGAAGAGCACCAAACAGCAGCATAACCTAAAAATTATTATTTATTAGATAATTTTATAATTGCATTATGTTTTACTTACTTTAGTTAACAGAATTTTTTCATCAGGCGTGCATCCTTCATAAACTTAAAAACGTGCTCTCTTTCTAATGTCAGGGATTTCTTGGCAGTGTATCCTTCATTTTGTCTTTTTAAATAAGCATGCACTTTCAGATATTTACCAAAATTTAATTGTGTCTCGTATTAATTGTACTTTTTAACATGGAATAATAGCTGCTCCACAGTGTATATGATTTAAATTTCTTTGATAATTCTGCTAAATACGACAGTACTACATTTTCTGAAAATGAATTTATCTTGTTTTGTTTTCACGATGACATACATTTTTAATATGTACTTTCGTAGATTTCGAGAGATTTACTGGGCAACAAGGATTCACTTGCAATAGAGGCGGCTGCCGTTATTTCTGGAGGAGTACTACACATTTCTGCATCGGAATCCATAATTGTTCAGTATTTACTGTACAGACTCGTTTGATATTTGTAGTACATTTCAAAATATTTTCAAAACAAAGCAAGCGCAGCAACCTATTTATTTTTGACCAGTGCGTAAAAGTATATGGGCTCTTATGGAAACAGTGCGTGAAGTAAATCCGTAAGAATTACATTGTATTTCAGGCACCGGTGTGTGAAATTGTACTTCACGTGTAAATATTGATGTATGAAGTGGAGCTTTATACATAGGAGTAGAAAAACTTGTTTTTGAAAATGGTTTACAAAAAAATCATAGATTTTCAAGAATATTAAACCTACATCATATCGTTATCTTTCAATAGCAGCAAAAATATCTAAGTTGCATAGACTAGTATATTACTGACTATGACAAGTTCGCATACAAAACAATGCCAGGGAATAAACCACCTACTACAAACCACGACTAATTTCAGCTTGTGCCATAAGCAAACAGGAGATTTCTTCCAATGAAGTGATAAACCGAAAAAGAGTGGCGGTAGACATTGCTCGGTGAGTGTAATTTTAAACATGGACAAAGCAGGCAAATTCGTTATGCTTATACATATGATAACCCTGTCCAGGTGATTGGCAGCAATGGAGCAGTAGCAGTTGCCAGTCCTGTTTAGGTAAAAGATGCCTGTCTGCTAGCTCAGAAACTGATGAACACCATGCTATCTCCAAAATGTAATTTGCTCTACAACTTCTTACCACAAGCACAATATCAAACCCACAGACTTCATACAATTTTAGTACAACAGATGTAGGAGATCGAGGCACAACAAAATAGAAAAACACTAAAAATTAAACAACTTTATTGACCCTCATTTGTAATCGTCACTGTTGCACCCTTCCTTTTTATAGGTAGGAATGGGTGTACAACAGTCTAAATAAAACTCTGGCGGGACTAGGGTCAGCCGTTTGTGGATGCAGTAGATTGCAAAAGACTACATCTCAGAGGTTTAGAGAACAAAGTTAAATTTTACCCAGACCATTTATAGGGATGCAATTTAGAACATGACAAATACCTTAATACAACTTATATATTGACGTTTAGTTAATAAAATTAATAAAAAGCTAAATATATTCCCTTATTTTCTTACAACCAAATTTTCATACGATAAAATCACTAAGTGTAGTTTATATATCTACACTCTCATAATTTTAAAATTTGTCTCAAACTCTACCAGATAAGATATTAGAAAATTTAAAATTATTATTGTGCTTAGACACAATTTCTAGTTAAACGTTCTAAGTAAAAGGAAATCATAAATACGCTCTGTTGTATTTAACATTAGTTAAGAAAATAGTAATTAAACATTTAAATTGAAAACCTCAATTAGCACAAAAAAAGGTTTGGTGAAATCTTTTCTGTTTAAACTCATAAGGTTATATAGGAAAGCAAAGATAATATTAAATTAGTTAAGATATAGGTAAGTAAAAGTGTGATTATATTTTACATGCATTATTTTTCTAGATATTTGAGATTTAAAATGTAACACATGCACATTGTTCCGCCACAAAAATAAATAAGATAAACTCGTACCTGTATTCAAGATGCATATATGAAAGAAACGTATATTTAAGCTTTGAGCTTATGGCTTGTTCAGAACTATAGGATATTCTTACGGTTTGTTGAGACGAAACACCATCGTTAATTATTTTGGTTGTTAACCTCAAACTTCAAATGTTGTAAGAGCCAATCCTTGTTTGTTCCACGGCCATATGTTTCATCAACGGACATTTAATTTATTTTAGAAGGTACATAAAATGTCAACATAACATTCTTGTACGATAAAAGACAATATTTGTAGGTAGTAAAATTAATGCATAGGCTTAGATAGCCTAGCACAGATAATTAGATACTTCGCCAAAGGAATATGCTACTAGAGAATATGCCACCAGATGATATGCCATCTAAGGATATGCCATCCAATGATATGCTACGGGAGGACCCTAGAAAATAAACGTGTTACAAAGACGAAATATTGCAATATGCCACGAGGAACAGTCTAAAAATTTATCTATAATCAGCTTACCATTCATTAATATTTTGAACGGGTTATTCAGGTAGGCTTTCCTCATAAGTATTTTGCTCGTATTCTAAAACGATATTTATGTATGTTAGGAAGAATAAAAGAAAAGACATCTTTTACATACCAGGTACAACACCATTGCCTTAAAAAGGACATCTTTATCAGAAAACAGCATGTGCTCAAAAGACCGTTAGATATGAAGACAAACGAAAATTTGTTCTGGTTTAAAGATAACCACACATTTTGAGAGAGGGACAAAACAAGAAAACTATCCTAAATGACAGATTCATATATACACCAGTTGTGTATCTATGGACATTATTCAAAGGTTAACCAATTGGAAAATTACATCTGATCTTAATTATTTATATTATTTATACAAAAGAAAGAATATTAAATCAAAACTAAAGATCCTTGTATATAGTGTATTATTTAATAATACTAAAGGGAAATGTTACACAAATCAAAACTGACACGATTGTAAACGGTATTAATATTATATTATGTATATTATATATTATATATATATATATATATATATATATATATATATTTTAGCATTTGACGTTATCAAAGGGTCTACAAAGGTAGTTGTTAGTACTACTGATAAAAACATTAATTTACCACTTTTATCAAGCTATTCCAAAAGTTAAAAACACTACAGTTAACAAAGATTGATGAATAATTACTTGTTTGAATGCAGATATAGAATATTATGTACTAGTGATACAGCGTTTGAGGTTTAAAAAAGCATTTTTCCATTGTTTGCATATACGAAGGGTATCTAATGTATCTTCGATTGAATGTGTATAGGTTTTGTCTTTAAAATTATCATTTGTAATTTGTGCAGGATACTTTAGGCCATTTATAAAGTTGATTTACCTAAAATGAAAGACGATTAATACATTTTAATTATAAAGCAAAATAAAATTATGAAATGTCAAAATAAAATGTAAAATTACCAAAGCTGTTCTAAAATAGTAATTAGGTAGAATTAAGTTTAATATGTTGAATGCATCCCTTATGTAATATTAGTTAGTAGGCTAGAGATAAGTGTTTTTTTTAGTTGTCCTAGGTGATAATTGTTTTAAATATAATTAATTAATTAATAGAAAAATTTTTGAAAAAAGTTTGACCATAAAAATTTTTGTACACTGAATAATTGTTTTTGGCTTAAGAGATTGTAATCAAAATTTATCAAAAGTAATAGATGTGTTTAATGTGCATGCATTTTATTTCAATATAATAAAAAGAAAGTGAAAGGTTTATACGACAAAAATTAATTACAAAAGGAAGATTTCAAATATACCAACATCGGGGCATCCTTTGTTGTGGTTAAAGAGTTGCAGCTGGAATAGTGAATTATTTTGCAGCAGGGTTCAGTCTTCTTGGTTTGCAGAACAGTTTTATTTGGTGAAGTATTGAAGTGTTCGTAGTTATAGAGCAATTAAAGCATATAGTGGTTGAAGTAGTATTCAATTGTAGAACCTAAACTATAGAAAATCCTTATTGTACATAAACTAAAATATACTTTTACTAGGTACTCACTGAAAGCGTCCGAGGCAACTTTGTGGTATCCTGTTTCCAACCCCTGTACACCCAGACACATTCAACGGAGTTGCAGGTATCTTAAGTTATTTTTATCTACACTTCATATTAAAGTAATTTGGAATAATTTAAATTTCAAACGTTAACTAGATTAAATAATTGCTGAATAGATTTATCAATCTTTGTCTAACCACGATACGTAAGCACAAAAAAGAGGTTAAGTGATTTTGATCTCATACGCTTTAGGCGCCTGTGTTTCAATACCTGTAAGGGGACAAAGAACCCACGTCTCCTTACAGAGTTTAAATACTAGATTCAGTTTCCCTGAGAGTTTCTAAAAGCCGTGGCATAATTGAATTTGAAAAGGTATTTATTTAAATCATTAAAGACCAACACCACATTATAGGTTGCACTTATTATTTTTTACTCGTATATTAAAACATCATTTTATTAAATATCACTATACATAACAATATATATATATATATATATATATATATATATATATATATATTATATTAAGACGAATAGTGCTTTTATATTGAAGGGAATGGGACCACAATGTAACATGGTAAGGGGACAGTGAATTGACATGTTACACTGTTAATCTACAAATGTTATGATAAGAATAATTAGTGACTTTCATTTTTTATAATCCATTGTAGGTTGCATTATACTAACGCCAAGGGGTGTACAAGACAAAAAATAAGATTTGCTAATATTATGAGAACAACACTCATACACACATAAATATATAAATACTAATGTTTGTTGAAAACATAAACGCCTCATAAAATCAGCAACTTTAAATTTCGTAGCAATATCCCGGGTATTAGGTTAAGTTATATCTTGATTTTGTCTTTGTTATGTATTTGAGTTCATATAAGTTTTCTTAATTAACGACATCAAGGATAGAAATTTAATTGGGTAATGTGTGGAGGCATTAAAACTTAACACATCAAGAATAACTTAATTTATTGTTATTTAACTAATAATCATACTTTAACATGTAAAGGTGTACATTTAAATAAAGATGTGTTATTATTACGATGGACTAACATACACGACTGACTTGTACATCTGGTCAAGAAATATTTTATATCAACAGATATGTGACACGCCCTTTCTTAAAGAAAAACTACATATAACCTATTTCATATGCAAAGATTACAATCTTTACAAATAAAAGCTAATCGGCAGCTTAACAAAACGGACACCTTGGTATGCACATTTTGATCATTGTGATTAATGCCCTTCTTCACAACACTGTCGATTGCACTGTCGCTTTAGCCGGTGTTTTCACTTTAACCTCCTCGTTATTTTCAATTAAGCATCATTATTTGCACTTATATCAAAAGGGATTTCTTGAAGCAGTCCTAAAAAAACTCTGTTTGACGATAATTATCGTTTTTGGGTTTTAACCGTGTAATCATTACCTTTTTGCACCAACACTTTTTGTTTAGATATAAGTTCTGGAAGCTTTTTAGTGAGATATTGCAATAGAACTCTTGTTTAAATTTTTCCGTTTGCAATTTTAATTAAAATTAGATTTAAGATTATCTCTAGCTACCGGTAATGTAGTACGAAGTAATAAATTACATGGAGCAAGTAAATCAAATTTAGGAGTAACATTATAGTCTAAAATTGATAACAAAGGATCCTCTTCACTTTCATATGCTTTTGTTAGCAGCCATTTAGCAGTTTGTATTTATTTATTTTTCTTTAAATTTTTTTTCTTTCCAACACGTAATAAAACCAGTTACAGGAAAATTTGAGATTAGTTCAATTTAACAATGCATTTTTGCAGTTTATTAAGCGCAACATCTACTAAAAAATGTATAGTATCAAAATATATATCGCAGTTTCCACAAATAAAATTATAACTAGTAATCATCGTGTATATAGGGACTTTATTAACACATTTGTTTTAGCGGATGGAGTAAAAAACAGTTTATGTTGCGTAGAAGTAGTTTTTGGAACACGTAAGTAGATGTAGGGAACAAGTTCAGGCGAGTCTTAGTCATTATGAAGGATCCTATATAAAAAGATTAAACCTGTCATAATCCTGCGAGTCTCCAAGGAATGTAACAGGAATCTGTTGGACAAGTAGTTTTGGCACCAACCTCTGTTAGGATGTCGACTTCAGCTTTAAAAAACAAAAATTTTAGAAATTTTCGTTGAACTCCTTCTAGTGCTAACTTATGGCAGTCTTAAATAGGAGACCAGACAATACAGCTTTGATCGAACAAGAGCTTGATAGAGTATTTTCAAACACTCTACATTCAAAAAATCCTTGCAATTTCTAATGATGAATCCTAGTGTTTTACATGCTGCACTTACAACTTTATGAATATGTAAAGTAAAGAATCAAAAGCAATACCCAAATCTTTAATACTGCTAACTCTATTTAGTTTCTGTTGTCCAATACTATATGAATAATTTATGGGTTCCAGTTTCTTTGCGTATGAAACAATGTAACATTTAGCAACATTGATGGAGAGCTTATTAGTCTGGCACCAGCTAATAAGGTTATTCATTTCCACTTGCAAATTATTACAGTCATTATACGATTCAATATTAGCGTAGAGCTTGATATCGTCAGCATATAAAAGTTTACAACAGGCTAAGGATTTGCAAATGTCGTTTATAAAAAGGGTAAATAGCAAGGGTCCTAAATTGGAACCCTGTGGCACACCCGAGGTGGCAGTAAAGGGTGCAGATTTATAACAATTGTAAGTAACAAATTGGATCCATTCTTTTAAATAAGAGTCAAACTACTGCAGTAATATGTTGCTAAAGCCATATGCTCGTAGTTTACGTATTAAAATAGCATGATGTATATGATCAAACGCTTTGGAAATGTCTGCATATATAACATCTACTTGGCCATGTGCATCTAGGGTCTCAGAGATGAATTGTGTCATAAGGACTAAATTAGTGGTAGTTGATCTTTTGGAAAAGAACCCGTGCTGATTTGGCGATACAAGGTGTGAAACAAAAGGAAATATTTTGTTGTGCAAAATCATTTCAAAAACTTTTGCACAATTAGATAAAATAGATATAGGTCTATAGTTGGCAACATTGTTCGGATCTCAATTTTTTAGGATAGGGCAGATTATCGAAGTTTTCCAAATGGATGGAAATATAGCATTTTTAAGTGAAATATTAAATATACAGGACAGCGGGTAAGCTAAAGCACCAGCACAATCCTTAAGAAAGAATGAAGGAATCTGGTCCACGCCGCAAGTAGCTTTATTTTTGAGTTTACAAATGCTGTCTTCAACTTCAGACAGAGTGACTTTGTTTATATTCAAAATGTTGTTGACAAGAACTGTACCATTCTCATTATCACCAAAGTCATCAAAGTCATATTCAGAGTGTGTCGTGTAGAACTGCTAAAATGGTTTTTAAAGGCCTCAACAATTGCTTGAGGTGACTCAAAGGTTTGATTTTGATAACAAATTTTACCTGGTATTCTAGTTTTGGGTAGCTTCGAATGAATGTAGGCCCAGAATGATTTTGGGTCCTCCCTAAGTGAATGCTCTACCTGCAACAGATATTGCTTATAAGACGATTGTATGAGGCACTTGGACAGTGCACGAAGCCTTTTATATTCAACTAAAAAATAGCTTGAGCCATGGAGTTTATATTTGCAAAAAGTAGCATTTTTCTGCCTGATGGCATTAATAGCTTTTTTTGAGTACCACCTAGGGTATTGTTATTTTGTGCCTCTATAAGTAGGAACATATTCATCCAAAACAGAGTAAAGCTTATGATAAAAAGCATTACAAGACCTATCAGATTCGTATGATTTACTGAAAAGGACCAATCCGTAGTTAAGAGGGTGTTGTATAATTGTACATAGTTAGCTTTCTGAAAATTATAGGATTTAGTGAAACTTGTTGGAAAATTAGAGTAAAATGTTTTAATTCTAAGTTGTATATATAGAAATGGGTGGTGTTCGTCCTTTGTTATAAGTGGAGTCTTGTCTTCAGTTATGATTAAGGTGACCAGATGTCCCGCTTTTGGCAGGACAGTCCCGATTTTTCACAATTTGTCCCGCGTCCCGCGACATTTTTCAAATGTCCCGACTTTTAGTTAAATTTTATATAATTTGACAAATTCTTGTGAAGATTAATATTTTAAAAAATGACAATCTACTGAAACAAATTCACTCAAATAAAAAATATGTTAAGGAATAAAATATCATACATTTTTTTTATATTTATAAATTGTACTTATGTTAAAAATAAAAAAATATTACGATATTATTTTTATTCTGTATGAAAATTTTTGTTGATACCCCCTTCAGAGTTGTCACGCTTTGCCCATCTAAAAATCTGGTCACCTTAGTTATGATACATAAATGATTAGAATAAACCAGGTCAATCAACCTATTGTTTTGATTAAAGACATTGTTATATTGTGTGATGTCAATAAAGTGTTCAAAGTTCAGTAGCATTGATGTCTTTATGTCCATTGTGTTACCTGTGCTGTAAAGTGGCACGTTAAAATCACCCATAATTAATATGTTGTGTGTGGCGAATTGCTCTAAGTATTCTAATAATATTTCTAAATAGGTGGTTGCAGTAGCTGGCGGTATGTAGATAGCAAAGATGTGTAGAATTTTCGCCCTTCATATTGATCTTGCAGCCAACAATGTCTATTACATGAGCAACCGAACACAATTCAATAGGTGTAAATGCGAGACAATGCTCCTCCACCACGTGTTAGTCCAACTTCAGCGTATCTACAATCAGTTCTGATAACATCGTAATAGTTTAAAAAAAGTTCAGTTGATGAAATAAATAAAAAATAGAGATTCTGTAGGATCAGGTAGTTTTGCAATATTCAATCAAAATTATGAATTTAAAACTATGGAAAATAGTTTTGTGGTAAAAACATTGCATTGTGTTACAGAAGGTTTTCAACAATTCGCAATCTTCATGACAAATTGTGCAAAACTGACCATTTAAAAATGCTTAGTTAATAGTGCTTTCTGCTTGCCATTGAATATTGTTTTAATTTCAATTGGTGTATGAATAATTTCAGATGTTCAGTAATATTTACCTATAACCATAATACATTCCTTCTTTTTACTAACTTTTACCATACTGACAAGATTTGATATTGTATCTAAGTTATGTACAGGACTGTCCTGGATTGCAATAACACATGCTGCAATTTTATCTGCGATTGCTCCCTTTGACATAACAGTTTTGATCCACTTGTGATCAGAATTGGTTTTTGCATTTCTAATAATAAAATGTACATTATTAAATAAATTCTAAGAAAATAACCAAACAATACTTATGTTGTAATGTGCAATATCACTATCATAACACTTCTTTGCTTCTTCTTTTAATTCTATTAATAATTGTTCAGAATAGGGTTCTATGTTTTTTTGAGTAGTATCAATAGTCTAAAAATTATATTAGGTGTAAGTAAAATTAGATTTCTTAGTGTAAAAACTTACTCCATCGTACCATAACTTCGGTTGGTAAGATTCTTCATACATTTTCGTTTCGCCGTATGAATGTTTTAATTAAATAGTTTAAATATTAGATTCCAGAATATTCAATATTTACATCGCTTGTAGAGGTTATGTATAAACATGTGTTAGTTAGCAGTTAGCTGTCAAAAAGGATGTCCGTGATTATTATCACGCTACATCGTACTCTAATTAAGTGTAAAAATTAGGACATAATGTTCCCAAAGTATTTAATCCCAAAAATATTAAAGAGCTTTACCCAAGTTCATTTTGACTCGACTAAGTAGCCTTGATAATGTAGCATATAAATAGACCGACTCAATACTTTTGGTCTAACTCATTATGTTTTAACTCCTCTATCAAGTTTTGTTTTAAATATAAAAAAGCCGTCATATTATGTTACTACATGTTCATATCAAGTACAAATTTCTCAAGGTTTCCCTAGCTCAAACTCAGTACCTATTTTTATATACTTGTTCGGGCGAATCAAGGCTAGACGTCATATGTCAGCTGCTGACTACGTTGCCAAATGTTGAAAAATGTGTTTTTCATTTAAATACACTACCAACTATTGCTACGGTGTATATCAACGTTTTAGAAACTCCGATCATGTACCAAACACGCCCAAGGCTGTTATGTAACAAGCATACCAAGTAAACATACGTTTCACGGTTCAACAATGATTAGTTTGCAAAGAAATACCTCCCAATGTAGTATCTTCGGGTGAAGCATTGGGGACGTGGCCGCAAGGATAGCGGCCCTTAATTACATTATAATATAAAGAAATACAT
Source organism: Platerodrilus igneus (assembly GCA_036346225.1). Lineage (NCBI taxonomy): Eukaryota > Metazoa > Arthropoda > Insecta > Coleoptera > Lycidae > Platerodrilus > Platerodrilus igneus. The sequence continues at coordinate 9,332,282 of JARFIW010001480.1, read as the reverse complement.
TATAAGAATGAGCTATCAATTATAGTTACATTAAAAGAAGTTTGTACAATATTAGGACGACGTGAAAGCATCTACAAAGTTAACAGTTCTTGAATTTAGCTAAAGCTATTAACAAACTGGTTATATTTTTAGCAATACGGCAACACCAATATATCCTCTCAGTGGTTGATCGAATAAACATATTACTCCAGTTAATGGAAGTATATGAGATGATCATACTAGGCTTGGCAACAGTGCATTGTAATACCAATTGTAAAAACCAGAATGCTCTAAAATGTAATGTCAAAGTACTATATCTTTTCATACGAATTGACATTTACAATTTGTCTGCCTGGATTACTATTTTCGACGTCATAGCCTTGATTCGATGGATGGACTACAGTTGATCATTAGGGTTGGGTATCATAAAAATTGATTTTATTACATACGCCACATTAGCGACATTTACAACGTAATAAATTTAATATATCGTGAAATATACTGTAATAAATATAGCTAATTTGTCTTATTGGTTTAGTACAATTAATAGCATCACCTTTTGTCTTTACCTTTTGCCCTGCACATGAGCTAGGGAAATAAAATACTTCCTATCGAATCTTCTTGTCAGAATTAAAAAAGACAGCATTACCATACTTTTTTGTGGTTATGTTTGAGTTTTCTAATGTGGGTCTCAATTGTTCTTGCTTATTTCATAATGTAACGGGAATAAATATAAAACGAAACTAGTATACATTCATGTCGGAGCCAAAAGTCTCAGACTTTTATAAACAGCTGTTGTATATTAATAAAATGCTCAAAATGACAAGATAGAAACTGAATGTATATTTTGCAATGCCATTCTAAAACACACTAGTGTTTCTTCTCATTCGTGCACATAAATGAGTAGTTTATATAGCTTTAATGGCATAATTGGTTTCAGCCTTGTGCTTTATCAAAAATATGTGTACCCTATTTACTAATTTGAGAAATCAATTTTAGAAAACTATGTGCTATTGTTTTAAAAACAATTATTTAAGGTTATGTAATAAATCAAGTTATGCAGTACATTTTATTCACAATTGAATAAAAGATGCCGCAAATGTAATATTTTCTACGATCCCAACTCTAATTACCAGAATAAGCCCTTCATAATACATCATAAAATATGTGACTTTAAATTAATATTTGTTAAAAATGAATCCTTAGAATTAAATCTATCGTTGTCACAACAAATATTACTATCTCGTTTTACTTAAGAATATTTTGAAATTAAATAAATTGTTACATAAAATTATTTAAAACCCCAAATTTCTCCTACAAACTACTGAGAAATGTTCGCAAACATAGATACATTGCTACATCAATTTATAATTAGAATAACAATGCGCACCCTTTCAAAATATTTTAAAAAATAAATAAATTGTTACGGGAAATAATTATCTAACATCAAATTCTTACAATCCAATTTCTTAAAAAGGTACCTGATAATAACTGGAAGCAAAGCGGTATACATTTCTGAAACTTTTACGTTAAATTTTATTCTCAACAAAATTTCCAATCAACATCAATTTCAACTTTCCTCTGTTTCTCTTCAGACAACTGTTTAATTTTAAATCTTTTCTCATAACAATTTGGTTGACATATTTTTATAATTTCATTTTACAATACTTTATGCAGGTACTAACTTTCAAACCTAATATTTTTCATAATTAAAAAAAAACAGTAAAGCTGTAAAATTTCTCCAATTTTTATATTTAAAAATGCTTTTACATGACGTTAACAAATAACACACCCGTGCAAACCCAAAGCAATTTCTAACACAGTCATAAAAACAAACCATATCTAGAACAGCTTATGCTGATTATCACGGGGAACATACGCTTCTTATGTTACCAACGAGCGTTGCCGCTTACGCCCATGTGTTGATCTATTTAATAATTATCCGTTTACAAATTCACAAGTATTTTACCACTTCAACACGCTTATATCTCTTAAAAATTTTACAAAATACCAATTAACTTACTTTTCAAATCATTATCTTGATCGATGTTTGGAATAACCCACAAATTTATACATTTAAGTGATTACTTTGCTATTATTCTACAACACGTGCGTTGTAAACATCTTGATATCCAATTAAGCTGACATTTTAAAGTTATTTTTATATTGATTAATTGCTCTGTAAATTTGATAAATATTATGTCTGCACATTTCGCCTTTCAAATAAAATATCCAAGCTTTTAATATTCTACAACATTGTATAGTATAGTATAGTGCTTCGTTTATATATAACTTTGTGCACATAATATTATAATCATAAAGCACATACTACAAAAAGAATTTCCTCTCCTACCGAATGCAAGGTATCAACTTAAAAAATTGTTATCTACAAAACTAATCCCCATTTTTTTTATTACTGTTAATCTTAATAATAAATATTTTACACACATTCATTCAAGAACAAATATCGTAAGGTCGCCCCTTCTTAAACCCTTCACCTTATTATATAATTGAAAAATCATTACATTAAGATCTGTACAATAAATCATAAAATACCTGTAACTTTTAATAAAATCTCGTTCGAAGCAAATAATTATATATCCTTTTCACGTCTGAAAATAAAATGCTTTATCTACTACATAAAAAAGCTTAACTAATTAAAACATAAAAATTAAGTGTCAGCTCCCTTATTTTATAAACAAAGGTAGAAAGCGTGAAGCACTCTATTCAAATGATATAATGGTAATGCGACCAGTGGCCTGAATGTCAGCCGTTTCCAATTTAATTTTGTATAATAAATTTCTTTGTCCCATCCTATAACTATACGCCAAAACTTCATTCATTAATAAAAACATAAATTCTATTATGTTTTTACTCAACAGGCGAAAATTATTACGCCCCAAATGTGGGCGCAAATTATTACAACCCCTGTTCAGGCGTCAATATCCACAGGCTAAACACTCTTTAACACTTACATGATAAATTTTATAATTTAAGTACGCACATTTCTATACTAAGGTTATAACAGGCTTTTACTCACGTAGTCCAGGATCTCATAAAAGTTTCGTAATATGGATCTTCCAATTTTAGTAGTGCCTTATAAAAGGCTAAGGTAATAACACACGGGGATGATAATTAGGTCACTGCATTAGAAACACACTTAAGAGCACTCCGACCAAAACACAACCGCTCTAGTTGAGTCAAAGTGTCCACATAATTCCTGGCAGAATCAGTTTATTGTCTAATAAAAGTTACACATCATTTCCTGAGAACGATAACAAGGCCCACGACAATGATGTAAACCTTACATTTGATTTTCCAATGCTCCACCCGAAGGTACTACATTGGCCAGGAAGCGGGTTTTTTTTTACCTGGAAAATTTTAGAATTTTGCCGAACCCTTGCTGTTCCAAGCAAGGTAGGGATCTTTAACGTGCGTGACAACACTCACACACGGGTCCTCCATTTTACCTCTCATCCAAACGAAGGTGTATTTTTGTGATGTAAACCACCGAAAGCATCTTAATATATTTTTACATGTTAGATCATTATTAGCCTACAATTTAACTATTAATTTATAACCTACTCAAGGCTAGAGGCAAGGGATTTACATTTGCTTTTAAGCAAAATACGGAAAATTTAATGAGTATAAGAAATGGAAACTGGTTATCCAATAATTGAAAAATACACGTTACGGGTTAATTTACTTAACACGTAACAATCGGGTCGAAAATACAGAAAGAAAGAATAAGTCATCTTGGTCCTTTAAGTCTGGACAGCTACTTGTAACCTAAAGCCATTAATAACTAAAAAAAGGTTTTAGATGCCACCTGATTTTGCTTGAAACAGCCGGCATTAAATCAGAAAACGGAAAAGGATACGTATCTACTAATTTCTCGACCACCTCGCTATTGCACGTAGTTTACTCTTTGTTACAATACACATTAGCAACACTTATCGTCGGAAAGCAAGAGACTTCGTAACCTAAAATCCTACAATTAAACTCAAGTTGTTACGTCCAATTTTACACTTCTGTAATTTGTCGCTCCTATTTTTTGTAAAAAATCATAAGACACGTTATGGCAATTTCTTGTGTTTTAATAATTTAATTTAACAGATAATAGATGTAATTGTTACTCTTGTTATAAATTTGGTTCTAATCTATCCTTGCATGGTCAAATAAATATCATTTATTAGGGTTGATAAAACATTTGAATTAATTTTGAGGTTTGCAATAAATTTTCCGTTACTATTTCTTATCTAAAATTTGAAAAGTCTCGATATCAAATCTAATATTGATAAATTAATTGGAAGGTAACTTTTGGTATTGAAATAATTTATTTTTAAAACTGGATTTCACATTCTACTTGTTACATGCCAAAAATTGGCTATGTATCACATTTAGATTAAGTATAAATTATAAGATAGTTCCCGCGAATATTTTTAAATAAACTTGTTAATTTCCGTCATTCCGGACAGTTGCGTTTGCGCAAAAGAATGCGCAGGCGCGGAGTGAATGGCGCAAGTGCGCGCGGTGTGATGAGACATGATTAGACTACGAGACCTGAAGCCCAGAACAGCTACCAGTGTCGTGTGTCTTCTACCTTATCTTCGTGTTTCTTCTACGTGGTTATCCTTCTCGTCCTACCTACGTACAAGCTTAGATGATGGACAGATAAAATTTGGACTCAGCAAATGGCGTAGCCGGCCCACCCAGAAGCAACGAAGATCCTGAGATGTTAAGAACCACACGTGAGTACCCGTTTTATTTAGTTAGTGCTTAAACTGTAACCAATGTATCACTTTTAAAAGTGTGTGGTATTTGATACAAATGGCACGTAATTTGCCGCGTAATTGTGCGTTATATTAACAATTGCACTATAATATGAACGGGAAAGCGTGAGAATTGCATCCACGTTGGGCGCCATTGCTACGATTTCCCGCGTTTAACATTATTGCGCAATCGTTAATATAACGCACAAATACGCGGCAAATTACGTGCCATTTGTCTCAAATACCAAACACCTTTAAAACTGATACAATGGTTACCTTTTTAGCACAAACTAAATAAAACGGGTGCTCACGTGTGGTTCTTAACATCTCAGTATCCTTGTTGTTTCTGGGTGGGTCGGCTACGCCATTTGCTGAGTCCAAATTTTATCTGTTTATCCTCTTTTTCCCTCGTAGCGGAACGATAAAAGCAACCAGGTATAAAGAACGATAGAAGGTAGAGATAAGGAACCTACCACCTGAAAGAGAAAAGACAGACACATGTCACAGGTAGCTGTTCTCGTCTTCAGGCCTCATAGTCTAATAAAGTCCCATCACACCGCGCGCACTTGCGCCATTTACTCCGCGCCTGCGCATTCTTTTGCGCAAACGCAACTGTCCGAAATGACGGAAATTAATAAGTTTATTTAAAAATATTCGCGGAAACTACCTTATAATTTATACTTAATCTAAATGTGATACATAGCCAATTTTTGGCATTTAACACACTCTGTACGATGTTTCCGAATGTACAAGTTTTTGAGTTGTGAATTGATACCAGCAATTTTCACATCCTCTTGCTTTATTTTCAGGTGGTTTTGGTCTGGATTTTGCTTTTGGCTAAATTTGTGTGTCTACAGTGTACATCTCCTTTTGCTGGTTTTGATAGTTAAGCTGTATTAAAAATTGCCATGGATTCGTTACTAATTTAGGGCACCGGTGTTGATGATACTTTTTTACTATAGACAACCTGTGTTAGATACTCCTTACTTACACATAGTACATGTTCTATGTTTCGCAAACGCAAGTGACTCGGGGAACAGCGCGGCACCCCGTTTTATTCATACCTTCCATGCCAACAGAGGGCACCTGGCATGGTGACCATTTACACCCTTCTTACTCATGGGAACAATCATGAATAATATTGGTACCATAAGTAAAACAGACCTGAAGAGGTGGAACCAGCAATGGGGGACCCCTCAGGTAGCCAAAGCATATCCATGGAGGTGGAGCAGACCTGGGATGCATGTCCGTTTGCAAGACTGGTGTCTGATACACCAGACACAGAGGAAACAATAAAGAAACTTGCAGGCACTAGACTGCAAGCAAAGAAGTTTTCGGGTGCTCAACGTGAGAAGCTGAGGCAAGCCAAGAAAGTCAAAGCTGGGACTTGGACGGTGTCAAACCTGTCTACAAAGAAGGTGTTGGTGCAAAGGTGCAGTAAAAGACCTCGTTCAAAGACTTCCACAGTGACACCATCTAGAGGCGCCTATTCGGCGACCAAAGTTAGACCCAAAGAAAGTCGATACCCTCTCCTCAAGGAACCTGTACTTTGTAATTCGCGGAGCAGGCTTTGCAGATTGGGTATAATACTTAATCAGGGTCAGCACAATAAGCCTTTCAGGCTACAGTGCGGCGGAGCCGTTTGGCAGACGCACCCGCCAGGGGGAGTGGTTTTAGTGGGTATGCCGCAAAGAGAGTCCCACATTTTGGCTATAAAAGCTTTCTATTCCACCGGGTTATTTATAGCAGTGAACCACCAATGTGTGTATTCACGAGTGGATCAGTATAAAGGTTCGTCCATGTGTCGATACACTGTATTTTGTATAAGCCAATATTCTATACATACACACAAAAAAATCTATTCTGATAGTAAAGTTACCACTGTTCAAATAATAATCCTATTCGAAGAAAATGTTCGCTTGGATTAAGAGACCTTTGTCAAAACAAGTTCATTCAAATGCTCTATTTAAAACTACGATAAGTTTAAATTTTATACTTGAATTAAGTAACTTATGATGAATTTAAAGTAACTACATTCTAATTTGAAGTAATCGTGATTGCTTGGTTTAATTACTACGTTAAAATTGATTCTAGAATATAATGTTCTTAATTGAAATTACTATTTTCAGGTATTTTTGAATTAATTGTACTATCGTTAGTATTTTTAAGTTAAGTACAATAATGTATTTACATGGTAGATATCTGTGGAAGACAAAAAAAATAGGAGAAATGGAAAAGCAGGATATGTTCCAAGGCATTTTTGGGGAATAGTGCGAGATATATTACAAGCAGAGATAGGAAAAGAGAGGTGGAGGTAGACCAAGATCAGACTTTCGCACGCAGATAGTGATAGATACAGACTGTGGAAATTTCAGGAAATGTGTAGGTTAGCACAGAATAGAAAACAATGAGGGTACACGTCTAACCAGTTCCAGGACTGAAGACCTAATGATGATGATGGTAGAAATAACACTTCCAAATGCAACGTTAAAATCCTGCTCTTTTCTGCTTGTATACGTGCGTGCTGTAAATGTTTTGTGGGATTTAGACATTCAGTTTTATTTGAGATATGGAAAACGTTGACGTTAAGACAATTTTAGGTACCTGGGTTGTACCAAAGAGGTGATAAAACCTTTGTGGCTAAATTGAATTCTGAATTAACTTTTCCTAAAGATCCAACTGTATTATATTTAACTTGTGCTCGATTTATGAGAGGAAAGTTGCAGTTAATTTTAAAGCAATTCGCATCTTATATTTTTAAATTCAAAAGTACCTACCTCTGTTAATTACTGCCGAAAAAAGAATTGAAAGAAATTACTCTGAGATCAATATTTAATGATTTATTCAGGTGAATTGCTTATAATCTGAAAAATTAATATTTTTGTGGTGTACATTGTCTAAAGGATGCGTCTTAATTTTAAATTAAAATTTTACTATATAATAAATTATTCTTAAAAATCTAAAATTTCTGTTACTTTTATGATCTTATATAAAAACGTGTTCCTCTATTTCGTTCTCATTGTGCATTTTGATAACTATATTGTATTGTTTCGAAGAAAAAGACTAGTGTTAACTAATTTTAATAGATCAAGAGATGTCGTGTTGAGGTACTTGCAAGCCTTACAAGTGAAGAATTAAAAGAACTTATTTCAAAATCGTTAGGAACGAGAAAACTGATTGAAGAAAAGGTGAATTAATTAAAAGAGCAGGTATAATAATTTTTAAAAGCTCTGTTCATTGTGAATTGTAAAACAAACAAAAATGAAAACGTGGTTAATAGTATTGCTGCTGCATTTACAATTACCTACATTGAATAGGAAAATGCAGATCAGACAGTGATCGATAACACTGGAATAGTTTTAGATTTTGATTTGGCTGAGTTCTTGACTGAAGTTCCAACGTTCACTTTGATTTAAACACGTTATTACAAGCAAGTCCAATGATAAAGGGAGTATTGAAATATTACGAAACGTTAAAAGTTTTGGACAATGAAAGACGATCAAGATTAGTTGATATTATAATGAAACACTTATATACATGCATTATCGAAAAGTAGGTTTAACTAGAATTATTTGTCAGTATAGAAGTAACAACATATCTATTTTCAGTCGTTTGCACCACGAAGAATATAATAAAATTGCAGCAAAGATCAAAACATTACTCCATGCAGAAGCAATGGGAATATATCATGTGCCCACTATAAAGAAGCACAATTGAATTACTGGAAAGTCAACAATGGCCACGGGTAAATTAGTAGAAAAAGTAGAAAATTTGCTATTTACTTGTGATGATGCAATTCCAAAACGAAAACGGAGGTGCTTGAAACTCCTTCCAGAGAATCAACCAGGGATGGTTCAAGCAGAAAAAGAGGCGCAGCAAACCTTGATCTTTCTGATAATGAATATTTCATTTGGTTAAGAATTAATAACGAACCTTGGACTGACGTGATCGAAAAGTGGGATAGGAAGTATACACTACGTTGTGAAAGTTTAAGTAACTGTCTGCACATATACCATTTTGTAAATGATTGGCCAATTTAAAAAAACCAGCAGTCTGAAATTTTGGTATGTTGTCCCAGGATTTAATTATTGTTGTTTATCCTAAATTTTCTAATAAACAACTACAGGTGTTGCTTTTACAATATTCTCAACTGATGTTGATAGTGCGAAGCTTATTGGAAAACTATTAATTTGGCAAACGGTTGTGATGAGGGATCTTGGTAGCCTCAGGTTGGTTAACCCTCTTCACATACTACTGAATATCTGTGAAATAAGCTAAATATTTAGAAAACAATAGAAGGGGATCCGAGCTGTATCTAACAAGAAAGAGCAGCTGGTATGTTCGAAGACAACAAACATAAAAACAAGGAAAAAATTGTTGAAAGTATATGTGTGGAGCACAATACTGTGTGGCTATGAAATAGGGACAGACAGTAGGAGAAGTAGACGGAAAAGGTGTAAGTCTTTTGAATGTGGTGGTTCAAATGTATGATGGTGAAATAATAGGGAAGAAGGATATCTATGGAAAACAAAAAAAGAGAAATAGTACAGGACCCATTCTAAGGCAATTGAGGAATAGTACGATATTTTACAAGCAGAGATAGAAGAAAGAGGTAAAGGTAGATTTAGATCAGAGTATTGCAGGCAGATAGTGAAAGATGTAGGCTGTGGGAATTTTAAGGAAACGTGTAGGTTAGATCAGAATAGGAAACAATAAAGGTAGTTGTCTAATTGAAATGAAAGTCAAGTTCAAATAATTAATATACAGTCCTGCCAGCTCTGAGTGAAGCTCAATCCAATGCTTATTAATAGATTCGAGTTTAATTGGATTAAAAACACCATCATCAGGTATAGCAAAAATAGCAACTCCCCCAAGCATGTACAGCTTTTCAGTAGCTAGAGATAGGAACTAAGTTGTTTATGCTACAATGCTTATTATTTCAAGTTTTTTGTTAGGTGGTGCATGTCTGCCTCTTTTATCTAATTGAGCAAATCCGTTTTTATTTTTTTACCGCATTTCTAACAACTATTTTCGATATGGCCAGTGTATTTAAAAGAATGTGTAGGATACTTTTACACAGTTATTAAGAAATGAATATTTCAGACTAAACGATCTTTTGGGTTTTTCTTCTAGAGTGTTACATCTAGTGCGCTCTATGGGGACTTCAGAAACTCGTGAGAAGATAAACTGTCTCTTTAGGTCCCATGACTTACCACTACTGTAGTATTGGTTAAATATGGCAGAGCTGTCTTCATCTATTTTATGAGTACAATTGAGTCTACAGGAAGCACATCTTGGTTTAAGGATTTTTTTTGATACATGCTTGCCTTTCTAGGATAAATATGCATTTCCTGCAATAGCCTTTTCTGTCCTAATGTTACACTTCCATCTAGAATCATAGGTTCCCAACCTTTTCTGAACCACCGCCCCTCTACTGGAAAAAACTTCCAACGCCCCCTCCTCATCATAGTGCATTATAACGAATATTAAAATATTGTTGCATAGTATCTATCTATCTATATATATATATATATATATATATATATATATATATATATATATATATATATATACATAGATACTCATATACGAACGTTGCACTTTGACTGCTATTACAAGCGTTCACTAAAGCGTTGGACAAGGTATATATATTAAAAATCGCAAAAGTAAACCTTAATTAAAACGACTATCAAATGTAGTACAAACTTGTTTATTAAAACTTAAATATGAATACATAATGAACAGAAAAAGATTAAGAAGAAAAATTAATGAGATAGTTGAGGCTGGTGAAGTTTTAACAATTTGCTAATGTCGGGTTCCAATTTCGTTAACATCAGCCGCAAATCGCCACGTTCAGTAATGTGCAGTCTGTTCCTTTTCTTAGACAATAAATTAGCTACTGCACTGAACCCACGCTCAGCCAAATAAGATGAAGGAAATGCAATTAAAAATATCTGTACTCTTGACCACAATCCAGGGTAAAGAACTGGTATTGGTTTTAAAGCCAGAACTCTTGATATCCATTTCTGAATTTTACTTTTAGTTCTTCGTTAGTTGTGAGTTCTACGAGTTCCTCTTCTAAATTTGATGATTCTGCTGTATCTGCATTTGCGAAAGGATCTAAAACCCAACCCGGTATATTCATGTTTAAAATATCCTGAATCGCTCCACACAATCAACATGAAGAACGTCCAAGTGTTGGCAGTAAGTAAGTAAATCTTCATGTTTTGCAGAGACTGCTGATAATGTGGGAAAGTGGCTGTATTCACCTCTCCCTAGATTTCGTTTGAATAGAAAAGTTTTCCCACAAAAGCAGCTATGACGTTTTTGTTTTAATTAAATTCAATTCGTCACCTTGCAATTGTAAATTGACTTCATTAAATATTTTAAACAAGTCTGTCAAATAAGCGATGTCATTTTTATGTATAATCAGGTTTTCGCGCAATTTTTCATTTCTGTTTTCAAGAAAGTCCAGTACTGAATCAAATAGTTGAAAAAACGGTTCAAACAAGTACCTTTTGAGAGCCAACGAACTTCTGTGTGCAGCAGCAAGCGATTGTAATCTTCATCATTTTCACTACAAAGTTGGCTAAATAATCTGTCATGCAATGAATTGCTTCTAATCGTATTTACTGCTCTAATAACGTAATGAAGCGACGAATGCAAACGTTCGTTCAGATTTTTTGCAACCAAGTGCTGACGATGAATAATACAATGTATAGCGAGTACATTTGGTACTGCTTGTTTCAAATGAGCTATGAAACCCTTATGACGTCCCGTCATTGCTGGAGCACCATCAGTAGCTGCCGACAAAATATTATGCATAGGTATTTCTTTCTCTTGAAAAACGTACTCATGGTATTAAATAACGTTTCTCCCTTTGTATCAGTTTCCAAATTTTTGCAAATAATAACTCTTGATAAATTTTTCGTCTTTTATGAACCGAACGTATGATAACAGCAGTACTTTGTTATTTGGTAGAGTGGATTCATCAAGTTGAATGGAAAAATTGCAAGTTTTAAGTAATCGCATAATGATATTTCAACGTCTTGAGCCATTTCGTCTATTCTCCTTTGCACTGAGTTATTACTCAGAGGAATTTTTCTGATGACATCTGCCGATGTCTTATGATGAAGAACAGTTTTATTACCTCTCTGACTGCCGGCAAGATAAGTTCCTCGCCAATGGTATGTGGTTTTCCCGTTTTTGCGATTAACATTGAAATGTTATATGATGCTCGTAGTCCATCATCTTCTTGTTTAGAAGACGACGCAAATAGGTTTGATATAGTTGGCTGTTTCAAATATTTCTTCTGCAGTTCTTGAAAATAGGACAAATCTTTGTCCTTTTATCAGTATGCATTTTATTTAAATGTTCTTGTAGCCTAGAAGGCTTCATGGCTTCATTTGAGAAAACTTTTGGCAAAGTAAACACATGGGTTTACAGGAGAGTGCGTAAATCCATATTTCAAATACAAAAGACTGTACTGCCGGCATTTCTTCTTAGATTCAGACATTTTGAAATCCAAAACTTGCCACGGTTTAAAATAAATTAACTTTTCAACGAATTTATAGATAATTATAAAATTAATGGTTATAATGACTTATATAACTTATCACTCACGAACATGGATTATTTGCGAAGCACACAAAATAATAACACATTCCTAGAGCTATCCCTGCCTTTTATACGTTTGATTTCATACAAGCATCAACTTGTATGTTTTATCTTGTTTGCGATGCCGGTGCACTTTGTAAGCAAGTCATATCGCGTCTTTGCTTATCAACTTGCAAAGACTTGTTGCGGACAATATTAAACGGAATTAGGTATTCATAGACCTAATGCTGAATTAAATGTTTTAAAGTATATTTTCTCGATAACAATAACATAGACATTTTAGATAGCTAAATAAACTGTCTATTCATGCCAACTAGGTATTTTTAAAGTATTTTAATATATTTATTTTCTAAAAAGGTAAGTACGTCACGAACGCCCCTGATCCTCCTAACGCCCCCCTGTTGCCCCTGTACTCGCTACCGCCCCCTTTGAAAGCTACAGCGCCCACTGGGGGGCGGTACCGCCCCCGTTGGGAACCTATGATCTAGATTGATCCGTTATTCTCTTTCTACTTTTCTTTTTTGGTTTTTCTACAGTCTCAAGCGAAAGTTGTATATTTTGTGCAACAGGTATGTTGTCTTGTGATTCAGTTACTAAATCATCATTTCTCAAAGTTCCTTCTTTTTCAATTAAGATGATGTTGTAGAATCAGATTTGATGAACCATCATCGCAGGCTGGGATATAACTTAAATCATCATCAGAAGCTGAAAAATCGGCTTCCAATTTATTATTTTCAGAGCCACTGCTTATACTGCAATTCTCACATAAACCTGATGTGCTTGCTGTTGAAATATTGTTGGCAGATATATCAGTTAAGCTGAAAGTTGTTTCTCGTTCAGTTAAATAAACTCCTCCTAAATCTTGTGTATTGTTTTCATTAATGCTAATTGGAATTGCAATCAACAGAAGGGTTGTAAATAGTAGATTGTTATCTAACAGTTCTGGAAATGCAAATGTACACCATCCTCCATGGTTTCATAATTTTCCATACTTTCGGTAACAATGGTTTGGATGATTTTGAAATTACCATTGCTACAATCTGCATGCAGTTCCAGATCTTCCAATCTTTCATTTTTCTTCTCCAAATCCCCTGCAATAATATAAAATATAAAGATTATTGTATTGGTACTTTTTAAAGATTGTTATTTACAAATCAACTACAAAGTGTTTACTTGTGTATATGTAACTAAAATAGTAATGAGTAGGTATTTATTACTACTTCTTCTGAATGAAAAACTGTAGATTAAGAATTAATTCAATTATTAAATAAGCTATACTTTTCTACTTACTATTTTAGTAGTTTTTATAACACAGAGTACGAAAGAACATAATATACATAATTTTAATAACAATCAAATTAATTTAAAGGAACTATACAACAAGTAAAAAATGGTAATACTCTTCTAACAACCATGTAGGTAATGCAAAAACCGTTTTAGAACGATGAAGATAAAGATCAAAACACTGTATTGTGAACACACTACTTTTATATCTTAATAATTCTACATTCTAAATTTAAAATAATACTTTGTACTGACAATCTTTTACTATTATTTTGTCTGTTGTTGATCACCAACTGAAACAACATCCTACCACGCGAGAGCATTGTGAAAACTCTTAACAAGCAATATCATTATCATCATTAGATCTTCAGTCTTAGAACTGGTTGGACGAGTACTTCCATTATTTTCTATTCTGAACCAAACTACACATTTCATTGAAATTCCCACAGCCTACATCTTTCATTATCCATGTGCAATAGTCTAATCTATGTCTACCTCTACCTCTTTTTTTTCCTTTCTCAGCTTCTAATATATTACGCACTATTCCCTCGTACCTTAGTATGCGTGTCCTATCATCCTATCTCTTCTATTTTTTACAGTTTCCCACATATTTCTTTCTTCCCCTACCGTTTTGAGAACTGTTATAACCCTGGCGTCGAATTCAGCGCCACTACAACAGTTGGCAACACTGATACTATCCACGTTCACATTATTGCACAACAAAGATATTACGACATAATTGCGTGTCAAATTGTATCACGTACCAAATACGTTTACGATGATACAAGTTGCACCTTAAGAAGATAAAAAGTACTCACTTAAAACTGTGGAACGCTTCATTCTTGTGCAGGGGCCTTGCTAATCTCCGGGTATCTCGTTTGGGTGTTATTTGGTGTAGGTTACGTCATGCCCTCGTTGAAACCAGATTAAACGTTTTCCCTCTTCTTCGTTCGTAGGCAGGGCGAAGGAACTACCGGGTAAGGAACGATATAAGGCAGAGATAGGGAAATCTACATCCTAAAAGAGAAAAGACAAAAAAAGACACGGGCAAACGTCACCGTTCGACGTCTCGTTAGCTAATAATGTCGTGTTACACACCGCTCACTTGCGCCATCACTCCACGTCTGTGCATTCTTTTGTGCCGACGCAACTGTCCGGGATGGCGGAAATTTAACAAGTTTATTTGAAAAATAATGGTGGGAATTCACTCACAAATTTAAAAGTGTACATCTCCAAATTTGGAATGTAACAATCGTGACAAAGCCATAAAAGAAAAAAATCTTAAAAAAAGAAAATGATTATTAGCACGGTAAAAGCTTAAAATCTAAATCCTAACTAACCTACTTATACCCTAACTTAAATTCTAAAAAATGTTTATTTTAGGCGCCACCTGGTTTTTTCAACCGATAACACGTCTTACAAATAACCAGGAAACGGAATGTGTAGCCCCATTGTTTATGAACTACATCTACAAATGCACACACGAGTCTTTAATGTGGCGCAGTTATAATCGACAGCACAAATTTGTCAAAGAGCACGAAACACTACTAAAACTAAAACAAATGCGACAAGTCGTCTAACATATATACTATAACTAAAGCTAACATACAGTTTTTTAAGTGCACACGCACATACGCATTGCATTTAAACTGTTTTTCTTTGCAAGAAAATGCCCAAATATCAAAATGTCCAAAATAGCAAGTTATTCTGCACTTTAGCAAATTTTTATGTACAGGTACTCAGGCTTAATAAACAATACACATCAAAACTTGTTCATGACATGGTTGTGAATCAACAAATTTACCAACAGTACCATCTTACTAATTTCTTACGTTACTAACCTAACAAATTATATTGCTACCATCAGGTTAGCTTCTTTACTCAATATTCAAAAAATAATTCCTACGTCTGATCATAAATACCAAACGTTAAGAAGACAAAAAAAATAAGGCAAAGTCTCAAGTTATTATCAAAGATAATAGGTAAGATAAAGATATTAAGGTAAAACTAGATAACTAGATGGATCCGAAACGTCCTAGCACGCTACGACTACATACATTAAAGATATAGCGTAGAATTTCCCAGCTCACCAAGCCGTTTTGTCATCCATCACAAAGATACAAGATATATATATATATATATATATATATATATATATATATACAGGGTGAGTTTTAGTGTGGCAACGGTCGATAACTCCGTTATTATAAAAGCTACGTAAACCAAATTTGGAGGCATATTAGGCATGCCTAGTGCACATTTTAAAATATTTGGAAGCATACAGGGTGTTTCATAATTCCAGGGCATATTAAACTTATATTTTTAAATGGAACACCCTATATATTATTACATTTTGAAAACGCGCACTTGCGCCATTTACTCCGCGCCTGCGCATTCTTTTGCGCAAACGCAACTGTCCGAAATGACGGAAATTAATAAGTTTATTTAAAAATATTCGCGGAAACTACCTTATAATTTATACTTAATCTAAATGTGATACATAGCCAATTTTTGGCATTTAACACACTCTGTACGATGTTTCCGAATGTACAAGTTTTTTGAGTTTTGAATTGATACCAGCAATTTTCACATCCTCTTGCTTTATTTTCAGCTGGTTTTGGTCTGGATTTTGCTTTTGGCTAAATTTGTGTGTCTACAGTGTACATCTCCTTTTGCTGGTTTTGATAGTTAAGCTGTATTAAAAATTGCCATGGATTCGTTACTAATTTAGGGCACCGGTGTTGATGATACTTTTTTACTATAGACAACCTGTGTTAGATACTCCTTACTTACACATAGTACATGTTCTATGTTTCGCAAACGCAAGTGACTCGGGGAACAGCGCGGCACCCTGTTTTATTCATACCTTCCATGCCAACAGAGGCACCTGGCATGGTGACCATTTACACCCTTCTTACTCATGGGAACAATCATGAATAATATTGGTACCATAAGTAAAACAGACCTGAAGAGGTGGAACCAGCAATGGGGGACCCCTCAGGTAGCCAAAGCATATCCATGGAGGTGGAGCAGACCTGGGATGCATGTCCGTTTGCAAGACTGGTGTCTGATACACCAGACACAGAGGAAACAATAAAGAAACTTGCAGGCACTAGACTGCAAGCAAAGAAGTTTTCGGGTGCTCAACGTGAGAAGCTGAGGCAAGCCAAGAAAGTCAAAGCTGGGACTTGGACGGTGTCAAACCTGTCTACAAAGAAGGTGTTGGTGCAAAGGTGCAGTAAAAGACCTCGTTCAAAGACTTCCACAGTGACACCATCTAGAGGCGCCTATTCGGGCGACCAAAGTTAGACCCAAAGAAAGTCGATACCCTCTCCTCAAGGAACCTGTACTTTGTAATTCGCGGAGCAGGCTTTGCAGATTGGGTATAATACTTAATCAGGGTCAGCACAATAAGCCTTTCAGGCTACAGTGCGGCGGAGCCGTTTGGCAGACGCACCCGCCAGGGGGAGTGGTTTTAGTGGGTATGCCGCAAAGAGAGTCCCACATTTTGGCTATAAAAGCTTTCTATTCCACCGGGTTATTTATAGCAGTGAACCACCAATGTGTGTATTCACGAGTGGATCAGTATAAAGGTTCGTCCATGTGTCGATACACTGTATTTTGTATAAGCCAATATTCTATACATACACACAAAAAAATCTATTCTGATAGTAAAGTTACCACTGTTCAAATAATAATCCTATTCGAAGAAAATGTTCGCTTGGATTAAGAGACCTTTGTCAAAACAAGTTCATTCAAATGCTCTATTTAAAACTACGATAAGTTTAAATTTTATACTTGAATTAAGTAACTTATGATGAATTTAAAGTAACTACATTCTAATTTGAAGTAATCGTGATTGCTTGGTTTAATTACTACGTTAAAATTGATTCTAGAATATAATGTTCTTAATTGAAATTACTATTTTCAGGTATTTTTGAATTAATTGTACTATCGTTAGTATTTTTAAGTTAAGTACAATAATGTATTTACATGGTAGATATCTGTGGAAGACAAAAAAAAAATAGGAGAAATGGAAAAGCAGGATATGTTCCAAGGCATTTTTGGGGAATAGTGCGAGATATATTACAAGCAGAGATAGGAAAAGAGAGGTGGAGGTAGACCAAGATCAGACTTTCGCACGCAGATAGTGATAGATACAGACTGTGGAAATTTCAGGGAAATGTGTAGGTTAGCACAGAATAGAAAACAATGAGGGTACACGTCTAACCAGTTCCAGGACTGAAGACCTAATGATGATGATGGTAGAAATACACACACTTCCAAATGCAACGTTAAAATCCTGCTCTTTTCTGCTTGTATACGTGCGTGCTGTAAATGTTTTGTGGGATTTAGACATTCAGTTTTATTTGAGATATGGAAAACGTTGACGTTAAGACAATTTTAGGTACCTGGGGTTGTACCAAAGAGGTGATAAAAACCTTTGTGGCTAAATTGAATTCTGAATTAACTTTTCCTAAAGATCCAACTGTATTATATTTAACTTGTGCTCGATTTATGAGAGGAAAGTTGCAGTTAATTTTAAAGCAATTCGCATCTTATATTTTTAAATTCAAAAGTACCTACCTCTGTTAATTACTGCCGAAAAAAGAATTGAAAGAAATTACTCTGAGATCAATATTTAATGATTTATTCAGGTGAATTGCTTATAATCTGAAAAATTAATATTTTTGTGGTGTACATTGTCTAAAGGATGCGTCTTAATTTTAAATTAAAATTTTTACTATATAATAAATTATTCTTAAAAAATCTAAAAATTTCTGTTACTTTTATGATCTTATATAAAAACGTGTTCCTCTATTTCGTTCTCATTGTGCATTTTGATAACTATATTGTATTGTTTCGAAGAAAAAGACTAGTGTTAACTAATTTTAATAGATCAAGAGATGTCGTGTTGAGGTACTTGCAAGCCTTACAAGTGAAGAATTAAAAGAACTTATTTCAAAATCGTTAGGAACGAGAAAACTGATTGAAGAAAAGGTGAATTAATTAAAAGAGCAGGTATAATAATTTTTTTAAAAGCTCTGTTCATTGTGAATTGTAAAACAAACAAAAAATGAAAACGTGGTTAATAGTATTGCTGCTGCATTTACAATTACCTACATTGAATAGGAAAATGCAGATCAGACAGTGATCGATAACACTGGAATAGTTTTAGATTTTGATTTGGCTGAGTTCTTGACTGAAGTTCCAACGTTCACTTTGATTTAAACACGTTATTACAAGCAAGTCCAATGATAAAGGGAGTATTGAAATATTACGAAACGTTAAAAGTTTTGGACAATGAAAGACGATCAAGATTAGTTGATATTATAATGAAACACTTATATACATGCATTATCGAAAAGTAGGTTTAACTAGAATTATTTGTCAGTATAGAAGTAACAACATATCTATTTTCAGTCGTTTGCACCACGAAGAATATAATAAAATTGCAGCAAAGATCAAAACATTACTCCATGCAGAAGCAATGGGAATATATCATGTGCCCACTATAAAGAAGCACAATTGAATTACTGGAAAGTCAACAATGGCCACGGGTAAATTAGTAGAAAAAGTAGAAAATTTGCTATTTACTTGTGATGATGCAATTCCAAAACGAAAACGGAGGTGCTTGAAACTCCTTCCAGAGAATCAACCAGGGATGGTTCAAGCAGAAAAGAGGCGCAGCAAACCTTGATCTTTCTGATAATGAATATTTCATTTGGTTAAGAATTAATAACGAACCTTGGACTGACGTGATCGAAAAGTGGGATAGGAAGTATACACTACGTTGTGAAAGTTTAAGTAACTGTCTGCACATATACCATTTTGTAAATGATTGGCCAATTTAAAAAAACCAGCAGTCTGAAATTTTGGTATGTTGTCCCAGGATTTAATTATTGTTGTTTATCCTAAATTTTCTAATAAACAACTACAGGTGTTGCTTTTACAATATTCTCAACTGATGTTGATAGTGCGAAGCTTATTGGAAAACTATTAATTTGGCAAACGGTTGTGATGAGGGATCTTGGTAGCCTCAGGTTGGTTAACCCTCTTCACATACTACTGAATATCTGTGAAATAAGCTAAATATTTAGAAAACAATAGAAGGGGATCCGAGCTGTATCTAACAAGAAAGAGCAGCTGGTATGTTCGAAGACAACAAACATAAAAACAAGGAAAAAATTGTTGAAAGTATATGTGGAGCACAATACTGTGTGGCTATGAAATAGGGACAGACAGTAGGAGAAGTAGACGGGAAAAAGGTGTAAGTCTTTTGGAATGTGGTGGTTCAAATGTATGATGGTGAAATAATAGGGGAAGAAGGATATCTATGGAAAACAAAAAAAAAGAGAAATAGTACAGGACCCATTCTAAGGCAATTGAGGAATAGTACGGGATATTTTACAAGCAGAGATAGAAGAAAGAGGTAAAGGTAGATTTAGATCAGAGTATTGCAGGCAGATAGTGAAAGATGTAGGCTGTGGGAATTTTAAGGAAACGTGTAGGTTAGATCAGAATAGGAAACAATAAAGGTAGTTGTCTAATTGAAATGAAAGTCAAGTTCAAATAATTAATATACAGTCCTGCCAGCTCTGAGTGAAGCTCAATCCAATGCTTATTAATAGATTCGAGTTTAATTGGATTAAAAACACCATCATCAGGTATAGCAAAAATAGCAACTCCCCCAAGCATGTACAGCTTTTCAGTAGCTAGAGATAGGAACTAAGTTGTTTATGCTACAATGCTTATTATTTCAAGTTTTTTGTTAGGTGGTGCATGTCTGCCTCTTTTATCTAATTGAGCAAATCCGTTTTTATTTTTTTACCGCATTTCTAACAACTATTTTCGATATGGCCAGTGTATTTAAAAAGAATGTGTAGGATACTTTTACACAGTTATTAAGAAATGAATATTTCAGACTAAACGATCTTTTGGGTTTTGCTTCTAGAGTGTTACATCTAGTGCGCTCTATGGGGACTTCAGAAACTCGTGAGAAGATAAACTGTCTCTTTAGGTCCCATGACTTACCACTACTGTAGTATTGGTTAAATATGGCAGAGCTGTCTTCATCTATTTTATGAGTACAATTGAGTCTACAGGAAGCACATCTTGGTTTAAGGATTTTTTTTTGATACATGCTTGCCTTTCTAGGATAAATATGCATTTCCTGCAATAGCCTTTTCTGTCCTAATGTTACACTTCCATCTAGAATCATAGGTTCCCAACCTTTTCTGAACCACCGCCCCCTCTACTGGAAAAAAAACTTCCAACGCCCCCTCCTCATCATAGTGCATTATAACGAATATTAAAATATTGTTGCATAGTATCTATCTATCTATATATATATATATATATATATATATATATATATATATATATATATATATATACATAGATACTCATATACGAACGTTGCACTTTGACTGCTATTACAAGCGTTCACTAAAGCGTTGGACAAGGTATATATATTAAAAATCGCAAAAGTAAACCTTAATTAAAACGACTATCAAATGTAGTACAAACTTGTTTATTAAAACTTAAATATGAATACATAATGAACAGAAAAAAGATTAAGAAGAAAAATTATGCCAAAACATAAGATGTTAATAAACAATATTCTCTTGATATGCCAAAAAATCGTATCATACCTCCATTTATCAAAATGCATATCTTTCACCTAACTCAAATGAGATGAAACATCTAAACATTCTTGATCTCGTTCAATGATGAATCATCACAACAGTAGCAAGACTCGTTAATGTTGCAAACATAGCTGAATCAGTTGGCCTACGTAGAAGCGTAATGCACGGAGAATATAAATTTCTCCAAGAAGGTGTGCATCGCTCTTGAAATAACAAAATCAATAATGCAGAAAATACATGTCAGGACGAAATGCACAATAAAATTGAACCTAGTTAGGAAATGATACGATAATCCATTAAAATATTTGAATACCACATGTCAAAAGAACACTTCTAGAATACTTGAAATGCATAGCATCTCTACCTGATTAAATTAACCAGTGCTTGAATTATATATCTATATAAATATGTAAAATGGATTGCTTAACCTAACCATCTAAATTCAGATATTCAAAAATTTAGGTTGTGACGGGAACGTAGAACTTTCTAGATTAGCACAGAATAGAAAATAAGTTGGAGTTGCATCAAACCGACCTTAAGTAAGGTCGAAAACATAATGATGATGATGAACAATATGAGAAAAGCGATTTTAAATGCAAAGGAGGTCGGAGTTTAAATCTAGACAAATTGCACTCAAACAATTGAAGAATGCTAGTGAATTGGAATGGCTATTGTATAAAAGTACAACGGCAAAAAATCAAAGCGTTCGAATCGTCAGAAAGAATGTTTAACAGAGCAATATATCTAGGGATTGTATTAGAATGAGTTTTATGGGAACAAATTAAGTTATTAAATTATAATACGTGATCAGAGGCGTTTCTTATAACAAGTGGTTATACAAAATATCAAAGTGGAAGAAGCGGAATATTTCAAAATGTCATAAATCGGACAAATTATTTAGAACTTTAAAATTGAACGTAACACGCTATATCATCTGCAAATCGAAGTATATTAATCGTTTGTCCCTGCATTCCAAATGTCTTTCTGCATTTGACAGTATACATTGCCTCTTCGATATACAAGTTCAAAATTAATGGGAATAGAGCATATCCCTGTCTCACCCCTTTCCTAATATTTACTTCTCCACGTTCCTGCTTTAATTCTATTACTGCTGTTTGCTCTTTGTATAAGCTATGTACTATTCTTTTATCCCTATAACTCATTCCAATCTTTTGAGTATTTCAAACATTTTCTCATATTTTACATTGTCAAATGCTTTTTCAAAGATCTACAAACTCTATATATACGCTTTTCCTTTTTCTATTGTTTTTTCCATTAACGCCTTTAGTGATAAAATAGCCTATCAAGTTCCCCTGTTTCGTCTAAACCCAAATTGATCTTCTCCTAGTATTACTTCAGCTTGTTTTTCCAATCGTCCTTATACAATTTTTTAATATTTTGACATGTGTACTGTCAAACTTATTGTTCAGTTTTCACATTTATCTGCATCTTTCTTTTTTGGTATATGAATTGTTTTTGAAATCTTTGTGTATATATATATATATATATATATATATATATATATATATATAATTTTTTTCTTTGTAGGGTTTTTAGGTCTGTTTAAATAAATACTCTTTTTGCCTAAATTTTCCATATATTTTTTATGTGATCACAGGCTACAACTGTATTAACGCTTTTAAAGGATGAATAAAGATAAGAAAACTTGTGAGGATGGTTGAAATTGACATCAATGTTTGGAATAAAATAATGTTTTTATAGAATAAATAAATGTAAATAGTGAAAGTAAAATGACAGTGTCATTTTTGATAAAGTTTATTATTTGTTTTTAAACAGTGTTGGTTTTAGTGTTGTGCATGTATGTGTGTGTGCATCATTGCGTTTGTGTAAGGTTTGTGTGTGTGTGTGTGTGTGTGTGTGTGTGTGTGTTGTGTTGTGTGTGTGTGTGTGTGTGTGTGTGTGTGTGTGTGTGTGTGTTTGTAATAGTGATTTAATTGGAATCTGTGTTATCAACAATTGAGTATATAAAATGTAAAAAAAAAAAAATGTGAAAGAAAAATAAAAAGTGATTGTGGGTGAATTTTGAATATTATTGAACATTTAATGTTTAAATTTTAATAAATATGAATATATGACCTTAGGTTTAATGTCCGTTTTTTGTTGAAGTTGTTTGGGCTTTTATAGATGTAGCAATCTCCAAGAAAGTCCTTTTAAAAGATTTTGTTCCACTTTTAATTAGTTTTGGATTTAAAGTCCATTTTGTGATTTTGGTTGAGGGTGTGAGTTGTTAATGCACAAGCTTTTGGTTTTACTCGAATGTCACTTTTGTGTTGGGTAATTCTTTGACCAATATTTTGTGACGTTTGGCCTATGTAACACTGATCACAATCTAAACAGTTAATTTTGTAGATGGCATTTCTTTGAAGTTTGACTGGTGTTGCATCTTTAAGTTTGGAGTGAATTTCTTTGTTAGTAAATTCTTTTGGCAATTTTGACATTTAAGTTTTGAATACTTTGCAATTTAGTAGTTAAATTTTGAATAAATGGTATGGGTGTATAAATTTGAGGTGTACTGGATTTTGGTTTATTGTGATTTTTTTGTTGGTGTTGTTCTGTGATTATATAAAGTTTCTGATCAATGTTTTTGGATAATTGTTATCTAATAATATGTTTTCCAAAAGTAATAAGTTTTTTATGTAGATAAGTGTGTGATGCCTTTTGACCCTGTTTTTAATTCTAATATAAAGTTTGTTTCATGCTAAAGGGATGATTTGATTTATAATTTAGGTAACGTTTGGAACTTTTGGTTTTTGATACCAATCTGTAATTACTAATTGTTTTCTTATTAATAACATATCTAAAAATGGAATCGTGTTGTTATTTTCAATTTCTATTGAATTGTATGTTTGGATTGTATTTGTTGAATATTTCCAAAGTTTCATGTATTTGGTCTTCTTGTTTGAACATACCAAAAGAACTCGCTCTTAAAAATATCGACAACATTTGGATTGAAATTAACAAAAATTGCAACATCCCAAAAAAGACCTTTTTAGAGATTATAGATTTCATCTTCAGCACAAGCTTTTTCTCATATAAATACAAATATTATTGGCAAATATCAGGATGTCCAATGGGTTCAAATATAAGCCAGTTATAGCAAAATTGTAATGAATTCACTTTTGACAATGTCATTTCTTCCTTTTCATTTACCATTTATAAAGAAATTCGTTGATGATATAATAACAGCTGTACCTGAAGACCAAATACATGAAACTTTGGAAATATTCAACAAATACAATCCAAACATACAATTCACAATAGAAATTGAAAATAACAACACGATTCCATTTTAGATATGTTATTAATAAGAAAAACAACTTAAAAGATTGGTATCAAAAAAAAGTTCCAAACGTTACCTAAATTATAAATCAAATCATCCCTTTAGCATGAAAACAAACTTTATATTAGAATTCAAAACAGGGTCAAAAGGCTATCACACACTTCTCTACATACAAAAACTTATTACTTTTGGAAAACATATTATTAATAACAATTATCCAAAACATTGATCAGGAAACTTCTATATAATCACAGAACAACACCAACAAAAATAATCAAATACAAAAATCCAGTACCCTCAAATTTATAAATACCATTTATTCAAAATTTAACTACTAAATTAAGCAAAGTATTCAAAACTTAAATGTCAAAATTAAAAGGAATTTACTAACAATAAGAAATCTACACTCCAAACTTAAAGATGCAACCCAGTCAAACTTCAAAAAAATGCCATCTACAAAATTAACTGTTTAGATTGTGATCAGTGTTACATAGGCCAAACGTCACAAAATATTGGTCAAAGAATTACCCAACAAAAAAGGTAAAACCAAAAGCTTGTGCATTAACAACTCACAAACCAAAATCACAAAATGGACTTTTCAAATCCAAAACTAATAAAAGTGGAACAAAATCTTTCAAAAGGACTTTCTTGGAGATGTGCTACATCTATAAAAGCCCAAACAACTTCAACAAAAAACGGACATTGACAACCTAAGCGTCATATTTCATATTTATTAAAATTTAAACATTAAATGCCTTCAATAATATTCAAAACTCTCACCCACAATCACTTTTTTTATTTTTCTTTTTTTTTTGTTTATTTTACATTTATATAACTCAATTGTTGATAACACAATTCCAATTAAATCACTATTACAACACACACAAACACACACACACACACACAACACACACACACACACACACACACACACAAAAATTTACACAAACGCATTTAATGCACACACACCCTACATGCACATACACTCAAAAGTTTAAAACAAATAAAAACTTCTATCAAAATGACAATGTTTTACTTTTAACATTAATATTTTTCTATAAAAACATTATTTTATTCCAAACACTGATGTCAATTTCAACCATCCCAGTTTTTCTTATCTTTTTCATCCTTTATAAAGGTTTGTTTAGCCTGTGATCAAATAAAATATTGCGAAAAACCATAAAAATATTTATTTAAATCCAGAACCTAAAAACCTGGTATTATTCCGGGTCAAATTTATATATATATATATATATATATATATATATATATATATATATAATATTATAAAAGGGGGGTACAAGGCTTCTAAGGGTGATTTGTGTTAATATGTATGCCAAACAATAGGATTAATATATCAGATCTAATAATTTAAAAAACTATATTTTGCTGTACTTTACATATGCTAAAGTATGTACCATTTTAGTTTGAAACATATGTAAAAGGTAGATAACATGACTTTATGACGTTGATACAATGCACGGTAGTTGAGGTTTTATACTGAGTTGATATTTTATGAGCCAGTGAAAGTACATTTGCCGTCAAAGCCGAACGCATTTATGGATATCTGCAACCAACAAAGCGTCCAGGTCTGTGTAAATTTTTGGCTTTTCTTTTAATAGAATCAACTTTTGGACGAATTGTAAAATCAAAATTAAAGTGAATAGAAATGTAAAAAGGTTATTGGAGTTGTGAAGTGATTTGGACCAATAGTAGAAATTAAGAATATTATAAAGACTGTAGTGAAGGTATTTTGGACACGAAAGACTTGTTATTGGATGTTGTTTTTTAGAATTGTAATTCAAATAAGCTAATTGGATCTTATCGCTAAGCAAAATAAATATAAAATTCTAATTTCGATTATATTCAGATAAAGACGTGTTTTACAAAAACCTGCGTTAAAGTTGTACAAATATTTATTGAAATAAAAAATTTTAATTAAAGAGTCTAATTTAGTAAAGTGAGTAATAAGAAGCATCGATAGTAAAAAACGAGTATTAAAGAAGATTTTGGTTAATGTGCGAACGGGCGACGATTATTTAGGTTTGAGCAAGATTGGTGTTGGTTTGGAAAGATTTGGTTTAACGGCAGTAGGAGATTTGAGTGGATATAGAAGGCAACGACGATATTGATAATTTTTGGGTATTTGAGCAGATTAAAGTAAGGACATCGTGTGGATAAGGAATAGCAGGACAAGGATTGATTTAAAATAGGACGGCTGGATTGATTTGGATTGAGCAAAGAGAGGATTGATTGGAACGAAGAGAGAAACAGGAGAGCAGTATATTACGAGGAAGAATTAACCAGGGAAGTAGATATAACGGTTTTTTAAATTCTAAATTGGGGTAAATTATTTCAGATTTGGGGTCAACAAATTGGTTAAGAACACCTGGAGGCAAGACCAAGTGGACTACGATTGAGAATCCAAAGGTGCGTACGGTGTAACGATCTTGAACCAGCAGTTAAAGGGCCTTCAAGGCGGTATAATTCTGGTAAGTACCGTGAATATCTTAAAACGTCAAAATTAAAGTCATAAATAGTTACATAAATTAATTTGGCACCAAGCAACTTTGATCTGTTAAAATTTGGCATATAGTAAATCAGTGCATTAAAAGTGGTAAAACAAACGAGTGTCAGTTTGGTTTAGTGCACATCTACCACGATTGAACTCACGGTGAGTAGGTGAACGCCCTGAGATTAAAGTTTCATATAGTCGAGGCATAATATAAGAAAGTAAATAAAGAACCAACCAAACGTTGCTAAAGCACCTCAAATAGAAGTCCAAATTGAATACTAAAATAGGGACGACGACAAAAGTCGTGAAAGTTTAATTAAATAAAGTAGTAAAGTTTATAATCACAATTTTTATAAAATAAAAATAGAAGGGTGGAGTAAACAAGCAAAAGTAAATAAGTTTAAGTTTATAAAGTAGAAAATATATATATATATATATATATATATATATATATATATATATATTTTGTTGCGATCCACTATTAAAGTCAAACATACAAACGCCCCGGGGCCGGTATTCTTCAGCATTCGAGAATCCTTCTACAAAGTTCTAGATAAAGTCATATCTTAATGCAGGGTATATATAAGGCCGCTTATGAATGTAAAGTTAGTCTATTCTTGTTCTAATATAAATTTCGTTGTAAAGTAAACGTAGTTGAGTTTTTAGAATATATACATAAATGATATGTTGTGTCTAATGTGCATGCAACTTGCAGTATACATAAATAAATAAGTGTATAAACAAATAGTTGTGTTAGTGTTGTTAATGAACTTATGGTAAAAGGAAAAGTTTAATTGTAAATTCATTAGTGTAATAGTTTCATTGTTGAGTGGACTGAAAACATCTTGAATAAGGCATATACTTTAATTAGACTTGTGAACAGTGAGCAATAAGAATTTTAACTTGTTTTAAATCAAAAAACCGGTAAAGTTACAAAATATATATATATTATAAATACCCTTTTTTTGTGTTTCATATTATACCCTTTATTTTTTTGTAAAATGTGCACCCTAATGCATTGTACTTAATTTGGTTGGTTCTTTTATAAACTATTTAATGTAATGCCTCGACTATTTAAAACTCTTTCTCAGGTTATTCAACTGCATAGTGGGTTTCCGTTATAAGTAGTTGTTTAAATCAACCAACGTGCATTTTGTTTTTATTAAAATTGCTACTCTACTTTGTATATGCCAAAATTTCTAATTAGATCTAAGTTACTATGTGCCAAATTAAATTACAACCAAATTTATATGAAATTTTGACGTATTACAGAATATGATTTTAAAAATCTCACCTGGTCTATACTTCGATGCCTCGCTGACTGCTGGCACAAAATCCTAATTACCGTATTCTTTACAAATGCTCTTGCCTTTCCGTGTAGCTTCCAGGTGTCCTCGACTTTTGACTGTTAATATCTGAAATGATTAACCCAAATTTAGAATTTAGAAAATCCGGTTACAACTTCCCTTGTACTAATTCCAACTCTATCCTTGTTTCCGCTCAATGCTCCTGCTGTCTTTAACCCTCCAATATCCAACTTTTAATCTTATAACCACTCGATGACCTTCTAACAACCACACCAATATCCAACTTCTAATCTGTATAAACCCTCGATGACCTTCTAACTTTGATCCCACTCCAATATCCAACTTCTAATCTGTACAACCACTCTCGATGACCTTCTACCTTTAAGACCACTCTCCAAATCCAATTTCTAATCGTCGCACAATCACTACTCTTCCCTTTATATTTGATGCTTGTATCTTTTACCACTTTTCAATTAAACTCATTTTAAACAATTACTTTTTTTTCTTTTCAAAATATCTGAAACAAATTAAACTCTGAAAACACGTCTTTTAAAAATTGGTTCGAAAATAATCTGAAAACACGTCTTTTACAAAATTCGTTAAAAATAATCCAAAACACGTCTTTTTTGGTTCGAAAAATAATCACCTTGTTTACTCTCTAAGGCGACCATGTTAACCTCTCTGCCTACTACATCTTAAAGTCCATAACAAATAACAAGTTCGTGTCGCCATACCATAGTCCATGTCTTTTATACAGTTTCATAATCACATTAAATTCTAAATATGTCCTAAATCTTTACATTCAACCAATCACATTTTACGGTTATAACTAATAATTTTGAGTTTACAAAATTTCCAAAAGTTGATTCTATAGAAAATGAAACCAAAATAAATTACACTTGACCCTGGATGCATGTTGATAGTGAACATTCATAGACGCATCCGGCTTTTGGACGGCAAATGTACTTTCAAAGGCTTTTAAAAATTCAACTCGGTATAAACCCTTGAGCATTTCCATCTTACTACGCCACTTAGTCATTTTAAAATTGCCTTTTGGCATTAATTTCAACTACTATATTTGTATGGTATTTTAGTATACATAAAATGGCAAACAACATTTTAGGTTTATGTGATCAAATAAATGGATTATTTTTGTTTTATACTACCTTGTACTAAACAACCCTTATAACTCTTTGTAGCTCCTTAGACATTTAATATATATATATATATATATATATATATATATATATATGTATATTGTTTATTCAAAGGGTTAAATTTGGTAAACAGTACAATTTCGACCACCCTTGAAAAAGAACAATTATTTAGGCAATATTTATTTAATTTATTTGGAGAACGGACAAAATTGACGTATTTTTATAATTAATGATTGAAAGATTAAAAGTACATAAAGAGAAACAGTTTTAAAGCAAATAGAATACGCATAATTAATTTTAAGTTATTTTAATTTAATACGTAAAAGTATAAGAAAACCCACTAGGGTAAGGAAAATCAATAATTCCAAGGCAAAAGTTTTTTGTAACAAGCAGATGTCAGTTTTACACAAATACAACGAAATATAAACTCCAAGAATTGTTGTGCTAAACGGTCTATAATTAACGAACACCTGCATTTTTAAAAGGTTACATGCGTCGCAATTATGAGCATAGTAAGACAGGACTTTATAGAAGATATTTTCAACCGTCGGGTTGGTTCAAACAACAATAACAAATTTCTTAAAGAGCAAGGAAATGCCGATAGGTTATATACTACAAGGGACAGATATGGGTGACATTGAAAACTCACATACTAATACACGTGGAGTGGAGATGGCGCAATATCGATTTTCTATAACTCAAGTGGGGTTTTGAACGCGATAGCAAAGATGCATAAGACAGAGATAAAAATATTACAGGCGGGGTTTTATGACGACACAGAATAGCATCATTGGTTAGAACAGACAGTTTTCCAAACGTAGACAAACGCGACAGGTGGGAGCAATTTTAATACCGGCACGTCCACAAGTAAATTTCAAAATTTTCAACACGGTTGTATCAAAATTTGCAGAATTTTAATTTGAAAATAAATTTTCCTGAAGTGTGGGGAGCATTTTGAAATGATATAAATACTCTAGCTAAATTATTACGGTTCTCTTTGTCTTCTCGTCGCATACTACTTTACTACAGTAGAACAACATTATAGTAGAGTTTTGGTTATGTGAGTATTGGATATGTTCATAATACAGTAAATATAGTGCTTGCACTTGTAAATTATTAGTACTGGCCTTCTATTTATTAACGCGAAATACGAGTAGTGTATATTAAATTAATAGAGGTCTGGCTACTATTATACTAAGCTACAAAATCAATAAATGGAAGTATAATATATGTGGGGTAAGCATCACAACAACCAGAATTGTATGCTGTTATGGAATAGTACTTTGAAACGAGGCGCTTTCCAAATGGGTATCGTCTGTGAATCCGTTGTGTATCAGCGCATGGTCAACAAATTCTGGTGATCCCGTCGAAGGAATGGAAGCCTGAAGCATTCTCCAGGTAATTTATTTCAAATTTTTGTTGTTTGATAAACTTTTGTGAAATTTGGTGCAGTGTGAGTGAATTTTGGGGTTTATTTATGGTTATATAAACTTTTTGGAAAAGATACATGTACTGGACAATTTATTGGGGTTTTAAATATTGAAAAGGTGTATTTAAAACTTACTAAATTTTATTCTGAACATAAATTAGATTGTAAAAATTAAACGAGTCTATCAATTTTGTATTAATCTATGCAAGGTAAAGGCATATACTAAATAAACTGGGAATTATGAGCTCATCATACTCAGTGTACAGTCAATGTAGGGTAATATGTGGGGTTTCTCATATCTTATTAAATTTGTTTGCAAATAATTAGAAAAACAAGAACTTTAAAACATATCACATTTTGAGTTTATAATTAGGTAAAATTTTATCATATGAATAATTTGTCTGTAAATAGCGGTAAATAAAATTGTATGATTGTTGTATTACTTGGTGATTTTATTGAATGGTGTGCGAGTGTGAAGGAAGAAAGGTTGTATATTTAGGTATCCGAGAAGAGGCCAGCCAGCTAGCCAGGAAGCTGCTGAAATTTTGAAGCAGAAATCAAAATAAGAAATTTGTTTTTAAAAGTTGTGCAATTTTGGAATTATTTGATGACACTGGGTCGATGTTAAAAGTGTAATTACCTCAACAATATACATGTCCGGTATTTACAACGTAAAAGAGATTCTTTGGCTCGAAAATGATCATTTGAACCAACACCTATTATACAAGTTAATAATTCATAGGAACACTGTGGCACGATTTAAATAAAATTAAATAAAAATTAAACAAAAATTTAAATTACTAGAATACGTATTTAATATGTGGTCATCATCAAAAAAAAAAATTTATGTATAATTTACATATTGTTGCTTTAAACACTATCGAGGATATTTTCAGGCTGGTGTTTAACAACAAAAATTGTTAAAATTGTCCGACAATTCCTTGTTTTTAGAACAATTAAATATCCTCGATAGTTTTTAAAAATAAATATAAAATTTATTTTGTTGAACATAGTTAATTTTAACAAATATTTTTAAGAAATTTATTATTTTAAAAATTCTTCATTTAGCCGCTAGAGGGCTTTAAAATCGTGAAAAATATTTGATATTTTAAAATAACTCGAAAAATGCGTCGATAGATTTTGACCATTTTGGGAATTTCTACTTTCAATTGACATCTTTTGGTGGTGTACGCAATAATTTTAAAACAACGAGTGTCCCAAAAATGATGTATTGTATAAATATCGACCATAATCTTTTTGCTGCTTATACAATGACTACCAATTTTTATGAGTAAGACTTAATTTGAAATTTTTGTCTCTTGTAAAATTTTGATTAGACGAGCTGTTTGACAGAAAAAAAATAATCTGTTCTTACGTTGTACACTTTTGGACACCCTTATATATATATATATATATTGTCGTGGAAATTATAGGTTAAGAATGGTTATAGGTCTAGATAATAAATTTTTAAAATGTGTTATAACAAATAGGAACAATTTTTTACCGCCAAATCAATCAGTTTAGATAGTGAAAACGGACGGTTATTAAGATATTTTTGTATTGCTAAATTAGAATGTTAAAATTGCATAAAGGGAGGAAGCTTTAGAGTACATGAAAACTCAAGGATACGTATAATTAGATGTGATATTTTAAATCAAGCGCATCGAATCAGGAACAGAGCTTTTGAGTATAGAAAATCAATAATTTAAACGAATATTTCCATTTAAATAAACGAAATGTTTGTTATACAAATCCTAAGAAGTGTTAAACTCGGAATTATTATTTTAAACGGGCAAGTTGCTTCGAAGAAACACCTGTTAGTTAAATGTCGAGTTCACAGAACTGAAATATACGTTGAGACAGAATTCGATGGAATTGTTGATAACGGTTGGTCCGACAAGCTGCTAAAATGACAAATGCTTTGAAGACTAAAATAAATGTAAGATCTATAAAGTAAAATAAACAGAGAACACGTATAAGAAAACGTTGGTTACAACACACTGCTAAAATACACGGGAGATTTGAAAACCAACAACAATATCGATTTTTGTTAAAGGGTTCTAAAAGAGACAATATGGGTGAAACAAAAGGTAGTTAAGAGGTGGAACGTTATAACGGGGAAAAATCATTGGTCGAAGATGCAGTTTTGAGAAGCTCGCACCGTTATGTTTTGAAAATTTTTATAGTAAAGCACGATAAACTTTTTTACAGCTGTTGAAGTTCGTTACGATCAAAATTTGAAAAATCGGTTTTAGAAAATAAGCTTTTCGATGAAAAGAGGTTCCGTGAGGGTATTGGCGTATAAATACACTGGGAAAGATATTAAAGCTCTTGCTCTTAATCTTGTACCTTAGCTTACGTAATTGCTATTTTTACTTTGTACTGATTTTGTTTATTCGTTGAATAACATACAACATTCTATTTTAAAGTTTATAAAATGTTAGTAACGTACCGGAATGTATTAAAAGTAATTTACACAAGTGGGTGCTAGCGTATTAAAGGTGCTGTTACTAACGATACAATCGAATGATAGGATGGTACTTAGGTAAGCGAATCGAAAAGTTAGAAACGTATGCGTGAAGTGTAGTGAGTTTGGTAGGTTAAGCTTGGTCGATACTATTATCCGGGTAGAAATACTAAAGGTGGTGGCAGAGATTTGGATAGTGAGTGGGGATCAGTTGGATCCAGGCATAATCCCGAAGTGTATGGACACAACGACGAGGGTTTTTGATACACATTTTAGAAGTAACGATGGAAAGCTTACTCAGGTAAAAAATTAATTTCGGTTTTGCTTGAACATTTGTGCTGATATTTTGTGCTTGAGTGTTTTGACTTATTGGGGTGTATTTTTATTACCATAAAACCTCATTTAAAGGGGTATATGTACAGGACAATAAATATTGATTATTTAAAAGGTTTATTGATGATATAAAAATTTGTTGTAAGGAGTAAACAGGTTTTTAGCTTTATTTTAAATAAAAATGCGAGGTTTAAAAGCATTTAGAGTAACTGGGTTATACTGAGCTTAAAATAGACCAGAATACAATCAATTTAGGGTTACACGACGGACCCATATACTCGTCTAAGATAAAATTGTTGAAATATAGCAAAATTAAGAAGCTTTAAAAGATTTAAAGATTGAGATGGTAACAGCTTTTATCCAACTGTATATACCAATGTGTAAATATTTTTTTACTAAGGGAAACTTGTTAATATGTTTAAATAAAAAGGTTGTATGTCTTGTTGCATTATTTGAGTGGTAATTTCATTTGAATGTGTTTGTGAGCAAGGAATGTACCTAGGATGGTAGGTATTCAAGAAAAAGCAGATTTCTGAGCTTGTGTGCAAAATAAGGAGGCGTTCCAAAGGTAGAGTAAGAATTTTTTTTATTTGCAGAAAATTTTATGACGGCCCAACGAAGGCGATCTCGAATTGGTATAGAGGAATTTCACTGCACTTTTATGGAACCCAATCCGTGGGACGAGAAACGATTTTGTAAGATCCATTGTAATATATATAAATATATATATATATACATATATATACATATATATACATATATATATACATATATATATATATATACATATATATACATATATATACATATATATACATATATATACATATATACAAATATACAATATATATATATATATATATATATATTGCTGTGATAAGGGGTTGTTTAAAGGTGTATTTTATAGCAAAGGTCGTGCAGGAATTAGAAATCAAAATAGGAAGCAGAAAACTGCATTTATTTAGAATAAAATTGAGTAATTAGGATAGTTTGTAAATAGTAAACAGTCAACATCCTGTATATAAAGTATAAGTAGTTTTAAGCGACGCAAATAGACACATCTTAGGATAATAAGACGCATAGTTAGCATAGAAATAAGTAATTCATGCATTAGGTAAATAACAGATATTTAACACCCGGTATATAGAATTTTAGTTAATTTAGGTAATGCAAATAACGATACTTTTCAGTGGAAGCACGCGTATTTATAAGTAAGCATAATAAAGGTAATTAAACACGCATTCAAAAGAATTCCAATCAGTTATGATAATACAGAGATAAGAAATAAAGCTTAAAGAAGCGTAGTGTAAGTGCGTACAAACAATTAACAATTTTGATAAGTAAAGGTGATTAAAAATGCGAAAATAAATAAGCATATATTAAAATTGAAAGTCCAATTGCATCAGATATTTGTGTATAATCTGGAAAAGCGATTATTTTCTCAAAACACCGCATGGGCTGATAACGAAGCAGCTGCAAGCAAACAAAAATTACTTGAGAGGACGAGAATGTTACATCAGAAAACTACTTTAAGTGTAGAAAATGGAAGGGTGTATAATAATCCAAGTCTGAAGCTGGTGAGAAAAAGTCATGATATTCTAAGTTTGGGGTGCATAAGTCTAAGTTTGAAGATAATAATTCAAGTAATATAATAATTCAAATGATATTCTGAGGCTGCGTGAGGATAGATAATATTTTAAATGGGTATATAATAATTTTTAATACGAGGTTAATGATCCAAATGGATGGGATAATGATGCATGGAAAATTCTAATGGATGTTAGTTGATAATGGATGCGTTGATAGTCTTGGTACAATTTTGAAAAAGAAATAAAGAAGCAAGAAGTAAACAGACCAGGTTAGATCTTTTAGTTTTAAGACATTTTTTTTCTATTTGAATTTAAATATTGAATATTGAATTTGCTTAATTAATCTAAATTAGTGTAACTGAGTCAACAACAAACTTGCATACGTGGAAAGTACGTAATATGATAAAGGGGTTTTGAACGTTCCAGGCTTCTTTTTATAAAAACAATAGGTTTTTTGGTGACTTTAGATTGATTGAAAAGCATATGATTTTTGAAATAAATACGATGTACAATATTTATTGATTGAAAAGTGTATTTTAATAATTTTCAAAATCTGTACATAATATTTGTTTTTATTATATGGAATTAACTAACTTCATTTTATAATTCAAAATAAAAGCTAGTCGAGGCCGAATGATAAAATTTATGGGAGTGTAATTTGATAATTTAAAAAGAGAGGAGGAGTCAAGTAGAATACGCCATTGATATCGAGTAAGGCATTATCACATCAAGTTTTGTTATTGGTCGACACAAGGTCGGTCCACGATAAATTCCTGTTTATTCATAGCAATAATTAATATGACCGCCCAAACGATGGCGCCCGAATAATTGTGAGAGTATCATAGCATAATTAAAATGACGGCCCAACGTCGGGGCATGACAGTTCCAGGAATAATCCTGTAGGATCATAGCAATATATACAGGGTGAATGGTATCGTTCGTGCAAAAATGAACTGGGAGATAGTACACTTAATTTGCAACAAAAATTGTTAATATAACCCCGGTCCTATCTCGATTGGTTTAGGAGATATGTTTTTTTTAGTCTGTTTCTTAATAACGCGACTTCTTGCAGTAAAAGTTAAATTTCTCGGCTTCTGCTGCAAATAACTAGATAAACAATCCGATTTTCATAAACTACATTAAATTTCCCATAAAAAACAACTATTTCGATTTTTTTAATTTTAAAAGAAACATTTATTATAAAGCATTAAAAGGTAAAAAATTACAAAGGAAATTTTTTTAACAAAGTTTAAAGTAAATTACAGCAAAATTATTTTATGTACAAATGAGCAAATGTCATAAAAACAACCTCACTTCATAAGGTTTTCAGCAGTGCGAAATAGTTTCTATTTGATTTTTAATTTATCAAGTATGGAAATATGGAAACAAATATTTGTTTCCAATTCGCATTAAAATTTGCCCACTGCCTTGATTATCTAATGATCCCACAAGGTTTTTCCGGTATTACGGAGGCAATAATTTGATAAATTAAATTTTATTTGTATTGTTCAAAATGCCACCGCACCTGATACAGGTTCTTGCACTTTTTCGCATACCTACCACGGTCACGCTCATAGATAGCTTCTCTCGTAAGAGTTGACATTCATTTTCGAGCCTTTGTCTCAAATTTTCCAAACTGACTACCTCCGTGCTGTATACGTATTCTTTTAAAAAGCCCCATACAAAGTAATCCATGGGATTCCAGTCAGGCAATCTTGCTGGCCACAGAATCGGCCCTCCTCTACCAATCCACCTTGCGTACTGTTCGTTTAAAAACTGGCGGACACCACGTGTGTAATGAGGAGGAGCCCCGTCATGTTGAAAAATGATATCTCTACGAATTTCTAAGGGGACATCTTCCAACAATAGGGGTAGTTGATTTTGAAGAAAGTCCAAATACACTTCTCCATTGAGATTTCTTTCGAAAATATAGGGACCAATAAGGGTGTTTCCTATCACAGCCGCCCACACATTTAGGCTGAATCTGCGTTGGAACGATTTCTGTCTTATCGCATGAGGGTTTTCATCGGCATAATAGTGGTAATTGTGGAGATTTAGAACGCCAGCGTGCGTAAAGAGGGACTCATCAGACCACAGTATTTTGCGAAAGAAATGGCGCTCCTCAATATCCTGAGCTAATAACCAACGGCAAAACATCAACCTTCGTTGGAAAGCTTCGCCTCCGTCTTCCAGAGCTTGAACAGGTGTAAAGTGAAAAGGACGAATATTATTCTTGTGCAGAACATCTACTACTTTCCATTGCGAAACTACAACCTCTCTTGCAATTTGAAGTGTAGAAGTTGTAGGGTCTTATTCCACTCGATCCAAGACAAACTCGTCAATTTCTACGTCCAGATCTTGCCCACTTTCATTAGGTACTTGAAATGCTCCTCCATCAAGGAGCCATTGGTGCGTTCTTGCAAACACGTTGCAACTGGGTATCGGACGATTTGGGAACCAACGTTGATATTCCTCCCGTGCTCTTGTAGCATTACCATTACAAAAACCATAAATGAAATGCATATCTGCATATTCTCTATAACGAGCAGGCATCTTAGATAGTAATTTAGTACGTATCAAAAATTTATACGAATACAACTGTCTAATCAGTGCCAATGCTTCACACTGTCAATGTGACAGCTATATGCTATGGACGTATCTGTGCTCTTAAAATTACTGTACATGTTTGTTTTCAATTCGCACTACCTTGATTATCTTATAATCGAACGAAGTTTTTCCGGCAATATGAAGGCAATAATTTAATAAATTAAAAATCAAATAGAAAGTGTTTCGCACTGCTGGAAACCTTATGAAGAGAGGTTGTTTTTGTGACATTTGTACATAAAATAATTTCGCTGTAATATTACTTTAAACTTTGTTAAAAAAATTTCCTTTGTAATTTTTTACCTTTTAATGCTT
The DNA here is from genome assembly GCA_036346225.1 of Platerodrilus igneus. NCBI lineage: Eukaryota > Metazoa > Arthropoda > Insecta > Coleoptera > Lycidae > Platerodrilus > Platerodrilus igneus. The sequence continues at coordinate 9,293,964 of JARFIW010001480.1, read as the reverse complement.
TATAATAAATGTTTCTTTTAAAATTAAAAAAATCGAAATAGTAGTTTTTTATGGGAAATTTAATGTAGTTTATGAAAATCGGATTGTTTATCTAGTTATTGGAATCAGAAGCGGAGAAATTTAACTTTTACAGCAAGAAGTCGCGTTATTAAGAAACAGACTACAAAAAACCATATCTCCTAAACCAATCGATATAGGACAGGGGTCATATTAACAATTTTTGTTGCAAATTAAGTGTACTATCTCCCAGTTCATTTTTGCACGAACGATACCATTCACCCTGTATATATATATATATATATATATATATATATATATATACAGGGTGCCCACAATCTATCTCCGTATATGGGTAACTTTTTTATTATAGAAGATACAATGTTGGTTAAATTAGCAAAGTTGAAGAGAAATTTACGAGTAGTATGATGCTTTTTGAAAACTCACCTAGATGCTCAACTTTTTAGATATTTGAAAAAACTGAAATTTGCCATTTTCTTCAAACGCTAATAACTTTTTAACGGTTTAACCTATAGAGAAAATAAAACTGCTTGTAAGGTAACTTTTACGTAGAATTCAATAGCGTATATGACAATTTTAATTGGAAATGGGTTTTCAAGCTACAAACATAACCTCACTTTTTTTAAATGGAAACCATAGTTCAATATAACCCAAATGGAAAGGTTTTTCTTTTCTAATTACACTGATGTAAGGGTTGATGTACTTATTTTCAGTAGTTTCTTCATAATAAAGAAAAAACGATTTATTTATTTGCGGGCATCAAGGAGTCCATGGATACATATTGTTGCGATCCACTATTAGGCAACCCGTCAAACATACAAACGCCCGGGGCACAGCGTATTCTTCAGCATTCGAGAATCTTTCTACAAAGTTCTAGATAATAAGTCATATCTTAATGCAGGGTATATATAAGGCCGCTTATGAATGTAAGAGTTAGTCTATTCTTGAATGTCTAATATAAATTATATCGTTGTAAAGTAAACGTAGTTGAGTTTTTAGAATATATACATAAATGATATGCTGTGTCTAATGTGCATGCAGCTTGCAGTATACATAAATAAATAGAAGTGTATAAACAAATAGTTGTGTTAGTGTGGTTATTGGACCTAGGGTAAAGAAGTTAGTTTAAGAAGATATTAGTGCTTGTAAATTCATTAGTGTAATAGTGCTTCATTGTTAAGTGGACTGAAAACATCTATAAATAAGGCATATATTGTTAATTAGACTTGTGAACAGTGAGTAATAAAGACCATTATTATTACTTGTTTTAAATTAAAGAAACGCGGTAGTAGTAGCGCGTTACACTGGTGTCAGGCATTTGTGGGGTATATAGTGATTAATTTAAAACACAAGTCTAAAGACATTTAAGTAGTTTATATATGCCAGTTACAAGGAGTCAAAATAAGATGGAGGCAGAAAGTTTAATGAATTTCCTTAAGGATTTTAAATCCGAAATGCAAGTGACACTTAGTGAAAATGCTGAGAAAATGGAGGAGAGGTCGGCTAAACTGGAAGTGACACTAAACGAAAACTTAGTGAAGTCAGTTGAACTGGAATCGACCCTTAAAGAATTTAAATACGGCATGGAAATGACACTTAGTGAAAATGCTGAGAAAATAGAGGAAAAGTTAAGTGAAAATACAGCCACGTTAGAACGAAGATTAATGGAAAGTTCCATTGCATTGAAAGAAGATTTCACTGAACAGGTAAAAACAGTTGAGCAAAAGTTGGACAGTAAATTGATAAAAATGGAAGAAGATGTGATGAGGTTGCAAGAACAAGTAATTTCACTAACAACGCGGCCACTTGAATTGCCAAGCCAAGTTGTTAATCAGAACATTCCAGAAATAAGAACCACGGAAAGAAGCGAGTCAATTCCGTCTAAATTTAAAGTAAAACCACCTACATTCGATGGTAAAACACCTTGGCCCACATATTTGAAACAATTTGAAGCTGCTGCAATAGCCAACGGTTGGTGCAACAAAGAGAAGGCTATCTCTCTAATAGTGGCCCTACGGGGAAGCTCTTAACATCTTACAAACGATTCCCGATCACCAGCAGAATGATTACGGCCTCTTAACATCGAAGCTTGAGATGAGATATGGAGACGCTCACCTTCAACAGGTTTACCACGCACAAGTTAAGAACCGCTCGCAAAGACAAGTGAAAGCCTGCAAGAATTCGAAGCTGACATCGCCAGATTAGCTAGATTGGCATATCCAACGGCACCAGATAGTTTCCTCGAACAACTGGCTGTACAAACATTTGTGGATGGCGTTAAAGATGGCAAAATACACCAAGCGCTAAGATTAGCACGGCCAAAAATGTTAGATGACGCACTGGCTCATGCGCTTGAATTTGAAGCAGCTAAGCAGACATCACACAAAATGAGTCACAAAGTTCGGTCTGCCTTAGAGGAACCTGATCAGGCGCAGAACAGCATAGATGAAATAATCAACCGTGTGAAAAAGCTTGAAAGACAACGACCGCGGAGATGGGGTCTGCGATGCTGGAACTGCGGTGAAGTTGGTCATATACAGAGACGCTGCATTCAACCAAAAAAACAACCGGTTGAGCAGCAGGAAAACTAAAGCAAGTCGACGTAAAGGGGCGAACGTCGACAGCACAACGTAGTGCCCCGGAAATTATCATCCGTGCTGCATCGTCGATGGGGAGTCTGGACAGCATTTATATCGATGGAAGAATTAATGGTAGGGGTGTCCGATTACTCGTGGATACAGGAGCGACAAAAACTATTGTGAGACTAGATTTGGTTGGTCGTGGAAAAATGCTACCTGTATCGGTGTGTCTTCGAACGGCAAGTGGTGAGAAAATTTGTACTCACGGAGAGACTGCCGTTATGTTGACAATTGGGGACAAATTAATTAATCATCGAGTGTTGGTAGCTGAAATTACAGAAGAAGTGATCTTGGGAATGGATCTCATGAGAGAATATGGGTTTCATGTAAACATGAAAGAAAATGTGCTTCGGATAGATGATGATGAGATTCCATTTCAAGGTAGGAGTAACCAGGACGATGCAAGTTCGAATGATTTGCGATATGAAAATACCCGAGAAGGCAGGAAATGATAGTAATGGGATGCCCGGATGGTACGCTCCGGGAAGGACAAGTATGCATGATGGAAGCAACTGAATCGGGAATGGGTCAGGAGGGACTTCTGATTGGAAGAACGCTGGTAAAGTCTCGAAATATGGTACCAGTAAGGGTGCTGAACATTAATCCCCATACAGTGACCCTGAAGAAAGGCATGATTGTGGGAAGTTGCATTCCAGTATGTCATATTAAACGTTGTGTGGACGACACGAAAAATAAACCAACCAACGGTTGCTCACAGAAATTGCTGGATATGTTGATACCCTCGTGTCAAGGATTAAATGGCGACCAACTGGGCAAGGTAAAAGAATTGGTCAGACGATATCGACGTATATTTTCACTGGATGATAGTGAGAAAGGAAGGACGAATGTTGTGCAACACAAGATCAATACTAGAGATGCACAACCGATAAGACAACATCCCAGGCGGTTTCCTTTGGCAAACCGAGCAAATTATCACCGACATTGAAGAACAGAGAGTGATTGAACCCTCAGATAGTCCATGGGAATCCCCGGTAGTGCTTGTCAAGAAAAAGGATGGGTCGACAAGGTTTTGTATAGACTACCGGCGGCTAAATAATGTGACATAGAAAGACAGCTATCCTTTGCCCAGAATTGATGACACCTTGGATAATCTATCCGGATCTAAATGGTTTTCGACCTTGGACTTGAAAAGCGGATACTAGCAGGTAGGCTTGGAGCCAAAGGATAAAGAGAAAACTGCGTTTACAATTGGAACTGGATTATGGCAGTTCAAGGTCATTTCCTTTGGATTATGCAATGCTCCTGCTACTTTTGAACGATTGATGGAGTCGGTACTGCGTGGACTGTCCTGGAAGACATGTCTGGTGTACCTGGACGACGTGATAGTGTTAGGCCGGTCTTTTGAAGAACATCTTAAGAACCTAGAGGAGATATTCCAAAGATTACGCGGGCAAACCTTACATTAAGCCCCAAGAAGTGCCACCTATTTGGAAAAGAGGTGAAATACCTAGGACATGTCGTCTCAGAGACCGGAATAAGAGCTGACCCTGACAAAATAAAAACGGTACAAGAGTGGCCTACACCATCAGATATACACCAACTACGCAGTTTTCTAGGATTGTGCACATATTACCGACGATTTATACTTGGGTTTGCGAACATTGCCAAACCGTTAACAAAATTAACCGAAGATGGACAAGAATATGATTGGAATGACGACTGCCACAGAGCATTTGAACAACTGAAACGACTACTAGTTACAGCACCAATTTTGAGTTATCCACGGATGGAGGGAAAGTTTGTGTTGGATACCGATGCCAGTAACACAGCTATAGGAGGCGTTCTTTCTCAAATGCAGGACGGACAAGAAAAAGTTATTGGGTATTTCAGCAAGGTCTTGTCGCGGCCAGAAAGGAACTATTGTGTGACAAGAAGGGAGCTGTTGGCCGTCGTCAAATCCGTAGAGCACTTTTATAAGTACTTATACGGCCGTAAATTCCTGTTGAGAACAGACCATGCTGCACTGAAATGGTTACTGCAGTTTCGAAATCCTGAAGGGCAAGTGGCAAGGTGGATAGAGCGGCTGCAGGAATATGACTTTGATACAGGAACATCGTGTAGGAACTAGCCATCGGAATGCAGACGCTCTATCAAGGAGACCTTGTCCGATGGACTGCAATCATTGCTCCAAGATGGAAGAGAAAATAAGTGTCATCCATAGAATGACGGTAACCGATGATACTTGGCAACTCGAAAGAATACGAGAAGACCAGGAGAATGACGCCGAATTGGGACGTATTATTGAGTGGAAAAATAGAGGACAACGACCAGCTTGGGAAGAAATTAGTATTTCAAGTAGGAGCCTGAAGGCATACTGGGCACAGTGGGACTCCTTGATGATGGAAAATAGAATCTTGAAACGACGCCTGGAATTTGAAGATGGCACTGAGAGACTTCAAGTGATAGTGCCGAGAAGCAGAGTGCCGGAAGTGTTGCAGCACTTGCACGATGGTATTTCCGGAGGGCACTTTGGCGTGAAAAGAACTCTCGAAAGAGTGAGAGAAAGATTCTATTGGGTGAACTGCAAAGAAGATGTGAAGGAGTGGTGCCGGAAATGTGAATTGTGTGCCTCTGCAAATGGCCCGGTCTCAAAACGGAAAGCCCCAATGAGACAGTATAACGTGGGGAATCCTTTTGAAAGGGTAGCCATTGATATAGCTGGTCCGTTTCCTGAATCAGAGAAAGGAATAAATACATCTTGGTTGCAATGGATTATTTTACCAAATGGCCGGAGGCATATGCTATACCTAACCAAGAAGCCGAGACGGTTGCAGATGTACTAGTGAGGAGTTGTTTTGTCGCTTTGGAGTTCCGTTGGAATTACACTCCGATCAAGGTCGGAACTTCGAATCAGCGTTGTTTCAAAACGTCTGCAAGCATCTTGGAATCAGGAAAACTAGAACCACGCCACTTCATCCTCAATCGGATGGAATGGTTGAAAGAATGAACAGGACGTTAGGAAAGTACCTGGCCAAAGTTGTCTCTGAACATCAACGGACTGGGACCAATATCTACATTTGTTCCTACTGGCGTACCGATCTTCGGTACATGACAGCACAGGATACTCGCCCGCTTGCGTAATGCTAGGACGTGAATTGCGGCTACCATGTGATCTTCAGTTTGGATTTAAACCTGGAGAAGAGATCGCCGGTGAAGATTACGTTAGTAAGCTTCGTGAAAGATCAAATAGTATTCACGAAAACGTCCGAAAGAATATACAGGCAGCAAGCGATCGAATGAAATCACAATATGACACGAGAGCACAAGAAGGTGGTTATCAACCTGGAGATTTAGTGTGGTTGTACAATCCACAAAGAAAACGTGGATTGTCGCCAAAACTACAAAGACAATGGGAAGGGCCGTACGAAGTGTTAAAAGGATTAATGATGTAGTGTACCGGATCAGAAGATCCCTCGTGGTAAACCGAAAGTGGTACACTTTGACCGTTTAACACCCTACACTGGCAACAACCAGGAAGACTCAAATAATGATAATGGTGTTCGGCAAGTTATTAATCATGAGCCAAATGCAGATTTTGAGAGCTTTATGGCGGCGTATGGTGGTTCCGCTAAAGCGAGATTTGGCGTTGTTGTTGAAAAACAGCAAGATCTGTTTAGAGCACCAGAAGAGTATTCCTTGCACATTGCGTAGCTCAAGATTTGGCAATGTCAAGGGAATAGCTGTTGTTTTCAAGAAAAAGTTTGGATGTGTGGATGAATTAGTACAACAGCAGCCAACTGTAGGAAAAGCTTTAGTTCTTCAAGATAAAATCGTTATGTTTACTATCTGGTCACCAAAAATTCTTCATGGCAGAGACCTAGTTATGGACATCTATGGGAGGCTTTGCTAAATCTTAAGGCGCAGATGATGGAAAATGGAGTAACGAGACTAGCGGTGCCCAAGCTGGGCTGTACTGGATCGCTTGGATTGGAGGATAGTCCGAAATATGCTAGAAGTAGTTTTCCAGGAACCAACGTCCAGGTTCTTGTTTGTTGTTATCAACCGGTTGCCTACCAAGACCATGAAAAGAGTGTTGACTATTACTTCCAACGACGCGGTGGATGCACCAGAGGAGATAGCTGCCGATACCGTCACCAGTCATCGAATTGGCGTCAAGATGGATTTACAGTTACGAGACGTAACGGTTTTAAAGAGGGGGCAGTGTTGCGATCCACTATTAGGCAACCCGTCAAACATACAAACGCCCGGGGCACAGCGTATTCTTCAGCATTCGAGAATCCTTCTACAAAGTTCTAGATAATGAGTCATATCTTAATGCAGGGTATATATAAGGCCGCTTATGAATGTAAGAGTTAGTCTATTCTTGAATGTCTAATATAAATTATATCGTTGTAAAGTAAACGTAGTTGAGTTTTTAGAATATATACATAAATGATATGCTGTGTCTAATGTGCATGCAGCTTGCAGTATACATAAATAAATAGAAGTGTATAAACAAATAGTTGTGTTAGTGTGGTTATTGGACCTAGAGTAAAGAAGTTAGTTTAAGAAGATATTAGTGCTTGTAAATTCATTAGTGTAATAGTGCTTCATTGTTAAGTGGACTGAAAACATCTATAAATAAGGCATATATTGTTAATTAGACTTGTGAACAGTGAGTAATAAAGACCATTATTATTACTTGTTTTAAATTAAAGAAACGCGGTAGTAGAAGCGCGTTACAATATTTTAAATAAACAAAAAACAACTGGCATTTGTCAGATATTATTAGTTAAAGTGTTTATTTGCTCTGGTTGCAAATTTTTGTAGAAGACTTTTAAATTTATTTGATTATAATAGAGAATGTATACAAACGACGAAAAAATGACATGCTCTTTTGTTACTATGCCTGTAACAGAAATTGTGATGCTGTTGGTGATATGTTTATGAAAGATTTTTTGGAAAGAAGCAGCCAGATAAACGATTGTTTTCTTTAAAAACAATTTAAAAGGTTTGGTGCTTTACAAAACCCAGTACTGATAAAAGAAAATTCAAAACTGATGATGAAGAACGTGTGTTAGCCTACATAAATTTTAAGCCAACAGCGTCCACCTGAGAAACTGCAATTGAGTGCGCTACTTTACAGAAAAAGCTCGCCTAATTTTAAAACAAATCCTACAAACCATACAAAACTACAAACCATACAAAACCATGTTAGCAATACACTGTATCATGGGGATTGTGAGAGAAGACAACAGTTTTGTAGGTGGTTTCTTAATGAAACAAATAATAATCCTGGTTTTAGTCACACTATTATATTTACCGACGAAGCAAAATTTACTAACAAAGGCATGTTTAACAGAAAAATACAGTCTACTGGAGTCATGAAAATCCCATTTAACAGAAGAAAGGCGGGATCAACATCAATTTTCGATAAAGTGTGGTGTGCCATTTTGGTAATAAAATACTTGGGCCTTTCTTCTATAATTATAATTTAAATGGTGTACACTATTTGAATTTTCTACAAAACGAATTGCAAGAAATGCTCGATAATTTGCCACTTAATTTACTGCAAAACTTATATTATTTTCAGCATGACGGTGCATGCTCACAATGCTCAAGCCGTTTCTGAATATCTTGATAATAGTTTTCCAAATTGAATTGGCAATGCAGGTCCTGTTCCATGGCCAGCAAGGTCACCAGAACTATCGCCACTGGATTTTTTTTTGGGGTACTGTAAAGGATGTAGTGTATGCTAAAAATCCAATAACATTGAGCAACTCAAAGATAGTATTACAGCAGCTATTACAAGTATAAAACCACAAACGTTAAATAAGGTGCACCAAAACCTAATTAAAAGGTGCGAAATGTGTTTGCAAGCTAATGGAGGTCATTTTGAGCATATGTTAATGTAGGAGTGGGCATATTCGCATTAATTAATTTTTTTTTGATTAAGTTATTTGTATTGTATGGATAGTTTATTTTTTAAGTATTTTATTTTTCTTAGTTTATAATAAATTTAGTTACAATAAACTTGTGTTTCCATTATTGATTTTTACACATTTTGTTTGTTTGTAATATGTATCTATGGACTCCTTGATGTCCGCAAATAAATAAATCGTTTTTCTTTATTATGAAGAAACTACTGAAAATAAGTACATTAACCCTTACATCAGGGTAATCAGAAAAGAAAAACCTTTCCATTTGGGTTATATTGAACTATGGTTTCCATTTAAAAAAAGTGAGGTTATGTTTGTAGCTTGAAAACCCATTTCCAATTAAAATTGTCATATTAGTATTGAATTTAGAAGTTACCTTCAAGGTTTTTATTTTTCTATAGGTTTAACCTAAAAATTATTAGCGTTTGAAAAAATGGCCAAATTTCAGTTTTTTAAATATCTAAAAAGTTGAGCATCTAAAGTAGTTTTCAAAAAGCACAACTACTGTAAATTCTTCAACTTTGCTAATTAACAAATTGTATTTCTATAATAAAAGGTTCCATTTAGGAGATAGTTTGTGGGCAAACCCTTAATATTGTATATATATATATATATATAATATTAAATATATTATTATATTATATATATATTATATCGTTTATGGATGTAATTATTTATTAAATACTAAATGGTAATCTGGTAGTCAAAAAACTATCATTTATTTCTTTGGTTAATTTCCAAATTTTTGCTTTTGTAAAACATTACAATTAGAAGAAGATTACCTAATAATATAATAATAAGTTTACCATATAAAATAATATTTAAATTTAAAATGAAAATTGTCAAAATTTAATTTAAAATGGATTACGGTTGATCAAAAAATTATTAATAAAATTCATTTAGTAAAACAATTCTAGTCTAGTAAAAATTGAGCCTAAAACTAATATGTTGGAAGATGTTAATATTAAATTTTAAATTTTCTATTTTTCAAATTTGACAAATAGATTTTAACATTAATTATAATATGTTAGTTATATTAAATTTCTAATTGTAGATGCTGACAGGCAAAAATTATGCCGAAAACGTTAAGAGAAATTAAATTTTGAATTTTGCATTTAAATTGATATTTTGGACTTCATTAAACCCTATACTTACCATCTTGTTACCAAAATAATTTTTAACCAGTCATTAACATTTATTATTAAAAGAAAATTATTACAGAAATGGGTTATTTATAATTAAATTATATTAAAAGAAGAGTTGTATCTTACTTAAAAAACTTTTAGTCTAGCAACATCATCAGATTCATTCCTAATAAATTCAACAAATCAATATCAAATACAAACAAGAAAAATAGTCCATTGATCAACAATTATTTATAAAGAAATGGGTTTTATAATTACATCAGATTGTATTATGGAGAAGAAGTTGTATTTTACTTAAAAGTTTGGGCCAACAACACCATCAAACAAGCCAATCTATTAAACCGCATTCATTTCTTAGAACAATGTAGAAGAAACAAAATCGTTCCCAACCACATTAAAAATTTGTTTATCAACATTAACAACATACCAAACAACACTAACCAAAAGATTAAACGGAGAATCGACAACTATCTAAGAAAGTCAACAGCTTTCTTTATTAACTTAGAAATTGAAGATAGCACATTAAGTTATCCCATAGTTATAGAAGCATGCACCATTCCATAAACAATGTTATAAGAACTTTACCTCTGTATATTATACGTTCTTTTGATTATAGACAATCAGTGCGGTATGATTGTCAGTTTAAAAAAATCAAAACAATTAATATCAATAAATATTCAAGATTAGTGAATGAACAAACATGTCAGTCTTTCGCCTTTACTGACAATTCAAAATGGATAGTGAATATCAGTGCTGTTCAACTACCTGACGAAATAAAAAACTTTCTGTCATTAGGACCAAAATTCAACATAACACCTTCAACCAAAGATATTCACATTGGCAAATTATTAGGACGGATAGAATCTATTCTTGACTCTACCGAGTTACCACAAAATCAAAAAGACATAAAAAGAGGTAAAATTAGTAACATAATCTTGAATTTCGCAAATAAATCAATAAAAAACCAACAAAATAACCAGTTTAGATCACAATTCTATAAAGTTAAAAAGTTTTTATCTAATAACCCCGAATTAATTGTAACAAGAGCAGATAAAGGTTCAGTAACCGTCGTCATGGACAAACAACAATATGTTGATAAATCCCTAGAATTATTAACCGATACTACAACTTATAAACTTTTAAAAAGATCCTACTTTCACCATTCAAAACGTGTCAATGATCATATAAAATTACTTCATAAAAAGGCATTTTAAATGATACTGAAAAGAAACAGTTATCCAATTATAATTCAACCCCAGGTAAATATTATGGGTTGCCAAAAATTTACAAACCTCTCCTTACACTCAGACCTATCATTTCAACTTTGAACACTCCAACGTACTTATTAGCAACTTTCATTTCTAAAATACTTCAACTAGCTTTTCCACCTGGAGACTACAATATCAAAGACAGTTTTAGCTTCGTCGATAAGTTCAAAAACTTTAGACTTCCTGAAAATCATATTCTTGTCTCTCTAGACGTTACATCGTTGTTTACAAACATTCCTCCTACACTAATCCTTAATATCATTAAAGAAAAATGGTCCGTCATTGAACCTCATTGTAAGATTCCTGTTGACTATTTTCTTGCTACTGTTAATTTGATTTTAATAATACTTATTTTGTTTTTCAAGATTGTTTTATCTCCAACTTTTCGGCACACCTATGGGCTCTCCAATATCACCCATTATTGCCCAAATCGTTATGGATTCTCTCCTAGATTTTGTGCTCCCACGGCTACTCGAAATGACTTTCCTCGTCAAGTACGTTGATGACATCATCTGTTCTGCCCACCCCATCATAACAATGAAACAATAACCACGTTCAATAGCTTTGATAAACAATTAAAATTCACTAGTGAGACAGAAATAGATGGAAAATTACCTTTTCTTGATATCTTAGTTATCAGAGGAACAAACAACGTTTTAATATTTGACTATTATACTAAACCTACCAATTTAGGTAGATATTTGAATTTTCTTTCTAACCATTCATTGAAACATAAATTCAACACCGTCAATGCCATGAAATATCGTATCGAAAAGATTTCTGATCCCCAATTTTTAAATAAAATAAAAGAATTCTTTTCAATACCTTATTAAACAATGGTTACCCCAAACAATTTTTACGTAAACTCATCTACACCAACACTTTGAATATAAACAATAGCTTCCATAATAGTATTAACAATAATTTATCTCAAAACATTAATAACAAGTTGAAAATGCAAGGCATTGTCGCAACGAACTTCCAAATGTAGACTTACTTTAAAACAATTTATGTATCGCACATTAATTTTGGACCTATTTGAAATTTTGATAAAATTAATTCCCGGGGATCGGGTATCCGTGGTCAGATTTTGTGGGGTACCATATTTCGACTCAGCTATGTTAGGGGAGTCCAAATATGTATCGCACATTAATTTTGGACCTATTTGAAATTTTTGATAAAATTAATTCCCGGGGGTATCCGTGGTCAGATTTTGTGGGGTACCATATTTCGACTCAGCTATGTTAGGGGAGTCCAAATATGTATCGCACATTAATTTTGGACCTATTTGAAATTTTTTTCCCGACGGAATATCGCGGGGCACGGCGCCCCGTGGCCCGATTTTAACTGACATCAAAATTAAGCTCTGGACACCGAGCTGAATCGTTGATGTTCACACATTGATGTCCGACCATTAAAACCTGGAGGACGGAAGAGGAAAAATCGATTTCATAAAGAACAAGTTTTGAAAATAACCAAGAAATTAATTTCAACAATTTCAATAACAATAAAACAACAACAATAAACCACCCAAAAATTAACAATTTAAATAAATAAAAAAACTCCATTTATTAGGTTTACCCCAATAGTAAATTCTTAAACAACCTAATATTGCCTTCATTAGTAAACAATAAATTAAAACCATTTTTAAATAAAGAACCCTCCCAAAATTAAAAGTAACTTAATTTAAAATTTGTAGCTTAGGCATTAATTGGTAAATTAATTTGGGAATCGTTACCCTGGTGATGGGACAATTCAACAAATTGCATTGAAAATTTTATAAAAAACTACCCCGGCAATGTGAAATTAAAATATTAGACAAAAATCCAATTAAAAACCAGATTTTTAGAATCGACTAATAAACAAAGAAGACAATGTTTGAATAATAAACAAGAATGAAGACACAGCAATTTTATTTCCTTAACAATTTAAATACAAACAATGGTTCATTAAATTTCTTTTAAATAATACAAAACATTAAATTACACACACTTAACCATTTAATTTCCAACATATTAAACTCAATTTTTCAGTTAGTCCTGTTTCCTAAAATAATTTTATTAATAATTTTACAACTAATCATATTTAATTTTAAATTTTACAATTTTTTTTCAAATTTGACAAATATTGTTTTAATGGTAAGGAACTTACATTAAATGAGTTTTAATTACAATTTCAATTGTAATGTTTTACAAACAAAAGATTATGGAAATTAAGCAAAGAAATTAAAGAATTTTATAAACAGATTATTTGGATTATACCCAGTATACACCATTTTTACCAAAATATTAATTGCTTAAACTTCTAAAAATTTCCATTAATATAAACTAATTTTAATCGAGCCTCACAATTGGGCGTCAAAATGTTAAATAAAATGTAATATTTTGCCTGGCCCTCAAATTTTAAAATTATTTAAAATTAAACAAAAATTTAAATACATCAATTAACTCTATTTACATCAATATTCAGAATACATTAAAATTTCAAATTTAAAACTCAGCATAAATTTCAGTTTTAAAAAGAATTTCAAGATTAATTTTATTATCATTTTACTGTGCATCCACAATTAAAGTCCTTGTTGGATGCCTACTAATTAATATAACAATATAAGCAGACCGGAGTCTGAGTATAAAGGGAGCATCTACCACCCTTTACGTTAATTAACCAGGTTCGTCTAATTGAGCTCAAAGACATACCCAAATTTTCATCATATTCCCGAACATCAAAACAAAATACCCTTTTACTTAAACAAGCAAATTTCATCTTAAAATTAAACTTTTATGGTTAGAACAATTTCACTAATGTCCATTTAAAGTAAATCAATTATAAAGTCATTCAATACACACAAAATGTCAAACAAAATAGTATAATTTACCTGAAGGTTACTGTCCTCGTAGCTTCAAAGTATCGTTTCTTTAGTTAATCACACCATTCAACAGGATTATATTTACGGCTTCTGATTCTCTACGCTTTTAAAATTTGCTCCATCACCATCCATTCAAAGTCGTTTCTGGGCCTTTCCGGAACTCATCTGTGTTTATCTGACCCTTGTTTCATGGATCCAGACACGTATTTGAACCATTTAATTTTCCCCCGAAAAATAGCAAAGAAATTCATGCTTCTGTCACCATATAACGCCAAAACTGCCTACTTTTGTGTATACATTCGTCGTTGTAAATTTTGCTGATTGGCACAGTGAAACTAAATTTTATTACCTTGTATCTAAGTGCACTGAAGTACATTCATGTTAGCACGTAAATAACAAGCTATTTTGAATCACTAAAATATACTAGCAAACTTTAAATTATTTAATCAAACTAAAATGCACGGTTTAATATCTTCAATCAAGTCGCGTATGTACGAGCTTTTAACGCATTGAATCGTCAAAAGTCTAAGAGAGCTTGTTTATCTTCATCTCGGTATATATAGCAAAAGCCTGTCTGTCGGTCGAGTCTCTAAAACGGCCAGTTTCTAGAATTTCTCATTCTATGTTCCCAGTCTGTTGCTCGCACGTCGATTTTTACGAATTTTCACTCGCCCCATTCAAATCTCAGAAAATTTCCACACGGCACGCAAGCATGTCCGAGAAAAACTAATTGATTTTGTACAGAAATTGTTGTTCTACCTCTGATATTTGCATCCTATTTTAACCAATTGTGACCCCCGTGACGTTGCTTAAATCCCGCCTTTACAATATGTGTCTTTGCTTGACGCATTTTCTTTCCTTCTCTACCGTGTTCTTATTGGTGCAACTTGATATTCTTTATTATCGATTATTTTAGTCCACATGGAGTGTGAAATACCCAGCTTTAGCAATTCTCGTAACTATTATGCGACGTTTTCCCAAGATTCTTTGAAACATTAATTATCTGCAGAATTTACGCCAAATGTGATATTTAAACTACGCAGGTGTTCAAAATAATATTAATTCTCAGAGCTTTATTCCGTGGTATTTTAATCTTGGGTTTTACAAGTTTCTATAGGTATTATATGTTATTAACGGTTTAATTAACTCCAATTAAAATTGATTTCTATCCTTTTCATTTTTAGCGACTACAACTTAAATATTAATTATTATTGTACACTTTGTTTTACTACCGGTTACTTAAAATAGGGTTAATTAATATAAACTTTGCACGTAATTTCTCTTTGTTTAGGAATAATTACATTACACGCAGAGCTTTTCAATACTGCTTCTTTTGATATAAAGCGTCTTATAAATAATTTAAATTTCTTATTTTACTGAAACAACCGAGTTTATTTATGCTTCATGGTTTTAATAACGCGTATTATTTAATGAAATTCCTTATACACGGTGATTAAAATTATTTGATGTGATTATTTAATTTTCTACCCTGGTCTAAATATGAGTAATATATATATATATATATATATATATATATATATATATTCACGCCATCTAGCTACTTTCTCTACATTTTGTATAATGACTTTTCCTCCCGCATCCCTTATATTTTTGCTATATGGTTTTATATCCCTAAAATTCATTCTAATTAATTTGTATGCTTTGTCCATCTTTCCTATTTCCAACTTAGTTTGTACCTCGTTACACTTTTCATCAATCCATTGTTCTTTAGCTTTCCTGCATTTGCGAATAATTTTCCATTTCATGGCTTTGTATCTCTGTTTTCCTGTTTCGTTTGATCTATTTTTGTATTTTCGTCTTTCTTCTATTAAATTCTGGATATCCTTTGTTATCCATGGTTTCTTATTTTCTTTTGTGTATACCCCAGAATGTCTCTAACCGCCATGTCTAAGCTGGATTTAAAGTTATTTCATTGTGTTTCTACTTCCTTAGTATCAGAAATTTTCCCGATATCTTTCAGCAATTCATTTGACTTTTTTTTCAAATCTTGTGTGGATATCTTTACCTTTTACCTTCTCAAAGTCAAAGTACCTTTTACCGTTCCTCTTTTTCAGATTTTTAAATTTAAGTGCGGCCTTCATAATTACGATGTTGTGGTTAGTGTCTATATCTGTTTCCGGGTAGCTTTACAGTCTTTACTTGACGCCTAAACCGTTGTCTAATAATAAGGTAATCTATTTGATATCTTTGGTCTATCAATATTCTCAACTAACGTTAAATGTGCGAAAGGATTTACTGGAAAGCTATTAATACGGCAAATGTCTAAGTGTTGGGCGATCCTTGGCAGCCACAGGCGGCTTAACCCTCTTCACATACCACTTAATTTCGATGAAATAGGGTATATAATTAGAAAACAATAGAAGGGGAATCGAGCTGTATATAGGCTGTTGTGAGAATTTCAGGGAACTGTGTACGCTAGCTCAGAACATAAATAAGTTGAGGTACAAATCCAATCAGTTTCAAGATGTAAAACCTAATGACGAAAAAATAAATGCACTTAAATCTGATGGTTTTTATAAACAACTACAGGTGTTGGTTGTGGAATATTTTCAACTAATGTTGATTGCGCGAAAGGATATATTGGAAAAACTATTAATTCGTCAAAGGTTCAAGTGCTGGGGGAACTTGGCAAGCAAAGGCTGCTTACCCCCCTTTCACATACCGTGCATTTATATTTCCAATGCTCCACCAGAAGGTACTACATTGGCCAGGAGGCGAGTTTTTTGTTGCCTGAAAATTTAGAATTTTGCCGAACCCTTGCCGTTCCAGGCAAGGTAGGGATCTTTAACGTGCGTGACAACACTCACACACGGGACCTTTATTTAACCTTTCAGCCGAACGAGGGCGTAATTTTTGTGAAAAATGCTCACCTGTCATTTTTAAAGCAGTCGGCCGTGTCGGGATTTGAACCCAGGACCTTGGAATCCGTAGTCTTACGCCTACTACATTGATCCACGGCGACGCCTAACCTTCCTTTCACATACCGTTCATTTACATTTCCAATGTTCCACCTGTAGGTACTACATTGGCCAGGAAGCGAGTTTTTGTTGCCTGGGAATTTAGAATTTTCCGAACCCTTGCCGTTCCTGGCAAGGTAGGGATCTTTAACGTGGGACAACACTCACACGGGACCTCCATTTAACCTCTCATCCGAACGAGGGCGTAATTTTTGTGAAAAATGCTCACCTGCCATTTTTCAAGCAGTCGGCCGTGTCGGGATTTGAACGCGGGACCTTGGGCTCCGTAGTCTTACGCTTACTACATTGATCCATGGCGACGCCTTCCCTTTCACATACCACTGAATAATGAAGAAATATAGTATATAATTGTAAAACAATAGAAGGTGACCGAACTGCATCAAATAAGAAAGAACAGCAGCTGTGTTCAAAGACAACAAACATAGAAACAAGAAGAAATTGTTAAAAGCATATATGTGTAGCACAGCACAGTACATTTATGAAATAGGGGCAGTAGTAAAAGCAGACAGAAAGAGATAGAAGCCTTGTGGAATGTTGTGCTTCAGATGTATGAGGATGGTAGCATGGATATACAAAGTTAATAACAAATAGGTTATAGAAATAGTAGAGGAATAAAGATATCTGTGGAAAACAAAAAAATAGGAGAAATAGAAGGACAGGATACGGTCTAAGGCATTTCTAGGAATAGTATGGGATATTTACAAGCAGAGATAGGAAAAGGAGGTAGACGTAGATCGAGATCAGACTTTCGCATGCAGATAGTGATAGATGCAGACTGTGCAAATTTCAGAGAAATGTGAAGGTTAGTTCAGAAAAGGAAACGATGAGGGTACGCGTCTAACCAGTTCCAAGGTGAAGACCTAATGATGATGATGATGATGTGGTAAAAGTGTACAATTTTTAAAATTAAAACCAAAGGTAGAAAACACATTGTTTATGAAAAAACATCCCTTTACGGCTATTTCTAATATATACATGTAACAAGCATTTGGAAGTTATTGACGGGATTTTACGATTTTCAAAATATGGCCAAAATAGCCGATAAGGGTATTTTTCTAAGTAATTCTAAAAATAAGCTTCTAGGCCACAATTTAAAATTAATTTAACACGTTAACCCCCTTTACAGCCATCTACCAACAGATGTAGAAGTGATGCGCCGAAGAAATATATGAGGTATTACGAAAATGTCTTTTTTTTTTAATACACACCATGGTATCGTCATGAAACTAATAGCTAAGTAACATATCTTTGAATGAGAGACCGATTTAGGAATTATTTTGTATTGGTAACCGGCTGTACAGGTGGCATGCATGTAGAGCTGACATTTAAAATTTGCCATTTGTACAGCCGGCGTACATGCATTATCCTTTCTACGATGTGTAAAAATCGATGAAATTTATTAGTGTGAATGCGACATTACGGTAAAGTGGGCGTCAGCGACCGTTAGTTCCAAATCGAGTTTGCATGCGGTTAGCAGTTTTACAAAAATGATAAGTTTGTTTAGTTTATTTTGATATATTTAGTTTTTTTTTCTACACTGTACTCTCATATTTTTCGGGTATGCAATTTTTTACGATTTTATCACAAGTCAAGATAGCATTTTTATTATAGTCCTTTCGATTAATATGGATTCAAATAAGAGGCCGTTGAGTGACAAAGAATTACTAGAAGAAGCGGAAATTTTTTTTGCCGAGTAAGAAAGTAGCGAAGTCGGTGAGGAGTTTGATAGTGTCAGAGATCCGGACTTCCAGGACCGTATTTCCATATCTTCAGAATACAGTTCTTCCGAAGAAGACCATTACCCGGATGATGCTTCTAATGATAATCCTGGTATCAATCCGATACTAATTTCTGAATGGAAAGAAGTAACTGGAAAAAATCAGCAAACGTTTGCATTTGTAGGAAATAAAGGGCTAAGCCCAAATTTGGCTACAACAAGTACTTTTACAGAATTCAATGCTTGTTCCCTGTTTGTGACCGAGGATTTGTTAGAAACGATGGTTATAGAAACGAATCGAAATGCGCAACAGGTAATAACAAAGTTACGTAGACCAAAGTCCAAAAGCTGACTTTCACTTTGGAAGCCAGTAACACTACCGGAAATGAAAAAAGTTTATCGGTGTTGTGCTTTATATGGGTTTAGTGTGTTACCCTAATATTGAGGCTTACTGGAACACACCTCCATAAACAAAATAACCTCATTCCAAAATAATGCCAAGAAACAGATTTCAATCTCTTCTGCGCTTTTGGCATTTTCGAATAATGAAGACTTAGCAGAGACAAATAGTCGTCTTCATAAAATCGAGCCATTAGTTTCTCACTTTAATTTGAGATATAAACAGGTAATGCAGCCAGGAAAAATAATAGCAATTGATGAAAGCATGGTTTTTCGTGGTCGACTTAAATTTAGACAATATATTCCTGGAAAACGGCATAAATTGGCATCAAGCTCTTTAAGATGTGCGATCAGAAAGGATATACTTATTTGTTTTCTGTTTATCAAGGCAAAAGTGCGAATCAGAAAGTATCTCTCAACGAGTACAGTGATGGATCTGTGTAAAGATTTTTGGGTGAAGGCAGAGTTATGGTAAACAACAATTTCTATACCAGCATTCCTCTTGCAAAACAACTTTTAACTCGAAAACTGACTCAGTTGGTACCCTAAGAAAAACAGAAACGGTCTACCAAAGAAAGTTGTGTCAGCAAAACTAAAAAGGAGAAATAATAGGTAGAAAAATGAAAAGGAATTGTATCTAAGCGGAAAGACAAAAGAGATGTGTTAATGCTCTCCACTTATCACACTTTGGACATAGTAAACAGTAAGTAAACAGTAAGTTAAACAGAAAGCGTGAAGAGATTAAAAACATCAATGCATTGTTGATTACAATGCAGGAAAAGCGGAATTGATTTGTCCTACCAATTGGCGCATATTCTTCACCTATTCGAAAATCGGTAAGGTGGTATTACAAAGTTGCTATCGAATTATTGATGGGTTTATCTGTAGTTAATGCTTTAGTTGTAAACAAGCTGGTTCATTCAACATAAAAATTTCGGTTACAAAATTTCGCGAAACTTTGATGGAGGCGCTTTGGAAATTACAGGTGAAGGCGAAGTTTCACAACAGGATAAGAAGCGAAAATGATACAGCATGAAATGAAAGAGACTGAAGAGGAATAGAAAAATCAGAAAATGATGTTTATACTGTTATAAGAAATCAGCGGGGAGCAAAGCTGGAAACTAGCAGCAAATTCAGGAAAAGAAACTACGTATTGCGATACATGTCCCAAAAACCTTTTATTTGTATTCAGTGTTTTCCTGAACATTTTAAGTATATTTCTGTACTAAATTTTGTGGGTACTAAATAATGAATAGAAATAAAACTTTCGTTTTGATGCATGTTTTTCATATTTGCCATGCTTCCTTTCCCAAACCAATGGTGCACATGTTTACTTGTACGCCAAAAATACCTAGTATACGGGGGAATTGCACACAACCTGAAACGCATTCAATTTATCTCAAAACATAGCTCTCCTCTTGTACGCCGGTGGTTCAGTTGGCACGAAAATGACATAGCCACTTGGCCGCCGGCTGTACAGGATGATAACTTTACAATTCTTAAAAATTCTATGCGGCAGATAGATAATCGACGTCATTCCTATTCTAAAAAAAAAAATACAGTTGATATACAGTGTGTCTACTTAAGTTGGCGGCATATGGAAAACTTTTTTATTTTTAGTTTTAGGAGAAAAAGTCACTCTTTATAAAAAGTTCTGCTTGTTCTGAAACCTAAAATAAAACCTTCACATAGCTAAATTTATTAGTCATATACGAGGTTTATCAATAAATATGAATTTGGCGCAAGAGTAAAGTACCTTTATTTTGATAATTTCGAAAATTGTTATTATGAAATGTTGTTCAGAATCAAAAACCACGTCCAAATATGCAAAATATCCATCGCTTATAAAAAAAAACTTTTAAACTTTTGTAAAATAAAAATTTATTTAAGCTTACGCGTTATTTCATTTAATCTAAGATGCACTGACAAGAACTGTCCATGAAATGTAATTTCTCAGCATTTCGAAAAACTTTCTTTAATAATAACAGTAGTTTAATAATAATGTAATAGTTTTTGTTGCACATACAGATCTTATTATTCCGTCCCTTAATTAACTACCGCTTCAACATATCCGCCTTCTCTAGAAATACAGGCAATCGTTCTATCTCGAAACTCTATCAACACTCTTCTAATCATAGTCGGCGTTATACTCTGAACGGTTTCTTTAATGGTTCGTTCTAAATGGACAACATCTGTGAATGGCCCTTGGAGGTACATCTCTTTCAAGTAGCCCACACAAAAAAAAAGTCGAGTGGGATCAAAACTGGAATGTGAGGCGGCCAACGAATTTTCAAAAACCGATGCACAAGTCTTCCATTAAAACAATTTTCAAGATATTGTCTTACATCTAACCTGCTATGGCATGGGGCACCATCCTGCTGGAACCATATCTGTTGACGTTCAAGTAGGGGTAGATCATCAAGAAAATCATCTAGTTCTTTTTGTAGAAAGAGTCAATAACGGTCTGCATTAAAAGATTCTAGAAAAAAGAAATGTAGTTAATTGAGGGACGGAATAATAAAATCCGTATGTGTAACAAAAACTATTACATTATTATTAAACTACTGTTATTATTAAAGAAAGTCTTTCGAAATGCTGAGAAATTATATTTCATGGACAGTTCTTGTCAGTGCATCTTAGATTAAATGAATAACGCGAGTTATGTATCCCCCAATTTACCTATATATATATATATATATATATATATATATATATATATATATATTTAAAAAGGTCCCTTTTTGCTGGATTTAAATAAATACAAAACCTTTTTTTGGAAAAAACTTAAACCAAAAGTGAAAAGGAAAATTGGGGTTTGAAATTGACATCAGTGTTTGGAATAAAATAATGTTAAATAAAGAAATATGGTTCATTTTTTGATAAAAGTTTATTATTTGTTTTTAACGACAGTGTTGGTTTGGGTGTTGTGTGTGGTGTGTGGGGGGCATGTGAGGGTGAATGTGTTTGTGTTTTTGTATGTTTGTGTGTGTGTTTGTGTGTGTGTGTGTGTTTGTAAAGTGATTTAATTGGAATATTTTATCAACAATTGAGTATATAAAATTTAAAATAAACAAAAAGAAAAGAAAAAATGGTTGAGGGTGAAACCCCCCCCCCCCAAAAAAAAAAAAAAAAAAAAAAAAAAAAAAATTTGAAAGTCCTTTTTGGATTTTGGTTAGGGTATAGTTGTTAATGCAAGCTTTTGGTCAAAGAATTACCCAAAAAAGTGACATTCGAGTAAAACCAAAAGCTTTGCATTAACAACTCACACCTCAACCAAAATCACAAAATGGACTTTTCAAATCCTAAACTATTAAAAGTGGAACACAATCTTTTAAAAGGACTTTCTTGGAGATTGCTACATCTATAAAAAGCCCAAACAACTTCAACAAAAAAACGGATATTGAAACCAACTCAATTTTATTTATTAAAATTTAAACATTAAATTTCAAAATAATCAAACCCTTCAAACCACTTTTTTTTCTTTTTTTTGTTTATTTTTTATATATACTCAATTGTTGAAAAATTCCAATTAAACACATTACACACACACACACAACACACACACAAACCAAAAACACAAACACATTCCCTCCATGCCCACACACACACACACCACATGCACATAACTCCCCAAAAAACCAAAAACTTTATCAAAATGACACTGCTTTTCTTTACATTTAATTAATTTTATTCTATAAAAACTTTTTTTTCCAAACACTGATGTTTTCCCATCCTTTTTCACTTTGTTAATAAAGCGTTAATACATTTATTTAAAAAAATAAAAAAATTTGGTAAAAAATATTTATTTAAATAGGTAAAATAAAAATATTATATATATATATATATATAAATATATATATATATATATAAATATATATATATATAAATATATATATTTAAATATATATATTTTAAAAAATATAATTTTAAAATTTATTTTTATAAATTTATTAAAATTGAAAAAATATAAAACAATTTTATTTTTTAAAATTTTAAAAAAAAAAAAAAATTTTTTTTGTCGTAATACATTTAACAAGTAAAATAATACATTAAAACAGCATCTTGATTTGTTAGTCTATTTGTGGTTGGATGTCGGTGTATTCCACAGCTAGTCGCAGGCGCGTTTAGGTGTGACAACCTCCCCTTGGATCCTCCGATCGTCCGAGCGAGCATGAGAATCACTCGGCCATACGTAGAAGAAAACAAGATGTATGAAAGGACGATGGCCAGTAATCTGCGTATCAATTTTAATGAGTGAGCACATTTTCTGAATAGCGGTTGGTAAAGTATAAACGTTATTATCTTATTTAATTTGGGAAAATTTGTTTAGCGCGACGAGAGATTAGGCGACGAGAGATTAGGCGACGAAAACATCACTACAATCTACGATGCACTTAGAATTTTGAAAACTTTAATCGACTTTAAGAAAACCACTTCATTTTACGACGTGAACGGTGTACTTGGAAG
Source organism: Platerodrilus igneus (assembly GCA_036346225.1). Lineage (NCBI taxonomy): Eukaryota > Metazoa > Arthropoda > Insecta > Coleoptera > Lycidae > Platerodrilus > Platerodrilus igneus. Next base: position 9,270,546 of record JARFIW010001480.1, on the reverse strand, counting down.
ATGGAAAGTTGATCTAATTTATAGAGGATCGTTTGTTACACAGAGTAAAGATGCTACTTTGGTAGAATATAGGCAGTAAATTTCGCATGGTAAAACAAGTACCTAATCAAGGCTAGGAATGCAGTTTTGTTTGGTTCGTAGTAGTTCTAAGAAATTCTTTTGTGTTTCACTTTAGAAACACGCTATTTTGTTCCGATTGTAGAAGTACGAATATGATATTTGCTTCAACTATTGCTAAGCTGGATTTCCCAGTATCAAACTTAAAATTCACTCATTTGATTTTGTAAGAAACAATATGTTGCTTCAGTATGAACTGTTAGTTACAACAACAGGTGTTACTGACGTCACTTGTTTGTCTGGAATATGCTGCTGACACATGTATCCTTGAAAGCAAATGCTTAGCACTGCGTTACTACCACTTTTGAAAACAAGAATATTTTTGTGATAATTTTCATTATAAACTAAAACTAGTACTTTTAACTTAAAGAGGAAAATTTGTATAGTAACTTTTGTAATGTAATCAACCTGAACAGATCTGAATGGGTTAGAATATCTTTGTGTAATAAGTTACACCTTGCTGTAATATATTTGATCATGAATAAGGTTGATAAACCTTACTTTAAATTTACAAAGTAATTCAAGTAGTTATTTAATTTTGTTGCATTGCATTTTATTTAAAAAAAAAGAGATTCTTTTTAGTAAATTATTAGTCCAAGCTTAAAGTTTTTTATTTTGATCAAATGTGATCAAACCTAACCACAGGGAATTAGTATCTTTAAGAGTTGAATTTTGATGCCAACCTTATATAGAAAATATCTTTTTAATATTTCTTTAGGTATGTTTGCGGGACACAAACAGTGTTCCAATTTTCTATTAATCTAATTATTATACTTTCTTACAGGAACAGCCTCTTATTCTGTTAAAACAGGTTTTTGTCAGCGAAGGCGATCTTTTTTTCTTTGGGTCTCCACGTCCGTCCTTAGAAATATGCCATGCCATTAACGTGAATCAGTCCGGACTTGGTGGCGCCTATTTGTTTTAGTTTGAGTATGACCTACCAACAGATTTCGACTTACCCCCCCATTTCTCAAAGCTCTACCCAAGGAATAGACCCCTAGTTACGTCGGAAGACTTCGTTTTGCTGACACCCAACTTCTAGAGTCAGATATATATAATAAGAAGAAAAACATAACACTGACACCCAATGTGGGGCTGGTGCAATTTAGAAAAATCGCTTCAAGTTAATTGCAACAATGTGACACAAAGATAACCCAGACAGGTTATTAACAGTTCATGAGAACGGAAATGTAACTTTGTATCCGAGAGAGCAGTGCTACTGCAGGTGGCAGGTCACAGACGGTTAACATACCGCAATTACCTAGAAATAAGATTGTTACAATGTAATAAAGTGTAGAATTAAGAGTAAAGCAAACATGAGATCTGCAAGTTCCTACAGCCATGTGAGGGGCAGGTTATTATAAAAAGGCCGAGAGCTCAACGCCCGGCAGTCAGTCTTCGAACTCCATACTCGTTGCTACTCACCTTATTACAGTTAATTAAATGTTTTCGAATTAAAGTTGTTTTTACAGTTATTCAAAATTCCATGTTAATTTCTGTTTTAAGAATAAATAAATTTGTTAAGAGTTTAGAAACGATTTTTAAAAACATCGCTCCAAAGGCCCGAACCTTAACTGGCGCAGTCGTACGGATGTCAAAAGGGCGCTAAGAATCCAATAATCGGAAGATTGGTGACCAAGAATTTCAATTCGCAATTTTGACAGAACCCAAACCAGGTTGGAGGAAGAACACGAATCGACCGAATCCAGCAAAGCAAACCAACGTGGAGGAGATACAGCATCGATCGAGCCCACAAAAGAAACAGATGGAGAAATTAATGTTATTTCATTTTCTTAAAACCAATTGATCTCACAAACTATAATTGATATATGCTAGTTTTATTATTTTATTATTTGATTATTTTTATTTATGTACAGAATTTTATTTTATGCCAATATTTTTGAAAATAGTTTACAAAAGAAATTATTTTCAAACGAGCATTTATTTTGAGAAAGTGTTATTCTATAAGACTTGAATTTTAAAGAGATTTTAAAGCAAAAGAGACTTGATTTTTAAGAGTTTTTATTACAATTATTAAAACAAACCAAAAAATAAACCAAAAAGCTGACGCACATCCATTAAAATCAAACGTAACCAAAGTACAAATAATTATACAAATTAACTAGCGCAATACGAAAACGCAACGGTTAATCCAGTAAACAATAAAAAACAGAACACAAATTAACTCCATCATATAAAGCTAAACGTAAACAAGCAATTACAGAAAATATTATTTAAAACATTTACCCCTATCATTCTTTATAAATTACAGCGAAACACTCTGCAAGTAACCTGAACTATTAAACCATTGTAATTTAAAACCAGCGTGCAAATTTATACAATCCTCACAAAAGATAAGACCGATGAATGAAACATTATAGAACAAAAACGCAGCAGAAAGGATTAATTCCAGACTTAAAACCTTAGAGAAACGGCTATTTAAACAATTAACTTTTAGAACTTTTCTATAAATTAACGCAACGCATTTTGCATCACGATTAACAAGTAATTAATCCATCACGGAATAGAATAAAACGCATAAAATTACGACCAGCATTGAATTAAAACTACTCTCATTATTGCAACTTTAAACCTACATTACGGGAGATACAATTACAAGACGTGCAGCATAACTGAATACGGAGATATCTAAAAATAATCAAACGCAACATTTATGCAAGTAATTAACGAGTGAAAAAGCGAATTATTTAATAACATCTTTCAGTAAGTATTAATTACTTTAACAAGTATAATTGCATGTTATACAGCACGTACGTACAATTAAATAACCAAGAGACTAAACTACATCTTCAACTAGACATAACTTTGTGATTAAATTACAAAGATAAAGTGTAACAAAGTAATTAACTGAAAACCTGCAAGTTATATTTAGAATTCAAGGAGACGAGACAAACGAACTATACGTTTATGCAATTCAATTAAAACCCACGGAAAAAGATATAATTACAATAGACTGATAAAATCAGCAGAACTGAACAAACACAAAGCTTTAACTAACGCAAAACATACAAAGCGAAGTAAATACCGCGATAAACTATTTATCCACTCCAGATTCTTTCAGGAAGCAAAACTCAAGCAGAACTCACGACAAATTAACGCCCGCGAGATAAAAACAAGCAAATTCAAGGTTACAAGTAATTAAACCAACATTATCGAGTATAAATCTCACAAATTCATTACCGCACCGTGTAACTTACAAATAACAGCAACTACGATTCTAAAATAACCCGACGCAGTATAAACTGAAAATTAATAAATCCAAACCAAAAATAACAATACAAATAGCAAAATCAACCTCAATTTTTTAAAAAAATTGAAATTACCCAACCTAAGCGGAAAATTAATAAATCCAAACCCAAAATAACGATACAAGTAGCAAAATAAACCTCAATTTAAAAAAATTAAAATTACCCAACCTAAACGGAAAATTAATAAATCCAAAGCAAAATAACGATACAAATAGCGAAATAAACCTTGATTGAAAAAAATATTTTTTTAAATTATCCAAAAGCTAAAGCAACCCTTAACCAAAATCAGTAGTGGAGACATGAAACTTTATTTGGAGACAATCCAAATCTTTCATGGCCAGCAAACCCATCTCGAAACTCATAGGAGCATGCGAAATGTTCCCGAAAATCTTCTACAAACCCGGAGATAACGAAAAATTCATTGCTTTTACGCTTGATAATAAGTAAACTAAAAGGGCACTAACCTTAATTGCCAGTAGAGACGATCTACAGAAAAAGAGTTTAAACTGATACTAATTGCATATTTCGGAGATCAACGTAACATAAAATGCCTGGTACAAAACCTGATAAACCTCAGAATGGAACACAACCAATCCCCATATCAATTCGGAATGAAATGTCAAGACGTGAGAAATTAAAAATCGAAGAGTCCGATTAAAATATTCAACATTTAAAAACAAAAATGTATGACGAAATGGCACTAGACATATATATATATATATATATTATTATGTAGGGGGGGGGGTATAAGGTTTCTAAAGGTATATTTGTATTAATAGGGTGTATGCCAAACGATAGGATCAATATTTCAGATTTAATAATTTAAAACTATAAATTTTGCTATACTTTACATACGTTAAAGTATGTACCATTTCAAATTGAAACTTATATGCCAAAAGGTAGATAACATGACTTTATGACGTTAATATAATGCACGGTACTTGAGGTTTTATACTGAGTTGATATTTCATGAGCCAGTTGAGAGTACATTTGCCGTCGGAAAGCCGAACGCATTTATGGATATCTGCAATATAACAAAGCGTCCAGGTCGTGTATAAATTATTTGGCTTTTCCTTTTATAGAATCAAACTTTTGGACGAATTGTAAATCAAAATTTAAAGTGAATCAAAATGTAAAGGTTATTGGAGTTTAGTGAAGTGTTTTGGACCAATAGTAGAAATTTAAAATTATTATAAAGACTGTAGCGAAGGTATGTTGGACACTGAAAGAAAGATGATTTGTTATTGGATGTTATATGTTTAAAATGTTATTCTAGTAAGCTAAGTTTGTTGATTTAATAACTAAGCAAAATAAATAAGGGACTTACTTTTCGAAATTGTTCAGATAAAGACCTATTTTATGAAACCTGCGTTAAGTTGTAAAATATTAATAAAATAAAAGTTTATATGTGTATCATCGAGTATTATTTAGTAAAGTGTGAAAGAAATAAGAAACATCGAGTAAATAAAGGCGACGAGTATATAAAAGGAGTTTAAAAGTGGTTAATAGTGCAACGGGAAAGGCAACGAGTATTTAAAGAAGATTTGGAAGTGGTTATTAGTGGAACGGGGAAAGCGACGGTTATTTGTTTGAGAAGATTGGTGTTGGTTTTGGAATAGATTTGGTATAACGGCAGTAGGAGACAGGAGTGGATAAAGAAGGCATCGACGACATAAATAATTTTGGATTGATTTGAGAAGATTAAACGGCAGTAAGGACATCGTATGGATAATTGGAATAGCAGGACTAGGAGTGAATTATAATAGGACAGCGGGTTTGAATTGGATTGTGCGAAGAGAGGATTAATTGGGGTACGGAGCAGAGGAACAGGAGATCAATATACGGCGAGGAAGAATTAACGCAGGGGAAGTAGACAACGGTTTTTTTTGCTAAATTCTAAATTGGGGTAAATTTATTTCAGGTTTGGGTCATCGAAATTGTTTTAAGAACACCTGGAGGCAGTACGCAAGCGGACAACATTGGAGAATCTTTTGTGAAAGTGCGTACGGCGATTTCGAACTTGGAGCAGTTAAAAGAAGGCCTTCAGCGCGGTATATTTCTGGTAAGTACCGTAAATATATTATAACGTCAAAATTAAAGTCATAAATAGTTACATAAATTAATTTGGCATCAGGCAACTTTGATCTATTAAAATTTGGCATACATAGTAAATTCAGTACATTAAAAAGTGGTAAAACAAACGAGGGTGCAGTTTGGTTGGGTAGTGCACATCTACTCACGATTGAACTCACGGTGAGTGGTGAGAAAACCCTGAGATTAAAGTTTCAAATAGTCGAGGCATATAAAATATAGTAATTAGTAAAAAGAACCAACCAAACGTTTGCTAAAGCACCTCGATTTGAAGTCATACATTAAAAGAAAGTGAGAGAAAAAGGTGTAAAATTTTTTTAAATTAAATTAATAAAAAAGAAGGTTTAAAATGAAAGAAAGAAATAGGGGTAAAGAATTAATATAAAATATTTAAATAAGAGAAAATGGTTTAATAGCTTAAATTAAAAAGTAAAAGGAATTATTGGCAAGCGACTCAATCCCTCGTGGCTGAATTTGGGCTTGCAAAATTTTTTACGTTTAATTTAAGACCATTAAACCTCTTTTCTTAAAAAATTTTTGGCTATAAAAAAAGTTGGCCGGACCCTGCCTGTTGTTAAAATTGGTCGGTGAAACCACGAAGACCAAATTTACTATTCTTATTATAATTTGGTTAAAACAATTTGCACTCCTGTCCGATGGAAATGCGAAACGGTCGACAGGAGCCCTGTTGAATTTGATCAAATTTTTTACTTTTATTTTATAAATAAAACGCTTTACCAGAACGTTATAATAAATAATTAACGTCCCCAAAATAGAAGAAGCCATAACCTAGAAAGAAGAAGAAAATGTAATGTATTACCGCAACAGACCATACAACCCCAACGCAAATAAAAGTTACTCACCAATAAAAACTATGCAAGCCGCGAGACAAACAATACCTCAACAAAAATTCACACCCTTCAATACACAAACAAATCAACCGTGAATTAGTAACTCAAGTTTCAACAATACGAATTTTAATAATCAATATAAACATTTTTCAAAACCAACATTTAACCCAAATTTTACGAAACCCGCATTCCAACCAAGATTCAATCAAAACCTAAACCAACAAAGACCAGCATTCAGCGCGAACCCCATTAGAAATACACCAATGAATAATAATCATAACAACCCTAATAATTATTATAAACCAACACCAATGGATACCTCATCTGGTAACACCAGACAAAATAACAAGATAACACATATCCGACCAAACCCTCATCAGAAACGCAGTTTTACATCGGAAGAACTATTTCACCAAGAAGTAGAAAAATTTGACAATGACTAGAATAATTACATTCAGCCCAGTACGAACAACGAATCAAACCATGCAGAAAATTATGAACGCGACGAATAATACAAAACTTACGAAGAGGACGACGAAGAAAACTCGTGCTCAAATTTTCAAATGGACCAATTTATAAACGACCAAACTTAATAAACCTAAATAACATAAATCACCTAGTACTACCACACATAGAAATAACCCATACCGAATTTAAACTATAAATCGATACCGGATTCTCAAAAACATTAATTAGCCCCATAATCGTGAAGAAACATTATTTAGATTATGTAGAAAGAGAACCATTTAAAATTAAAACAGCCCTCAAACAACACTACACCAATTCGTAGCCAATATACCCTTACCGAGAACATTTAATGTAAAAATGAAACATAAATTTTGTATTTTTGAATTTAACGACAAATATGACGGACTAATCTAAATGAACCTTCTAAGGAAATTAGGAGCCAACATTGACATAAAGAACCGTTTATTAAGGACAAAATATGGAAAGATCCCCATTAAATTTCAAAACACACAAATCGAACAAAAATACACATAGAACCCCGAACGGAAAGAAAAATAAAAATCCCAGTAAATTCTAACAAGAAAGTAGGAATAATAAATCGTATGACATTTCAACAAGGAGTAGAAACCCCAACTGCCTTAGTACAAATAAAAGATAATTATGCAACTAGAACTATATTAAATTCAAACGACTATCCCGTAGAACTATCATTAACAGAGCCAATTAAAGTAGAGGAATTAAATTTTAACGAAATGGAAATAGATGAAATTTTAGAAAACGATTACAACCCAATAGAACATGACAAAATGTTAAGAGAAAATTTAAGTAATATCCGCTTTAATACCGACATCAATCAAGAAGAGCAAAGAGCAATTAAAAACTTATGTTTTGAATACCGCGACATATTCCACTGCTAAGGAATACCTCTAACATTCACCAACACAGTGAAATATAATATCGAACTAATAGACAACAAGCCAATCTTTACAAAAGCATATAGACTACCTCATGCTAGCCAAGAAGAAGCTGACAGACAAGTAGCAGACTTATTAGAACAAGACATAATCCAGCACTCCACCTCACCATGGAGCAGTCCCGTGTTAATAGTACCTAAGAAGTTAGACGCAACCGGAAAGAGAAAGTACATAATGGTAATAGACTACAGAAAGTTAAACGAAAAAAACTATAGACGGCAAATATCCACTACCAAATATAAGCGAAATTCTAGACAAATTATGCAAATGCCAATATTTTTCAACATTAGACCTAGCATCAGGATACCATCAGGTAGAGATGGACGAAAAAGATATATCAAAAACAGCTTTCAGCACACCTAGAGGACATTACGAATACAAACGAATGCCATTTGGATTAAAGAACGCACTCGCTACTTTCCAGAGAGTCATGGACAATATACTACGAGGAATACACAATGAAAAATGCCTTGTGTACCTAGACGACATCATAGTTTATTCCACATCATTAGTAGAACACATAGAAAGATTGAAAGAAGTATTAGAAAGACTAAGACAAGCACATTTCAAAGTACAACTAGACAAAAGTGAATTTTTACAAAAGGAAGTATCATTTTAACATATAATAACACCCCAAGGAGTAATGCCAAATCCCGACAAAACAAATGCAGTTCTAAATTACCCTCTACCAAAGACAATTAAAGAAATTAAAGGATTTCTAGGACTTAGTGGTTACTACCGCAAATTCATTAAAGGTTACGCTCAGATAACCAAGCCCCTGACAAATTGTTTAAAAAAGGGAATCAAAATTGAACACACCCCTGAATTTATTAAAGCCGTAGACAAAATTAAAAATATATTAACGAATCACCCTGTATTAGAATACCCAGACTTTTCAAAACCATTTATACTGACGACAGACGCATCGAACGTAGCATTAGGTGCAGTATTGAACCAAGGAAAAGTAGGTAGCCATAAACCCATCAGCTACGCATCTAGAACCCTAAATGAAACCGAGCAGAAATATAGCACCATAGAAAAAGAATTATTAGCCATAATTTGGGCAACAAAATATTTTAGACCTTACTTATACGGAAGAAAATTTTACATATACACCGATCATAGACCACTAGTATGGCTATGCAAACTTAAAGAATCAAATTCAAAATTACAACGATGGCGAATCAGACTAGAAAAATATGATTACGAAATTATATATAAAAAGGGAATTTATAACAACAGCGCAGACGCTTTAAGTAGAATCCAACTCAATGCATTAGAAACGGAATCCATTGTAGGAAACGTAGACGAAGCAGAAATAAGGGAAGATCTTCGTCACTGTAGCTAGAGGTGGGCATGTACACTTGTATTATTACTGTGTTTACCGGTTTAGATTCTAATCTAACCATGAGTACTCTTTCGTTCTTTTGTAAGTAATTTTCTACACAGTATCCTATCTTTTCTGCATAACTATCCCCACACCCAAATTTCCGTCCTCTGCTCCTGTATGAATTACCCTGAAGTCTCCACTCCAAAATCCCCCACCTCTGGCCACCGAACTTCGCTGATCCCTACTATGTCTAGTGATAACCTATTCATTTCGATTTTTAGGATCTCTAGCTTACCTACTTGCTTCATACTTCTAACATTCCACGCTCCGACTCGCAGAATGTTCCCGACTCTAATTTTTAACTTTCCGATCGCATCCTCCGAAGTAGTCCCTCCCGGAGATCCGAATGGGGGACTATTTTAACTCCGGAATCTTTTACCCCAGAGAATGCCATCGTGTTTGTTACAATTTAAGTACGCTGTGTACTTGGGAGATAATGTGGTGGTTTCCCGTTGCCTTCCACATCGCGGTAGTGTGTCTTAGACTGCCATACCGACCCCTATGGTCTCTGCCAATCTAAGTACCGAAAGAGCCGCTGCCCTCTTTCGGGGACCTGTCTTAGTCTGGTTCCTCACTAACGACCCTACTACTTTGGTTGGACCTGTAGTTTGGCTCTTTAGCTCATTAGAACACGCAAGCCATTTCACCTGTTCTAGTAATTTAGAACTTCGGCAAGGTGCAGGTCCATTCAAAATGGTCCTTGTGAAGTACAACTATTAAAATTTTCAAATCATTACAAAAACTGTGAAGCCAAACAAGTGCAAATAAACAACTTGAAAATTCAAAAAGTTACAGAAAACAAATGGATAGCCATCTTCCCAACAGAAGTAGTAGCAACCATCCACTGCAATCAAGATGAAAATAACCAAGCATTAATCGGAAGCAAACTAATTACCCTTAAAGAAGACTGTTATGTAAAATTGAAAGACGAAGTAATCAGAGTTTACCAAGGTCCCATAGCAACAAAGAAATTTGCAAACCTACCGGAATTACAGTTCAAGATAGAACAACAAGAAGACGAAGAAATAGTCAAGAAACCCATAAAGCTAGAGCATCTAGACTTAGACGACCTCAACCACACCATGAAATTAGTGGAAAGTTACAAAGAACATTTAAGTGAACTCAAAACGCCAAAGTTACATTATGATAATATAAGCGTTTGGACAATTGGGTTAATCATTTTAATAATTTTTCTAATTATATATGTATTTTACAAAATGTATTTTAGATATAAGAAGAAGAAGACATAAGAACAGTTTTAGATTTAAGAAAACAAAGAGAAATAAAGAAACGATAAGTGTAGCCTTAGAAACAATGAATTTTAAATAATGAAATTGAATAATGAATTTTATGTATTTAAAAATTAAGTAAAACCTTAATTTTTCATTTACGGTGGGAGGAGTTTTGTATCCTCCAATTTACCTATATATATATATAATATATATATATATATATATATATATATATATATATATATTGAATCTAATAGGAATTATTAGAAATTGTTAAATAAAGTATAAGTTCATTGCAACAATGTAATACAAGGATAACCCAGACAGGTTATTAACAGTTCATGAGAACGGATATGCAACTTTGTATCCGAGAGGACAGTGATACTGCAGGTGGCAGGTCACAGACGGTTAACATACCGCAATTACCTAGAAATAAGATTGTTGCAATGTAATAAAGTGTAGGATTAAGAGTAAAGCAGACATGAGATCTGCAAGTTCCCACAGCCATGTGAGGGAGCAGGTTATTATAAAAAGCCCGGGAGCTCAAGGCCCGGCAGTCAGTCTTCGAACTCCATACTTCGTTGTTCAAGCTACTCGCCTTATTACAATTAATTAATTATTTTCGATTTAAAGTTATTTTTTTACAGTTTGTTACGTTCATTTTCGTAAATAATTAATTAGTGTATATACAATAATTTTTATCTTAAATTCCTTTGGCGTTCAACACAGAAATTAATTCCATTAATTAAAAATAACCCCTTCGTGTATTAAAATTTGTATTGTAATTAATAATAAATATCCTATCTATGTCAGTTGATGAATCTTGGTGCTTCATTCGAAAAATAAATATCCTTTCTAAGAATTTCGTCCCGTGGAATTTACGCCTTAATTAGATAGGCGACTACAGCGGTCCAACACATACACATACAGACTTCATACATACACTCCATACACGCACACACTTCATGCATCCACTCATTTCTGTTTGGTTCTCCTTCGTTTGTTTTCGTTTTGGGTATTTTTTTCTTCTTCACCCGTGTGGGTCCGGGAATAGAATAGTCCCATGGTACGACCTGCCTGTCGTAAGAGGAGACTACAGCGGTCCAACACATACACATACAGACTTCATACATACACTCCATACACGCACACACTTCATGCATCCACTCATTTCTGTTTGGTTCTCCTTCGTTTGTTCTAGTTTTTGGTATTTTTTTTCTTTTTCGCCCGTGTGGGTCCGGGAATAGAATAGCCCCATGGTACGACCTGTCTGTCGTAAGAGACGACTACAGCGGTCATACACAACATCTATACACACCCACTCTATACACACACACACACACCCATACCCACATACACATACATAACGGCACTGGAATTCGATTTTGATTTCGTTGGTGTTATTCTTAGGGTTCTTGTTTTTTTTGGGCATGTGCTTATTGTTTAGTATTAAGCTTTTTGGTTTATTTTTCTTTCTTCTTTTTTTTTCTTTTTTCCATCGTTCCTTTCGCTTTACAGTCCTGTCCCTATTCTTTTGCTGGTCTTCTTTGCTGTCGGTTCTGCTACTGATTGTTTTCCGTCCATCCACTCCTGTGGTAGGTGCTTTCTAGTCCGTCTTTCTTTCTTTGAAAATCACGACTTAGTCGACTTTAGGACTAGTCAGCATTTCTCTTTTTCGGTTTTCGTTCGTTGCGATTTTTCGTTACCACAGTTGAGAGTACATCGTTTCCTTTTACCAGTGTTCCTCCTCTCTTCTTCTCGTACTCCCTGGTTGTTCCTTTTGTTTACTTGAGGCTTGACCTTTGGGTCCTCTTCTGGCTGTACTGTTCGTTTTCTTCCTCGTTCCTTTTTATTACTTTGGGTTTTCGCGAGAAATCAATTTCTTTGTTGAGGTCGAAAACTTCCCTGTTTCTCTTTCTGAGATGCATCCGTCCTCCGACGACTTTTTCACTGTACATGCCATTCCATCTTTGTCCTCGACGATTGTTACCTTTCCCTTCTCCTTTTACTATGTCCTTTTCATTTTTGGTTTTGATCCGGTTCTTTAGTCCGTCGAGCCGGATGAAAATTCTTTTTTAGTTTTTTGTTTTTTGGAGTGGTTTTGTTAGTTTTTTTTTGTAACGAGTTTTCTTTTAATTTCCAAGCGAATTTTTTTTTTGTTGGTCCTACCCACTCCCATTATTTTGCTTCCCGACCATGACCTTTTAATTTTGCTGGGTGGGGGATTTGTTACGTTCATTTTCGTAAATAATTAATTAGTGTATATACAATAATTTTTATCTTAAATTCCTTTGGCGTTCAACACAGAAATTAATTCCATTAATTAAAAATAACCCTTTCGTGTATTAAAATTTGTATTGTAATTAATAATAAATATCCGATTTATGTCAGTTGATAAATCTTGGTGCTTCATTCGAAAAATAAATATCCTTTTTAAGAATTTCGTCCCGTGGAATTTACGCCTTAATTAGATAGGCGACTTTCCAAGTATTTTAATAATTAAATGCTGGTGTGTTTTCCCTTTTTTAAAGAATTCGGCGAATTTATTTTAATAAAATTAGGGTTTTCCTGGTTTATTTCCTTGCTTTGGTGCTTTAACAAATGTAACAATTCATTTGCTGTTCGATTAACGACCAGAAAACACGTTGTTTTGTTTCGCTCGTTTTCTTGATGCGAATTTCCGGCACGCATTATTTAGCGTGGTGAGTATATGGAGTTTATATATAAAACAATACGTTTCGGTTTCATTAAATTAATTTATTGTTTGTAACTATTCTAGCTTCCTACGGGGGACACGTTAATCCCTTGAGCTGCGCTTCTTTTGGGGGACTGCGAAGTCAAATGCGCTCCGCTTGGACGTAAGTTTGCCTGTTCGCTGACGCAGACCAGCGACTGGTTCCACCCTGATGCCAGTTACTCGAGAGTGAGTTCTGTTTTTGCTTTTCTTGGTGAACGCTTCTGATTTCGGAATCAGAACGCCTGGGGTTTTACCGGTCAAAGGTGGCCTTCCTAAATTTAATTCTTTACTGAACTATTTTGGCATTTACTGCTCTTTGGTTAGTATCTTACTATTTGTTTTAAAATTTCTAAAAATCTACTATATGTTTGTAAATTTAGCTTAAGTTTATACTTACGATATTTTAGAGCTGTGGTTTTTAGGGTTGCGTTTGTTTCTCTTTTTTTCTCTAGGTACTGTCAGGGGGTAGTTGCCTAAAAACTACAGCTCGCCATTTTCATGGGTAATTATTTTTGGATGTTTAAGGGGTGTTTATAATGTAATATGTAAATTGGGGACATTGCCTTTTTTTGGGGTTGGGTTTGGGAGTACTGTTTTTTGTATATATATTTTGTTTTTAATTATAAGTTCTTTCTTTTCCGTTGTATGTTTTGTTCTGAGTGTGAATGAGTGAGTGTTTTTATATATATTTTTTTATTTTTTTTCAGGCTCTCCTTTACTTATAGGTATAAGACCCCGCCCACTCGCCGCCTGAGCCTGGACTTACTTTCTTCTTTCTTTTCTTGTTTTTTTTATGTTACGTTAATGTACGTAGCATAAAAAGTTATTCAAAATTCCATGTTAATTTCTGTTTTAATAATAAATAAATTTGTTAAGAGTTTGGAAACGTTTTTTAAAAACATCGCTCCAAAGGCTTGAACCTTAACTCGCGTAAGCTTAAATAAATTTTTATTTTACAAGTTTAAAAAAATTTTTTATAAGCAATGGATACTTTGCATATTTGAACGTGGTTTTTGATTCTGAACAACATTTCATAAAAACAATTTTTGAAATTATCAAAAATAAAGGTACTTTACTCTTGCACCAAATTCATATTTATTGACGTATATGACTAATAAATTTAGCTATTTGAAGGTTTTATTTTAGGTTTCAGAAGAAGCAGAACTTTTTATAAAGAGTAACTTTTTTTGCTAAAACTAATAATAAAAAAGTTTTCCATATGCCGCCAACTTAAGTAGACACACTGTATATAGATGTGAAATTAGCCTAAAATTTATTTTAAATGTTCTAAACATTTCCTTTAGTTACGGACTTAAACAATCGAAACCTTCCCGTACGTTACAATTTTACAAAAAGCGATTAATTCTCAAATATTTTAATAGAAATACATAGCCCCTGGTATTACAATGAATATATAGTCACAGGAATTCACTTTCCTAATAACATCAAATTACAATCTAATTAACTGAAGAAAACCACGTCACAATGATGATTATTATTAATGCAGATAACGAAAATGATAATGGGATATTCATTACCGATTAAACACTACAATATACCTTTTATACCACTTACGTGAAAATGAAACCTCACAATTAAACACAGACTGCAATAAAAAATCTTAAAAATATCCATAAGCTTAAAAATATACATCAGAAGAGGCACATAATTCGTACTGGAATTTCGTAGCATCAAATCAAACAGGCTCTGGAATGTTAACTTCAGATTTGTGAGATTTGTGTCCTTTTTAAAGAAGGCTTGGCCTCGGTTACTAACACGTCAAGACGCAACTTTTCGGATATTTTCGTAACCGTTTGTTAATAGTTTTCTAATCGCCAATTACAATACAACAGTTTAAATTACTATAATGTTTTAAATAAATACAAGTAAGTATAACTTGTTTGTACGTAATTTCTAGGGTTAGAAGGGGAATATTTGAAGGTTACTCCTGTCGTAAAAGTACGAACTTATGCTGGCAAATACTAAAGCAGGTATCACTTCGTATCCCGCGTCGCAGTTACCGCGTTCCGATTAACCACAGCGGAGTGGTAATCACGCATTACGGTACGTTTGGAGTTAACAGGTGCATATTCATTTACAAAACGACCTACTGCAATAAATAGCAGTAATGTTAAGAGCAAAATACGTCATGAAATTATTGCAATAAAAAGTGTTCGTAATGTAAATAATCAGTAGTCTGAAGGTTAGTTTGTTAGTGTAATAATTAAATTGATTGTTTAGTATCGAATGCAATATGTATAGTGCAATTGTTTTGTTTGTTATTGTTGTTATACAAGAATGTTGCGCTCAAGATATTGGTGATTCGTGTTATGGTCCTGGATCCATTGCTACAGCTGTGATTGTTACAATTATTGTTACTGTGTTACTGATTTGTATTATATTTGCGGTATGGAAAGGCTACCTGAAGAACAGACGAGGTAAGGGGAATCATTAATATAATAATTATATTATTAAATGCAAGGATATAGTAGATGTTTACATACTAACATACGATAAACAAACCCACTCAAATCCGCGTATAAGTAGAAAGGGTAATTCTTTTTGATAGGTGTGTAAAAGGTTCGGAACTATTAGAATTCAACCGAGTAAATTACAAGTTGCATATAAGGAAACCAAAAAGTTGTGGTTACCTTGGCAATGAATGTATAAGAATGTGGGTGAATTATTTCCTAGGAACGTGCTAACCTTGAAGATTTGGAATTTTACCATAGGTACGAAGTTGGAAATTATCCGAAATTGTAGGGGTATTAAGACAGAATTTCATGTAGAGGTAGTGATAAAACGATGTAGTGGAATAAACCAATTACTTATTTAAAACAGATTATTTCCATAAATCTCTTGTCATAAAAATCTAACTATGAACCTCCAATTGAAGTAACATCTTCGCTAACCACTTACACAATATGCAAACGAATAAATTTAACTCTGACCTTTGGAATCGTTACGAGAAATGATACATAAAAGAAATATTTCAAAATTTTAACAAATATTTATTAAAAGTTTATTTTTAAAATCTTTTTGTTTAAATGGAAACGTGCTAGAAATAATTATTATTATCAATATTTATTAACGAGAGGGATAAATCTGATGAGATATCAGTATTGTCTGTCACGAACCTTCTGATATTGTCTACCTATTCTCAAAATAATGTAAATTTGCCATAGATTTCCTCTCCAGAGACCTTGTTGATTCACATTTCAACTTTCTAACTTCATATTTAAACAGGTCCGAACTACACACCTGGTACACTGAGAATGTGCCTGGAAAAACGCGAACAAGTGGGCGGTATGAGTAAGAAAGTAATTCTTTGTATACAAAATTACTTGCTGTAATTAAGTTAGTAGATACATCAAAAATAATATTATATTTTTATAATATATACTCTTGGAGGTTGTCATTTGATTTATCGAATATTAAACAGAAATCGTATTAGATTTGCAATGAAAATGCAGAAAGAAATCGATGCACACATGTTAAAGAGAAAATAGACACAAATGAAATGTTTTGAGATTCAAAATAATTTATTAAAGATTGTTCTCTCTTTCTCTTCTACGCTCGCTCATACGCGCCCTCTTGCTTTCTTTCTTAGTAACAGCCTCAACGTTGGTTTGATTCGGCTCTTCACTGCTTTCTATCCTAAGCTCTCTTTTAGTGTCTTGTAACTACGTAACTATGCCGTTTTAAATCTGGTCTATATACTCGAGCTTTATTACACCCCCGCCGTCGAGGTACGCGAGACACTATATCAGTTGGTAACAATGTTAGATAATGTAAAAATTGACGCGCAAATTATAGATGACGTAACACAATTATATAAAATTTCTCCATCACATAAAAAAGAAACGGAAATGCTACTCACATAATTTGCAGGGCTTCTTGCAGAAATACTCTATGATGGTCGGCGGCGGCTTCGCTAATCTTTCTCGGGCGTGGGAATTCGCTGAGCTCTGGTCGAATCCAAATTTAATTATCTTCTGTCTATATGTAGGGAACGATAGGAACTGGTTTATAAGGAACGATAGTCCAGAGAAGGCAAAAAGGGACCTACATAACAAAAAAGATACGATAAGACACCAAAGACCACAACACTTGTTCACATCTCGGAGGCTAGTTTTACACGTATCCGGAAATCCACCTTTTTCTCTTTGGCCCACCGCGTCGGCGCAAATCTCGCGCAACGCACTATCTGAAGTGACGGAAATACGCGCACAAGTCTTTTTAAATTCATTGGCGCGAAATCCTTACAAATTAAAACTTATAAGAATGTTTACGGCCGATTTCGGCACGTAACAGCTTTTGCAGTCTTCTACCTAATTTACCTTCTACTCTACTTTGTATGCCCCAGGATATCTATTTTCCAACTTCGCTATCTTTTAATTACTTTCTTCCTGAAACATTTCTAGTACCTTATCGTTATTAACTTTATTGTCCAGCTAATTTTAAGCATTCTCATATAGTATCACGTCTCGAAAGATTTTAACCTACGAACTCTTCTCGAATGTCCATGTTTCGCAGCTTTTTTTAGGCTTTTCATAACCGTTAAAGCTTTTTTCTAGATTCCAACATCGCGTCTTCCATCTCAAAGGATTTTCTTATTTTACATCCTTATTACTTCCACTATTATTTTAAATCCAACCCCTCTTAATCTCTCCGTCTGTAACCTGACTTACTAAGCCACTAAATTCACTTTAATCCTAGCCATATCCAACGTGAACGTTCATAGAGCATATTTCCACATTCGTATTTCTTTTTTTTCCTTTTCTCTATCTTCTGTAGTAATTTTTGACCTTCCTTAGGATTCAAATAGAACAGCTTGTCGAAATAGGGCCGGATTGTAAGAATATGTACTACGGTTTCCCGCGTTTCATATTATTGCACAATCGTTCAATATAACGTACAATTACGCAGCAAATTACGCGCCCTTTGTATCAAATACCAAACACCTTTAAAAGTGATACAATGGTTACTAGTTTAAGCACAAACTAAATAAAACGGGTACTCACGTGTGTTTCTTAACATCACGGGATCCTTGTTGTTTCTGGATGGGTCGGCTACGCCATTGTTGAATCAGATTTTATTCGTCCATTCTCTTTTCCCCTCGTACCGAAATGATAGGAGCAACCAGGTATAAGGAACGACAGAAGGTAGATATAAGGAACCTACACGCTAAAAAGAGAAAAGACACACGCAACACCGGTAGATGTTATTAGCTTCAGATCTCGTGGCTTAATGACGTCTCATCACACCGCGCGCACTTGCGCAAATTCGCTCCGTGCAGGCGCGACTCGGGGACGACGGAAATTGACAAGTTTATTTAAAAATAATCGCGGGAATTTATTTACATATTTAACAATGTACATTGCCGATTTTAGCATGTAACATATGGTCCCTACCAACCGCTGTCAATTTGGTAACGTTTCGACAAAAACACATCTATTATCTTCAGGCTCTATAGGTTGAGTGGTGAATTACCTGTTTAACCTATAGAGCCTGAAGATCACAATTACGATTTTGCTGAAACGTCACCAAATTTACAGCGGTTCACTTCAGAACCAGCCAGCTTTGCGGAATAATACCCAGAAATAATATATAATACTGTCAGGTTACCCTGGAACTCTCGTGCCTCAGCGTTGGGTTGCTATAATACTGTGAGGTTTTGTTTACGCCTTTGGCTCCTTTAATTTCAACGGCTGTTCTTTCCAATAAATTATTAAGTTTGTTTGTAGCAACTCTACGAAGACATATATCTCTTCCTTTGTTATTTGAAACGTGTTGGTTTTTACGTTTGGCACCTAGAAATCGTTATTTTTAACATGCTCAACGCTTTTAAAACTGTTCCATAGTACTTCATTATCAATTCAATATGCTATCATTTTACCCTAAATTATAATTTCTTATTCTCTTTATTTACATACATGCTATAATACATAGTCCCTAACTAAATCTAATTAAGATAAATTATTCCTACATTAATCACGCGTTAAACTAAATCGATATTCCCCAATTATCCACTATTTAAGATAGAAAATAATTGTTAAAAATCTTTTAACTAAATAAATTTATTTTACTGTATCCAATCGCTCTCAACCCTATGAGTTCACTTATGTCCTTATGTATTCTACTGACCCTTTTAATTACACGATATTATCCCCCTACTTTAATAGAAAGACTAGCAAAATTTAATTTTGTTATCTTTGTATTCAAATACCCTAAAATTAATTCGTTATCTACACTTATTGCTATACCTATCTCTATTATTTTCTATACCTATTTCTACTTCTTATATACCTATCACTACTCTTATACCTATCACTATCTATTCACACCTAACACTATTTATCTTTATCTATCACTATCTATCTACACCTATTTCTATTTCCCACTATTTATCACTATCTATCTCTACACGGAATCCTTATTTAAATCTAACTCGTTTCTTTATTCTAAATACTACTCTACTAACGTACCTTGCTACCTTAATCTTAACATTTTCTTCTATCACTACCACCATGTCTACCACTATTTCTCTATATTCTAAATTCCCCCTATCTTCCTTCATATTTCTTTCAGACAAACCAAACGATACTATTTTACCATTATCACATTTTCCCTCTGTGGAAAACCTTACGTACCTTCTAGAATTTCCAGACCTCTGCTTTAACCAGAATGCGTTCTTTAAATGTAACTTGACCCGAAACCTTTTTAAAATTATACCTCCCCCTAACATTTACATGATTTCCTGTTGGACCATATTTCTGCATGTTGCGGATATTGAATACATTTTTGTATTGAGTTATCAACCTCTAATACATGTTCATAACCCAATGTTGTGCTCGCTTGTACTCCTACTAGCTCGGAATGTTTTCTTAATAAATTTTGTACTCCTTCAACTTTCTCCTCTGGACATTTAAAAGTATTTATTTCATTAACTTCTTCATCTACTTCTATCATATTTACCTTTAACCTAGTGTCATCTTCAGTGACCTCATATCTACCAATCGAGGGCAACTCTACGTCCCTTACCTTCGCCAAACTCTTCTCCCAATCAATTATTATTCCCATCTTCCTCATACAATCTACTCCTATAATACTTTTAAATTTGAGTCTAGGAACGCTGATAAACTCCTGCTCACAGCTTACTGACCCAATTTCTACCCTTAACATAACCATACTATTGACTACCGCAAATCTTTTCTTGTTAGGAGCTATTAAATGACTGATTTATCCGCATAACTCTATTTTTAATTCCCTCTTAGACCTCCTGGACGAATTCCTCCGATATCAAACTCGCCTCCGCTCTTGAATCGAGCAACGATCCAACACACCTATTTAAAATTTTAATATCAGTTACCGGCAAACAAATTTTCTCTACCTCTTTTGGTTCCTTCTTTTCTTCGATGTCCATCAATTCGCGTGGATGTTCATACTTACAAATCTTAACTTCTAGTGGTTTGTCATTTTTTAAAAATCCTGCCTCGTCTCTCCACTAGGTCCTGGTTGTTCTTCCACAACTTGTGCATAAGTTCTTCTGCTCGCGTCCTGTCCCTCACATCTCTCCACGTTCGTCGACATCCTATTAATCAAGGGTGAACTATGTTGCCTTTGTACTGCGGGCCTTGGAAAAGCTCCCCTTGTGCTGCTGTTACTCCTAAAATAATTTCCCCTTAGTCCCCAATTATTCCTAAAATTTTGATTCGTCCCCCTTTGGTTGTATGTGTTATCTCTCCTACCTTCGAATCGTAGTGCATTAATATTCCCGTCCCTACTTTTCCGAGGTCTTAACGAACGTACATCATCATACCTTTGCAGGTACTCCAAAAATGTCTCCTTTTCCACTGTTTTGTAGAGCAACGTGTTGTTTAACCTCACTCTCAAAATGTCTCGATAAATATTTTATAATTTGACGATCCGTCAAAGGTGGATTTAATTGTTTCGCAATACTATATTTTCTGATCGCGTATTGTTCCCAGGATCCTCTAAATTCTCCCTTATATCTCCCTGCAATTAGGTCATCCCTAACCTGATCCTGCCTATGATCGCTCCAATAATGCTTAAGAAATTTTTCTTCGAAATCTAAATATGAACTAATCTACTAAATTATACCAGACTTCCGCGTTATCTTTTAACAGCGCCTTAACCACATTTAACTTAGCTTGTCCGTCATATAAATTACACACCAATGTCCGAATATTATTAATGAAAATTTGTGGGTTCACCCTTTGTCACCAAAGAATTTCATTTGTTGCTCAACTGACATGTTGTTCGCAAAAAATCTTGGGCTCTCCCCCGCTAAAGCACTCATATTTTGTTTAATCCCTGTCATATCTCTTTCAACTCTGCCTATCTGGCCTCTACATGACTCACTCACCTCAGTTATTTTTCCATTAATTTCCTCTTCACAAAAAATTCTGACATCCGATCTTAACTGTACAATTTCACTCTGAACACCAACTATATTCTTTCATTCCTTTCAGCTCTCATTTCAACCTCCCCCATTTTTACTGTTAAACTATTTTTGAAATCAGAAAATTCCTTAGTTGACCTCTCTATCTTCTCACTTAAGGTTTCTATCAATTGCTCAAACTTCCGGTTCGATTCGGCACTCATCTGCTTTACTCTTCTTTTTGATTCTTCACCCATTTCCCTAATCTCCTCAAACTTCCGGTTTGATTCCTCTCTACCTAGTCGCATTTCCTCTATCATTCTCATTATCAGCTCATTTCCTTGCTCTCCCGATTCTCTATTTAGGGGTATATAAGGTCACATGGGAGGTACACTTAATGTGATCATCACCTTGCATAAAATCAACAACCAGCCACAATCAATAAAAGGAAGCACATTCTGTAATAATTTAAAAACATTAATCAAAATAAATAACTTTGGAAGTTATTCAATACATTTCTAAACATTTAAAAACATTCTCAAGCGCCAAAGCCGATACAAATCACCGTGTATAATGTAAAAGGAAGCTCATTCTGTAGAATAAATAATTCTGGGTGCAATTCAGTTCATTTTACAAACATTTAAAGCATTCGTAAACTCCTAATAAATACAAATTAGGTATATTTAAAAGTGAAACAAATCTTTTTAAATCTCGACGCATTGCGAAAGGAATGGAAGGCAATAAAACGCATAAAACAAACTTTTGAAAAACAAGTATATTTCATAACGCAATAAGGTATAAATATTGAGGCGAAAGCCTACGTGATGTTTGAAATGTAAAACGCCACATTTAAAGGAAACCTAACATAGGTAAACAAAGTATGGAAATTATAATTTTGGATGTACGTGCAGAATTAAGGTTAATATTTAAAAGTCCCTGTACAAAATTACAACTACGTGATGCTAAAAGGTACAAAGTACCATTGGCTAACCAAATTCATAATATAAAGCTTATTGTCTACGTGAATTTTGGAGCGTCTGAGCAATGCATAAAGTAAGCAACTCGAAGTAAAACCCAACCGGCTGCATGATAGCGCAGTGCAACACCTCTGTCATGGCGGAATAACAAGATAGCGTGCGGTCAACCAATAACAGCACGTGAGACGATTTGTCTATATAATGTATCAACACTGATAACAAAGATTCATTCCATAACCGATGCACGAACTGTACCAGTCGTAACAAAATTATTACGTAGATTTCAACTTAGTGAAGTTAAATTAAAAATTATAAGTGAAAGTCACATTAATTAAAATTTCAAGTGAAGAAAACAGTATAAGTGCGCGTTTAAACATGAGTGTATAAAAATCTGCCGTTGGCTTACAACGTAAGTCTAAAATTAATTAGTAATAAACGAAATCTCTACAATTCATTATTTAGGGCTCGAATTAAGCACGGAAATAAAATTCAAAACAATAGATCAATACTCCAAGTACGGAAGTAAAGCTCAAAACAATACTTTAATGCTCTAATCAAGTACGGAAGTAAAACTCAAAACAATACTTTAATACCAATACTTCAATACATGCAAGTACTAAATACAATAAATAGGAATACTCTAAATTAAGACGTTGAGATTACAAGTAAAGCTCTAAGCAACACGTTCATTCGAAGCCACTCGTTAAGCTGCAGAAGAACAGTCCGAAACATTGGTTTGCATGCAGAGTTGCGGGTCAACAACCACTAAACTAGAACTGATTTGAAACAGGAAATTCCCGTGGGAATCAATCGGAAGAATACCAGGTTAGAATTAAATTTTCAATTCATAACATAAGTTTTATTTTGATTATTTTTCGCATCCAAATTTCAGCGAATACAATTGCACCATTCGACATTATTTCGTATAGCCTACACGCAATTCAACTGATAATTTTTGATAATTTCACTGGTAATTTTGCCTATATAAAAAAAACAAAAGGTTTCCAATCTAGTTAACCCTCCATTTAATCTGACAGATTGAATTATATTATGTCAATTGATAAGCTCTAATATAAAATGAGTCGATTTGGGGATTTGTCTTTGCAAACAATTGATGAAAAAGTGAAAGGAAATGTACCCATCAACACCATCAAGTCAAACACCTCCGTGTGGAAACAATTTTCTGCGTTTTGTGATCAGAAATATGTCGTATTGAAGGCTGACACCACTGAAGAGGAACTGGCGGATATTTTAAAAGACTGGGGATACAACATGAAGAAGTTTAACGGGGATGATTATAAGGAAAGTACAGTGAAGGCAATGTGGAATAAAACTGCGAAGTTACTCCAAGATAAATATTCGACCGAGTTCAACGTGAAAATAAATCCGTTCTCTGATGCTGTTTTCAAAGGAGCCAGAGGGGCTCGTGATGCTTAAACGCAAGGCTCTGCAAGCCATACCAGAAAAACGAAAGGCGAGTGCAGTAGCTCTAGAAGACAAGGATTGGGATACAATGGTTAATGCATGGGACGAAGAAACACCTGAGGGATTACAAAAAATTTTTCATGATTGTCTCAGTGGAGTTAGCTTGGCGAGGTGGTGAAGGATCCAAGACAATGATATATCACTTCCGAGAAGAGAGGCAAAATGATGGAGAACTCACTGGCAGAATTGAATACAATCCAATTTTCAGCAAAACTACGCAAGGTGGTGACAAAAGTTGTCTGATAGTAAGTGGTTGGCCGAGAATACAGTAGTCCCCAATAAGTGTCCAGTGAGACTCTTTAGAAAATTACAAGTTAAGAGAACTGAGAAAATAACGACAGATAGATTTTCCTGACTCCAAATCCGAGCTGGGGAAATCCAGGTAGCAGTGGCTGGTATAAAGATGTTCCAGTAGGCGAGAATATGATTGCGAAGTGGGTGAAGGAGTCAGCGAAAAGGCCGGTCTTGATGTCGGAAACAAGAGAATCACGAATCATTCAAGTCGTGCAACAGCTGTTTCTAATCTGGCGAAATCAGGAGTTGGAGAACAACAAATTATTAAAATTACTGGGCATGCGACTACTCATTCAATTCGGCCTTATCTACAACTGGATCAAGAACATCATAAAGCGATTCTGAAGAAGCTGCGTAAATATGAGCGCAATGAAGTGAATATAATGCAAAATTCCATTCCCTTCCCGTTGCACACCCACAGCCTTCCACTTCCTCTGGACCGATCACCAATAACGCTGATTTGAATAAAAATTGTTCTAATGTCTATAACAATTGTATTTTTAATTGTAACACACTGAATATGAATTAAATCAATAATTGTGGGTATTTAATTTTGAACTATGGATTTTGTCTCATGATGGAATTGTATTGGACAAAATTTGGATGGAAAAATAATCCCCGAATACCACTCGAGCTTCAAAATTAATCGGGTATTTCTAGGTTCCTGCAACCAAACGAAGTCGTCAAGTTTTCAGAAAATCACTCGCGCTTCGCGCTCGTGATTTTTTAAACTGAAAACTTGACTCTTCATTTGTTTGCAACGAACCTATCGGGAATTACCTGATAATTTTGAACCTCTTGTGGTATTACATGTGAATATTTGAAACTTACATGTACTTAGATATCTTGTATAAAGGGTCATCAAAAAATTTGGTGATACTTAGAAAATACGTTAAAAGAAAGGGAAAGGTTCATTGAACGTTCAACGATACATTCAATATAGTACATAGTTATTTTTGCTGGCTTTAATTGCTTAAAAGGGGTTATAAATTATGGTTATGAACAAATTCAATATTTATTTTAATTTTGATTCAAAACTTCTTAAATAGCATATGACAGTACGAAGGTTGTAGAGTTGGAAATTGTACATATTTCGTAGCTTATTATACAAATTTTGACGAATTCGGTTTATCTTATTCAGGTACATGAAGTGTTAGAGGGGAGGGGGTAAAAATTCTTTATTATCATATCGTCGTGCACTCTGTGCAGGGGATAACTGAGCTAGTCGGGGCATACATTTTATTGTGTTGTTTTTAAAATAGATATTTTAGAGGCACAGAGACAAGGCGATCAACAGGTAATTGATCGTAAAAATTAGGCGCGACATCGTAGCTATATATATATATATATATATATATATATATATATATTAGGTAGTTATTTACAAAAAGTAAGTTGATAAATACTAACGTATTACAGTTAATAAGATGAAATAATAACTTAGTGGCGTAATTGGTAAACTCGCATGGTACTAGAAAGACTAAGATACAGATTCAAGTCCTGTCCAAGACTTTATATTTTCCATTCTAGCTAGATTTTAAATGACCATTTGGGTTTTGCATAAAAGTCTAAGTTATTATTTCATCTTATATATATATATATATATATATATATACACACACTGAACGCATAAGTAATTATAATAATTTTAAATCAAACGCATGGAAGCAAAAAGGGAGCTTGCAGGTATGGAAAATCAATAATTTTAAACGCAAATTTTCCATTTACATAAAAGTCACCGTTCGTTTATACAAATACTAAGAAGGGAAGAATGTAGGAATTGTTATTTTCAAAAGACGGTTGTTTCAAGAAAAACCTGTTGGTTATATGTCAGTTTCATGGAATCTTAAACGAACGTTAGCACAAAATTCCATAGATATTGTTTGCAACGGTCGATTTGTATAAGCTGCTACAATAACAAGTGCCTTGAATACTAAGTGAAATAAACGATCAATAATGTAAGACGGACAAAGAAACGTATAAAGCAAGCGTTGGATACAAGCCACATACGAAATACACGGGTAAATGTAAAGGCCAGATACAATATCGATTTTCTGTAGCTTAAGAGGAGTTCTAAAGGAGACAACAAATATGCGTGGAACGGAGTTAGATAGCGGATAGGTGGAGCGTTGTGACGAGGGAAAATTATATCATTGGTTTAAAGCTAAGCAGTTTCAAGAAGAGCGCGTCCGTAGAGGGTATCGACGAAAATTCTATGTAACAGCTCAACGAACGGAGGATTTTTTAGAAGCTAGTGTTCGGTACGTTCGAAATTTTAAGAAGCAGTTTAGAAATAAGCTTTTAATGAGAAATAGGTTTCAGAGGGGTTTTGAAAATCGGATAAATACTCGAACAAAAATAGTGAGGTTCTCTTTCCCTTTAGATCTAAGTACGTGCTTAGTTCTGCAACGTAATAATAGTAAATGCTCTTACGGGTATTAATTACTGTGTTTAGTCAGTGAAGTTACATATAACATCCTGTTTTGAAAGTATGTAAAGCTGTAGTAGCGTACCGAAAGAATTTGGAAAAGTGATATTGCACGAGTTGGTGCTTTTGTTTAGATAAAAGGTGCGGTTACTACAACGACTCGATTAAATGAAGGGATGGTATTTGGGTAAGCGAAGCCTAAAACTTAATTTGTAGGCATGACGTATATTTGGTATGGAATGTTACGTTTAAGACAAGGCTAATATCTGGATAGAAGAATCGAGGTGGTGGCCGAGATCTGTATGGTGGGGGATTAGTTGGATCCTGGCACAATCGAAGTAGATGGACGCAACGACGAGGGGTTTCTAGTAACCATCTTCGGCGGTGACGAGGAACGAAGGCGACTCCAGGTAACAAAATTTAATTTCCTGTTTTTGTATAAACATTTGTGTTGATATATTTGTGTTTGTGTGTTTTGACTTATTGGGGGTGGATTTAGTACCATAAAACTTGTTTAAAGAGGTATATCTGCTGAACAATTAATTTTTGATTATTCAAAAAGGTTTATTGATGATATATAAAGGCGTATTCATGCTATAAAATGTTGTTGTAAAGGAGTAAACGGGTCTTTAAAGTTGTTTTCAATGAAATGCAAGGTTTAAAAGCATTTACAGAAACTGGGTTATAATGAGCTCAAAATAAACCAGAATAAAGTCAAACTAGGGTTGCATGTGGGGCCCATCTACTCGTATTATATAGAATTTGTTAAAATATATTAAAATCAAGGACTTTAAAGTATTTAATGATTGAGTGGATAACAGTTGTAATAAACTGTTTGTACCAAGGTGTAAATATTTTATTGATAATGGAAACTTGTTAATATGTGTAAATAAAAAGGCTGTATGTTTGTTGTATTATTTGATTGGTAATTTTATTTGACTGTGTGTGTGTGAGAAAGGTCTGTATTTAAAATGATAGGTATTCAAGAAAAATGCGATTGCTGAGCTAGCCAGGGTGAGCAGAGAAATACGAAGGCGTTCAAAAAGGTAGGGTAAGAAATTTTTTAATTTTTTTTAAAAATTTTATGTTGGCCCAAGCGTGGGCACGAATTTTTGTGACTTCCACGTTAATTTTATGACGGCCCAACGCTGGGGCTTGAGGTTAAAAGCTTAATCCCATAATCCACGGCAATTTTATGGCGCCCAATTCGTGGGGCTCGATTGGTTTGTAGGAGTAATACGAGTGTTCCCGACACCACGGTAATATATATAACCTCACCTTAGTAAGTATAAAATATGATTTACTGTTTATTCATCAATTTTGTAATTGTAGTACCTTTGAAAAAGGATTAAAATAAATCCGAAAGCTCAGGTTTATAAAAAGAGTTTTCTTAAATAATCCAGCCGACCTAAAACCCACAATATTTTTGGAAAATTAGAATAAAAAGGTCGTTATTAATAATTATATATATATATATATATATATATATATATATATATTAATAAACGACATCAAATAATTTTAATTACCGTGTATAAGAAAGCTTTGGGTACTAATACGCTTCATTTAAAGGCATATTGGATAAATTCGTCATTTACTTCTAAACATAGGGTTTATATTGTTTAGATAATGTTAAACACCGTGTATGTCAGAGCAGGGTAAAATAGTACGCTTAATTAAAGGCCTACTGTGTAGATTTAAATCATTTAATTAGAATGTAGGGTTTGTACATAATCATAATCAACGTGTAGAAGGAAGTAATGTAAAATTTCATTAGATAATACGCATTATTAAAACCGTGGAGCATAAAATTTAAGCGTTTCGTTAGAAATAAAGGGGTTAGATTATTCACTGGACGCTTTCTATAAAAAGAAGCAGAGTTAAAATGTTCAATTTGTATTTAATTTAATCTTTCCAAGTACTAAAACTATCGAGAAATTATAAAAGTCATGGGAAGTCACATAAAACCTTCAGCGCATTAGAACAAGGAACACCTGCAAAGATAACGATGTATATGATAGTCGATAAGCTCCAAGTTATATGAGTGCAAGTAAGAAAGCAAGTTTGTGGTATAGAGACGAGCGAGATGGAATGCATTAGCAGTTAAATGAGGGGAAGAATATAAAACAAGAGCACAGGTTTTAGATAGAACGAACAGACTAGATTGGCGAGTAAGGTTGAAATAAAATGCAAACGTGAGAGGGGAAAGCATATCAGTTGGTGTGTAAAATTAATTAGTTGTTCTCGGACATGTTGCCAGGCGTGTGTAAATTTCTTAGATGTCAACTCGGGCGAGTGCAAATTTCAGTAGAATCATTGTGCAGAGACATCGGAAGGGAAAATAGAATGCGAATTTCTTAAAATCGTCTGTTGCGGGACAAATTCGACTCGCAAGCGAGCCATTATTTAAACCCGTGCTGATAGGAGTTTCGCTCTCTTTTATTTTTGATTTGATTTGATACTTCAAGCAGTTTTGCTCTTTTATTTTTGATTTTATTCGATACTTTAAGTAGAATACATGGTGATTACGTGCTACGATAACAGTTATTATGCATTAGTGCACTTAGAGAAGATAGATAAGGTAATAAAGTCTAGTTATATTTGCGGGTATTACTGTACCAATTATCCAAATTAGTAACGATAAATAAATAAATAGAAGTATGCAGTTTTAGTATAGCGTGAGAGTATTATAAATTTCATTGCTATGTTTCGGGAGTGTTAGTAATCAAAGGTTATTCGTAAACGTTATTGGATCCACAAAACAAGATTTCGATATACATAGATGAGTTCCTGAGAAGCCCTGAAACCTTTTAGACGAATGGTGGTGTAGAAAAATTTTAAAGGCGGCCAGAAATCCGAAGACATAAACATAAACCAGCTGGGATGGTGGGATTAGCAAGGACGATGTACATTGGAGCCACGAGTGCATTAACCTTCAGGTAAATTATGCATTTTTGTTCGATCTTAGATGTTTTGGTGTGTGTTGGATATCTTTATAATTTGTTTGATAAAATGGACAGTAGTAAATTTGTATAAACAACAAATTTTTAATTTTAAGGTAAAATTTTCTTGTATAAGTAGAAAGGAGTATTTATCAGGTTTATGTTTTGATTATGATGAAAATGTGGGTCCGTCTTTGAGCTCAATTAGACTAACTTGATGAATTAACGTAAAGGGTGGAGATGCTCCTTATATTCAGACTCAGGTCTGCAAATATTGTTAACTTAATTAGTATGCATCCTACAAGGACTCTAATTCCGGATGCAAATTAAAATGATGACAAATTTGAACTTGAAATTTTATGGTGCTGAAATTTATGCTGAAATTTAATTTTGAAATTTTAATGTATTGTGAATATTGATATTGTAAATAGAGTTAACGTTGATGTTTGTGGTAGGAATGTGTTTTTTTTTATGAATGAGGATGAAAGTTTTATCTAGGTGAGCAGCCGAGGCGGAAGGAGTCAAGTAATCGATTATCAGAGGATAGGACAGAAGAAAGTCAACGGACAAGAGAATCACAGCAAATCTTTGCGCCCAATTCGTGAGGCTCGATTCTTATAGAGAATCACAGCAATTCTTGACGCCCAATCTGTGGGGCTCGAATGTTTTTTAGAACGGACCAGTTCCTGTTGACTAAAAAGGAGAATCACAGTGTGGTACCAAAGCTTCTTTCGTCGCAATTTTAGAATGGTTGCACCAGGAATATCCAGCTAGTCGGGACCATAGAGAACATATTTATCTATGGTCGGGACGTGGAATATTAGCATGAGTCAAATAGGAAAGCTAGAGAATTTGAAAATTCAAATGGATAGGTTAGCATTAGACATAGTAGGAATCGGCGAAATTCGGTGACCGGAGGCGGAGGATTTTTGGAACGGAGACTTTAGGGTAATCCGTACGGGATCAGAGGAAGGAAATTCGAATGTGAGGATAGTCATGCAAAAAAGATAAGACAACGTGTGACGAAGGCGTTCAAAAGGTAGGGTAAGAAATTTTTAATTTTTTTAAAATTTTATGTTGGCCCAAGCGTGGGCACGAATTTTTGTGACTTCCACGTTAATTTTATGACGGCCCAACGCTGGGGCTTGAGGTTAAAAGCTTAATCCCATAATCCACGGCAATTTTATGGCGCCCAATTCGTGGGGCTCGATTGGTTTGTAGGAGTAATACGAGTGTTCCCGACACCACGGTAATATATATAACCTCACCTTAGTAAGTATAAAATATGATTTACTGTTTATTCATCAATTTTGTAATTGTAGTACCTTTGAAAAAGGATTAAAATAAATCCGAAAGCTCAGGTTTATAAAAAAGAGTTTTCTTAAATAATCCAGCCGACCTAAAACCCACAATATTTTTGGAAAATTAGAATAAAAAAGGTCGTTATTAATAATTCATATATATATATATATATATATATATATATATATATTAATAAACGACATCAAATAATTTTAATTACCGTGTATAAGAAAGCTTTGGGTACTAATACGCTTCATTTAAAGGCATATTGGATAAATTCGTCATTTACTTCTAAACATAGGGTTTATATTGTTTAGATAATGTTAAACACCGTGTATGTCAGAGCAGGGTAAAATAGTACGCTTAATTAAAGGCCTACTGTGTAGATTTAAATCATTTAATTAGAATGTAGGGTTTGTACATAATCATAATCAACGTGTAGAAGGAAGTAATGTAAAATTTCATTAGATAATACGCATTATTAAAACCGTGGAGCATAAAATTTAAGCGTTTCGTTAGAAATAAAGGGGTTAGATTATTCACTGGACGCTTTCTATAAAAAGAAGCAGAGTTAAAATGTTCAATTTGTATTTAATTTAATCTTTCCAAGTACTAAAACTATCGAGAAATTATAAAAGTCATGGGGAAGTCACATAAAAACCTTCAGCGCATTAGAACAAGGAACACCTGCAAACATAACGATGTATATGATAGTCGATAAGCTCCAAGTTATATGAGTGCAAGTAAGAAAGCAAGTTTGTGGTATAGAGACGAGCGAGATGGAATGCATTAGCAGTTAAATGAGGGGAAGAATATAAAACAAGAGCACAGGTTTTAGATAGAACGAACAGACTAGATTGGCGAGTAAGGTTGAAATAAAATGCAAACGTGAGAGGGGAAAGCATATCAGTTGGTGTGTAAAATTAATTAGTTGTTCTCGGACATGTTGCCAGGCGTGTGTAACTTTCTTAGATGTCAACTCGGGCGAGTGCAAATTTCAGTAGAATCATTGTGCAGAGACATCGGAAGGGAAAATAGAATGCGAATTTCTTAAAATCGTCTGTCGCGGGACAAATTCGACTCGCAAGCGAGCCATTATTTAAACCCGTGCTGATAGGAGTTTCGCTCTCTTTTATTTTTGATTTGATTTGATACTTCAAGCAGTTTTGCTCTTTTATTTTTGATTTTATTCGATACTTTAAGTAGAATACATGGTGATTACGTGCTACGATAACAGTTATTATGCATTAGTGCACTTAGAGAAGATAGATAAGGTAATAAAGTCTAGTTATATTTGCGGGTATTACTGTACCAATTATCCAAATTAGTAACGATAAATAAATAAATAGAAGTATGTAGTTTTAGTATAGCGTGAGAGTATTATAAATTTCATTGCTATGTTTCGGGAGTGTTAGTAATCAAAGGTTATTCGTAAACGTTATTGGATCCACAAAACAAGATTTCGATATACATAGATGAGTTCCTGAGAAGCCCTGAAACCTTTTAGACGAATGGTGGTGTAGAAAAATTTTAAAGGCGGCCAGAAATCCGAAGACATAAACATAAACCAGCTGGGATGGTGGGATTAGCAAGGACGATGTACATTGGAGCCACGAGTGCATTAACCTTCAGGTAAATTATGCATTTTTGTTCGATCTTAGATGTTTTGGTGTGTGTTGGATATCTTTATAATTTGTTTGATAAAAATGGACAGTAGTAAATTTGTATAAACAACAAATTTTTAATTTTAAGGTAAAATTTTCTTGTATAAGTAGAAAGGAGTATTTATCAGGTTTATGTTTTTGATTATGATGAAAATGTGGGTCCGTCTTTGAGCTCAATTAGACTAACTTGATGAATTAACGTAAAGGGGTGGGAGATGCTCCCTTATATTCAGACTCAGGTCTGCAAATATTGTTAACTTAATTAGTATGCATCCTACAAGGACTCTAATTCCGGATGCAAATTAAAATGATGACAAATTTGAACTTGAAATTTTATGATGCTGAAATTTATGCTGAAATTTAATTTTGAAATTTTAATGTATTGTGAATATTGATATTGTAAATAGAGTTAACGTTGATGTTTGTGGTAGGAATGTGTTTTTTTTTATGAATGAGGATGAAAGTTTTATCTAGGTGAGCAGCCGAGGCGGAAGGAGTCAAGTAATCGATTATCAGAGGATAGGACAGAAGAAAGTCAACGGACAAGAGAATCACAGCAAATCTTTGCGCCCAATTCGTGAGGCTCGATTCTTATAGAGAATCACAGCAATTCTTGACGCCCAATCTGTGGGGCTCGAATGTTTTTTAGAACGGACCAGTTCCTGTTGACTAAAAAGGAGAATCACAACAATATATATATATATATATATATATATATATATATTGCTGTGATTTCCTATTTGGATCGTCCCTCACGAGGTGGGCACCAAGATTTGCTGTGATTCTCGCCCTGTTGAATCTCCTCTGATAATCGCCTCTTTACTCTTTCCGCCTCGGCTGCTCACCTAGTTAAAACTTTCATCCTCTTTCATAAAAAAAAACAAACACATTCCTACCACAAACATCAACGTTAACTCTATTTACATCAATATTCATA
This sequence comes from Platerodrilus igneus, assembly GCA_036346225.1. Classification (NCBI taxonomy): domain Eukaryota; kingdom Metazoa; phylum Arthropoda; class Insecta; order Coleoptera; family Lycidae; genus Platerodrilus; species Platerodrilus igneus. The sequence continues at coordinate 9,236,984 of JARFIW010001480.1, read as the reverse complement.
ATACATTAAAATTTCAAAATTAAATTTCAGCATAAATATCAGTATCATAAAATTTCAAGTTTAAATTTGTCATCATTTTAATATGCATCCAGAATTAAAGTCCTGGTAGGATGCATACTAATTAAGTTACAATATGAGCAGACTTAAGTCTGAATAAAAGGGAGCATCTCCCACCCCTTTACGTTAATTAAACAGGTTAGTCTAATTGAGCTCAAAGACAGACCCAAATTTTCATCATAATCAAAAACATAAACCTGATAAATACTCCTTTCTATTTATACAAGAAAATTTCACCTTAAAATTAAAAATTTGTTGTTTATACAAATTCACTACTGTCTATTTTATCAAACAAATCATAAAGCTATCCAACACACACCAAAACATCAAAGTTCGAACAAAATAGTATAATTTACCTGAAGGTTACTGCACTCGTGGCTTCAATTCACATCGGACTTGCTAATTCCACCATTCCAGCTGGTTTATGTTTACGGCTTCAGATTTTGAACGCTTTTAAAATTTTTCTACACCACCATTCACCTAAAATTGTTTCAGGGCTTCTCAGGAACTCATCTATGTATATCTAAATCTTGTTTTGTGGATCCAATCACGTTTACAAATAACACTTGATTACTCACTCCCGAAAAAAATAGCAAAGAAATTCATAATTCGTTCACGCTATACAAAGCGGCATACTTCAATGTATTTATTTCTCGCTACTACTTTAGATAATTGGTACAGTAATACCCGCAAATATAACTAGACTTTATTACCTTATCTATCTTCTGTAAGTGCACTAAAGCATAATAACTTGTATCGTAGCACGTATTCTGCTTGAAGTATGGTACAACAGCAAAAAAATAAAGAGCAAACTGTTTTAAAGTATTCAATAAAATCAAAAATCTAAGAGCCAAACTGTTTAAAGTATTGAATAAAAATCGAAAATCTAAGAGAGCGAAACTCATATAAACACGGGTTTATATAATGGCTCGCTTGCACGTCGGATTTGTCCCTCAACGGACAATTTTGGAATTTCGCAATCTATGTTCCCTTTTCGACAGCTCGGCACGCGATTCTACAAAATTTGCACTCGCGCCAGTTGAAAATCTAAGAAATTTTCACACGTCGCGCAACGCGTCTGCGAACAACTAACTAATTTTCTATAGAAATTGTTATGTTTTCACCTCTTATTTCAACCAATCGTTTTCTCAAATCCGGGCTTTAATTATCTGTGTCTCTGCTTTACCTGTTTTATCCGTCTCTTTCTAACCTGGTCTTAGTGGTGCAAACCGATATTCTTTACTATCGGCTATTTCAATCCACGTGGATTCCTATGTTAATATAAGCTACGGTTTATCCGACCGTTTGCAATATACGCAGAATTTTCATGTTTATCCAAACAAATTTATTAGAACTTTGACATTTAAAAGTTTGCAGGTGTGTGAACGTTTTAATATAATTCTCCAAGCTTTATTTCATGGTATTTTAACCAAACTTGGATTTTCACAGGCTTTTGTGCTTATTATATATTACTAATGGTTCAATTAACTCCAATTAAAATAATAATGAATGGCATTGACTTCTACCTTTTAATTTTTATCGAATACTAATTAAATATTAATTATTATTTGTACACTTTGTTTAATACTCGTTACTTAAAAATTGAATTAATTAATATAAATTTTGCATGTAATTTCTATTTGTTTTAGTACTTGGAACAATTAAATTACATACAAGTTGAGCATTTTAATTCTGCTTCTTTTTATAAAAAGCGTCTAGTGAATAATTTAAATCCTTATTTTAATGAAACGAATAAATTTTTATGCTCCACGGTTTTAATAACGCGTATTATCTAATAAAATTCTATACAAACCCTACATTCTAATTGAATGATTTAAATCTTCACAGTAGGCCTTTAATTACGCGTACTTTTTCCCAAAGCTTCCTTATACACGGTGATTAAAATTATTTGATGTCGTTAATTAATTTTCTACCCTGGTCTAAATTTGAGTAATATATATATATATATATATATATATATATATCTACGATATAGGAATGTCAGGGAACTGTGTAGGCTAACTCAGAATAGAAATCAGTTAAGGTACGCGCCAAACCAGTTCCAAGATAGAAAAACCTAGTGACAAAAAAATAATTGCACTTAAATCTGATAAACAATTACTGGTGTTGGTTTTGTAATATTCTCACCTAATGCTGACTGTGTAAAAGGATTTATTGAAAAATTACTAATTTAGCAAATGTCTAAGTGTTAGTATGCTTGGCAGCCACAGGCTGCTTAACCCCCTTCACATCCACTGAATATCGGTGAAATAGGGTACGTATATATTTACAAAACGATAGAAGGGTAACCGAACTGTATCTAACAAGAAACAACAGCGGCTATGTTCGAAAACAACAAACATGGAAACAAGGACAAAAGTGTAGGAAGCATATGTGTGGAGCACAACACTATACGCCTATGAAATAGGGACAGTATGAGTAGCAGATAGGAAAAGGAAAAAGACTTTTGAAATGTTATGCTTCAAAACGGACAGATAAAGTTAATATAGTTTAAGAAATTAAAATCCTATGTGCGTCGTCAATATTGAGGGTGTGATACAGAAACACCGTTGCCGCTATGAAAATATGAGAAAGGTTGTGACTACAAGCACGATTAGCGGTTATATAATATTATCGATTTTTATTGGAATTATTCAGAATGGTATGATTGGTTAATAAAAAGTTCTTGTATTTCAAACTGTGGTATTACATCACAAGAAAGTAAAAATTACATGTTATTTATTAAAGAAGTAATATTATCATTACCACTTGCATTTAAAAATGAAAACGTTTAATTTTTAACGGTACTATTGTACAATAGCTTCATCCGGATCGGGCGGAGAGTTAAGGGCAGTAAAGCTAGAAAAGTTGTTTACAAGAAATTAAGTAAGTGATAATTTAGATATTCCAGACCGCATCGGCAATAAAAAAGTTTGTTTTGCTCCTCCTATGTATAGTAGTATAGTAGAAGATGAAAATTAAAAATAATGCAGTATAAATAAAAAAAGCAGACCTAGCTGAGCAATGAACTCCGCACCTAGATCATGCAAAGCGGGACACTTAAGGATGCGCTGCTGAGACAGTTGTGAATTTAAATGTCGCCCGTCGTATGTTTGAATTAGAATAAACACCACCGGAAAAATCGATTTTTGCTAACAACCCATATCGGATGGTTATTGCATCCGGGTGGTTGATTTGGCAAAATGCAGAAGATCCTAAATTTCTTAACGCGTCAACCAGCCCGTAACCTAAAAATCGACAAAGAAAATCCCAAATTTTTTGTGTAATATCATTATTCGCGCTTCAAAAAGCCGCTCACGTAACGCATGGTAAAATTTATTAGAGTAGTCGGCAACGTTGAATTTGTGACCAGCTTAACGCGTGAAATTTGTGGAAGATAGAAAAGGACAAAAATATTGGTTAATGTTGGTATGCCTATTAATCACATCTATAACGTAAATCCGATTTTAGATTGCTTGAACTATAACTAAGAGGTTATAGAAATACTAGAGGAATAAAGATATGTCTGAAACAAAAAAAAATAGGAGCAATAGGAGGGCAGAATATGTTTTAAGGCATTTTTGGGGAATAGTGCGGGCTATATTACAAGCAGATATAGGAAAAAATAGAGGTAGATGTAGATCTAGATAATACTATTGCACGCAGATAGTGAAAGATGCAGACTGTGGGAATTTCAGGGAAATGTGTAGCTTAACTTAGAGTAAGACACAATGGAGGTATGCGTCTAACCAGTTCCAGGACCGAAGACTTAATGATGATGATGCTGCGCCTCTTTTATCCTCACTAACCACTGCATAAAATTTTCATGTCCTTTTACGTGTCCTGGTATGTCTTCGATGTCTTTGCAGATCACTTCTACCTCTTCCTCACTGTAGTAGAGGTGGGCATGTATACTTGTATTATTACTGTGTTTACCGGTTTAGATTCTAATCTAACCATGAGTACTCTTTCGTTCTTTTGTAAGTAATTTTCTACACGTTATCCTATCTTTTTCGGATAACTATCCTCACACCCAAATTTCCTTCCTCTGATCCCGTATGGATTACCCTAAAGTCTCCGTTCCAAAAATCTCCCGCTTCCAGTCACCAAACTTCGCCGATCCCTACTATGTCTAATGCTAAACCTGTCCATTTCAATTTTCAAATTCCCTAGCTTTCCTATTTGATTCATGCTAATATTCTACGTCCCGACCATAGTAAAATATGTTCTCTATGGTTTCGACTCGCTGGATATTCCCGGTGCAACCATTCTAAAATTGCGACGGAAGAGGCTTTCGTACCACACTGTGTAAAATTTGTTCAACTTCTTGGATTTTAATATAAAAGACTACACTATGATGTTTTTATTGATAGCCTCCTCATTCTTATTCAACACCAAAGATTTCAGTCATCTTAATCTGACCGTTATCAATGACAAACTGAATACTCTTAAGCGAAGGGGGTCTTTTGCAGCAAATTGTGCTTGCATTAATTGGTTCGTATATATGTAAAACACATTTACAGGTACAGTTATTTCAGTATATAAATAAAACGTACCTGCACTTTATATTTAAACAAAATTTCCAATTTTCATAACTTTTACAGTTGTTTAAATAAGAGTTTAATACGTCCAACGATTTGATCTTATAATCCAAAACGTGTCTGGTTATCTAGAACATACGGTAACCGCATTCTTTAACATAAAAACCTTGTACGTAAATCTTTTCGGTCGATTTTAAAAAGTTTATTCAAAAATAATTTACAAAAAGTGCAAATAAAATGAATGTTCTCAATAACCTAATTCAGAACGCACACTTGAATACATAAGAGTAAACCTGTTACTGAATTTTAATAAATCAAATACGTACGTATTAGTTTGTATAAAAAGTAAGAGAATGCTGTTTTTAATTATAAAAGCAGTAAAATTAGAATAACATTAATAAATTTTGTCTAAAGTTTAATTACTCAAACAACTTAATTTGATAAATGACCCACTGACATTATTTTCAAGGGTAAATCATATACATATAATTTGTCAAGTAGTTTATCAATGGCCAAAGTTTTATGATTCTATTGAGCATAAAACAAAGTTGTTTATTTATTTTGTAACTATTAGCTTACAAGAATATTTGATCGACAGAAAATATTGATTCGGACCGGAATACGGCTAAGAAGATTTAAGTATCCAGCAGTAATATTAAGAAACAAATTAACAGTAGAGCTCCAGTACAAGTATAACCTCAATTGAGTAAAGGTTCGAATATTCCAGATTCAAGTTTGCGCTTTCACCCAACGGATTATGAGGATTTTTACTCTATTCCCGTGATGTACACGTACAGCATCTGAGCTACTTTAGTCCTCGAAGTTCGAACCGTTCAAGTACACATCACGAACCCGGACACTTGGCCAGCAGCAACGATAATTAGTGGAGTCAAATTAGGTTTTTATCTCGGAACTGGTTCAACCAACTCGAATTTTAATGATTTACGGCTTAAAATGTCTCAAAGTGAATCCCTAGCCGGCTGTGGCTGTGTACACGTTTTTCTAATGGAAGTAAAAATCTTGATGTATTTGCGTGTAAAATTTAAATTTTACAGGTAAATATATTCCAGATTTATTACTTCCACAAAGTGAACATATTAAAACCTTTACAGGTTAAAAATTGCCGCATGCTCTAATTAATGACTTTTTTTAATAATATTTTTATTATAAAGTTGTACGGGAGAAAACGCGGTCAATATACGATTTTAGGTTCAATAATTTGTATTATTATCAACACTCTATGTAGGCATATATATATATATATATATATATATATATATATATATATATTGCTGTGATTCTCTTCTGATAGTCGTCTTTTTACTCTTTCCGCCTCGGCTGCTCACCTAGTTAAAACTTTCATCCTCATTCATAAAAAAAACAAACACATTCCTACCACAAACATCAACGTTAACTCTATTTACATCAATATTCATAATACATTAAAATTTCAAAATTAAATTTCAGCATAAATTTCAGTATCATAAAATTTCAAGTTTAAATTTGTCATCATTTTTAATTTGCATCCAGAATTAAAGTCCTGGTAGGATGCATACTAATTAAGTTAACAATATGTGCAGACCTAAGTCTGAATAAAAGGAGCATCTCCACCCTTTACGTTAATTAAACAGGTTAGTCTAATTGAGCTCAAAGACAGACCCAAATTTTCATCATAATCAAAACATAAACTGCTAAATACTCCTTTCTACTTAAACAAGAAAATTTTACCTTAAAATTCAAAATTTGTTGTTTATACAAATTCACTACTGTCCATTTTTTATCAAACAAATTATAAAGATATTCAACACACACCAAAACATCTAAGATCGAACAAAATGCATAATTTACCTGAACGTTACTGCACTCGTGGCTTTAATGTACATCGGACTTTGTTAATCACACCATTCCAACTGGGTTATGTTTACGTCCTCGGATTTCTGGTCGCCTTTAAAAATTTTCTACACCACCATTCATCTAAAATTGTTTCAGGGCTTTTCAGGAACTCATCTATGTATATCTAAATCTTGTTTTGTGGATCCAATCACGTTTACCAATAACACTTGATTACTCACTCCCGAAAAATATCAAAGCAATTCATAATTCGTTCACGCTATACAAAGCGGCATACTTCAATGTATTTATTTATCGCTACTACTTTAGATAATTGGTACAGTAATACCCGCAAATATAACTAGACTTTATTACCTTATCTATCTTTTCTAACTGCCCTAAAGCATAATAACTTATATCGTAGCACGTATTCTGCTTGAAGTATGGTATAACAGCAAAAATAAAGAGAGCGAAACTCCTCTTAACACGAGTTTATATAATAGCCCGCTTGCAAGTCGAATTTGTCTCGCGACGGACAATTTTTAGAATTTCGCATTCCATTTTCCCTTTTCGACAGTCCCGCACAGCGATTCTACTAAAATTTGCACACGCGCCAGTTGAAAATCTAAGAAATTTTCACACGTCGCGCAACGCGTCTGCGAACAACTAATTAATTTTATATGGAAATTGTTGTTTCCACCTCTCATATTTGCATCTTATTTCAACCAATCGTAAAGCTAGTGACGCTTCTCAAATCCTGCCTTTTATTATCTGTGTCTCTGTTTTACCTGTTTTATCCGTCTCTTCCTAACCTGGTCTTAGTGGTACAAATCGATATTCTTTACTATCGGCTGTGTAAAATCCACTTGGACTCGCGACGTGACTTACTTCAGTTAAATAACCCCTCATCTAGCCTTTCTCGTTAATATAAGCTACGGTTTATCCGACCGTTTGCAATATACGCAGAATTTTCATGTTTATCCAAACAAATTAAACAGAACGTGATATTTAAAAATACGCAGGTGGTCAATCGTAATACTTCTACGATTTGGATATTCCACGTATTTTAACCTTCTTGATATATTTGTATTATTGGGTTTTTAAAAGCTTTTATGCCTATTATACCTCAATAATCGTTCAATTAACTCCAATTAAAATAATAATGAATGGCATTGACTTCTACCCTTTAATTTTTAGCGAATACTAATTAAATATTAATTATTATTTGTACACTTTGTTTAATACTCGTTACTTAAAAATTGAATTAATTAATATAAATTTTGCACGTAATTTCTATTTGTTTCTTTATACAGGGTGATTAAAATTATTTGATGTTGTTAATTAATTTTCTACCCTGGTCTAAATTTGAGTATATATATATATATATATATATATATATATATATATATATATATATATTATACTGTCAAGAAGGGGGTGGGCTTATAAAATGTTTAAATAGGGCTTCGAAACGACTTTGCTAGAATGGGGGTATATTTGGTTTTGTTTGAGTATTTTCTTTCAGGTATTTTTGGTTTATAAATTAACAACAACTATTCCACGTTTATAAATTTATAAAGCTTTTGAAACTGCATTGCATTCAACAACATATACCGGCCATAGACCAGGCTAAGCTAGTTATAAGTTTGCATTGTATACGTATTTTAATTGTTATGGTTGCACGTATATGAAATTTAATTTGGAGTTAGCGTTTTCAGAACCATTTGAATGTAAAAACAAATATCAAAATTGCTTGGTATACTGCACGCTTTTAAAATTTTAAGGAGTTAAGTGATACTCCGTAAAATTTGTAAATCAATTTCAGTTTGAATATGTTTTAACAATTAAAGATTGGTTATGTAATGACAGGACGTTTACCGAATAAGACATAAATGTCTGTTACGTACAATTTAAAAGCTGAACCATCAAAGTTTGTTAGCTATTTTCAATATTGTAAAAGTTCAATATACATAAATCACTGGATTACAAACCATCTAGAAAATGAATGTATCTAGAGAAAACAACTGTATTATTAATCAATTATTAATAATTATAAATTACATAGTGTGCGTAGAGATAGTTGTCATGGCAACGGAAACAAAAGAAGACGGATTTTATTTATAAGGGACTTCAAATTGATATTACTGAAAAATAGACGTGTTTTGTACTGTTATGAGTTTTATTACATTTAAAAGTTACGAGAAAGTTTTGAAAGTCAAGTTGTACCTGGAGATAGCAAATAGTAGCAGTTTTACGGCGAATAAAAGTTAATTAAAAGAGGGAGTGCTGGTCTGTACCGTTATTGTTTGAAGACGAAAGCATAGTGGAATTGGAGTTATCTGAGTATTTGTATAACATAAAATTTGTAGAAATATTAGTAGTTTTATAGTCTGGAGATTAGCAGTTGCTCGAGTTACTTATTATTTACAGGAGGTGCCTGCAGTTGGTCACTTGGCTTCAGGACGGCTGGAAGGCGGCGCTTGTATCTGGATTCCAGGTATTAGTATTTAATATCTACGCAGTGCTTTAATCAAATTTATAAAAGTGGAACTAGTGTTTGGGAATACTTTTGGCATTTACAATTATTTGAAGAATGCTTGTGTATTCGGTTGCAATTGTCATAATTGTCCTAAGATAAAAAAAAGAAAGATCAATCCTGTAATCATGAATAAACAATACAAAATAGGTGGTAATTGATTATAAAAGGGTTCTCTATAACTCAATATATACCAAAATATAACAATATATATATATATATATATATATATATATATATTGCCGTGGATCTCGGGTATAAATTAGTACTCTCTCAAAAACATTCGAGCCCCAACATTGGGCCGTCATAAAATTGCCGTGAAATTCGGGTAAAATTCTCACCAACAAAAATATATTCGAAAATTTTATTAAATTTTCAAATTCGAAAATAGAAAAATTTCCAAAAATTTAAATAAGTCAAAAAAAAAATTTCTTACCCGTTTTCCTCTCTTCCTCGGTTGAATTGCCAATTTTCTGCACCTGTTTCCGGCTAGCTCATTTGGACCTCCTCTTGGGTATCTAGATTCACTCGCATATTCTCAATCGTACACACACACTCGCAATAAAACCACAAAATACAACCAACATACAATCTTTTATTTATTACTATTTACAAATGAAATTCAATATTGTCCATATTTCCTTGATCACGTTACACTTCAGTAAATCTTATTTTGTAATGTTCTGTATTTTATTTTTAAAATTATCAAACACATAAAATGTACCCGGAGTAAATGGGCCTTGAATAATACCTTCTCTAAAATTCCTTCTTTATAATTTATTTTGTTTTTTAATCTAAGTAAACTCTGGGGTAGGGTGAGCTCATGATAACCCAGCTAATTATGCATAATGTATGCCCTTCTACTTTGCATACTCTTAAAAAAAATAAAAAACAAACCATGTACTCTTCACAAAATTTCACGTTCTGATGAAACATTAAAAGCTTTATAGACACCTTCAATTTTCTAGTTAAATACCATAATAAAGTTATTTACACGTATTATGTTCAATACGCAAATAATCCACAATACCTTCAAATTTCACTCTCATACGTCACCCAATATTTACAGTTTATAAGAATCACAATTTCAAATCGTTACCTGGAAATTTCTGGGAGATCTCTGCTCTGTGAACGATGCCATGTATTTATTCTATCTGTTCTGCAGGCCGTTTCTAGCTGTTACTAGACGAACTCCATCTAAGCCGATCCGCCAACGCTGCCTCTACGGTGTAGCCAAATTCCAAATTCCATTTAAACATACGTCTTTCTCAATTAGTTGCTTCAAACCACGTTACTTAATGTCCCGACACGAGTTGGTTAAAAATTATAGGTGATACCTCAATTAAAAAATGTAATCTCGGCACACTAACCGCGTACTAATTAAGAGGCTACCACCATGCAATATAATTTAAATGATTTTATAATACTTACAACTCGTGATACTTTCATACGTCGTTTGGAGCGATCGAAATATTAAGGGCTTTAATTATGTTTCCGTAAAATATTTATACCTTTAGACGACCACCTCCTGGCCACATTTATCCGAAATCCCCTGTTAACAACAACACATTCTTACAATTTTGCACTCAACCAATATTTAATCTCGCGAATTTCAGCACGTCGTTATGCTATTTTCTGAAAATTAATATACACTATGCTTGTATTTGTCTCGCGTTCAACTAACTATATCGACCAATCGTATATTTACTAACGTCCTACAAGTCCCTTGCTTATGCGTTTTCAACGTCTCTTTATACCCTGGTTTGAGTGGTACAAAATCGATATTTCTGTTTATTTGCTGTCTACACCACGTGAACTTACTACGTGATTTAAATAACCCCTCATTAGTATTTCCAGAGAACGCATGCGACGGTTTACAATATACGTAGAATCTTCATCTTTATCTATACAAAATTATTGGAACTTGACATTTTCAAACCACGCAGGTGTTCAATCTTAACGAGCGTTTTAAATACGTTTCTCTGAGCTTCTTTTCATGGTATTTCCACCCTACTGATATATTTGTTTGTTAGCAACGCGAGTTATGTGATCCCCCATTTATTATATCAATATAAAACTAATACCTAAGAAAGTTATTAGGAAATATTAGGAAAATGCAACAATGTAATTAAAAGACAATTTATTACAATTTATATTTAGTTTATAAACGTTCATGTGAACGGAAGCGCTACAAAGTAGCACAAGGATAAGTGACACTGCAGATGTCAGGTCACAGACGGTCGTAGGAAGTCACGTACCGAGATTACGCAGAATAAGCCTGCAACATTGTAATTATGAATAGCTTTTAAGATAGCAACTATGTATCATGAATAGAGTCAAGTGTAAGCAGACATTAGGTCTGCAAGTTCCCACAGAATTGTGAGGGGTAGGGAGATTATAAAAGGACCAGGAGCTCCACTCGCGGTCAGTTCATCAAACGTTCAGCTTTTGCATTGCAGTTCGTAGATAGCTCACTTGTACAATTAAGTAATAATTTTGGACTTAGAGTAAAATTCAAGATTGTCTAAATTCAATATTTAACTTCTGTATAAAAACTTAAATAAATGAGTTAAAGTTCAAAGAAGTCTTTTTAAAAAGGACCGCTCGAAGCCACGAACCTTAACTCGCGTCTCACCTTGGTATTATTGGGTTTTACACGCTTTTATGCATATTATACGTCAATAATCGTTCAATTAAATTACTAAATTAATGGCATTGGCTTCTACCATTTATTTCTTTGCAAACGTACTTAAATTTCATTCATTATTTGTAAAATTTCGTTAATACCTGATACTTAAAAATGAACTAACTGTAATAAATTTCGCCCGTAAATTCTGTTTGTTCTTTTATACAGGGTGTTTTGAAATTGTTTCTTTTATATTTATTTTTAATCTTTTAAAACCATATAATATATATATATATATATATATATATATTGCTGTGATAAGGGGTTGTTTGGGGGTGTATTGAGTAGCAAGGGTCGTGTAGTAACCATAAATTGCGATAGGAAGCAGAAAACTGCATTTATTTAGTAGAAAATTAAGTAATTCATACATTATGTAAATAGCAAGCATTTAACGCCCTGTATATAGACCGTAATTAGCTTGAAGCGATGCAAGCAAGCATATCTAACAACAATAGAACGCGTATTTAGCAGAAAAATAGGTAATTCATACATTATGTAAATAGCAAGTATTTAACACTCTATATATAGACCGTTATTAATTTTAAGTAATGCAAGTAAGAATATCTTTCAACAAAAGTACGCGTATTCAGAAGAAAGGATAGTACATGTAATTAAACACGCATTGAGGAGTGTTCTAATTAGTTATAAAACAAATACGAAGATAAAAGATAAAACCTAACAACGCTTTATGTAATTACGGTGAAATAATAAACATTTTTGATAAGAAAACGGTTTCAAACACGCATAAAAATAGATAAACGAAAATAGCATTGAAGTTACATCATTTATTTTGTTCAATTATTGAAAAGGCGATATCTACACAAAACAACGTATGGTCAAGATAACGAATAATAAGGTATCAAATAAACACCATTACACGGAAAACCTAAGAAATTACATCAGAAACAACTTCGAAATGCAGGGAATATTATAGACCTGGTTGGTTGAGATATCGGCAAAACTGTTAAAAACCCAGCCCCCGTGTAAGTGGGAAGAGCCTATATTAACACCGAACAATGATAGGACGGGTCAGTTCACAACTAAGGCAGGGCGAAGCTGCGTCACTGTTAATCAGAAAGTCACGCGTAATATAAATATAATAAAATATTAAGTGTATGTTATAGTGACAATAAGTGCAACGATTATGAAGACTTCTTTTGTCGTTTAACGTGAGTAGAATTTGGGGTAATTGATTTAAACTAAATATTTATAATAATAGGGCTTCAAATTGTGGTGTAATTCAAGTCGGCGTTGACAATAATTCAAATCTTGATGAAAATAATTCGAATTGGTGGTACATTTTTGAATACTTCGAATCTATGATATAACATTTCGAATGTGTGGAGTATTTCTGAATACTTCAAGTTGCAATAATTCAAGTATGCATCGACAAGTATAAGTCAAATCTGGGTCAATATAATATTGCAATAATGTCAGCGTCGACTATTATATTTTGGTACAATTCTGGTACAATTTGAAGTTGCGAGATTCAAGGCATATGAAATAAAGAAGCACGAAATAATTTTTGGAAAATGAGGGGTAACTGTACTCAATCACTGGTTCAACGAAGGAGGACAACAACAACCCGAACAAGCTGTAGCTGGTCAGATCTATTTAATTTTAAAATATTTTTCTATTTAAATTTCAATACTGAATTTATTCAATTTATATAAACTTGTGATGAAGTCAACAACAAACATTGCATACGTTAAACTTATGTAATATATTATAAAGGGGTCTAGAACGTTCCAGGTTTCTTTGGTAAAAAGAGGTAGTTTTTGGTGACTTTAGATTGAATTCAAAGCATATAAATTTTGGGATAAATAATACATACGATATTGATTGATTGAAGGGTGTATTTAAATATTTATCAATTCAAAACTTGTAAATAATATTTCTTTTCATTATATGAAATTAATTGACTTTGTAAAGGGGTGGAGAAGCGAAAATTGATTATTGTAACGTTGTGGTGTAGATTAAAGAGGACTAGCCGTGGCATAATAATAAAATTAGTAAGATTAAATTTGAAGTGAGAACACAGAACGGTGGCGTTAAGGTAAAAACCTCATAACACCGAGTACGGTGTTATCATATCAATATATATATATATTGCCGTGGAACTCGGGTAAAATCCTCACCAACAATTATATTTTCGAAAATTTTATTAAATTTTCAAATTCGAAAATAGAAAAATTTCCAAAAATTTAAATAAGTCAAAAAAATATTTCTTACCCGTTTTCCTCTCTTCCTCGGTTGAATTGCCAATTTTCTGCACCTGCTTCCGGCTAGCTCATTTGGACCTCCTCTTGGGTATCTAGATTCACTCGCATATTCTCAATCGTACACACACACTCCCAATAAAACCACAAAATACAACCAACATACAATCTTTTATTTATTACTATTTACAAATGAAATTCAATATTGTCCATATTTCATTGATCACGTTACACTTCAGTAAATCTTATTTTGTAATGTCCTGTATTTTATTTTAAAATCATCAAACACATAAAATGTACCCGGAGTAAATGGGCCTTGAATAATACCTTCTCTAAAATTCCTTCTTTATAATTTATTTATTTATTTTTTTAATCTAAGTAAACTCTGGGGTAGGGTGAGCTCATGCTAACCCAGTTAATTATGCATAATGTATGCCCTTCTACTTTGCACTAAAAAACAAAGCCATGTACTCTTCACAATAATTTCACGTTCTGATGGAACGTTTAAAAGCTTTATAGACACCTTCAAATTTCTAGTTGAATACCATAATAAAGTTATTTACACGTATTATGTTCAATACATAAATAATCCACACTACCTTGAAAAACACTCTCATACGTCACCCAATATTTACAGTTTATAAGAATCACAATTTCAAATCGTTACCTGGAAATTTCTAGAAGATCTCTGCTCTGTAGACGATGCCATGTATTTCTTCTATCTGGTCTGCAGGCCGTTTCTCTCTGTTACTAGACGAACTCCATCTAAGTTGAACTGCTAACGCTGTCTTCACGGTGTAACCAAATTCCAAATTCCATTTCAATTATACGTCTTTCACAAATATTTACTGTAATCTATGATACTTAAAGTTCCGACACGAGTTGGTTAAAATTTATAGGTGATACCTCAATTAAAAAATGTAATCTCGGCACATTAACCGCGTACTAATTAAGAGGCTACCACTATGCAATACAATTTAAATGATTTTATAATACTTACAACTCGTGTTAACTTTCATACGTCGTTTGGAACGATCGAAATAATAAGGGCTTTAATAATGTTCTCGTAAACTATTTATATCTTTAGACTGCCACCTCCTGGCCACGTTTATTCGAAATCTCCTGCTCACAACAACACATTCCCACAATTTTGCACTCAACCCAATTTTCAAATCCGCGAATTTCAGTACGTCGTTACAATATTTTTAGAAAATTACGCTACACTATCCTCGTGTTTATATCAAGTCAAACTAACACATCGACCAATCGTAGACCCACTGACGTTTCTCAAATTCTCCTATACTACCGTTGTCTCATGCTTATGCGTTTTCTACGTCTCCTTCAAACCTTGCTTGAGTGGTCGAAAATCGATATTCTTGTTTGTGCGCTGTCTACCACACGTGGACTTACTACGTGATTTAACTAACCGCTTATTAGCATTTCCAGAGAATATAAGCGACGGTTTACCCGATGTTCTCTGTAACCGTTTGCTATCTACTAAAATAATTAGAAGCTTGACATTTCCAAACTACGCAGGTGTTCAATCGTAACGAACGTTTTAAATACATTTCTCGGAGTTGTATTTTAGCGTATTTTAATCCCACCGATATATTTGTCTGTTAGCAACGCTTTTATGCATATTATACATTAATAATCGTTCAATTAAATTCAATTTAATTAATAAATTAATGGCATTGGCTTCTACCATTTAATTTCTTTGCAAACCTACTAAATATTTATCATTATTTGTAAAATTTCGTTAATACCTGATACTTAAAAATGAACTAACTAATATAACTTTCGCACATAAATTTTGGTTGTTCCTTTATACAGGGTGTTTTGAAATTGCTTTGTTTATATTTATTTTTGATCTTTTAAAACCACTATAATATATATATATATATATATATATACACAGTGAAAGGTTGTGACTACAAGCACGATATATATACAGTGCTTCCCAAAAGAAAACGGATAAATTCGATTAAATGATTATTGACAATTTCTGAGTAAAAAGCTCTGACACGTCGATTTTTATTTTTAAATTGTCATTTAATTATGTAATGTTTAACCCCCACCCTTCAGTCCCTAAGCGCTAGCATCCCCTACTTAAATTTTAAATAGCAATGTACCCCTTGTGATACCTCAATTAATAGCATTTTTCATGCAGAAATAGAATTTTACAAAAAATTCTAAATCCGATTATAAACAACTGCTTTATTCAATAAAAACTTATTCACTTAAAGTGCCAATTATCGGGTAGGCTTTGACAAACAAAATGTTTGTAAAGTGTCAAATAAGTTTAGTGAAAGTCCGTTAGTTAAGTGCGTGCTGCTTGTTTAATAATAAGTCAGAAAAAATGAGACTTAACGAAGCCGAAAGGATTGAAATTTTAATGATGATTGGCTTTGGAGATAGAATTCGAACGCACAAAGAAGTTCGAATTTTATTCAATGTAATTCATCCCGACCTCCCTCCAATCTCGCAATCAACAATAAGCCTAATTGAAAATAAATTTTGGAATATTGGACGCGTACGAGATAAATCTAAAAATGGACGTCCATCAGCTTTAGATGAAGATTCAGAATTGGATGACTTGCATTTGTGCAGAAAAATCCACATTCAAGCGTTGCAGGAGTCGCTTCACAGATAAATGATTCAAAAAGTGCAGTCATAGTTTTCTCTGTAAGCAAAAGTTTCACCGCAAGAGTTATCAGATGATGATTTTGATAGGCGAGCGCAATTTTGTGAGACAATGATGGAACTTTGCAATGATAATCCTGGATTTGAGGGAAATACGTTTTCTGGTGAAGCAACATTTTATTTAAATGGCACCGTTAATAAGCAGAATTGCCGTTATTGAGCTAATGAAAATCCACATTGGATGATGGAAGCAAATACACAATTTCCACAAAAGATTAATGTTTGGGCGGGAATAGTGGGTAATAAAGTTATTGGACCGTACTTTTTTGAGAGAACGCTCAATGGAGAACAGTATCTAAATTTTCTCCAATTTGAATTAATTCGGGCTTTAGCGGTACTACATCCTAATGTAGATTTACCTCATCCCAGTATTTGTCTACAGCAAGATGGTGCGCCTCCCCACTATGCACGTTCAGTACGGGAATATTTTGACCAGGTATTTCCTATGAGGTGGATTGGTAGACGAGGACAAATTGAATGGACCGCTAGGTCTCCCGACTTAACCCGTTTGGATTATTTCCTCTGGGGTTATTTAAAAACTAAAGTGTATCTGAATAGGCCTCAAAACATTAACGAGTTAAAGCAGAGAATCCGGAATGAAATTCGCTTAATTTCCCCTCAGACAGTAAACAAAGTTCAACAAGAGTTTGTCTCTAGATTAGGATACTGCCTAGCGACTAACGGACAGCAGTTTGAACATTTAATTTAAATTGGGTTTGTTTTTGTTTTTTATTCAAGTTTTGTTGATTGAATAAAACTGACTTATTATTAAACAAACAACACGTACTTAACTAACGTACTTTCACTAAACTTATTTAACACTTTACAAACATTTTGTTTGTCAAGGCATACCCGATAATTGGCACTTTAAGCGAATACGTTTTTATTGAATAAAACAGTTATTTATCAACCGATTTAGAATTTTTTGTAAATTTTTATTTCTGCATGAAAAATGCTATTAATTGAGGTATCACAAGGGGTACATTGCCATTAAAAATTTTTAAGTAGGGGATGCTAGAGCTTAGGGGTTGAAGGGTGGGGGGTTAAAAATTATATAATTAAATGACAATTTAAAAATAAAAATTGACGTGTCAGAGCTTTTTACTCAGAAATTGCCAATAATCATTTAATCGAATTTATCCGTTTTCTTTTGGGAAGCACTGTATATATATCGTGCTTGTAGTCACAACCTTTCTCATATTTTCATAGCGGCAACGGTGTTTCTGTATCACACCCTCAATATTGACGACGCACATAGGATTTTAATTTCTTAAACTATATTAACTTTATCTGTCCGTTTTGAAGCATAACATTTCAAAAGTCTTTTTCCTTTTCCTATCTGCTACTCATACTGTCCCTATTTCATAGGCGTATAGTGTTGTGCTCCACACATATGCTTCCTACACTTTTGTCCTTGTTTCCATGTTTGTTGTTTTCGAACATAGCCGCTGTTGTTTCTTGTTAGATACAGTTCGGTTACCCTTCTATCGTTTTGTAAATATATACGTACCCTATTTCACCGATATTCAGTGGATGTGAAGGGGGTTAAGCAGCCTGTGGCTGCCAAGCATACCCCAACACTTAGACATTTGCTAAATTAGTAATTTTTCAATAAATCCTTTTACACAGTCAGCATTAGGTGAGAATATTACAAAACCAACACCAGTAATTGTTTATCAGATTTAAGTGCAATTATTTTTTTGTCACTAGGTTTTTCTATCTTGGAACTGGTTTGGCGCGTACCTTAACTGATTTCTATTCTGAGTTAGCCTACACAGTTCCCTGACATTCCTATATCGTAGATATATATATATATATATATATATATATATATACAGTAAATAATTTTTAATACTCACAAAACTCTGCTATAACGTCGGTCTATCGTTGTAAGTAGTTAAAAGCGATAAGAATATAAAGAAAGAGCTCCTAATTCTCTCAGAGTATTTATATCTTTACAATGCCACCTCTAGGCCACACTTCATGCGAAAAACTTATTTTAAAATAACACTTCTGCAAATTTTGATATAACTGCTTTAAAGCTTCCAGAAAACCACCTCGTGGACACGCCGTATAATCCGAAATTCGCTTCTACCTGTCGCATGTTAGTCCGTTTGTAAAACTATCCGTTTCAACCAATGATTCTGTTCTTTGTCTTCATAAAACTCCGCCTGTAATATTTTTATCTCTGTCTTATGCATATTTGATGTTGCGTTCCAAACACCACTTGAGTTGTAGAAAATCGATATTGCTGGCAGCGTCTCATCACTCCACGTGGATTAAGTACGTGCGTTTTGAAAACCAATGCTTTTATATCCGTCTTTATCTGTAGCATATTACTGATCGTGCATCTCATCTACTCTTTAAGAAACTTTGTTAGCTTGTTATTCGAAGCAACTGACGGTTGAACAGTATTTTCTATGACGCCTGCTTTATTATGCTGATAATTTTGAAGAAGGTAACCTTTTAAACATGCAGGTGTTCTTAATTATAGATCGTTTAAAACAACAATTCTTGGAGTCTATATTTCACGGTATCCAATAAAACTGACGTCCTTGTTTGTTACCAAGACACCTTTTGCCTTGGGATTATCGATTTTCTATACCCTGGTGTGTTTTCTAATGGTATTACACGTTGAATTAAAATCAATTAAAATACTTATGCGTTTCTATTTGTTTTTAAAATTGGTTTTCTTTATGTACCTTTAACCTTTCAATCATTACCTATAAAAATACGTCAATACTTGTCCGTTTAAATTAACTTAATTAAATAAATTTTGCGCGTAAATAATTTGTTCGTTTCTTTATACAGGGTATTTGAAATTGCATTGCTTACCCCAAATTTAACCCTTTGAATCCATAACAATATATATATATATATATATATAATATATATATATTGCCGTGGATCTCGGGTAAATGTCTCACCAATAAAAATTATATTCGAAATTTTTTTTATTAAATTTTTAAAACTCGAAAATAGAAAAATTTTCAAAAATTAAATAATTCAAAAATATAATTTCTTACCCGTTTTCCTCTCTTCCTCGGTTGGATTGCCTTCTTCAACTGCTTCCGGCTAGCTCAGTTGGACCTCCTCTTGGATATCTAGATTCACTCTCATATTCTATCATTCACGCACACTCCCAATAAAACCACAAAATACAACAAACATACAATCTTTTATTTTTCACTATTTACAAATAAATTCAATATTATCCACATTTCAGTGGTCAAGTTACACCGCGTCGCCGTGGATCAATGTAGTAAGCGTAAGACTACGGATCCCAAGGTCCCGGGTTCAAATCCCGACACGGCCGACTGCTTGAAAAATGGCAGGTGGGCATTTTTCACAAATATTACGCCCTCGTTCGGATGAGAGGTTAAATGGAGGTCCCGTATGTGACTGTTGTCACGCACGTTAAACATCCCTACCTTGCTTGGCAAGGGTTCGGCAAAATTCTAAATTTCCAGGCAACAAAAAACTCGCCTCCTGGCCAATGTAGTACCTTCGGGTGGAGCATTGGAAATGTAAATGGACGGCCAAGTTACACCTCAATAAATCCTATTTTGTAATGTCCTGTATTTTTAATTTAAATTATGAAACACATAGAATGTACCCGGAGTAAATGGGCCCTGAATAATATTTTATTTCTCATTCCTTTTATATAATTTATTTTAAATCTAAGTAAACTCTGGAGTATGGTGAGCTCATGATAATGCTCCTCAAGTGTGCGGCATACGTAGTCTTTTCCATTTCGAAATCGCATACTTTACACATAATTCGTGGTTGTTTCGTACAAGACCCTCTAACAGCTGACGCAGCTAAACTTTTACGGCTTAGTGACATACCGTGCTGTTTTTCCTTGTGTCGCTGTAAGTTGTCCATTCTCGTAAAAGCGATACCATAAGACCCACGGTTTAAGTTCTTTACTGCTGACGGATGTATAAGCTTAACCGTGGACGATGTTACATCACGACATTTGTTCTGGTGCCGTTTGAAGGCATCCATCCTGGTAAAGTAGACATGACAGGGCTCGCATTTAAAAACGTTTGCAGGTACCATTTTAGTACAAAACAAAATCCGCAGTATAGGACTTTGGTGAAACTTGTAAGCAAACTAACTTATAACTAAAAAGTTTACTCTCGCGTACCTGCTTTATGTACCCTATAGAATGCAAACTGAAGGTTTCCGAAAACAGCCAAACGAAGTTGAAGATTCAGCGGGGAACTAAATAACGTCATCTTTTGCCAATCCTTGCTGCTCGCCGGTACATTTAGCACCAATGCATCCGCCCGGTTCGCATCGTCCATGCTGCGAATGTAGTTAGTAAAAACACCGGAAACGTCTTCCATGTTATACGGATCAGCAATCGCATCGCGTGCATATTAAAAATCTAAAAGGGTGGTAGCCCACGCACACAAATTGGCTGCAAGTCTTGCGGTGGAAGATGCAGTGCTACTATAAACAAAAACTTAATAAAACACTTTAAACCTTTACTAAGGAGATACCAAACTTGTTGTCTACAGGATACTTACTAATAAAGCAATTTAATTTTAAATAACTTCTACGTCATATTTTCGGAAATGGCAGGTTTGAATATTTTCTTTGGAAACAATCGAAGATTGCCAAAGACACTTGAAGAGTGCACAAACGCGGTCACTAAACCAATTAGCATTAATACCAAATATTCTGTGCTTTTGTAGGTTGCTCGTTTCCTAGAACCGAATCTTCCGCATAGCGGTCGGTAGCACGTAATTGTTTCTAGAGCCGCAAGTACTCGATACCACCCAAATAGAGAATTAGATGCTCGATGTCCATCAATTTCCGATTCCCTCGTAAAAGGTAGAAAAAACTCGGTCAATCATTCATCTAACTTATACTTCAACCCGCTGCCGTTCTGATAATTTCCAAACATTTTTCAAACGACAATGGTCTCAGAATTTTTAAACCTCCGAGGGGCTATAAGTCGTGATCAATTACACGTTCCAGCTACCCGTAAACTAACATATTTTATAGTAACAGTACGCTGTATAATACATGCATACCCCTTATCTGCGCTACTGCTATTCTTGTAGTTGGTTAAAAAAGTCTGTCGCCTTTTTTACTGCTAGGACCGCTGCAAAGCGCCATTCTATACTTTCTTTAAAAGTATAGCACATCCTGCATTTTTTGTCTGATAATTAAATTTTGCTCATGTAGGCTTTTACACTTTCGCATATTTAAACATCTAATACGATCGATTAACCACTTTCGATTATTCTAACGGGAACCACCATACATTCCACCACACCGTTCTTTTTGAATCCAACGATCCGATAGGCTTCCACACACTAACACCTAACGTATATGTATATGTATATGTATGTATATGTATATAACGAATATGTAACCATATACATTAATCAGTCTAAGCTATTTTATATTATGAATAATGTACGCCCTTATACTTTGCATACTCTTACAACAAACAAAAAAAACACCCATGTACTCTTCACAAATTGTAACTTCCTGATGGAACGTTAATAAGCTTTATATACACCTTCAGATTTCTATTTAAATACCATGATAAAGTTAGTTATACGTATTATGTTCAATACGCAAAATAATTCACAATACCTTCAAAATCACTCTCATACGTCACTCAATATTCATCGTTTCATAGTTTATAACACAATTTCAAAGCGTTACCCGGAATTTCTAGAAGATCTCCGCTCCGTGGACGATGGTATTTGTTTTTTTTCTCTGCTTTGCAGGCCGCTTCTGGCTATTAATAGAAGAACCCCATGTACGTTGAACTGCCTTCACGTTGTCTCCAATTTCCAAATCCAAATTACTTATACGTCTTTCACAATTATTTACTTTAATCCACGTTACTTAACATCACGACACGAGCTTCTTCAAAAAATTATAGGTGATACTTCAATTAAAACATTGTAATCTCGCCACACAAACCGCGTACAAATTATGAGCAATTCACCATGCAATATAATTTAAAATAATCTTATTCTACTTACAAACTCGTGATACTTGCATACGTCGTCAGGAGCGATCGAAATATTAAGGGGCCTTCACCATGTTTTCAGCGCGTCGTTATGATATTTTTCTGAAAATTAATATACACTATGCTCGTATTTGTGTCGCGTCCAACTAACAATATCGACCCAATCGTATATTCACTGACGTCCTACAAGTCCCGCCTATCTCATGCTGTCCCTTGCTTATGCGTTTTCTACGTCTCTTTCTAACCTGGTGTGAGTGGTAGAAAATCGATATTCCTGACCATCTGCTATCTAACCCACGTGGACTGTTACGTGCTTTAAATCACCCCTCGTTAGTATTTACTGCGAACACATGCGACGGTTTACCGATATTCTTTGAAACTTGTAGCTTTATCTACAAAAATAATTGGAACTTGACATTTAAAATTCTACAGGTGTTTAATCTTAACGAGCGTTTTAAATAACATTTCTACGAGTTGGATTTTCCACGTATTTCAACCCCACCGATATATTTGTTGTTTAGCAACGCGTTTCACCTTGGTATTATTGGATTTTTACACGCTTTTATGCATATTATACGTAAATAACCGTTTAATTAAATTCAATGAAATTTATAAATTAATGGCATTGGCTTCTAACATTTATTTTCTTTACGAACCTAACTGAATTTTAATCATTATTTGTAAAATTTTGTTAATACCTGTTACTTATAAATGAACTAACTGGAATAAATTTCGCCCGTAAATTCTGGTTGTTCCTTTATACAGGGTGTTTTGAAATTGCTTCGTTTATATTTACTTTTAATCTTTTAAAACCACTATAATATATATATATATATATATATATATATTGCTGTGAAACCTACAAAAAACTATTAACTTAACTGTTCCGTTGACTTTCTTCTGTTAATCGCCTCTTTACTCTTTTCCGCCTCGGCTGCTCACCTAGTTAAAACTTTCATCCTCAATCATAAAAAAAACAAACACATTCCTATCACAAACACCAACGTTAACTCTATTTACATCAATATTCACAATACATTAAAATTTCAAAATTAAAATTCAGCATAAATTTCAGTATCAGAAAATTTCAAGATTAAATTTATTATCATCTTAATGTGCATCCAGAATTAAAGTCCTTGTAGATGCCTACTAATTAATATAACAATATATGCAGACCTGAGTCTGAGTACAAAGGGAGCATCTCCCACCCCTTTACGTTAATTAACCAGGTTCGTCTAATTGAGCTCAAAGACATACCCAAATTTTCATCATAATCCAGAACATAAATACTAAATACCCCTTTCTACTTAAACAAGAAAATTTCACCTTAAAATTAAAAATTTGTTAGTACAATTTCACTACTGTCCATTTTAAGTAAATCAATTATAAAGTTATTCAACACACACCAAAACATCAAAAATCGAACAACAAAGCATAAGTTACCTGAAGGTTAATGCACTCGTGGCCCCAATGTATATCGTCCTCTGTTAATCACACCAATCCAACTGGGTTATGTTTAGGTCCTCGTATTGCTGGTCGCCTTTAAAATTTTCTACACCACCATTCATCTAAAGTTGTTTCAGTGCTTTTCCGGAACTCATTTGTGTATATCTGAAGCTTGTTTTGTGGATCCAGACACGTTTACGAATCATTTAATTATTAACACCCCCGAAAAATAGCAAAGAAATTCATACTTCTTTCACAAATATACGCCAAACTGCCTACTTTTGTGTATTCATTTGTCGTTGCAAATTTGACTAATTGGTACGGTGATACTAGACTTTATTACCTTGTATCTTCTTTTCTAAGTGCACTAAATTACATTCATTGTAGCACGTAAAGAACAAACTGTTTTAAATCACCAAAATATACGAGCAAACTGTTTAAATTATTCTATCAAAATCGGAAAACTAAAAGCACTGTTTAACGCATTGAATCAAATCGAAAAATCTAAGAGAGCGCAACTCATATTAACCCGGGTATATATAGTGGTTAGCCTGTCTGTCGGTTTTGTCCTCAAAACGGCCAGTTTCTAGAATTTCGTATACTATGTTCCCATCTCGACCGCCTGTGCGTCGGTTCTTATTAAATTTGCACTCGCACCAGTTAAATCTCAGAAATTTCGACACGGCTCGCAACGTCTGGGAATAACTAATTAATTTTTATACAGAAATGTTATTTTTACCTCTCCTGTTTGCCTCTGATTTTCAACCAATCGCAACCCAGTGACGTTGCTCAACTCACGCCTTTTACTATATGTGTCTCTGTCTTGCGCATATTATCTGTCTCTATCTACCCTGTTCCGAGTGGTACAAATCTATATTCTTTAGTATCGATTATTTTCAATCCACGTGGACTGTGAAATAACCCACCTTATTAGCATTTCCCGTAAATATTAAGCAACGGTTTCTCCAACATTTGTTATCTGCAAATTTTACGCAGAACCTAAAACATTTAAAAATACGCAGGTGTTCAAACATAATACTTCTACGATCTGAATATTATTGGGTTTTTACTAGCTTTTATACATATTATATGTTACTAATGGTCCAATTAACCCCAATTAAAATAATACCCTTTAATTTTTAGTGACTCCTAATCAAATATTAATTATTATCTGTACATTTCGTTTAATACCGGTTACTTAAAATTGAGTTAATTAATATAAATTTTGCACGTAATTTCCATTTGTTTCTTTACTCGGAATAATTAAATTACACGTAGAGCATTTTAATACTGCTTCCTTTTTTTTATAGCAAGCGTCTTGTAAATAATTTAACTCCCTTATTTTTAATGAAACGAATGAATTTTTATGCTTCACGGTTTTAATAACGCGTACCTTTTCCCAAAGCTTCTACACGGTGATTAAAATTATTTGATGTGATTATTTAATTTTCTACCCTGGTCTAAATATGAGTAATATATATATATAAAGCTTAGTTTGGATTTGTATAAGAATTATAAATTATCTAACTTAAATGCTACCCTGATATAATGAAGAATAATTTTGTCAATTTAAATATTGAAATGTGCATATCTGGCAAAAAATGTCAAAAAGTTTTGGATAATTAGGAAGTTTGTGGAACATAAGATCAAAAAGAAGTTTTTCGACTTTAAAAATTATTGTTAATTCGGCATTTTCCTAGAGAATTCTTTTGTGGGCCGTGTGGAAATAGTTGGAAATGTTAAGTTAACCCAAGTACGGGAAATTTATTCACCGACTGACTCAGTAACTGGAAAAGAGAACAAAATAACAATATATTTTCCAAACATTAGAGACTAGGGGAGAGTAGGGGAACAAGGATATCTGTGGAAAAAAAAAGGAAAAATAGAACAGAATACGTTCTAAAGCATTTTTGCGAAATAGTATGGAATATATTACAAGCAGAGATAGGAAAAAGGAGGTAGATGCAGACTGCAAATTTCAGGGAAATGTGTAGGTTAGTTCAGAATAGGAAACATGAGGGTACGCGTCTAACCAGTTCCAGGACTGAAGACCTAATGATGATGAGAGAAGACGTGGAGCGGGATAAAATTATAATTTATTTTTATTAAAGCGAAATCTTGATTTAGGGTAAGTTATAAAAATTTATATCGGTTCATAATTCGAAGTGTATCAATTTTAAATATTTTTTATTTAGATTCTGTAGTATATGTGGGGTATTGAGGGGAAAAGAATTTAAAACAAACATAATTATGGTTTTGTGGATATCGTAATAGGTTCTGACTAATTGCAAACGGAAATGTAATATTTATCGATATAATTAAGGTACGTCATTGACAAATAAATAGGAGTTTTCCTAAAATTTGAATGAAAGGTACAAAAATGCAATAATTACAATGTGTATAATTTTCCTGAATAGTCTTAATTATACCAATCTATAATTATCTACGTAGTGAATTTCTAGTCCATAATATATCGTACAAACAAACATCATTATTAACTTTCTCAATTTTCACTTGACAGGAAAAAATGTCTGTACGTTTTATTTGCGGATGGGTGTGATTGTGAATTTCTAAATTAGCGCAAGCATTTAAAACTCTTCTGAATCTTCGGTAATAATTCTTAGCCTGTTACCGGTCCCTTAGTGGATTGTTGTATATCCTCAGGCCATTAACATTCCTTTGGTATATACACACAACACAACACAGGTGAAATAGCGGCGACTCGGACAAACGACCTACGATTTTTTTAAATCGTTCGACCCGTGAAGGTGTTCGAATCAAGGAAAACGTACGTGTGTGATTGATATGTATACTTATAACATTTTATGAATAAATAATTTTTATTATAAATGGATCCCAGACGAGTTTTCTAAGAATGCGCGATGCAATGTATGTCTTTTATATGCAGGAATGAATACGTACAACGTCCAAGGATGGAAGTGGAAACTGTACGACACACGGGGACGTGACCGGAAATTTATTTGCATAGTTTCATAACTCTGAAAGGTCCTCCTTTAACTAATTAAAGATTTCTTTTTAATTGTGTATTTGTTCATCAGACGTTGGTTGGTATTAATGGGTAATTTCATAATTGTCGCACGTACCATGAATTTCTTAGTTGTGGTAGAACTTTAAATTTATTATTCATTCCTAACGATCTGTTTTATTTTTTCAAATGTAACGCATATTTACCATTTCGAATGGACCTGCATCTTGCCGAAGTTCTAGATTATTAAAACAGGTGAAATGGCTTGCGTGTTCTAATGAGCTAAAGAGCCAAACTACAGCCCCAACCAAAGTAGTAGGGTCGTTAGTGAGGAACCAGACGAAGATAGGTCCCCGAAAGAGGGCAGCGGCTCTTTCGGTACTTAGATTGGCAGAAACCATAGGGGTCGGCATGGCAGTCTAAGACACACTACCGCGATGTGGAAGGCAACGGGAAACCACCACATTATCTCCCAAGTACACAGCGTACTTAAATTGTAATAAACATGATGGCATTCTTTGGGGTAAAAGATTCCGGAGTTAAAATAGTCTCACATTCGGATCTCCGGAAGGGGACTACTTCGGAGGATGCGATCGGAAAGTTAAAAATAAGAGTCGGGAACATTCTGCGAGTCGGAGCGTGGAATGTTAGAAGTATGAAGCAAGTGGGTAAGCTAGAGAACCTAAAAATCGAAATGAATAGGTTAACACTAGACATAGTAGGGACCAGCGAAGTTCGGTGGCGAGAGGCGGGGGATTTTTGGACTGGAGACTTTAGGGTAATTCATACAGGAGCAGAGGAAGGAAATTTGGGCGTAGGGATAGTTATGCGGAAAAATATAGGTTACTGTGTAGAGAATTACTTACAAAAGAACGAAAGAGTACTCATGGTTAGATTAGAATCTAAACCGGTAAACACAGTAATAATACAAGTATACATGCCCACCTCTAGCTACAGTGATGAAGAGGTAGAAGCTATCTACAAAGATATCGAAGACATATTAAGATACGTAAAAGGACATGAAAATTTAATAATTACGGGGGATTTTAATCCCGTGGTAGGTGAGGGTAGGGAAGGAGCGGTAGTAGGTTTATTTGGTTTAGGCACGAGAAACGACAGGGAAAATAGGCTGGTAGAATTTTGCGACAAGAACAATTTAATCATCACAAACACATTATTTCAACATCATGCTAGAAGACGATATACATGGAAGATGCCAGGAGATATAGGAAGATATCAAATTATGAAGGCCGCACTTACATTTAAGACTGTGAAAAAAAGAAACGGAAAAAGGCACTTGGACTTAGAGAAACTAAAAGATAAAGATATTCAAGAACAATTCGAAAAAAAGTCAAATGAATTGCTCAAAGATATCGGGAAAATATCGGATAATAAGGAAGTAGAAACAGAATGGAATAACATTAAATCCAGCCTAGACATGGCGGCCAGAGATATTCTGGGGTATACACAAAAAGAAAATAAGAAACCATGGATAACAAAGGATATCCTGAATTTAATAGAAGAAAGACGAAAATACAAAAATAAATCAGCCTAAATAGGAAAACAGAGATACAAAGCCATAAAATGGGAAATTATTCGAAAATGCAGGAAAGCTAAAGAACAATGGATTGATGAAAAGTGCAAAGAGGTACAAACGAAGATGGAAATAGGAAAGACAGACGTTGCACACAAATTAATTAGAATGAATTTTAGGGATATAAAACCGTATAACAAAAATATAAGGGACGCACAAGGAAACGTCATTATAGAAAACTCTTACGGGTTAAACGTCAAATTATTACGGTTTAAAAAGCGAATTCTTACATTTCAAAAGAGCCAAATCTTACACTTAAAAGTTCACAAATACAAACCCGCAAGCGTGGTATATTAGACACCACGGGCAAGTGGTAACGCTAACCTTTGTACAGATTTTGGCGCGCCCATCTGTCAATGACGTCACCAATGCACAAATTTAATACGCAATTATCGGAAAATATAAATTTAAGACAATAGTTTACTTACATAAGAAATCCGACGTCCTGCGGGGTTGAGTTAAAGTTGGCTTCTGTTGAAGTCCATCAGGGCTACTGATGGCCCTTTTAAGGCAATTAACGGAGGGTACGCCTAAGATATGGCTAGAGCCCCCTTTAAGATAGTTAAAGATGGTGACGACTTCGGTGCTGTTGGCGGAGCATGGACATCCGGCTCGTTCATCTAGGGTCGTGGCCTCCAATTTGTTCCCGGGGTCGTGGACTCGGTTGCCCTAGGCGGCTTCAAATTGTCTCCTACCTATGTAGGGAATGAACAAGGAAAACCAGGTATAAGGGGCGACAAACAGATAAGCAAGGCAAGGAAATCTACATAGATAAAGATAAAGGCACGATACGATACCTGAACAAAACCGCTCTTCACGAAGGTCAGATGCAAAAAAGTAACGTTAAAGCGTCTCACGGAAACACTTCTCCCCCTTTTGTTCTTTCACACGTCGGCGCGAAGTTATTCGTCCAACCCACTTTTGACGTGACGGAAATACGCGCACCGAGTCTTTTGAATTTATGGCGCGAAACTTCCGCACATCAAAATTAAACTAAAACAATGTTTAGTGCCAATTTGGCACGTAACAAAACGTAGAGAAAGTGGGTAGTTGGCAAGAATATATAGGGAATTTATACATTAAAGAGTCTGAAAAATGGTAAGGCGCCGGGTGCAGATAAGGTGCAAGCAGAAACTCTAAAAGCCGCTGGACAAGCAGTAACAGAACGTCTCTTCCAACTTCTAAGCTATATGTATGAGACAGGCGAGATACCCAAAGATTTCAAACGTAGCATCATAGTAACTATACCAAAAAAGAAAGGCGCGGATAGATGTGAAAATTTTCGAACAATAAGTTTGACAGCACACGTGTCAGAAATATTAACTAGAATTGTGCAAAAACGAATGGAAAAACGGGCGGAAGAAATACTAGGAAAAGACCAATTTGGGTTTAGGCGAAACAGGGGAACACGGGAGGCTATTTTAGCTCTGAGAGTGATAATGGAGAAAACAATAGAAAAGGGGGAAAGCGTGTATATAGGGTTTGTAGATCTGGAAAAAGCATTCGACAATGTAAAATGGAAAAAAATGTTTGAAATACTCAAAAAAATTGTAATGAGTTATAGGGATAGACGATAGTATATAGCTTATACAAAGAGCAAACAGCAGTAATAGAATTAGAGCAGGAAGGTAGAGAAGTAAACATTAGGAAAGGGGTGAGACAGGGATGTGCTCTGTCCCCATTGATTTTTAACTTGTACATAGAAGAGGCAATGAATACTGTCAAATGCAGGAAGATATTTGGAATTACTATGCAAGGACAAAAAATTGATATGCTTAGATTTGCAGATGATATGGCGGTATTAGCGTCTAGCAAGGAAGAGTTAGAAGCTGCTCTTAATGAAATGGAAACGGTTCTAACAGAGAGATACGGTTTGAAAATTAACAAAACTAAAACTAAAGTTCCAGTATGCAAAGGTGGGGAAAATAAATCAAAAACAAGAATACAAGTATGTAACACGAACTTACAAGAGGTTAAGGATTTCTGCTACCTAGGAAGCCAAATAACGCAAGATGGGAAAAGCACAAAAGATATAAAACAAAGATTAGCACAAGGTCGTGCTACATTTAACAAGAAAAAGCAACTACTGTGCTCAAAGACCACAAACATAGAAACAAGGAAAAGATTGCTTAAAACATATGTGTGGAGCACAGTACTGTACGGCTGTGAAGCCTGGACAGTAGGAGAAGCGGACAAGAAAAAGGTAGAAGCCTTTGAAATGTGGTGCTACAGACGTATGTTGAAGATATGATGGACACACAAAGTTAAGAACGAAGAGGTACTAAAAATGGTAGGGGAAGAAAGAAATATGTGGAAAACGGTAAAAAATAGGAGAGATAGGATGATAGGCCACATACTACGGCATGAGGGAATAGTGCGGAATATATTAGAAGCAGAGATAGGAAAAAAAAGAAGAAGAGGCAGACCTAGGTTAGACTACTGCACACAGATAGTAAAAGATGTAGACTGTAGGGGTTTTAGGGAAATGTGTAGCCCAGAATAGAAATCAATGGAGGTACGCATTCAACCAATCCCAAGATGGATAAACTAATGACGAAAAAATAACTGTGCTTAAACATGATGATTATTATAAGTAACTACAAGAAGTGGTTGGGCAATATTCTCGAATAATATTAAGTGTGTGAAAGGATTTACTGGAAAACCATTATTTCGGCAAATATTTAAGTGTTGGGGGATCTTGGTAGCCAAAGGTTGCTTAACCCCTTCGCTGAATCTCGGTGAAATAGGGTATAAAATTAGAAAATAATAGAAGGGGAACGAGCTGTATACATATGCTGTGTAAGAATGTCAGGGAACTATGTAGGCTAGCTCAGAATATAAATAAGTGCAGGTACGTGTCCAACCAGTTTTGAGACGGAAAACCTAATGACGAAAAAATAAGCGCAGAAAAATCTGATGATTAGTATAGACAACTAGTTGTTGCTTGCGAAATATATGCAACCAATGTTGACTGTGCGAAAAGATATATTGGAAAATATATTAAATCGGTAAATGGTTAAGTGTTGGGGTACTTAGCAGCCACAGGCTGCTTTCCTTCCTTCACAACCACTGAAGGTTGAAGAAATAGGGTATATAACTGTAAAACAATAGAAGGTGACCGAACTGCATCTAACAAGAAAGAACAGAAGAAAGACAGCAAACATAGAACAAGAAGAACATTGTTGAAAGCATATGTGTGGAGCACAGCACAGTATGCCTATGAAATACGGGCAGTTTGAAACGCAGACAGAAAAACGGTAGCAGCCTTTTGAATTGCTGTGCTTCAGATGTGTGAGGACGATAGCATGGACAGACAAAAGATAATAACAAATAGGTTATAAAAATAGTAGGGGAACAAGGATATCTGGGGAAAAAGAGAAATAGTAGGGCGGAATACGTTCTAAGGCATTTTTGGGGAATAGTATGGAATACATTACAAGTAGAGATAAGAAAAAGAGGTAGATGTAGACGTAGATCAGATAGTGATAGATGCAGACTGCAAATTTCAGGGAAATCTGTAGGATAGTTCAGAATAGGAAACAATGATGGTACGCGTCTAACCAGTTCCAGGACTTAAGACCTAATGATGATGAACGCAAATTAATTGTAACAAATTTCAAGTAAAAAACGTCAGTTTGGATTGTTAACTGACAGCAATACAAGTGACGTTGTTTTCCCTGTGAAGTGTATACAGGGTGTTTTGGAAGGAATGAAACATGCATTAATATGTTGAAGTATTGTCCGTTTAAGCAAAAAAAGTTCGGTTCAACACTTGTCCAATCCTCAACGCTTACTAAGATACGGCTTTTTTAAAGTACATCCTTTTACAGTTATGTAGTAAACTGGATACGTAAATAAATAGGCTAAAATTGTAAAACAAATGTCATGCAGTGTGCCACTTAACATCTTTTGTACCTAACTTGTGTTCAATTTATTAAAAATGCCACAAGTGTTGAGTAATGCGAAACCAGCTGACATAGTGTTGTAGCGCCAATTGGTCTGTTTCCCACCACAATAAATACATCGGAACGCAAACGAAGAATTTGAATACACAAAAGATGATTGATAGCTCTCCGTGACGTTACACCTTGTGGATGAATTTTAGTGGCGGGTACAAGGCTTTTACATTTAAGGGTTATTTAAAGTTTACAATAAGAAATCTCGACAACGTTGCTACGTACCTAGACGTAGCCGGAAGAAACTTAAATACTAGGCTAACTACCAAACGTGGAGAATGGGGGGATTCACCTACATGCCAAAAAAACAAAAAAAAGCACGTCACCCACGATTATCTATACAATAAAAATTAATTAAAATTTCTTGATTCACATGGACAAAGAAAAGTAAGCTATATTGTAAAGGACAAATTTTATAATGGATCCACGAAGTACGCATTTCATAGCTAACATGTAATAAAACTCATTGGAAAAAAGTAATGCTTAGA
Organism: Platerodrilus igneus; assembly: GCA_036346225.1. Lineage (NCBI taxonomy): Eukaryota > Metazoa > Arthropoda > Insecta > Coleoptera > Lycidae > Platerodrilus > Platerodrilus igneus. The sequence continues at coordinate 9,203,941 of JARFIW010001480.1, read as the reverse complement.
TTTTCTCAATAGCAAGTGTGTTAAATTATAGTATTAAGTTTAGACCAAGTTATATATATATTTTTTTATTTGTCTAACGTTTTGGTGGTCTGCATCTGAAATTTAAGGCAGACCGTTTGTATACCCCTAACCTGATCTTAAACGTGCTTTGGCCGTGCCTGGGATTTTTATTTCAGGCGACAGCGCGGAGACCTTGTGTGTTCCGAAGAACTCACCCTTTCTCCGGTCTACCCTGTGATCCAGGCTTCGTTTACATCCCTTGCCACGTGGAGCCAGCACTTTCCCACTTTACTAATGATATTTGGTGTTTGGTGTGTTTGTTTAAGATATTTTGTTTGATGTGTTTGTTTGTGTTTGTGTTTTTCCCAACCCTTTCCTCAGATCACAATCATCGGCAGCCGGAAATCGCGATCTTTGGTCCAGGCTGGGAAACGTGAAAAAATTGAAATGAAATTTGTAGTGTACCCAACTCTATCGCTAGTTGAGCACACTTGTTTGTATTTGCTACGTTGTGTGTGTTGGAATATGTTTGTGTGTGCCTAACCCTATTGCTAGTTAAGACACATTGTTTTGCCTGTTTGTTTGTGTGTGTGTGTGTTTGTTGTGTTTAATCCAACCCTTCCTCGGATCGCGACCGTCGGCAGCCGGAAATCGCGACCTTCGTCCAGGCTGGATTAGTTGGTGTGTTGGTGAGTTGCAATGCCTGTGTTTGTTTTTGTGTTATATCTCCGATCCCCAACCCCGAACCGCGACCATCGGCAGCCGGAAATCGCGGAACTTGGCTTGAGACCGGAGACGTGGTGTTGGATGGTGATCATAGTGAACCTCTCACAATCCGTGTGTGTTGGTACACATCTGCGACGATGTTTTGTGTTGTGATGTTTTCCTAATCCGCCCCCCATTACCGCGACCATCGGCAGCCGGAAATCGCAATAATGGGTGGCGGGTCAGGGAGTGCGAGGGTGGCACCTGCGAGGCCCCGAAGGGACAAGCAAGCCCACCCTGAAGTGTGTATTTGCTACGGTTTTTGATGTTTGTGTAATGCATGTTTGTGTTGTGCTGGTCTCCCCTAGGATCCGAAACCATCGGCAGCCGGAAATCGCAGATCCTGGTATTGACCAAGTGTTAGTGGCACCCGAAAGTGTCACCGTAAAAGTGTTTGTCGCAGACATGTTTTGTGTTGTTTGTATGTGTTAATGTTGGCATTGCTTCCTCGTGTTGGTTGTGCGTGACCGAGGTCACTGTTTTGTGGTACTCCCATGCCCAAGGACATGCGAGTACCACGGAAGGTAAGTATTTGCTACGTGTTTTCGCTTTTGGTGACACCCACAATGTGGGTGCCACCAATTTTGTATTTGCTACATATTTCACATATATATTTAATAGTATTATGTGGTGTTTGTGTAGGTGTTGTCACGTTAATTAGCGGCCCCACGTTGGGCGCCAAAATTTTCTGTCACGTTAATTAGCGGCTGCCACGTTGGGCGCCAAAAATCTATGTTACGTAACACAAAGAAAGTCAAGAAATGACCCGGCTCAATCGGAGAGTAGGGGGGGGGTTGTAGAAAGCAGACTGATCTATGATGGATGCGGCGGTAAGGAGTTAGTAACAGTACCTGTAATAAAAGAAATTAGAATAGTAAACCTGCAATAAAAAAGATTAGTCCTGCAAACCTGAAATAAAGAAAAAGCATAGCAGCAATGAGAAGTCTTAAGTTATTCAGTACTATGTAGAATGTAAAAAAAGAAACTGTTTCGATAATCTATATAATATAACAACGGTAAAAGCAATACAAAAATTTTTAGTACAAAGTGAGGTAATATTGGGGAGTAGCAGAAACGTTTCGTCACACACCAATTAAACAAATCAGACAAAATGTTAAAAAAATAAATAGGTAAGACACAATTGATATGAGTAATTCAGTAAATAAATAGGTAAGACACAATTGATATGAGTAAGTCAGTAAATAAATAGGTAAGACACAATTGGTATGAGTAATTTAGTAGTATTGATTTTTCTTTCTTTCTTTATTTTTTTTGTCTATGTTTTAAAGTAGCATGCAAGTCTATTGTAAAAGGTATCAGAACGACAAAGATATGGCAAAGCAACGGATAGATATTTAAAGTAATAACCAGTAGGAAATAGTTCAACTTACAAAAGTCCTTCAGCAACGCTTCCTTGCAACGGAAGTGTGAGATTCAACGATGTCCTGCACCAACGAAGCACTTCACCCTTGACTGTGAGGGTGTTGATGGAACTTCCCACACGTTACACTAATCACACCTACGTATTTCACTGGTGTTAGTAGCAGACCTTATCACGCGTCGGAACTATGTAGTTGATAAATTTCTTGGGAATTCTATTTTCTAAGACAATAATTTCGAAATATTCTGTAGCACTAGTTTAATTTCAACTGGGACCAAAGGTATATTAGTTTCATAAACATCCCAAAAAGCAGTGAGAAACTTCAACCAATACCTTTGTAAGCCGGTAATCTGTTATGTTTCGCAAATAACGAAATTTGCTCAAGCAATGATCTATTTTAGGTTCTTTGTTGTTAGAAAATTCAGAAACTACAGTAGCACTGTATTTAGATAATTCAAAGTATGCGCCACTCCGAAAAGAAAAAAAAAGGGGACCGCGAAACTAGATCGCACACACACAGTTTTAATATCAAAAGACAAAACAACTAAAAAGAACCATAATGGGTAAAGCATGTGTATCACTTAAGTACGTCCGTCAAAATGTTCCGTAAAACACTTTTGTACAGTTAATATACAATTTTTATTTCACAAGAAAACAACTAAAAAATCGTGCCGTGTTCGTACATGAACAATACGAAAATTAAATCCCATTAATTCTCGCTAGTCAAAGCAAAGAGGAAACAGTATCCTTTTTTTTTAACGTACTTAGTATATCGGAATCAAGAACAAAACACGACTCCTCGCCTGTTTATTCAACTCGTTCTCTCATAACCGCTTATCGACTCTTATCTACCTCGCTAATAACATAAGGAACATCTAAAACGTGAATGTAACAATCGTATCTAATAATTAATTACAGGCTGTTTATCGTTTTCGATAAGTTGGAATTTATTTATTAATGAGAATCAAGCTTCAATTTATCTATCTTTTTAAAATTAATACACGCGAGTTAAATTGCATACAATATGAAAACTATTCGGACGTATTTACTTGATACAAACAGCGATTCAAAGGAAACGATGCAATTTATTTATTAATTGAAAATCAAACTTCAATTAATCTATTTTTAAATTACTACACACGAGTTAATAAATATAAAACATAGAGATAGTAGTTGCAGAAATGCATTTACGAATTGAGTATAGAGTAAAATGTTAAACTATTAAAAATTGCACGTTACAGTGTTCTTACGCCTTAAACCCAAATTCTTACAGTTTAAAAACGTCGATAATCTACAGTTAAAAAGTCGATAAATACATCGCGCAAGCGCGAAATAAGCGACGTCACGGGCGGGTGGTAGCTCCAGCTTACACAGGCTTTAGCGCGGCCATCTGCCAATGACGTCACCAATGCACAAAATTAAGATGCAATTATCGGAAAAATATAAAAAGTTAAGACAATAGGTAATACAGCAATTACTCACATGATAGGTCCAGATTTCCACGAAGTACGCCTATCGTCCTTCAGGATAGATAAAGATGGTGGCTGCACGTCCCTAAGGCTGCTGCTGGCCCAATTACAAGAAACGACAATTAACGGGGGTACGTCTTACGCACATCCAGATAGCTTGGACTCGATCTCAGGGCTCCACTCCGGCGTGGAATGCGGTTCTGCCTGCGGCTGCAAATTTCGTCTACCTATGTAGGGAATGGACAGGAACATGGTAAGGGGCGACAAACAAGATAATTAGGCAAAGGAATCTACATAGATAAAAACAAGCACGATACGATACCTCAAAGCGTCCACTCCACTCGAAGGTTCAGGCAAAAAAGCCACGTTACAGAGAGCACCGGAAACTTGTCCCCACTTTTGTCTTTTACACGTCAGCGCGAAGTTATTCGTCCAACCCACTTGCGTCGAGCAATCTGGCGCAAACGCACTGTGACGTAACGGAAATACGCGCCCCGAGTCTTTTGAAATTGTGGCGCGAAACTTCTGCACATCAAAATTAACCTAAGATATGTTTAAGGGCCACTTTGGCACGTAACAGTGTTTGTTTTCAAATATCATTTCGCTTCTTACCAAAAGGTTAGATATAATAATTGTTTATTGTATTCTACTTTTCTACTACTACTTTAACTACTTTCTACTTTGCAATATTACTTGTTACTTCTAATTGCATGCTTATTTCTAGTCTACAATTATTTAGTACTTTTGTATTTGGTTACATATTTGCATGCTTTACTTACTTGATGGCTCTTTTTAGTTCCAGTGCTTATTCTGTAATTATAAGATTTATATACATACATTAATCCTACTTCTACCTTAAAATATTTCACATTATATATTTACATACATTAATAATGTATACTTTTTATTGGTTAGGTTAATACGAATTATAGATTTACGTGTTTGCCTCTTGATTAATTGATAATATTTTATTTGTGTTAATCGTTAGTAAATAACATATTCTACTAGTTTAAAATTAGTCCTTCACCATGGTTAGTTTAAACTTATCATACGTCAACATGGTACCCGTGGGTACCATGTTTAGTGTCTTTTTCACATTCACTTTTACTAATAATGATTAGATTTAATAGTCTATAAGCCCTTCCATAGTTTTACTTTAGTCGTTGGTAAGTTTCTTTTCATCGGTTGATTCATGCCCAAGGACATGCGAGTACCACGGAAGGTAAGTATTTGCTACGTGTTTTCGCTTTTGGTGACACCCACAATGTGGGTGCCACCAATTTTGTATTGCTACATATTTCACATATATATTTAATAGTATTATGTGGTGTTTGTGTAGGTGTTGTCACGTTAATTAGCGGCCCCACGTTGGGCGCCAAAATTTTCTGTCACGTTAATTAGCGGCTGCCACGTTGGGCGCCAAAAATCTATGTTACGTAACACAAAGAAAGTCAAGAAATGACCCGGCTCAATCGGAGAGTAGGGGGGGGGGGTTGTAGAAAGCAGACTGATCTATGATGGATGCGGCGGTAAGGAGTTAGTAACAGTACCTGTAATAAAAGAAATTAGAATAGTAAACCTGCAATAAAAAAGATTAGTCCTGCAAACCTGAAATAAAGAAAAAGCATAGCAGCAATGAGAAGTCTTAAGTTATTCAGTACTATGTAGAATGTAAAAAAAGAAACTGTTTCGATAATCTATATAATATAACAACGGTAAAAGCAATACAAAAATTTTTAGTACAAAGTGAGGTAATATTGGGGAGTAGCAGAAACGTTTCGTCACACACCAATTAAACAAATCAGACAAAATGTTAAAAAAATAAATAGGTAAGACACAATTGATATGAGTAATTCAGTAAATAAATAGGTAAGACACAATTGATATGAGTAAGTCAGTAAATAAATAGGTAAGACACAATTGGTATGAGTAATTTAGTAGTATTGATTTTTCTTTCTTTCTTAATTTTTTTTGTCTATGTTTTAAAGTAGCATGCAAGTCTATTGTAAAAGGTATCAGAACGACAAAGATATGGCAAAGCAACGGATAGATATTTAAAGTAATAACCAGTAGGAAATAGTTCAACTTACAAAAGTCCTTCAGCAACGCTTCCTTGCAACGGAAGTGTGAGATTCAACGATGTCCTGCACCAACGAAGCACTTCACCCTTGACTGTGAGGGTGTTGATGGAACTTCCCACACGTTACACTAATCACACCTACGTATTTCACTGGTGTTAGTAGCAGACCTTATCACGCGTCGGAACTATGTAGTTGATAAATTTCTTGGGAATTCTATTTTCTAAGACAATAATTTCGAAATATTCTGTAGCACTAGTTTAATTTCAACTGGGACCAAAGGTATATTAGTTTCATAAACATCCCAAAAAGCAGTGAGAAACTTCAACCAATACCTTTGTAAGCCGGTAATCTGTTATGTTTCGCAAATAACGAAATTTGCTCAAGCAATGATCTATTTTAGGTTCTTTGTTGTTAGAAAATTCAGAAACTACAGTAGCACTGTATTTAGATAATTCAAAGTATGCGCCACTCCGAAAAGAAAAAAAAAGGGGACCGCGAAACTAGATCGCACACACACAGTTTTAATATCAAAAGACAAAACAACTAAAAAGAACCATAATGGGTAAAGCATGTGTATCACTTAAGTACGTCCGTCAAAATGTTCCGTAAAACACTTTTGTACAGTTAATATACAATTTTTATTTCACAAGAAAACAACTAAAAAATCGTGCCGTGCTCGTACATGAACAATACGAAAATTAAATCCCGCATTAATTCTCGCTAGTCAAAGCAAAGAGGAAACAGTATCCTTTTTTTTTAACGTACTTAGTATATCGGAATCAAGAACAAAACACGACTCCTCGCCTGTTTATTCAACTCGTTCTCTCATAACCGCTTATCGACTTTTATCTACCTCGCTAATAACATAAGGAACATCTAAAACGTGAATGTAACAATCGTATCTAATAATTAATTACAGGCTGTTTATCGTTTTCGATAAGTTGGAATTTATTTATTAATGAGAATCAAGCTTCAATTTATCTATCTTTTTAAAATTAATACACGCGAGTTAAATTGCATACAATATGAAAACTATTCGGACGTATTTACTTGATACAAACAGCGATTCAAAGGAAACGATGCAATTTATTTATTAATTGAAAATCAAACTTCAATTAATCTATTTTTAAATTACTACACACGAGTTAATAAATATAAAACATAGAGATAGTAGTTGCAGAAATGCATTTACGAATTGAGTATAGAGTAAAATGTTAAACTATTAAAATTGCACGTTACAGTGTTCTTACGCCTTAAACCCAAATTCTTACAGTTTAAAAACGTCGATAATCTACAGTTAAAAAGTCGATAAATACATCGCGCAAGCGCGAAATAAGCGACGTCACGGGCGGGTGGTAGCTCCAGCTTACACAGGCTTTAGCGCGGCCATCTGCCAATGACGTCACCAATGCACAAAATTAAGATGCAATTATCGGAAAAATATAAAAAGTTAAGACAATAGGTAATACAGCAATTACTCACATGATAGGTCCAGATTTCCACGAAGTACGCCTATCGTCCTTCAGGATAGATAAAGATGGTGGCTGCACGTCCCTAAGGCTGCTGCTGGCCCAATTACAAGAAACGACAATTAACGGGGGTACGTCTTACGCACATCCAGATAGCTTGGACTCGATCTCAGGGCTCCACTCCGGCGTGGAATGCGGTTCTGCCTGCGGCTGCAAATTTCGTCTACCTATGTAGGAATGGACAGGAACATGGTAAGGGCGACAAACAAGATAATTAGGCAAAGGAATCTACATAGATAAAAACAAGCACGATACGATACCTCAAAGCGTCCACTCCACTCGAAGGTTCAGGCAAAAAAGCCACGTTACAGAGAGCACCGGAAACTTGTCCCCACTTTTGTCTTTTACACGTCAGCGCGAAGTTATTCGTCCAACCCACTTGCGTCGAGCAATCTGGCGCAAACGCACTGTGACGTAACGGAAATACGCGCCCCGAGTCTTTTGAAATTGTGGCGCGAAACTTCTGCACATCAAAATTAACCTAAGATATGTTTAAGGGCCACTTTGGCACGTAACAGTGTTTGTTTTCAAATATCATTTCGCTTCTTACCAAAAGGTTAGATATAATAATTGTTTATTGTATTCTACTTTTCTACTACTACTTTAACTACTTTCTACTTTGCAATATTACTTGTTACTTCTAATTGCATGCTTATTTCTAGTCTACAATTATTTAGTACTTTTGTATTTGGTTACATATTTGCATGCTTTACTTACTTGATGGCTCTTTTTAGTTCCGGTGCTTATTCTGTAATTATAAGATTTATATACATACATTAATCCTACTTCTACCTTAAAATATTTCACATTATATATTTACATACATTAATAATGTATACTTTTTATTGGTTAGGTTAATACGGATTATAGATTTACGTGTTTGCCTCTTGATTAATTGATAATATTTTATTTGTGTTAATCGTTAGTAAATAACATATTCTACTAGTTTAAAAATTAGTCCTTCACCATGGTTAGTTTAAACTTATCATACGTCAACATGGTACCCGTGGGTACCATGTTTAGTGTCTTTTTTCACATTCACTTTTACTAATAATGATTAGATTTAATAGTCTATAAGCCCTTCCATAGTTTTACTTTAGTCGTTGGTAAGTTTCTTTTCATCGGTTGATTCTTGCCCCCTCTAGGTTTTTATTATGAATAATTTTTGTGACTTTATTAGTTAGTATATTCAGGTAGAGGAATATGTTTTTATTAGTTAACATCTCTGTGATCGGTATGTCTTTAAGGATATTCCTTTCATTCTCTACATCGTCTATATCTTTGCAGTGAAAGATTACGTGTTCTGGTGTTCCTTGTTCACCACACGTACATCTGTCTTTATCCTCGAGCTTGAAGCGGTGTTTATAAGTCGGGTAGGGACCGTGCTCTGTTAAGTTTTGTAAAAGTCCCTGTGGTGGTGTATTGTGATTCGCTTTTAGCCTTTCCCTTATGATAGGCATAAGGGAATAGGTCCTCCTACCAGTTTCGCTGGTATCCCATCTTTCTTGCCATAGTTTTATTATGATTTCTTTAATTTGAACTTGTTTGTAATACTGTCATCGGTGTTAAGAATTTGTTTTAATTTTTGTTCCTGGTTTTTCTGTAGCTAGTAGTTGGCCGTAATTTCCCTTATTCTTAGGTCCAATGGAATGGTACCTAAGACTACATTCAGTGCGTTCGTGTGAGGTGGTCCTGTAAGCCCCTGTCATTCTCAATAAGAGGCTTCTTTGTGCGCTGTTCACTCTTTTTTTGGGTTTAATAAGTATTAGTCTGTGAGCCCATGCACTTGATGCATGGGCTATCATTGCGACCATTACACTGTTTAGGTAAATTCTAATGTTCTTTAAGGGTATGCTGTAATGTCTTTGTGCAAGGCTTATAATGCCTTGCATGAGTTTCTTAGTATTCTGACTTGTAGTGAGAATATGCTGCTCGTAATTCTGCCCCTCATCTATTGTAACTCCCAAGTATTTTATCGCCGTTGTTCTGGCTATTAGGTGCCCGTTTATCCTGATGGACGGATCTCTCTTCATTTTACCTTTTATCAAAAGGTACTTGGTTTTCCTGTGCTCCATTCTTAACTTGTTGTTTTCACACCATTCGTGCACCTTTTGTAAAGCGGTCTCAGCTTTACCTTGTACCTCGAGCCTGGATTCTCCTTCCACCAGCATCAACACGTCGTCCGCATAAGCTATGACGGACAGAGCGTCTTGTGTGGTTTCCAGGGTCTCTTATATTACCATAAACTCGGTATAAGTCACAAGGACAGTTGGTAACGCTAATCTATAATGTGGAAATTAGCGCACCCATCTGTCAATGACATCACACACTATGCAAATTATTACACGTAAATGACGAAATATGCAAATTTCTAAAGTGTATTATAAAAAACCCCACACACGGGGAACTTACGTGAATATGTAAGCGTCTCACAGAATTACTTCCTTCAGGGTTGCTCGTGGCTCCCTTCCGGATTATTTAAAGATGGCGGCTGCGGGCTTCCTTCAGGGTTGCTCCAGCTAGCGACTGCGGGGCTCCCTTCAGGAATATTTAAAGATGGTTCTCAGGGCGTGGACTGCGGTTAGGCCAGGTTGCTTCCAAATTTGTATCTTCTCTGTATGTAGGGATAACGACGGGAACGGGTTATAGGGAACGATAAACAAAGATAACACAGAAAAGGGATCTACATAATAAAGATAAAGATACGATACCAGACCCAACACCACTCTTGTCGACGTTCAAAAGCAAAGTCCAAGTCCCAGCGTCTTGCGGAAACTCCCCACTTTTCTTCTCCCACACGCCGGCGCGAAGTCTCGCGCAACGCACTTCTGAAGTGACGGAAATACGCGCAACACTTCAGGAATATTTAAAGATGGTTCTCAGGGCGTGGACTGCGGTTAGGCCAGGTTGCTTCCAAATTTGTATCTTCTCTGTATGTAGGGATAACGACGGGAACGGGTTATAGGGAACGATAAACAAAGATAACACAGAAAAAGGGATCTACATAATAAAGATAAAGATACGATACCAGACCCAACACCACTCTTGTCGACGTTCAAAAGCAAAGTCCAAGTCCCAGCGTCTTGCGGAAACTCCCCACTTTTCTTCTCCCACACGCCGGCGCGAAGTCTCGCGCAACGCACTTCTGAAGTGACGGAAATACGCGCAACACTTCAGGAATATTTAAAGATGGTTCTCAGGGCGTGGACTGCGGTTAGGCCAGGTTGCTTCCAAATTTGTATCTTCTTTGTATGTAGGGATAACGACGGAACGGGTTATAGGAACGATAAACAAAGATAACACAGAAAAAGGGATCTACATAATAAAGATAAAGATACGATACCAGACCCAACACCACTCTTGTCGACGTTCAAAAGCAAAGTCCAAGTCCCAGCGTCTTGCGGAAACTCCCCACTTTTCTTCTCCCACACGCCGGCGCGAAGTCTCGCGCAACGCACTTCTGAAGTGACGGAAATACGCGCAACACTTCAGGAATATTTAAAGATGGTTCTCAGGGCGTGGACTGCGGTTAGCCAGGTTGCTTCCAAATTTGTATCTTCTCTGTATGTAGGGATAACGACGGGAACGGGTTATAGGGAACGATAAACAAAGATAACACAGAAAAGGGATCTACATAATAAAGATAAAGATACGATACCAGACCCAACACCACTCTTGTCGACGTTCAAAAGCAAAGTCCAAGTCCCAGCGTCTTGCGGAAACTCCCCACTTTTCTTCTCCACACGCCGGCGCGAAGTCTCGCGCAACGCACTTCTGAAGTGACGGAAATACGCGCAACACTTCAGGAATATTTAAAGATGGTTCTCAGGGCGTGGACTGCGGTTAGGCCAGGTTGCTTCCAAATTTGTATCTTCTCTGTATGTAGGGATAACGACGGGAACGGGTTATAGGGAACGATAAACAAAGATAACACAGAAAAAGGGATCTACATAATAAAGATAAAGATACGATACCAGACCCAACACCACTCTTGTCGACGTTCAAAAGCAAAGTCCAAGTCCCAGCGTCTTGCGGAAACTCCCACTTTTCTTCTCCCACACGCCGGCGCGAAGTCTCGCGCAACGCACTTCTGAAGTGACGGAAATACGCGCAACACTTCAGGAATATTTAAAGATGGTTCTCAGGGCGTGGACTGCGGTTAGACCAGGTTGCTTCCAAATTTGTATCTTCTCTGTATGTAGGGATAACGACGGGAACGGGTTATAGGGAACGATAAACAAAGATAACACAGAAAAAGGGATCTACATAATAAAGATAAAGATACGATACCAGACCCAACACCACTCTTGTCGACGTTCAAAAGCAAAGTCCAAGTCCCAGCGTCTTGCGGAAACTCCCCACTTTTCTTCTCCCACACGCCGGCGCGAAGTCTCGCGCAACGCACTTCTGAAGTGACGGAAATACGCGCAACAAGTCTTTTAAATTTATGGCGCGAAACTCCCGCACTTATTTAAAAATATCTAGTGCCAAATTTTTGGCACGTAACAGGTCTCCAAAAGCTCTTCTAGGCATATGTCCCAAAACACAGGACCGCAGACTGACCCTTGCGGGCAGCCCTTGGTGATGCGTTTTATGATCTTAGTACTACCTTCTAGTGTGACATATCTGTCCATGCAGTAGCTCCTGAAAGTGTGGAACAACTGCGATGGACATTCGATATTAAGTAGTCTGACAAATAGAGAGGGCCACCATAAGTTATTACACGCCCTCTATATCGATAGTTATCATCTGCACGTGTTTACCGGTTGCTTGAGCTGTAATCTTTAACGCTTCGTTTATAGCATCTTCTGTATAATTTCCGGGTCTGAACCCAAACTGTCTTGAGTTCATCCCGATAATGTTTCGATGTTCTTACAACTTATTGCAAAACAATCTCTCGAATGTTTTGCCAATTACGTTGAGTAGGCTGTTTGGTCTATATTTGGCAACTTGGTTTGGTGTATTGAAATTTTATTTTGGGATTACTATCAGTGTAGAATGTTTCCATGTTGTTGGAAACTTACACTGTACTATACATTCGTTGTAAAATTTGGTCAGTACTGGCGTTAGCTTTGGTGCTAACGCCTTTAACACTTCTGCCGGTATGCCATCCGGCCCAGGTGCTTTCTTGTTCTTATTTGTTTGGATACTGGTGAGGATCTCGTCCTCCGTAAACGGAGAAACCTGATCCTCCCTGTTCCAAACTCTATTTCCAACGTCATTGTGTTGGATGACAAGGTTCCTTTTTTTCTGTTGTTTGTAGGTTTTAAGGCGGCTCCGTGGCGTAGTGGTATGTGTGTGACTACTACGCCCTAGGTCCCGGGTTCGAATCCCGACACGGTCCGCTTGAAAAATGTTAGGCGAGCATTTTTCGCAAAAATACACCCTCGTTCGGATGAGAGGTAAAATGGAGGTCCCGTGTGTGAGTGTTGTCACGTACGTTAAAGATCCCTACCTTGCTTGGAACAGCAAGGGTTCGGCAAAATTCCAAATTTTCCAGGTAAAAAAAAAAAACTCGCTTCCTGGCCAATGTAGTACCTTCGGGTGGAGCATTGGAAAATCAAATGTAATGTTTGTAGGTTTTTCCAAGGTCCCGGGTTCGAATCCCGACACGGTCCGCTTGAAAAATGTTAGGCGAGCATTTTTCACAAAAATACACCCTCGTTCGGATGAGAGGTAAAATGGAGGTCCCGTGTGTGAGTGTTGTCACGCACGTTAAAGATCCCTACCTTGCTTGGAACAGCAAGGGTTCGGCAAAATTCCAAATTTTCCAGGTAAAAAAAACTCGCCTCCTGGCCAATGTAGTACCTTCGGGTGGAGCATTGGAAAATCACATGTAATGTTTGTAGGTTTCGTTGTTAATATCATGGTCTGGTAGAAGGGTCTGCAGAACAGCTTCCGCAGTCTCCTCCCAGTTACTTGTTTTTATACCACCTTGTTGTAGAGTGGTATATGTTGTCGGTGGTCTGATTTTATCTCTTACAATCTTGTATGGTACACCCATGGATCGGTTCTTAAGTGCCTTTCAACAAAGATCTCCCAGGATCTTTGTTTCATTTCTGCTAGTTTTAATTGGTATCTTTCTTTGGTTCTTGTATATACATCTAAATTGTATATTCTCTCATAGTGTGTTTTTGAGTTCTGGTACATTTTTCTTTTTCTTCTGGTCTCTTGTTTTAGATTTTGAAGTTCTGTAGTCCACTGGACTTTTCGAATGGTTGTTTGTTTTCTTTGTTTGGGTATGGTCTTATTCATGGCCACCCCTATTTCCCTCACTAGGGATTTTGCATATTCTTGAACGTTTTCGTCCTTGTTAATATTTCTAGGTGGATTAAATACTTGAAGCAGTTGTTCCCATTTCGCCTGTCTTAAGTTATATCTAGGCTGCCATTCAATATTTTCTAATTTAGATTTCCTAATTTCAAATGTGATCATATTATGATCACTGATCGTGATGGAGTCATGAACCTTCGAGTCCTGTATAGACTGGTATGCAGCGCCGTTTGCTAACGTGATGTCGATATTAGTCTCTACTCCTGCCCTATTTTAATAGGTAGTAGGGTTATTAGGTTTATTAAGGATCTCGAGTTGTATTTCGTTGATGAAATCTTCGATTTTCTCTCCTCTTTCATCCGTTTCGTTATTATGCCAAAGTGCTGATTTGCCGTTTATGTCCGCAGTTATTATTAGCGGCTTATTTGCGTATGTTTGTGCAATCTTTTTTAAGTTAGTGATATAGGGTTCAGGATCTAGTCGGAACTGAAAGTAGCTATTTGCCACTATCCAGCTCCCCAGATCTTTTGTGTGTATCTCAATACATACGCAGTGCTCATTAGTAAATTTATCTACTTTGGTGATCGTCATTTCCAAGTTTAGAATTTGAAGGCCAACAACAATATCGATTTTCTGTAGCTTGAGAGGGATTTTAAAAGAGACAATAAATATGGGTGAAACGGAGAAAGGTAGCTAGGAGGTGGAACGTTATAACGGGGGAAAGCAATATCATTGGTCGAAGGCTAGTAGTTTTGAGAAGCTCGTGTCCCTTGATGTTATTGAACGAATTTCATAGTAACCGTACGATAAACTAGGAATTTTCAGACGTTGAAGTTCGTTACGATCAAAATTTTAAGAATCGGTTTTAGAAAATAAGCTTTTCGATGAAAAGAGGTTCCGTGAGGGGTATTGAAAGCGTATAAATACACGGGGAGAATTATTAAAGCTCTCTTGCTCTTAGATCTTATATCGCTTAGAGCTCTAACGTAATTGCTAGTATATGCTCTTACGTTGTACTGATTATTGTTTATTCGTTGAAGTAGCATACAACATCCTAGTTTAAAGTGTATGAAGCTGTTAGTAATGTACCGGAAATGTATTAAAAGTGATTTGTATAAGTGGGTGCTAGCGTATCAAAAGTGCTGTTACTACACGATACAATCTAATGATAGGATGGTACTTGGGTAAGCGAATCGAAAAGTTAGAAACCAGTGTAGTGAGTTTCGAAGAGTAAACTGGGTCCAGACCATTGTCCGGGTAGAAATACTAAAGGTGGTGGCAGAGATTTGGATAGTGAGTGGGGATCAGTTGGATCCAGGCATAATTACGAAGTATATGGACACAACAACGAGAGTTTTTGGTACACATAATCAGAGGTAACGATGGACGAAACTTACTCCAGGTGAAGAAAATTAATTTCTTGCTTTTGCTTGAACATTTGTGCTGATATTTTGGTGCTTGAGTGTTTTGACTTATTGGGGGGTGTATTTTATTACCATAAAAACTCATTTAAAGGTTGTACATGTACAGGACTATTAATATTGATTATTTAAAAATGTTTATTGATGATATAAAAATGTTGTTGTAAGGAGTAAACGGGTCTTTAGCTTTATTTTAAATAAAAATGCGAGGTGTAAATGCATTTAGAGTAACTGGGTTATACTGAACTCAAAATAGACCAGAATAAAAATCAATTTAGGGTTGCACGACGGGCCCATCTAGTCGTTTAAAATAAAATTGGTGAAATATATTAAAATCATGAAACTTTAAGAGATTTAAAGATAGAGATGGTAATAGTTTTTATCAAACTGTATATACCAATGTGTAAATATTTTCTTACTAATGGAAACTTGTTAATATGTGTAAATAAAAAGGTTGTATGTCTTGTTGCATTATTTGAGTGATAATTTCATTTGACTGTGTTTGTGAGAAAGGAATGTACTTAGGATGGTAGGTATTTAAGAAGAAGCCGATTACTGAGCTAGCCAGGGTGTGCAGAAATAAGGAGGCGTTCCTAAGGTATTGTAAGAATTTTTTTGCAATTTTATTTCAGAAATTTTTGTGTTGGCCCAAGCGTGGTGCTCAATTGTTCCCAACGTCCACGACACTTTTATGGCGCCCAATCCGTGGGGTGAGAAACGATTTTTTGTGTAAGATTCACTGCACTTACATGGCACCCAATCCGTGGAGCGAGAATCGAATTTTTTTGCTGTGTAACCTATATTTGAAACGAGCCTCACGAATTGGGCGTCAAAATTTACTGTGTATCCTTATAAGAATCGCCTCAGCTCCTGAGTTGGGCGTCAAAATTATGCCGTGAATCTCGGGTAAGATGTTTACCAACCATAAATTATTTTCGAAATTTTATAAAATTTTCAGATTCGACAATAAACAAATTTTCAAAAATTAACTAATTCAAAAAAAAAATTATCCTTACCCGTTATCCTCTCTTCCTCAGTTGAACGGCCTTCTTCAACTGCTTCCGGCTAGCTCATTCGGATCTTCTCTTGGGTATCTAGATTCACTCGCATATTCTCAATCATACACACACACTAGCAATAAAACCTCAAATACAACCAACATACAAGCTTTTATTTATAACTATTTACAAATGAAATGCAATATAGTCCATATTCCATTGATCACGTTACACTTCAAAAAAACCTTATTTTATAATGTCCAGTATTTTATTTTAAAATAAAATAAACACATAAATTGTACCCGGAGTAAATGGTCCTTGAATAATACCTTCTCTAAAATTCCTTGTTTATAATTTATGTATTCGTTTTACTCTAACTAAACTCTGGGGTAGGGTGAGCTCAAAATAACCCAGCTAATTATGCATTTGCATACTTTTAAAACAAATAACAAAGCAAAGCCATGTACTCTTCACGTTCTGATGGAACGTTTAAAAGCTTTATAGACACCTTCAACTTTTTAGTTAAATACCATATTAAAGATTTTACACGTATTAAGTTCAGTACGTAAATAATACACACCACCTTGAAATTTCACTCTCATACGTTCTCCCAATATTCACAGTTTTTAAAGTCACAATTCAAATCGTTACCTGGAATTTTATAGTAGATCTCTGCTTTGTGGATGATGCCGTCTATTTCTTCGATCCGTTCTGCAGGTCGTTTCTAGCTGTTACTAGAAAAACTATATCTAAATTGAACTGCAAACGCGGCCTCCCCGGTGTAACCAATTCCAAATTCCAATTAAAATTATTTCTTCATTAATTAGATGCTTCAAACCACGTTACGTAATGTCCCGACACGAGTTGATTATAATTATAGATGATATCTCTATTAATATGTAATTTCGGCACACTTAACCGCGTATTTAATTAAGAGACTATCACCTTGTAATATAATTTAACTGATTTAGTAATACTTACAACTCGTGATGCTTAGATACGTTGTTTGGAGCGATCGAAAACTTAAGGGGCCTCACCACGTTCTCTAAAGGCATTTATACACTCCCAATGTAACCTCTCCATACCTGCTTAACGCGAAATTCCCTGTTAACACCACACATTCTCGCAATTTTGCACTCAACTCCATTTTCAACTCTGCGAATTTTAATACCTCGTTATAAAATTTCTAGAATATCACGCTACACTTTCCTCGTGCTTGTTTCAAATCAAACTAACATATCGACCAATCGTAGTCCTCGTCACGCTTTACAAATCCCTCCTATCCTATTAGTGTTTCTTACTTATGCGTTTTCTCTGTCCCTTTCTACCCTGGTCTGAGTGGTACAAAATCGATATTCTTGACTATCTGCTGTCTAAACACACGTGGACTGGCGACGTGACTTTTACTAACCCCTGTTTAGTATTTCATGCTAAAACATTCAACCGTTTCCAATATACGTAGAATCTGCATGTTTATCTACTCAAATTTATTAGAACTTGACATTTAAAAGTTTGCAGGTGTTCGATCGTAATGAACGTTTTAAATACAATTCTCCGAGCTTCGTTTCATGGTATTTTAACCCTCTTGATATATTCGTTTGTTAGCAACGCGTTTCACCTCGGGTTTTTACAGGCTTTTATGCTTATTATATATCAATAATTGTTCAATTAACTCCAATTAAATTAATAAATGCATGGCATTGACTTCTGCCATTTAATTCTTTGCAAAGCTATTAAATTTTTAATTATTATTTGTACAATTTGATTAATACCCGTTACTTAGATAAAAATTAATTAATATAAATTTCGCATGTAATTTCTGGTTGTTCCTTTATACAGGGTGTTTTGAAATTGCTTTGTTTGTATTTATTTTTAACCCTTAAAGCCACTATAATATATATATATATATATATATATATATATATATTGCCGTGGAATGTGCCTTTTGGTCACAGGAACTGGTACTTTCTAAAAAACATTCGCGCCCCACAGATTGGGCGTCATAAATTGCCGTGGAACTCAGTTTAGCTCCTTACCTCACCAGTTTTAAAAAAAAAATATTTTCAAAAATATAAAAATTTCACAAAAATTTCTTATCCGGATTCTGCTTCATCAAATTAGTTTCTTCAGCAACTTCCCTGGCTAGCTCAGCTGTGCCTCACCTCAGATACCTAAATTTACTATCATTCTTTTTACCGTTCACGCACCATTCAATAAAATCACAAAATAAGACAACAATCATACAATCTTTTATTTACCACTATTTACAAATAATAATTCATGGTTATGTACAGTTCAGTGCTCAAGTTACACCTTAATAAATGCTATCTTTGTAAAGTCCTTGTTTTTAAAATTGAAATTTCAAACACATTTAATGCAACAGGGGTAAATGGGCCCCAAATAATACCTTGTCTTTATTTATTACTGCACGCTGGAGTATGGTGAGCTCATGATAACCCAGTTTATTAAGGTATGCTTTCCACTTTGCATACTATGACTACAAACTTAATAAACTCATGTACTCTTAACAATTAAATTTAAATTCATCAAGAAATTTTATAAGCTTTACGTACACCTTTTGTTTTATTGTTACAATTTCTCTTAATGGGCGCCAGTGAACAACTTTTATTTTACAAAAGACTGAAACGTCTTTTTTTTACATTAAGGCGCTATAGAACAAAGTCTTCCGACATAGCTAGGGGTCTATTCCTGGGTAGAGCAATGAGAAGTGGGGGGGGGGGAAGTCGAATTCTGTTTGCAAACCAAAGTTAAGCTAAATCAAATAGGCGCCACCATGTCCTGAGATAATTACGATAATTGCAAAGCACAGTTCTAAGGGTGGACGTGGAAACCCAAAGATAAAACGATCGCTTTCGTTAACAAAAACCTGTCTTATTAAGATAAGACGCAGCTCCTGTAAGAAATTGCTAAGATTAAATAAATAAAAAAGTAGAACACCATTTGTGTCCTATAAAAAAAATATAAAGAAATAATAAAAAAAATATTTCCAATATAATATTGGCATCAAATTATTACTCAGAAAAATTTTTGCTTTATGTAATTAGATTTGATCGCATTTGACCAAAATAAAAGTCTTAGATTTTAAACTAAACGTTTACTAAAAAACTCTTTTAAAATATCGGAACTTGTAACAAAAAATTGTCATAATCAACTACATCAAAGTTAAAGTTTTAACTTTCCTTTTTTCTTTCATTAATCAACCAACTTTACTTTAAATATGAACTTGTTATACAAATTAAAGTGATAATGATTTGTAAGCATAACACAGTGAATTAAATTCTAACCTGGGCAGATCGTTTCAGGTAGATAACAAATTACTAGAACCTAACATAATGAGAATTTGAACTTTCATATTTACGTTTAATAATCTATGTATAGATAAAGCTGATCACAAAAATAGGCATGTTTGTTTAAATTGCATTACAGCTGCTCAAAGCATTTGCCTTCAAGACAACATCTGTCTACTGCGCAAAACAGAAAAATATGACGTCGAAAACATACGTTGAACTTATCGAAGGTTCATATGGAACAAAGCATGTTATTTATAGAAAGCTAATTCGACAAAATTTCGTTTTACAACTTGTAAAACCAGCTCAACAATTAATTGGAATTTACACAATTTACGTGTACTAAACATAAAAGCAAGTTTACGTGTTCTAAACTTTAAAACACATGCAAAAAAAAATCTTACAGCTAATAACGAACCAAAAACTGCATTAGCCGCTTCGCAACAAATTGAGACGGGATTTCCGTTCTTCAAGCAAAGTTACCAGCCATTCTGATTTGAAACGACTGCATCCAAATTAACTTCCATAATTTCTTATCAGACAAATTTCTAATTAGGCAAATTTCAAATCGACTGTTCCTAAATAACGGTAATTCTTTGGATCCTAGATGACGAATTATATTTGTTCCATTCTTTATCGTTGCATTCTACATTGTCGAATTATATTTTGTCGCATTCTACAGGTCGCGCGTTATTAGAAGATATCCCAACGATTAATAGCTGATGCGAAGGTTGCCAGCCTCCAGCCAAAAATACATCTTAACACAGCTGTTGCAGGCGGCCGACTGTTTGTTGAAACTAGAGCCGAGCGGTCGCGCCGTCAGAGGGGGGAACACGAAACAATCAAATAGAGATGTACTTGGAAATAGCTTTATGCGACACAGATATATTAATATAATTAGATCGCTAAGGAACAATGCACGCTTAGCGCATTATTCTAGTAATTCAATGCAATTAAATTACGACTAAAAAATAAAAATGTTACATTATATTCCAAAATACCATAATAATAGTCAGTTATACGTATCTTTTTCAATACGTTAAGTTACCAAAAATAACCCTCAAAGTTCACTCGCACATCACAAATAATTTCAACAGTTTATATAAAAAAAACAGCAAATTCAAATGCGTTACCTGGAAAAATCGTCAAAAGTCCATCTCCGTTGAAGAAGCTCTATATTCCTGACCCCTCAGCTATTTATAGATGACAACTCAGTTTAAGCTGAGCTTCGTGCTACCAATTAACACCAATTCCAACATCCAAATCCATGTATATTACACTTGTTTATTATTGCCTTATTAATGTACGAGCTTGTTAAAGTATTCGTGGACCTCAGTTAAATTTAAATTACACTCTATTATACTCGCGTTACTAACTATAAGGCCACAAATAATCTCATACTATTTCACTGAATGTTACAAATTTTTAAAACTCACAAGGTTTGTCAGTTGATTATAATACGTTGTTAAGCGATGCCAAATTAAAGAAGGCCCTCCTAATTCTCCCAAAGTATTTATATCATAAAACTAGGCCCCCTTGACCACACTTTACGCGAAATACTTAATCGAAATTAATATTTCTCCAGATTTTGTATAACCGTTTTAAACTTCTAGAAATATTCCTCCGTCAACACGCTATATCAGACAAACTATCACAGCCACCTGTCGCGTGTTCGTCTGTTCTAAACCTATCTATTTCGACCAATGATACATTTCAGTGACGTCTTAAAACTACGCCTGTAATATCTCTATTCCTGTCTTATGCATATTTGATGTCGCATTCTAACCTTGCTTGCGTTGTAGAAAATCGATATAGCTGCCCGCGTCTTTATGGACTCCACGTAGATCGAATACTTGCCTACTGGCGTTATAACCCGTTGAATTAAACTAAATTAAATTAATTAATAATTTCTAATGACTTATAAAATTGATTTTCTTTATGAACCTAACTTTTAATCCCTAATTATAAAATTGTGTCAATACTTGTTAATTTAAATTAAATAAATGAAATAAATTTTGCGCGTAAATATTATGTTCCTCTCTCTACACAGGGTGTTTGAATTTGCATTGTTTATACCCAAATTTAACCCTTTAAATTTACTACAATATATATATATATATATATATATATATATATATATATCCCGACCGTTGGATATTTGTGTAAGCAATATACAGTAAAGGCATGTGGTCGCTAAAGAATACGAATCGATATTTTACAAAGGTAGCGATTTCGTATGTGTTAGTAAAGGAGCGTAGATAACAGGTGTTGGTTAGTTGTGACTTTTAAATGAGCAGATAAACAAAGATGAATCGAAGCATACAAGTATGACAGAGAAACAGCATAAGATGACAAGGTAATCATGAAGACAGTACAGTAGGGAACCAGAACCAAACGGTTATAGAGGAAAATGGACGATGCAGAACGTATGAATATGAGAGAGAAGCGCTATATTTTTAGGATTTAATCAAGGAGGTAGTATGGTTAGGAAACGGTATATAAATTTGTTTGGAGAGGGTAAAAAAATCAATAATTTATATGAATTTTAACAGCACACACGGATCGGTTAAAAGCAAGGCAGAGAGTTTGAGTGATTTGATTGGACGCTAAAGGTAGACGCGCAACAAGTTGGTCTTAGGAAGGGTGAATATCGATCGGTGAGAAGCATAAATGTGAAAGGACGCTATATGTAGGAAAGAGACGAAAGATATTTGTTTAAGTGGAAGGCGTGGACGTAGTCAGAATTGAAATTTCAATGAGCTAGTTTTCGCGGAAGGATAGAGTCGATTGGCGGTTTTGTGAGATTTTCCGAGTATTTTGGGGTGTTTGTTGAACGATATTCGGAGAAAACCAAAACGGTTGGAGTTTTTCACCGGAATTGAGAATCCGTTACAGTTTTATCGGGAATTGTTGTTGTCAGTTCGAAGTTTATGTGTTAAATTTCAACAAGGAGGGGCCGACCGAGGCTATATAATTACTCGAATGGAAGAGTGACGCTCTCTTTTATTTTTCGTCGTTCCTACGTTCTACAAAGTTACTTACAGTGAAATATTTAGTGAAGTTATATTTTGTTTGTTAAGATAAGTACACGCAAGTGTTTGTACTATGTAATGTATAGTTATATAAAAGCTTGAAGTTGAATAAAGAATTAGAAACGGAACGTAGATCGTATACGTAAGTACTACGATCTCTATTTTGGTTTGGAATGTATTAAAATTTGGGAACGAATGGTGAAGGCAGCAATCAATAATTAACTCGTTATAATTTGGAAATTTTGGGGGTTGGATGTGGATGGTTAGTTTTAATGAAGAGAAATTTGGGGTAGCAGCATGCAGAGAGCGACATTGATGCAAGCGAATAGCGGTTCCAGGGAGTAGAGCCATACTCGACGGCATCATCTGCAAGGGCTAGTTGGAGGATACCTGTTGAAGATAGTTACCAGGTAACTACTTTTATTCAAACATTGTGTGGTGACTATTTGCAATGATTCTTTTTACTTTTTGTGCTTTGGTGTATTTTTTTTAATTGTTGTATTTATTGTAATAATGTTAAGTGTGTGAAAGGATTTACTGGAAAACCATTATTTCGGCAAACGTCTAAGTGTTGGGGGATCTTGGTAGCCACAGGTTGCTTAACCCCCTTCACTGAATCTCGGTGAAATAGGGCATAAAATTAGAAAACAATAGAAGGGGAACGAGCTGTATACACATGCTGTGTGAGAATTTCAGGGAACTATGTAGGCTAGCTCAGAATATAAATAAGTGAGACGGAAAACCTAATGACGAAAAAATAAGCGCAGATAAATCTGATGATTAGTATAAACAACTAGTTGTTGGTTGCGAAATATCTGCAACTAACGTTGACTGTGCGAAAAGATATATTGGAAACTATATTAAATCGGTAAATGATTAAGTGTAGGGGAAACTTGGCAGCCACAGGCTGCTTACCTTCCTTTACAACCACTGAAGGTCGGAGAAATAGGGTATATAACTGTAAAACAATAAATAGAAGGTGACCGAACTGCATCTAACAAGAAAGAACAGCGCCTATGAGGAAAGACAACAAACATAGAACAAGAAGAAAATTGTTGAAAGCATATGTGTGGAGCACAGCACAGTATGCCTATGAAATACGGGCAGTCTGAAACGCAGACAGAAAAACGGTAGCAGCCTTTTGAAATGCTGTGCTTTAGATGTATGAGGACGATAGTATGGACAGGCAAAGATAATAAGAAGTAGGTTATAGAAATAGTAGGGGAACAAAGATATCTGGGGGAAAAGATAAGAGAAATAGAAGGGCAGAATACGTTCTAAGGGATTTTTGGGTAATAGTATGGGATATATTACAAGCAGAGATAGGAAAAAAGAGGTAGATGTAGACCTAGATCAGATAGTGATCGATGCAGACTGTGCAAATTTCAGGGAAATCTGTAGGTTAGTTCAGAATAGGAAACAATGATGGTACGCGTCTAATCAGTTTCAGGACTGAAGACCCAATGATGATGATGATGAAGTATTTATTGAACTATAAATTTATGGAACTTTCGAGGTGAATGAAAATTATTTAGGTTGTCAAGGAGTAGTGATTTACAGATAACCAGGATATATATTGTAAAAAAGTATAGAGGGCTTATTTAATTTTGTTTGGTAGTGCTGTAAATTTGCACTTATTGTTAAACAGCTTTCTATGAGCTCATGTTAAAACGAAGAGATAAAGTCAAGTATGAGAAATGCCCTCTCACTTTAACAGGATAATTGTTTAATAAGGTTATCGAAGTGAAATATTTCCTTGAAAATAAAATTATTCTTAGTACGAAGAATCCAAGTGTACATAATGAAAAATCTTATGAAAATGTAATATTTATTGACAGTAAATAGAGTGCGTTGTGTTTGTGAATTGCGTTATTTTGAGTGTGAATGTAGAGTGGATTTTCTTTTAGGTTATAGCATGGAAGCACTGACGCGTAGTTGTTGGATTCAGCAATCCAGGTAAGCGTCGGTGTTAGTATAAGAGATTTAAAAAATTTAGTTGGGGCAGAGCGGAGCAGCCGAGGTAACGAGCACAACAATAAGGCTTCTCAACTGAGGAGCTCGAGTAGTTACAGCCAAAAGCTTCACAATATATATATATATATATATATATATATATATATTGCTGTGTTTCCCTGTATTAGATTCGAGCCTCACGAATTGGGCGCCAAGAATGCTGTGATTCCACCAAAATCCGGGAACTACGGTTTTCGAATCGTGGCCCACAGATTGGGCGTCAAGAATGCTGTGAATCCTACAAAAAGCTATTCATTACCTTAACTGTGTTGGTCCATTGACTTTCTTCTGTTAATCGCCTCGGCTGCTCCTCTAGATAGCTTTCATCCTCATACATAAAAAAAACAAACACATTCCTACCACAAACATCAACGTCAACTCTATTTACATCAATATTCACAATACATTAAAATTTCAAAATTAAAATTCAGCATAAATTTCAGTATCAGAAAATTTCAAGATTAAATCTGTTATCATTTTAATGTGCATCCAGAATTAAAGTCCTTGTAGAATGCCTACTAATTACTATAACAATATATGCAGACCTGAGTCTGAGTACAAAGGGAGCATCTACCACCCCTTTACGTTAATTAACCAGGTTCGTCTAATTGAGCTCAAAGACATACCCAAATTTTCATCATAATCCAGAACATCAATACTAAATACCCTTTCTACTTAAACAAGCAAATTTCCCCTTAAAATTAAAATTTTATTGTTAGTACAATTTCACTACTGTCCATTTTAAGTAAATCAATTATAAAGTTATTCAACACACACGAAAACATCAAAGTTCAAACAAAATAGTATAATTTACCTGAAGGTTACTGCACTCGTAGCTTCAATGTACATCGTCCCTTTTGTTAATCACACCATTCCAACTGGGTTATATTTACGGCTTCTGATTCTCAACGCTTTTAAACTTTTCTCCACCACCATTCATCTATAGTAGTTTCAGTGCTTTTCCGGAACTCATTTGTGTATATCTGAAGCTTGTTTTGTGGATCCAGACACGTTTACGAATCATTTAATTCTTAATACCCCCGAAAAATAACAAAGAAATGCATACTTCTTTCACCAATATACGCCAAAACTGCCTACTTTTGTGTATTCATTTGTCGTTGTAAATTTTACTAATTGGTACAGTGATATTAAACTTTATTACCTTGTATCTTCTTTTCTAAGTGCACTAAAGTACATTCATTGTAGCACGTAAGGAACAAACTGTTTTAAATCACCAAAATATACGAGCAAACTTTAAATTATTCTATCACACTCGGAAAACTAAAAAGCACTGTTTAACGTATTGAATCAAGTCGCAGATCTAAGAGAGCTTGTTCATATTAACCTGGGTATATATAGAGGTTAGCCTGTCTGTCGGTCTAGTCCCCAAAACGGACAATTCTTCAGAATTTCGCATGCTAGGTTCCCATTCCGCAGCCGGGCATGCGATTTTTACGAATTTTGCGCTCGTACCCGTTAAATCTCAGAAATTTCGACACGGCTCGCAACGTCTGGAAATAACTAATTGAATTTTATACAGAAATGTTATTTTTATCTCTCAATTTTGCCTTTTATTTTCACCCAATCGCAACCCCGTGACGTTGCTCCACTCACGCCTTTTACTATATGTGTCTCGGTCTTGCGCATATTATCTGTCTCTATCTACCCTGTTCTTATTAGTGCAAATTGATATTCTTTATTATCGATTATTTTCAGTTAACATGGACTGTTATCTGGGTTAAATAACCCCGTATCTAGTCTTCCCGTTAATATAAACGACGGTTTCTCCAACATTCTCTGAAACCATTTGTTATCTGCAAATTTTACGCGGAACAAGCTTTTTTAAAAATACGCTGGTGTTCAAACATACTATTAATTCTCAGAGCTTTATTTCATGGTATTTTATTGGGTTTTTACAAGTTTTTATAGATATTATCTGTTACCAACGGTTCAATTAACTCCAATTAAAATAATACCCTTTAATTTTTAGTGACTCCTAATCAAATATTCAATTATTATCAGTACATTTTGTTTAATACCGGTTACTTAAAATTGAGTTAATTAATATATATTTTGCACGTAATTTCTATTTGTTTCTTACGTAGAGCTTTTTAATACTGCTTCCTTTTTTATATAAAGCGTCTTGTACATGATTTAAATCTCTTATTTTTAATGAAACAAATGAATTTTTATTCTCCACGGTTTTTTTTTTTTTAATAACGCGTACCTTTTCCCAAAGCTTCTACACGGTGATTAAAATTATTTGATGTGATTATTTAATTTTCTACCCTGGTCTAAATATGAGTAATATATATACTTCAATGTAATCTCATTTTATTACCCACCATTTTTATCATGCCATAAATATATTACTTTTGGTAGAGATACTTCCAAAGATATGTAAATAAACCATTGTTATTAAGTTCCCTGTTCTTCATGGGAAGATCTTATTTTTTTATGTAAATTCACCTACGTTCTCACCACCAACTACTACAATATTACGATGAACAAGGTATAATATTAATGTTGCGTAATGCTGAACTTATTGTCCATTTTGTTGATATTTATACTTATACGTTTTAAATGTTTAACACATTGTATGTGCTTTATCTATTAGATCTTTTCAGAGACAAATAAAGTCTTGTGAATTAAGTGGAAGGCACATTGCTTTGCAAGGTTAATTCAGGACAGGTTTTTGGGGATAAATTTTTGCAGTACTAAAACGAGTGGCGTTGTTAGCCCTGGTGACTTTAAATGCAAAAACGAAGTTTCATTCCATATATGTATAATACTCCAGTGTAATTATTTTATTACCTTCTGTTTCCATTATATAATGAAAAAAGCCTTTTTAGTAAATAAACTTTACAAGGTATTTAACTTTTGCTATTACCCAGTGCTCCTGTTTTCATAAGTAAATCCTATTTTTATCCTGTAGATTCAACTCGTTTCACAGCGCCAACTACTCCTTTCTTATGCAATGAACAGACAGAGTATGCTTATTTTGTTTGTGATTATATTTATACGTTTTAAATGTTTGGCACCTTATGTGTACTTTGTCTATTAAATTATTTTCAGGGACAATAAAATCTTATGAATTGAATTAAAAACTCTGACGGCTTTGCCCTCAAATTGTTATAAACTCGACATATTGAAGAAACGTGATAATGTTTTATGTATGTATTAATGCTGAACACATTTTTGGTCACATAATTTTTTGCACTGTATTACACTTTTGGTGTACAGTTTAAAGTCCCGATGCACATGTATGAATGCCACTACGACCGTTGGTAACAATGATAAATAATTGCAAAATATTGCACAATAAACGGTTACGTCATACCTTTGCTCAAATTATTAGCACATACAAAAAATGTTTATTTTAATTATAAGGAAAAACAAAAGGTACTCACGTAAACTGTAGGACTTCTCACAGCATTACGGCTATTTTGGCGGCAGCTGGCGTCGGGGAGCATTGAGTGCATGGGTCATCCTTCCGCCCCGGTTGAATCCAAATTTAATTCGTCTTCTTTATGTAGAGGGACGACAGAAATACAGGTAAAGGTACGATATTAGGTAGAGAAATGGAAGGAAATCTACATTCCCTGATAAAGAAGACAAGAAACGGCACAAAGATAAACCACTAGGCTCGACGTCTGGCTGACTAGTCCTGACGTGTCGGAAATTCACCACTTTCTTTCACTCTGCGTCTGCGCAATCTCTGAGCGCCGACGCGACTATCAAAAGGAACGGAAATGCACGCACAAGTCTTTTTAAATTATTGGCGCGAAATCACTTACAAATTAGGAACTTATAGAAATGTTTATATGCCGAATTTCGGCATGTAACAATAGCGACAAAACCATAAAAGAAAAAACTTAAAAAAAGAAAATGACTGTTAGCACAGTAACATCTTAAAATCTAGATCCTAACTAACCTACATAAATCCTAACTTAAATGCTACAAAATGTTTATTTTAGACGCCACCTGGTTTTTTCCGACCGATAACACGTCTTTCGGATTATCAGGAAACGGAATGTGTTGCCCCATTGTTTATGACTACATTTAAAAGTGCACACACGAGTCTTTAATGTGGCGCAGTTATAATCGACAGCACAAATTTGTCGGGGAGCATGAAACACTACTTAAACTAGAACAAACGCGACAAGTCGCCTAATCTATATACTAAACTAAAGCTATCATTACAGTTTCCTAAGTGCAAACGCACATGAGCGTTGCATCTAGACTGTTTCTTTTTTGGCAATAAAATGCCCAAATTTTAAAATGTTCAAAAGAGTGAGTTACTCTACACTCTAGCAAATTTTTAGGTACTGGTACTCTGGCTTAATAAACAATACACATCAAAACTTGTCCATGACATGGTTGTGAATCAACAAATTTACCAAAAGTACCATCTTACTAATTCCTTACATTACTAGCCTAGCAAATTACATGGCTACCATCGGGCTAGAGTTTTCACTCAATATTCAAAAAATAATTCCTACGTCTGATCGTAAATACCAAACGTTAGGAATATTAAAAAGATAAACAAATATCTCAAGTTATTATCAAAAATAATAGGTAAGATAACGATATTGAGCTTAAGTTATTATTAAAGGTAATAGGTAAGATAAAGATATTAAGAGAAAGTTGTTATCAAAGATAATAAATAAGATAAAGATATTAACTCAAGTTATTATCAAAGACAATAGGTAAGATAACGATAGAGTGGCTCCTTGGAGCCGTTACATAGGGAAAAGCTCCTGCCCCCTAAAAAGAGCGACCTATGAAGCAGGCCCGTTTGCAGTAAACTGCACAAGGGACCGGCAAGGGCATTTGGGTGCATTCCTGCACCCGGCGTTAATCGATATCGGTGATCTCCACACGATATCCACACATATTTCTACATACACTCACACATTCACACACTCGTACATACATTCACTGTTGCGCAGCCATGTTGCTCTGACAACGACACCGAATGACCTCACGAAAGATTCTCATAGACGTGGTCCGGGTGTCTGTGAAAACTCCCCTCGCAACCATACGGTGACTAACGGAAATGAAAAGGCAGTAGAAATAGGAAAGGTAGAAAGAGGGAGGTAGGCATTCTGAAATGCATAAGAGGCACTTCCAGGTAGAAGAAAATAGAGGAAGGGCTCGTATTGAGCTAAAGTGACAGAAAAGGTGGATAGCAAAGCACTACTCAACCAGCCAATGTGGTCAGTAGCCCGGAGTGAGGGATAAATCTCTCTTATGTGGTAGACGGATGTTCTGAGACTAGAACACGTCTACCGAAAGAAAGATAAGGCAATAAGGCAGAAACGGAGACAGCGGGATATGAAAAAGTAGAGTTTTTGGACAAGCGTCCGAGAGAAGGTAGAGAGTTGTCCCTATAAAACACAGATCGGTATGAAAGACCACCTGCTATATTAAACCGACAAGGTAAGGTATATTATAAGTTAAAAAATTACTAGACTCTTAATGAGAACTAGTGCAATCATTTTCCTAACGAGTGCATCCACTACGATAAGAAAATCAGACAAAAGTTGACACAACAACTTAAAAGTATCACTACAGATACATTCACACAAAAACCAACTGTTTCAAGGTAATTTTTAAAAACGATAACGCCCTAAACATACAAAAATGCGTAATTATAAGCAGTTAAATACAGACACACTGTCGCAATATTCTAAAAACAACCGAGAATTTGATAAGATATCAATAAAAAGCGATAGCACCTCACCACGAAGTTCAATAAAAAACAACGAAAAAATGTTTATATGTTATGATGAGTTAGTAGAAGGAGAAGCAAGTAATGGTATAGGATAATGTGGGCGACTGTAATAATTCAGAGGAAAAACACATGAAATAGAAAGTCCTAGTTTTTGGCAACTGTGAATATGAACTATTTTTTACACATGGCATAGGCCGCGTCTCCTATGTGAGCCCAAGGAAAAAAGCATCCACTAAAAACATCAGCTAAAACCAATCATAAAAATTCAATGAGTTATTACAACCAAAGTTACGACAATTACCACACAATTAAACGATGTAAGATAAATATTGAAAATAAAATAATCTGTTGTAGAAAAACTGCGAGGATTAATTAAATGAAGTAACAGAGTTATACTGGGTAACTTAGACAATAAACCGATATATGACTAACGATAAATTCAAGGAAAAGTCAACAAGAAGCAAAAGAATAGCTAGTTTAAGGTAAATAAGTTAAACGTGTAAACGGTAGGTGCTGTATAAGAGCAGGAATAAGTAGTAAAGTTAACTAATTCATAGTAAGGAGAAAAAATATTGGGTTAATTGTTAAGGAAATAAAACGTGAAAAATTTTGTATGTATGTAAGGTTGAACGATTTTTAAGATAATTTTATGCCATTTAGTGTGGTTTAAATCGATATATGAAGAGATAACAGTAATTAAAACTCGATTTACTGATAAACTTGTTGAAGAACGGAAAGATATCTTGTAACACATATACTTGCTAGGATGACGAGCCCTTCTTTGAGCTTCACCTGGACTAATGAAGAAAAATTCCAACACCATTCTTAAAAAAATGATTCACAAATTACTAAAAAGACAAACTTACCGCCTAGTCTCGTCTAGACTTATAATGCTGAACGACCGACCCTTTATGGATCTCGTCTAGACTTATAATGCTGAGCGACCACCTCGGATGGCAAATCTCGCTTAAACCAAATAGATTTTAAAATACTGCGTTGGAATATCGGTATATCTAAAAAATATGCTATCAAAACAAAATCATACTTGCTACACAAAAGCAATATTTTACGATACATGTATAGAAAAAACAGTATTCCAAATTATTAAAATATTCTTTTGATATCACGGGATTTATCAGCAATCTTCGTAAATGAGCTTAAATACAAAACGTTATCAATAACTTCATTATTGTAGTGTTTAGAGAGGCAGATATAACGAAATCAAGTTATTATAGCGTTCTAAAAGGTAACAGATATACTAAGATAATTGCGTTAGCTGTATTTGAAAACAAAATTTTCTTTAAAAGGAATTCGTAGGTTATAGTTAATTGTTTAAATTACTAAGAAAACACTTTTAGGATGATATCAGAGTAAGATAATCTATAAATTATTTAAGTAACACTTTTAATAAGTTAAACAAAAAAAACAGGTATATAATTACATTTAATATAATATCAAACAAACAATTTCCATATGGAATAAGGAATAAAGCGTGGAATTAATTAATTATTTATATATTAAGGTACTTACGAAACAAATTATTAATCCAAAATGCACATGCTTCCAGCCAGAACTGAGGTTATGTTATGTAGTAGACACTTGTTCAACCATAGCAGGGAGTGGCTGTCTTTGCGGAGTGTAAAAAGGCTTTGTCTTATGAGTATCGTCGGTATGTTTTTACGGCACAGATTACCACTAAACACTCTTGTACATTTACATGGTAATACTCTCGGCTTTGTTGAACTTGACACTGGCGTTGCTGATGGTGTTTCGTAATCCTTCGTATTACAGACCGACGCCAGTGGAATAGGCAGCGCAGCCTTCCTCTATCAATAAGTCGAAGGATCACGAAACATCGTCAGATACGCCAGTGCCAAGTTCAATCAAGCCGATAAGAATTACCATGTAAATGAACAAGAGTGTTTAGTGGTAATCTGGGTCGTACAAAATACCGACCATACTTAAAAGACAAGCCTTTTACACTCAGCACAGACAGCCGCGCTCTGCTTTGATCGAACAAGACCAAAGATACACATTCAAAACTTACCCGTTGGGTCCTGCTGCTACAAGAATTCTTCTTCAACATCCAACGTAGGCCCGGAACACGGAACGCGCTACCTGACCATCTCTCATTCCACCCAGTCAGCAATAGCGTCTCTGAAGAGATCACCAGCGAAACCCGCCTGTTACCACTAGACACCAACCCAGGCAAACCGTAAGCCAACTATGTAGCCCTTGTAGATCTGCCCGAACGGGTACAAGCCATGCAACGGGAAAATGAAGCCATTGAACGGTTGATCTAAGAATAACTCCTAAACCCCACAAAAGGAGAAAATCCTTCAAGACTTTTAAGTCGAAGATGGACACATCTGGTGATACAACACTTATCAAAACCGCCTCGTTGTACCTCGCTTGCACATGCCCACGTTATGCACTCCTTCCACGACCTAGATGGACACCCAAGCACCGCGTCCTCAGCGAAAGAAGGCCGGTGACGCAATAAGACAATACGTCAATCAATGTTGGACTTGTGCCGCCGTGCAAAGAAGACCGTACCAACAAAAGGCACCCCTCCGACCCCATCTACTCACCCGAGCATGGGAAGTTATATCCATCGACACTATGGGACCATACATTACTTCACGCCAAAATAATCGGTTCGTACTGGTCGTGATCGACTTATTCAGCAGATGGGTCGAGACCTTCCCTACATCTGACACCAAATCAGACACCGTCATCAACCTACTCATAAATGAGGTCATCTTCCTGTATGGCTATCCAAGAACGATCCTCACCGACAGTGAGTCGCAATACGTATCTCAGCAATGGGACCGGACACTAGATCAATGGGGCTGTCGCCACTGCACTACTCCGATCTTTCACCCACAAGCCAACCCAGTCGAACTCCGGAACAAGGAGATTAAAAAATCATTACAGGTCTTGACGACCTCATACGACACCTGAACCTGGGACCAGAAACTGTCCGACATAATGTATTTCCTACGAACCAGGAGGAATGCAGCCACGGGAACCACACCCAGTTACGCCCTACTGGGATATGAACTACCCCGTCCGGGGGATCTCCACCACCCACCAATGTACAACCACGGAGAGGCCCGACGTCGCCGCATCCGACAGATACAAGATTGCGAGCGCCGCTACAGTGCCAGATACGCCGATGATGAAGACCCCGCCTTATCTTCGCCCACCGACGTGGTCATGATCAGAAATCATCCATTATATAAAAATCGGTTCAAGACAAAATGAACCGGACTTCACCCAACGCCTACTGGGTTCGACTATAACGGGGACGTCTCCTAGCACCCACTACATCCCCTTCACCACGCATCAATCTTGCCGCACAACACTCTTGGAGAAAGGGGGTGTTACCTATATCAAAACACACGAACTGAAAATAGAACAATCCCGAGGAACACAGGAGATTTTCAACTTGAAAACGAATTTCGCTAAACCTAACATTTTCTTTGGTTAAAGCTGTCACTTCTTTTACATGCTAAAACTGAAACCCTACATTCTCGTTGGCTAAATATCCAAATAACCTTTTTCTACATAGGTAGTATAGGGAGAAAAAGAGTATAAATAATTGCGAATTCAGCAATGGACATTAGTTGGAGCTCCTCGAACCCTTTGAATCAAATGAGCAGTGCTTCCCCATAGCCTGCGTACTCCAACGCTCCAGCAGCGCTGCATCATAGCCTGCCACCTTCGACCACAGTAGCGGCGGTGCCCTAAGCCCGCTCACGACGCCGCTATCAACATCTAACCAGCAGTGCTCAATCCAAAGCCTGCTATTGTCTAAGTCTCCACAAGTGGTGCGCTGCATCACGGCGTCGACGCCTTCACGAGTGATGCGTTGCATCACGCCGCCGCCGCCTCCTACATGCGCACCTATATCAACAGTGCTGGAATCACGCCCTATTGACGTCGCTGCGAATGGTACGCTGCACCTCGACACCTCCTATACTCCACGTCTACAGTACGCCACGACGCCGCCCGTCGACCCGGCGCCTTCCGAAATTTGTGAAGATATACGAATTGATTTAACCTGTACATATTTTGATTTCATAACGTTTTAGCTTGTATATCTGCACCGCGACGCTGACGCCACATATACTCAGCGCCTGCAGTAAACCACAACGCCTTCGGAAGTTTGCCGAAGATTACTGAAGGCTTAAGAACCGATTTAACCTGTACCTACATCGATTTCATAATTATTTAGCTTATATACTCGGCACCTGCAGTAAACCCCGACGCTTTTCGAAGTTTGCCGAATATTTACGAACTGCTTTAAACTGTGTATATATTGATTTCATAACTATTTAGCTTGTATATCTGCACCACGACGCCGACGCCTATTATCCTCAACACCTGCAGTAAACATTAACTTTAACGGATATAACCCATATATGTATTGATTTCGCAACTACTTTAACCTGTGGGTGCATGTATGTGTGTGTGTGTCTGTGTGTGTTGTAGTTTTTAAACCGTAGCAATTTTAGCGACACTAGGAAACGGAATCAATAGCCACCCGATCATTAGTGTACGTCATCTACGCGCGCAAGGGTCTTGTTTACCGCCGCACCAACCACACAAAATTAGTCGGGATTAAAAGATTTAATACTTAAAATTTACACTTCATTCTCACTATAGAAACCTAAATACAAGATTAACTTTTTTTATAGTGCATATAAATGAATATAAATTTCTTAATAACACCCTTAAGGTATTATTCTAAATTGCACAAATTAAGGTTACTGGCTTGCTACCAAGGTAAAAACAAAATAAGTTAGAGCAATAAAACTTCACGTTTACAAATTAACCAATGATGGTGAATTAACAATAAATTTCTTATTCCTACCCTACTAAAATAGAAAGCTAACAGGCAGGTTGCCTCTTTTCTCTTACACTTAATTCCTGCCTTCGATCATAGCTACTGAGGGTTTTGAAAATCTATTAGACAAACTTTCACAGATATTTTCAAAGAAAAAGATAAATACATAACCATTTATGGTTTGAAATATTAATTAGATTAGGTAAAATCTTCAAAATAATTTCAAAAAGACATCATAGATAACAATTTATGGTTCGGCGGCCCCATTCTTGGCAAGGTACAACCTACATTTAACTTTTTTCCATTGCTCCACCCTTTTCTTTTTTACCTGAAATTTGCGAATCCTTGCTATACCACGCAAGGTAGGATCTTTATACGCCACAACACACACACATACACACACAGGCGTATTTTTTTTTGTAAAAAATGCTCGCTTAATGTTTTTCAAGCGGTTCGTGTCAGGAATCGAACCAGGGACCTTGGAATATCAGTTATAGGCGAACCTGTCTGACCTACGGAACCGCCGAAGATATGGCATACCTTTGATGTTTTTCCAATGCTCCACCGGAAGGTAGTACATTGGCCCCTACATTTGCCTCCAATGCTCCACCAGAAGGAACCTATATTGGTCAGGAAGCGAGTTTTTTTACTGGAAATTTTAAATTTTGCTGAACTGTTGCTGTTCGAAGTAAGGTAGGAATCAACACACACATGGGACTTACACATTTTAGTTTTCATCCGAACGAAGGCGTATTTTTGTGATAAATACCTTACATATGATTTTCCAATGCTCCACCCGAAGGTACTACATTGGCCAGAAGCGAGTTTTTTTTTATCTGGAAAATTTAGAATTTTGCCGAACCCTTGCTGTTCCAAGCAAGGTAGGCATCTTTAACGTGCGTGACAACAGTCACACACGGGACCTATATTTTAACTCTCATCCGAACGAGGGTGTATTTTTGTTAAAAATGCTCGCCTAACATTTTTCAAGCGGACCGTGTCGGTATTCGAACCCGGGACCTTGCGCGTAGTAGTCACACGCATACCAACTACACCACGGAGCCGCCCCGATAAATACCGCGTGACATTTTTCAAGCGATTCATGTCGGGAATAGAACACGAGACTGTGGGCGTAGTAGTCGCACGTGAACCTACTTAGCCACGGAACCGGCCGAAGGTATTCCCCTACGTTTGACTTCCCAATACTCCATTCGAAACTACTACATTGGTAGGGAGGCGAGTTTTTTACTTGGAATTTTTGAATACTCCCGAATTCTTGCTATTTCAAGCAAGGTATGGATCGTTAATGTGCGTAACAACACACACACGGACTTACATTTTACCTTCCATCCGAACTAGGGCGTATTTTTGTAAAAATGCTCGCTTAATACTTTTCAAGCGGTTCGTGTCGAGAATCGAACTCGTGATCATGGAATCAACAGACATACACAAACCTGCCTGAACCACGTCGCCACTCAGAAGATAAGCCCTACGTTTGACTTTCAAATGCTCCGCCCGAAGGTACTACATTGAACAAGAAGCTACTTATTCTTACCTGGAAAATTTTGAATTTTGCCGAACCCTTGCTATTCCGAGCAAGGTAGGGATATTTAGCGTGTGTGACAACACTCACACACGGGACCTCCATTTTACCTCACATCCGAACGAAGGGCAGGAGGGAATTTCTTTTACCTGGAAATCTCGAATTGTGCCGAACCTTTGCTATTTCAAGCAGGGTAGGGATTATAAACGTCCGTGAGAACACTCGCACAATGGACCTACATTTTACCTCTCATCTGAACGAGAGCGTATTTTTGTGAAAAATGCTCACCTTAAATTTTTCAAGCAGTCCATCTCGGGCTTAGTAGTAACATGCAAATCAACTAAGCCACGGAGCCGAAATCCCGAAAACATGCCCCTTGTATTTGACTTTCCAATGCTCCACCTGAAGGTATTACATTAGCCGAGAGCGAGTTTTTTTACCTGGTAATTTGGAATTTTTCCGAACCTTTGCTATTCCAGACGGGGTAGAGATCATTAACGTGCGTGACAACACCCACACACAGGGAGGGCGTGTATTTGTGCAGAATGTTCGTCTAACATTTTTCAAGCGGTTCGTGTCGGGAATCGAACCCGGGACCTTGATCATAAGAGAACCTATCTGATTTATGAACCCACCCAAGAAGATAACCCTACATTTGATTCTCCAATGCTCCACCCGAAGGTACTACATTGGCTATGAAGCGAGTTTTTTTTACCTGTAAAATTTGGAATTTTGCCGAACCCTTGCTGTTGCAAGCAAGGTAGGGATCTTTAACGTGCGTGACAACACTCACACACGGGACCTCCATTTTGCCTCTTATCCGAACGAGGGTGTATTTTTATGAAAAATGCTCGCCTAACATTTTTCAAGCGAACCATGTCGGGATTTGAACCCGGGATCTTGAGCATGCCAAAACGATAACCCACATGGGTAATCGAAAAAAAATTGCACTGTCGACGGTTTTAACGCAAAGTCTAGCGGAAGATAACGTTGATATAAAGCCAGGCGGAGTTCACTATATCCACGATCCAATATCGTGAGATAACAATCCCCTACACTGTGCAGCGACTTAGAAAGAAAAGGAAGAAAATAGAAAAGATAATATAGGGAGGTGGGGTGTTTGGAGCTTCGGTGCAACCAGGTAGAAGAGGGAAGATGAAGGTTTCGTATTGAGCAAAACTGATAGGAAAAAAACGTGAATAACAAGGCACTGCTCAACCAGCCAAATGGAGTCAGGAGCCGGAGTGGAGGAGAACCACTGTTATGTAATGGACGGTTGTCTCGGGACAAAGATAGGTCCACCGGAGGAAAAATAAGGCTGAAACGGAGGTAGATGGTTATTTATAAATAGAGTTTTACGATAATCATTCTGTACGAAAGGTAGAGAGTAGAGAATGCTCTTGTTAAAACAGATCTGTCTGAGAGACTATCAACGTCAGTAAATAAAATAGAGCGTCCTATACTAACATGTTACGTATTTCTAGTAGACGCCACGTTGTGCTTCAAAGTTATGTCACGTTGGCTCGTAGCCGTGCGTAACAAAAGAAAATCCAAGAAAACAACAGTGACCGGGCTCAATCGGAGAGTAGGGAGGGTTGTAGAAAGCAGACCAATCTAGAAGGAACGCGGCTGTCAGGAGTTAGTACCAGTACCTGCCATAGAGAAATTAAAATAGTAAACCTGAAAGAAAAACAAATTAGTCCTGCAAACCTGAAACAGAGAAAAAGCATAGCCTATGGATCAAGTATAAATTGCTCAATACTTTATAGAATAAATAAGAGCAACTGTTTAGATAAACTCTATAATCTAACAACAGTAATAGCAGTACAGAAAAATTCTGAGTACAAAGTGAGGCCATATTGGGGAGTAGCAGAAACGTTTCATCACCCACCAATTAAACATAATTCAGGTAAAATGTAACAAAAAAAATATAAATAGGTAAGACATAATTACTCTAAGTAATTTAGTAAAATTTTTAGCAAAGACATAAATAAGTAGATAAGCACAATTGTTCTGAGTCATTCAGTAGGGTTGATTGTTCTTTTTTTTTTTGTTATTAAATAGCGGGCAAGTCTATGGAAAAGGTATCAGAACGACAAGGAATATTGCAAAAACAACGGGTAGATATTTACAGTAAGAACAAATAGGAAATAGTGCAACTTACACAAAGTCCTTCAGTACCGCTTCCTTGCCATTGCAGTGTGGGATCCACGATGTCTGACACTAACGAAGCACTGCACCCTAGACTGCGAGGGTGTTGATGGAACTTATCACAACTTACCCTAATCACACTGACTGATCTCACTGGGGTTAGCAGCGGACCTTATCACGCGAAGGAACTAGGTATATTAGTTGCATAACCATCCAAAAAGCAGCGAGGAACTTCAACCACTACTTTGGTATACCGGTAGTCGGTCACCGTTTACATATCACCAGACCAAGCAAGCAACAAAAGCCATAATAAGTAAAGCACATGTATCACTAAAGGGAGTCCGTAACCATGTCCTTAAAACCCGCGTGCATCGAGTTAAAAGCAGAACGAAACAGTATCTTGAACGTAATTCCTATATCGGAACCAAAGACCAACTACGACTCCGCGACAGTTAGTTCTACGGCTTTTTTTTTCCATAAGAAAGACGACTAAAACGTTTAGTAGACACGCGTAAGCACTAAAGCCGTACGTCGAAAGTTCTTCGAACACACGTGCGTCGAGTTTCACCAACTCTACTACTCTTAGTTCAACCAGAAAAACCGTATCTTACACTTAATTTTTTGACATCTCGCAAGCAAGAACCAAACACGACCCTTTTTTGTTTATATCTAATCCTACTAGTACAACTTCTGATCGCCTACCTAGACTGTATATCCACATATTAATTACAGCGGGATTATTTATTAATGACAAGTGGAAAGTAATTTTACGAGTATTCCAATTTACAACTAAACCATCTTTTAAAATTAATACCGGCGAGTCAACTTGCATATCAATCTGAAAACTAGGCGGAAGTATTTACTTTATACCAACCGCGATCCAAAAACGATGTATTTTAAAAATTAAGTAGACTAAAAATGTTAGGCCACCAAAAATGCACGTTACAAATTGATCGTTGATTAAAAATAAATAAGTTCCAGATGAGACCTAGACAAATCATCTTCCTACCGAGCACATCCACTACGATAAGAAAATCAGACAAAAATTAAAACAAACTACCTAAATGAGCCTTAACGGTAATTTCAAAAACGGTAGCTACCATAAACATACAGAAATAATTATACGATACGTAATTATTCAAAGATAGAAGTCGAAAAGTTCTCAATATACAATAAACAACAAAGGATTAACGATAAAAGCAACAAAAAGCGATAGCCCCTCACCAACACCTTCAGGAAAAATAGAAAAAAAAAGTGTACAAACGTCCCTATGATACAGAAAACCAGTTGATGAAGTTGTTACGTTCCAAGTTTGCTTTAAAAATTTCGCTTGTTAAGTCCGCTTTACGATAATTTTATTAAATCAACTACGTTGCTATTCTCACATCCGTCAACTTAATAAAAAATAAATACGCTGTCTAATACCTTTTATCTCATGAAATATATCTACTAATAACCCTGTGAGCGCCACGTTGGGCGCCAGTGTTATAATTAGGCGGCAAATTTACCCGCCATTGTTATATTTTTACAGATCGCGTTTTACCGGGTCATGCTATTGCTGTCTAAGTCAAATTTACATGCACTGATTTAGGTAAAATTGAATTACTTACGTGAGGTGTATCTCGAAACTTCATCTCAGGGTCCAGCACGTGGTTGTTGGGTTCGATTACGCCATGTTGATCACCAAATTCGCTATCCATCCTAAACTTTTATTGCACTCGTAGGTGGTTGAAGGAAAGAAGGTACCAGGTACAATAAGGCAAGGTACAGGAAACCTACATACCTGTTTCTAAAAAAAACGCACTCCACTCAGATAGTTGTTGCTTCGTTCACGTCTCGTGGCTTAATCCCCGCTTTCGACATTCGCACACATCCGCATTCCTTCTGCGCAGGCGCGACTGTCAGTGACGACGGAAGTTAGCGTTATTAATTTAAAAATACCCGGCAATTAACTTACATATTATATCTAAATCTAAAAATGATACATAGCCAGTTTGGCATGTAACAAGAATTAGAGCAAGCTTATGTTTTTAAATTAATGCTAACGGCAACAACTTGTTTACTAAATTATAAGCTATAGTAGGTTAACGCTTGTTTTACTTCAGTTAGGGTTACGTTCTGTAGTGTAACCGACCTGAAGGCTGACCCAAACGCCCTCTATAAACGGTACACCGGGCTCCATAATCTAACATGTAGTAACAGTGGCTCAACGACACCTACATTGTGTTGTTATAAAGTAACCCATATTCACATTGAGAAGATGGTGTTAAGGCGGGAAGGTTTGAAATAAAACTACAAGATTTACCTAATCTTACTTTTAATCAAACAATAACCACTAAATAGGTCATTCGCATGAAAGCATAGAAAAATGACATTGAAAGCAAACAGTGCCGTACTCAACTTGGACGATTGGGGAAAGAGTACGGCAGAGAAAACCCCTAACTGTCCTCACACTTCCAACTGCATTTGGCACATCTTGACAAGGATGGGTAACGTACAAATAACCAGATCACCAACACTGAAATTGACGGGATGTCAGCTGTTACCCAGACATACCACACATGACAACTGAAGAAACGTTAGTGTAAACCAGCTAGTCTTTTCTGGTAGGTACTGAGGTCGGCTAGGCCAATACTACCCAGCTAAAGTTGAAGAAGGGGGACACCAGGAAGATGACCTGCACCTTGACTGCCAATGTTCCTCCCCGCACGGACATAAAATGTTAGTAATATTTAACAAGGCTCGACCACACGCGCCCACATACATACATACATTAACAGTTTCCAGCCCGTATGACAAAATATTTCACAAAGGCTAGCCGACTTTGCAAGAGTACAACTACAAGTACATTGACAAGACGACATGAATCGCTGAAATGAACTTATGGTATTATTACGCATAGTTAAAAGGCACTGGTTATTTAATAGACTATCTCCAACATAGTCAAATGCAAACGCGAAAGGCACAAGATGGACGATCATATCAGAGGTTCAATTTAATTACATCACGACGATTATCACAAACGTTAAATACTAGTTAATTATATAGGAACATCGGCTAAATAATAGGATAAACACAACACAAAATGTATAATTACGTTTAAATCAAGATATGAGTAATGCAGTTGTAAACGTGATTCATATGCTGAAATAGAACAATTACACATGATAAAAATGTGAAATGAAACATAAATATATCAAACATTATTAAATATGTTGTTAGCAAATACATACTCTAAAATTCTATAGCACAAATACAAGCCCATATTCAGGCGCTAGAGGTTTATATAAATACATGTTAGTTAAATATATTAAAACTAGTAAGCAAACGTTAAATTATTCATTATGATTGCATCGGATAAAACTTACTTTTTTAAAAATTAAACACATCGTGGCATTATAAGTTACAAACAAAAATATACACAACTTTGGGTATATTCAATTACCAACTTAAAACCAAAACAAATATATCATAGAAATATAGTACTGTTCATATTCAAACTTGCCTAATAATTTGATTCAATATGTCTAAGGGATGTTGGTACAAATTGCTTGTAAAATCACAGTAAGGGTACATTTACTATTGATTCCGCAACAGGTCCAATGCAATTGAAGTTCGAACTCTGTATTAAATACTAAATAAACATTATTTCCAATAAACAAATCTTAGTTTTACTCTGATTAGATACTAAATAAACAATTCAGATAAATAAATATTAGTTTTCAGTTGTTAAACCAAACCACACTTATTTATACATAAAACGTTTAATAAAACCGGCATGAAATTCTAAGCCAAAGGCAACAGGTAACGCAAATATTTCCTTTAATGATCCAACATCACACTCAAAACAAAGCTCTGATTACAAGATGTAATCAGATTACCTTAAATAACCATTACATTATAAACTTAAAAACAGTACCCTTAATAAAAAACCGCCAAGTGAAAATGTTTCAACCATTCATCTTGAAATCTCAAAACAAAGTCGTTTAACTCTGTCGACTCGATCGATCGTCTGTACACATGCGTCCCTTATAATGTAAATTCTAACATCACGGAATGCGTTCAGAAACCTGAAAGTGGTTACTGAGCTATTC
Organism: Platerodrilus igneus; assembly: GCA_036346225.1. Classification (NCBI taxonomy): domain Eukaryota; kingdom Metazoa; phylum Arthropoda; class Insecta; order Coleoptera; family Lycidae; genus Platerodrilus; species Platerodrilus igneus. Next base: position 9,161,294 of record JARFIW010001480.1, on the reverse strand, counting down.
CAACAAATACCTTCAAATATCGAAATGTACACTATAATGTTTGCAATAATCATCAACCAATGAGAAATCAACTTAGAAACACTAGGGATCACTTCAGTTCTTTCTTTTAGGAAGTGCACTTCACAGAGCAAGTAAAATTACTGTACATACTATGTCTAACTTTCTTCTTGTATATATTTAGGATTGGAAATATTGTGTAAGTATATTTGAATATGTTATGATTTATGATTTTAAGATTTTACATCTATATTGGTTTAAGTGTACATTTCTAAGTTGTGTTACATGCGAGTTGACGCTTTTAATTTCATTAGGTTATAGCAGGACTATTACGTAAGTGTTCGAATTGGTATCTGTAAATATTCCTTTTTTATACTGTTTAACTAACCATTTGTAAATAAATCCGATTGTTTGAAGTTTCTAATTTTCTTTCTGTGCGACCCGTCCCACTTTACGACGTTTTGAGCTAGTACGAAATTCAATTCTTTTGGATTTCTATTCTACCCTTCTATTTTGTTGCGGTATTCGGTGTGGGCGATTTTCTTTACTTTCTTTACTTGCTTTACTACTTTCTTTCTTATCTGCGCGGAATACCGTTACAATCTTTAATAAAAATTACCACATTTAATATTAGTATGAGGGAGTAAATTTGCTGTATTTAAATGATAATTGCATGTACTAATAAAACCTTCAGGGTGTTGAATTAGCAATTATTTCAATTTACAGAGAAGTCGGACACTTAACAACTTCGCACACACCGTGGGTACAGTAGGGAATATGAAATTTAATTACATAAGACGAAAATATTAACCTAGAGGATGTTAGAGACAAATAATCGGTCAAAATTGAAAAAGAGATAAACCCGTTACTAAGTATGCAAAATAATGCTAAAAACAATAAAAGATCATCATCATTAGGGCTTCAGTCCTAGAACTGGTTAGACCCGTACCTCCATCGTTTGCTATTCTAAGCTAACCTACACATTTACCTGAAATTTCCACAATCTACATCTTTCACTACCTGCGTACATAAGTCTGATGTAGTTCTACCTCTGCTTTTCTTTTTTCCTATCTCTACTTCTAATATATTACGCACTATTCTCCAAAATTCTTTGAAAGCGTGTCATCTTGTTGCGCTTTCCCGCGTAGAGATACTATTGCGCAATTGTTTAATATAACGTATAATTACGCGCCATTTTGTATCAAATACCGAACGCGTTTAAAGGTGATGCAATGGTCAAGTTTTCATGCACAATGTAAATAAAAACAATTTACTCATTTAAATCGCACCTTGCCGCCAAATTCCAGGATCCATCACATTTTGAGTGTCACATGACGCCATGTTGACTCCAAATTTCATCCGTCCATCCTAAACTCTATACTCGTAGGGGAACGATAAGGATCCAGGTATAAGGAACGATAAGGCAAGGTAAGGAACCTACCACCTGAAAAGAAAAGGCACACCACACAGATAGATGTTCTTCGCTTCAGGTCTCGTAGCTTCCGACACTACCCGCACCTGCGCATTCTTTTGCGCAAACGCAACTGTCCGGAATTACGGAAATTAACAAGTTCATTTAAAAATATTCGCGGAATTTTCTTATACATTATAACTAAACCTAAGACATGTACATTGCTAATTTTGGCATGTGACAGTCCTATTTCTTTAATTTTTTTGCTTTCCACATATATCTTTCTTCCCCTACTATTTCTAAAACCTCTTTGTTATTAACCTTGTCTACTCATACTATCCTTATCATACATCTGAAGCACAACATTCCAAAAGGCTTCTACATTTTTCCTGTCTGCTTCTACTGTCCCTATTTCATAGCCGTACATTGTCGTGCTCCACACATATGCTTTCAACTTTACTGTGTTCTTTCTTGTCTGCACAGAATGCCGATTGAGGGGTGGTCGACCTATTGGAAGAATTGAGCGCTTACAGTTATTCGTGTAGACAAGAAAGAACGCAGTAAAATAACTAAAACAAATCGCTTACACCGAATACCACAACAAAACAGGGAGAAGGATAGAATAGAAATCCAAGAGAATTAGAGTTCGGGCGTTATGGCTGCAAGATTCAACGTTGCAACCCTGGCCTTCAGATTATTGGATACGTCCTAATACTGGCAGGTGTCGTTAGCGGATGGTAGCGACGGTTAAACTTGAATTCGCAAAGTTACCACTCAGTTCTTCCAATTGTGTCTCAATGGTTTTTATTTCGACGCCCAGGTTTGCTTCATAAAGTGGATCAATAAAGGATTTATCGACCGACTCCACCTTGAGCAGAACACAAAGACGTGCTCTCAGGTGTTGGACGGTGTCCGGGCCGCCACGAGTGTTCTTCTGATCAAAAGCTCAAAGGTAAGTTCGTCTTTGCTTAACCGATTTAGGTCCATTTTAGCGTCTGCCATTTTAACACGATCAAAAAAATATTACAGCCAATAGAGTATGTTAAAATGTACGCTAAAGAGGAAATTGCAATCGTAACACACCGCAATGGTAGGAGCGAAGAAATAGAATCTAGGAACACTTAACAGAATTGGAGCAACAAACTAGAATCTTAGAATAAAAATAGTGCGACAATGTTTTCAAAAATTCGAACAATGAAAACGCAATTGTGGCAACTCGGCATGAAGAAAAATCTACAGTAAATCACCAGGTATAGAACAAGGAACAATAAAATAAACGAAATAAATTTTTTTTCAGAACGAAACGGTGTACGTACAGCAAATTCGGGACGAAACGTTGAGTAAAAATAGAGGTTTCTAAAAATCTGGGGACAAACTTTTAAGTAAAAAGGAAGGTTTATTATACCCCCGTCGGTGAGGTACGCGAGCCACTACAGTAGTTGGTAGCAATGATAAATAATTGCAAAATGACGCGCAAATAAGGGATCACGTCATATCAATGTTCAAATTATTACAACATAATAAAAAAAGTTATATTAATTTTAAGGAAAACCAAAAGGTACTCACGTAAACTGTAGGTCTTCTCACAGCATTACTCCATTATGGCAGCAGCTGGGCTTCGCTGAGCAGTTCGGGCGTCATTGGTCTTTTCGGACGTGGGTATTCGTTGGGCCCCCGGTTGAATCCAAATTCAAATTTGTCTTCTTCTTCCTATTTGTAGAGAGCGACAGGTATACAGGAAAAGGTACGATAATCAGGTATAAGGCAGGAAACCTACATATCAAAAAAAAAGAAGACACGATAAGGCACAAAGATAACTACATTCCGCGACGTCTCACTGGCTAGTCCTCGACGTGTCCGAAAATTCACCCACTTTTCTTCTGCACTCCGCGTCGGCGCAATCTTGCGCAAACGCAACTATTTCAAGCGACGGAAATACACGCACGTCTTTTTAAATTATTGGCGCGAAATCCCTTACAAATTAAAACCTTACAGGAATGTTTACATAGCCGATTTTCGGCATGTAACAGGTTTCAGAAATCGAGCAAATTTTACGTACGACAGAAAGGTTTTGAAAATCGTGGGCCACGTTGGGCGTCAAATTTATGTTACGGTATTCCGTGCAGACAAAGAAGAACGCAGTAAAGTAAGTAAAAATATCGCCTACACCGAATACCGCAACAAAATAAGGAAACGGGTAGAATAGAAATCCAAAATAATTAGATTTCGGGCGCAAAATGTCGTTAATCTAATTAATTCTGCCTGTCTCGTTTATCTCTGTTTCAGATTTTGTTGTGTTTTTGCGGTTGGTAGATGGGGGCGTCGCCGTGGATCAATGTAGTAAGCGTAAGACTACGGATCCCAAGGTCCTGGGTTTAAATCCCGACACGGCCGACTGCTTGAAAAATGACAGGTGAGCATTTTTCACAAAAATTACGCCCTCGTTCGGATGAGAGGTTAAATGGAGGTTCCGTGTGTGAGTGTTGTCACGCACGTTAAAGATCCCTACCTTGCCTGGAACGGCAAGGGTTCGGCAAAATTCTAAATTTCCAGGCAACAATAAAAAACTCGCCTCTTGGCCAATGTAGTACCTTCGGGTGGAGCATTGGAAATGTAAATGAACGGTTGGTAGATGGGGTGAGTAGCTTCCCAGATCTTTGTCTTGGTTGCTCTCCAACTATACGATATCCAAATCCTGGGTCCACCTGCTTGTGGTTTTCGACCTACAGGATGGCTATTCGCCACAAGCCACTCCATTGTCAGGTAGCTCGTCGAATAGGACTGACGGATGTGCACCCCGACGATTTCGCTTGTGTCCCCATTCCTTTCGCGTCTTGCATAGCTGGAAAACTTACTCGAGTTGTCACCGTTCCGCTGCTCATCTTGTTTCGTCCGAAGGTGAAGGTAGGTAGATGTTGATTCCGCGAGGCCTGCAGTTGGTATGAAGTACGCAGTCTGTTACACTTGGCACCACTGCCATGGTCCACGTTTCACAATATTGCACAATAGTTTATATTATGACATTACGTGGCAAATTGTATCAAATACCAAACACGTTTACAATGATACAATTTTTATTTTAAAATGAAAATAAAGCAAGGTACTCATTTAAAACGCGCCTTGCAGTTTAATCTCAGGGCATCTCCTTGTTGTTATTTGGTGTGGGTCGGCTACGCCATTGTTGATCCAAATTTATTCGTTTTCCTTTTTTGTTTTTAGGGGAGCGGCAAGGATACAGGTAGAGGTAACGATAGAAGGTAGAGATATGATAGATGAACCTACATCCTAAAAAAGAAAAGACAGCACCAGGACACAGGTAAACGTTACCGTTCGACGTCTCGGGGCTAATAATGATGTGTCGCAAACCGCGCACTTGCCCATCCTTCCGCGTCTGCGGTTAGCACCCAGCAAAAGGAGTGTATATTTCATAGCAGCATAAAAAACTAAACAAGATAACTGTACTTTAAGAGGTGTGGTTGTCTGCTTCTGGTACCATCTTAAAGAATTTGGACATAACGGAGTGCACTCGTCGATGGATTGAACACTGGATCAACCAACTTACCTAAGTTAGAATTCTACTTACAAACAGCATATTAATATTGCGACTCACAACATTTCTTTTCGCTAAAAGGATGTTGTATCGAATAGCCCTCTTTCATCAGCTCAGCTTGTATTTATATTATACTGACCAATGGGGAAAGTAACGTAAACCATTCCTTCCATAAAATGTGAAGTATTCTGAGAACCGTGTCCTCAGTAGAAACAACTGCAAAGCATTGGTAGTATTGAGTGGGTGCAAACAAGAGTCAATAACATAACGACTTCCATGATTATTACTCGCAAACGCAGACATCTGTGAGATAACAAAATGCGGCTTTCATAAAGTTTCTTAGTAATGTTTAGATAACAACCCCGTTAAAAATGTAGTTCAAAGAATTTATTTCTCGCTGTGATGCAGGTGCTTGTTTGTCAAAAATATTTCCTTACAATCAGATGTAAAGAATTCTTTTGGATAGCACCTGCAAAAGTATATTGCAGCTGCAAATCACGGCTTGCGAATAAACAGATAACATAACGGCTACCAAGAATTACTAACAAGGGGAACAATCCACTGCTCGTACAACTGCAAAGCTGTGCGATTACAGAGTACTGCTTGATAGAATTTGCTGGTATAGAAAACAATCCCTTTACAACTGTTCGTTTACTATGCAGATAGGTAAGGCGGCCTTTTTAATCTTTTAAAGAAAGCCATAAATGTATGTGCAGCGGTGGTTGAATCATATTTCGTAACATTTGTATAAGGCGAAGTTATTTTAATTCTTTAACGAGAACCATTACGTATTTGCTGTTAGAACATATTTAAGCGAAGTTGATAAGAAGTTGTTTACTTTATTCGACGAATGTATAATGCGACTAACAAGCAAAATATTATGCAACAAATACTTAAGGAGTTTTTATAGGATGTTTTAAATAGCACTCATTTCAATTGGAAAGAAGTCGCCTGTTGATGGATAACTTTTATGATTTGACGTAACATAGAAAGCGCGAGGTCGTTTAGAAATTTAGGGCGTTTTAAATAAAAGTAGTTTGAATTTAATATTCCTGCAGAAATAGATCGCTTGCAGAAATTTAACGTAACAAAATGGAGTAAATATTGTGTATATTTGGTTTTCCATTATTGTAAACCGTATAGTTACAGTTTTTGCCGTAATTAATTGTGTTGTGATTTTTAAAGAGCGTGGTTGAGTAGTTCAGATCTTCTTTAACGTTTGTTTTCAGAAATCTTACTGCAGTTAGCTGTCATAAATATGTCTACTTGTTTAGGTTTGTTTTCGATTTAAACTAATTTTTATTGTAATGGATTTTCAGGTATATTTTAAGCTCTCTGTCCTGATCTCAAGATTTCGGTACCCCTTGTTAGTCATTCTAGGGCTTTTCCCCAACATCCCTGCGAAATTAGGTGGCGTTCAAGGTATTTTCCAATCAAGACCACATTTCATAACCGATAACATTCTGGAACTTTCGTCAAACATGTACACCACCCGTCGTACTGAGTTAGTCGACAGAACAACAGTTTTTGTTGGTACAGTGGAGGTTTTCGGTATTTTACCGGCATGGAATTTTTAGCGGAGTACCGAGTTTACTCTGGATTACCTGCTAGATATGTTGAAGGCCAAAAATTGTACGTAGCAAATTTGTTCTAATTAGTTTGTATGCTTCGTACGTCTTTCCTATTTCCATTTTAGTTTGAACCTCTTTGCATTTTGCATCAATTCATTGTTCTTTAGCTTTCTTCCTATATCTCCTGGCATCTTCCACGTGTATCGTTTTCTAGCATGAAGTTGAAATAATGTGTTTGTAATGATTAAATTGTTTTTGTCACAAAATTCTATCCGCCTATTTTCTCTATCGTTTCTCGTGTCTAATCCCAATAAACCTACTACCGCTCCTTCCCTACCCTTACCTGCATGTCTTTGATATCTTTGTGGATCGCTTCTACCGCTTCCTCACTGTAGCTAGTGGTGGGCATGTATACTTGTATTATTACTGTATTTACCGGTTTAGATTCTAATCTAACTATGAGTACTCTTTCGTTCTTTTGTAAGTAGTTTTCTACACAGTGCCCTATCTTTTTTCGCATAGCTATTCCCACACCGCAATTTCCTTCCTCTGATCCAATATGAATTACCCTAAAATCTCCGCTCCATAAATCCTTCGCCGCCTCTGGCCACCGAAGTTCAATAATCCCTACTATGTGTAATGCTAACCTATCCATTTCAGTTTTCAAGTTCTCTAGCTTACGTACTTGCCTCAAACTTCTGACATTCCACGCTTCGACTCGCAAAATGTTCCTAAGTCTTTTTTTAAATTTTCTGATCACATTCTCCGAAGTAGTCACCTACCGGAGGTCCGAATGGGGAACTACTTTAACTCCGGTATCTTATATTTCAGAGGATGACATCATCTTAAAAAACAATTTAAGTACACTGTGTACTTGGGAGTTACTTTGGTGGTTTCCGTTGCCTTCCACATCGAAGTAGTGTGTCTTAGAATGTCACACCGACTCCTATGGTATCTGCCCCTCTAAGTACCGAAAGAGCCTCTGCTCTTTTTCGGGGATCTGTCTTAGTCTTGTTCTTCACTAATGACCTCACTAATTTGGTTAAACCTATAGTTTGTCTCTTTAGTTCGCTGAAACACGCAAACCATTCTACCCATTCTAGTATTCTAGAACTTCTTCAAGGTGCAGGTTTATTCAGGACGGTAATAAGAGATATGAAATTTAAATTAACTATAGGCAAAATGATCTGGATACGACTGAACTTAAAAAACTTTCAACTGAAACGAATTTTTGAATTTGAAATAAACTGCGAGTTACATATCCCCCAAATTAATATATATGTATATTTAAATTCAATTATTAAATTTTAAGAAATAGAATGTTACATTGTATAATTGAAGGACACATTATAAAGTGTTAATGAAAGTTCATAATTAGACGTGAGAAAGGAAGCAACTACTTTGTATTCCAGACGTAACATGATACTGCAGGTGCAGGTCACAATAGATTATAAGAAAGCAATTGTTAGAATTAAGATTACTAAGAAGTAATACAATGTATTTTATCAAGAAGTAGCAGGCATGAGATCTGCACTTCCCACAAAAAGATGCGAATGCAGGGATAGCATAAATACCCCGAGGAGCCCATGATGGCCAGTTCGTCTCGAACTTCGTAACTTTAACAGTGTTGGTAGTTCAAGCTACTCGCCATAATTTTTAATTATTAATTATTGATTTATTAACTTCAAGTATTTTGGTCAATTTTAATTACTTAATGTTTAGTGAATATAAACATCTAACAGAAATAAGTTATTTTTTGTAATTAAACAATTAAAAAAAAATTGATAGAAGAGTTTTTGGCGACAAAACTTTTTAAAAAGAAGCTGCCAAGCGCCGAAAACCTATCTGGCGCAGTCGGAACGGATTCCAGAAGGGCACTTGCAAATTCAAAATCGAAGAACTGGTGGCTGTGAATCTCAATTTTTTACTGGAACAAAAAAACAAACAATTGGACGAAATACAAAATCGACTAAGCCCAATAAAGAAGGAAGTCTAATTGAACTGTCAATCAAATTATTGTGAGTACCAAAAGTTTATTTTTCTAACCATTTTCAATTGCACATTGATATTAGCAAGTAAGATTTGAAACAAGAAGGATTTATATTTTATGTACAATTATCACAATTTATTATTATCACTGAAATAATTTACTCGGCAGAAGTCTGAGCTTTATTAGAACAAAGGTGTATAAACATACACAGTTTATGTACAATTTATTGCAGCAATTATTATTGAAATAATTTATTCAGAAAATCTGAAACTTGATGAAATTGTAAAAATTTATAATTGCTCACATTTATATACAATTATTGCAACAATTAATTTTATGAAACAATTATTCAGCAAAGTCTGAAACCGATGTAATTATAACCAAGGTTATTATAATTACACACAATATATGTAACGATAAGTGATCCTTTAAATAACTTTTACACAAGCTTTAAATTAAACTACAAAGATGAACACTGAAAACATGAAACTATATCTAGACTCAATTCCAATGTGCGACGGTATTCAAGCATTATTATGTATTTTTATTACTGCTTGGGATACATTTTTGAAATCTTTTTACAAACAAGGTGACATTGACCGCAACGTCTGGCTTTTACGCTTAATTCTAAGTAAGCTAACGGACAGAGCATTAACATCGATAGCTAGTAGGGATGACCTCACAGAATGGGATGATTATAAACGGATATTAATAGCGTATTTCCGAGATCAACGGAATATCAAATGTCTTAGCAGAGACTTGATAAACCTTCGAATGGAAACTAATCATTCACCATACCAATTCTGTATGAGATGTCAAGACGTACGAATTTTAATCTTAACTAAATTGAAACTCGAGGAACCCGATCAAAATATACGTTTAATAAAGACAAAGTTGTACGACGAAATGGTGTTAAACACCTATATCAACGCATTACCCGAGCTTTTATCGGACAAAATAAGATTTAGAAACTCCAAAAAACTTACAGGAGGCGGTGAACTTAATTATAGAGGAAGAAAACGTGTTGTATTACAAAAACAGGCTTTACAATCCTAACGCAAATAAAAATTACTCACCAATTAAGACGATACAACCCGCGAGACAGATACCGTCACGGCCGAAATTTACAACATTTAACGCACAAATGAATCAACCAAGAATTAACAATCAAAACTTTAATAACACAAATTTCAACAACCAATTTCGGCAACAGTAAATTCAAATTTTATAAAAGCCGCTTTTACGCCAAAATTCAATTAGAACGCGAATGGCAAACATTTTTCGCAAATTCCAACAGAAACGCACCCATGACGAGTAACAACAACAACCCCAATAATTATTACAAATCAACCCCTATGGACACTTCATCTGGTAACACTAGACAAAACACAAAAATATCGCAAATCAGACCCGACCATACACAAAAACAAAACTTTACTTCCGAGAAACTATTCCACTAAGAAGTTGAAGATTTTAACAACCAAAACATAGATAATTATGCAAGCCTAAGTAGAGACGATGAAACAAGTCATTCAGAAAATTACGAATGCAATAACCATTAGGAAAATTATGAGGAGGACGATGAAGAAAATGCGTGTTCCAATTTTCAGTTGGACAGATTCAAATACTATTAGACATAATAAATTTAAGCAACATTAATCAACACATTTTACCCTATATAGAAATATCTCATGCAGAAATTAAATTGCTAATCGACGTTACATCAATTTATTGCAAACATACCTTTACTAAAAACCTTTAACGTAAAAATGAAACATAAATTTTGCATTTTTGAATTTAATGACAAATTCGACGGATTAATAGGCATGAATCTTTTAAGAAAATTAGGAGCAAATATTGATATAAAAACCGATTATTAAGAACGAAACACGGACAGATTCCAATTAAATACCAAAACAGTTGTTACGTGCCGAAAAATTCGGCACTAAACCTTCTTAATTAAGTTTTAATTTGTAAGAATTTCGCGCCATAAATTTAAAAAGACTTGTGCGCGTATTTCCGTCACTTAAGACAGTGCGTCGCGCGGATTGCGCCGACGCGGTGTGCCGAGAAGGAGGAAGTGATGGATTTCCGGGGACGTGTTGAACTAGCCTCCGAGACGTGAACAAGTGTAGTTGGGTGGTATCGTATCGTGTCTTTTTCTGATATGTAGGTTTCCTGTGATTCCACATTATCGTGCCTTTACCTGTTCCCCTTACCTTATTTGTATCTACATATAGAGAGAAGACGAATCGAATTTGGATTCAACCGGGCTCAAGAATTTTCATGCCCGAGAAAGATTAGCGAAGCAGCCGACGCCCGAGAAAGATTGGCGAAGCCGCCGCCGACCATTGTGGAGTAATTCCGAAGGAAGCCCTACATGTTCACGTGAGTACCCCGTTGGGGGTTTTCTTTAAAAATTGTATTTCTTTAAACTTTGTAATTGTGTTGCAATAATTTGCATATTGTGTGACGTCATCTATAATTTGCACGTCATTTTTGCATTATCCAATATTGTTACCAACTGACGTAGTGTCTCGCGTACCGGCGCGGCGGGGTTATAATACAGTAACATTCAAACCAATCAAAAATACACAATCGAACCCAGGACAGAAAAGCAAATAAAAATCTTAGTAAATTCAAAAAACGACAGGAATTATAAATCACATATCATTCCAACAAGGAGTAGAAACACCCACCGCGTTAGTACAAATAAAAGACAATTATGCCAATACGACGATTTTGAACTCAAACGACTACTCCATTGAAGTATCTCTAACACACCGATAGAAGTAGAAGAGGTGAATTTTAGAGAAATGGAAATCGACGAAGATTATGAAAGCAATTCCAACCCCAAAGATCACGATAAAATGTTAAAAGAACACCTAACTAACATTCGTTTCAACGACAATATTAACACCGAAGAGGAGAAAGCAATTAAAGAAATATGTTTCGAATACCTAGACATATTCTAATGTGAAGGAATACCCTTAACTTTCACCAACACATCATCATCATTAGGCCTTCAATCCTGGAACTGGTTAGACGTGTACCATCATTGTTTCCTATTCTAAACTAGCCTACAGATTTCCCTAAAGTTTGCACAGTCTGCAACTATCACTATCTGATCTAGGTCTACATCTACCTCTTTTTTCCTATCTCTGCTTGTAATATATCCCGTACTATTCCCCAAAAATGCCTTAGAACGTATTCAGCCCTTCTATTTCTCTTTTTCCCCAGATATCCTTGTTCTCCTACTATTTCTGTAACTTATTTGTTATTATCTTTGTCTGTCCATGCTATCGTCCTCATTCATCTGAGGCACAGTATTTCAAAAGGCTGCTACCGTTTTTCTGTCTGCGTTTCAGACTGCCCGTATTTCATAGGCATACTGTGCTGTGCTTCACACATATGCTTTCAACAATTTTCTTTTTGTTCTATGTTTGTTGTCTTTCCTCATAGGCGCTGATCTTTCTTGTTAGATGCAGTTCGGTCACCTTCTATTGTTTTACAGTTATATACCCTATTTCTCCGACCTTCAGTGGTTGTGAAGGGAGGTAAGCAGCCTGTGGCTGCCAAGTTCCCTCAACACTTAACCATTTACCAATTTAATATATTTTCCTATATATTTTCGCACAGTCAACATTAGTTGCAGATATTTCGCAACCAATAACTAGTTGTTTATATTAATCATCAGATTTATCTGCGCTTATTTTTTCGTCATTAGGTTTTCCGTGTCAAAACTGGTTGGACACGTACCTGCACTTATTTATATTCTGAGCTAGCCTACATAGTTCCCTGAAATTCTCACACAGCATGTGTATACAGCTCGTTCCCCTTCTAATGTTTTCTAATTTTATGCCCTATTTCACCGAAATTCAGTGAAGGGGGTTAAGCAGCCTGTGGCTACCAAGATCCCCCAACACTTAGACATTAGCCGAAATAATGGTTTTCCAGTAAATCCTTTCACACATATAACATTATTCGAGAATATTGCCCAACCAATTCTTGTAGTTACTAATAATAATCAGCATGTTTAATCACAGTTATTTTTTCGTCATTAGTTTCTCCATCTTGGGATTGGTTGGATGCTACCTCCATTGATATCTATTCTGGGTTAGCCTACACATCTCCCTGAAACCCCTACAGCCTACATCTTTTACTATCTGTGTGCAGTAGTCTAACCTAGGTCTGCCTCTTCTTCTCTTTATTCTTATCTCTGGTTCTAATATATTCCGCACTATTCCCTCATGCTGTAGTATGTGGCCTATCATCCTATCTCTCCTATTTTTTTTACCGTTTTTCACATATTTCTTTCTTCCCCTGCCATTTTTAGTACCTCTTCGTTCTTAACTTTGTCTGTCCATGATATCTTCATCATACGTCTGTAGCACCACATTTCAAAGGCTTCTACCTTTTTCATGTCAGCTTCTCCTACTGTCCAGGCTTCGCAGCCGTACAGTGCTGTGCTCCACACATATGTTTTAAGCAATCTTTTCCTTGTTTCTATGTTTGTTGTCTTTGAGCACAGTAGTTGCTTTTTCTTATTAAATGTAGCACAACTAATATTTGTTTTATATCTTTTGTGCTTTTCCCATCTTGCGTTATTTGGCTTCCTAGGTAGCAGAAATTCTTAACCTCTTGTAAGTTCGTGTTACATACTTGTATTCTTGTTTTTGATTTATTTTCCCCACCTTTGCATACTAGAACTTTAGTTTTAGTTTTGTTAATTTTCATACCGTATCTCTCTGTTAGAACCGTTTCCATTTCATTAAGAGCGGCTTCTAACTCTTCCTTGCTAGACGCTAATACCACTATATCATCTGCAAATCTAAGCATATCAATTTTTTGTCCCTGCATAGTAATTCCAAATGTCTTCCTGCATTTGACAGTATTCATTGTCTCTTCTATGTACAAGTTAAAAATCAATGGAATTTGTATAAGCTGTAACGATTTTTTCCTCTCTCTAATTGGCTCCGCTAGCCTCACGCATGGGCGCTAGTGAAACGCTTTTCTATACTTCTGGCCGACAATACTCTATAATCACCATGCTCCAAGTTAGGTGTCTGCAAAACAAAGTCTTCCGACGTAACTAGGGGTCTATTCCTTGGGTAGAGCTATGAGCAATGGGGGGTAAGTCGAAATCTGTGGGGGTCACACTCAAACTAAAACCAACAGGCGCCACCAAGTCCAGATTGATTCATGTAAATGGCATGGCTAATTTCTAAGGGCGGACGTGGAGACCCAAAGAAAAAGATCGCCTTCGCTGACAAAAACCTGTCTTAACAGAATAAGACGCTGTTCCTGTAAGGAAAGATAATAATTAAGTCACATGAAAAATGGGAACACTATTTGTGTCCCTCAAATATATCTAAAAATGCAAAAGAATGTTTCCTACATAAGGGTACCATAAAAATTGAACTCTTATTGTTTTTGTTTATCAGGTCTGATCAAACTAGATCAGAATAAAAGACTTTAAGCGTGGATTATAAATTTACTAGAAAGAATTTTTCTGTTTCTGTAAATAAAATTTAATGCAATAAAATAAAATGAATACTTGAATTACTTGAAGAATTATTGTAAAGTTTATCAACTTGATTCTTACTCAAATATATTACAACCCAGTGTGACTGGTTATACTAAGGTTTTCTAACCCAATCAGATCTGTGTAGGTCATTTACAAATTAATATACAAAACTTTCTTTTTAAGTTAACAGTATTAAAATCGATTTGAAGTCAAAATATTCACAAAGATATTCTCTAATTTTATCAAAGGTGGTAGTAATGTAATACTAAACATCTGCTTGCAATTGTGCAATTGTTGACGGCATATTTCAAACAAACAAGTGACGTAGCCGCAGCTGTTAATTTATGCTGAAGCCACATGTAGTCACATATCTACGAAACTAAGTGAAATTTAAATTTGATACTGGAGAAAACCAGCTTAGCTACAGATAAACTGAATAACAAATTTGTGCTTCTATAAAACAAAACGAAATAACGTGCTTTTAGAAGGAAGCACTGAGGAAATCTTAAAGCTATTACGAACCAAACCCCAGGCTGCTGTCCTTGGCTAGATTGGGAACTGCATCGCCGTGCGGAGTCTGCAGCTAATTATTCCTGCTTTCCATGCTTTAAATACAGGTGTCGAAGCGAAGTGGGTTTCTTACATTGATTCAAAGTTGCATAAATTTTGTAGCGTAATCTTCCATGGTCTAATCTTAGTTATAAATATAATTTTCGTTGCGTAGTTTGTAAGTCGTAGTTTGTAAGTCGTAGTTGCGCTAAACAAATTTTTAAATTAGATACTATGATAACGAATATACAATACCAACCGTTACTCAGGAAGTGTGTTACACAATTAATGCGACCTGGAGGTCACTCGCCATTCTCTTCGAATGCATGCTGTCGCTGCTTTTACCTATCGACGAGTGCCCCTGCCGCGTTCTTGCATGGTGGGAGGGTCCGAGGGGGGTTGTCAATCCTCTCACGCGCGTGCCTGTGGCTGTGGAATACACCGACCTCCGAAACAAATAGACTAACGACTCTAGATACTGTATTAATGCAAAAATTTGATTGTTACACGTATTATTACTTTAGTTAATAAAGGTGTTTTAACATTAGTTATACCTTTAATGCAGAGATTTTTAATGCGAAAATAAAATTGTTACAAAGCTATGTACTATTCGTCTATCCCTATAACTCATTCCAATCTTTTTGAGTATTTCAAACATTTTTTCCAATTTACATTGTCGAATGCTTTTTCCAGATCTACAAACCCTATATACACGCTTTCCCCTTTTTCTATTGTTTTCTCCATTATCACTCTCAGAGCTAAAATAGCCTCCCGTGTTCCCCTGTTTCGCATAAACCCAAATTGGTCTTCTCCTAGTATTTCTTCCGCCCGTTTTTCCCTTCGTCTTTGCACAATTCTAGTTAATATTTTTGACACGTGTGCTGTCAAACTTATTGTTCGAAAATTTTCACATCTATCCGCACCTTTCTTTTTTGATATAGTTACTATGATGCTACGTTTGAAATCTTTGGGTATCTCGTCTGTCTCATACATATAGCTTACAAGTTGGAAGAGACGTTCTGTTACTGCTTGTCCAGCGGCTTTTAGAGTTTCTGCTTGCACATTATCTGCACTCGGCGCCTTACCATTTTTCAGACTCTTTAATGCTAATTCAAACTCATCTCTAAGTATAGGATATCCCAAGTCATCATTTTCAATGTCTGATTCCTGTTCTAATGCAGTTAGTTCCTCTCCTGCATATAAATTCCCTATATATTCTTGCCATCTACCCACTTTCTCTACATTTTCTATAATGACGTTTCCTTGTGCGTCCTTTATATTTTTGCTATACGGTTTTATATCCCTAAAATTTATCCTAATTAATTTGTATGCTTCGTCTGTCTTTCCTATTTCCATCTTCGTTTGTACCTCTTTGCACTTTTCATCAATCCATTGTTCTTTAGCTTTCCTGCATTTTCGAATAATTTCCCATTTTATGGCTTTGTATCTCTGTTTTCCTGTTTCGTCTGATTTATTTTTGTAATTTCGTCTTTTTTCTATTAAATTCAGAATATCCTTTGTTATCCATGGTTTCTTATTTTCTTTTTGTGTATACCCCAGAATATCTCTGGCCGCCATGTCTAGGCTGGATTTAATGTTATTCTATTCTGTTTCTTCTTCCTTAGTATCAGATATTTTCCCGATATCTTTGAGCAATTCATTTGACTTTTTTTCGAATCTTTCTTGAATATCTTTATCTTTTAGTTTCTCCAAGTCCAAGTGCCCTTTTCGGATTCTTTTTTTCACATTCTTAAATTTAAGTGCGGTCTTCATTATTACGATGTTGTGGTCAGTATCTATATCTGCTTCTGGGTAGCTTCTACAGCCTTTTACTTGATTCCTAAACCGTTGTCTAACAAGAATTTAATCTATTTGATATCTTCCTATATCTCCTGGCATCTTCCACGTATATCGTCTTCTAGCATGATGTTGAAATAATGTGTTTGTGATTATTAAATTGTTCTTATCGCAAAATTCTAGAAGCCTATTTCCCCTGTCGTTTCTCGTGCCTAAGCCAAATAAACCTACTACCGCTCCTTCCCTACCTTCACCTACCAAGGCATTAAAATCTCCCATAATTATTAAATTTTCATGTCCTTTTACGTATCTTAATATGTCTTCGATGTCTTTGTAGATGGCTTCTACCTCTTCGTCACTGTAGCTAGAGGTGGGCATGTATACTTGTATTATTACTGTGTTTAGCGGTTTAGATTCTAATCTAACCATGAGTACTCTTTGGTTCTTTTGTAAGTAATTTTCTACACAGTATCCTATCTTTTTCCGCATAACTATCCCCACATCCAAATTTCCTTCCTCTGCTCCTGTATGAATTACCCTGAAGTCTCCACTCCAAAAATCCTCCGCCTCTGGCCACCGAACTTCGCGGATCCCTACTATGTCTAGTGATAACCTATTCATTTCAATTTTTAGGTTTTCTAGCTTGCCTACTTGCTTCATACTTCTAACATTCCACGCTCCGACTCGCAGAATGTTTCCGACTCTTATTTTTAACTTTCCGATCGCATTCTCTGAAGTAGTCCCCTCCCGGAGATCCGAATGGGGGACTATTTTAACTCCGGAATCTTTTACCCCAGCGAATGCCATCATGTTTGTTACAATTTAAGTACGCCGTGTATTTGGGAGATAATGTGGTGGTTTCCCGTTGCTTTCCACATCGCGGTAGTGTGTCTTAGACTGCCATACCGACCCCTATGGTCTCTGCCAATCTAAGTACCGAAAGAGCTGCTGCCCTCTTTCGTGGACCTGTCTTAGTCTGGTTCCTCACTAACGACCCTACTACTTTGGTTGGACCTGTAGTTTGGCTCTTTAGCTCATTAGAACACGCAACCCATTTCACCTGTTCTAGTAATTTAGAACTTCGGTAAGGTGCAGGTCCATTCGAAATGATCACCAACACAGTCAAACATAATATTGAGCTAACAGACGGTAAACCGATTTTCACCAAAGTGTATAGACAGACTACGTCAAGCAAGTCAAGAGGAAGCAGATAGATTTATTAAACCAAGACATCAAATTCAGAAAGGAGTACGCGATAGAAATGCTTAATTACAAGAGCATAATGGAAAACATCCTCATGAATACAAACTATAAATTCAATCGTTTAATACCAACAGACCAAACCACGAGACAGAAATGAGGAATTATTAGTGGATTAGGTAATATTATAAAAGCTATCACATGCAATTTAGATAACCAAGATGCTGAACGATACGACAATGCAATACGAGAATTGATCGACAACCAGCACGATATAAAAACTATTGTAAAAAACCAAATTTCCTTAACGCAATCAACCATAGTAAAATTTAAAGATGCACTACGAAAATTAGTGAAGAATCACGACAGTATAACAAACAGAATACTAACTCTTAAAAGTAACATGCAAACCACAATGCTAGGAATGCGAGACTTAATATGATTCAACACGATATTCAATAATGATATCAACCCTTACTGTAATGCATTATAATTTGAATAAGGGCCGCTATACTTGCGGCCACGTCCCCAATGCTCCACCCGGAGGTACTACATTGGGTTTAAACGCGAAAAATTATCGTGCTTCTAATTTATTCTGACTTCATAATTGATCCACCCTAAATAAAAACTAAATAGAAATCTAACAAATCTAACAAACCTAACAAACTCTGACAATCTAACAAATCTAAAAGTCTGACAAACTGAAACAAAACTAAAAACAGGGTTGTAAATAATGGTATCCCTAGCGCTGACTTTCGAGTGTACCCGATCAACAAGACACAAGCAAAAATGAGAGGGGGAGGGATCCGTAATACCGGATAGCAGACGCCGGCTCTGCTTACCAGTGCGACCTGAAGGGTCATCTTAAAACTATCCAAATCTAGCTAACTAATTTAAATCCATCCCTAGCTTTCCTATCATTCCCTAACTGATTTATATTATGATTACAATCTTCGCAATTATACTCTTCCTTCCCGAATATATACTGCTACCAAAATGGCGACAGAACGTCAAACAAAACAAATAAGCCACATAATACTGCAATACCTGCTAATAAATAAATAAATATAAAGTCTAAATATAAAATATAAATAAATATAATTATATAAATATGTAAATAAATGTTTAATAAGCGTTAAGCATATAGCAGTGCACAAAATAGCAAAAGCATCACCCATTTATCAGGTGTACTCGCACAAGCATTATGTCGGCTAGCGTCTTTACACACCAAACGTGCTTGTTAAATTGTTTCAAAACTACTAATTAATGTAAATCAATGCTTGTGCGAGTACAGCCGCCACAATTTACGCCTTACCTCGATAATAAAATTCTCCAGCATCCGAAGATCTGGTCGTCTGCCTACATCTAACTGTAACTTACTTCTAAGGGGAAGATGGGGTGCACTGCTAAAGTCCTGGTGGATATGCACTAAATGTTCTTGGGGGGATCACAATCACTATCACTTCACTTTTAAGTCCTGGGGGGGATGCGCGGTTTCACTCTATTTTATTATATTTGTTTATTTTATTGATTTAATTTAATGAGGGTTTCTGATTTATTTGTTATTGTTTATTTGTTGTTATTTATTCCCGATTTCGATTTTACGCGCATAATTATGAAGATAGGCAGTGATTGTATTAATGGTGTGGGGTTTCTCGTGCATATTGGACATTTGGGTATAATTATCAAGTTATTTTTATTTTTTTATTTATTTTTTTTTTTATTTTTTTATTATTTTTTTTTTTTATCAGGTTTTGGTTATATCTATGCTCGTATCCTTACTCACGCCAAGTCAATCTAAAATTTTCAATCCTCCCACCAACCCCACCGAATTTTACACGCGGTTATCATTGATTGTCTAATCTCGCGACCCTTCCCGCAAATTCTTTTAAGGCTGTCCAGAACGCTTTCTGGTTGACCACTTCCCGACTTCCTCTAGGCTCTTTGGCCATGCCAGACCTAGGATAGCTAGTTTGCTATCAGCCAACCATCGATTTGCCGCTTCAAGCGGGCAGTCGAAGAGCACGTGCTCTGCGCTTTCCGCGCCCTCGCCGCATTCACAGCGGTCGCTGTTGGTTAGACCGAACCTTTGTAAATACGCCTTCAAGGCGCCGTGTCCTGTTATCAACTGAACTATTTTATGGTCGAGCTTAACCTCAATCCTACCTCTAGCTTCTAAGCTCGGTATGAATTTGTGGGTCAACCTGCCCGTGGCAGCGTTGTTCCACCTCTCTTCCCATTGTCGAATTGATTTTCACGCAGCTTTCTTTTAATTAAAGACCTCGGTATCGACGAATGTGATATCCGAAAGTTTCCCGTCGCGGCCTCTTTAGCTAATTCGTCAGCCCTATCGTTTCCTACGTTGCCATTGTGCGACCTGACCCAACAGAACTTTAAACGTCGAAACCCGAGCGCCGTACGCGCTATCCTCCAGACGTCCGCTTGGAGGTCTGTCGAGGTGTTCATGTTGTTAATGCCGTCAGCGCTGATTTACTGTCGCTGATTATATAATACTCGTCTCTGCCCGTGTGATTTATTACGTAATCGATAGCCTCTCGTATGGCTACCAATTCGCACTGGAAGATAGTGCACCAGTTCGCAAGTTTGGTTTGAAACCGAAACACCTCCCTTTCCTGCTTAAACACGACAAACGCCGCGCCTGCTTGCCCATCGTCCATACGTGAACCGTCCGTATAAATTTTAATACCCATCGCGTCCTCATCACCTTCGACAAACTCGATTCCCCTAATATCAGCCGGGTGCCCCAACTCAGATACAACGATCTTTTTTGCAATTTCCCTATTACCAAGATTAAGATCTTCGATAATTTCGCGCCCTTTTCCTATATTTATTAATCGCCTATCTCTAATCTCCTAACGACATATTCGATAGGGAGAGTCCTACTGATCACCAGGACAGCCTCCGTGGAGGTGGTCCTGTACGCCCTCGCCGCTTTTACCGCGGTTATGCGTTGTACGCTCGTCAATTGACGCATCTCCCGGACTTTACAACCTTCTGCCCATACAGAAGCTGCGTACAGTATTGCCGGCTCAATTGCTCCGGCATAAACCGTCCTCAGCGATTCGCCCTGAAACCCCACTTTATTTTAGCCGCCGCCATCATTTTATTTGATATTTCGCGGCCCTTACTTTTACGTATTGTACATGCGCTTTCCAATTTATTTTATCGTCGATCTTGACGCCGAGGTAGGTAATACAATCTTTAAACGGGATTTTCTCCTCCTAGCTCTAGCCTAGGAGGTCTCTGTCCTGGTTTCGTGCCGAAATAAAGCGCCTCTGACTTCGCCGTGTTAAATTTTAGTTTTACCGCCTGCGACCATTCGTGTAATTTGTTAAGCGCCTCGTTCGGTTTTGTGCGCATATCCATTAACAATCTCGATCTTACAATTAAAAGCGTGTCATCCGCAAACCCAACGATTGAACATCCTGCGGGCAACTTGACCCTAAAGATGCTCTCATACAACAACTTCCAAAATGTGGGACCAGAACATGACCCTGCGGGCATCCCTTTCCACCTCACGCGACAGAACCTCACCCGGAATTTCAACCTGTGCCAATCGCCCGAGAAATAACTCTTGACCAAAGACATCAAGTTTCGCGGACAACCCCTACGATCTAACTCGCAAACGATTAATGGCCACCAGGCAGCATCAAATGCTCCTGAAATGTCCAAAGCAACAACGACACAGTACTCTTTAGCATCTCTCGCCTGCTTTATTTTTCCGACAACAAACTCTAACGCGTCGATAGTCGACTTGCCCTCCACGAAACCAAACTGTCGGTTATTAAAACCGCCGCTGTCTCGCACTAGGTGCTCAACACGCGTAGTCATAACGCGATCTAAAACTTTCCCCAGCACCGGTAGCAAGCTAATTGGACGATAGCTGCCCGGATCTGACGCATCCGCCTTTTTAGGTTTGGGTATAAATTTCACGTTCTGGATTTTCCAGCAACGCGGAAAACGCCCTTTCTAAACAAAGATTAAACAACCCGACAAAGACACACGGGGCTAACAGGCACGCCTCCAGAGCTGCGTCTGAAGTGATTCCATCATGCCCCGGTGCTTTCTTAGGGTTCATCCTCCTAAGAGCCCTAACGACCTCGTGAACTAGGATTGCCTTATCGGCACCTGTTCCTTGCGCTTCTGCAGCTACCCGACGTACTAAATCGTGCGACCCTTCATCCCCCTCGGGATTATCCGATGGGAAAAATTTCTCTAGTAAATATTCCGCCGTGGTTTTAAAACCTTCCGTGTATTCGCCATTTGTTTTCTTTATATTACTGAGCGCAATTTTTTGTTGTTTTCCTCTAATTACGCGGTATGCGGTTCCCCAGGGTTCTTTCTCTGAGTTTCGCGTGCAGAATTCTTTAAATTTATTCGTTCGCGTTTCTTCTATTAATATTTTATATTCGCGGTAACTTTGATTATATTCTATTCTCCGTTGTTCTCTTATATCTCCCGAGGCGCGTTGATAGCGGCGCCTTAGGTTACGCGTTTCTGCCCGCTTGGTGGTTAGTTCCCGGGTCCACCAGGGTACGCTGTCTTTAAATGTTTTCTTTTCGGCATGGAATACGACGACGCGTCTACCACCGCGTCGTTTAATTTTTTCGCGAGTGTTTCTACTTCGTCTGCCTCTCGGCAGTTAAATAGCTCATTTTCGAGCACAGGGATACTTTCGCCAAATTTTTGTTTAAATCGCTCCCAATTTGCTTTTTTATTACAGAACCGCGGAAATACAGTTAGCTGCTCGTTTGCACTTGTTTTGGTTTCAACGTCCCATGTTATTAATTTATGATCAGAGAGCGTTTCCTCGTCCGACCTTAATTTCCAATTACAAATCGTTTCTAACATTTCGTGCGAGACTGCAGTAATATCTATAAAACTGCTGCCTCTATGCGTCTCAAACGTAGGTAAATCATTAGTGTTTATCACACTAAGATCCCATTCCGTAAAAGATCAGCAACCTGCGAGCCTCTATCGTCTTCGATAGGGCTGCCCCATAGTGGCGACTTGGCATTAAAATCTCCCCGATGACTAGATTTTTATTTCTGCCGATTTTACGAATAATATTATCTACTTCATTTATCAAGTCTTCGGTTTGGGATTTTCCGCCGGGAATCGACCGGCGGGAGGTACACGCTTATGACATAGAACGCATTTTCCCTGATTTGATTTCGGCCGTCGTTACAAATTCGTTCGATAAATTATTTAATATAATTCCGGCGCACGTTCCATTATTTATTATTATCCCGCTACGCGGTCGTTCACTATTCGCGTTTAAGACGGTAACCCCTCCCAAAACCTGTTATTTTGTGGCCATACAGGTGCGGTTCCTGTATAAACCCGATGTCGATATTATTTTCGATGAATAACTTTACGAAGTTATTTGTTGCCCTCTACCTTTCCCGAGATTTAGTTGCGCGAATTTAATCTTCTTGCTTCTTATGGACTTTGTTTTATCTTCACAGTCCATAATCGATGTTTCGTGTGATTGCGTGCTTCAGACGTTGCATCGTGGGGCATCTACTCGACTTGGCGTCGTGGCGCGTATCGACCTTCGCGCCACCGCCAGTTCTGTCGTTTGCCCTAGCGCAAACCACACAGCAGGGGACTGCCTTCCGGCAATTCTTGAATTCATGCCCGACCTCGGCACAGTTACCGCACCACTGTACCTTCTCCCTGCACTCCATCGATCGATGGCCGTACTCGTAGCACCGGTAACACTGGGTCATCGAGAAGTGGTCCCGGCCCATACTCTTCGCCACCTGAGGTTAATAGCATCAGCTAATATACGTCTTCGAAGTGTGGGGTCACTTCGAAGACTACGTTGGCGAAGGGATCTCTAGGGCCCTTTCCGCCAAACCTGAACTTCTCTCAGGTGGTCTTCTAGCTTCAAATCGCCGAAACGGGGATTCTGGCTCGCAATCAACCGCACGAGCTCTTCAGCCTTCATCCCCGCTTCGACCCCCGGAAGAACGACCCGTGGACGTTTCTTCTCGATGGTCTTCGCCACGAGTTCCTTGCAGTTCCCGCCGACCTTCAACTGCAGTTTCTTGGCGTCGTCGCGACCTGCGCACTCCACAACGACACCGCCCCGGCGCGTCCTACGAGCTCCGACAACAACAAACCCATCTCGAGCGGGATCGACCTTCTGCTTCAGGGTCGTCATCACGTCGTCCTTCTGGCCTGGCCTGGCGTCGACCCTCACAGCAAACGTAGGGGCAGATGCTGAAGCTGCAGCGGCGTAGGAGACCTTGCGCTGCACCGACGCACCCTGACTCTGGCCTCCTGAAACAACAGAATTCACCGCCGGACTTCCCCAACAACACTTGCTCTCCTGAACCATCTAAACAAAGACGCAGCGCCCTAACCATACCTATCAGTTGGTTCGTCACGTCGCGGATATCATCTACGGCGTGCCGAACCATCTTCCTATCCTCCACGACGATAGTGGCGGAGGTCGTCGGCACCTTCCCATAGACGGCAGCGTGCGCCTTCCTCACTCTAAACTTTAAGAGTTCCAGCTCATCGAGGTCGCTAGCATTAACGCTACCGTTGCTGCTAGTCGACATCGTGCGCTGGGCTCTCGAAGTAGAGGGCAATTCTGGCGCCGCAACCACCACGGGAGGCCCCGACTCCCCAGGCACGACCGCCGCAGACTCAGGCTCCTTCCCTACCTCCTGTACCTCCTCCTGAGTTTCTAACAAGAAATCCTTTAGCACTACCTTAGCTGTTTCCCCAACAGCGCCCTCCGCCGCCGACCTAGCAGACTCCGACCGATCGCCCTCTTCCTCCTGGGCAGCGGCTCTTCATCGCGGTGGACCACCATGCTGACAAAACTAGCTTTAAAAATGACACCTAAAACGCAGCTCAAAAAACGTCCTAACCGTTACGACGCTAAAAGAACGACGCTAGAAGAACGCAAAACGTTGGTCCAATAAAATGTTTTGTTTAAAGGTGAACCGTAAACAACCTTGTATTTATTAAAACTTCAACCGCCCAATTAAATATCAAATTTTAACAAAAATACAACAAGCACTAAGCGTCAAAATAACAACTAGAATCAAATAAATTCCTAACGCAATAAAAATATTTCGATTTAAAATGTACTGTAAAAAACGCTATTTATTTATTTTAAATTTTTAAACCGCCAAATCAAATTTAAATAAACTAATTACTTCAAAATATTAAAATATCTAATTTATAAATAAGAACACTCTATTTTTAAATGTGTAATTAACAAAATAAGGTCGAGCGCAATCGGAATGCGGTAACCGGAAATGACCTTTCACTTTATCGCTTGGTAACTAGCACAACCCGTAACTGATACACCGCTTAATTACACCAAAATCGATTTTAAAAGCACTTATAAGTACGCGTGTACTTAAATTTATATTAAAATTGTTTTAAAATTTACAGTTTTTGAGTTATTTAGTTGATTTAAAAAGGGGTTAGATTTTTGTTTTTTGGTTATTATTTGATTATACGCGCACTATAAAAATTACACACACTTTTGGTTGTTTTCCCGGTTTTTACTCGATTTACGCAGTTTTTATTTTAAATTTATTATTAAAATGCCTCTTTAATGTTATTTTTGGGTATTAGTTTAGAATATTTTTGTTTTATTAACCCGAAATTTATTTAGTTTATTTTAAAACGCGAATTTAGTTTAAATTACAAAGACAACGCGATTTATTTAGTTTTTATTTAGTTTAAATTCTGTTTTAAAATTTTTATTTTACGGCACTGTATTTAAAATTTAATGGCACACAATTATAAAAATAAAACACAATAAAAAACAAAGCTTCAAATAAAATAAATTAAAAATAAATAATAAAAACCCTAGATAAAAACTTACTTCTTAGTTGCTGAAGCGGAGCGCTGTTAAACTCGTCCGCTCGCTTCAAGCGGTAACTAGAAAGTTTACTGTAATGCAACAAATTTTAGCTATAGCTACATTAGAAAATGCTGTAACATTTGCTAAATTAAATACGTTACATGCTAGTATAATAGAACCATTTGACTTATTAAACAAACTATTAGGAATTAGATCACTTATAACTCATAGTAAACTACCCTTTGAAGTAACAGAATCTAACATACTTATATTTGAAAAAAAAGCCATAGTAAAAAGTTATGTAAAGAATCATGAAATTACGTTTGTAATAGAAATTCCCATTGTAGAAATTAATAATTACAATTATTATTATTTATTTGCTTTCCCCATAAAAGTTACTAGCCAATATCAAGTTATTATCCCCAAAATCGAGTTCCTTTACCTAAGTGAACTTTGATATGGATTCACAAATGAAAAATGCAAGGAAGTGACACCCAGCCAATACTTATATCAATGATTAACGACAACACCTATTCAAACTGATAGCCCTTGTGAAGTACAATTATTACGATTTTCTAATCATTACGAGAGTTGTGTGCCGAATTCAGTACAAGTTACAGACATGAAAATACAAAAAGTTACGGACAACAAATGGATTGCTGTATTTCCCCAAGAAGTAATAGCAATCGCCAATTGCAATCAAGACGCAAACAGTTTAGCCTTAATTGGAAGCAAAGTGATCACCATAAAGGAAGATTGCTACTTAAAATTAAAAAGTGAAATTATTCGAATATATCAAAACCCAGCAGTGACGAAAAAATTTGCAAATCTACCCGAATTACAGTTCAAGATTCCTCAAACCGAAAACAACGAAAATACCAAAAAACCGATGCAACTAGAACATCTAGACCTAGACGATCTCAACCACACCGTAAAATTAATGGACAATTATAAGTAACACTTAAGTGAGTTAAAAGTGCCAAAATTACATTACGACATCATTAGGGTTTGAACGATTTTATTGATCATTGTAATAATTTTACTAACTGTATATTTATTGTATAAATTAGTATACCCCCGTCGGTGAGGTACGCGAGCCACTACAGTCAGTTGGTAGCAATGATAAATAATTGCAAAAATGACGCGCAAATAAGATATTACGTCACATAATTGTTTAAAATTACTACATCACATAAAAAAACGAGAAAAGTACTTACGTAAACTGCAGGACTTTTCACAGCATTGCGCTAGTATAACGGCAGCTGGGCTCCGTTGATCTTTTCGGGCGTGGGTGATTCGTTGGGCACCCTTGTCAAATCCAAATTTAATTTGTCTTCTTTCTCTTCCTTGTACCGGAACACAGGAATAGGGTGAGGGACAATAATTAGGTAGAAGGCAGGAAACCTATATAGCTGAAAAAAGACAAGATAACGGCACAAGATAACCACACTCGGCGACGTCTCGCTTACTAGTCTCGACGTGTCCGAAATTCACCACCTTCCACACTCCGCGTCTGCGTAATCCTTTGCGCAAACGCACTGTCTGAAGTGACGGAAATACGCGCACGTCTTTTTAAATTATTGGCGCGAAATCCTTACAAATTAAAACTAAATTTAGAAATGTTTACGGCCGATTTTTCGGCACGTAACAATCGCGACAAAGCCATAAAAGAAAAAACTTAAAAAGAAAATGACTGTTAGAACAGTAACATCTTAAAATCTAGATCCTAACTAACCTACATAAATCCTAACTTAAATCCTACAAAATGTTTATTTGAGGCGCCACCTGGTTTTTCCGACCGATAACACGTCTTCCGGATTACCAGGAAACGGAAAAGTGCACACACGAGTCTTTGGTGTGGCGCAGTTATAATCGACAGCACAAATTTGTCGGGGAGCATAAAACACTACTTAAACTAAAACAAATGCGACAAGTCGCCTAACCTATATACTAAAACTAAAGCTAACATTACAATTTTCTAAGTACAAACGCACATGAGCGTTGCATCTAGACTGTTTCTTTGTTGCCACTAGAATGACCAAATTTAAAAATGTTCCAAAGAGTGAGTTACTCTACACTCTATCAAATTTTTAGGTACTGGTACTCTGGTTTAATAAACAATACACATCAAAATTTGTCCATGACATGGTTGTGAATCAACAAATTTACCAAAAGTACCATCTTACTAATTTCTTACATTACTAGCCTAACAAATTACATGGCTACCATCAGGTTAGCTTCTTAACTCAATATTCAAAAAAATAATTCCTACGTCTGGTCGTAAATACCAAACGTTAGGAAGATAAAAAGATAAAACAAAATCTCAAGTTATTATCGAAGATAATAGGTAAGATAACGATATTAAGCTTAAGTTATTATCAAAGATAATAGGTAAGATAACGATATTAAACTAAAGTTATTATTAAAGGTAATAGGTACGATAAAGATATTAAGATAAAGTTATTATCAAAGATAATAAATAAGATAAAGATATTAACTCAATAACTCAAGTTATTATCAAAGACAATAGGTAAGATAACGATAAAATGGCTCCTTGGAGCCGTTACTTGGGAAATGCTCGTGCCCCCTAAAAAAGGCGACCTGTGAAGCAGGCCCGTTTACAATAAACGGCACGAGGGACCGGCAAAGGCATTTGGGTGCATCCTTGCACCCGGCGTTAAATGATATCGATGATATCGACACATATTTAATGCTGTAATTATAGGGATAACATAGGGGTAGGTTAAGTCATAGGGGTCGTAGAATAAGCAAATGAAACTCCCAAGTAACAGAAGTACGGAATTACAGATATTAGAAGAGTAAATAAGTCATTATAAATATTATTAGTTGAGAGCACACTGTATATAGCAGTACAAATGATTAAAACAGATATCCAAGAGTAGCTATGAGCAAAGATGAGAATTTGAAAAGGTAACGAAACGCATTGAATTTAAATCAGTGATAAATCTGCATGAATTGGCTAGACAAATATTCAAAAAAATGCGTGGATATATCATCTTAAACGCACTTAGAAATTATGCATTATTTGAAAAGCGTACGTGATTTAAAAGTATCACATTTGCTCAAAAATCCAATTTATTAGGAAATAAGCAAACACCAAAATTATTCGATTCAGATTAGAATAAGGCAACAACAATAACATTACGTGATCGATTGAATGAAGATTTTGAAGTAAATGCATAGGCATAATAAGAATTTACGTGACCAAGAGCATCTCTTCATGCAATTAAAATACATACAACTGGTAAAATTCTCAAAATAACAAGTGATAATACACTTGGCTCGCCCAGCACGTGGAGTCAACGAATCAGAAAATAAAGGGGGGCCGATCCTATAAATATCTTAACAATTGAATATTGAGTTAGTATACTTTTGAAACTGGGCAGTCACTATACATAGATGTGATAAATATTTACGTGAAAAGTTAAGTGAAAATTATTTTAAAGAGTGTATAATTGTGCAAAGAGAGCCGTACTTCTGAGACGTAAGTATATGAGATTTAGGAAATTATACCATTTCTAATAATAAATAAAACAGGGCTCTTATTTACCATGTTAATTATCATCGTAATTAACATCCGAAAACTACCATTACAATCAAAATAATGTTACAATTTCTGTTAGAACTTTAAATAATGATCAAGTACGATCTGAAATACAATTTTGGATACGAGATTTTAGAGAATACTGTCTGTTCACGCAAATTGATGGTAAATATTCTATTGTGGAAATGAAAAACCTTTTATTGCAATAACGATTAGGATATTAATTTGGTTGTATATCGACTTCAATTCTTAGTAATGCAGAGCCTATTAAACCACTTCAGGTCAGATATTTTTGATATGATTTATTTTTAAAACTGTTTTATCTCAATAATAATTTAAAGTGTAAGAGCCGACAAATTGGGGTTTCTGGATAAATTTTATGAAAAGCTATAGACATCTTGAAACGTTTCAATAGGTCTCTAAAGGTAATATAAAATCTCGTTTTGCTGGCTTCATTTTCTAAAAATCTAATAGATGTAAATAATTCTAAAAGGGTGAAGATATTTAAGAAGGGAAAAAGTTGTAAATATTTAATTATTATACTGTGTATTGTGGAATTGCTTTATTTAATTGAATCAGCTAGTCGAGGCAAAAGAAAATTATAAATTAATATTTTCATAAGTGTTTGAGCAACATAAAGAGTATATCACAGCAATTTATGACATCCCCCCATCGTGGAGCGGAATTAATTACAACATTTATGTACGCCCAAGCGTAGGAGCGCGATTAACACAACATTTATGGGCTGCCCAACCATGGGGCGGAATTAATCACAACATTTATATCGACCCAATCGTGGGCTAACAAGTTAATCACAGCATTTAGTATATTCACATGCAATTATTAAATCTTAAGAAATAGAATGTTACGTTGAATAATTGAAGGACACATCATAAAGGGTTAATGAAAGTTCATAATCAGACATGAGAAAGGAAGCAACTACTTTGTATTCTAGCCGTAGTATGATACTGCAGGTGCAGGTCACAATAGATTATAAGAAAGCAATTGTTAGAATTAAGATTACAAAGAAGTAATACAATGTATTTTATCAAAAAGTAGCAGACATGAGATCTGCACTTCCCACAAGACAATGCAAAGGCAGGGATAGCATAAATACCCTAAGGAGCCCATGATGGCCAGTCAGTCTCGAACTTTAACATTGTTAGTAGGTCAAGCTACTCACCATAATTTTTAATTTTTGATCTATTAACTTCAAGCATTTTGGTCAATTTCAATAACTTAATGTTTAGTGAATATAAATGTCTTAAGTTGTAACAGAAATAAATTATTTTTTGTAATTAAACAATTAAAAATAAAATTGATAGAAGAGTTTTTGGCGACAAAACTTTTTAAAAAGAAGCTCTCAAGCGCCCAAAACCTATCTTGCGCCCAGTTGCGAAGTTAGCCACAAAAATATAAGTGACCACAACTTTTTTATTAGTAATCTTACGACACTGAGATATGAAGGACTAAAGAGCACTAAGGAAGAACTAACTTTCCGCGGTGAAAAGTTTTTTAATTGAAGAACACCCGGGTAAATGTGAAGTAGCGCCCGGAAATTACAAGTTGCCCTTTTCGGCAATACGATTATTTGGCGGTCTTATTTTATAAAGCGCTAAAGAGCACTAACGAAGTACTAATTTTCGATACCTATAAGAACATTGGTGCTTACAAAGTCACGCTATCAGCTTAGCTACTGTTGGGTCTCTTTGTCGCACGTTGTCGTGTTTAATTTTAAGTCGTAAATTTGTAGTTGTAAATCTAATAGTAAAACTGCCATCCCTTGTTCCTTTATATCCTGCCGTAAAAATTGCTTGTGCATGTGTGAATAAGTGGGACTAAGGGTAGCAGTGAACAAACACTCTCTTCTCGATATCGAAGCAGAACAGTCGGTTTTTCGTTCGGTAACGGGAGTTAGTTAATAGTGCCGCGGACTTTATCGATAAACCCCTAAAAAACACAGTGCAAGTGCAACGTAACACGGACTAAATCTCGCATACAGTCCACTTAGTTGAAGGAATAGGAACTGCAGCTTAGAACAAAAAAAAACCGCGGAGGTAAGTCGATGTACAAAGTTATAAGACCCCCCGCGCTGAACAAATGGGCCTTCATCATCGGATTATTAATTAATTAATTAGTTCCTATCCTCTAAGCTCCTTATTTATACCAAAATTTAATAATTGTCGTAGTTTTCTGTTTAAACGTGATACGAAGAGAATAACATCCTGCTTGCAAATTTAATGATAGAAACATCTGGTAATAACGGTAGATTTTACAATACATTCCTTATCCTTTGTGGCAAAGATTAGGGTCGATCGTCGGTGTCTTTGGGTAAACAATTGATGAAGGGTTGTTGTATTTTAAATTCTTGCCTTATTTTTCGTGGTCAAGTTTGAGGGACCATCGGGTCATTAACTTGTTTAACAAAGGGGTTGAAATTTATTTGAAACGTTAAACGCTTTGTCAAGCGAGCAATGTAGTTAGTTGCATTTGTCGATTAATAATTTAATTTTGTAGATTAATTATTTGTAGCGTATTCGAGTTACGCATTGTTTTTATATTAATTTTTATTGTCGTTCATTAATCATTAATCAAATATGGTTATATCAATTGATAAAGCTATTCTTGAAGCTAAATTTGTAGTTAAAAGGTTGGATCATATATACAGTAAAATTAACCAACCGGAAAACGTATCGATTGCTTTAATTAGAGCATCGATTAAAAGTGTCGAGCAAATTGAAACCCATTTCAAATCTTTTTGCAAGGATATTTTCTTTGTTGAAGAAAGTGAACAATTAGACGAATTCTCGGCCCTTAGGGTGAAAATCGATGATTATCTATTAGATATTTGTATTATCGCTGAACAATGCGAATTAGATCGGGTAGAAAATAAGCCAAAGGTCGAAAATATGAATAATTCTTTTTCGCAAAATTGTAAGATTAGCTTGGAACATCTTTCTGTCCCACGGTTCTCGGGACGCATTTTAGATTTTGAGAGTTATAATGCAATTTATAAGCGGTTGATTCACGATAATGTCGGTTTGTCCCCTGTTGAAAAATTTTGCCATCTCGTTGATACACTAGATGAGTCGTCCCGTATGTTAATAAAACACTCGCCATTAAATGATTATGTATACGAGGAAGCCTATAAAATCATTACTAATCGTTTTCAGTCCAAGAGGTTATTACTTTCAACATATTTTAATGCTCTTGAAAAATGCCCTAAGGTCAGTTCCTCAGACTCGCATGCGGAACTCCGGCAATTAATTAGTTGTTTTGATGAAAATATATTCGCGTTAAAGCAGATTGAAATAGATTTATTAGATTTCATGTTGTTTAATCTGTTATCGAAAAAATTAGATACAAACATTTTAAAGCGTTTTGAATTAGGAAATAGTGACGAGATTCCCTCGTTTAAAGATTTAAGGTCGTACATTGAAAAACAATGTAAAGTGTTGGAAATAAATGACATTGCTTCAGGAACATGCTTAAAATCTCGAGATTCCGTGAAAGAAAGGGAAAAAGGAAGGTTTGTTAGCACTTCGGCTAAAACTTCTTTAGTTGGTACTACCAATGATGGTAAAAATTGTAGTTTATGTCAAGCTGTGCATCCTATTTATAGATGTAAGCAGTTTCTCGATAAAACCCTCAGGAAAGATTTGAGGTGGTAAAGCTTAAAAATCTTTGTATTAAATGTTTAAATACTTCACATTCGATGAAAAATTGTACGTTAGATTGATCGTGTAGAAAATGTCATCTGTCACACAATTCGTTGCTTCACTTCGATAATCGAGAAAAATCGGTGTCTCCACGCCGACAAACCCATCGTCAAAGGTCAGCGTCTCCTCGGAGAGCGGCGCCTAGACTTACTTCTACTAGTAGACCTAGTGAAGACAATCTGTCGTCGTCGGTTGTGCAAGAACAACCTGTCACTAATTCGTTGATTTCGACGTCATTGGAACACACAACCACGCTGTTAGCTACGGCAATGGTGTCGGTGCTTGATTATACAGGAAAATTGCAACCTGTTCGTGTAATTTTAGATAACGGATCCATGGAAAGTTTTATGACTGAAAGGTGCCGTCAGAAATTAGGTTTAAGGAAACGGAAAGCCAATGTCACTGTTCAAGGACTTGGCTTGAATTCGTCGTTGGTGTCTGGTGCACTATCGTGTGTAGTCAGCCCCTCAGAAGCACGGTCTCCAGCATATGAACTTGAGTGTTATATTTTACCTAACATTTGTAATCAATTACCTTCGTCGTCGATAGGGGTCATATAATGGTCGCATACTCGAGGTTTGGCCTTAGCTGATCCTAATTTTAATTTTTCTGGTAAAATTGACATGCTGCTCGGAGCGGAAATCTTTGCTCAGGTTTTTTGAACGAGTCTCGTTGGGGTATCGCTAACGAGCCAGTTGCTATTAAAACAACCTTTGGTTGGGTTTTAACGGGAACGGTCGTTTCCCCGAATAGTTCTATTACGTCGTTGTGTGCTTTCGTTGAGCCCTTAGACAGCGACATTCGTCGATTTTGGGAATTAGAAAATATTCCCTTCAAAAAACACATTTCTCCTGAAGAAGAAAGGTATGAAAATCAATTTGTGGAAAATTATAGACGTAACAAGGACGGTTTGTTTTGTAGTGTCCTTGCCCTTTAAAATTTCGGAACTCTCATTCGTGGGTATGAGATCAATTTGTATTAAAAGATTTTTGTCGTTAGAATGTCGTTTGTTAGAAAATCCTGAATTGTATTCGGATTATAAAAAATTTATGGAGGATTATTTGACTAGCGGTCACATGGTTCAAGTGAAATCGCCTGAAAATTCGTCGGGTCATGAGAAAATGTATTACATTCCCCATCATGCTGTACATAAGCGTGATAGCACTACCACCAAATTGCGTGTGGTTTTCGATGCTTCGTGTCAGGATCAATCTGGAAAGTCGTTAAATGATAGCTTGGCTATTGGCTCTGCTCTGCAAAAGGACATTGCAGTTTTGTTATTGCACTTTCGTGTACATCCTATCGTAATTACAGCTGACATTAAACAAATTTATCGGCAGATTTTTTTTTCTCGCACGTTGTCGTGTTTAATTTTAAGTCGTAAATTTGTAGTTGTAAATCTAATAGTAAAACTGTCATCTCTTGTTCCCTTATATCCTGCCGTAAAAATTGCTTGTGCATGTGTGAATAAGTGGGACTAAGGGTAGCAGTGAACAAACACTCTCTTCTCCATAACGAAGCAGAACAGTCGGTTTTTCGTTCGGTAACGGGAGTTAGTCAATAGTGCCGCGGACTTTATCGATAAACCCCTAAAAAACACAGTGCAAGTGCAAAGTAACACGAACTAAATCTCGCATACAGTCCCTTAGTTGAAGGAATAGGAACTGTAGCTTAGAACAACAAAAAACCGCGGAGGTAAGTCGATGTACAAAGTTATAAGACCCCCCGCGCTGAACAGCTACCACTAGTGTCGTTGTAATTTGGACACACCGTGAAAGTCTTCATATTATACGACGTGTTTATATATTTTTGATAAATTTAGTTAGGCGTAACCAAATGTATAATGAAATTCTATAAAAAATTAATTCAGGAGAAATTACACGGTTGTTGCTTAAACTTAATTTCATTTTATAACACCGACGAAGCTAATAATAGCAACTACTTAAGTAAGAGAAAGATTTTATTATTCTGCAGTAACATGCTTAAAAGCAATTATATGTCGTAGATATAATTAAGGAGTGTTTAAAAAGGAACGTCGAATGAAGAGTGAGTGGGTCAAGCAACGAATTGAAGATTCACCTGATTCCCATTAGAAGAAGGAAGGCAAGTACCCAGTAAATCATTCGGTTAACATTTAAATAATTATGTACGTTCAGTTTCAATCAGAAATTTTAAGTGGAGAAACGAGTACAGAAAGTAGATCTTCACATATTAACAGGTAACAGCTCGGTTTTAAATGATCTTACCACGCACGAGGAGTCAATTGAAGAAATAATTAGTAATTGTGTTTAGACATGCTTGTACGATACAACGAAGCACTGAATGGAAAGAGGCGAAACCAATTTTCAAAATGGGCGTAAAAAATTTTGAATAGTAACCGTGTTGTTTAGTTACCTACAACGTTTAATTCATGGCCGTAAAATGTGTTTCTTATGTATCGGTTGAAGGTCACTTGTGGTTTGCATCATAACTAAAGTAGGTAATTTGTTTGCTTGGTGTGTTAGCATAGTTGCTACATGATTTGTATAAATGTATTAGGTATGCAGGAGCGCCGCGAAGTTTACTATTTCATTTGCCAAACTTGCTCGTTTTTATGTTGTGAAATTGCAATGATGTCGTCAACGGAAATTGGAGTGTCGCAGGGATGCGCCTTGGACCACACCTTTTCAACTGATAAACCTTAATACAATTAAGGATTATTTTTATTTGCTTATCGTTCTCTTGTCACTACAGAGCAAGATAGATCATATAAATTTAGAGCCTCGTTTAAATTTAATGATTTTGCAAAGCTATTGCTGTAAAACAGTAATCTCCAAAGTGGAGGATCATACACTTCCAGAGGTCAATGTAACATTATTAGAAGACAATTCGGAATCATACGTCGATATTGAATTTGATTAATTTGAATTACCTCCATTTTGAATACACATTGCTTATCATACCTAATACCTGGGTGACCTTGAATAGTATTTGAAATTGTAGTCTTTCTAAAATTGGTGAAATGCGCTTACCGTTCGTGCTATTAAGCATTTTCACAATTATCGGCTTAGTTATAATATCTATTACCAATCAACGCATGTTCTTTTTGTATATTTCCAATCATTTAATGCATTTATGTCGTTTTATTTAACATTAGAGTTATTGCTATAGCTAAGCTAATAGTTATGACATTGTTGTGCTGACGCAACTGGAGCTAGAAAAGTTGTGGATTCATATTCTATTCGTACCATAATTTAAAACGTTATTTCTTTCAGTCAGAGCCGTCCTTAGTGAATTCTAACAAACTTGCGAATCGTTTCTGTTTCAATTAGTAACGAATTCAGTCAGCAAATCGTGTTAATGTTGTAGGAGTATGCAACCAACCATACACCTAACTGATTGACCATTAAGCACGCAGGCTGTAAATAAATGACATTAACATTGACATATTCTTTATTGAGTTACAATTACAAATCTCTACTCTTAATCTAATTGGTATTTGAAATTTAAATTTGGAAAAAATTTTTACATTTTTGGTCTGAGTAGTGCGAAAAGAAATGTGTTTATTTGCTGTCCTAATGACAGCCGACTTAAGATACTTCATTTATAAATTAACTATGCTAATCTATGACTACTGTCTTTGGTCTTCTGTACTTCATCGGTGCGGTCTCGTCGTAGTCCACGGCTGTCCTGATCAGGGAGTTGTCGTGAAGAGCCATTCCGTCGAAGATCTTCCATACAGCTGCCTTGATAAATTCCACCATCGTTGGGATGTTGACGTCGGAGTGGAACTGGTCGTGCCTCACGTACCATGGGGCGTCGAGTGCCATGCGCAGGTTTTTCGATTGGACGGTTTGCAGCCTCTTGATGTGGGAGTTGGCTGCGTAGCTCCATGCTGCCGATGCGTAGGTCAGGGTCGGTCTGATGATGGTCTTGTAGAGTATAATCTTCTTGGTGATGTCGGACTGACTTCTTCTGTTGAGTAATGGGTACAGGCTGGCTGTTGCTGCGATGGCTCTGGAGGCGGTGTTGGCCATGTGGGTTCCCCAGGCGAGTCTTCGATCGATGGTTATTCCCAAGTACTTGGCCTGCGTCTTCCATGGGATGGCGTCGTTGAAGATCACGATGTCCTTGTCTGGTTGGAGCTTCCTCTTCGTCAGGAGCATGGCGCTACTCTTGTCCGGGTTGACGTTGATCAGCCAGGTTCGGAACCATCTCTTCAAGGCGGTGGCGGCTTCCCGAAGTCTTCTTGCCACACTAACCATAGGGATAGTGATTAGGGGGGATTAAGGAGATGATGTAAATTGATAAAGATATGCAAATTATAATGAAGGACCAATTGCCTTTGTAGCAATAACGATAATGGTGGAGCGGTTATGTAATAACTAAAAACAACTACAAACTAATTAAGGAAGGGTATAAATACCTTAAGTCCTGTGCCGCTGTGGGCAATGAACTTCACACACAAAGAGCTTCCGACGGAGAACCAGTAACACGCTCGACCGGGTGATGGTCTCGCTTTCAAAAGCTCTAATACAACCGGCTTCTGCAAGGATTCTAATGCGACTTGCTTCTGTAAAGGCTCGAGTACGACTGTCCCTTCACGCACTCACTGCCGGTATATAAAATGTTTCACTCAAACTGTAGGATGCACGCACAAAGTAATTATTGTCACAAATTCCAATGAATGTTCGATGATGACGTAACATACCGCCCACCAAATTCATAGAATTTTGAAAAGGAGGGAAGTAGGTTGGGTGAAGGAAATCACATGGGATTTGACCTTGCTAGGAAAGCAGGTAACGAAAGATAGGGTGGTACACTACAGCGTTTTTATTATAAGATTTGCATTGCATGGACGCATGGTCTGTTCGTAAGCAATTTAAACAAAGGCGTAAGCGTTTGACAATGTCGAAACGTTCTGTCGGAGTTTTCTTTAGAAACGATTGACATCTGTAAATTAAGTGATTGCCCTTGCAAGAAGGACAATGGTGCGAAAATGAATTCTTTGAGTCACTGGAGCTACTTGGTGTGTCCAGTGAGACTACGTTAGAAGAAACTCTTGGTTTAAATTGAAACGCTGAGGATTTCTTAGGCACTGATGTGTGAGATGTATGGACAGTCGTCGAATAAGAAACAGGTGCGGTTGAAGAAAAGGTTTCCAACGCTGCACATTGTTGAGTTAAAAATATCTCAAATCCTCGAAATTAGGTATTTGCTTCGGATCCGATTGGAGTTCGAAGCGTTTTCTAGTGAACGGATCGAGTTTTTCTAAAAGACAATCGACCAGAATAAAGTTCCAATGTTCAGTGGGAAACTTTAAGTTAGTTAGAACAGCAAGGTTCTCCGAAAAACAATCAATAAGTGCCCTAAGTTTCTTAGGGTCTTCTGATTTTAAAGGTGGAAAGTCTTCATTGCTTTCCAATGCAAAGTTGCCAATAAACGCGGATTGCTAAATCGCTCACGCAAGGCGTTATAGGAAATAATAAAATTATCCCCCGAAATGGGTACAGATTTAACGATTCTTAAAGACTCCCCGCTACAACAATTAATAAGGTGATTTAATTTTTCGATATTGGTGAGTGACGCGTTATTATAGACCACACTGTCAAATAAATCGATGAAAGATGCAAATTCAGTGACCTCATTATTAAAACTTGGGAGTTTTAACGGTACCAATTTTGATACCGTGCTGCTTGGAGCATTTTCGATGATTTGTGGTGCTTTCATTTCTTGCATCGTATCGAGATGCACCAGTATGCAAAAATAAGCGGAATCTACTTCCTTCCGTACAGCGTTGTAAGTTAATGATTCTACCTCGTCACATGAAGCTAAAACCGCAATTAAAATTTTGCTGAAATTTGTATAAAGGTCAGTTATTCCCCTTGTTTGAATAAGGAACAACGTTCTTAAACTTGGGTCACTTTGTATAGTGTTACAAAGCTCAAACATTTCTAAAATACGTGTTTTCAGTAATTCTAGTTCTACCACATGTGCCTTCTTTGGAGCCATTCTGACAGTTATTTGAAAAATCTACAATAAACTGTTGTAAAACGGTAAAGCTAAATGTGCACTGAGAAATATTAAACTATTATGAGTTTGTTCAAAGCACGAAAAGGTAAGACAGCGTATAAACCAATAAATCACGTTTTATGACTAACGGTTCGTCAAACAAAGTGTTTAGATAAGATGTACCGCTTAACAACCCGAGCGGTTACGGTCGACCTTTACTTCAAAGCTCACAGAAACGTGGTTTTAACGTATTTGCCGAAAGATGCAGCTTAACGTGTTTGCAAGAAGAATGCAGCTTTTACATTATATTACCCTTTGCAGATGTTCAATATTTTACCGTAAACCGACTGAAAGGTTTGTATTGATACTAAAAACGTGCAATAGCTTTTAAATTCAGAGTAAATCCCTTTCCTTTTTCGTTTAAGAAGTATAAAGCGATTTATAGTTTTCAGGTTGCTTTGTGTTTTATACCGCTAAAATAAATTTAAACTGAAAACTGACAAATTTTATATTATGGATTTGTTTGTAATTAAAACGCTTGCTGGTTTCAATTACGGCGAAATCGCTTAATTTAATCTAACGAAAGTATGTAGCTAATATTGTACATATTCTAACCCGCTAAATATGGAGTTTGAACACAAATTTTAAAAGCTAAAATATTTACTTAATTAAAAAGCTCGCTGGAATGCAAAATAATATTTAATTTAGGACATGCGTATACCATAGACTGGTGAATCCGGCTCGAAGGACCAATGATTAGGGGGGATTAAGGAGATGATGTAAATTGATAAAGATATGCAAATTATAATGAAGGACCAATTGCCTTTGTAGCAATAACGATAATGGTGGAGCGGTTATGTAATAACTAAAAACAACTACAAACTAATTAAGGAAAAGTATAAATACCTTAAGTCCTGTGCCGCTGTGGGCAATGAACTTCACACACAAAGAGCTTCCGACGGAGAACCAGTAACACGCTCGACCGGGTGATGGTCTCGCTTTCAAAAGCTCTAATACAACCGGCTTCTGCAAGGATTCTAATGCGACTTGCTTCTGTAAAGGCTCGAGTACGACTGTCCCTTCACGCACTCACTGCCGGTATATAAAATGTTTCACTCAAACTGTAGGATGCACGCACAAAGTATTTATTGTCACAAATTCCAATGAATGTTCGATGATGACGTAACATATAGTTATCTGGTGGCTAAGGCGGTGTTGTCGGCACGTCGCGAGTGAACAGCGAGTAGAGCTGTGGTAAGAGGAGCGAGCCCTGAGGCACGCCGGCTTCCATCTGTCGGGCTGATGAACGGGAGGTGCCTATCTTCGCTCGGAATCCACTTCGGTCCAGAAACTGTTATACTCATGATTCTATACTCTAAGGTATACTCGTTAAAGTCCCGGCGCGTAATTTATAAAAGCCACAACGACAGTTAGTAACACAATAAACATTTGACTAATAATGCGCAATAAGGTCATTATTACGCCACAAATTATTATCACATACAAAGAAAAAAGATAAAGGTACTCACATAAAATGTAGAATTCGTCACGGCATTGCAGCTATTCTTGCGTCAGGCTCTCGGCATTGGTTGAGCGTTGTTGGGCGTGGGTTGTCCTTTGCCCCCTCGTCGAATCCAAATTAATTTGTCTTCTTCTTTGTAGCGGAACGGTAAAGGATACAGGTAGGAGAAACGATAAACAGGTACAAAGCAGGAAACTTACATATCTGGAAGAGAAGACAAGATAAAACGGCACACAGATAACCACTCGGTTCGAAGTTTGGTTGACTAGTCCCGACGTAACGGAAATCACCACTTTCTTTTCACTCTGCGTCTGCGCAATCTCGAGCGTCAACGCAACTATCTAAAGTGCACGCACAAGTATTTTAAATTATTGGCGCGAATTCACTTCCAAATTCAAAACTAAAATTAGAAATGTTTACATGCCGATTTTCGGCATGTAACAAGACGATGCGATGAGTCTTGCCGATCCTTGGTGAATGTCCAACACTAGCAGCTTGTAGAGGAGTTCCTGATGCCACACTCGGTCGAAGGCCTTGGAAACACCAAGGAAGATGACGCCGGTTGACTGCTTCCTATTGAAACCATCGGTGACGAACTCCACGAGGCTCAAGATCTGGTTAACGGTTGAAAGGCCGGATCTGAAGGCGAACTGCTCGTTGGGGATGCCCCTCGCTCTTCGACTTCGTCCCGTAGCCGTCGAAGTACGACACCCTCCGCTATCTTGCCGAGAACCGGTAGGAGACTGATGGGACGGTAGTTCTGCGGGGAGGTCGCAGACTGCCCAGACTTCGGTAACAAAATTACGTCTGTGACTTCCAGAGTGTAGAGAAATGGCGCAGACGTAATATGGCGTAAGTATGGCCAGTAGTATGGCTTTAGCTCTTACCGGAAGTAGTTTGATGGCTTTGGCTAGGATGCCGTCGGGACCTGGTGCCTTCCGGATCTTCACTCATCTGATGAGCTTCTCCAGCTCTTGCGGAATCACGTGGGGCAGGTGCTGGTTGTCTTCATCTTCTTCTAGGCAGGCTAAGACAGCTCTGTTGACTTTCTCTACCATTCGAGATCGGCTTCAGCGTAGTTCAGGGTGAACTGTTGTTCTAGATGGTCTGCAACAGCTTCGGTCTTGTCCTCTTCTGTGCAGACAATCCCATTCTTTCCCTGGATTGGTGGCATTGGTGCTGACTAGGGCCTCGATCGTCCTTGTCCACTGCTCGTTCCGGTGTTCCTGCAAGGAGATGCTTACCTGGGTACGTAGGTCGTAGTTGGCGTTCCTGTCTTCTAGGTCCCAGGAACGCTGATAGATCTTCCTGGCACAGTTTTTCTTCCTTATGAGCTGCCTGGTGTCGTCTGGAATATGCTGGTGCTGTCTGCGTACCATCGTTGTCTTGGTCGCTGCCTCCATGGATGACTGGATGGCTCTGGTCAGTAGCTCCACTGCTGCATCCATTTCGTCTGCTGTGTTAAAGGATGAGATCGGTGGGATGGTTTCCTGGAGGTGGTCCAAGAATGCTGCCCAGCAGGTGGTCTTCCTTGGTCGCTCCTCCTCTTCGGTGAAGTCTTCGCCTACACACAGTAGCACTGGGCAGTGGTCCGAGTTCAATTCGTTAACGCGTTGAGCTGGACTAGCAACGCTAGATCCTTGATGACTACGATGTCCAGGATGCCGGGCCTTCCTCCGTTGTGGCAGTAGTGCGTTGGCTCGGTTGGTCCCTCGACTGCTTCATGTCTGTTGTCCACGTAGTTCCGTAGGTCTCTTCCGTTCTGGCTGGTTGTCCCGCTGTTCCAGGTCCGATGCTTCGCATCGAGGTCTCCAGCTAGGATCGTTGGTGTTCCAGTGAGTAGAACGGTGTCCAGGTCCACTTCTTGGATGGGTTTGACTGGCGGGTTGTAACCTGAAACAAGGCGTATCGTACCTGCAGACGCTGTCCTAACCTCCACGGCGGTGACCTCCAGGTGCAGTATATCTCCGGTGTTGACGCTGTAGTGGTCGATCCCAGGCTTGATGTAGATGGCGGTTCCGCCTCCTCTTCGGTCTTGTCTGTTGGTCTAGTAGCAAACGTAGTTTGCTATACTTGGGTTGTCGGCTTTTCGGAAGTGGGTCTCGTTCACCATCACGATGTCCAGGTTGTACCTCTCTGCAAACTCGGTGAGCAGGAGCCCGTTGTGTAAATAAATAGCGTGCACGCTTTGTTATTTATATCAAAATACACGAGTGAGAAATAGAGCAACCCCGAGGAACACCGGAAATTTTCATCTAAGAAACGAACCTGCATTTCCATTAGTTAAAGCTCTATATATATTCTTCTACATGCTAAAACTAAAACTCACGTTTTCATTGGTTAAATATCGCATTAACCTTTTTCTACATAGCTAGCAGCAATAATCTTTTTCTTAACCATCCTCCCGAGTCTTTAAGTTCAAACGAGTCCCGCGATAGGCTTTTTTAGGTTACTGTTAGAAATAGATATTATTAAAAAACACAAATCACTTAGCATGCATATCAGAACAGTCTTGTTTTTTGTTGCTAAAACTATTGCAGACTGTTTCTGATATGCGTGTTAAGTGATTTGTGTTTTCTAATATTAATATCTATTTCTAATAGTAACCTAATCGAGGACTCGTTCGAACGTAAAAACTCGGGAGGATGGTTAAGAAAAAATTACTGCTAGCCAGCACAGGAAGAAAAGGAGTATATATATAAGAGGCATCCACTTGGAGCTTTCCATAGCCCGAGGGATCTACTAGCAGCGCTCACCATAGCCGGCCACCTTCTCCAGCACTAGCGGCACTGCCCTATAACCCGTTTACGCCGACGCCTCGAAGAGTGATGCCCTGCATCACGACGCCGATGTCTCCGCATCTAAACCTTTACTAAACGGCGCTGTCCTATAGCCTACCATTCGTCTTCGTATCTACGGCGCTCTACTATAGCCCGCTTACACCGACGCTTCGAAAAGTAATGCCCTGCATCACAACGCCGCCGCCTTCCACATCTGCAAGGTGAATCATATTGAACTTTCCGATTTCAAAGAGGTGCGTAATAAAAACAAAGCAAGATGCAATGAATATTATTTCATTATTTGAAAGAACATGGAATGCAGTTTTATTTTATTATAATTTGAAAATGATATCTTCTAAATATCTACCTTGTTACATGCCAAATTTGGCAATGTACATTTTTGGAGTTAGTTTTAATTTGTAAATAAATTCCCGCGGATATTTTTAAATTAAAAAATGTCACGTCGTCCCCGAGTAGCGCCTGCACAGAGTTAATGGCGGAGTGCGCGCGGTGTTATAAGACGCCATTAAGCCACGAGACCTGAAGCCAAGAACGTCTATCTGTGGTGTGGTGTGCCTTTTCTCTTTGTAGGTAGTGGGTTTCTGTATCTTGCCTTATCGTTTCTTTACCTGGGGTTTCTTCATTCCTCTACGAGCGTAGTAGAAACAGGAAGAACGGATTGGCAATTCGAACTCAGCAATGGTGTAACCTACCTATAAAACATGATGGACCCTGAGATTTAACTACGAAATACCATCCACGTGAGTA
This sequence comes from Platerodrilus igneus, assembly GCA_036346225.1. NCBI lineage: Eukaryota > Metazoa > Arthropoda > Insecta > Coleoptera > Lycidae > Platerodrilus > Platerodrilus igneus. The sequence continues at coordinate 9,117,499 of JARFIW010001480.1, read as the reverse complement.
CTCTGTTTTACTTATATTGTGAATGTAAATTGACCTTAAATGTGCGTGAAAATTTGACTATTGCACCATATTTAAAACGTGGTGATACGTTTATAGAATTACGCGTTTACAACAACCTCCATTGTCCGAACAATCACAGAGCCTTTGCTGGAAGTTTTCCGTGACTCTGTGAATCATATTCAGAGGAATAGCATTAATTTTTTCACTGATAGCAGCCTTCAGTTCATCGATAGTTCCGGGACAATGCTTGTACACCTTTTTCTTGAGGTAACTCCAAAGAAAAAAATTGCATGGTGTTAAATCAGGCGATAGGGGGGCCGCCCAATGTCATGTCGCAGACATAAGGCGACCAGGAAACATTTGCCTTAGAAGTTCTATTGAACGATGAGATGTATGGGCCATAGCACCATCTTGTTGGAACCAACTGTTTTCATTTTCATGGTCTTGCAATAATTCATCCACTTTTGGTTTCAAAAAAATTTCAATCATGTAACAATACCGAGCAGAAGTCACTGTTACAACTTCATTATTTTCTTCGAAAAAGTAGACCCCACACACCAAAATCTCCAACAGCGCACCACACTGTTGCTCGAGGGCTGTGGAGTGGTCGTTAGTGAAGTTTCCTAGGGTTATTCTCTGCCCAATAGCAAAAATTTTGTTTATTAACAGTTCCGGCCATTACATTTGATTTTTTTCCAATGCTCCACCCGAAGGTACTACATTGGCCAGGAAGCGAGTTTTTTTTTACCTGGAAAATTTGGAATTTTGCCGAACCCTTGCTGTTCCAAACAAGGTAGGGATCTTTAACGTGCGTGACAACACTCACACACGGGACCTCCATTTTACCTCTCATCCGAACGAGGGTGTATTTTTGTGAAAAATGCTCGCCTAACATTTTTCAAGCGGACCGTGTCGGGATTCGAACCCGGGACCTTGGGCGTAGTAGTCACACACATACCACTACGCCACGGAGCCGCCTAACAGTTCCGGCCAGCTGAAAATGGGCCTCATCACTCAAGATCAAAGCAGCATTATGGGGAATACTCTCCAGAATGTCACGGCATAAATTTTTTCGTGTGTCAAAGTCTCTGTCACTTAACTCTTGCACTAACTGCATCTTGTATGGGTGCAATTGAAGGTCTCTATGGAGGATTCTTCTAACACTACTGGCAGATAATCCCATTGAAGCGGCGTGTTTACGAACAGAGCGCTGGGGGGAGTTGGATTGAAGCCCGTATTCTATCCACGTTTTCTGCTGACGTTGATATCCTAGTTCAGCCTACTGGTTTTCTTTTTAATGCCGAAGATGTCGCTCTAAAATTAGTTACCCAATTCCTAATTGTTGGTCCACTGGGGATGGGATCGTGACGACCAAGAGCACGGTGTGTTGTGATCACTGCTTCACTATTTCGAATAATCTCTTCCACCACAAACGCTCGATGTTGACCCGACCAAGATATTGCTTACACTGAAAACTGCATGTCATGGGGCGTCTGACGACGCCATCCCCACCCTTCCACTCCCCCCAGTGTTCGGGTAATGACCTTGTAAACTTGGAAAGTTTAATATGATTCATCCTGTACATTTAGCTAATACTTCTATAAGCTAACCCATAGCCTGCTAACGCCTACGTCTCCACGAGTGGTGCGCTGCATCACTTTTCATAACTATTTAAGCTCGTACTTGGCACCTGCAGTAAACCACGAAGTCTTCCGAAGTTTGCCATAGACTTACGAACTAATTTAACCTGTATGTATGTTGATTTCATAACTATTTAACTTATATATATTGCTGTGGTCTCACCAATATTCGAGCCCCATCGTTGGGCCGTCCATAAGATTGCTGTGATCGTGGGGACAGTCTCTGGAACTCCCTAAAACCTATTCAAATTCTAACGTTGGGCCGTCATAAGATTGCTGTGAATCTGCGGATTAAAGTTTAAGAATTGAGAGTGAATCACTAAATACTTTTCAAAATAAAAGGTTCACAACAAAAAAAAATTTCTTACCCTGATTTCTGCTTTAAAATATCTTCAGCAGCTTCCCTGGTTAGCTCAGCTGTGCCTCTTCTCAGATACCTAAGTTTGCAATTATTCTTCCTTCCCACTCACACACCATTCAAAAAAAAATCACCAAATAATACAACAATCATACAATCTTTATTAACCGCTATTTACAAACAATTATTCACAGATACGTATAGTTTGGTACTCTAGTTACAACTCAATAAGTGAGATTTTGGTAAAGTCCTTGTTTTAAAATTTTAATTGCAAACACATTTAATACAATAGGAGTAAATGGGCCCCAAATAATACCCTATATTTATTGCACACTGGAGTATGGTGAGCTCATAATAACCCAGTTTATTAATGTATGCCTTTTACCTTGCATAAACTTACTACAAAAATAATAACGCATGTACCCTTAACAAGCCAATTTAAATTCGTAATGAAATTTAGTAATCTTTATATACACCTTTTTTTCAATATTTAAAATACCCTAATAATTGTCAAGCACACGTATCTTTTCCAATACGTTAAATAACCATAAATAACCATCAACGTTCACTCACACATCACAAATAATTCCAACAGTTTATCAAATAACAGCAAATTCAAATGAGTTACCTGAAAAATGCCTCAAGTCTCCATCTCTTTCGATGATGCTGTATCCTCCAGAACCCCATGGCTTCGTGACTATGCGCTCTGATCCACCAGATATTTATAGATGATAACCTCAGTATACGCCGAGCTCGTTGCTACCAATTACCATTCCATCCCAGCATCCAAATTCACGTATCTTATACTTTTGTTTATTGCTTTATTAGCTTGTTATGGTATTAGTTGGACCTCGGTTAATTTAATTCACTCGACACTACATACGTTAATAACTACAAGGCCTTAACTTACCACGTGATAAGTGTTTAATATTTTACTATTTTTACTGAATTATACAATTTTTCAATACTCACAATGTTCTACCATAACGTCGGTGGTCTAAAGCGATGAAAATACAAAAAGAATCAACGAGAATCAAAAAAGAGAACGAGCCTTATTCTCTCCGAGTATTTATACTGTAAAAATGCCACCACTCGGCCACTCTTCACGCGAAATACTTAATTTAAAATAATATTTCTGCAAATTTTCATCTAACTGACTTAAAGCTCCCAGAAATTTTCCTTGTGAACTCGCCATATAATCCGAAAATCGCATTCACCTGTCGCGTGTTCGTCTGTTTAGAAACTACTCATTTCAACCAATGATACAGTCCTGTGTCATCATAAAACTCCGCCTGTAATATTTTTATCTCCGTCTGATGCATATTTAATGTCGCGTTCCAACCTCACTTGAGTTATATAAAATCGATATTGTTGACCGCGTCGCATGACTCCACGTGAATACGACCGTGCGTTTTGAAACCAATGCTTTTATACCCGTCTCTATCTGTAGCATATTATTGATTGTGCATCTCCTCCTCTCTTTAAGAAACTTTGTTAGCTTGTTTATTCGAAGCAACTGACGGTTGGAAATATTTTCTTTGAAGCCCGCGTTATTATGTTGATAAATTCGAAGAAGGTAACCTTTCAAACATGCAGGTGTTCTTAATTATTGACCGTTTAAACAACAATTCTAGGAGTCTATATTTCACGGTATTCGATACAACTCACGTCCTTGTCTGCTACCACGAACCCTTTTGCCTTTGGATTATTGATTTTCTATACCCCGGTGTGTTTCTTAATGCTATTACACGCTGAATTAAAATAAATTAAATTAATTATGCGTTTCTATTTGTTTTTAAAACTGGTTTTCTTTATGAACCTATTACTTTTCAATCATTAATTATAAAAATACGTCAATACTTGTTCGTTTAAATTAAATAAATGAAATAAATTTTGCGCGTAAATAAATTGTTCCTTTCTCTATACAGAGTGTTTGAAATTGCATTGCTTACCCCAAGTTTAACCCTTTGAATCCATAACAATATGTATATCCATGAACTTTATGATTGATCCAACCTGTAAATACCAATTGCTTTATAGATATTAATTCATAATAGAGCCAACACCCACACACACACACACACACACACACACACACACACTGCCTAAGAATTCAGACGCCGCCTACTCGAACGATAACAGCTTAAAACTACAGATTTTTGCAATGTGATGTATGGGTCAGGTCTTAGTACAAAAATGACAAAACTCCTGTCTTGGTTTAATCCATGGAATTAAACAATATGAGCACATATTTCATACACTGCAGGAAACTGGTTGACTTATTATGGCTAAACGACATTGCGTACATTATGTATGTTTTAATCACAATCTAATTTTAAGCCCAAATCCTGCTTGTCTCTGCAATCGAATTAGAAATTCCGTAGCAAATAAATATTAGATCTAGAGGAGGTCTAACTCCTCTTCTCTGCCTCACCAAATGCTTCAAAACAGCTCTCTCCTATAATATTACCAAATGTTACAACCTCCTACCCTCATATGTCAAAAATTATCCTAAAATAAAATTTCGTTAATTTATTAATGAATGGACTTTGTCCAAATAAACATTATACATCTCTTCTCATTAATACATGTTGGTAAACCTGACCGGTATATAGTTTTAACATGCTGGATACTATAATATATAAACTCTTGTCCTGCCTTATTAATTTTTTGGCTGTACCTAAATGAATTCGGCAGCCTATTTTGGAGTACATCAGCAATACGCCTATAATATATATCTTATACTTTATTTCAAAACAAATGCGAATCCCTTGACATCTTTCATGTTACCTTGTCATGCATTAAATCAACTAGTCTGTGCACGGATTAACCAATTATTTGGTGTTCCTTACCTATCCATCCTTTTTCCTTGTGTTTTGACTGTTTGCATTCAGGTTATGTTTTACTGTTTTTGCTTTTTTCTTATTTAATTTTATTTTTACTTTTGTATTTACTTATTTATTTATTTATTTATTTATTTACCAGATTATAGCCCAACAGTACAATGTACCAATTATAGGACAAAGCAGTAACACACAATATACAAGAAGTAGTGAAAATTTACAATTGCACTTACATATTTCTAGAGTTATGCAAATAAGCACAATTTAGAATATTTGCTAAATTGTCCATAAAAATATCTGTATGTTCACATAAATCATTATACTCTGCACACATAGTTTCTATAGGTAACTTAAATAAGAGATTGGCATTAAAAGAATTAATATAAAACAATACTTGTTTCTACTAGATCTTCGCTGTATACACAAATTCAATTTTCCTACCAAGTACAGGCAATCAATTAAGTAACGTACTAACTTAAATAAGAATGAAATTCTGAGAATTTTGCGTCTACACTCAAGAGTATTTACACTGAAAATTTGTAACAAAATATTATGATCAAAACCTCTTTCTGGATATACATTATACAAACGAAACCATAAGTATTTAAAAAATTTACGTTGGACGGATTCTAAGAGGTCTTTGTGACAAATATAAATAGTACATCAGACATTGATGCAATATTTTAGTTTAGATCTTACAAATGTTTTGAACAAGACTTTTGGAGTTGTAATATTTTCAAAACCCTGACAATTGCGTATTATGAAGCCTAGCATACGATTTCCTGACTTAACGATGGTACGGATATGATTTGAAAAGGAAAGCCGCTCATCAAAGAAAAAGCCTAAATTTCTAGTTTCACTACAACGATTTACTATTGTGTTACCTAACTTATAATGATATATCAACTGTTTCCATTTACGTGTGAACGTCATCACTTTACACTTTTCAGTGTTCAATTGTAGTTTATAGTTATCACACCAATTCACTATTTTGTTTATATTGGATTGCAGCTTTGTCGCAATCCTGTGGGGTTGTACTTGTAGTATATATTTTTACGTCATCTGCAAACATAAGTACTTCGCAATTCATTAAATCAGTAATACTATTTATAAATATAAGAAAGAGTAATGGACCTAGATTAGATCCTTGTGGGACTCCTGAAGTTGGTGTGTACTCAGTGGATGTATATCCGTTGTAGCTCACATATTGGGATCTATCAGTTAAATACGATTTAAAGAATAGAATGAGCGAATTTGAGAATGCAATAGCGTCTAATATCGATAATAAAATTGAATGGTTCACTTTGTCAAATGCTTTTGAAAAATGTGTGTATACAACGTCGACTTGACCATGACTGTCTAGTACTTCAGAAACATACTGTACAAAACAACAGAGATTACTTTCTGTTGACCGATTTGCTACAAATCCATGTTGATATGACGAAATGTATGGCTTGAAGTGTTGATAAACCTTGTTGTATAATATCATCTCAAAAACTTGATCAAAAGTGCATGGTATAGAAATAGGCATGTAGTTATTAATAATGTTTAGTTGCCCGTTCTTAAAGACTGGACAAACACTTTCTTAAAGTTGTATTCTTTATTAGAATGGTTTACTTCAAAAACTGGTTGCATACGTACTTGCAAGTTAAAGTTCAGCATTAAACAAGGATGATGTGCATCTTCACTAAGTATTGGCATCTTATTATGTTCAACAACACAATCAAAACTGCTTAGCACAAGATCAAATAACCTTCCACTACTATTACGAATATTGTTGTATTGAACAACATGTAGCAACTCACAAAAATTTTGCACAACATGATTTAAAGAACTATTTACATCACTATTGTACGTAGGAATATTGAAGTCACCAACAATTAGTAAATGCTTTCTACTAGTGTGAAATTGAATAAAGTAATCAAAAAGTTCTTCCAACATTACTAAAGTGGGTGTGTGAGGTATGTACACTACAAATATATACAGATGGCCAAATGTAAAAGTACATTTACAGTCAATAACATCAATATTGGGGATATCGCTATGTAATTTATGCAATAATCTATAGGAACACTGTGGCACGATTTAAATAAAATTAAATAAAAACCCTTAACCACAAAAAATATTTAAATTACTAGATACGTATTTCGACCACTATGTGGTCATCATCAGTAACAAAAAAAAAAAAGGCACTTGTTTGTTGTTGAGAACACCAGCCTGCGGGTGAGGAGAATATCCTCGATAGTGTTTAAAGCAACAATATAGTAAATTATACAGCTAATTTTTTTTTTTTGTTACTGATGATGACCACATAGTGGTCGAAATACGTATCTAGTAATTTAAATATTTTTTGTGGTTAAGGGTTTTTATTTAATTTTATTTAATTTATGCAAGTTTATTTGCTCTGTAGTAATGGAATCTTTTATAGCCACAAGAACGCTATCCCCACATCTTAAACCTACTTGCTGAAAATTTCGATCATTTCTAAAAGTATTATAATTGTGAGGAAAATATTCAGAAGACTGAATGTCTTCGGATAACCATGTTTTAGTAATACATATAAAGTCATTTTCACAACCACTAATTGAAGTAATAAACTGATCTGCTTTTGATAACATTTTGATAACAACATGTAAATTTATAGCTGTTTGATGTGATTAGTTTTTTTGAACTATAGTTGGTATGCCTTTAAGGTATTTAATGGTAAGATTGGTTTCACCATTATCAATGTGCTCTTTTAAACTAGATTTGCATTTAAATAACAACTCTCGCTGATATCGTGTTTCATCGTTCTTGACATATTAATTTTGATATATTTGATTTGACTTAAGTATATTTTTATTTTTCAGAACAAAGAATACATCTGCGGTATTGATTAATGTAACACGAACTGACCGTGGGTTATTTCTAGACGATTTTCTAACTCCCAAACATACAATGGAACTTAGCACTATATCAATTTTACCATGAGGTTTTATAGTTTTAAGAAAAGTAGCTATAGTTGCATGTTCATTGTCGTTTGTGCCTTCCGGAATACCATATATTACAAGATTATTTTCTCTTTTAATTCGTTCTTGTGCTTCGCACACCATAGTTTCATAGGAATCTGATGAGAGTAAATCCATGTTTGGTACTTTTCAACGAACTTCGTTCGTTTATGAAATCGATTTGTCGTCCGTCTGTCCGTCCGTCCGAGGCCTTTCTAATGGTCGGACATCAATGTGTGATACATCAATCGATTCAGCTCGGTGTCCAGAGCTTAAGTTTTGATGTCAGTTAAAATCGGGCCACGGGGGCGCCGTGCCCCCGCGATATTCCGTCGGGAAAAAAAAAATTTCAAATAGGTCCAAAATTAATGTGCGATACATATTTGGACTCCCCTAACAGAGCTGAGTCGAAATATGGTACCCCCCACAAAATCTGACCACGGATACCCGACCCCCCCCCCGGAATTAATTTTTATCAAAAATTTCAAATAGGTCCAAAATTAATGTGCGATACATATTTGGACTCCCTAACATAGCTGAGTCGAAATATGGTACCCCCACAAAATCTGACCACGGATACCCGACCCCCGGAATTAATTTTTATCAAAAATTTCAAATAGGTCCAAAATTAATGTGCGATACATAAATTGTTTTAAAGTAAGTCTACATTTGGAAGTTCGTTGCGACAATGCCTTGCATTTTCAACTTGTTTATTCTCCATTGCAGCAGATTTTAATTCGTCGATTTCTGTTTTTAGTTCCAATATTAATTTTTTTAATTCATTAACCTCAGATCCTCTTGTTACACATGTATCACAATGAAAGACAACTTTTCTATCCTTTATTGATAAGCATTGTATTTTGGCCCGCGATAAATTAGAACAGGTTGAATGTAATGGAAATTTACACTTATCGCAACTAATTTCTTTATCAACATGAAGGTCTAGGTTACACACCATACATTTACTAATCAACGGCATTTCTTTAAATAAAAATTTTATTGTATTCTATCAAACTAGAACTACAATATTTCAATTTTCACTCTAGCACAGCATATATACGTCTGCTTTCGATCACGACCACGACAACATCATTTTTCTTTTAATTTTGTTGATTTGTATATTAATGTTTTTGATTTGGTGCCTACCTTGTAACTGGGTTTGCCTGTTAAGTAGTGTAAATAAATAAATACATAAATAAATGATACGCTTATTGTGGGTTAAGTGGAAGAGCAGCACAGGTCGTCAGATTTGCTGAACTGCCCTTTTACCATGTTGTAGTCTATATTCAGTTTCTATTTTATGGTAAATAAAGGCATTTATTATTATTATTATTACTATTATTATTAAGTTAACCATCACAAACACATTATTTCATATCATGCTAGAAGACGATATACGTGGAAGATGCCAGGAGATATAGGAAGATATCAAATAGATTACATTCTTGTTAGACAACGGTTTAGGAATCAAGTAAAAGTCTGTAGAAGTTACCCAGAAGCAGATATAGATACTGACCACAACATCGTAATTATGAAGGCCTCTCTTAAATTTAAAATTTTGAAAAAAGGAATAGAAAACAGGCACTTTGACTTTGAGTAATTAAAAGATAAAGATATCCATGAAAGATTTGAAAAAAGGCAAATGACTTGCTGAAAGGTATCTGGAAAATTTTTTATACACGTAAGTAGAAACAGAATAGAATAACATTAAATCCAGCTTAGACTGGTGGCCAAATATATTCTGGGGTAGACACAACAAGGAAATAAGAAACCATGGATAACAAAGGATATCCTGAATTTAATAGAAGAAAGACGAAGACACAAAAATATATCAGACGAAACAGAAAAACAGATACAAAGCCATAAAATGGGAAATTATTCCCAAATGCAGGAAAGCTAAAGAACAACGGATTGATGAAAAGTTCAAAGAGGTACAAACTAAGATGGAAATATGAAAGACATATGAAGCGTACAAACTAATTAGAATGAATTTTAGGTATATAAAACCATATATCAAAAATATAAAGTGCGCGGGAGGAAACGTCATTATAGAAAAATTATAGAAGATGGTTAGATGGCAAGAATATATAGGAAATTTATATGCAGGAAGGAACTAGAAGCACTAGAACAAGAATCGAACATTGAAGAGGACGACTTGGGACATCCTATACTTAGAGATGAGTTTTAATTAATTTTAAAGAGTCTGGAAAATTGTAAGGGTTCGGGTATAAATAAGGTGCATGCAAAAACTCTAAAACCCCCTAGACAACCAGTATCAGATCGTCTCTTCCAACTTATAAGTTATATGTATGAGGACTGGCAAGATACCCAAAGATTTCAAACGTAACATCATAGTCCTTATACCAAAAAAGAGGGGCACAGATAGATGTGAAAATTTTCAAACAATAAGTTTGACAGCACACGTGTCAAAAATATTACTTAGAATTGTACAAAGACGGATGAAAAAACGGGCTGAAGAAATACTAAGAAAAGATCAATTTGGGTTTACGTGAAACAGGGGAATACGGGAGGCTATTTTAGCGCTGACGGTTATATGACGAAAACAATAGAAAAAGAGGAAAGCGTGTATATAAGGTTTGTAGATCTGGAAAAAGCATTCGACAATTAAAATGGAAAAAACGTTCGACATACTCAAAAAAATTGGAATGAGTTTTAGGGATAGGCGAATAGTACATAGCTTATACAAAAAGCAAACAGCTGTAATAGAATTATAGTAGGATCGTAGAGAAGTAAATATTAGAAAAGGTTTGAGACAGGGATGTGCGCTATCCCCATTAATTTTTAACTTGTACATCAAAGAGGCAAAGAATATTGTCAAATGCAGGAAGACATTTGGAATTACTATGCAGGGACAAAAAATTGATATGCTTAAATTTGCAGATGATATAGCGGTATTAGCGTCTAGCAAGGAAGAGTTAGAAGCAGTTTTTAATGAAATAGAAACAATTTTAACAGAGAGATACAGTATGAAAATTAACAAAAATAAAACTAAAGTACTAGTATGTAAAGGAAGGGAAAATAAATCAAAAACTAGAATACAAATAGGTACTGAGAACTTACAAGAGGTTAAATATATCTGCTACCTACAAAGCCAAATCAGGCAAGATATGAAGATCGCAAAAGATATAAAACAAAGATTAGCACAAGGTCGTGTTACATTTAACAAGAAAAAGGAACTACTGTGTTCAAAGACAACAAGTATAGAAACAAGGAAAAGATTGCTTAAAACATATGTGTGGAGCACAGCGTTGTACGGTTGTGAAATCTGGGCAGCAGGAGAACCAGACAGGAAAAAGATACGTTTTTAAAATGTGGGGCTACAAACATATGATGAAGGTATCATGGACAGATAAAATTAAGAACAAAGAGGTACTAGAAGTAGTAAGGGAAGAAAGATATATGTGAAAAATAGTAAAATATAGGAGGTTGATAGGTCATATACTAAGGCATGAGGGAATAGTGGGGAATATATTAGATGCAGAGATAGGAAAAAAGAAAGGCAGAGGTAGACCTAGCTTAGACTATTGCACACAGATAGTGAAAGATGAAGGCTGTGGTAATTTCAAGGAATATAAGCTAGTTCAAAATAGAAATCAATGGAGGTACACGTCCAACCAGTTCTAAGATGGAAAACCTAATGACGAAAAAAATAACTGTACTTGAACTTGATGATTATTATAAGCAACTACGGGTATTGGTTTCACAATATTCTCAACTAATGTTATCTGTGCGAAAGTAGAGGTATGCGTCCAACCAGTTTTAAGATGGAAAACCTAATGACGAAGAAAATAATTGCAATTATATTTGATGATTATTATAAACAACCACTAGTGTTGGTTTTGAAATATTTTTAACGAATATTGATTGTGCAAAAGGATATATTGGAAAACTATTAATTTGGTAAATGTACAAGTGTTGGATATTGATAGCTGCATACTGCTTAACCCCCTTCACGTACCACTGAATATTGGGGAAATAGTGTATATATTTGTAAAGCAATAGAAGAGGCACCGAACTGCACCATTGACGTGAAACACGCCAGCCACTTACATAGTTGCGTAGTTGTAGTCACGTGTGAAACTTACAATTTAAAACTATGTATTATTACGAACACCGACACTTTTAGATGCCGCGTTTTTTGGCGAAGACAACCACTGTGAGCTTCTGTAGCGTTTCCGATCTGTGCCTATGACCGGCTTTAGATATCAGTAGTGCTTCTGAAGCGCTACTAAGAAGCGTTGCTAGTGGCTCCGTGTGAAGGGGCCCCTAAACCGTTTTATATGACCGAGCAAGTGAACATGGTTACCATGCAAATTCCATCTTGCTGGCCAGCGGATCTAGAATTATGCTTTTCCCAAGTAGAAGACAGTTTCGAAATAAGTGGTATTGCACAAAACGCTACAAAATACACATATATAATATCCAACCTTGAAATATTTTAAAACCATCTTATTTAGAGTTAATTAAAATAAATTTTAACATATATATATGCTCTCAAATGTCCTTTGAAACTATACCTTGAAAATTTTTAAATAAATGAACGTTTTGATTGCATTGCATGAACTGATAAAACATACCTATAATATGTTTGTATGAGTAGGTTAAGAATTTAATAAAGTAAATTTTGATATATTTGATTTTTATGATTTGTTTAAGAATGAATTTGTAATGAGCACGTATATGTAATATAGTTGAAAACACAATCGTGTAGTAGTGTAAAGACTTGTTTATATATGTGTTTCAATTAATGTGAAGGTATAGTTACAGTTTTGCAATAATAAATTACTATGAAAGTACCTAGAAGCGTGATTGAAAATTCAGGTCTATTAGTTTTTTATGGTTAATGTTTGCTTTATGTTTAAGCAATAGTACTTACCGATTTCTCAGGTACATTTTTAAGCCAGAATTCCTCTCTTGATTTCGGCTTTTGACACCCTATGGTATTTTTTGTGGGACTTTTCCCTAGAAACTCGTGAGATTAGGTGGTGTCCAAGATACTTACCGATTAAGATATATTTCACACACAATAGCATTCCGGGAACCTCTTTAAACTTTTACACCACCAATTTCACTAAGTTAGTCGACAACCATTTTTGTTAGTACAGTTGAGATTTTAGGTATTTTACCGAAATAGGATTTTTAGCAGAGTACTACAGAGTTTTTCTGTGGATTATTGGATAGATTTACTGGGGTCAAAACTGTATGTAACAATTTGATTACAGCTAATTAATTTGCATACGAAGTTGTAGATTAAGTTAAACCATTGTTATAATTCCTTTATTTGATTAATTTACTCAAGTGTAAATAATAACATCTGATAAAGTCCTATATTTTGTAGTTTCTATATACATAACTATTATATCTGTTTGTCAAACTTGACTAAAATTGTTTCTTTTTTTACAGAAAAGCATTTAATTCTTGAGACGGATCCTGAAAGAGGAGCGGATAATCAATATGCATTTGATAATGCAGGATTCAAAGGTAAATAGAACATGATTCATGAAAACAGCATAGATATTGTTATAATGTTACAGATGCTACTACAATACCAACTCCTCCAAATAGCACATTAGAAAAAAATAATAAGTCAACTGATTCGAATAAATCAAGATGGAGTCAATGGTCACCTCTTAGTGTACTGATTTTAAACAAAAATGAAAAACAAAAGACTTTGGATGATTCTGCTGTACAGGTAAGGTTTCAATTTTAAAAATGCACAAGTATATGATTACTTCGTAATTATTATACAAGGATAAATAAATGAAAAGGTTCAGACTCGACTAGTATTTAAAATCCTAGAGTGGAATTTGACTTTTGAGAATTGATGGGATTACAAATCCCGGAATTTCCCTAACATTTGATTTCTTCTTTTCAGTGCTTCACCTGAAGGTACTGCATTGGCCAGGGAGTAAGTTTATCTTTACCTGGAAATTTTTGAATTTTACTGAACCCTTGCTATTCCAAGCAAGAGGGATCTTTAGTGTGTGTGACAACACTTACACACGGGACCTACATTTTACCTCTCATCCGAATTAGGGTGTACTTTTGTGAAAAATGCTCACCTAACATTTTTCAAGTGATCAATGTCGAGATTCGAACCCGGGACCTTGGACTCAATAGTCACAAGAGACCCAACTAAGCCACAGAACCGCCGGCATTTCCGCAGTACCAGAATGAGAATATTTTTTAATTTGAAGACTGGCAAAAAGTCACTAGGAGGGTTCTGAAATGAATAATAAGTGGAGCAGAAATTGAGGATGAAAAATATTGTCTAACTCGCTAGCATGAGGTCAAGTATTAAAAAAGATATGATTTTAGGGTTGTGTATAATACGGGAGCAATAATTATAGGCTCTTATGAGTATCACATATGCTTTATTAAATAATACACAACTTAGTATTTGTAGACGCACAATAATTATACCAACTGATACATCGTAACCTGCATGCAGAATTGACATTGATATTGGCATAACCGAAGGTAGTGTCGCAAGTACGTACAATATGAACTTTGGATCACGGATCGCCAAGTATACCACAAGGGTAGATACAGAAACCCTATCAGAGTATCTTACACTTAAAAAGTTCATAATTACATCGTGCAAGCGCGGAATAAGCGTCGCCACGGGCAGTTGGTACCGCTAACCTTTGTACAGATTTTGGCGCGCCCATCTGTCAATGACGTCACCAATATACAAATTAAATACGCCATTGACGGAAAATATGCTAATTTTCAGACAATAGTTTATAACAGCGAAATATTCACATGAATATGTCCCTGAGTTAAAGTTGGCTTCTGTTGACGTCCATCAGGGATACTGATGGCCCCTTTAAGGCAATTAACGGAGGGTACGCCTTCCAAATGGCTGGAGCCCCCTTTAAGATAGTTAAAGATGATGACTGCTCCGGTGCTGTTGGCGGAGCATGGACATCCGGCTCGTTCTAGGGTCGTGGGACTGCTGCAGGGTCGTATCAGATTCCTATATGTAGCGGAACGATAAGGAATAGGTTAATTAGGGAAAGACAAACAAAGATAAGCAAGGGAAATCTACATAATAAAAATAAAGATACGATACCAGACACGACCGCCCTTCTCGATGTTCAAAGGCAAACGGCCACGTTACAGAGAGCACCGGAAAAAACACCCCTTTTCTGTCCTTTCACGCGTCGGCGCGAAATTATTCGTCCAACCCACTTTTGACGTAACGGAAATACGCGCACCGAGTCTTTTGAATTTATGGCGCGAAACTTCCGCACATCAAAATTAAACTAAAAAATGTTTAAGTGCCAATTTGGCACGTAACAAGTAGATGATTTAAAAATTTTTAATTTGCGCTATTTAGAAACTAGAACATATTAATATCAGAAGGTATCTATTATATAATAAACAATTTTTTATCCAATTATGGAAAAAATTAATAATTTCAAATGTGTTAGTGATATCAAAAATTATTATTATTATTATTATTTTTCACTAAAACCACTCCCCCTGGCAGGTGCGTATGCCAAATGGCTCCGTCGCACTGCAGCCTAAAAAGCTTGTTGTGCTGACCCTGGTTAAGTATTATACCCAATCTGCAAAGCCTGCACCCCAAATTACAGAGTACAGGTCCCTTGATGAGAGGGTATTGACTTTCTTCGGGTCTAACTTTGATCGCCCAAATAGACCCCTGTCTCGTTCTACCCAACGCCTCTATATGGTGTCGGTGTGGAAGTCTCTGAACGAGGTCTTTTACTGCCCCCGCTTTCCTTCTGCACCAGCACCTTCTTTGTGGACGAGTGTGGCCCCGTCCAAGTCCCAGTTCGACTTTCTTGGCTTAACTCAGCTTCCTACGCTGAGCACCCGAAAGCCTGTTTGCTTGCAGTCTAGTGCCTGCAAGTTTCTTTGTTGTTTTCTCCGTGTATGGTGTATCAGACACCTGTCTTGCAAGCGGACTTGCAACCAGGGTCTGCTCCACCTCCATGGATATGTTTTGGTTACCTGAAGGGTCCCCCATTGCTGGTTCCACCTCTTCAGGTTCTGTTTTACATATGGCACCAATACTATTCATAATTGTACCCATGAGTAATGGGGGTGTAAATGGTCACCATGCCAGGTGCCCCCTGTTGGCATGGAAGGCGTGAATAAAACGGGGTACCGCCCTGTTTCCCGAGTTTTGGACTGATTAAGACTGGTCAACTATCCAACCACGCATCCATTGGGCTCAGTCCTTCGCCACAGTATTTAGGATTTTTAGCGAGGTTGTCTCCTCTTGGTCCGGGCGGTTAAGCCAAGACCCCCAACACCCTCTTGCTCGTGAGATATGACCACAACAGCAAGGAAGGCACGGTGTGTCAGTGTTGCAGAATTGCCCCACCGGCTTCGTTTACCTCAGTGCAGGCCCGTTAGCCACAAAACTACAGCTTGGGCTGAGGGGTTTGGTACACGGGATCGTTTTCACTTGGCTAGGGGGCGGATTTTATCTCGCTTTAGCACAGTCTCTTGCTCTCCACCATGTTGTGTGTCTTATACCACTCAGGTACTGGGTCACTGAAAGAGATAAGCTTATCACGATCCTTCCCAGAGTAGATAGCCAATCCCTTGGTCATATATCCTGGGATTTCTCCTATCTGCCACCTGGAGACGCGCCCAATGGGTAACCAACCGCATGGGTCAAAAATTATTAGTTAAACTACATTTTGTTTCTTAAGATCAATATGAGCATTGATAATCACGTACAAATTTAATCAAAAACTTTAATTCCAATAATCTTACAATTGTTATTAGTGAAAATTTCAAACATACCAGATTCTTAAGAAAATCTATATTCTAAGTAAAAGCAAAAATTATTAAATAATCGACCAAAAATATTGTAATTTCTAGTTAGATGGGTGTCGGGTGTTACAGACTGGAACGATGGAGGTTTTCACTGGCTGAAACTTAGCCATGGTGGAAAAAGGGATTGTAAAAACAAAAAAAATCCTTTTGGTATCATGCAAAAATCACTCACCCTTAACTACAGGCTGCTGGTTGTTTACAGTGACTAAAGCGATGGCCCCAGACTGATGTCTTACGTTATGGCTGAACTCAAGGATGTTTAATGGTGTTGTTTGGCTAGAGTGCACATGTGGTCTAGTAGATGGTTCTTGGTTCTACTGCATTTTGTCTACTTTTTGTATTTTTATTGGCCTTATAGAGTTTTTGTTGTTGGTCCTATTGGGTGTTTGTGCTTTAATAAAAATAGAGTAAGGCATTTACATTTTTGATCATAATATATCCCCATCAACGACTTCCCAACCTGCTTGACCCTAAGATAATGTGGAAGTGAGTGGATTCAGGCAGTTTAACTGAGAAATCTTATCAGAATAAATGTTTAATGCCCACCGTCTTGTGTATGAAACAAGTTGAAAATCTTGAGGTATTTCATGAACAATAAGGTGTCTACATGATTGTGGGTACAAAATGTCAAACTTAGTCTTGTAATTTAACCAAACTAGAAAATAACAAATCGCATGTTGTTTTCTATATGGGACCAAGGATTTATTAAAAATACCAAAATCTACCAAAATTTGCAAATAAATATTCTTGAGAAATTTTTTTAATTTTTTTCTATTGCCTTAATTTTTCTAAGTTATTTCGAAAAGAAATGTTTTTACATAACCAAAAAAAAATGTTACACCATCTTTCTTAAAATGTTCGCCTTTACCTTAAGTTTCTTGGAAATTCAATGGGGATTTTGTGAATAATAAGATGGCAGACCATTACCATCTGTCCGTGACTGACAACTTTCATCTACCCAACCATAAATCATTGGTGCTCCCTTTCCAGTGACGTATTTTCAGTCGGGATAAAACCTTTTCATAAAATAATTCATACTTAATTTAATGAGATGTTACAAAGATCCAAAGCATCTGCGAATTTATCTATAAATTTCACATAATAATTTACCATACCCAAAAATGCCTTCGCTTCAGTTACATTTTCGATTTTGCAACATCAACTATTGTTTTAATTTTTTTCTTTATCCTTTTCTGCTCCTCTGTTATTTATAACATGAGGTAAGTACTTTTCTTTTTCGAAAAAATTGCATTTTTTAAAATTTAATCTGATACCTGCCTCCTGTAACCTTGCAAATACTACTTCTAAATTCTGTAAATGGATTTGGGGTAGCCGGTATCGAATTGCCTGGATACGTTTTTTTTTTGTTTTAGGTTTTTAATGAGTTGCCAGTTTTCATATATTGTTTTTTGAATAAAAATGTCACCAGAGTTTTTAGTTCAGATACTTTTTCTTGTAACAATAATCCAGCCCAAGTACATATCCACCGAACCCGGGATTTCGCTTAGACAGGTAGTCTAAAGAAGTGAGATCCCACAGGGTTTTCTTTATTTTCTTCAGTGACAACTTTATTATCCATAAAATTTATAACACCTTCTGTTGCAGAATCTTTGTTATGAATTTTTGAAATATTGCACAAGTTTGTTTTCTTCTTAAAGGTAATATATCTGAAATGCATATATCTTTTCGCGTACGCCAAACTAATAAATTTTTGAATCTTTGCTTATTTCTAACTGGTTATTTGCCTGCAAAAAAACTAATTTTCTGAACATTTCACCACCGTGTAATGCTGCAAATATTTCCTTTATTCGAGGTAATGGAAACTTAATCCTCCAAAATGGTTTGATTTAATTTTATAGTCCGCACATATCCTAATTTTCTCATTAAGCATCATAACAGGAACTAAAGGCGTTTCCTACTCCGAATTGTCAACTTTTGATATAATCCTTTCCGTTTCTAATCTCTCTAGTTCGTCACTAATTGACTTTTTTCTCTACACCAGAGTCCAATTCCATTTAAATAACCACATTATTGATTTTTACAGAAATTGCCTTTGAACTGTCACTAGCGTTCATGTGAAACTTTTCAATTAAATCTAATGGATTTTCTTCATTTGGTAATGAAACTGTATTGTTAGAATGAACGCTTATCTTTTATTCTTTTTTCTTTGCACCTGCATACCTTTGCTAGGTGTCCTTTCTTCTTACATACCTTGCAATATATTCCTTGTAACAACATGTGCTAAATTTGTGACTAGTTTCACCACATGCAAAACAAGCCAGTGACTTTTCTTTCTGCCTTGATTCATCGATCAGATCTTTGCTTCTAACTTACTTTCATCCTTTTATGTATCCTTCTGCTCGTCTTGTAAAAAATTACCACTAATTCTATTTATGTGTGACTGTACTTTGTCCTAACGAAGCGTCCTTATTAATGGCTACTTTCATTACTTGTTTCAGCATTGTTTCCTGGTAACATTCATAAATTTTGTCTAAATCTTGACCTTTTTGCAACGCGTTTACAAATTTGCCTTTAATTTTTTTTTCATTTAATAATGACTCAAACTTACAATTGATTGACATATTTTTGACACAAGGAAACCATTATCTGATATTATCATTCTCCTTGTCCTAGCTAACAAATGCAGTATGTTCTTTAAACACCAATACTTTTTTTGAAAACTGTTGCTTTAACAATTTACATAGTTGCTTGAACGTTTTATTTTTTGGTTTTAATGGGTCACTTAAATCATGTAAAACTTTATACACTTTTTCTCCAATGGATAACAATACTGCAACCTTTCGCTCTTCTTTTACCTAGTTTACCAAGAAAAACCGTTCTAGTCTGTCTTTGTACAAATCTCAATCTTCTCCAAAATTATAAATAGGAGCTACATGCAAGCTTGTTCAAAATATGTTTTTTTTTGTACAGTCATTGCAACTGTTAGATCACTGCTAACTAGTTAGTCACTGCTAACGATAAATAACTCCTCTTGGTTAAATAAATATATTCTGTATAATAATATATATTTAGGACATGCAAAAGGTATAAGTGACACTTCAAAATCAATATTAAACATAATTTTGACATTCATAACAAACTTTTATTTCTAGCCTACTACACAATTAAAAAAATGGTATTGCAAGCAGCTAGCCCCATCATTCTCCCACCTTGAAACTCAACATGTTTCAACTATGAAAATCCGAAAATATAAAGTAACTCTTAAACCATAACAACCAAACAACTACCAACTAACATGAGAATCGTGATTATTTTGTTCGCATCAACTCCGTGCCAAACACAAGACAGGAAAAGAGTAACCCAATCAATTGCTGTAACACCCTATTAAATATCAAATCTTTTAGGGGGCTTTATTTTCCTTCCATATGAAGTTGTCATAGGCACGGTTACTGCTTTCGGTATTTGAGTAATATTCTTACCTTGGTCTTTGCTCTTCTTTAAAGTTGCGGATAGAACCTGTCTGGACTGTTCATACTTACTTGTCATACCAACCCCTTCAGTGGAAGTTATCTCCAACGGGTAAATCTTTTGTACTGGCCTAACTCTCCAGATGCTGTTTTTACCCGAACTACTCTTGTTATGCCGTCTTTCCCTAGGTATACATTAACTATTTTTCTCAATGGCCAATTAATCCGTTTAGTGTGTTCTAATCCAATCAATACAATATCCCCTACTTTTACATTATCGTTAACTAATTTTTTGTTTCTATACATGACCATCTCACCTAAATATTCTGTTTTAAACCTTTTCCTCAATTTTTTCCTAAGAATCTGTAAATACCTTACTCTCTTGACCACCGATATTTCAATCTTATCTAAATCATCCATTTTCCCTCTCCTAATGTCTTGAATGAACATCAGCGGTGTTATGACCCTTGGCTCACCTGCTTGTTCATATTGATACGTCAAGGGTCTTGAATTAACAGTCGCTTCACAATCGCACAATATAGTACACATTTCCTAATAATTTAAACTTCCTCGCCCTAAAGGTTTGCACAACTCCTTAACTACCCGAATTAGTCGCTCCCACCATCCTCCCCACCATGGAGATGCGGGTGGACTAAATCTCCATTCTATTTTTTGAGAGCTACACCTTTCCTCAATCTCATTACGATCCAATAGTTTCAATAAACTTAAAGTGCCTTTAAAATTGGTACCATTATCTGTACAAAATAGAGACTCTGCCTTGTAACGTTATCTTGCCTCACTACGCTGGGCATTAGTGAAACTCACTTAAAAGGATGTTTATTTTTTCTTACAAAAGTCATATAGAAGATGTTGTTTTATCCGTATTGACACAATTGACTTTTGAAGACTTCCGCACTAGCTCTGAACTCTATCTTCAGCGATTTAGAGAGACTATCACTGGAGGGCGTTAATTAAATAGGGATGGGTAGGGCGCCACTGTACTTACATAATGTGTAAAATAAGAAATATCGCTAAGAAAAATACAGGAACCTCAACAAGTATACTCTGTTGTCGAAATACAAGATTTTGTATTTTTAGATGGTACTACATTTGTCCTGAAATAAAATAAAATACATAAAATAACATTAGAGACAGCAAATTGCGCCTCAAAATAAAATCAAATAAATCAGACAGGTTTTATACATCTATGATTTCTTTCTTTTGTGTTATAGTGAATGGACACTCTACATATTAAATTTTATGCACATCTGGTAGTACTTTGGCCTAAGAGCTTCCATCAATGTAATGAACCTTGTTTAAATTAATAAAGAATATATATATATATATATATATATATATATATATATATATATATATATATATATATATATTAACTGAAAATTATTTGTGGATTATTTTGACAGATAATTATTGTTAGTTTGTGAATATTCAATTAATTTTTATATCTATTGTTGTTCCTTAAATTTCAACATGGAAATTTTGTTATAATTGAGAAGAAATGGTTAGAGCTGATCAATGGTTGTAGAAAGTTGAGTTTAAGAAGCTTTGTTATAATGATGAGGTAACTATTTTTTTACGTGTTTATCAAATGCTGGAAGTTCATGTGTGGTTTGAACTTGTTTGTTAATTGGTGCAAGCCATCAAACCTGAGGTCAATGTGGTAAGTGATATCCATCTGTGCAGCAATCATCTGTTTAACGTATAACGTCATGTATAAATCTAACATTGGTAGTTTGAACCCATGGCGCTTAAAATCTTTGTGATAATGTTTAATTATAAATTTAAATTTTCAAACTTTCCTTTTTATTAAAATTTATGCTTTATAAAATTGTATATGTAACAAAAGTTTTATGAATTTGAATTACGAATAATTCAATCATACACTTGTTTATGCACGATTACTATTTATGAAGTTAACTTTACTAATTTGAAAGATCTTATTACCAACCTATTTTTATTATATGTGAATCATTTTCTCAGTACTGAAAAGGTGACATTAAAAAATCCCTTAATTATGTTAATGACATTTATAATGCTTAATTGCTTTAGAGGCTTTTGCTATTTTATTTAAATTGCCCAAGGTTACATATCTTAGACGCAGTAAAAATTTAACAGCCTAATTCGACCATTTTTGCTTCAGTTATTAAACGTTATATCTTCCATATTTTAGTGTTATTTTTGCACATGAGTTCTTTGTACGTTAAATTTAGTGTTGCGCATGATGAGTTTCAAACAATTGGATCAATGCCTTTATGGGAACTGAATTGCGACTCGCAAGTCAACTTTAGATAAAAACTTTACCATCTTGACGTTGCTAGTTTCAAAAGCCGACTGGCCGGCTCGTAGACAACAGCCTTAACAAGCAGGTGCGTGCAAACACGCTATCGATATCACCTTGGAGATATGTTGTAGAAGTTTTACAATACAGACTGGACATTTATAACTATGCGCTTTATTTTCTATATGTTTAAAATTAAAGAAGAACAAATACTTAGGGTGTTCCAAAATTATGATACTTTGCTTTTAATTCTGTATTAATTGTTGAAGTATGATTTATATTAAACTATAAAAACAAATCCAAAAATTTTTATAGTACAATACATAATTGTTAAGCGTTAATTTAGCAGAGAAAAAACGAACTGTTACAGCCTCTTCGTGCAATAAACCTTCTTAATGATTGCATAAATGTTTCAGTTGACAATGACGTTATCAACTATAAATGTACCGCTCTATAAACGGCACACGTGAATAAAACAACATAGGCTTATTCTCCACCCTTCAAATACAACAGACCAGCTAAATCCATTACAGTCACTTGAAATGCTGAAACACATTTCACACGGTCTTCAGGTAAACCAGGTGTCTCAGTTTCAATAGCCTGAGTTCTAAAACGTTGGCAAATCACACATTTTTTCAAAACGTGGCTTACAATTTTAAGTCCTTGTGGAATCCATAGCTCTTCACAAATCTTGCACAACGTAGTAGAAACTCCTATTTGTTGTGAATTTTCGTGAACATGCTGAATTAACTTCAAAACAATGTTATGCTTGGGTAATATCAACGGACTCTGAAAACTTTGATCTTCCTGACCAGTTGTAATTCTAGTCTTGACTCTGATCAACTCATCACGTCAATAAACATTTTTCGTCTGCCTACATTTGTGTTTGCTAATATCGTCCCACTCCCTTTGTACCAGGTAATAAACACTTTTTCCACTGCAATTATTTCTTTAGCAGTTATAAATGGACAATTTACTGCTAACTTTCTACAATTATTATAAAACCTACGCATCCACGCACATACTCGTATAATTGTTGTGAACTTAGAGAACTTAGCAAACCTATCGCCTATTCCCATCTCCTCCACAACCAACATATTAAAATCAAATAGCGCTTCGGTCCGAACTTCAGAATATGCTTCTTTGGACTCTATAATATCTGCTGACAGCCAATTACTATTTGGTTCGTACAGCCAAGGTGGACCACTCCGCCAATTTCCTTCAAGCAATTTAATAAGCGAACAACCTCTCGATAATAGGTCTGCTGGATTCAACAATCCAAGGACATGCCTCCACTGTTTTACATGAGTTCTATTTCTAATCTCTTTAATTCTATTTCCTACAAAACAATTCCATGTTTGTTTGTTTGTTATCCAACACAACACCATCATGGAATCACATCAAAATATAACTTTAAATACCCCCATCACAGCTAGAGCGTGCCTAACAGTCTCACATAACCTTACTGCCACACAAACTCCCAGTAGTTCGAGCCTAGGAATGGTGCATTTTTTCATAGGCATAATTCTAGATTTGGCCGCAATTAATCAGACAAACATATTATCAAAATAATCCTCAGGTCTTAGGAAAATGCAAGATGCATATGCATCAGCACTCGCATCACAAAAAACATGCATAGTCGTATTAGTTTGCATCATGTCACACAGCATCCCTCAGGGAATCTTAAAATCTCGCAAACAGCTATAGGTTTTCCTCCAACTACTAAACTTTACTCTTAAATCTTCTGGCAATTTATCATCCCAGGAAATTTTTCATTTCCATACTTCCTGAAGTAGTAACTTTGGTACCACAAATGCTGGACATAAAAATCCCAACGGATCAAATATTTTACTAATAATAGATAACAAAACCCTTTTCGTTAAATCCCCTTCCATCAAATCTGGCACAACTACTGACAGAACGTCATCCCTAATGTTCCATTGTATTCCAAGCACTGACCGCTCCTCCTCCACTTCCATCGCAGTATAAGCCCATTTGCATAACTCCAAACCAGCATCTGCCAATATATTTCGAGAATATTGTATAAACAAATTGATTTCGTCAAGCGTACACTTACTTGAAATACAATCATCAACATAGAATGACCCTTTCAGCTTGTTCATAACTCCCGGACCGTATTCCTCAGAGTATTTCTCCAAACCAAGATGATGCTAAAGCGTCGCATTTAACAAAAACGGACTAGACATCACACCAAACACAACATGACAATGTCGAGAAGTTCTTAATTCACTAGTGCTCTTATTCTTCCATCATAAAAACTGCAGAAAATCCCGATCTTGTTCTCTGACAAGAATCTGTAAAAACGCTTGTTTGATGTCCCCACAAACTCCATATTTTCCTTCTCTGAACCTAATCAAGATTGCCAGAATATTCTGCAACAAATTGAATCCTTTACTAAAACAATCGTTCAGAGAAGAACCATCCAACGTTCGTGAAGAGGCGTCAAAACTGGCCATATCTTCGTAGTCGTAGAATTCTTTTTTATTATGGGTCTATGAGGAAAGTAATAACCAACCGATTCACCCTTAACTTCAAATACTTCCTCAATTATGTTATCCTTTAACCAAGTACATATGCCTCGTAAATATTTTGTTTCTTCAACTTCCTCGTTATAATTTCCAACCTACTTAAAGCTATTCCCTCATTCGTGGTCTACTTGTTCATTGCATTTGCTAATAATAAGATCTTGTATACCAATATCCTTTGTGATTCCCAAATATTTTGTAAATTTCAATACTAAATCAGCGACTCGGCTCCTTTTAGCTCCCAATAGGCACCATCCTAATTGGGTCTCAATGGCCGACAACCCACATTTTAAAAACTCTACCTTCCCAGTCAATAATTTACCTATATGATCTGTTCCTAACAAAATTTGTATAGGTAATTCTTCATAAACATCTGAATACACGATGCCCCTTTTTTTTAGCTCTTTCAAAATTTTAAAATCTGTCAATTTCGGTATATTTCCACAAATTTTATCAGTATCCACAGCGGAAATATTAAAATAAACATTCGTATTTATATTTTTCAACTGCAATGAATACCTTTTGTGTATCACATTGGGTGTCACTATCCCACCAAACAACCCATGTTTTAAATGTTCTATACCCTCTTTATCACACTGATCGATAATGTATCCACCGCTTTCAAAAACTGCTCCATTGTGGCTTTAGCAATAGTAAACTTCTCTCTGTATTCTTCAACTTGAGTATACTCATGCTCTATTTCCTTTTCATCACCATCTTCTAACAAAACATTCATCATTTCGGCATCTTGGCATGATAACCGACTCCATTTATCCTCTAGGATGCTAAACTTAATAACGGCCTCTTTACGATCACCACTATTAATACTATCCAATAAGTTATTCGTGGCATTTGTAAGGAATTGCCCCAGAACAGCACGTTCTGAACATAAAACAGATCTCTTACTTTTTGAATTTGATTCACTCATACTTTCTTACGTTCTTCAGAAATTAGTCCTGTCACGGTCGCCATTAATGTTAGATCACTGCTAACAATAAATCAACTCCTCTTGGTTAAATAAATATATTCTGTATAATAATATAAATTTAGGACATGCAAAAGGTATAAGTGACACTTCAAAATCAATATTAAACATAATTTTGACATTCATAACAAACTTTTATTTCTAGCCTACTACACAATAATTTAAAAAATGGTATTGCAAACAGCTAGCCCCAACAGCAACAACTTTTATGCCAGTTTCTTTTGTACTCATGGTCATTATAATACACAGTGCATATAAAATAACCAACAGGAAACAATACAAATACATCTTTTTTATTTAGAACAACACCTATTAGGGCATGACATCGATCTATCTATATTATGGCAAAAAAGCTGTGTTTTATTAACTAACCTGATATATTAGTATACAATTATGAATAATCTAAATACATTACATTTTCCATTAAACTAATTTGTTAACTTTGATTTTATAGGCTGAACAAGTTAAAACTGTGTTATTGAAAAGTCACGATTTTACTGGACTTGGTTTTAATATTTACGGAAATATGAGAGATGGCATATTTATTAAAGACATCTTACACAGAGGTCCGGCGTCTGAATCAGGAATGCTTAATACAGGTAAGTTTTACTCATATATTCAAAACCCTTGTACTATATAACCTATTATTTAGGCGATCGAATAAAGAGCGTAACAATTAATTTTGACCACATCGTTTATGAAGATGCTTTGACCATTTTAAGTTATGCTAGTCCGTATGAAGTCACTTTGGAAGCTAGAAATGGGAAAATCCTCACTACTAATCATCAACCTCTTAATTCTAATAAAACAGTTCAATTGGGACATCCAGTATATAGAAGTTCCTCAAGTGCTGATTTAACACAGGTAATGTTTAAAAAGTCTATAGTTCCTGCTTGGTAGCAAAATATTTAAGTACAGTAATTTTAAGGCTTCGATAGAATGGACTGGAATATTCCAAATCATTATATTCATTAATAAAATATCCCTTACATGTTTAAAAATGTATTTGTTTAAGAGGGAATAGATTTTTCTGAATCAAGAGAATGTAAATTGGAGAATTACTAATTAAATTTTCAATATCTTCAAAGTATCTCAGAGTTTTTAATTTCGTTCATTACCCTGATTTTGTTTCTTATCTTTAAATTTATAGTAAGGGCATATACAGGGTGTCTCACAATGAACTTTCATCAAAGGTATCTCAAAGAGTATAAAAACTAGAAAACTGAAATCTTGCTTGCAGAGGTTATCAAACAAAGCAAGTTCTTACAATTTAAAGTTCATAATTACAACTCCGCAAGCGCGATCTACTAGACACCACGGCAGTTGGTAGCGCTAATCTTTATACAGATTTTGGCGTGCCCATCTGTCAATGACGTCACACAATGCACAAATTAAATGCGCAATTGACGGAAAATATATATTAAATTCGCAAACAGTTATGACAATAAGGTACTCACATAAAAAGGTCCAGATTCCCACGAAGTACGCCAGCGTCCTTCAAGATGGCTGGACTAGATCTCAGGGCTCCAATTCGTTCCCCGGGTCGTGGGCTGCTCCAAGGTCGTATCCAAATTCCTATACGTAGCGGAACGATAAGGAACAGGTTTATCAGGTAAAGACAAATAATCAGAGGCAAAGGAATCTACATAATAAGATAAAGATACGATACCAAGCACAACAACTGCACTCCTCGAAGTTCCAAGGCAAACAGCCACGTTACAGAGTCCACCGGAAAAAAACCCACTCTTTTGTCCTTTCACGCGTCGGCGCGAAATTATTCGCCCAACCCACTTTTGACGTGACGGAAATACGCGCACTGAGTCTTTTGAATTTAAGGCGCGAAAACACCTGCACATCAAAGCTAAAACTAAAGAAATGTTTAGTGCCAATTTGGCACGTAACAAAGTCCAGCTAAGATATTCCCAACTACGTGAAACTTCCGATTATACCGGGAATAGGGTTCAACTTCGATATTTTAAATAGCACACCCTATATATTATTACATATTTGAATAGTACGTGAGCAAAGAATTAATTTGATGTAAGAGTTTATATAACTATCTTCAATTGTTTTGCCCCCAGGAAATTTTTTATTTTAAAAAGAGTGTACTTTGGAAGATCCTTACCTGATTACCTGAAACTCATTGCTGCAGCAAGAAACTCTTGTTTGTGGGCGCCTTATTAGAAAATTAAAAGTTCTATCTACGTGAAACTATTAAATTATAAATTCAAACAAGTGGCGAGTTCAATCCGCAGTATAAAAACAGTGAAAATATTCTTACAAGACAGTAACTAAATGGGCCCAAGGCCAATACTCATAAACAGAATAAAAGGGTAATTCACTCAAAATACATTGACATTGTGGTGTTGTTTTTAAAAGAAAATATTAGTGACAGGGAAATATAACAACACACCTTGCCGGCTAACTGCTGGGGTTCGTTGGAGAGCACTATAGGCATGGGTTTATGTATGAATATAATTAGGGCTACTTAGGGGCAAAAAATTTAATGAGAATATAAATCTCAAACGAATAACTTGACTAAATCGGAAATGTTTTGGGCACCACCTGTTTTGGTAATAGACGCAGTGACACATTCAACTGGAAACAGGAAAATTAAGTGTAAATCAAGCGTATGTAAAAGATATCAATTATTATAAATAAAGTAGTCGAGAGGTTAATTTTTAGCGTATCGCATATAATGTCATTTCAAATAATATTGAATACAAGCTCTCATGCTCGAGTAATTCAAATAAATAAATATGTAAATCATAAAAAGTGATTATTATAAACTTCAAGAGTATGCGACGATCAACGCAGTTACCATGGTTACCTCGTTGTTACAAACAAAACATAAACGTTTACGTATATGTGGATTTCAGTAGTTAAAAATTATGGTAACAATAATTTAAGCAATAGAGTAGATTAATACATTTCCAGCTGATAATAATATTAGGTACGCTATTTTAATCTTGTAAATATTTAAATATAACATCCAAGAACTTCAATAAGATTACTAGCAACATAATTGGGAATTAGATGTCTCAAGTACTAGTGAGTACCAGGATAAAATAATTTTCCAATATATCGTTTATACACACAAATACATGTTATAGGAATCTACCAACACCTGATTCTTCTGACAGGCTGATAGTAGCATCCAAACAAACTAAATAAAATAAGGAAAGAGATATACAACCTTGTTATCCGTTAGCTTCGTATGCTGAACACGACCCTCGACGGTGTATAACAGATGTGCATCCGGGCGTGTTATGTTACAATACAGATGACCAGGGTTTCCAAGATCGACAGTAAGTGTTTGAAAATAGATTCAAAACTTGTTTTACCAGGTGACAATATGGGAATGTTACTTCCGCAATATTTGTTGTGCTGTATCAAATCTCCTGTCCAGATTTATCTGGGCTTCCAAACTTCTAAGTTCCAAACTTCAAAAATTTCAAACTCCCAAAAGTTTCCTAAGATAACCAATACAAAGGGAATTACTATAGAGCAAGATAAACGTATAATAAGATATTTTACTAAATACTTACCCCCGTAATAGGGGAACACTATAAATAAGTACTCGCAGGTACTTGATGAGATAAATGTGGTTTATTAGCCACGAGTGCTCACGGCACCATCAAATCCCAAAAATGAATATCAATTCACCTTATGTGAACTAGTTTGAAAGATAGCGCGTCCGCTCTTATCAAACCTTCACGTGTTTAACAACTATATAACTGTTAATCAATATTCAAAATTAAATTTATACTGGGAGATACGGAATTGTAGGTCGATATAATAAGATATTAAAGAGTTAAATAAAAGGAGCATTGTAAATGCTACAACATAAACAATTTAATTAATATCGCGATACTCGCAAAACTGTGCAGCTTCAAGTAAGTACACCTATCTCAATCCACACTCCAGACGACACTGCTTGTCACTCACATTCGCTTAGCACACCCCACTCCTTCTAGCCGCATCAGATAACGCTTAGAATCTTGCACTCTTAAGACTAACACAACAATGCACTAAACATATAATACTTAAAATTAAATTAATGAAGGCCTGTTGCCTTAACCCTCTATTAAGTTCAACTAGAACTAGGGCGTAGTTAATACTAGATTGGGTGCAAGGTGCCCCAGAATAAGGCTCCCTAAAAGGCTTTAAATTAAACACATTATGGGGTCACAGACAACGGCCATCTGCATCGTCCCGTAATACATATGAATTGGGACCCTTCATTTCGACCACTGTAGCTGGTCAGGAATACAAAAGATCTTCGACTGAAGACTGAGGATGAGTATGGATTAACACCCTGTCTTCTGGTTTAAATTCTGTAATCCTTTTATCCCTGTCATGATGATACTTGCGTTTTCAGCCCTTGATTGCAACTTATTATGGGCTAAAACCCATGTTTCTTGTGTATTTTTCATAATAACTGAATTTTCCGAAAAAGGCATAGATCTCCAAAAGGAATTTTCTATGATCTTACCAAAATGTAACTCTCAGGGACTGAACCGGGTTGAACTATGAACGACCCGATTTAAATAATACTCCACTTTATCTAAAACAATGGCCCATTTAGTATAAACCGCGTGACACAATGATCTCAGCAGTCTCCTCACTTCCCTGTTAACCCACTCCGTTTGTTTTCCTTGAGGATAATACCCTGATGTATGGGATACTTTAATACTATTAGCCTGTAATGCCACCCCCCATTTCAAACTCTAAACTGGCTCCCATTGTCTGACAAGATCAGTTCCTGTTTCCCCATATTTTTGAAATATTTGTTTTCTAAACAGCGAAGTATACTTGCCATATTACCCTGCCGCACCGGATATAACGACACATACTTGCTAAAAGCGTCCACTAAAAACTGAGCAACTCCTGACCTCGACACCGGCAAGGGATACATTAGGTCAAGGCAGACAATTTTATTTGGCCCATCAGGTGCAACACTGTGATAATCTCCCCAACAATGGGGCGAAATTTTGGACTTTTGACAAAGTTCGCACCCCAAATGTTTGGTCAACATTGACACAATATCATCTTCTCGCAATGTTTTCCCTAAAAACACGCATCCTTACCATTTTTAGAAAATAATCTGCTTTCGAGCTGAGCTTGTAACACCCAAATTTGATTTTATAAAAAAGGTTTCGTTCTTCCTCTATACCTCAATATCCTTCCAAAAATAACCTCTTAAATTCAGCAAAATTTTCTACCTTACTTTCTTTTAAGACCCCCCCCATCTTGGGCTGACCCACGCAAGCAATTCACCACAAAGGATATCTTCCGATCTTCAGAAACAGCCGCTTCCTTGATATAGTCCCGCGCAACCATTATGATCCACTACTACAGTTGGCAACACATACTAATCACGTACACAATATTGCACAACAAGATATTACATCATAATTGCGTCTCAAATTGTATCACATACCAAAAATGTCTACAGTGATACAAGATGCACCTTAAAAAAGATAAAAAACACTCACCAAAAATGTGGAACGCTTCACGACTTTGCGGTTATCCTTGCGCAGGGGCCATACTCATTTCCATGGATCTCGGCGTTGTTGGACGTGGGTTTGGTTAGCCATCGTTGAAATCAGATTTTCTGTCTTCCCTCTTCTTTGTTCGTAGGTAGGACGGAACGAAAAAAGTGAAGGCAACGATAGACGATAGAGGTAAAGGGAAACCTACATTCTGAAAAAGAAAAGACAAAGGGGCGACACAGGTAAACGTCACTGTTCGACGTCTTGTTGGCTAATAATAATGTCCGGTCGTGTCGGAAACCTCGCACTTACTTCATCACTCCACGTCTGCGCATTCCCTTGCGCCGATGCAACTGTCCGAAGTGACGGAAATGAACAAGTTTATTTTTTAAAATATTGGCGCGAATTCAATCACATATTTAAAACTGTAAAATGCCAATTTTGGCATGTAACAATTGCGACAAAGCCATAAAAGAAAAAAAATCTTAAAAAAAGAAAATGACTGTTAGCACGGTAATAGCTTAAAATCTAAATCCTAACTAACCTACATAAACCCTAACTTAAATTCTAGAAAATGTTTATTTTAGGTGTTACCTGGTTTTTTCAACCGATAATACGTCTTACGATTTACAAGGAAACGGAATGTGTACCCCCATTGTTTATGAACTACATTTATAAATGCACACACGAGTCTTTAATGTGGCGCAGTTATAATCGACAAATTTGTCGGAAAGTACGAAACACTACTAAAACTAGAACAAATGCGATAAATCGCCCAACATATATACTATAACTAAAGCTAACATTACAGTTTTCTAAGTGCATACGCACAAGAGCGTTGCATCTAAACTGTTTTTTCTTTGGCAAGAAAATGCCCAAATTTCAAAATGTCCAAAAGAGGAAGTTACTATGCACTTTAGCAAATTTATATGTACTGGTATTCTGGTTTAATAAACAATACACATCAAAACTTGTTTATGACATGGTTGTGAATTAACAAATTTACCAACAGTACCATCTTACTAATTTCTTACATTACTAACCTAACAAATTACATGGCTACCATCAGGTTAGCTTCTCCACTCGATATTCAAAAAATAATTCCTACGTCTGATCATAAATACCAAACATTAAGAAAACAAAAAAGATAAGGCAAAATCTTAAGTTATTATCAAAGATAATAGGTAAGATAAAGATATTAAGATAAAACTAGATAACAATAGATGGATCCAAAACGTCCCAGCACGCTAAGGCACGCTACGACTACATACATTAAAGATATAGCGTATAATTCCCCAGCTCACCAAGCCGTTTTGTCATCCGTCCCAAAGATACAATATAGAGTGGTTCTTTGAAGCCGTTATATAGGAAAAATACTTGTACCCCCTAAAAGAGAGCGACCTGTGAGGCAGGCCCGTTTATAAAAAAACGGTACGAGGGACCGAAAAAAGGCATGTGGGTGCATTCCTGCACCCGGCGTTGATCGATATCGATAAGATATCCACAGGTTTATATATCAACATATATAAATTCTTACACTCACACATTCACACACTCATACATACATGCACTGTTAGCGGCCACATGCGCTGACAGCGGCACTGCATGACCTCACGAAAGATTCCTAGAGACGTGTTCCGGGTGTCTGTGAAAACCCCCCGCGCAACCACACGGTGACTAACGGAAATGAAAAGGCAGTAGAAATAGGAAAGGTAAAAAGAGAGAGGTAGATATTTTGGAATGCATAAGAGGCACTTCCAGGTAGAAGAGAATAGAGGAAGGGCTCACATTGAGCAAAATAGACAGAAAAGGTGGATAGAAAAGCACTACTCAACCAGCCAATGTGGTCAGTAGCCCGGAGTGAGGGAAAACTCACTTTTATGTGGTAGACGGGTGTTCCGGGACAAGAACAGGTCTACCGAATGAAAGATACAGCGGAAACGGAGACAGCAGGATAAGAAAAGTAGAGTTTTTAGACAAGCGTCCGAGAGAAGGTAGAGAGGTGTCCCATGTTAAGTGCAGATCGGTCTGAAAGACCTCCTGCTATATTAATCAGACAAGTTAAAATACATCATTAGTTACAAAATTACTAGACTCTTAATAGTACAATCATTTACCTAACAAGTGCATCCACTGCGATAAGAAAATCAGACAAAAGTTAAAACAACAACTTAAAAGTATCACTACAGATATCTTCACACAAAAAACCACTGCTTTAAGGTAATTTTTAAAAACGGTAACGCCATAAACACACAAGAAAGCCTAACTATGAGCAGTTAAATACAAACACACTGTCCCAATATGCTATAACAATCGAGAATTCGATAAGATATCAATAAAAAGCGATAGCACCTCACCACGAAGTTCAATAAAAAACAACGAAAAATGCTTATATGTTATGATGACTTAGTAGAAGGAGAAACAAACAAATGATATAGGATAATGTGGGCGACTGCAACAATCCAGAAGAAAAACGCATGGAATAGAAACTCCTAGTTTTTTGCAACTGCGAATATGAACTATTTCTTACAAAGACATAGTCCGCGGCTCCTATGGGAGTCCAAAGAAAAAAGCATCCACTCAACATCGGCTAAAACCAATTGTAAAAATTCAATGAGTTATTGCAACCAAAGTTACGACAATCACCATGAAATTAAACAATGTAAGGTAAATACTGAAAACAAAATATGGTGTAGAAAAGGTGCTAGGATTAATTAAATGAAGTGACAAAGTTATATTAGATAATCTAGATAATAAACAGGCGTGACTAGCAATTAATTCAAGGGAAAGTTAACGGGTAGCAAAAAGATAGCTAATTTAAGGTAAATAAGCCAAACGTGTAGAAGGTAAGTGCTGTATAAGAAAAGAAATGGCTAAATAAAGCTAACTAATTCATAGCAGGAACAAAAACATTAGGTAAACCGTTAAAGAAATGAAACGTGAAAATTATTAATCAGCATTCGGATCAGCAGAGAATGGTTTAAGATCTTTAATATGCCACCTTCCCTGGCGTTTTCCATCAATGTCTTGAAGTTCATAGATAAGTGGAATAACAACACGAGTGTCCTTATATAAAATGAATTTAGGGGTAAATTTTGAAGAGAATTTTTTCGTAGTATCAGATAAGACATATTTCTTTTTCCAGACATGTTCACCTAAAACAAAGTAAATATCTCGTTTTTGCAGATTAAAGCGATCCTTACTCTTTTCGTAAGCTTTTAACAAATTTTTTCTAACGTCGTTAAAGATAGAAGGTAATGATTGTTGGTCTTTGTCCCAGCGTACTTTTTCGTCAAATTCGATTACGTTAGTATCGTTAGGAACTGAACCATAATAACTACCATCGATTGGAGTATATCTCCCAAAAACAAGAAAAGATGGAGTAAATTGGGTTGCTTTGTGTTTAGAAGTACGAAAAGCTGTAGAGGTTCGTCTTTTTTCTAAAAGAAACAACTATAGATGTTTTACTTTATTACTGTGAAAATTTTAAACGTTCAAAAGTGGAAAAGGATTACATATATCCCTAATTCATTATTTTTCATACAAATTCAATACTGTACAGTAGCTTCCCTCTGCCCGACTACTTACTCCACAACCATCGTTTTTCATTCGCCTCTTCTCGTTTTTCGAACGTACCCGAATCGTCTTGGTGTATTGCACATACAATTCATAATTCTGCGGAAAAAGAGCACTGAAAATGCCGCACTACATCACCCCCCCATATTAAAATAGTTCTGTGCCCTACAAATACATTTTAATATAATCAGCGAAAAGGAAACATTTGCAATGGTTGAGCTTAAAAACTAACAAAATTCTCTCCCGGACCTTACCTAATACAACCATCGTACAAAAATATACTAAGCTAATTTTGGTTAATATACAATGCCCTAATTACTATATTTATCTTTCTGCAATTCTGATGGCCCCGAAAGCGTAATCCGATCACAGAATAACTTTAAATTTTGTATATTATGGATACCCTATACAATTCCATCTTGATACACCAACTCATAGGAATTTGCATCCACTATTCTTTTAACTAAAAGGGGTCCTTCATAAATCAAAAAGAATTTAGACGTTTTTGCTTACAAGGCTGATGACAGAAAATGGGTACGCACTAATACTTTATCTCCCACATTAAAGATAATAGGAGTTCGTCCTTGTTCATATTTAGTTTTTTTCCGATCTGCTTTTGATAGTACTCTGTCACGAGCTAAATGTAAAATTTGCTGACGAC
This sequence comes from Platerodrilus igneus, assembly GCA_036346225.1. Lineage (NCBI taxonomy): Eukaryota > Metazoa > Arthropoda > Insecta > Coleoptera > Lycidae > Platerodrilus > Platerodrilus igneus. The sequence continues at coordinate 9,081,843 of JARFIW010001480.1, read as the reverse complement.
TCAGCAGGGGTTCTGTCCACTCGGGATACTTAATCAAAGTGTGAATTTCATCATTGCTAGTGGTCCCTAATTGCAATACAATTGGAGAAAACCCCGTAGTCTCATGCACTGCTTTATTAATAAAATCCTCAACCGTACTTAGATAGCAAGCCCATTTGGTATGCTTGTCATAACAGAATGAGCACAGTAGGTGCCCAATCTCTCTATTCACTCTTTCCGTTTTATTCCCTTCCGGAAAATAAACAGACGTAAACTTTATTTTTATTTGAAGTTTTGTCAACTCCTGCTCCCACAATTTAGATGTAAATTGACTCCCGTTATCAGATAAAATCGCCTTGGGTGTCTGAATCACTTTAAAATAATCATTGGTTAACTTATTTAAAATAGTACGAGCAGTTGCCCTTTTTAACGCGTACAATTTAATATATCGGGTAAATCCATCAACTACTGCCAATAAATATGCAACATCCCCCCCTTGAAACAGGAAGTGATCCCATTATATCCAGGCATACTAAATCTCCTGGGTTTTCCGAAACAACCGTATTCACTGTACCAACTGAAGTTTTACTGATTTTTGTCTTTTGACATAATTCACATGACCGAATAATTTGACGTATGTGACGATACATGCCAGGCCACCAAAATAATATCCTCATACGAGCATATACCTTTTTATATCCGAAGTGTCCTGCATCTACATGCTGTTGGATTACCAACCCTTGAATTTGATTGCGTGGTACGCATAATTTCCAACCTGGTGTCTCAAAGCTTTCTTTTCTAAAAAGAATACCCTGAAAACATTGATACCAATTATTTTTATTGGTACTTTCTTCTGATTCTAGTTTTTGAAGTAGTTTATTTGTCCAGCCTTCTTTCTCTTGATCTACTTTCAAGGTCTGTAAATTACTTCAAAGCTCCTTGACTTCCTTTGTTAGTTGGACAATTTACATTTCAAGTGTGGTACCGTTACAATTTGGCATAGATTCATTTTGTCCACCCATGCTGACACGTGATAGAGTATCGGCAAGAATATTATCCTTGCCCTGGCAATGAACGTTCTTGAATTTAAACTCCTGTGCGTATAATGCCCAGCGGGCTAATCTAGCAGTAGTTAATTTCATGGTTAAAAGGAAAGTCAAGGCCTTATGATCAGTAATTACTGTTAATTTTTGTCCAAGGAGAAGGGTACGCCACTGCTTAAGGGCGTAGATGAATGCCAACGTTTCCTTCTCGGTGACATTATAATTTAACTCAGGGCCATGCAATACCCTACTTGTGAACGCAATTATTTGTTTATCACCCTCCTTATTCTTCTGAAAAAGAATTGCTCCAAGGGCACGATCAAAGCTATCTGATTGTAAATAAAATTCCTTAGTAAAATTTGGGTGTGCCACTAGCGTTAATTTTAAAAATGCCTCCTTAATCTTCCTATATGCACTCTGTATTCCATTTCCAGGGATTGCCTTTCTTTAATAATTTTATTAAAGGACACGTCAACTCTGCAAACTTCTCGCAGAATCTTCGCTCATAATTCACGAACCCTAAGAAGCGTCTCAATTCCTTTATGTTTCGTGGAGGTGGAAAATCTTGCACATATTCTACTCGGGTCGGATCCACACTTATTCCAGCTTTGGAAATAACGTGGCCCAAAAATTTCGTTTCAACCGCACCAAAATTACATTTACGAAGCTTCAAGGTGAGATTATAACTCTCAAATATTTCAAAAATTTTCTTTAAGTGCATCAAATGTTCGGCAGAGGAGGATGAGAATATTAAAATGTCGTCGACGTACATTACTACAAAATCTTCAAACTCGACACCCAGTATGGTGTTTAAACAACGCATAAAACTCGCCACTGACGTTGAAAGTCCAAAAAGCAAAACGTTAAAACAATAGGTTTGATTCTCATAGAGAAAACCCGTATATTTACGGTCTTTTTTCTTTATTGGAATTTGCCAATAAGAAGCAGTCCAACGTAGATATAATAAGATCTCTTTTGAACTTCATAAGTAATTCCTCGGGCGGGGGTGGTATAATTCGATCACCCTCCATCCTTGCATTTAGGAATCGTGCATTGAGGCAGACGCGGGGAGTTTTATCTTTTTTAATTACTGTTACTAGTGGAGACACATATTCCATCCTGCACTGGGATATTATTCCGTTTTCGAGCATAAACTGAATTTGTTTTTTGACATCCTCCCTATACGCTATAGGTATAGGATAAGGTTTCTTAAAGAAAGGCGTTTTATCTTTCATAATTATACTGTGTTCATACCGATTTGTTCTACCAGGCGTTTCTGAAAAGACCTTACTATAGGAATGCAACAATTGGAACAAGTTTTATTTGTCGTGTTCATTAAATGTTTCAGCAGCATATGCCGCAGTTTTAATTTCAGCATCTGAATATTGATGCTTTGGCAGACTCTTTGTACTAACAATCAAGTTAATGGATAATAACTTATTGACAGCATTCTCACTACAAAATTTTAATTTTGTTGGAGGTTCAGGAATTTTTACACACTTCCTGCCGTAATCAATTTTCACCTTGTTTTGTACTAACCAATCGCTACCAATAATGACACTACGATTCAATTTTGGCACGATTATACATGGAATGTCAAATTCATGGCCGCTGAAAACTACAGGCAGTAGAATTTGCTCTTTTATTTTACTTAATTTCCCGCCAATTGCAGCAGAGATAGATAAGTTACTGACTGGAAATACTGGACATTGAACTTGTAAAGTCTTCAAATATTGTTCAGAAATAGCGGATATCTGACTACCAGTATCCACTAGGATATCAATGGTTCTACCCTGAATTATTCCCTCAACTACTGGGGAGACATTTTCCGGCTTTGTGGATTCCTCCTCCGGTTCACTTAAAAATTCATTAGGCTCGATATTAAATGTGTCTAATAATCTAATTTGTCTCCTATCACTATCACTTTTATTAGTATTGTTTTCGCTTTCCTGCGTCCTTGTAATTGCATTGTGCCTAACATCATTGGTGTTATTTTCCCTCCAGTTTTCACGCCTACCTTGATTATGATACCCCCAATTTCTATTGCCCGATCCTGTCTCTACATCACCCCATCCTCGACCATTATTACCTGCCCCCAATTCTCTTTTATAGGAATTTTGTATGGGCCGCTGACTTTTATTAGTTTCATATGTTTTATCAATTTTTCTTAGAAACAATTCTAGTTGATCGATTGTTTCAATACCCTGTACCCCGCTGGATATCCTCATCAAAATGCTTCGATAACCATTCAATTAGCGTTTCGGGCTGGATTTTGTCAGACAAAAATTCAGCTTCCGCCGCTAATTTTAATATATAATCGGCTCTATTACCAGATTGAAACTGTCCGTATTTTATTTTATAATACAGTTCGCGTTCTTCGTCCCTACTCCAATAACGTTGTTTAAATTGTTTTTCAAATATTTCAAATTTTATAAATGAACTCTCCTTAACTTGTGCCCATTTTACCGCAGAGAATCGCAAACAACCCATAACTAGATTTACTTTTGCCACTTCAGGAACCATAGCTTCTTCAAACAATTTCTTAGCCTTCCGTAAAAATTGTACGGGGTGCAACTTCCCATGTGGTTGGTAGATCAATTCTGACCCCCCAACTCAACCTTAATGTTAGAAATTACATCAGTAGGAAGTAATTGTATATTCACAGGTGGCTTATTTTCAATATTTTCGCGTACAGATTCCGCCAGTTGTGAAATAGATGACTGCATTTTTACCATCGTATGAGATAAATTAAGCATCATTAATTGCAATTCGGGTAAAGCTCCCTGTGATTCATCAGATTCCTCCATGTTTGTTCCAAAAGACTAATTAATATAATCTTAATCTCTTACCTAGTGATATATCACTTATAAAATTAATTCTAATTTAGATCGATTGTTAGATTATAGGTTATGGTCAGTTAACAATTTTTTTTTTCAACAATTTCTTAAAAGTAATAAACCTTCTTGCATTATCAAACATTGCCCAATTTTTAAAACTAATACGTGGTGCACCAATGTAGAAGTTCGTCTTTTTTCTAAAAGAAACAACTATAGATGTTTTACTTTATTACTGTGAAAATTTTAAACGTTCAAAAGTGGAAAAGGATTACATATACCCCTGATTTATTATTTTTCATACAAATTCAATACTGTACAGCAGCTTCCCTCTGCCTGACTACTTATTCCACAACCATCGTCTTTCATTCGCCTCTTCTCGTTTTTCGAACGTACCCGAATCGTCTTGGTGTATTGCGCATACAATTCATAATTCCGCGGGAAAGGAGCACTGAAAATGCCGCACTACAAAGCTTGAGCAATCTTAAAGATATTTTCATCCCACTTAGTGTGGTCTGAATCGATATATGAGGAGATGGCAGTAGTTAAGACTCGATTTACTCTTTCGGTAGGGTTTATCTGGGGATGGTATTATGTGTTAAACCAAATTTTTTGTACTTAACTCTTGACAAAATTTTGAAAATCTTTCGAGATAAATTGCGCTCCTTTATCGCATAGGATAATTTGTGGGACACCAAAGATAAGAAATACGTTTTGTTCTAGGAATTTAATTATGGCGGCAGATGTGGTTTTACGTAACGGTTGTACCATAACAAATTTAGAAAACCAATCGGTGACAACTAAAAGATATTGGTTACCTTTTTTTGGATCAGGGAAGAAGTCCTAATAAGTCAAGCGATATTAATTGAAAGGGATAAGATACACGTTATAGGCGTCACTGTTACACTTGGCAATACTGATATGGTCCACGTTTCACAATATTGCGCAATAGTTTATATTATGACATGATTACGTGGCAAATTGTATCACATAACAAACACGTTTACAATGATACAATTCTTATTTTTAAATTTAAATAAAGCAAAGTACTTACTTAAAACGCGCCTTGCAGTTAATCTCAGGGCATCTCGTCTCCGGGTGGGTCGCGTCACGCCATTGTTGAATCCAAATTTATTCCGTCTATCCTCTTTCGTCGTTCATAGCGGTACGATAGGAGCAACCAGGTATGGAACGATAAGGAGGAACGTACATCCTAAAAAGGAAAGAGAAAAGACAGACACGTAACACAGGTAGCTGCTACCAGCTTGACGTCTCGTGGCTATTAATGTCGCGTCATACCGTGCACTTGCCCACTCACTCCGTGCCTGCGCATCCTTTGCGCCGATGCAACTGTCCAGAACGGCGGAAGTTAACAAGTTTATTTGAAATAATGGCAGGAATTTACTCACAAATTTAGAAGTGTACATTTACAAATTTGGAATGTAACAATATTTCATAATAGGAGTAGCTACACCATAAATATTTTTTATTTTATTTTTATTCATTTACGGCAATGCCATTCTACAAAGATTAGTTAAAAAATGTGAAATTTCCTATAAGAATAACTAAATTTATTATTTTATAAATTTTTTAATGACTTTTTAAAAGATTGAATGGAAGAATCAAACAACTCCAACCTAAATTCGTAGGTGTTTGCTAACTTCATAATACGAGTGATAGGTTCATTTTGACCATAATTTATGCAATGAAAAGTTATACTAAAAACTTCAGAGTTCCTAGTTCTTTTCCCTGCAACATTTAGTTTAACTAACTGCACTAATGTGGAATCATTGATTCTACCATTCAAAATCTTATGTAAAAAACACAAATCTGCATTCACTCTACGACTTTCTAAAGAAGTCAAATTAAGAATTTTTAAAGTCTCACAATAATTATATGTATCGTAATTAAAACCTAGCTGATATCCACAATGTCGTACAAATTTACGATGAACAGATTCTATCTATTCTATATATAAACTATATCTAGGACACCAGATAATAGAATTGTATTCTAAAGTAGATCTAACTAGCGAGCAATATAGCAGTTTAACTGAAAATACAGAAAATAATTTGATAGTTCTCCTATAAAACCTAAAGTTTTTAAAGATTTTGAAGTAATTTCATTAATATGAGTATTAAATGTTAGTTTTGGATCTAGTACAACACCTAAATCCTTAATACTAGGTTTCCTTACTAAAGATACATCATTAATTTTATATGGGAAAATAATAACATTATAGTTTCTCGAAAAAGTGATTTTGCTACATTTGTTAATATTCAGGCTTAAAGAATTTTTGTTGCACCATTGAGTTAAATATTGTATGTCCATTTATAATGTTTTTGTATCTTTGATGTTACTAATAGTTCTAAACATTTTTAAATCATCTGCAAAAAGTAATATTTCATTATATTTAATCACTTCTTATGTCATTGACAAAAAGGTTAAATAATAGAGGACCAATATGATAGCCCTGCGGTACCCCCGAGGTCACTGTTATTGAATTCGGAATTGAATTACCACATTTCACATATTGGGTTCTTCCAATAAGGTAGCTGTTTATCCATTTCAAAATATTGCCTTGCATTCCCAGTGCTTGCAATTTAGCTAATAATATTGAGTGATTAACCCTATCAAAAGCATTAGCAAAATCTGTGTATATGGAGTCCACTTGTACTCGATTCTCCAAAGCCATAAAGATATAACGTGTGTACAATAAAAGATTAGTATAAGTAGATTTGCCTTGTGAAAAACCATGTTGCTCTTCAATAATTACATTTCTACAATCCCATGTAAGCTTCTTATTAACCAAGTAATCCAATAATTTAGGAAGTTCCGACTGATTACACACAGCTCTATAATTTGTTACATCCTCACCAGAACCTGTTTTGTAGATTGGTTTCAAATAACTATTTTTCCAATAATTTGAAAAAACTCCTGCATCTAAGGATTTTTTGAACAAGTACTTTATTGGGTGTATTAAAGTATACAAGCAGCGTTTTAGAACAACCAGTGGAATTTCATCTGGTCCATGTGTTACTTTATTTGGCAGCTTCATAACACAATCTATTATTTCTGATGCTTCAATGTAATAATTGCTAACTTCTATAGTGTCTGTATAAAAAAATGCTGGTACTCTATTAACCGTTGCATTACTGTATACTGTTGAAAAATATGACCCAAACAAATTTACTATCTCCTCATTACTACTACCTTTCATGTTGTTATAGACAAGTTGTGATGGCAGATTAAATACTTTTCGTTTGTTATTCACAAACTTCCAGAATGAATTTGGTTGTAAATTAATATCTGCCTGGATTTTATCTATATAAGCTTTATAACATAAATTATTTAAAGATTTACATGTTTCCCTAAGAAAGGCAAACTGATCATAATCATTCTTACTACCACTTACTTTGTATTTCTTATGTGCTGCCTTCTTCTGTCTTATAGCATTTCTTAGCTCGGTACTGAACCATATTGGAAAACTTGACACCTTGAACCTTTTCAACGGTACAAATCTTTCAATGGCGTTGTCCAATATGTTATAAAATTCTGATATACCTTTATTGATGTCTGTGCCTTTAAGCATAATGGAATTCCAATCAGTACCTGCAAAGCAGTCATTCATAGCATCAAAATTAGCATTCTTAAAATCGTAGTATAATTCTTCAAATTGTAATTGTTTGTATTGACTGACACTAGCATCAAAAGAGGTTGCAGTATGATATATACTATTAAGAAACAATTTATCAATAGCTTCTGTAACGTGTGTTTCATTCGTAGTAGCAAATATTAAATCTAAAAATGTATTCCTACTATTTGGGATAGTATTAATTTGAAATAAGTTATGATAACTAAAACAACGCACTAAAGATAACGCTGGATAATTATCAGGACAGTAAACTTTTAGCCCGAATTCATCATTGTACCATTCTGCTCGAGGAAGATTGTAATCTCCACATAAATACATTCGGCAGTTAGGGTGAGCTTCAAATATATAATCCACTGTATTTACATGGTTATCATATAAAGCAGTGTCAGATAGGGGAGGTATATACAGTGTGTACAGTATAAAATGCAGTACATGGGGATCTTGGAAACTGTAGGAAATACGATCTTGGTTAAATGGGACAAAAGTTGCATAATCATGAGGGTATCTCAGATCGGTTTTCAAATTTCAAAAATTTTTCATAGGTTACTAGATAGAGGCAAAAAACACAAAATTGACGATTTCTTGATTTGATCGTAGTTAGTCTAGTAATTGAAATAGAATGTTCAAATTTGGTACATTATGGTAATTCCCCATTGCGCTTCACATTTTTAACTTTGATTTTGTCTAGGGCATCTAGATTTTGCGTGACGATGTTCAACTTTTATTTTTAAATAGCCGCTATATTGGATTTTTACATTTTGAAATGCTGACAAAAACCCTTTCCAAAGAGGTATAACATGGCTATGTTTGATTGAATCAAAACACTAAAATCACATAATTATGTTTTGGTCGTAGTAGGCTTTAATTTCCATTATGACAAAGAGAAACAATTGCTCTAAAATTTTAAACTCAATTTTCAGTGGTAATAAAAACAGTAAAAACGTAGAAAATTGAAAATAAATCTGTATTAATCAGAACTTACATAACTATGCATTAACAAAGAATAAATACAAACTAGCATCTATTCAATACAAAATATTATTTAAGCTGTTTTAGTTGTCATTCATGTTCAGACAATTGCAAATTAACAATCAAAGAAAAAATATAACAATAGTCAGCCACATGAATTCATTATTTATTTTAAATGTTCAAATAACCCCCATTTTGTTGAACACACTACCGACACCTTTTATAAACATCTTTACAAGATCGTCTTATCATAGTTGGAGTTATTTTATTTACGGCCTCTTGGACTGCTTGTTGTAATTGGCCTACATTATCATACGTTTTGAGTACACACAACTTTTAAATGGCCCCATATAAAGAAATCTAGAGGAGTTAAATCCGGTGATCTCGCCGCCACTTAATTGGTCCCCGATTTCCAATCCAGTTTTCATTATACTCAGAATTAAAAAAAATTCTAATAATCAGAGCATTGTGGGGTGGAGCCCCATCATTTTGAAAAATCATATATTGCAAAGTAGCGAGTGGAAACTCCATTAGTCCATCTGCCACATTTCCCTAAGTATCTCGCAGAGTTTAAATTTGCATCATAAAAAAACGGACCTATAATGTACCTTCCAATAATACCAATCCAGACGTTGAATCCCCATTTAACTTGATGTCTAACTTGGCGGTTCAAATGTGGATTTTCATCTGACCAAAAAATTGTATTTTTGCGGTTGAACTCACCACAATTCGTAAATCGACTTTCGTCAGACCACAAAATTGTATATGCAAAATTTGAATTTCGTTGCACTTTCTAATGTACCAAGCACAAAATTCCATTCTTCGAATTTGATCTTCAGTACGCAATCCCTGACATGGTCGTTCATGATATGGATGGTACTTGAAACGTTTAAAATAGCTCTTGCCGTAGAATGAGCAACACCTGTTATATTTTGAATTTGTCTAAGAGAAGTACGAGGATTTTCGACAACTGTTTGTAAAACGCTGTTTTCATTATCTTTTTTAATTTGCGTATTTCTCTTAGACAAGCCAAAACTACCATAATTTATTAAATTATTTTGTAATCTCGAAACATACATCTGTTTGGTTGATGTTTTCTAGGTATTTATTTAAATACAATTCAGCGGCTTTAACATCATTCCTTCTAGAAAGAATAAAACATTCTAACATTTGATATTTATCACGGTTAGTTAGTAAGGCGATCCATTTCAAGCGCAAATGCTTTGCTTAAATTTCTATGTAAATTAATTAATTGTTTTTAAACTGCACTACTTGAAACATAAAATAAAGGACAAACTTTGACGTTTCTACATGTTGAGCAATTGTTTCTCTTTGTCATAATGGAAATTAAAGCCTACTACGACCAAAACATAATTATGTGATTTTTAGTGTTTTGATTCAATCAAACATAGCCATGTTATACCTCTTTGGAAAGGGTTTTTTGTCAGCATTTCAAAAATGTAAAAATCCAATATGGCGGCTATTTAAAATAAAAGTTGAACATCGTCACGCAAAATCTAGATGCCCTAGACAAAATCTAAGTTGAAAATGTGAAGCGCAATGGGGAATTACCATGATGTACCAAATTTGAACATTCTATTTCAATTAGTAGACTAACTACAAGCAAATAAAGAAATCGTCAATTTTGTGTTTTTTGCCTCATCTAGTAACCTATGAAAAATTTTTGAAATTTGAAAACCGATCTGAGATACCTTCATGATTATGCAACTTTTGTCCCATTTAACCAAGATCGTATCTCCTACAGTTTCCAAGATCCCCATGTACTGCATTTTATACTGTACACACTGTATACTCCCCCTATAATTAGATTATAACTTTTGCAAGGTATTTTAATAAAAAGTTGCTCAATATTGTTATTAATGTGATTGATTATAATAGGAGATAAATTACTTTTAATTGCAATTAGTATTCTACCACCTTGAGTTTTATTTGAATCAGCCAAATCCCGATTAAATCTGAATACATAATATTCTTTCAAGCTAAGTTCATTATTTTCTATATTAGCATTCAACCAAGTTTCCACTAACACTATAATGTCATAATTTGAACACAATATTGATTGCTGCAGTAGTACTAATTTTGTTTTGAACCCTCCCACATTTTGAAAATAAACATAAATAGGTATTTGTGTATTATTGACTGTATAATTTTGCTTAGTTTTTTGAAGCATGAATATAAGGTACCCCTTTAATATATTTTATAAATAAACCTTCCTCGCCCTTTCCTTTTCTTATTTCCATCTCATTACGTAAATTCTTCCAATGTTGGACCTGTTGTGGTGTGAGATCTGCACTAACAAAGATATTTTCCTTTTTTAAAATGTGCTTTGGCCCCCTTATCACCTTCGTGGCATCCTCTTGATTAGAAAATGTAACCCTTAACACTCTCGATCCATTTTTATTCTTCTTTCCCATTCTATATATACCGGTTATATTTAAATCTTCCTTAACCACTGATCTAATTAAGGCCTGAGCATTAGCCATATCATTTTGTAAATCTTCCGCAAAATTATAAATCATTATATTATTCATTCTCTTCTGCCTTTCAAAAATTTCGTTGAGCACTTTTTCTTCACAACTTTGTTCTGGTACCACAATGGAGTTTTTCAACTTATTAAATCCAACACACATTTCATCAATTTTCCTAATAAGCTTGGGAACTAATCTTACTCCTTCATTGCAATCCTCACAGTAAAATTTTAGAAAGTGCTTTCCCTTCAGCTCCATTACTTTTATTTCTGAGGATGTAAGATCTGAACATTCTTTATCTTATGTACTGGTCTTTCACATCCATCACAAAAAATAACTGCTTGAGAATTACTGCTGTTGCATTTAATGCATTCCATAATATTCCTTATTATCCAGAATTTAGAAATAAGGCAAAAATAATTTCATATAATTATGTAAAAATGTTTATCATCTGCACATGCATGAATATTGTTTGTATAAGAAAACCAGTACTGATAACAGTTTCAAGAAAATGTATTAGCTTGATAATGATATTTAGGTTTAAAATTAATGATAATTGTAATTTAGTGGTTAACTATTTATTTCAGGCATTTAATTTTATCAACATTGTCTTGCTGCTCTATATAGCTTTATTTTAATACCAAACACTATTAATAAATCACAATTTTACTGATTATAAAACCACTTTTTGAGGAGTAAACAACCAACAGTTCTTCTCACAACAACTGCACAGTGAAATACATTCGCATGCTACACGTAATGGAGCTTTTCATCATCATTAAGTCTTCAGTCCTGGAACTGGTTAGACGTGTACCATCATTGTTTCCTATTCTGAACTAACCTACACATTTCCCTGAAATTTGAACAGTCCCTATCTGATCTAAGTCTACATATACTTCCTTGCTTCCTCTGCTTATAATATATCGCATATTATTCCCCAAAAATGCTTTAAAACGTATTCTGCCCTTTTATTTCTCCTATTTTTTTCACAGATATCCTTGTTCCCCTACTATTTCTATAACCTATTTGTTATTAACTTTGTCTGTCCATACATCAGAAGCACAACATTCCAAAAGGCTGCTGCCGTTTTTCTGTCTGCTTTTCCTACTGCCCGTATTTCATAGTCATACTGTGCTGTGCTCCACACATATGCTTTCAACAATTTTCTTCTTGTTTCTATATTTGTTGTCTTTCATCATAGGTGCTGTTCTTTCTTGTTAGATGCAGTTCGACTCCTATCTATTGTTTTACAATTATATACTCTATTTCTCCAACATTCAGTGGTTGTGAAGGGGGCGCCCAAGGTCCTGGGTTCGAATCCCGACACGGTCCACTTGAAAAATGTTAGGCGAGCATTTTTCACAAAAATACACCCTCGTTCGGATGAAAGGTAAAATGGAGGTCCTGTGTGTGAGCATTGTCACGCACGTTAAAGATCCCTACCTTGTTTGGAACAGCAAGGGTTCGGCAAAATTCCAAATCTTCCAGGTAAAAATCGCTTCCTGACCAATGTAGTACCTTCGGATGGCATTGGAAAATCACATTTAAGGTTGTGAAGGGGGGTAAGCAGCCTGTGGCTGCCAAGTTAACCCAGCACTTGAACTATTGCCGATTTAATATTTTTTTCCAAAATATCTTTTCGAACAGTCAACATTAGTTGCAGATATTTCACAACCAACACCTGTAATTGTTTATAATAATCATCAGATTTATCTGTGCCTATTTTTTCGTCATTAGGTTTTCCATCTCAAAACTGGTTGGATACATACCTCCACTTATTTATATTCTGAGCTAGCTTGCATGGTTTCCTGAAATTCCTATACAGCCTATATACAGCTTGGTTCCCCTTCTATTGTTTTCTAATTATATGCCCTATTTCACCAAGATTCAGTGGTATAGGGGGGGTTTACTATGCCCAGGTCCCGGATTCGAATACCGACATGGTCCGCTTGAAAAATGTTAGGCAAGCATTTTTCACAAAAATGCACCCTCGTTTGGATGTGAGGTAAAATGGAGGTCCCGTGTGTGTGTGTGTGTGTGTGTGTTGTCACGCACGTTAAAGATCCCTACCTTGCTTAGACCAGCAAGGGTTCGGCAAAATTCCAAATTTTCCAAGTAAAAAAAACTTGCTTCCTGGCCAATGTAGTACCTTCAGATGGAGTATTGGAAAATCACATGTAAGGTATGTGCAGGGGGTTAAGCAGCCCTTGGCTGTCAAGATCCCCCACCCCCCCAACACTTAGACATTTGCCGAATTAATAATTTTCCAGTAAATTTTTACACACAATTAACATTATTCGAGAATATTGCCCAACAAATACCCTATAGTTGCTTATAATAATCATCATGTTTTCGTCATTAATTTAAATATCGTGGGACAGGTTGAATGCATACCTCCATTGATTTCTATTCTGAGCTAGCCTACACATTTCCCTGAAACTTCCACAGCCTACATCTTTCACTATCTGTGTACAGTAGTCTAACCTAGGTCTGCCTCTTCTTCTCTTTTTTCCTATCTTGTTACGTGCCAATAAATTGGCACTTAAACATTTGTTAGGTTAATTTTGATGTGCGGAAGTTTCGCGCCATAAATTCAAAAGACTAGGCGTGTATTTCCGTCACGTCACAGTGCGTTTGCGCCAGATCGCGCGACGCGAGTGGAGTAGGGACAAATAGGGGAGAAGTTTCCGTGAGTCTCTGTAACGTGGCTTTTTTGCCTGAACCTTCGAGTGCAGTGGACGTGCCTGGTTAGGTATCGTATCGTGTCTGTATCTTTTTTATGTAGATTTACTTGCCTTTTGTTTAACTGTCGTTCCATAACCCTTCCTTATCGTTACCTCTACATAGGAAAGAAGATAAATTTGAAGCGACCTTGGAGCAATCCACGACCCCGGGAACGAATCGGAGTTCATGCTCTGCTAGCAGCCTCCATTTTTAACTTGCCTTAAAGGGGCCATCAGTACCTGATGTACTTGAACAGAAGCCAACTTTAACCCAGGGACATATTCATGTGAGTAATTGCTGTATAAACTATTGTCTTAAATTTATATTTTCCGATAATTGCGTATTAAATTTGTGCATTGGTGACGTCATTGACAGATGGGCGTGCCAAAATCTGTACATAGGTTAGCGTTACCACCTGCCGTGGCGTCGCTTATTCTGCGCTTGCGCGATGTATTTATCGACTTTTTAAATGTAAGAATTGACGTTTAAACCGTAAGACACTATCAATTAGTATCGTTAATTACTTATTCCTTCTCTTATACACCTACCTTTTATACGTTTAACGTTTATCGACTTTTTAAATGTAAGAACTGTCGTTTTTAAACTGTAAGAATTTGACTTTTAAACTGTAAGAATCTCTGCTCCTAATATATTCCGCACTATTCCCTAATGCCGTAGTATGTGGCCTATCATCCTATCTCTCCTATTTTTTACCGTTTTCCACATATTTCTTTCTTCCCCTACCGTTTTTATGAGACCTAATTTCTTGAGGGTATATAAATCTAAAACAGCTATTAATTACTATGCGTTTCAACCACTTACCCCAGTCTGTTATTAATTTACCTTTTAAAAGTTTTAAATTGAAAATTAAAAACTTCATAATTCATAATCCCTTCTACAGCATTAAGGAGTTTCTTGCTTATGATACGACTAACCTATAGAGAAAATATTTCGCTAAAATATTTCACTAACATAATTAGCATGTTGTAAGTTTAGAATTTAGGTGACTACTGAAGTTGTGGATACTTGGGTATAGCTAATACTTAAGTATTATTTTATATTAAATTGACTTTTATATCTAAAAGGCCTATGTACAATGTAATGAAACATTATCACACCAAGAAATTACTTACTTACTTACATTCATTGAAGCTTCCTGTCGGTATAATTGGCACCGCTAATATAAAACACGTCAATTTGTGGTTTTGTAAGCTTTAAACCTCAAACCATACCATAAAACTTTACAATAGACATAAACATTATAGAGGTCACTTATGAAGGAATTTCATTTAGAGCGGATGGTTAGTCATCGCATTATTTTTACACGTACCGTGAAAACATTTGTTTCAGTTTTAGTTTTTAAAAATATTTTTTTGCGAGAATACGAATCTATGGCCCAGTCTTAAGCATCAGTTAAAATATTTCTATAAAGTTGTAAATCACCATGTATTTGTACTTTAATTAGTTTTGTATACCGACATTATATAAATATTAAACAATTTTCTTTTGTTATAGATTTCACAGACAAAGAAACGGCTATTTCCAGATGAATCATCTCCTTATACGACCTTACAGAAACATGTAAATACATCAACTTTAGAGAAAAAGCGCCCACAATCGCCCAGTTCTTTAAAAAGTCAACTTGAACAAAAATTATCACCAAACCATCATCAAGACCATTTAAAGCAACAGAGCGCAGTTGAAATACGCAGTGAACCTGCAGAACTTCCAAAAACCACAGAAAATAAATATCAGAAATTTGGAATTAAAGTATTGCCTGTAGAACTTAAACTCAACATGAGCCCTAAAACAACAGAACAAAATGAAAACAACATAAATTTAGAAAAGTCAAACGTTGACGAAGTTGATGTAAAAGAATTTGTCAGAGAGAATAGTGGAATAAAACGTGACAAAGATGGAATTCCACAAGAAATACCAAACCATATGCTAAATGCTGCAGTTGCAGCAAAACGCAATCGTAGAGCATCAGCAGAAACTACTAATAATAACGAAGAGCATGCGCAATTAAATCACCAAAGAGGCTTAAAGGAAGAGCGCCGGCACCTCCAGTCCCAGAAAAATATGCATCAGATTCTGAGAATGAAAATGATTCTACAAATACTATTGAACTCAACTCCAGTGATATAACAGTACACCACTCTGAGGAAATGATTGATCGTAAAACTGCTAGTACAGGTGACTTAACAAAAATTCAAAAGCCACGTAATGGCACACTCGAAAGAGCCCAAAGTTTAGATATAACGGATGCGGGTTTACCAAACTTAGGCAAAAAACGTATAGGTGGACTCAGTGATGAAGGTTTTGATAATTCAAAGTCTGATTCCAATGATAGCTTATATGGAACAGAATTAATACACAAAGAACCACGGCTATCTTTAGCATTAGATGGCCTTAATACATTTCAACGGAACAGACTTAAAAAGTCAACAGAATGGGGTAATTTAGAAGATGCCATAAATATGAATGACTCTAATAATAAAATCGAAGCTGTAGTTAGCAGAATCAATGAAATAAAACAAGAAAACTCGGAAACAACATCATTTGAAGCGTATAATGGCACAAATGAAATTGATGCAAGTTCAGAGCATGATGAAGAATCCTTAAATTTATTACCACATCATATACTAGCATCAGAGAACTTTTTATTAAACGAAAGAGACGCTTCTAACGAAGATACATTTTATAACCTAAATAATGCCTGTGATGATATCAAAGTATCATTAAGTTTAGAAAAACCAGAGGAGTTAGTAAGTAACGTAACTGTTCTGGAAAACAAAAACAACGATGAACTCTATTTAACGGCACTAGACACTACGTTAGTTAACAATGATATTACAATTCATGGTCCTACTTCTCTTACAGTAGGGGTCCCAGAAGATCAAACGCTAGTTTCTAACATGGTCTTTAATATTTCTTCACCGTCGACTACGAAACAAACACACACTTATATAACAGAAATACAGGTATCGACACCCACAGACCCTGAAAAAGAATTACATAAACTACACGAAATTGCCGAGGAGCAACTAAAATTATTACCCGAAATGCGTTTTTCAACTTCAAGCTATGAAAGCTCACCACCAAAATCACCTGAAAACATTCCACAGATAGATCAAATCCGTTCGACTTTTGAAAAGGCCCATTCGTGGTCTAAAACTCCACCACGTCTTGAAACAAAGTCTCGCATACCTGTAGCAACTCCGGGTCTTAAAACTCCGCCAACCTCCCCAGAACGTCGTGATTCACGAATTTTTAATAATGAGGTTGATAATGAAATAATTGCGCTTATGTCTTCAACGCCTATAAATAACGGACGACCAAAAACACCTAATAAAAATATAAGTGTTACATCTATACGAAGCAGTTCAAAAATACCTTCTGGTCTTCCTGGACGCCCTCCTGCTCCACCTCGAAAATACGAAGATGGTGAGACTAACGGTAATAGTTCTTTTAAGCAATGGGTCTTTCATCCATCTGATTAAGAATTTCGTGTGAACAAAATTAACATTTATTTACCATTAGTACAGCTTAAATTATTAATACTAAGTCAATATTATTATATATGAGATGTGTAAATATATATATTATTTTTATGTATTAATTGCTAATTAATATTATAATGTTACTGGGTTAATTTTAAATCTAACGGTATATACAATGTATATAATTAAAGAAATTTTAGGCTGATGACTGTCTGTAGTTCTTTGTATTAAGAATTTTCTTTCCACACATTGCACAAATTCCCTTTTTGTAAGCACACGATTGGCAATAATGCGAACCTAGCTGATGTACCTTTTGTTTACATATCCTGAAAAAATACAACACATTAGCATAATGTAACAACACCTCCAAAATATTGGGAATTGCGTATACAGTATGGTCCAAATAAAAGGAAATAAATTCATTATTTCGTAAATGTGCGACTTTAAAGAGAATCTCAAAACCTGCGATTTGTAAAGGCACATTCCTTCAGATTTCCTTTTTATTTATAATACCTTGCAAGCGATGATGTCATCAATGATTTTTTGTAATTGACGTTTATTTTAAGAATTGCTGTACTGTTGTTTGAGTTGATGTAAATTTGGAGAGTTCCCTATTAAAAGTACCTCTTTATTTCACTAAACCATACCTATTTTTTTATTTTTCATTCATTTAGTTTTATTTTAGAAGCATTATACTTTTTCTGTTTGGTTTAGTTTTATGAATTGGCAGTGTTGTGATGAGTGTTTGTAGAAATCATCCCCAGAGCGTGGAAAGTTCTGGCTGCCTTATATCGCTCCCACTTTCCTTACGTCTGTTTAAATTTTCTACAAAGTAGCTGGTTTTCCTGTTGCAATCGCAAGATCCTTTAGTCCAGTGCAGTATATTAAAACTCAGTTCTGAGTATCCTATGCTGACTCAGCTACTGGGGCATTCAACTACGGCACCAGCTTGGGAAACTCTCCCAATACCTGCATCCAACTCTTTTTTTTCCAAATCTAAAAGGCATTGAATCTAGCATAAAAATGTCATTTCAATGTTAGCCGTATTTACAGAACAAGAAGGTGTATAAAATTTAGGTTCAGCACAGCTGAGGGAAGAGTATATTTTTCGTATTTTTAATGTGTTATCTAAGGCGCAAATAGCGACCCCTTGTGATTTAAATATTTAACCTTTTCTTGCAGGTACAAGGTTAGAGGTGTGACAACAAAGCTTTTGTGCTCAGATGCGCTTGTAGACTAAATGGTTTCTACTTTTTCCTATTAGTGCTTTCTCGTTAGAAATAATAATTAACAAAGTAGCGGCGTCTTGACATTATCCGTTAATACATATACACCTCCCACCCCAATAGTCTTTTGAAATAATCACAGAAGTTACAGTTCCAATTTAGTCCGGAAGATTCCAAAGGTCGTTATTTTAAACGGATTATTTTACAACTTTTTCATGGCCTTTGTGAATGTAGAGGCGAGTTATACTTTCTTTGGCAACCACCCCAGGCCAGTGTTCCAACTTGTAATTTTTAGTCCATCTTAGTTCAAAATTATTATACAGTCGAACAGTTTATGGTAACGTACGCGCAACACTACAAGTGTTATTTAAAAAGAAAAATAGACAAACTGGTTATGATACGGCAGTACCACTTTAAACTGATCTCAATATGTACATTCTGGAACAGGAAACAACTTAAATTCGAAATTTGTTTCAAACAATAAAAGCTCCCCAAAAGAGGCTAGACTCTCAAAGTAATTCACAGCAATGTTTGAATACTTGTTTATCATCATCATTATTAAGTCTTCAGTCCTAGAACAGGTTAGACACATACCTCTATTGTTTCCTATTCTGAGGTAACTAACCTACATATTTCCCTGAAATTCCCACAGTCTGCTTCTTTCATTATCTGCGTGCAATAGTATATTCTAGGTCTACCTTTACTTCCCTTTTTTCCTGTATCTGCTTGTAATATAGCCTGCAGTACTCCTCAAAAATGCCTTAGAACGTGTCCTGCCCTTTTATTTCTCTAATTTTTTTTTATTTTCCACATATCATTATTCCCCTACTATTTCTATAACCTATTGTTTTTTAAATATATACCCTGTTTCACCGATATTCACGGGTATGTGAAAGGGGTTAAGGAGCCTGTGGTTACCAAAAGCCTCCAACTATTAAGTGTTTGCCAAATTAATAGTTTTCCATTAAATCCTTTCGCACAATCGAGATTAGTTGAAAAATGTTCTGTGAACTTGTATTCGTATTTTGGAACGCACCCATGTTTACTGCTGTTCAACTCCCACTAATTTATATTTAAATTAGGAGTTGAACAGACGAGATTTTGATCCGTTCATGTTTAGACGTTGTTGTCTAAAATTATTTTAATAAAATCAAAAGGCTTGCAAGTGTCGTGAACGATAAGGGCAGTTTGTCAGTACCCACGTTTGCAGTGCTGAATAAGTTGATAATATAATTTCTTAAATGCAACCGTTGCTTTCGTGAGCATGTCGTATGAGGGACTGCATATATCCTGGATCAACATCAGCGTGCCCTGAAGAAAAAGAGTGTAGCTTGGTGAGTATTGAGTTATTGATTAGTATTGCTAGCCTTATTATTAATATTGCTCAATAGAGAGCTGGTTGCACTTTTAAATAATACAAACAGATCTCGTAGACATATTGTTTCCACGCCATACTTATAAAATACAGTCCACTTATAAATTAACAATAACAAAAATATTGCAAAACCAACACTTGTAGTTACTTATAATAATCACCAGGTTTAAGTACAATACAAAACTCATTCCAATCTTCTTGAGTATTTCGGACATTTTTTCCATTTTACATTGTCGAATGCTTTTTCTAGATCTACAAACCCTATCAACATGCTTTCTCCTTTTTCTATTGTCTTCTCCATTATCACCCTCAGAGCTCAAATAGCCTCTAGTGTTCTCCTGCTTTGCTTAAACCCAAATTGATCTTCTCCTAGTACTTCTTCAGCCCATTTTCCATGTGTCTTTGTTCAGTTCCAGTTAATATTTTTGACACGTGTGCTGTCAGACTTATTGTTCGAAAATTTTCACATCTATCCGTGCCTCACTTTTTTGGTATAGTGATTATGATGTTACGTTTGGAATATTTTATCTTGTGTGTCTCGTACATATAGCTTATAAATTGGAAGAGACGTTCTGTTACTGCTTGTCCAGCAGCTTTTAGAGTTTCTGCTTGCACTTTATCTATACCTGGTGCCCTACCATTTTTCAGGCCTTTTAATACTAATTCATACTCATCACCATGTATAGGATATCCCAAATCATCCTTTTCAATGACGATTCCTGTTCTAGTGCTGTTCCTCTTCTGAATGTAAATTACCTATAAATTTTTGCCATTTAACCACTTTCTCTACATTTTCTATAATCCAATACAAAATGGCCGACAATCAACAACTTAGTGAAATTGCTCAGAAAATTTTTGTTCATATTGTAATAAAAAAGTTGTTAGTAAGGCAGTAGATTGCCTCAAATGTAACATTAAACTGCACCCATCATGTGCCAATAGAAATGGATCATTCAAACAAGCATCAAGTGATATAAATGTATTTATTTGTAAAGTATGTGATAATGAAAACCATATTAATGTAGAAAACAACAAGACACATATGGTAACTGGAGTTATTAATAATAACAATAATAATCATGATAAATCACTAAATATCTGTAATGAGATAATAATTGAATTCTTAAAAAGTCAGAAATTTAATGGAATTCTACAAACATCATTTAAGGCGGAACTTACTTGTCTATATGATGAAATTAAAGCATTGAAATCTGAAATTGACATCTTAAGGAGTAGTAACATAGACTTAGTGCGATTACTAACTAAGATGAACAATATTAATGTACCTGCACTTCCTGAAACTATTGTCTACCCAAAAACTTTAGAAAGTCCAGAAAGGCACATAAATAACAATACCTCTAGGAAATCATTACATAATCTTGTTGTAGGAAAAATCAACAGTGTATTTGCTAATGGAAAAAAGAATAATGATTTAATAAATCACATTAGCTCAAATAGCTCAATATATACAAATGCACTGGATTCTGATCCTAGAAACAATCAACGGGATGAGAACCAGGATAATAAAAAAGTAGGTGGGGATTTAATCAATAACACTTGTATGCATAATAGTGGGACCCAGGAAGTTAACACTTGGTCACAAATTGTTAGAACCAAACCAAAACCAAGAAATAGTATCGCAATTATAGGTAGTAGTGTGTCTGGTGAGGTTAACATAAAGGCTGCTCCAAGGAAAGCATATTTATTTGTTAGTAGACTGGATCCGTCCACAAACATAAAAACTTTAGAAAGTTATGTTAAAACTATCACACCTGAGGCACAGTGTGATCCGCTCAATTCGAAATATCCTCAACATTACGCATCTTTTAAGATTACAATCAATTTGCATAATGTTGACAAGGTTATGCGACCTGAGATATGGGCTCCTGGTACATATGTGACTCGATCTGTTCACCCGCGCAAGGTAGGACGATCGACAACGTAGTACAAATAAACCTATTTAGCAACATTGACTAAATCCAATAGTAATGGTAATAGTTATAAAAGTCTTTTAAAAATGTATTTTCAGAATGTTTAGAGGTTTAAACACTAAAATATCTCAGTTTTATAATGCTGTTCTCACCGAACAACTAGACTTTGACTGTATTGCGTGTGTTGAAACTTGGCTCACCTGTGATATTTCAAATAATGAACTATTTGATAATGAATACATCGTTTATGGATATGATCGAGATAAAGTTGCTACAGGTAAAACTAAAGATAGAGGTGTACTCCTAGCCGTATCAGCGAAATACTACTCAGAAAGTGTTGAATTCAATATACCAAAAGTGATCTGTGACGGTATCGTCATAAAAGTTCAATATGTCCATCAGAAATGGCACATCGTGGTCAAATACATACCGTTCATTTACATTCCCAATGCTCCACCCGAAGGTACTACATTGGCCAGGAGGAGATTTTTTTGTTGCCCGGAAATTTAGAATTTTGCCGAACCCTTGCCGTTCCAGACAAGGTAGGGATCTTTAACGTGCGTGACAACACTCACACACGGGACCTCCATTTAACCTCTCATCCGAACGAGGGCGTAATTTTTGTGAAAAATGCACACCTGCCATTTTTCAAGCAGTCGGCCGTGTTGCTTACTACATTGATCCACGTCGACGCCGGTCAAATACATACCACTAAATACTTCTCCAGATAAGTATGAGCAATTGTATGATTATCTACTACCATTTTTAGTCAGCTGCGACAAATTTCTCCTTTTGGGAGATTTTAATATACCACATTGGATTTA
The DNA here is from genome assembly GCA_036346225.1 of Platerodrilus igneus. Lineage (NCBI taxonomy): Eukaryota > Metazoa > Arthropoda > Insecta > Coleoptera > Lycidae > Platerodrilus > Platerodrilus igneus. The sequence continues at coordinate 9,059,291 of JARFIW010001480.1, read as the reverse complement.
TCTAATTAAGCAGTGCAACAACTTCTTATGTGATCAACTAGTATTAGGGCTTCAAAATTTTATTAAACTGCTGAATGCCAAACAGGTTAATACCATGCAGAATAATAAGGAACATATACTAGTCCTTATAATATCCAATACCAATTGTATCTCTGCCAAAAGTGATACTTCACTAGTATGGGATGATAGTCATCATCCATCACTGGAGATACAGTATATTTTGATCATATGAAAATTGAGAAGCCTAAACAAGGTTATGAATATTGTTTTAGGAGAGCCAACTTTAATCTTATCTATCGATCTTTTGCTAGAACTGATAGGAATGTTCTTGAAGCCTATGAAGACATTGATGCCTGTGTTAAAAAGTTTTATAATATTATATTCGATATCTTCTTATTACATGTACCGAAAACTAGAACAACATTTAAAAAATACCCTCCATGGTATACATAGACATCATTTGTGATCTAAAACTAAAGATAGATACAGACGTAAATATAAACTTAATAAAGACTATAATAGTGAAACTTAATATAAAATATTAAGAGCAACATTACGTAATAAAACTAAATTTCTTTATAGAAAATATATAGCTGAGATCCAGGCTGATATAAAGCAGGACCCCACTAAACTATTTACCTTTATAAACAATAAAAGGAATCTCTCTAGAATTCCTCCACATACCAAGGAAATAGGTACTCTAATAACCAGGATGTTAATTCATTTGCTCAATACTCCTCGAGTGTATATAATCAAGATAATCAAGATTCCTACTGCTCAAGTTTACACCCTGTCTATGCAACGCAATTGATAAACTCAATGCGAAGAGTTCTATTGGTGATGACAAATTTCCATCTTACATCCTTAAAGGTTCTAAAGAATCTTTTATCAAGCCACTAAAAATTATAATCAATAAATCTATCAAACAGCATATCTTTCCAAGTAAATGGAAAATTGGTAAGCTTTGTCCAATTTTTAAGAAAGGAGACAAACTTAATGTAGAGAACTACCGGCCCATTGTGATTGTCCTGCTTCTCTAAAGTATATGAATCAATTCTATATAGTCACATTTATAGCTCCATTAAATCATTACTATCTGATAAGCAACATGGTTTTGTTACAAACAGATCAACCACAACTAATCTGATACTATTCACGAGCTATTTACAAAAAAGTTTTGAACAGGTATCCCATGACATACTTCTTGATAAACTCAAAAACATATTTAGTTTTTCTCAAGATCTTTTAAATCTAATGGATTCATATCTGAGATTGCGTACGCTGTATGTAGTGCATGATAATGTTAAATCAGTAACTTTCAATCCAGCATCAGGGGTGCCGCAAGGCAGTAACCTAGGGTCATTGCTTTTCCTAGCATTTATTAATGATATAGTAGAATACATTTCTTCGGAATCCCAACTCTATGCAGACGATATAAAAATATTTAGACAAATCAAAAGTATTAATGACTGTGTTCTCTTACGGAAAGATCTAGATTATTTTGACACCTGGTGTCAGAATAATAAACTCTCTATTAATCATGACAAATGTTGTTGTTAAATTTTCATGTAAAGAAGTTAATACTACCTTTATCTATAAGATAGCAGATAAACCGCTCCAATCTTCCACAAAGGTAAAGGATCTTGATGTCCTGCTGAATTTTAGACTCAGCTACAAAGCACACTTTCATCATGTTGCTAAGGATGCATATAAAATGAGTGGTTACATTCTAACAAACTGTAATGAATTTAGGGATCCTGTGATACTGATTAAGCTTTACAATACTTACATAAGATCCAAACTTGAATATGACTCACCTGTTTGGTCCCCATGTTACAAAATCAGAATTAATATTTTTGAAAATATACAAAAACGTTTCCTTAAACTTGTGTGGTTTAAAAAAGGAAGATATTACCCACAGGGTCTACCTTATTCTTTGCTATTGCAGCACTATAATGTGAACAACCTTACTAAAAGGTGCCTTATTGCCGACATACTTTTTGCCTACAATGTATGTAGGAATCGTATTGATTGTCCAGATTTATTATCTGCTATTACATTCCATGTACCTACACAACATTCAACAAGAAATATGAAAACCTTTTACTATAAATGTCCAAAGACAAACTACACCACGCATGCTGCGTTAGTTAGAATTGCTAAACTATTTAACTTTTATTGCAGGGATATAGATATGTATAATAGCAACATAACAACCATAAGACATCACTTAGATAATGTACGCTCAAATGATAATTATTATAATATACTTCTCTGTAAGGGCACACTGTAGCTGTTGAGAATTAAAATTAAATAAATAAAGAAATAAATGATGTCTCCTTCCGTGCTCCTTATATTTTTGTTATACAGTTTTATATCCCTTACTATTCTAATTAGTTTGTATGCTTCGTCTGTCTTTCCTACTTCCATCTTAGTTTGTACCTCTTTGCACTTTTCATCAATCCATTGTTCTTTAGCTTTCCTGCATTTGCAAATAATTTCCCATTTTGTTTTTGTTTTTGTATCTCTGTTTTCCAGCTTCATCCTGTCTGTTTTTGTATTTTCATCTTTCTTCTATTAACACGTTGAGTGTGATATTGGTCCCTTGGGACCGATACAAAACGTTCTTTTACGCTAATTATTTTCAGGCAAAATTTCAATATGTGTCGCACTTGTTCCATTTCGAATGGACCTGCACCTTGCCGAAGTTCTAGATTACTAGAACAGGTGAAATGGCTTGGGTGTTCTAATGAGCTAAAGAGCCAAACTACAGATCCAACCAAAGTAGTAAGGTCGTTAGTGAGGAACCAGACGAAGATAGGTCCCCGAAAGAGGGCAGCGGCTCATTCGGTACTTAGATTGGCAGAGACCATAGGGGTCGGTATGGCAGTCTAAGACACACTACCGCGATGTGGAAGGCAACGGGAAACCACCACATTACCTCCCAAGTACACAGCGTACCTAAATTATAATAAAATGATGGCATTCTCTGGGGTAAAAGATTCCGGAGTTAAAATAGTCCCCCATTCGAATCTCCGGGAGGGGACTACGTCGGAGGATGCGATCGGAAAGTTAAGAATAAGAGTCGGGAACATTCTGCGAGTCGGAGCGTGGAATGTTAGAAGTATGAAGCAAGTGGGTAAGCTAGAGAACCTAAAAATCGAAATGAATAGGTTATCACTAGACATAGTAGGGATCAGCGAAGTTCGGTGGCCAGAGGCGGGGGATTTTTGGAGTGGAGACTTCAGGGTAATTCATACAGGAGCAGAGGAGGGAAATTTGGGTGTGGGGATAGTTATGCGGAAAAAGATAGGATACTGTGTAGAAAATTACTTTCAAAAGAATGAAAGAGTTCTCATGGTTAGATTAGAATCTAAACCGGTAAACACAGTAATAATACAAGTATACATGCCCACCTCTAGCTACAGTGACGAAGAGGTAGAAGCCATCTACAAAGATATCGAAGACATATTAAGATACGTAAAAGGACATGAAAATTTAATAATTACGGGGGATTTTAATGCAGTGGTAGGTGAGGGTAGGGAAGGAGCAATAGTAGGTTTATTTGGTTTAGGCACTAGAAACGACAGAGGAAATAGACTGGTAGAATTTTGCGACAAGAACAATTTAATCATTACAAACATATTATTTCAACATCATGCTAGAAGACGATATACGTGGAAGATGCCAGGAGATATAGGAAGATATCAAATAGATTACATTCTTGTTAGACAACGGTTTAGGAATCAAGTAAAAGACTGTAGAAGCTACCCAGAAGCAGATATAGACAATGACCACAACATCGTAATTATGAAGGCCGCACTTAAATTTAAAAATTTGAAAAAAAGTAACGGAAAAAGGCACTTGGACCTACAGAAACTAAAAGATAAAGATATTCAAGAAAAATTCGAAAAAAGGTCAAATGAATTGCTCAAAGATATCGGGAAAATATCTGATACTAAGGAAGCAGAAACAGAATGGAATAACATTAAATCCAGCCTCGTCATGGCGGCCAGAGATATTCTGGGGTACACACAAAAAGAAAATAAGAAATCATGGATAACAAAGGATATCCTGAATTTAACAGAAGAAAGACGAAAATACAAAAATAAATCAGACGAAACAGGAAAACAGAGATACAAAGCCATAAAATGGGAAATTATTCGCAAATGCAGGAAAGCTAAAGAACAATGGATTGATGAAAAGTGCAAAGAGGTACAAACTAAGATGGAAGTAGGAAAGACAGAGGAAGCATACAAACTAATTAGAATCAATTTTAGGGATATAAAACCGTATAGCAAAAATATAAGGGACGCGCGAGGAAATGTCATTATAGAAAATGTAGAGAAATTGGGTAGATGGCAAGAATATATAGGGAATTTATATGCAGGAGAAGAACTAACTGCATTAGAAAAGGAATCAGACATTTACAATGATGACTTGGGATATCCTATACTTAGAGATGAATTTGAATTAGCATTAAAGGGTCTGAAAAATGGTAAGGCGCCGGGTACAGATAAGGTGCAAGCGAAGACTCTCAAAGCCACAGGTCTAGCAGTAACAGAACGCCTCTTCCAACTTGTAAGCTATATGTATGAAACAGGCGAGATACCCAAAGATTTCAAACATAACATCATAGTAACCATACCAAAAAAGAAAGGCGCAGATAGATGTGAAAATTTTAGAACAATAAGTTTGACAGCACACGTATCAAAAATATTAACTAGAATTGTACAAAGACGAATGGAAAAACGGGCTGAAGAAATACTAGGAGAAGACCAATTTGGGTTTAGGCGAAACAGGGGAACACAGGAGGCTATCTTAGCTCTGAGGGTGATAATGGAGAAAACAATAGAAAAAGGGGAAAGCGTGTATATAGGGTTTGTAGATCTGGAAAAAGCATTTGACAATGTAAAATGGAAAAAAATGTTCGAAATACTCAAAAAGATTGGAATGAGTTATAGGGATAGACGCATAGTACATAGCTTATACAAAGAGCAAACAGGAGTAATAGAATTAGAGCAGGAACGTAGAGAAGTAAACATCAGGAAAGGGGTGAGACAGGGATGTTCCCTATCCCCATTAATTTTTAACTTGTAAATTGAAGAGGCAATGAATACTGTCGAATGCAGGAAGACATTTGGAATTACTATGCAGGGACAAAAAATTGATATGCTTAGATTTGCAGATGATATAGCGGTATTAGCTTCTAGCAAGGAAGAGTTAGAAGCCGCTTTCAATGAAATGGAAACGGTTCTAACAGAGAGATACGGTATGAAAATTAAAAAAAATAAAACTAAAGGCAAAAATAAATCAAAAACAAGAATACAAATATGTAACACCAACTTACAAGAGGTTAAGGATTTCTGCTACCTAGGAAGCCAAATAACGCAAGATGGGAAAAGCACAAAAGATATAAAACAAAGATTAGCACAAGGTCGTGCTACATTTAACAAGAAAAAGCAACTACTGTGTTCAAAGACTACAAACATAGAAACAAGGAAAAGATTGCTTAAAACATATGTATGGGGCACAGCCCTGTACGGCTGTGAAGCCTGGACAGTAGGAGAAGCAGACAAGAAAAAGGTAGATGCCTTTGAAATGTGGTGCTACAGACGATTGATGAAGATATCATGGACAGACAAAGTTAAGAACGAAGAGGTACTAAAAATGGTAGGGGAAGAAAGAAATATGTGGAAAACGGCAAAAACTAGGAGAGATAGGATGATATGCCACATACTACGGCATGAGGGAATAGTGCGGAATATATTAGAAACAGACATAGGAAAAAAGAGAAGAAGAGGCAGACCTAGGTTAGACTACTGCACACAGATAGTGAAAGATGTAGGCTGCAGCAGTTTCAGGGAAATGTGTAGGCTAGCTCAGAATAGAAATCTATCAGTCCCAAGATGGATAAATTAATGACGAAGAAAGTAACTGCACTTAAACGTGATATTTATTATAAGCAACTACAAGCATTGGATGGGCAATATTCTCGAATAATGGTAATTGCGTGAAAGCATTTACTGGAAAACTATTATTTCGGCAAATGTCTAAGTGTTGGGGGATCTTGGCAGCCACAGGTTGCTTAACCCCCTCCAATAAATCTCAGTGAAATAGGGCATAATATTAGAAAACAATATAAGGGGAACCGAGCTGTATTGCTGCGTGAGAATTTCAGGGAACTATGTAGGTTAGTTTAGAAAATAAATAAGTGCAGGTACATGTCCAACCAGTTTTGACACGGGAAACCCAATGACGAAAAATTAAGCGCAGATAAATCTGATGATTAGTATAAACAACTAGTTGTTTGTTGTGAAATATCTGTAACTAATGTTGGCTGTGCGAAAAGATATATTGGAAAAAATATTAAATCAGTAAATGTTCAAGTGCTGGGGGAATTTGGCAGCCACAGGCTGCTTACCCTCCTTCGCAACCACTGAATGTCGGAGAAATAGGGTACATAATTGTAAAACAATAGAAGGGGACCGAACTGCATCTAACAAAAAAGAACGGCGCCTATGATGAAAGACAACAAACATATAACAAAAAGTTGTTGAAGCGCATGTGGGAGCACAGCACAGACAGTATATGCCTACGAAATACGAGCAGTCTGAAAAGCAGACAGAAGAACAGTAGCAGCCTTTGAAATGCCGTGCTTCAGATGTATGAGGATGGACAGACAAAGGTAATAACAAATAGGTTATAGAAACAGTAAGGGAACAAGGATATCCTTGGGAAAAAAAATATGAGAAATACAAGGGCAGAATACGTTCTAAGGCATTTTTGGGGAATAGTATGGGATATATGACAAGCAGAGATAGGAAAAAGAGGGGGATGTAGACCTAGATCAGATAGTGATAGATGCAGACTGTGCAAATTTCGGTGAAATCTGTAGGTTAGTTCAGAATAGGAAACAAGGATGGTACGCGTCTAACCAGTTTCAGGACTGAAGACCCAATGATGATGATGATGTGGCACTTTAACTTCATTATAACCCAGTTCTTCGATTATTTACAGGTAGCATTATTTATATTTTAGATTTTACACTCTAAAAAAGTTTATCGGTCCCCAGAGTCCTATATCAACACTCAAACGATTAACATATCACTTACTTGTGGTATCGGTCATTGGCGACTTATGTACAGTATATAGAAATCAGGTTCCTTCTTGTCTGTGCATTAACCCTTTACCTGCACCATTCGACAGTGTAAGACTGAAGGTTTAAATGTGGGTTCCCATGCAACAAATATTTTATTTTTGGCTTTGATCAATGACAATGAAGTTGTAGCAGTTTCTAACGTAAACAGTGTTTTGGAAAATATTGAAGCCACGGATCAAAATCTGGAAGATGCTATTATAGACGATGAAAATGAAAATTATGAAGATTACAGTAGCGATGACAGCGTGTCTGATAAAAACTACTTGCCATCTCCTCGAGGTTCTGATGCAAACACGCATTACGAAAATAATTTGGAAATCGAATCCGGTGAAGGAAGTGGTAATGTAAGCGGCTTAATACTTTATTAGGTAGCATTAATTGAGGTTACTTTTAGATGTAGATGAAAGAGAGAATTTAGATGGTATCAATATTAAGAGCACAAGTTCGGATAGTAATGTTGATACTTGGCATGATATAATGAGGTCACAGCCTGTTATATATTTAAGTATCCTTAATCTAGGCATTAGATAATAAGCACATAGGTGGTAGTAGAGACACTACAAGTGATACGGAAGCATCAAGTAGCATGATGAATGTCAGATTAATCTAAAGGAGATATAATAAATACTTTGTCAATTACTCTTGTGCTTTAATTATAATTAATGACAAAGGTATAAAACATGGTGTCAAGTGTCGGGTCTTGTTCGAATGTTAGAAAACAAGAAGAATTTACGGACTCTTGAATTTGAGGTTAAACACGTGTTAGTAATCTGAAAGAATAATTTAAAAAAAAAGTGCGGAATTTTTTTTATTGAGGTACAGCATGGCGTTGTTTAAACCACCAACTAGTCTAGAATTTAATGAAAATGTGAACGTATCGTGGGTGAAATGGAAACAAAAATTTGAAATTTATATGAAAGCCTCTGATAAAGATACGGCTACTGAAGAAGTAAAAATTGCCATATTATTAAATTTAATTGGTGATGATGGTCTAGAAATCTACAATACCTTTGATACTACCAAATTGAAATCAGTAAAGGAAGTTTTGCAAGCATTTGAAACATACTGTTTACCAAAACGGAATGAAATAATGGAAACCTTTAAATTTAATAATATGAATCAAGCAGAAAACCAAAGTATTGATGCATATTTGACGCAATTAAAAACTCAAGCTGCTTTGTGTGAGTTTGTTTGCAACTGTAATGTTAATTATTCTGAACGAATGATTCGTGATAAACTTCGTAGGAATTTTGACAAATCTGTTCAAGAGCGACTTCTACGCAAACCGATTTAACTATCTCAAAGGTAGTAGAGTATTGTAAAGCAATAGAATTAGGAAAATGCACGTTAAAGTATTAAATCCTAACAGTGACGTACAAGCTATAGTTAAAGTTGGAACGTCCTCTAGAAATATGCATAATACTAAACTTAAAATAAACTGTACTAGGTGTGGCTATGAACATTATTCAAGCAAATGTTCTGCATTTAATAAAACATGTGCCAAATGCCAAGGAAGAAATCATTTTGCAAAAGTGTGTAGAACTAATGTAGACAAAAACTGAAGAAACTGAGGCAAATGCATTGAATTCTGGTATTAATAAGAAATCGCTAGTGCAAGAGAAATCAAAATTGCTGAAATGAAGACTACAAACGATGATACTGACCTGTTTATAGGGCGTATTACTACAGAAAAGGATCGATCTGCATGTTGGTATGAAACACTTATGTAGAAAGTAATAAAGTAAAATTTAAATTAGATACTGGTGCTGACACTAGTATTCTGTCATATAAAAATTTTCTTGCTTTGAATTGTAACAAAAATTTAAATTCAACACAGATAACGCTAGTGACATATGGTAATTATAGAATTAAACCAAAAGGGCAGATAAAATTAGAATGTAAAATTGGTACAATCACTAAAAATATTAATTTTCTAGTAGTAGATGTCAGTGAGTGCATTTTAGGTTTACATGATTGTGTAGTATTAAACCTTATAGCCAGAATTGAAATGATTGATAGTTGTTTACAGCAATCCAAAGCAGAATTTTTTGAATTATATAAAGATATATTTGAAGGGTTAGGTAAAATGCCAGGTAAATGCTCAATACAACTAGAGAATAATGCAATTCCAAGCATACAATATCAAAAAAAAATTCCAATTTCAATGCATGAAAAATTAAAAAACACTCTTGATAACTTATTACAACGAGGAATAATTTCACGGGTATCACAACCAACAGATTGGGTTAATAATCTCGTAATAGTTGAAAAACCTGATGGGAAGCTACGTTTATGCTTAGACCCAAAACCATTGAATAAATATATCAAATGGGAGCATTTTATGATTCCCACAGCAGAAGATATTTTAGGTAAATTAAGTGGAAGTTCATGTTTTACAGTGATTGATATGTTGGAAGGATTTTGGCAACTAGAGTTAGATGAACCAAGCTCGATCCTATGCACTTTTCACACCCCATTTGGTCGTTTTAAATTTAATAGACTTCCTTTTGGAATTGCTTCGGCTCCTGAAATATTCCAATCAAAAACATTTGGTGATATTCCGGGGACATATATATATTTTGATGACATTATAGTATCAGGAAAATCAGAGACTGAACATGACAAAAACTTAAAAGCAGTGTTACAAAAAGCTAGAGAAAATAATGTAAAATTTAACATAGACAAGGTACAATATAAATTAACCGAAGTAAAATTTTTGGGACAACTCGTATCAAATGATTCTATTAAACCAGATAATAAAAATCTAGAGGCAATAAAAGCAATTGAAATACCAAAAAATAAAACGGAATTATTAAGGATTCTAGGGTTAACAAAGTTTTTTACTAAATTTATACCAAATTTGTCAAAATTGACACATAACTTGAGAGAATTAACCAAAAACAATGTTTTGTTTAACTGGACTAACCAACACACAGATGATCTCAATAAATTAAAGGAGATAGTTATGAACCTGCCAACATTGCAAATGTTTAATCCAAAGAAATCAATTACAATACAGACAGATGCATCTAGTGAAGGGTTGGGTTGCACATTGTTACAAGAAGGCTATCCAATTTCTTTTGCATCGAGAAGCTTGTCGAAAACTGAAAAACGTTATGCACAAATTGAAAAGGAGCTTCTTGCTATTGTTTTTGCATGTGAACGTTTTCACAATTACATTTATGGATACAAAATTCAAGTACAAACAGATCATAAACCATTAATTACAATTTGTAACAAGAATCTTGATCAAGTAACTAACAGATTACAACGTATGTTGTTAAGATTATTAAAATACACACTAAATGTTGAATATGTACCTGGTAAGGATATGCTAGTGGCTGATGCACTGTCACGGGCATATATTAAAGATAGTGTTGATGATGATCCAGAAATGACTTATATTATACATTCATTGTCAAATGATATCCCAATGAGTAGTAGCAAAAATTAGTTTTATACAGGAAACAGAAAACGACAATACTTTAAAACTAGTTAAAAGGTATATTGAAACACAGTGGCCACATCAAGTTGAAGAAGATTTAAAAATTTACAAAAAAATAAAGGATGAACTTTTTGTATCAAATGACTTAATATTCCTAAACAAAAAAATAGTCGTTCCAAAAACCTTAAGAAAAGAAATGCTAAAACTTTTACATGATTCAAGTCATTTTGGAATAACCAAAACAAAATTACGAGCAAGAGAAATTTTCTACTGGCACAATTTAGGGAAGGACATAGAAACATATATTAATAATTGTCAAATTTGTCAAACACACGAAAAAGTAACGCATAAGACAGCCATTAATAAACTATGATATTCCTAACCGACCATGGCAAATTTTAGCTTCGGACATTGTAGAACATAATGGTAACTACTTCTGTTTATTAGTAGACTACTACTCCAATTGGATTGTAGCTAACGAAATTAAAACAAAATCTGCCGAAAATGTGCGGACTTTTGAAAACACATTTGTGCATTATGGTATTCCAGAAAAAGTTGTGGTGGATAATAATCCATATAATAGTAAAGTATTAAAAACTTGGCAGATACTTTAGGTTTTGAACTAGTTTATATATCACCATATCACCATCAATCAAACGGCTTAGCCGAAAATGCCGTACAAATTGTTAAAATTGTCTAAAGAAAAACATATCAAATCTGAAATATGTATTACTAGAATATAATAACACCCCTTACCTGAAGTAGGTTACTCCAGCACAGCTGTTATTAAACAGAATACAAAGAACAAAAATACCAGTATCGTCAAAATATCTTGAACCGAAAACAATCCCACATAAAGAAGTACTAAATAAACTAAAACAGAAACAAGTAAAACAAAAATATTATTTTGATAGAAATTCAAAAAATTTAATAGATTTAAAAGAAAAGACAAAATCATGATTCAGTCACCACTGACAGGATTATGGAAACGAGGTGAGGTTATCGAAAAATTAGGAGAACGGAATACAGCGTTAAAGATGAGTCAGGACACATCTATAGAAGAAATAGAAAATTTTTAAATAAAATTAATGTAAGTAGTAATAGTTTACAAAAACGTCATGAGTTAATTTACGATGACTTAAACTCTGACATATTGGGCTCAGATTTGTTAACTACTAAGGTGGTATCTGCAACCAATATGCCAGTTGTAAGGGAGGAAGGTAATATAAATAGAAATAGACAAGTAAGGATAACTAAATTACCTAAACATTTGTTAGATTACGAGTTAAATTAGTTGCACTATTAAGTACTTAGTTTGCTAAAAAGATAAAAGTTTAGTTTAAAAAAAAAAGCGTGTTATATATTTAAGTATCCTTAATCTAGGCATTAGATAATAAGCACATAGGTGGTAGTAGAGACACTACAAGTGATACGGAAGCATCAAGTACAATGATGAATGTCAGATTAATCTAAAGGAGATATAATAAATACTTTGTCAATTACTCTTGTGCTTTAATTATAATTAATGACAAAGGTATAAAACACAGCCTACTTTTAACATGTGTATAGAATCTGGGACGTTAATTTTGATAAAAATGTTACAAAAACTCCATTAGATATATACAGAATATTTTTAACCGATGATCAATTAAGTTTGATAGTTAAAGAAACAAATCGATTTGCTAAACACTGATTGGAGGTGAGGTCTACTTCTAAGTCTCGATTGAAATCGTGGACTGATATCGACGAAATTGAAATATTCAAGTTTTTTCCATTATTATTACTATAAGATTAAACCAATTGCCAACAGTTAACTCATATTGGTCAAAAGATCCCATGTTTGGAAATGAGTTTGTGGTAAATGTCATGAAACGTGATCAATTTTTTTAATACTAAGATGTTTGCATTTTTGTAACAACAAAAATCTTTGATTAGATACCGACGATCGCCTTTACAAGATAAAGGAACCACTTGCTATTCTAAATAAAAGTTTTCAATGCGTTCTTTCTCTTGGCAAGATTTTTGGTGATTGATGAATCAATGATTCCATTTAGAGGCAGATTAGTGTTTCGTCAATATTGTTACATGCCAAATGGCAATGTATCATGTTTTAGTTTTAGATATAATTTATAAGTTAATTGCCGCGTATTTTTAAATTAATAACGCTAACTTCCGTCGTCGCGGACAGTTGCGTCTGCGCAGAAGGAATTCTGATGCGTGAGTGTCAAAAAGCGAGGACTAAGCAACGAGACCTGAAGCAAGGTACGACTATTTGAGTGGTGTGTGTTTTTTCTTTTTAGAAAGAGGTATGTAGATTCTTTGTACCTTACCTTTGTTGTGCCTGTTACTATCTCCTTTCATCCCCCTACAAGTGCAGAAGTTACGTTAGGACAGATGGCAATTTGAAGTTCAACGTAGCGTAACCCAACCTACAAACCACCATTGGATCCTGAGATTAAGTTCCAAGATACCCATCACGTGAGTAATTTGATTTTACTTAATTTGTGCATGCAAATTTGACTTAGATAGCGATTGCAGCACCCGTAAAGAATGGTCGGTATATGCTATAAAATGGCGGGCAATTATGCCGCACGTAAATATAACCTAAATACGTGTTTGTTGAAACTAAAATCCGTTTATAAGTAACTTTTATTGTGACTTGTAAGATGTTAGCTTTGAGATTAATAATATTTTTTAGAAAAAGTGGTTTTTTCACCAAGTACCTGTAATTAAAAAGAGTTTTAATTTCTAGTGACTTTTAAAAATTTAATTTGGCATCCACCAAATTTAGTTATTTTTTATCTTATGTGATGACAACATTCCAAGGAGGTTATATGTCAATGGCACTTGTTGAAACTGTCACTTTGAATAGTTGTTTGTTTACTTCCTGCTAACTTAATCATGCTATTTAAAAATCTAGTGTAATTTAAATTTCCTTTACAAAAAAAGAGTATTGTTTGTACTTGAAATGTGTTTGACAGTTATTACCTAACCTAACTTGTGAGTGAACTAAAATATATTGCCTTAGAAGTAAATTATTTATCCAGTAAGTATTGTTATTTATAGATAATTTACTACTGCAATTGCTTCAATCGTTATTCCTTGTCTTAAAAACTCTTGAAAACCACATTAAGTTTGGTTAAATACTTATCTTGACTTGAATAATTAACTAGACTTTATGGTTCCATTTAGAAAAAATTTATTTCCTTAGAAACGAGTATTCCCTATTTGCTTTAAACTTATATCGGTATATTTATTTCTTAAATATAGTAATATGATGAATTCCTTACATCTTAAGTCTCTCAAAACAATCTTCGAACTTGAATCACGCAGTATCCAACCTGCGTCGAATCAAAACGATAGACGTTTGCAATTAAATGCCGTACTAACACAGGAAGCTGACGGACAATTAATTTCTCGTACATTAACTAACAGATCTATTACAAAATATCTATGAGATCGAACAATCTCTAGACAATATTAATAATATAGTTTACAGAATAAATCCAGTAGCTACAGATTTAGAATTAAAACGTATCAGATCTCATATAATACATTTACAGCAACGTTGAGACTTGTTATCATTGCTTACGGATGAACAGGCTAATGAAACAAAGCAAACTTTCTTATCTGACGTTCTCTTAATTGAAGAAATTCTCAAAAAACTTAACTTAGAGTCCGATGTAAATTAGCCTTCTGCTTTCCCTAATCTCACCATTCTGCAACCTGCTACCTTGTCCCCGAAATCTATACCGGTTTATAAATGGGGTATTTCTTTCTCGGGCTTTGCAAATTTCGTTAATGTCATCAGATCTCACGTAACTGTACAGACCAAGATTTATTTGTCTCAGCAGGGAAATTATTTTCTGGCTCAGCTTTGATTTGGTATAGAAATATACGAAACTAGATTTCTACCTGAGAAGAATTAGTTACTAGCTTAAAACGTGACTTCTTACCGCATAAATATATAACTGATCTCTGAAATGAAATAAAAAATCGTACCCAGGGGCCTAACGAAAACGTAATCTCTTTTATTACCTCAATTGAAGCTTTATACGGCAGATTAGATAAAAAACCACCCGAAACTGAAATTATTGATTAACTTTTACGAAACCTATCCTTATTTCTCTGAACACTTAGCTTTACAACATATCTCTTCCTTATCTCAATTTAAAGATTTATGCCGCTCTCTTCAAGAAGTAAAGTTACGTGTTGATAAATATCGTCCACCCCAACAAAACAATCTGGCTTATTAGAACCTGACCTAGCATGTCAATCAGAATCTTCTCGTAAAGTATCTACTATTAATATTCCTGTTTCTCCATCATCAAACTCAATTACCTGCTGGAATTGTAAGAAAAGCGAACATACTTATAATGTTTGCACATACCCAAAAAACCTCTTCTGTTATGGCTGTGGCCGAAACAATACCTATAAATCAAAATGTACAAAATGTAACTCTACCTTATCGGAAAACTTTGTCAGAGATATTCCTACTCGGAACATGAATATCTCAAGGAGTCAAAATCGTCCTCAACAAGAACAATTCAACACACCCAGGCGTCAACAGAATTAAAGCATAAAATTACCCCCAATATTAAACCTTTATTTAACGCATCTAGTAATAATAACAATACCGCTACCTTAAATTCAAACAATAACTCACCTCCCCTATCTGAAATATGTCGTTCGACTCCAGCCGAATGGTCAAATTGGTTGAAAACAGTTCATTCCTTTTACCATAAAAATTCTGCTGCCTTACAACTTGAGGCGTCGCCGTGGATCAATGTAGTAAGCATAAGACTACGGATCCCAAGGTCCCGGGTTCAAATCCCGACACGGCCGACTGCTTGAAAAATGGCAGGTGAGCATTTTTCACAAAAATTATGCCCTCGTTCGGATGAGAGCTTAAATGGAGGTCCCGTGTGTGAGTGTTGTCATGCACGTTAAAGATCCCTACCTTGCCTGGAACGACAAGGGTTCGGCAAAATTCTAAATTTCCAGGCAACAAAAAACTCGCCTCCTGGCCAATGTAGTACCTACAGGTGGAGCATTGGAAATGTAAATGAACTGCCTTACAACTTGAGGCGGCTCCGTGGCGTAGTGGTATGTGTGTGACTACTGCGCCCAAGGTCCCGGCTTCGAATCCCGACACGGTCCGCTTGAAAAATGTTAGGCGAGCATTCTTCACAAAAATACACCCTCGTTCGGATGAAAGGTAAAATGGAGGTCCCGTGTGTGGGTGTTGTCACGCACGTTAAAGATCCCTACCTTGCTTGGAACAGCAAGGGTTCGGCAAAATTCCAAATTTTCCAGGTAAAAAAACTCGCTTCCTGGTCAATGTAGTACCTTCGGGTGGAGCATTGGAAAATCACATGTAATGCCTTACAACTTGTTAAAAAACCTCTCGATAATCGCCCGCATTTACTTATCTCTATTGGCTCTCTAAATGTAATTGCTTTATTGGACACGGGTTCGTCATGTTCTCTTTTAAACAACGAAGGCTTAAGGCAATTATCTGAACAAAATATTAAATTTTGCGTTATTCCAGAAAAAAACTCTATAAATCTAGCTGACGATAATAAAATATATGTAACTGGTTCTCTTAAATTGAAAATTTGTATAGAGTAACTCGAACGGGATGTTCCATTTTTAATTGTGCCCACACTAGCTTATCCATTTTTACTTGGCGTTGACTTTTGCCAACTTGTCAATTTATCTTTATATTTTCAAGATTTCTCTTGGTAAGCTTCTCTTAAAACAAACTCTTGTGCGTCGGCTGGCATATCTAATAAAATTTCTCTTATCAATTCCTAGAATGAAATTCTTAACTCTCATACTATCTCTACAGGTAATGCTGTTCCTTTTAAGCAAAGTCAATATCTGCTATCGCCTGCATGACAAAAACATTTACATTCTGAAATAGATAAAATGCTTGAATCTGGTGTTATCTCTCCTGCAAATTCGCCATGGATGTCTCCCGTATTATTGGTTCGTAAAAAGAATGATGAATGGCATGTTTGTTTTGACGGAAGAAAACTCAATTCCTTAACTGTATCCCATGCTTATCCCTTACCTCGTACTAATTCTATCTTGAGTCGGCTCCGCCACGATAAATTTATCTCATCTATCGATCTCAGACAATCTTTTTATCAGATCCCTCTTGATTTATCTTCATGTTCAAAGACTGCTTTTTGTGTTACAGGTCGGGGTTTGTTCGAATATAATTTCTTGCCGTTTAGTCTCTGTTATGCACCACAGACTTAACAGCATACTATGGATCAAACGTTGGGTCCTATCTTACACCAAGAACGTGCCTTTGTATTTTTAGACAACATATTGGTCATCTCAAGTTCCTTTGAAGAACATATCGCAACACTTAATGAAGTTGCTGAACGCCTAAATGTAGCAGGTTTTAAAATAAACAGGGAGAAGTGTCAATTTTGCTGTTCTTCTTACATTTCTTGGTTTTTTTATTGATAGAACTGGTTTTCGAGCAGATCCTACTAAAGTTGACACTATTACTAAATTTAAAACACCAAAGACTGTTACCGAAATTAAACGTTTAATAGGAATGAGTAGCTACTATCGCATTTTTCTACCTAATCTCTCAACTATATCTACACCTATTACTGCCTTAATTAAAAATTAAAAGAAAAGTGAATCTGTTTAATGGAATTTAGAAGCTCAACAGGCTTTTGAACAAATCAAAACGTTAATCACTTCTGCATCTATCTTAATTTCGTCCAATTTTGACGAAAGATTCTATATTCATATCGATGCCTCACTTACTGAATTAGGCGCAATGTTGTTTCAAGTAAATAATGAACTAGAACACCCTATTGCTTATGCTAGTCGTGCTTTAACTTCTGCTGAACAAAAATATTCAGCTACCGAACGTGAATTATTAGGAGTAATCTTTGGCATTAAAAAATTTAGGGGATAAGTTGAAGGTACACATTTTACAGTAATCACTGATTGTGCAGCTCTCACGTGGTTGAATAACTTAAAATAACCCGTAGGTCGATTGGTAAGATGGAACCTAAGTATCTCTCAATTTACGTTTGGTTTTCGACATAGACCTGGTAAATTAAATATCGTGCCTGATGCCTTATCTCGTGATGTCGCTTCTCTTAACCTCCCAGATCTAATTCGTGATGCCTGGTATCTTAATATGACAAAGAAAGTTTCTGAAAATCCTGATAAATTTTCCACCTTTCGTGTGATGAATAATAGATCATATAAATTTGTATCTTCCTTATCTCACAAAATCTCTAACATCCCTGAATGGAAACTTGTAGTTCCTACCGTTAACCGCAGTGAAGTTCTTAAATTGTGTCACGACGACCCTACAGCTGCTCACCTTGGTGTTACAAAACCCTTAGCTAAAATATCTGAATTATATTATTGGCCCACATTAAAACAATCTGTCTGCCGCTATATTAGAAACTGTAAAATTTGCGGGGCTCAGAAGAGCTCTCAAGAAGCTCGTTCTGATTTGATGGGTAACTTCAAACGTGTATCTTATCTCTTTCAATTAATATCACTTGACTTATTAGGACCTCTCCCTCGATCAAAAAAAGGTAACCAATATCTTTTAGTCGTCACCGACTAGTTTTTTTAAATTTGTTATCGTACAACCTTTAACTAAAGCTACATCTTCTGCTATAATTAATTTCAAGAACAAAATGTTATTTCTTATCTTTGATGTCCCTCAAATTATTCTCTGTTATAATGGGGCATAGTTTATCTCAAGAGATTTTCAAAATTTCGTTAAAAGTTATAAAGTTCAAAAAATTTGGTTCAACGCCAAATACCATCCACAGGTAAACCCTACCGAAAGAGTAAATCGAGTCTTAATCACTGCTATCTCTTCATATATTGACTCAGACCACACTAAATGAGATGAAAATATCTTCAAAATCGCTCAAGCTCTGCGTACATCTAAACACGAAGCAACCCAATTCACTCCCTCATTCCTTGTTTTTGGAAGATACACGCCAATTGATGGTAGTTATTACGGTTCAGTTCCGGATGCTACTAACGTAATTCAATTTGACGAAAAAGTACGCTGGGATGAAGACCAACAATCATTACCTTCTATCTTTAACGACGTTAGAAAAAATTTGTTAAAAGCTTATGAAAAGAGTAAAGATCATTACAATCTGCAAAAACGAGATATTTCTTTTGCTTTAGGTAAACAAGTTTGGAAAAGAAATTATGTGTTACCTGATGCTACTAAAAAATTCTCTTCGAAATTCGCTCCAAAATTCGTTTTATGTAAGATCACTCCCGTCATTAGCCCAGTTATCTATGAACTCCAAGACCTTAAACCGTTCTCTGCTGACCCAAATGCTAATTAATTTTTCTACTTTTCAATTCTTAAATGGTCTATCAAATGTTTTTGTTCCCGTCCTGAATTTGTTACCAATATCTATTCGTTTCTTTTCTCACACAGCATTTACCTTCTACACTTTTGCCTTATTTACCTCATTTTAGTTATATTTTTGCTGGCTATTAATTCTCCCTTGAATTTATTGTCAACCATATATCTATTTATGTCACTCTGTCGCTTCACCTAATCAGTCCTGGCACCTTTTCTGCATCATATTATTTTGTTTTTTAGCATTTATCTTATGTTGTTTAATTTTATGGTGATTGTCGTAACTTTGGTTGAAGTAACTCATTGAATTGTTATGATGTTGAGGGGATGCTTTTTTCTTTGGATACACATAGGAGCCGCGGCCTATACCTTTGTAAGAAACAGTCCATATTCGCAGTTGCAAAACTAGGAGTTTCTATTCCATGCGTTTTTCTTCTGAATTATTACAGTCACTCACTATATTCTTTATCATTACTTGTTTCTTCTGTTAAGTCATCAGAACATATAAACATTTTTTGTTGTTTTTATTTAACTTCGTGGTGAGGTGCTATCGCTTTTTACTGTTTTTAGCATATTGGGACAGTATGTTTGTATCTCCATTTAACTGCATATGGTTAGGTATTCCTGTGTGTTTATGGTGACACCGTTTCTGAAAATTACCTTGGAACAGCTGGTTTCTTGTGGGAAGGTATGCAGTGGTACTTTTAAGTTGTTGTTTCAATTTTTTGTCTGATCTTCTTATCGCAATGATCGTACTAGTTCTCATCGAGAGTCTAGTAATTTTTTAACTTATTATGTGTCTTTATTTGTCTGTTTAACACAGCAGAGGCCCTTCAGACCAATCTGCGTTTAACAGGGACAACTCTCTACCTTTTCTTGGACGCTTGTCGAAAACTTTACTTTTTTCTTATCCCGCTGTCTCCGTTTCAGCCTTATTCTTCCTTCGGTAGACCTGTTCTTGTCCCGGAACACCCATCTACCACGTAAGAGTGATTTTTCCCTCACTCTGAACTACTGACCACATTGGCTGTTTGAGTAGTGCTTTTCTATCCACCTTTTTCTATCGCTGTTGCTCAATGCGAGCCCTTCTTCTATTCTCTTCTACCTGGAAGTCACCAGTACATTCCAAAAATGTCTACCTCCCTCTTTTTACCTTTCCTATATGTCTATTGCCTTTTCATTTCCGTTAGCCACCGTGTGGTCGCGCGGAAGGGTTTTCATATACCCCTGGACAGCGTCTCTGGGAATCTTTTGTGAGGTCATGCGGTGCCGCTGTCAGCCGCACGTGGCCACTAACAGTGCAAGTATGTATGAGTGTATGTATATATAAATGTATGTAGAGATGAATGTATGCCTTACCAAACTCGACCATCGCCGAGTGCAGGGATGCACCCACGTGCCTTTCCGGTCCCTCGTACCGTTTTATCTAACGGGTCTGCCTCACAGGTCTCTCTCTTTTAGGGGATACGAGTACTTTTCCTGTTTAACGACTTTGAGGAGCCACTCTCTTTTGCATCTTTACGTTGGAGGACAAAATGGCTTGGTATACTGGGGAATTCTTTATAAAGCATACAGTTGTAACATGCCCTGGCGTACTGCGACGTTTCGGATCCATCTATTGTTATCTAGTTTTATCTTAATATATCTATCTTACCTATTATCTTTGGTAATAACTTGAGACTTTGTCTTACTTTCTTTTGTTGTCCTAACAGTTGGTATTTATGATCAGATATAGGAAAATTTTGAGTATCGAGTGATGGTAGCAATGTAATTTGTTAGGTTAGAAATGTAAGAAATTAGGAAGATGGTACTGTTGGTAAATTTGTTAATTTACAATCATGTCATTAAACAGTTTTGATGTGTACTCTTGATTAAGCCAGAGTACCAACACATAAAAAATTTGTAAAACGTATAGTAACTTGCTCTCTTGGGCATTTTGAAATTTGGGCATTTTCTTGCCAACGTAGAAACAGTTAAAATGCAATGCTTATGTGCATGTGCACTCAAAAAAACTGTAAGGTTAGCTTTAGGTTATTGTAGAAATGTTAGGCGACTTGTCGCACTTGTTTTTAGTTGTAGTAAAGTGTTTTGTGTTCTCCGACAAATTTGTGCTCTCGATTACAACTGCGCCACATCTAACACTCGTGTGTGCATTTATAGCTGTAGTTCGATAGTCTTAGGGCTACACATTCCGTTTCCTGGTGACTCGCAAGACGCGTTATCGGTTGAAAAAACAAAGTGGCGCCTAAAATAAACATTTAGTAGAATGTAAGTTAATTTATATGTAAGTAATGCTCTAGATTTTAAGTTTCTACTATGCTAAAAGTTATTTCTTTTTAAAAAACTTTTCTTTTATGACTTGGTTGCGATTGTTACATGCCAAATGGCAATGTATCATGTTTTAGATATAATTTATAAGTTAATTGCCGCGTATTTTTAAATTAATAACGCCAATTTCCGTCGTCGCAGACAATTGCGTCTGCGCAGAAGGAATTCGGGTGTGCAAGTTTCGACAAGCGAGGACTAAGCGACAAGACATGAAGCAAGCAACAGTTATCTGAGGGGTGTGTGTTTTTCTTTTTAGAAGGAGGTATGTAGAGGTTCCTTGTACCTTACCTTTATTGTGCTTGTTACCTTATCTCCCTTTATCCCCCTACGAGTGCAGAAGTTACGTTAGGACGAATGGCAATTTGAAGTTTAACATGGCATAACCCAACCTACAAATCACTGTTGGATCCTGAGATTAAGTTCCGAGATGCCCATCATGTGAGTAATTTGATTTTACTTAATTTGTGCATGCAAATTTGACTTAGATAGCGATTACATCAACCATAAAGCATGGTCGGTATATGTTATAAAATCGCGAGAAATTATGCCGCGCATAATTATAACAATATCTCCCAAATAAACCCCACAAATATGGGATTAAAATATACAAGCTCTGTATGGTAGATGGTTTCATACGCAATGTCGTTGTATATACAAGAAAAACCGAAAAAGTTGTACGGCAAGGACATTCAGAAACTATAGTTCTTGAACTTTTGAAACCAGTTTTACAAGAAGTACACTATTTGTTTGCGATAATTTGTATTCTAGTTTGCCAATGGCAAAATTTCTATTTAACAAAAAAATACTTTGCTGTGGTACTATACGTGGAAACCGAAGAAGAGTACCAAAAACGTTTTCTGATAAAATTAAGAAAGGACAGGTGTATGGTCAACAGAATGACTGTGTAAAAGTTATAAAGTGGATGAATAAATGAGCTGATTTGATGATTACTACCGATCCCCTCGAATGGATGTAGTGAAGACTGGAAAAAAGTCCCGTAAAGGCGATGCCATTATAAAACCCAGACGTGTTCAATCTTATAATAAAGCAAAAAAAGGTGCGGATTACAGTAACCAGATGCCGTCGTATCATACAGTTCTTCACAAAGGAATTTGTAGTACCGAAAAGTTATTTTTAAACTCCTATTTGGAACTTGCGTTGTTAATTCAAAGATAATCAATAATCAGTTATCGAATAAGAAATTGTCTATGCAATTAAACAATTCTATTCTTTCTCTCACTGATGTTGTTCCTAAAAGAACTACTCAAACTTGAATTAAGCCCACAAAACCAGGACGAAAGAAACGCAAAATTTGCCAAGCTTGTTATAAAAATATGCGTCTTACTCTTAGCAGTCATGATGCCAATAAAAAAGTGTTAAAAGTGATCACTTATGGTAATACTGCACTGGAAATCCCAGTATGTGTCTCCCATGCTTCAACAGAATGCATAAATGATATTAAATTTATTGTTACTCTATTTCCATACTCCATAAAGTATACTTCACAACTTTCAGCAGCGTTTGAATCATTCTTTACAAATTTACACACTGGTGCGGCACCGGTCGAGGGAGACCGATGTGCTGTTAGTAGTAATATATTAAAAGCGTTTAGAACAGAAAATTGTAATAGCAATATGAATTATAAACAAAATTACATACTTACATCAATACATCTTTAATGTTATATATTATTTGTATGCACCTAGGTGCGAATCACCTGTGTGTGCATAAACTTCTTAAGTAAGACCCTGCCTTTAGATACAATATTAGCAAAATATGACTGTTCAAAATTTTATCTTATAAAGACCTATGTGTGCAACTTATTTTTATTGAAAACTTTTCCTAGATCCAATCAATCTATATTACTTTAAACCAAAACCTACACATGTCATTAAAGTAAAAACGACATATCGGTCCCCGGAAACCACTAACGTACTAAGAAATGTGTTACTATAAGTCCCTGGTCACCGTTAACGTATAACAAAGAAAACAGCAATTATTAGTAATGCAGCCAACATGTTAAATTCAGGATATCCTTTGTTATCCATGGTTTCTTATTTGGTAGCCATGTCTAAGCCGGATTTAATGTTATTCTATTCTGTTTCTATTTCCTTAGTAGTATCAGAAATGTTTTCGATATCTTTCAGCAATTCATTTAACTTTTTTTTAAATCTCTCGTGGATATCTTTATCTTTTAGTTTCTCAAACTCAGTTTCTTTGTGTTGCTTTTTCTCAAATTTTTAAATTTTAGAGCGGCCTTCATAATTACGATGTAGTGATCAGTGTCTATATCTGCTTCTGGCTAACTTCTACAGTCTTTTACTTGATCCCTAAACAGTTGTCTAACAAGAACGTAATCTATTTGATATCTTCCTATAACTCCTGGCATCTTCCACATATATTGTCCTCTAGTATGATGTAGAAATAATGTGTTTGTGATAGTGAAATTGTTTTTGTTACAGAATTCTACCAGCCTATTTCCCCTGTCGTTTCTCGTGTCTAAACCGAATAAATCTACCACTCCTTCCCTATTCTTACCTACCAATGCGTTAAAATCCCCCATACTTATTACATTTTGATATCCTTTTACGTATCTTAGTGTCTTCGATATCTTTATATATCACTTCTACCTCTTCTTCACAGCAGCTAGAGGTGGGTATGTAAGTTGTTTATACTTACATAATATTAAAATTGTTTGGAATGTAAAATGAACCAGCAAATGTATGAGAAAAAAATCTGATTCAACTTCTGGTTTATAATAACCAAAAAGTTTCATGTAACAACAATTTAAAAAAATTGTGTACCATAAACAGTACTTGAGGTTACTTAGACTTGGAAAAGTAAGAAGTATCTTAAGCTTTAAATAAAAACAAACCTGCAAGCTTCAAATTCCTTTGTATATGGATTAAACCGATTTTTAGAGGCAGTTATGGCTTTATTTTCGTTAATTTTTCTACCTCCTGATTCTGTATTATTTCTAGATCCGGTTTTCCAAGGATCGGGTGTAATCACTTTTCCACATTTTGCCTGACATTTATCGCATACCATTTTTACGAATCAATTAATTTAAAAAACGATTCGTTAGTAGGAAATCGGAAAATTTTTATTTACATAACCAAACTATGACAATTGAAACAACATTATTTCACAGGAGAGATACGTGAATGTTGTTCAATGCGGGGAGAATTATAGCAATCACTCTTGGTTATTGTAAATAATTTGTGCTCTGTTTTTATGTTATCCAGATCAAAATCCTATTACACATCGGTAGTAAGCAAGCAAAACTATTAAATATTTTAAAGAAATCGGCTGTGTAAAAGATGCACCAAAAATTGCCATGAAAACGGTAACCGTAGAAAAGAAGCTCAACGTATTATTGGTAGTGATGAATAATCAACTTGTTCAACTCTCCAATTAGCTTTAAATAACAATATTGATACTGGAATATTTTAAAGGCAAATGTATCGAATATTCTAACATCAACAGTATTACAATTTATCGCTTAAACAGGATAATCTTAATATAATAAGAAAATATAAAGTTTGTTTCTGATCTATAAACGTGGATTTGGTCAATTTGATGTTCGACATTTAGTAGGTTGCTGAATTTACCTTTTCTAAAGTCTTTGACTTTATCCTTTTAATTCCTCCTCTGTTCGATTTTAGATCCCTCTTGTTTCCGTAATTTGTTTTTTAGAACATAACCTATAATACTATTTTAAATTTGTTAAGGTGTTGTTAATTCGAAATAGTTAAGACATAAAATAGAGAATGAAGTAGGTGTAATAAAACGTATAGCAGATTACAATTCAATAATAATATATTTTTAGAATAAGTGTGGAAGAATTATTAGTTTATTTCCCGTACGAATACATCTATCCAGAGCAATATGCTTACATGTGCGAATTAAAGCGAGCTCTAGATGCAAAAGTAAGTCCTTACACGCAAACATTCTCTTCTTAAATAAGAAACTTTTAGGGTCACTGTCTTTTAGAAATGCCTTCAGGCACAGGCAAAACTATAACATTATTGTCACTTATTGTAGCGTATATGTTAGAATATCCCCATACCGTAAGAAAATTAATTTATTGTTCACGTACAGTTCCAGAAATAGAGAAAGTAATTGAGGAATTGAAGAAACTATTTTTGTACTATGAGAAACACGATGGTGTTTATCCAAAATTAGTTGGTTTAGTATTAAGTTCGAGAAAAAATTTATGTATTCATCCAGAAGTAAGCACAGAAAAAGAAGGTAAAATTGTTGATAGCAAGTGCCATTCTTTAACGGCAAGCTATATTAGAGAACGTTATATGGTTGATGATACAACACCAATTTGTCAGTATTATGAAGGGTTTAGTATGGATGGTAAAGAAAGTAATCTGCCCTATGGTGTTTACAGCATTGATGATCTTAAACAATATGGACGAGACCGTAATTGGTGTCCATATTTTTTAGCACGATTTGTGGTATTTTACATGTTTAAAATGTAGCAGTTTGTCCTTAGTAGTAATTTTTTACAGATTCTTCATGCAAATATTGTTGTTTACAGTTATCATTATCTATTAGATCCTAAAATAGCAGACGTGGTATCTAAAGAGCTTGCAAAGGAATCTGTTGTAATTTTTGATGAAGCGCATAATATTGATAATGTTTGTATTGATTCTATGAGCGTTAAAATTAACAAACGCATTATAGAGAAGTCGACTTCTAATATTAGCTTGCTTGAACGAACTGTTACTGAGTAAGTAGTTGGTATTGTTGAAGCAGTTTTATTTAAATTTTTTTAATTAGAATGCGTCAGAGTGACATTAGGCGTTTACAAGATGAATATCAAAGACTAGTTGAAGGTTTACGAGATGCGAGCATAGCCCGAGAGACGGACGTGATCTTAGCAAATCCAATATTACCAGATGAAGTATTAAATGGTAATATTGTAATGTGATAGTATACTAGAACTAAAACTGATTTTCAGAGGTTGTACCCGGCAACATTAGAAACGCAGAGCATTTTATAGGTTTTCTTAAACGTTTTCTTGAGTACATAAAAACTAGATTAAGGGTGCAACATGTTGTGCAAGAATCTCCAGCTGGTTTTTTAAAAGATTTACAAGTTAAAGTTTGTATAGAACGGAAGCCACTTAAGTTTTGTGCTGAACGTCTTGCTTCTTTGTTAAGGACACTCGAACTAGCTGATACTACTGATTTTAGTCCGTTAATTTTAATATCACATTTAGCTACTTTAGTTGCTACGTATACAATAGGTTTTACAATTATAGTGGAGCCTTTTGATGACAAAACACCCAGTGTGTCGAATCCAATTTTACATTTTTGGTAGGTATTAGATTTAAAAATCTAAAGTATTAAATATATTTCTTGGTAAGACTTTACTTTACGCCCAATGTGGAATTTTTCATTTGATGTTGTAAATCGACAGAGGGCGCAAAGCTGAACAGAAAAATATATGTCATATATTATGGAAACTATCTGTTCCAAAAAGTTATTATAAATCAAAATTTAATATTTTATTAATTAAATTGGGCTAAAATTTAAAGCCCGGCACGAAATTTTAGATTTTTTTTTATATCAATCGAAAGAATATTTTAAGATAAACGCAAAAACATTTCTCAAATTAATAAAATCTTTTCAAAAAATATAAAAATTCGAATTTTAATATATTATTTAGTAAAAATGAACCTAACCGAAACAAAACCAAACCAATTGAAACCTAACCAACCCTGTTAACCTATCCTACCTAGCCTAGGCCTAGTCCATTCACTTTTATTAGAAAAAATAAATAATTTTAACCAAATGAATTTGGATTTATACTAAAAAAAAATTAAAATTGAAAATTTATTGAGGGTAAAAAGTCCCGATGGCCCTCAAGGTTTCTTCAAAAGGGCCTTTCCTCTTGTTAGCTACCTTCCTCCGCCAGAGATACTCCATCAAAATGTATGGGAAGTGGTCCTGGGTAACCCTCTTCTGGCGAAAAAAATCCTTGGCGTGCCTCCAACAGGATTCAATCTGGTGGGCATGAGTCCTGTCAGAAGTCACGAACCAAGTTTCCAGGTCTAAATTATTCACTTTAAAGTGAGTGAATCCACGTGGTCTTTAATGATCGGAATCAAGGTAGCAGCTGATTTATTAAATAAAAATAATATTGATTAAATTAATTTTACAATAAGTATAATACAGTATTGCCCGAAATAAACAGTACTGAAATTGTAATTGTTTTGTATATTTAAAAAATACATATTATTGACACTTTATTATATGTTCTAAATGTGCACCTCCTCGTTCGAGACAGACTTCATAACGATGTTCTAAGTTTCTGGTCATGTTATTGAATAAGGGTTGTCTCAGGGCTGCGAAGAAGACTCTAACGGCATCCTTTAATTCATCGATGGTTTGTGGTGCCCGTTTGAAAACGGCATTTTTAGCCATGCCCCAAATGTATGTGTCTGGAGGTGTGAGGTCTGGAGAATGTGAAGGATAAGGGAAGTCAGTAAATCGTGATATGAATTTGCTTGGAAAATGTTCTTGAAGAAATTGACGAATTGCGGCAGCAGTATGGCAAGTTGCCCCAGACACTCACTTTTTCACTATGTAAAGGAACCTCTTGAACCTCATCGGGTCTGGCAAAGCCCAGAAATCGATTTGTGCGACGATTCACATAGCCTGACAAGTGAAAATGTGCTTCGTCTGAAAACCAAACATTTTTCAAAAATTCAGGATTTTCATACTGTAACGCGAGAATTCTGGCGCAATATTCCACTCTACTGCGATAATCCCGAGGATGTAGTTGTTGATGTACCTGAATCACATACGAAAATGTACCCAGCTCCTTCAGGATTCTTTGAAAGGAAGTTCTTTTAAATCAAGTTGTAACGCTGTCCTTGCCTGGCTGACTTTCGGATTTTCTAAGATTTGCTCAAAACACGTTCATGGTTATTGTTGTTGTTAACTGTCCTGGGACGCCCGAGTTTCCTTTTCGTTGGCACAATACACTACCTATATTTCTAAACTTTTCAATAACCTTCATAATTACAGCATTACTTGGAGAACGTTTATTAAACCTTTGTGTGAATTGATCAGACACGTATAGCAAACTTGCACCATTACGTCGGCCGATTCCGTATGAACGAAAATAATGCTCTACCAGAAACACTTTCTCCTCTGTACTTAACACCATTTTTAACAATTAGGCCCTACTAATTACTTGTTTGAGGTTTACTTGACAGGTCTATACTAGCTAACTTGAGTGTGACAGCGCACGCATAAAAACACCACCAACTTAGTTTCAGTACTGTTTATTTCGGGCAATACTGTACCTATCAGGAACAACCACCATCCGAAAGTTTTCGCTTCCATCCTCAATCATTCCACAGTTTCCCTGAACAAACTGTCCTTGATTCAGCTTTTGTTTTCCAAATTTTGCCTCGTCGATCTAAATAATTATATTCATTATAAGTTAACAATTGATTAAATTGCAAATTGACCTGAACAATCTTTCCAGGACCACCTATCTTCGTCCTGTGTTGGACCTCAGAAAGTTCCTGGGTGACAACCTCCCGCCCGGCTGCTGGTCAATGTCCCGATATCGGAAATATGGGACTCGCGGGTGGCCTGTTCGTACAAGTCTCCATTTACGAAGCTGTACGTGAGACTAATAATAAACTGTTATAATAAATATTACCAGTATACAACTCAAATAAATACCTCAAACTAATGTCGGGCCGAAATGAGACTGGGAAAACCAAGTCTCTTTTGAAAGAGAACGGGAGTAATTGGGTTCTTTCGAAAGTATAGGGACCAATAAGGATATTTTCTATCACAGCTACCCATACATTTAGGCTGAATCAGCATTGAAACGATTTCTGTTTTATTACATGAGGATTTGATCGGCATAATATTGGTAATTGTGGAGACTTAGAATGTCAGAGTGCCTAAAAAGGAACTCATCGGACCATTGGCGTAATTGATGCCTCCGCAGACCCCACAATTCAAGGGACCCCGGTCCGTGTAACCTTTATAATTATTTACCTTTCTAAAAAAATTAATGAGGTTAAAATTTTCTGCTAAAATATAAATGGACTGCAGTGGGTTCTTTGAATTGTTATTCCTACTAGTAAAACCATACACTTGATTTAATCCAAGTTCAATAAATAGTAACACATTGCCATTATTTTAGTGAGTCAAAAAATTTATTAATACTTCTTTAACCAATGCTATATGTACAACCAAATTTATATAAAAATAACCGTTTAATATTTACGGAATGGAAATGTTGCCACTTGAACAATAAAAATAAAATAAAAAAATTGCTGCAATGCAAACTGCATAAACAAATTGTTAAATACTTTAATATTGAATGAAGCTGTCAAGTATTTTAAATCGAGCTCGCTTTAAATTGTTTCAGACTTGTACAAAATTGAAGTCCCTAGATTAGTAATTAATTCAGCAAAAAAATTTAGGTTAATGAAATTTCATGTATTGCTTTAAATGAATGTTACAGCAAAGTTTTAACTACTCAGAGAATTACAAATTTTGCTATTATAAAAGGAATAAAATTGGTAATACCTGTTTACGTGTTTGGTATGTATATATTTGTTGTCACCTGATTTAAGACGTTGATATCGATGTTACCTAGTGGGCATCAACCAGAACTTTCTATTATTGATCGACCAAGGACAACACCTGGGAAGATAACAGCTTCAAAAACACAATTAGACAGCGTGCACGATTAACGACTTTTCATATTCTATGATTACATCACCAAAACGCATTTTTGTGGATTCCGTGCAAAATAACTTATTAAACTGTAGATTGGTTATACGGACAATTGCTAAAAATACTCTTCAGAAATGATGGCTGCATTGCAGGGTGCGTTCAGAGTAGCAACGAATAATGTTTGAGTGGTTCCAAACTCAGTGGTTAAAATTCACCATGTGTGAACTCTATTAAAAAAAAGATGTATTTCTGATACCAGAGTGAATAAGCCAGAATCAAAATTATTTCCATGTGCTCTCGAGAATAATTGATTATTGCTTGCTTCTCGCAATAATTTAATGTCACGCGCATTCGTAATTAAATGCTGAAGTGAACCCGTAACTAAATTCCACTTTCGTGAATCTGTAATTAAATGCTGAAGTAAAAACCCCTCAGTAGATTTAACAATTTCAAATTAATAAAAGCGAAGTACACTTACCCACTTTCGGCTTTGCACATTATTACAGAGTGAATAGACTAAGTTATGAGTACTTAGATACCCGATGCTTTTCAGACTAAGCTTAAGTTCACAATTCGCAGGACCCATTTTGTACGTGCTTAATTCAAAAAAGAAGACAAAATTCAAGTATCTAACGAAGTAGATAATATCCTCCTAAGCACAGATGATTTCTAAAATGTTGTTTTCAACCAAACACGTTCCTACGAGGTATGTATGTATGGTTGTCTATCTACCAGAATAAGTAGAATACATTGCCTAACCAACACTATTAGTAATAGAAAAATTTAAACTGACATCCGGTCCCAGTATCGTGAAATAAAGATGGCGAATTCTTTTAAGGATTATTAAACAGAAACAAGGACCCTAGTGTTTCATCTATAGTTATACTTACCACTAAAGGCCTACAAAACAAATCAGGATTCTTATTTTTATATAGAACAACTTGGTTATCTTATCCGTTGTATTTATAAAAGTGGACGTTTTGATGCAAGAATCAAGCTAAGCTAATCTTATATAAGTTTCTGTTCATATATTCATAATGTCGAATCACTGGACAGGAAAGTGTTATTTCACTGGAACAATAGTGACTGTTTCTGTTTTTGTTGAAAATCGGCTAGCTGATAAGAGTGTTAGTTGATTTTATAAACCTACAACCTATTTAAGATGTGAAAATAGGAAAAATAAACACTTTAAAATAAACATTTCTTTTCATAAGATTATAAGAAGAAAAGCTGAGGTGTTTCTTTTATATTATAGCACATACTGCACATATTAAATAACATGCGACATTATCAAAGAATAGACATTCTGTATTTGAATGCCCTCTTTAAGATTAAGATATGATGTTGTGTTGTCTTTCTTACTCTTACCATATTAAGTTCAGTTTCACGTTCAGTCATTTTTTGCTCGGTTCGCTATCATATATTTGTTTCTTTGGTGTTTGGTGTTTAACTGTTTTTATGTTCTGAAATATTTGTTATCTAACTATTAGTAATGAGTAGAACAGTTAGAGTTTACATGAGTGGTGCAAAAAAAAACGTAGATTGCAACAAGAAAAATTGGAAGCTAAAAGAAAATTACCTAAAGTTACAGATTTTTTTTAAAAATGCAGAGCTATCAGATTGTAATCAAGAATCAAAAACCGAGAACAGTGATAGTGACAATTTAAATATAGAACATTTAGAAAAAGAACTTTCAGAATGTAGTAAAGATATTGCTGGCAATATTCGGTCACATTCACGTCAGCAGATTGATGTGGACGTTGAGCGTATACCTCTAGCAAGTTCTCATGAGCAATCGCAATCAAAATTAGATGTAGATGTAGTTAATCAAATGAATACAGACATAGCTTTACTTCACAATCCGCTCTCAGACACACTGAAATGTAGCATTATCTTTTCCGGCCCAAACAGGCCTAGGGGGCCATTTCCTTGCAATCCAAAATCGTCGAGGTCCTTTAGTGCGAATTATTATTATAAAAGCACAAAAACAGGACAAAAATTGAACGCTTTTGGTTGTGCTACTCAAGCCTTTTAAATGCAGTGTATTGTCAACCATGCTGGCTTTTTGCTAATAAAAACTTGTTGCAATCAACATCTTGGTGTGATGGAAATATTAATGACTGGCAAGACTTGAGCAAAAAAATTAAAACTCACGAAGAGTCCTCTGCCCATTTTCGAGCACGCATAATTTATTCTTCATGGGAAAGAAATTCTACTGCTGATACTTTAATTGGTGGAGAAAAGGAGAAGATTAAATCAATCTTGATCGAATTTGTGATGTAATTTGTACATTGGCAGTGTGCAATCTTCCGCTACAAGGCACACATCTCCAGTACAAATTGCAGGACTAAATACCTAAGTTCCTATATTCAGAACCAAATCATATCCCTTTTTTGCTAAATGTGTTTTAGAACAAATTATTGAAGAGGCAATACACATTCCATTTTTTCACTTGTGTTGGATACAACTCGGGACATTTCTAAAAAAGACCAACTTAGCATTATTGTACGCTACTTGTATGCAGACCATGAAAAAACTAGAAATAAATGAATCCTTTTTGGGGTTTATTGAAACAAATGATCAAAGTTTTCAAAATTTTGAAAATGTTATTATTAGCCCGTTATCTTCTTTTAAAATTGATATTGATAAATATCGAAGTCAAGGATACGATAGTGCCGCGAACATGAGTGAGAAGTACGCAGAACTTCTAGCTAAAGTAAAAATCGAGGGCCTAATGCTAATTTTATTTATTGCGCGCTACCCATAATTTAAATTTGGTATTAAATGACTTGGTAGAAGGTGTCCTAGAAATTAAAAAATTTTATGACATAGTGCAAAACATTTATGTGTTTTTTAGTGAAAGTTTACTGCATTGGAAAGATTTGGAAGGTAATAAAGCCATCGCTGACAATAAGAAGATTAAAGTGACACTTAAAAAACTTTGTGTTACAAGGTGGTCATCACGGTTCGATTGTTTAATTGCAATAAAATACAATTATCAATTTGTGATGCAATTGCTAGTTACTTTAATGGTTGTCTGCAAGAAGGTAGTTGACAGAGCAGACACCAATTCTATTCACAATATACTTAACACATATGACTTTTTGTTAATGTTAGTGTTCCAAAGTAAAGTTTTAGAAAATATTAACTTAGTGTCTAAACAAAGCAAAGTTCAAGTTGAGACCTGAGCTGAGCTTGTGAATTAGTTTTTCATGCAAAAGAAAAATTAACAGCGTTGAGAGAAAATTTCGAAAATGAGGCGTGCAATTTGACAAAATTATAGAAAATTCAGCCAATCCTAGACATAAAGCGCCCTAAAAAACAAATTTTTTTTTGAAGAATTGACCTTTGATTCTACACTACTGTATCAGACCACAGAATTTGTCGAAAGAAATTGCTTTCTCCAATATCTTGTGTTAATAACCAACGGCAAAGCACCAATCTTTGTTGAAAATCTTTGTCTCCCACTTCCAGGGCTTTAATAGTTGTAAAATGAAAAGGACGAATACTATTCTTGTGAACAAATTGTAGGGTCTTGTTCCAAGACAAACTCGTCAATTTCTATGTCCAAATCTTGCCCCCTTTCATTATGTATATGATTTAATACATGTTTCTTCTGTTCGGTTACATTTCACTATACCTCTGGTACCAAAACATTAGGGAGTGATGAGGCTAAAAGTAGAAGAAAACGTTTCAAGAATTTAGTGCCAAGTTCAAATATATTTTACATAGTTTCAAAAACATGGCTACATCTACAGTACATGTCTCAGATAGCAGTTATACGTTCCCTGTGCATAGCGGTAGCTGAATGTATTATCATTTAAGTTTAGAAGCTTATTTTGAATATAATGATGCAGTTAATCCAAATAAAATCATTACATTAATGGTAAATGGTATAATGTTATTACGAAATTCAACCTCAACTACAGTGCCAAAAATTTGAGTAGGTATTTTATTCTATGATCAAAACATGGTTTTGTAATTATTATCTGATAAACTGAATTGTTACTGTAGTGATGCATATATGTTCTGCTTGATATTAATGACCAATACGAGCTGCAGAATCCTTGTAGCCACACAAACAAGAAGATGCAAATACATTTTTAGAACTTTAGCATTTTGGATTTTCGACAGGATAATAGAAGGTGAAATATTTCAGCCTGCGTTTGAATGTAAAATCGACTTTACATTAATAACTCAAAATGGAGGATGATTGTCTATAGGGGTCTGAGATGAGGTTTGTGTTAATTCTACAACTAGTTATTATTATTTTTTTTTATTATTAAATGTCTTTATTCAAAAAAAGTATTTGTTAACAAAACATAAAGTAACAAAATAATAGAATATGGGCGAAGTTCAACTTGATGGGCATAACCATCAGTTGCTCTACCACTTAACCCACAGTGAATTGCAAAATAGCTTAATATTCTAGTTAGCAAAATAATTGTTACTTATGCTAACGTTCTACTCAACATCTCTAAACCTTATGTAAAAATTAAATATTTATATGACTAAACTCCACTAGCATTTAAAGTTCAGACAATTCTTAAGTAAATTAGAGCTACATTCCAGCAAGCATTTGAAACATAGCTTTTTTAAAAGACGTTACTGACAATGTCCTCATGTTTAGCAAAACATTATTATAGTGTTTGGCGATGCAATAAGTAAATGAGCGTTCATATATAGCACTAACATGTGATGGAGGAGTTAAAGCACCCTTAAATCTAAGGTTCACATTATGGACGTCAGTGCGGAAAGTAATTTTATTATACAAGTACCGCGGTGTTTTTGTTAACATAATTTTATGAAAGAGAGACAGCGCGTGTAGTGTCCGTCTATTAATCATACTGAGCCATTGCGCTTCCACTCTTTTAGAGCTAATATGTTCATATTTTCTTACCCCGTATATCATACGGAGACAAGAATTTTGAACCTTTTGAATTTTATTTTGGTCTACTACAGTGAGACAAGGACCATACACTGTATCCGCAAAATCTAAATGAGAGAGCACGAGTGAATTACATAAAAGTTTTTTAGTTTGAACAGAAAACAAATGCCTATTTGGGTAGATACTTTTTAGGTTACCATATGCCTTCTGCATGCATTTAGATACGTGTTTGGAAAACCGCAGTCCTGCATCAATATGTACTCCAAGGCATTTAAGATCATTTTTACCACTTAATACAGTATCACCAATATTGAGACAAAAATCTACTGCTTTAAGTTTGTTAACACGACTGCCAAATATAGCCATATCCGTTTTGCTAGTATTAAGACACAGGCTGTGCTTTTAGAGAAATTCATTATTTGAGATAAATCATAATTCAGCGCAGCATTAGCTTGTGCAATTTCATCGACTTCAAAAGACATGTATAGCTGAGTATCATCAGCATACAAATGAAGATTACTCGACAATAAACATGTCTGCATGCATGACGTATAAACTATGAATAGTAATGGACCCATAATTGAACCCTGTGGCACACCTGAAGTAACTTTTTTTAAGACCGACATATCATTATCCGTTTTAACACATTGATATCTGTTACTTAAATATTGCTGCACTAGGTTAATAGCTGACGAATCTAATCCAATATAATGTAGAATGGCCAGTAGTGTTACATGATTTATGGTGTCAAAAGCCTTGGAGTAATCAAGCAGTACTAAACAGGTTATTTTACCATCATCACATGCTTTTAGTATATCATCGGTAACATGTAATAATGCAGTCGAGCAACTATGGTTTTCTCTAAAACCAGATTGGTGCAATGGTAGAATGTTATGTTTCTCTAAGTAAGTTCTAAGTTGGATGTTCATAATTTTTTCTAATATTTTTGAAAAAGTTGGTAAAATACTAATAGGACGAATATCTTTAAAAGTCTTAGGATCTGAGATTTTAGGAAGTGGAAACACTTGTGCCCTCTTCCATATTGTTGCAAAACAACTATGAACTAGACAGTAATTCATAATATGCGTAATGTATGGCAGTAGAAGTGGAATACACAGTTTGATGGTAAATATATTAATATTATCCAACCCAGTTACATTACTACTAATTTTATTTATAATATCGAATACCTGTAGTTCTGTAACTGCTTGAAATTTAAAATGCTCATCTACCCCTGCCAGGACGTTAGAATTATAAAAATGTATTGTTTCATCATCTGGTGGTATGAAAATTAGTGAATTAATAAGATAATTATTAATATTTTCCGCATTGTTTAAATGGCATGGCAAAGTATTCAACTTACTACGGTTAGTTAGCTTTTTAATCTCCATCCACATCTTTTTACTACCACATTTTTCCAAAACACTCTCAAAATGCAACTTTTTAGCTCGCCTAACTGCATAGTTTACCATATTTCTAAAATGTTTATATTGCATCCAGTCACTAGTGGCATGACTTTGCTTAAACTTAACCATGGCACGGTCTCTCAGTTTCATGATAACTTTTATATCATCAGAAAGCCACGGCGCATAATGTTTGGTGATTCTGCAGGTTTCTACAGGTACATGCATATTTAAAAGAGTTATTAAGTTTGAGGTGAGAAACTCGGCTTTATCATCTACAGTGTCACAATCATATATATTTCTCCATGGTATTGCCATTAACGAATCCTTAAATAGCTTGTAGTTTAATTTTTTAAAGTTGCGAAAGGTTTTATAAACTAATCGTTGTACCTGCGATTTAATTGTCACTTCACAGTATACCAAATGATGATCAGCATAGTCGAAGGGTAATATCCCGATTATGCTAATAAGTTCGGGTTTGTTTGTAATAATATAGTCAATCAATGTGGCCGAGTTCAGAGTTACCCTAGTAGCTTGATTGACCATTTGTTTAAATCCTATATCTACAAAAAGCCTATTAGCATATTTACTTTCCACACTATCAAAATGCAATAAATCTACATTCGTGTCGCCCATGCAGAATACTGTATCAACCTCGAGTAAAGTATCTCTTATACTATCTTCTAATACGTCAAAAAATTCCTTATAATTCCTCCTATGGGGATTATAAATTACACCAACAGAAAACACATGACCTGATACTTTGCATTTAATCCATAGTTGCTCGATTTCACTACTTGTTTGTATAATATCATATGTAATGGTATTCTTAACATATATTGCAACTCCCCCTCCACAAGTATGTCTATCTTTAGGAACAATATTATAATTCATAATACTAACTTTGTCAGATGTAATATGTTGCTGAAGCCAGGTTTCGCTAACTCCGAATATGTCAAAATTATTCAACAAAATCACCTCCTTAACTTGCTGAAAATGTGGCTGTAATGAGCGAACGTTTAAATGTGCTAACTTAAGTTGTTGCATAATTACAATAACTACTTAAAATAAATTAGTTAATTTATTGTAAATACTGAATAAAGGGAATAATAAATTGCTATTATTGGGGTTGCCGTAAAAACTACTTGCCGTCACTCACATGCTAAATAAATTGATTACACTATACAACCAATTTACCCTACACCAGTAATTAATAATCAACAATGATATTCCTTAAACATTACAAACTAAATTACTATATAATACCATTAAACAAGGAACACACAAGCTGAACGTAAATCTATTCTAGTTTATTTGTGTGATATCAGCGACTTTAGTTCGTTGACCGTTTTTGATAACAAAAATATTTCCATTGATTGACCATACTTTACCTCTTTCATATCTTTTTAAGCATTCCTGGTACAGCAAATATTTATGCCTAGATAAATCTTCTACTATTCGAATACTGGAACCCTTTAACAATTTTTTATTACTTAAAACCATATATTTACTTCTGTGAGCCATGAACTTGACAATAACAGCCCGTGCCTTTCCACTAATTATTTTTCCAATCCTGTGACACACATCTATATCAGCTTCTGTAATTCTAATACCTAACTTCTCCGTAAACAATTTAGGAATCACAGTTAACAGTTCCTCATCAACCTTTTCTTCCATACCAAAAATTCTTATATTATTTCGACGAGTGTAGTTTTCTAGGTCATCTAGCTTTATTTTTAAATCGACATTTTCTTTTTTAAGTTCACCTATAGTTTTGTGTAAACCAGCCAGCTTATCTTCTAACGATTGCATTATTCTACTGGACACTCTCTCAGTGATGACCTCCATGAACTTGACATCTTGCATTAAGTTAGCTATGGATTGTTTAATGATATCAGTAATATCATTCACCTGTTCTCGAGTAAAAGGCATTGTAAGAAAGAGTAACAATACACACACATAAAATTATGTAAGGTATTAATATTGATATTAGCACGGAGCGACACCAATATACGTCTTTACACCGAGACGAACATCGCGCAATTCCAAGTTAGATAATGACTTGAAACATGACAAATTGATTGGTTACTAAAAAGGTTTCAGATATACTGACATAATAAAATGATTTATTTGAATACCCACATGAAAATCTTTCAAATGAATCACGTTCATATACAAATCAGCCAAGTAACTTTCCCTAGTACAAGAGCATGAAATTTCACATAATAAGAAAAAAGAGAGGATGATGCTTATCACTGATCAACACACCACCAAATTCCAATTTAATGGTAGGGTGAACTCTATAGATCATAACCCCGTTTGGTCAGCTGTGATGACGATAATTCGATGAAATCATGAATTGAAAACACCTTGCCCGAGCAAGCGTAAGTTTAAATAAATTTAGTTGCATGCCCCATTTTTCTCTGCGGGAATTTATATTCTCTCTCTATTATGTCCAGAATTTGACGTTTTTGTAGCAACTGTCTATGGCTAATTAATTCTAATTTTTGTCAGATTTAATTATTGTCATTTAATTTCTCTCTGCTTCGTATGGCATTGGGAGTTTTGTCATAGCTTAATATTCCTATTGAGTATATTGAATGAAGTCCGGGGTAAGTACTTACATTATCGTGTGATTTACTTAGGTTTAACACTCATTTCCTTGTCTTCAGCAACAATATAAAATGAATACATGGTAATGTATTGAAAGGATTAAATCATATCTGCAATCTGCTATCCGTGAATTATACTACTCAACGTCAGAATTTTTACATTGTATTAAAGTGGGTCTGGGGTTTTCTTAATATGCAACATTAATTTTAATTTATAAAAGCTCTTCTATATTGTATATTATATATATATATATATATATATATATTTATTAATATACATTATATATATATATATATATATATATATATTAATAAATTCACTATTATTTACTGAACAATTCTAAAGCTCTCTTAATAAAATGACATGATTCTGCTATGAAAGTTTACACTTATAATATTTTGTTTACACTTTTGTTGTTTAAAATAAGTTATGAACCTGCGTTCTCTTTCAATATGTATTTGACAGATATCATGTATATTTTGTGGTTTTAAGTTTATGATTTAAGTAGAACTACCAATATAAGTGCAATATCTTGTTATGGGTTAAATAAGTGTTAAATGAATTAAAATTTGATTTGCCCAAAGGGACAGGGTGGCGTTAGTTAGGAGGTGATAAGATGGATTAGCTAAACAAAAAACCTATAAGGCATTTTACTCATGGACCGCTGTTTAAATGCCCGAGGCGTCGCCGTGGATCAATGTAGTACACGTAAGACTACGGATCCCAAGGTCCCGGGTTCAAATCCCGACACGGCCGACTGCTTGAAAAATGACAGGTGAGCATTTTTCACAAAAATTACGTCCTCGTTCGGATGAGAGGTTAAATGGAGGTCCCGTGTGTGAGTGTTGTCACGCACGTTAAAGATCCCTACCTTGCCTGGAACGGCAAGGGTTCGGCAAAATTCTAAAAATTTCCAGGCAACAAAAAACTCGCCTCCTGGCCAATGTAGTACCTTCGGGTGGAGCATTGGAAATGTAAATGAACTGTTTAAATGCCCGGCCTTGGTCAACTTGGTAAAAGTTTTAGGACTGCTGTTTTGTTATATGTTTATAAGAAATAACTTACCAATGCTAGTGTTATCGTGAATCATTCCCCGTAAAATAGTTGCATTTCTGCAAGTTTGTGGTTCGTATAAGTCCCAGCCATCTGAATTTTAAATCACAATTCACACAACTATTACGTGACAAAACATCTCTAATTATTTAGAACCAATTACAAATAAATCACAACACGGCGTTTAAGTGATTTTCCTAAGCAGGTAGTGGAACACAAGTGACAAAATCAAACAGGAGAAATACTTACGAATCATTTACCACGGGTTACGAACATTTCAATGAAAAAGCAAAGTCAATTTAAAGTAGGTTATCGTATAAAAGCTTTATAAAACTGAGTTGCAAGAAACTCAAAAATTACAGGGTCAGAAACCCAATACAGTTCACCAAATCAGCATAATAAAATTGTAGTTTTTGTCATGATTACCATTAGATTATCCGAAATAAAAAAATTAGAAATTATTTTAGTAGCAGTTAAAGTGCATTAGGTTATTTCATTTAGCAACTAAAATGCACCCTATTTCACTAATATAAGTTTACAGAAGGTCACCACTTGGCTGGTTGACTCTTAAGGATGATGTTATTGTATATTTTATTCGTGACCTATCTAACATTGCAGTGGTTTTAAAACATTTATGATGGTTTCTTTTTGCTTCCGTTTGTGGTTTAACCATTCGTTTTAGACTACAGGTTTATTAACAACTTTTGTTTGTCTTATCGGTCTCTACGCACCTTTAAATTAATGACATAAAACTAATGCCACCCTATAAAAGAGTGCATCGACTAATTACAGTGGTGCGGAAGGGGGTTCCTATAGATAAATGAGAAAAGACAATAAAGAAAAATAAAGAAATACAAAAATAATAAATAACAAGGTTTAAATACAAAAATTCCACGTCACGTTAATATTTACCCATAAAGGTCTTATCTCTGTTAAAATCGAGGCATACCAAACCATCTGTCGTAGCAATTCTTTTGATGTCAATTCGATACTGAGACAGTTATTTTGCATAAAAACTCCTTTGGCTTTGGTCACGATATATTAAAATTATAAACTGAAATACTTATTCCAAATAAGATACTATCGCTGGGGAGCTGGATATTCTTTACAAGTAGCTGACTCTAGTTATTCCTAAATAAATTAAAATAAAAATCAACCTAACCATAACCTCTATCATAAAAATAATTTCAGTACACATCTAACTATATTTTCCCAAAAACTAACTCTGTTCTGAACGGACCTCCACTTTGAAGAAGTTCTAAAATACTAGAACTGATAGAATAACTTGGTTTCGATGAGCTAAAGAGCCGAACTATAGGTTGAACCAAATTAGTGGGGAATGTAGTGAGAAACCAGACCAAGACAGGTCTCCAAGGATGGCAGCAGCTCATTGGGTACTTAGAGTGGCAAAGATCTTGGGGGCCGGTATGACACTCTAAGACACGCTACTGCAATATGGAAGGCAATGGGAAACCACCACATTACCTCCCAAGTATACAACATACTGAAAATGTTTTAAAATGATGGCATCCTCTGAGGTAAAAGATTCCAGAGTTAAAATAGTCCCCCTTTCCGATCTCTCAGAGGGCCATTTTGGAGGATATGATTGGCAAGTTCAAAAGAAGAGCTAGAAACATTTTGGGAGTTGGAGCATGGAATGCCACAAGCATGACGCATTAGGTAACCTAGAGAAATTTTAAATTGAAATGTATAGGTTAGCATTAGACATAGTAGGAATTAGTGAAGTTCGGTGGCCAAAACCGTGGGTTTTTGGAGTGAAGACTTTAGGGTAATTCATACAGGATCAGGGTAATGAAATTTAGGCGTGGGGATAGTTATGTAGAAAAAGATATGACACTGTAGAAAACTACTTACAAAAGAATACTTATGGTTAAATTAAAATGTAAACAGGTAAATACATGTCTACATATCCACCTGTAATTATAGTGAGGAGTAGGTAGAGGGATCTACAAGGATGTCGAAGACACTCCAAGATTCCTAAAAGTACATGAGAATTTAATAATTATGGGAGATTTTAATCCAGTGGTAGATGAGGGTAGGGCAGGAGCCGTAGAAAGAAAATAAGAAACCAGGGATAACAAAGGATATTCTGAATTTAATAGAAGAAAGACAAAAATACAAAACAGACTAGACGAAGCTGGAAAACAGATACAAAGTCATAAAATGAGAAATTATTTCAAAATACAGGATAACTAAAGAACGATGGATTGATGAAAAATTCAAAAAGGTACAAACTAAGATGGAAGTACGAAAGATGGAAATTGGAATGACAAATGAAGCAAACAAACTAATTATAATGAATTTTAGAGACATAAAACAGTATAGCAAAAATATATGGGGTGTACGAGTTATTATTTCAGAAAATTTAGAGAAAGTGAATAGATGGCAAGAATATATAGGGAATTTATATGCAGGACAGGAACTAGAAGCACTAGAACCGAAATCGGACAAGGTGTTCCTCAAAGGTAGTTTTTTAGGGCTGCTTCTATTTGCACTTTTTACATCTGATCTAGTGTCTAAACTGACTACAGATTGTTTCGTTCATTTCTATGCTGACGATACTCAGTGCTATATGTCACGTGATCCACTAAAAATAAATCACACTGTAAAACTGCTAAACTTTAATTTTTCAGCAATTTCTGCCTGGTCAAACTACCAGGGTCTCCTACTTCATGGATCTAAATCTCTGTTGATGTGTGTTGGTACAAGTGCTTTGCGTCAAAAACCTTTTTCTGTGCTAACCAACAGTGTTTGTGTTGATGGGGTCAATCTGGTGTTCTAAGAGTATGTGAAAAACCTGGGTGTTTATTTGGACTGCAACTTAAACTTCCAAACGCATGTACTTAAAAAATCATCACTATGTTATGTTAAACTTAAAACCTTATACCAATTTAAGTACATCTTGCCAAAATCTATTAAGTGGTACCTCATTAATTCCTTAGTACTAAGTAACATAGACTACTGTTGTGGAGTATACTACTATCACCTGACCTCGTGTTTTAAAAATAAGTTACAAATTCTTCAGAACTGCTGTTTTCGCTATGCTTACAATGTAAATAGGAGTGAACATATTACACCACACTACATTGATGCAAATATTTTAAAGTTGAAATATCGCTTTTGTCTGTTATAGCACATTGTGCAAAATTTTAAGTAGTCATATTCCACCTTACTTATCTAGTTTGTTATGTAAACGTTCTCTTATACATAACCGGCAAGTAAGACAAGACACCTACAATATCAGTAAACATACTACAACGAAATATAAAAGTTGTTTTAAATATACTGCTGTTAGTATTCTTAACAAATGGTCCCACCTGTTTATAGAAAGTAATACAATTTACAATTTCCGAGTTAAGCTTAAGGAACTATTGTTTTTAAATCAGAGTAATTTATAATTGCATTCATTATGTATGATACATTTTATTATACTTGTATTTTATCTTTTTGGGTAGGGTTGAAAAACTGTCTTATACAGAACTCCACCTATTGGGTTTTTCTTTCTTTTTATTAAGGTTTAATTTGTTTTGTATGTTTATTTATACTATTTGTTTACTTTATGTTTTTTTTTTAAATTTTAACCCAATAAAGCTTATAATAATAAAAGCTTATAATAATAATAATAATAATAACATTGAAAAGGATTACTTAGAGATGAACTTGAACTACCATTAAAGAGTGAAAAATAATAAGGAACCGTGTATAGATAAGATGTAAGCAGAAACGCTAAAAGCCGTTGGACAAGCAGTAAAAGAATGTATCTTCCGATTTGTAAACTGTATGCATGAGACAGGTGAGATACCCAAAGATTTCAAACGTAACTCCATCGTCACTATACAGGGTGTCCCAAATTGAGTAGGATAGCATGGGTATCTTTCTTATTATTAATGATAGAGATCTGCTTAAATGGGCAAAGTTGTGTCATTTGGATAGCTTATTTAAATTCCGCATAGATACATTCTAAATTCCAAACGGTTTAGAAATTATTTAAAAAAAACTGAAAACTGCCAATTTCTTTGAAGTCAAATATTTTTGTTGTAATAAAAGATACGAAAAAATGTTTCATATAAAAGTTACTTAGTTCAATTGTGTGCACTTAAAAGTGATATTAAAATTAAATTCAAGATGGCGGTTATCGAGATATTAGCATCAACTTTCATATTTTAAATGGACGCCATATTGAATTTTTAGATCGTTAGATAGCATATTTTTTCCTCTTTTCAACGATTTATCACAACATATGTTTAAATAAAAAAATTTACTGAAAATAAAAATTTAAATTTTTTATCAAGTATGCATCATCAGATTTCTCTTAAACAAATGAAATTATAACAAACTGTCATGTTGAATTAGTGTATCTGTTA
The DNA here is from genome assembly GCA_036346225.1 of Platerodrilus igneus. Classification (NCBI taxonomy): domain Eukaryota; kingdom Metazoa; phylum Arthropoda; class Insecta; order Coleoptera; family Lycidae; genus Platerodrilus; species Platerodrilus igneus. The sequence goes on along the minus strand of JARFIW010001480.1, from coordinate 9,014,905 downwards.
TACTAATAATTGGTATTTGTGTATTCTCTTTCCCAGTTATAAGTTGTGATATACTTATTCTATAAAATATTCAAATGGCAAATTTTTCAACAAGCGAACAATATCATATGTTTTGTATATACATAAAATGTAATAAGAACAGTCGCCTTGCTGCCGAAACATACGTAACAAACTTTCCCGAAAAAAGACAGCCAAATATTAAAATCTTTCAAAGATTGGACACAAATATGCAGCAGTATGGATGTTTAAAAAAACCTACTCGAAACATAAATGGAGACATTGCAGATGAGGTGTTGACACTGGCCTGTGTGGAAGCTAATCCAAACATTTCAACACGGAAAATAGAAACCCAAGTGTTGTATCCAAGTCTCAAGCATCAAGTATTTTAAAAAAGCATAAATATCACCCTTACAGATTTCACATTGCTCAAAACTTACAACCAAACGACTATCTCCGCAGATCAACATTTTGCAGATGGTTTATCATTCAAGTTAGGGAGAATGATGATTTTATCAATCGCGTTTTGTGGACCGATGAGTCTTATTTTTCTAACTGTGGAATATTTAATCGTCATAGTGAACACTATTGGGCACAGGAAAACCCACGCATAACAGTTCCACGCCGCAATCAAATTCGATTTAGATGTAACGTTTTTTGTGGTATATTGGGAAACCGTTTACTTGGTCCTATAATATTCGATGGAACCTTAACCTCTCAACGTTATTTGGAAATGCTTCAAACATCTTTAGTAGATTTACTAGTCGACCTACCTTTGGCACAAAATAATCAAATTTGGTATCAACAAGATGGCGCACCTCCACACAACGCTAGAGATGTTATCACCTACTTAAGTAACCGTTTTGATGGCAGGGTAATCACGACCCACACACCTGTAAAATGGCCGCCTAGATTAGCAGACTTAAGACCCCTGGATTTTTATTTATGGGGCACTTTAAAAGATAATGCATATGGAAGTAATTTCCAGTACAATAATGTAGATGAACTACGGGAAGCAGTTATGCAGGCAATAAACGGTCTTAATGGGAATACATTACGACGCGTAACAAAAAGTGTTCTAAAACGTTGCCGATTGTGTTTAAATAATAACGGTCAACATTTTGAACAATTGCTATGATTTATTAGTTGATGTTTAATGTTATTCTAATGTTTTTTTTCGTTTAATTTGTTTTAAAACTGATTTGTGTTGATGTCTACTTGATAAAAAATTAAAATTATTATTTTCAGTAAATTTTCTCATTTAAACATATGTTGTAATACACCGTTGAAAAGAGAAAAAAATATGCTATCTAACGATCTAAAAATCCAATATGGCGTCAATTTAGAATATGAAAGTTGATGCTAATATCTCGATAACCGCCATCTTGAATTTAATTTTAATATCACTTTTAAGTGCACACAATTGAACTAAGTAACTTTTATAAGAAACATTTTTTCGTATCTTTTATTATAACAAAAATATTCGACTTTGATGAAATTGGCAGTTTTCAGTTTTTTTAAAATAATTTCTAAACCGTTTGGAATTTCGAATGTATCTATGCGGAATTTAAATAAGCTATCCAAATGACACAACTTTGCCCATTTAAGCAGATCTCTATCATTAATAATAAGAAAGATACCCATGTTATCCTACTCAATTTGGGACACCCTGTATAAAAGAATGAGATGCAAATGGAAGTGAAAAGTTTTGAACAGTAAGTTTGATAGCACTTGTGTCAAAAATATTAACTAGAATTGTACAAAGACGGATGGAAAACGGGTTGAAGAAATATTACGAGAAGATCAGTTTTGTATTCTTCTTAATCTTCTTTGGGTATTAAACCACTCATAGTTTTTAAAATTATCTTTATTAACGTTTCGATCCATAACCTAGGATCGTTTTCAAAATAATAAAAACTTCAACTTTGACATTTATGACACAAATTGAAGGTGACTTTGATTTATTGATGTTTGAAATATTTGGTTTGAGTACACTAAGCAAAATTTTTAAAGTTTAAATGAATAATTGCCTTCAATTTGTGTTACGGCCTGGGACCGACTTTTTTAGGTAGCCAATACGCTTAACGTGAAATCAGCTGATTAATTTTTATTGTAAAAATTCAATAACTTGGGAATTGGAAAACATTTTTTAACATGTTTCTATTTATACAATTTAGAGGATGGTTATTAAAGAAGTGTGCAATTGTATTATTAAAAGGCTTAAGTAGTCGTTTTTTTATATTTATTTTGAAGGGGAAATCATTATGATTTAGGCTACCTCTTTGGTAGTTTTAACATTGTTCTGAGGTAACCTTATGGTGGGTTTACACTTGTCAGATACCAATGTTGTTCTATGAAGGTTGTATATGGATCTGAGGCGACCCTATGGCGGGTTTACAGTTGTCAGATACCAATACTGTTTAACGGAGATTTTATATGGTTGTGAGGTAACCTTATTGCGGGTTTACACTTGTCAGATACCAATGCTGTTTTACAGGGGTTGTTAATATGCTTCATCATCATCTTCATTGGATCTTCATCTCAAAACTGGTTGGACATGTACCTGCACTTATTTATATTCTGAGCTAGCTTCCCTTCTATTGTTTTCTAATTTTATGTTTTATTTCACCTAGATTCAGTGAAGGGGGTTAAGCAACCTGTGGCTACCAAGATCCCCCAACACTTAGATATTTGCCGAAATAATGGTTTTCTAGTTAATATGCTTATTGTTATATAATTAGTTATTGTGTCATAAATGTCAAACTTGAAGTTTTTATTATTTTGAAAACGATCCTAGGTTATGGATCGAAACGTTAATAAAGATAATTTTAAAAACTATGAGTGGTTTAATACCCAAAGAAGATTAAGAAGAATACTAAACAAACCACAACAAACATACAGGGAGTATTTACAAGTCAGGTATGGGCCTGAAATTTGTATTTGTTTTAGACAGTTGGACAATCTAAACCTAAAACTTTCGCATTCCAAAAATTCACTCACATTCCTAATAAAATGCAGAAACAACGAAATAATACCAAAAGGATTTAGAATCAAATTTGGAAAGACAAGCAATAAACTATCAAGGATTCTCGAAAGAACAAGCTACAGTATGATGAGGGAAAGACTACAAAACCACCGACACATTATTTATAAGTTAAAACAAGATATTGAGGGCATTATAAATTTCATACGAATAAAGGTAACAAAATATGATTTTGATAAAATTCTCGCTAGTGCAAAAACGTACTATGAATCAGTATTTTCCAAACAAAAAGAAATTCACATAAAGAAATTTAATAACTTATTTATAGAGAAAAATAGCACTCAAACTAAAACGTTAGAAAACAGCAACACCATGCTAAACACCGTGATAAATTTATCAAACAGAACTATTAACGACACAGAAAAATCAATTCTTTCAAAAGGCCTTAACTTTGCAGTAACGCCAAAATCAATACCAACCTTTGAAATAATTAGCTGTATTGAGAAAACAGCAAACCAACTTGAAGAAGATCAAGCAAACGAATTTAGAGTACGATGCAAAATCGAAATAGAAAAGAATCACAAAATAAAGCCAAATGTAAGTAGTAACGAAATACAAGCAATTCGCAATCTAAGAAACGATAACTCAATTATAATTCTACCTGCTGACAAAGGCAATGCAACAGTAATAATGAATAAAAACGATTACAACACAAAAGTCAACAAACTATTAAACACTGAGAATTACACCAGTTTAGAAACGGACCCAACAAAATCGATTGAAAATAAAATATACAAAACCCATTTAAATTTAAAAATGAATTCGAATACAAAGAAAGAAGTAAACTGGTCCCACATTACAGTAAACCACCCCACTTTTACGGTCTACCAAAAATTCATAAAAAAGACATTCCTTTAAGACCTATCGTAAGCTCCATAAATTCACCATACCATAATTTAGCAAAATTTTTACTAAAAATTATAAATCCATTAGCAGGCAAAACGAATTCTTTCATTAAAAACAACCAACATTTTTTAGAAAAATTATCAAACATAAAAATTGAAAATACACACACAATGGTAAGCTTTGATGTGGTAAATCTCTTCACAAATGTCCCTATAAACAAAACGCTTAATATTATAAAAAACAAACTAAAAAAAGATGACAATCTTAAAGAAAGAACAAAACTAAGCATATCATCGATTATGGAATTACTTGGTTTATGCGTCAATACCACATATTTTCAAATAAATGATCAATTTTACAAACAAAGCTTGAATGGCAATGGAAGTCCACTATCACCAATCTTTAGTAATATATTCATGGAGGAATTCGAAAAGATGTAATATTCACACAAGAATTGAAACCACTAATCTGGTGGAGATACGTAGATGATGTCTATGCTATTTGGCCTCATAATACAGAACTAATTAAAAACTTTGTACAGTCAATTAACGAAATAGAACCAACTATTAAATTCACATATGAATTAGAACAACATGGAAAACTTCCGTTTTAGATATTCTCGTTAGCAAAAACGATACAGCAATTAATACATCGGTATATAGAAAACCAACACACACAAACAGATACTTAAACTTCGATTCAAACCACCCACACTGTGTCAAACGAGGAATTATCAAAACCATGTATGATAGAGCAAAATTAATATCATCAAACGAAGAAATTTTAAAAAAAGAGAAAGACCTAATCACATGTACACTAATAGAAAACAAATATCCTAAAAGAATAATAGAGAAAGAAATGAATAAAACCCTAAAATAAACAAAAGAAAACAAAACAATGATACACACAACAAAATGCTCTCAATACCATACATAAAAGGATTCTCCGAAAAATTCAAAGGATAGGAAACAAATTTAAAATTAAAACAGTATTTAGAACCAACAATACACTAAGAGCACAATTAACAAAACAAAACCCAAAAACGCAATACAAAGTTCAAAAAATTGTATCTACAAAATACCGTGCGAATGTAATAAGTTTTATATAGGAGAAAGTTCCAGACCATTTGAAGTTCGATTAAAAGAACATAAATCATATATTAAAAATAGAAAATTTGAAAAATCCATGATTTGCCAACATGCATGGGACTCAGTCATAAAATAAAATGGGAGGACGCAAAAATTATCGACAAAGAAGAAAACCACCAAAACGCAAAATCAAAGAAGCTGCTTATATAACCTTACATAAAAATAACTGCGTTGCAAACGAATCCGTAACTTTCAGTAAACAATGGATTCCATTACTAAAAGAAATAACAAATAAAAATCAAATGCCCCCAATATCTAGGTAGCATTGCAAGTTTTTCCTGGGTTTTCCTTGCGATATTAACATGAAATACAGCCTACATACATGATTTCTATTTATACATACAATAACTAATTATATAACAATAAGCATATTAACTAGAAAACCATTATTTCGGCAAATATCTAAGTGTTGGGGGATCTTGGTAGCCACAGGTTGCTTAACCCCTTCACTGAATCTAGGTGAAATAAAACATAAAATTAGAAAACAATAGAAGGAAGCTAGCTCAGAATATAAATAAGTGCAGGTACATGTCCAACCAGTTTTGAGATGAAGATCCAATGAAGATGATGATGAAGCATATTAACAACCCCTGTAAAACAGCATTGGTATCTGACAAGTGTAAACCCGCAATAAGGTTACCTTACAACCATATAAAATCTCCGTTAAACAGTATTGGTATCTGACAAGTGTATACCCGCCATAGGGTCGCCTCAGATCCATATACAACCTTCATAGAACAACATTGGAATCTGACAAGTGTAAACCCACCATAAGGTTACCTCAGAACAATGTTAAAACTACCAAAGAGGTAGCCTAAATCATAATGATTTCCTTCAAAATAAATATAAAAACGACTACTTAAGCCTTTTAATAATACAATTGCACACTTCTTTAATAACCATCCTCTAAATTGTATAAATAGAAACATGTTAAAAATGTTTTCCAATTCCCAAGTTATTGAATTTTACAATAAAATTAATCATCTGATTTCACGTTAAGCGTATTGGCTACCTAAAAAGTCGGTCCCAGGTCGTAACACAAATTGAAGGCAATTATTCATTTAAACTTTAAAAATTTTGCTTAGTGTACTCAAACCAAATATTTCAAACATCAATAAATCAAAGTCACCTTCAATTTGTGTCATAAATGTCAAACTTGAAGTTTTTATTATTTTGAAAACGATCCTAGGTTATGGATCGAAACGTTAATAAAGATAATTTTAAAATCTATGAGTGGTTTAATACCCAAAGAAGATTAAGAAGAATACTAAACAAACCACAACAAACATACAGGGAGTATTTACAAGATCAGTTTTGGTTTAGGCGAAACAAGGAAACACTGGAGGCCGTTTTAGCTTTAAGGGTGATAATGGAGAAAATAGAAAAGGGAGAATGTGTATATATAGGGTTTGTAGATGATCTGGAAAAGGCATTTGACAATGTAAAATGGGAAACAATGTTTGAAATACTGATTAAGCTTGGAATGAGTTATAGGAATCGATGGATAGTACAAGCTTATACAAAAAGCAAACAGCGGTAATAAAATTAAAGCAGGAGCGAAGAGAAATAAATTTTAGTAAAAGGACGACACAGGGATGTGTCTTAGCCCCATTAATTTTTAACTTGGAAATCGAAAAGGCAATGAATACTATCAAACGCAGAAAGACATTTGAAATTATTATGCAGGGACCAACGATTGATATGCTCAGATTTGCATATGATATAGCGGTATTAGTATCTAGCAAGGAAGAGTTAGAAGCAGCTCTTTATGAAATGCAAACAGTTTAACAGACAGATACGGTATGGAAATTAACAAAGATAAAACTGAAGTATTGGTATGTAAGGGAGGGGTAAATAAGTCAAAAACCAGAAAGCAAATAGGAAACAAGAACTTACAAGAGGTTAAGTATTTCTGTTACTTAGGAAGTCGTATAACGCAAGATGGATGAAGTGCAAAAAATATAAAACAAAAATTAGCACAAGGCCATGCTGCATTTCACAAGAAAAGGCAACTACTATGTTCAAAGACAATAAACATAGAAATAACGAAAAGATTGCTGAAAGAATATGTGTGGAGCCCAGCACTGTAGAGCTGTGACACGTGGACAGTAGAAGCAGACAGGAAAAAGATAGATGCAGTTGAAATGTAGTGCTGTAGATGTACAATGAAAATATCATGTTATGAACAAAGAGGTTCTAGAAATGGTAGATGAAGAAAGTAATATGTGGAAAGCAGTAAAAAGTAGAAGAGATGGGATGATAGGATACATACTAAGGCATGAGGGAATAGTACGGAATATATTAGAAACAGAGAAAACAGAGAGATAGAAGTAGACTTAGATGAGACTATTGCATATAGATAGTGAAAGATGTAGGTTGTAGCAATTTCTTGGAAATGTGTATGTTAGCTCAAAATAGAAATAAATGGAGGTGCGCATTCAACCAGTTTCAGGAGGGAAAACTTAATGATGAAAAAAGTAATTGTATTTAAATCTGATAATTATTTTCAATATGCTTAACAAATGTTGATTGTGCAAAAGGAATATTTGGAATATTATTGATTCAGCAAGTGCCTAAATGGTGGAGGATCTTAGTAACCATCAGGTTGCATAAACTCCTGTGGCTCCATGGCATATTGGTATGCGTGTGACTACTATGCCGAAGGTCCCGGGTTCGAATCGCAACACTACTTTGCTTGGAACAGTAAGCGTTTGGCAAAATTCAAAATTTCCAGGTAGAAAAAACTCTTCCTGGCCAATGTAGTACCTTCGGGTGGAGCATTGGAAAATCAAATGTATGGTACATGAAGCGGGTTAAGCATCCTGTGGCTGCCAAGATCCACCAATACTTAGGCATTTTCCAAATTAATAGTTTTCCAGTAAATTCACCATTAACATTTTTCGAGAGTATTGTACAACCAATACCTGTAGTTGCTTATCATAATCATCATGTTTAAGTAAAATAATTTTTTTCGTTATCAGTTTTACCATCTTAGGACCGGTTGGACGCGTGCCTCCATCGATTTCTATTCTGAACTAGCCTAAACATTTTCCTAAAATTCCCACAGCCTACATCTTTCACTATCTGTGTGTGCAGTAGTCTAACCTAGGTCTACCTCTACTTCTCTTTTTTCTTATCTCTGCTTCTAATATAGTCTGCACTATTCCCTCACGCCTTAGTATGCGGCCTATCATCCTATCTCTCTTATTTTTACTGTTTTCCACATATTTCTTTCTTCCCCTACCATTTCTAGTACCTCTTTGTTCTTAACTTTATCTGTCCATGATGTTTTCATCGTATGTCTGTAGCACCACATTTTAAAGACTTTTTCTGGTCTGCTTTTCCTACTGTCTAATATTTACTTTTCTACGTTCCTGCTTTAATGCTATTACCGCTGTTTGCTCTTTGTGTTAGCTATGTACTATCAGTCTATCCCTAAAACTCATTCCAATCTTTTTGAGTATTTCAAACATTTTTTTCCATTTTACATTGTCAAATGCCTTTTCCAGATGTGCAAAGCCTATATACACACTTTCCCCTTTTTCTATTGTTTTCTCCAGTATCACCCTCAGAGCTAAAATAGCCTCCCGTGTTCCACTGTTTCACCTAAACCCAAATGGATCTTCCCCTAGTATTTTTCAGCTCATTTTCCATTCGTCTTTGTAGAATTCTAGTTAATATTTTTGACACGTGTGCTCTATTGTTCAAAAATTTTCATATCTAGCTGTGCTTCTCTTTTTTGATATAATTGCTATGATGTTACGTTTGAAATCTTTGGGTATCTTACCTGTCTCATAAATATAGCTTACAAGTTGGAAGAGTCATTCTATTACTGCTTCTCCAGCAGCTTTTAGCGTTTCTGCTTGTACCTTATCTGTACCCGGTGCCTTATCATTTTTCAGAACCTTTAATGTTCATCTCTAAGTATAGGATATCTTGTCATCTTTTTCGATGTCTCATTCCTGTTTGATATGCTGTTAGTTCCTCTCCTGCATATAAATTCTCTATATATTCTTGCCATCCAACCACTTTCTTTACATTTTCTATAATGTCGTTTCCTCCCGTGTCCCTTATATTTATGCTATATGGCTTTATATCCCTAAAATTCATTCTAATTAGTTTGTGTGCTTTATCTGTCTTTCCTATTTCCATATTAGTTTGTACCTCTTTGCACTTTTCAATCCATTGTTATTTAGCTTTCTTGCATTTGTGAATAATTTCCCATGTTATGCCTTTGTATCTCTGTTTCCTGTTTCGTTTGATATATTTTTTTATTTTCGTCTTCTATTAAATTCAGAATATCCTTTGTTATCCATGGATTCTTATTTTCTTTGTGTGTATACCCCAGAATATCTCTGGCCGCCATATTTAAGCTGAATTTAATGTTATTTCATTCTGTTTCTACTTCCTTAGTATCCGAAATTTTCCCGATATCTTTCAGCAATTCATTTGACTATTTTCAAATCGTTTGTGGATATCTTTATCTTTTAGTTGCTCAAGGTCAAAGTGCCTCTTTCCACTTCTTTTTTCAAATTTTTAAATTTAAGAGCAACTTCATAATTACGATGTTGTGGTCAGTATCTATATCTGCTTATGGGTAGCTTTTACAGCTTTTTGCTTGATTCTTAAACCGTTGTCTAACAAGAATGTAATCTATTTAATATCTTCCTATAACTCCTGGCATCTTCCACGTGTATCGTCTTCTAGCATGATGTTGAAATAATGTATTTTGTGATGGTTAAATTGTTCTTGTCACAAAATTCTACCAGCCAATTTCCTCTGTCGTTTCTTGTGCCTAAACCAAATAATCCTACTATCACTCGTTTCCATTTTATGACTTTGTTTCCCCTGGTTTCTTATTTTCTTTCTACCACTCCTTCCCTACCCTCACTTACCACTGCATTAAAATCCCCTATAATTATTAAATTTTCATGTCCTTTAACGTATCTGAATATGTCTTGAATATCTTTGTAGATCGCTTCTACCTCTTCGTCATTGTAGCTAGAGGTGAGCATGTATACTTGTATTATTAATGCGTTTACCGGTTTAGGTTCTAATCTAACCATGAGTACTCTTTCATTCTTTTTCTACACAGTGCTGTATCTTTTTTCACATAACTACCCCCACACCAGAATTTCCTTCTGATCCTGTATGAATTACCCTGAAGTCTCGACTCCAAAAACCCCCGCCTCTGACCACCGAACTTTGGTGATCTCTACTATGTCTAGTGCTAACCTATCCATTTCAATTTTTAAGTTCTCTAGCTTACGTACTTGTCTTATACTTCTGACATTCCACGCTCTGACTCACAGAATGTTCCAAACTCCTTTTTTAAATTTTCTGATCACATCTTTCAAAGTAGTCCCCTTCTGGAGATCTGAATGGGGGACTATTTTAACCCAGGAATTTTTTATCCCTGAGGATGCCATCATCTTTAATAACAGTTTAAGTACGCTGTGTACTTGGCAGATAATGTGGTGGTTTCTCGTTGCTTGCCATATCGGAGTAGTGTGTCTTAGAATGCCATACCGACGCCTATGGTTTCTACCAATCTAAGTATCGAAAGAGCCACTGTCCTCTTTCGTACAAAAGATATAAAAAAGAGCACAAGGTCGTGCTGTATTTAACAAGAAAAAGCAGCTGCCATATTATAAGACAACCAACATAGAAATAAGGAAATGATTGTTACGTTCAATTCTACTCTAATAAATATTTTTATTTAATTTAAGCTTTTTTTTAAATATTCTCACGCTTCCGTTTCAATTTTTTCTGTAACTACTAGTTAAAGGTGACGCCCCTGATTAAGTTTCCAACTTAAATAAATCGATTTGTTTCTGTAAAGCTCATCCTCATGGGAATTTTAAGATAATGTGTAGCCTAGCTCAGAATAGAAGTCAATGGAAGTATGCATTCAACTGAGGACCTAATGATGATGAAAACCAAATTCTTAACCTCAAATCTGGCCAGGTATTCCTAAAATAAATATCAAAGAAAAAATATTAAATCTAAGCTATTAACACAACTTTTTGCCACTCCAAATTTTTCCTGCATTCTTTTATATTTAGTTACAAGACATTTATAATTCCTCAATTATCGTAAATATCTTTCATAATAAATTGAAAATGCAATTAAATCCCAACTTTTTTTATATCTCTTCATTGCCCATTCCAAAATTACTAAGTTGTTATACTGTTACTAACCTAAACTTCACTAATAAATCTAGCAGTTCAAATCACTAATTAATCCAATCAAATAATTATTTTCACTTAATTAATGTATTATTACCAAATATACCTACAATTGACATTTGAAAATTCATATTGTTTTTAAAATGTTACACAAAGATTTATAATAGTACTCACTTTTTAATTCCAAGATTTCCTACAACCATTAGTATTGTTCCTTTTATTATTTCCAATATATCCAGCTACAGCAATTACCTGACTCCGAACGCTCCGCAAAGTTTCGATTGGCTGTAGGGATGATTCACCAAGCCCTACCGTTTTGTTTTCAAACCGTTATCATGACATGATATCTGTGCATGCACATTTATGAAACTACCCTGCCACTTGCAGATGTATTCTACATTTCCAGTCGATCACCGCCTACTCCCTTCGGGAATGTAATCACATTTTTCTTGGAGCTGTGTACATTCAATCTCTCTTTTAGATTTACTTTATATCACCTCCCCATATAAACAATATAGCCTTCTTATATAAGCTTATTTAAACTTTTGAACAACATCATAGATTGTGAAGACTTGTTGGGTATTATTGGTTTTAGGTCAACGGTGAAAAATACTAGATACAAGGCTGTCTTTAGTGAATATAAGCACAAAACTAAATACGGATTGACTAACTGTATGTCGAGGTTATATACGACCTATAATAGGTTTGTTGCAGAAATTGATATCTTTGGCTTGAACTTCGCAGAATTCAACAATAAAATTCTACAACTATTATGAAGTTTTAAGATTAGTACACTTGATTCCTATTTTTTGTATCATTTGGAGTAAATCTATAGATACGTTAATAAACTAAATAAATATAAAAATTCACATTCTATCAATCCCCTAATCCCACGGTCTCGCCCGTGTTTGTCTATTCACACGTCTCTACATCTTGATGTTAACTTACTACCGGTTCCAAAAATAACTAACTTTATTCCTTTTTTAGTGTGTCCAGCAAATCTAATTTACTCCCACTGTAAATCATATTAATTACAGTCATTATCTGTGTAATACAATGTAATCTAGCTTAATCTATGCTTACCACACAAATTGTCATCACACAACAGTCTACACAATGTATTCATCTATGGAAACTGTATAAGTATTTGTCACATCTTGATGTCTGCTTTGTAGTGTTTTAATGTTGTCGCTCTTCATTATTATCATACAATGTATTTAAAAAAGTATTGTGGAACTTTATTATCTGAATTATTTTTATAGCAACCAAATTTAAAACATGTTGTTTAATTAAAAATAATTATTTACGAAACCTTTTATACAAAGCGTGTCCCTATATTTTGTACCTTTAAAATTAAATTTTTTGTCTTTCATATCTAATTTATTGTTAGCGTAATGCATCGCATTGTAGTTTTGTTTACTGTAACTTCTATATATGAAATCAGAATATACAGGCTATATCAATATTAAGTCGTCCAATCAAGATTAATTTTCCCCTTTATGCATTTGATTTTAATTTAATGCAACACCAGAGCATTACAGTTTATGAGAAAAATGTTTGTTGAGTGTTCTTAATGAAGGAGATCAAAGCATTTTGTATTAGTAAATAATTAATAAAGTAAAATGAAAAAATGATTATCCAAAATTGTTAGTACGAAGAAAAGTATACGACTGCATTTTAAACGATAGAGCGTTTAATGAGGATTTCAGAAGAATAGAATTTGGACTAAGTAGGCTTAAAGAAATGGTAATGAGCAAATGAAGCTGTTTGCTATAAGCAACTCGCTACATGATTATATTTAATTTTATGTATTACAACCATTTTAGTTGCAAGAGATATCCAGTTGAAATCTGTACATAGTTTTTATGCAGTTGCATTTATCATTTAATCTAATATATTTATACCTTTCTAGTTGTCTTGATTCTTCAATAGCCATGAAGCCAGTATTTGATCGGTTTCAAACAGTTGTTATCACATCAGGAACTCTTTCGCCACTTGATATGTATCCAAAAATTTTAAATTTTCATCCTGTTATTATGTCATCGTTTACAATGACATTGGCACGGCCATGTTTGCTACCTATGGTATGTTGAAGTTTTTTCTTTATTATTACCAAAATTGTTAAATTTTAGATCGTGTCGAAAGGAAATGATCAAGTTGCTATATCTTCAAAATTTGAAACCCGTGAAGACATTGCAGTTATAAGAAATTATGGACAACTTTTAGTGGAGGTTTGTTTAATTATTATAAATGTTACATTTATAATAGTGTTTTTGTTAGATAGCAGCAAATGTTCCAGATGGCGTTGTTTGTTTTTTTACATCATATTTGTATTTAGAGTCCGTAGTGGCCAGTTGGTATGATCAAGGTGTTATTGATAGTTTGCAACGTTATAAGCTGCTTTTTATAGAGACACAAGATTCTGCTGAAACAAGTTTTGCACTAATGTATTATATCAAGGTGGGTATATTATATTTTGTAATGTGATACTTTTGAACCGCACGCCAAAGATTAATTTTGTTGTACACACTCCTAACCTTCTAATATACAGGATGCCCAAATTGATTAGGCTACCATTGGGATTTCGGAAACTATAAGAGCTACAGGGTTGGTTAAATGAGAAACGTTGTGCAGTTGTTAGTGCTCGTTTAGATTCTGTCGAGAAAAATTTAAAATTCCGAACCGTTTCTAAGTTATTCAAAAAAAAATGAAAATGTCAAATAACTTTGTAATTATAAGAGATATAAAAAAATGTTTCTTATAAAAGTTACACTATTTAATAAGGTCAACTTAAAAATGTTGCTAGTATAAAATTCAAGATAGCAGTTTTCAAAATATTAATAGCAACTTTCTTATTTTAAATGGGCGCCATATTGAATTTTTACATGATTAAATAGAACTTTTTTTTCTCTTTTCAACAATGTATAACAAAGTATGTTGACATGAAAATTTAATGAAGATATTAATTTTTCAATTTTATAACTAATCAAATAGGCTTAAAAACAAATGCAAGTGAATAAGAAACCAAACAAAATTTATTATAATAGTGAACTGTCATAATTAAATTTGTATGTATTCGTTTATTCAATTGAATTAGTCAATTTATTTATTACATATTTAAAATGCTTATTTTTTCAAAATTAGAGCAGTACGATATGTTTTGTACATACATCAAATGTAATAAAAACTCCCATCAACATACATCGTTGAAATGAGAAAAAAAAGTTCTATTTAATCATGTAAAAATCCAATATGGCGCCCATTTAAAATAAGAAAGTTGCTATTGATATCTTGAAAACTGCCATCTTGAATTTTATACTGACAACATTTTTAAGTTTGCTTTATTAAATAGTGTAACTTTTATATGAAACAGTTTTTATATCTCTTATAGTTATGGAGTTATATGGCATTTTTAAAAATTGTGATTTTAATTTATTTTTTAATAACTTAGAAACGGTTCGGAATTTTAAATTTTTCTCAACAGAATCTGAATGAGCACTAAAAACTGCACATTGTCCATTTAACCGATCTCGTAGCTTTTATAGTTTCCGAAATCCCAATGGTAGCCTAATCAATTTGGGACACCCTGTATAGTATGTGATATGCTGCGTTGAGGAATGGTCGTTCCCTTCCTCGTTAGTGTATTTTATGCTTTGTCTGATTGTATAACCCTTAATATACATAGTGTACTGTGTACCTTTGATTTATATTAAAGCCCTGAGATTGAGATACAGATCATACATATTATATCACTATTTAAGTATACTTGTCCCGTTATAATTTTTAAATTTTTGTGTTTAAATTGCTGAAATGAACTCACAAGCTGTAGCAATAATAGGTTTACTGACATGAAATGTCAGTGTCACGTGTTTTAAGTGTGTTCTTTTTCAAAACACCATCAACATGTTTTTCACAAAACACCCACTTGGAATCGATCACTTGCACATCACTAGGTAGTACCACTAATTCCCAGTGTTGTTTTCCTTCAGTGAGTTCAATTCCGCTTGTATCGCATCATTCCAACTTCCATCTTTTGTAGCCTCTTGGTAGTTTTGTGGTAATTCAGAGATTATATGTCCAGCTGACAATGCAGCCATTAGACTTTCGTCCAACTCATCATAGAAACTATATGTATTGAAATTTACCAAATATTTTGGAGTTTCCTTTACTCTAGAACTTTTTCTAATGCTTAGAATTTCTTTTTCTGTATTATTAGGATGTTCGTTTTCATATTCATGCTCTTCTCTTTCTTCTTTTAATTGTTCTAGTTCTTGGTAATCACTTTTATTGCCGTTTTCGATATCACTAAAAATGTCTCTTACTTTCTCCTAGTGACTTACTTATGGGACGAAAATTAAGAACTACACTTCCAGTTTCAAAACTGTTATTAGAATCAAAATTTCCTATCGATGATTTTGTAAAACAAATGAAACAAAATATGCAAAAACAAAAAGACTACTACAATCGAAAAGCAAAAGTTTTGCCACAGCTAACTAACAACTAAGCAATATATATATATATATATATATATATATATATATATATATATATATATATATAAAGGAAGGACCTAGATTGTGGAGACTTGCTGAAGTAATTGAATCATATGGCTCTAACGACTTTAAAGTCAAAACATCAGATGGCACCTGGTATCGAAGAAATAGAGTTCGCCTTTGAAATTGAGTGTTAAGTGATTGTGAGAAAGAGCAACCTACAATGACTACAACAGGAAGTAGTGAAAGTGTATCGAGTAAAGAAAATAGTGAGAACCCTGTTTGTAAACAGGAACCGGTTGTAAACAACCCTATATTTACTCTATTATCTCCCCGTGAACTCGATATACGCGACACAATGGCAGTTGGTAGCGCTAATCTTTATACAGATTTTGTCACGCCCATCTGTCAATGATGTCACACAATAAGCAAATTTAATTGCGCAATTATGCAATAAATAAATGTTCGAAATGCAGTATAAACAATAAGGTACTCACATAAATAGGTCCAGCTTCCCACGAAGTACGCCAAGGATGGCGTCCCACAGGATAGCGTCCTTGAGGTTTGCTGGAGCCCCCTTTTAGATAATTAACGGAGGGTATGCCCAGCGTCCTTCCAAAGCGCTCCGACTAGCTACGCGATCATGGACATCCGGTTCGCCCTAGGCTGCTTCAAATTGTCTTCTACCTATGTAGGGAGCGAATAAGGAAACAGGTATAAGGGCGACAAACAAAGATAAGCAAGGCAAGGATCTACATAAATAAAAGATACAGACACGATACGATACCTAACATGACCACTCTTCTTGAAGTCTCAGGCAAAACAGCCACGTTACAGAGTCCCCCGGAAACTTCCCCACTCTTGTTCTCCCGGCACTCGCGTCGCGCGATCTGGCGCAAACGCACTCTGACGTGACGGAAATACACGCCAAGTCTTTTGAATTTATGTCGCGAACTCACGCACAGCAAGACTAAACTAAAAAATGTTTAGTGCCAATTTGGCACGTGACAACTCATAGTGGAATAAATTTAATAGAATATGAAAAATAAGTAGTGCTGATGGATCAGTTTAAGTTCCTTTACAATATTGTGAATTGATCTAAACACATAATTCTTGCCCAGATGCAATTGACGATCTGTTTTATATTTGATATATAATTATTTTTGAGTTATACCAACTTAAATGAACGTCCTATTTCTTGAATCGGCCTCGCTTCTGTAAATGTCGGTTTCGAAAATATTACTGAATTTTCATAACCAATTCCACAATAAGATTTCTTTGAGTCACTTGAACGAACTTCTGTTTGTCACGAAGGAAACCATCACATCTCGAACTTAATGGGAAATTTCTGCATACCGTTTCTTATGTTGTATCAACATATGTTTAAAATAAAATCCATATATAGTTGAAAGTTGAACATAGTAATTAATCGTAATTATCTACCATAATTCTCAAAAGGTAATTTAAACTTTGTTTAAATTTAGTAAAATGAATTTGTTGCACTGTAAAGGGAAAAAGGTTAGATGTATTAAAATTAAATTGAAATTACCAACCATTTTGAATAGAAACTCAAACTCGGCATGCCCATGTATTCAGGCACACACACAAAAATCTTATAGCACGAGATGGCAGTCACTCGCAGTCATTTTTATTCCCATGTTATTTAGATTAAGGGCGTCGAAGGGCTTAATTGAAATTATAACCAGAGAGCACAATGCAAAGTTGAGACGACCGAACATGAGCCACATGTTGCTTATTGAGTTTTATTGCTGTATAATGAAACAAACAACTAAATATAGCTAGAAATGTAGCGTTTCACTTCAAGGTTAAAGTTTATGTGTTGGTTTCGACGACTTCAATTACGAAAGCTAACATTGTTTTGCAATGAGCATTATTTTATAAATTTGACTAAATAATAAGCAACAAAATATAATGCAGGGTATGACGCATATAAAACGACTCAAAACTAAATTTATTTACAAACTTTAATGCATACGGAACATTAAAAATGTTATACGTTTTCAATGGTTGTACGTAAGCCTACAATAATTTAAAACTACAGAAATGGCTTTGGTTAAGTGGAAGACCAAGTGAAGCTGCTTTATAGGGCCAGCTATCACTTTAAATTTGCTTTTGAGTAACAACATATTTAACTTTATTTTCTATCTTCCTTGTATACATCTACTTGTAATTATAGTGATTATTATTGCTCAATAAATACATTATTATTATTAACTAAATTATTTAATATTTGTATAAAGAAAGCAGTATTTCCCAATATCCTTAAACAAGCAAAAGTCATCCCAATGCGTAAAAGGGTTTATCTAATGGCATTAAGAACTATCACAAGTTGAAGACTTATTGGCTGTGTACACAAATTTTTCAAATATAATCCAAAAACCTAGTATTTTCGTGTAAAAATAAGATTTTTAGACGAAAATACTCTCTTAAGAACTATTGTCCAATTTCCCTAATATCTACTTTTTCGAAAATTTTTGAATGTATTGTAAATAATCAAATTATTTCTAATTTGAACATATTAATTTGTTATGTGCCGTGCAATTAAGTTTTTGTAAGAATTTGTCTACTAGTGATGCCTTAATCAAATTAGTAAATAAAATCTTAGATGTATTTAAGGATGGTAAACTATCTTGCCGTTAAATTTTGTGATTTGACTAAGGCTTTTGATTGTGTTGATAATGGTCTTTTAGGTTTCAAACTGAAATGTTTAAATTTTGATGACAATAGTATTAATCTAATTGCATCATATTTGAAGGGGAGATCCCAATGTGTTCATTACCAGAACAAACTGTGTAACAGGCGTGAAGTTTTTCTAGAATTCCTCAAGGCTCCATTCTTGGTCCACTTCTTTTGTTATGCTTCATTAATGCTTTACCATCTTCTTTAAAAGACAATTATGCTGTGATTCTCTATGTTTATCATACTAGGCAGCTTCATGGCATAGTTAGTATGCATGTGACTAGTATGCCCAAGTTCCTAGTTCGAATCCCAACATGGTCTGCTTGAAAAATTTTAGACAAGCATTTTTCACAAAATACGCCCTTGTTTGAATGAGTGGTAAAATATAGGTTCCATATGTGTGTTGTCGCGTATGTTAAGGATCTCTACCTTCCTTGGAACAACAAGGGTTCGGCAAAATTAAAAATTTTCCAGGTTAAAAACCTGCTTCCTGGTCAATGTAGTACCTTTGGGTCGAGCATTGGAAAAGTAAATGTTGTATACGCTGATGATACGACCCTCTAGAATCAGGTTGATAATATTGCTCAACTGGTAACTGATAGGGAGAGATCCTCATGTCTCACTGAATCATGATTTAATTTAATAGGTTAGCCCGTAGTAGGGATAAAACAAAACAAATGATGTTTTCATTGAAAAATGACTCTCTTGATATGGAGCAATCTGCTAGTTTTCTTGGTGTCACTTTGGATAGTAAATTAAGCTGGGACACACTGTGCTTTGCTTTGCAATAACCGTTGTTCAACTATTTACTTCATAAATGCTTTAGAAAGATCAGTTTCACTTGATGTTTTACAGTTTTGTTATAATGGTATGTTCCACTGTCATATTTCGTATACGATAATTGTTTGGGGCCACTGTAGTGCCACGTTCACATGTATTCAAACTTTAACGTAGAGTTGTTTGTATTATATCTAAGCTTGGATACCGTGCCGTGACTATTTCATAAAATTTTAACTTTGCCCTGCCTATATATTTTACACTTTATTTTTGTTAGAAAACAAATTTTGCAATATCAGTACCATTCTGATATTCATCAATTTGACCCTCGCCGTAAGGATAAATTAGTTGTACCTTACCGTCGAGAGTAAAAGTACAAATGGTTTCATCTATTTTGGTTGTATCTTTTACAACACACTTCATGCTAGTATAAAAAATTTGCGTGTTCATCAGTTTAAAACAAATTTAAAAAGACTTTTATTGAAAAATGCTTTCTATACCATGTTACATTCCTAATTTGGACATGCACACTTTTAAATTTGTGAGTGAATTCTCGCCATTATTTTTAAAATAGACTTGTGCATTTCCATCATTTCGGACAGTTGCGTTTGCCCAAAAGAATGCGCAGACGCGGAGTGATGGCATAAGTGCGCGGTTTGGACACAACGATTATTAGCCAACGAGACGTCGAACGATGACGTTGCCGGTGTCTTTCCTATGTCTTTTCTCTTTCAGAAAATGTAGGTTTTTTCCTTATCGTTCCTTACCTGGTTATTCTTTGTCCTACCTACGAACAAAGAAGAGGGAAGACGCTAAATCTGGTTTCAACGAGGGCATGACGTAACCCACCCCAAACAACTAACAGACGAGATACCTGGAAATCAGCATGGCCCCTGCACAAGGATGACCGCAAAATGGTGAAGCATTCCACATTTTTAAGTGAGTACTTTTTATCTTTTTTTAAGGTGCAACTTGTATCAGTGTAAACATATTTGGCATGTGATACAATTTGACACGAAATTATGTCGTAATATCTTTGTTGTGCAATAATGTGAACTTGGATAGTATCCGTTTTGGCAACTGTGGAAGTGGCTCTGAACGCGCGACGCCGGGATTGTAACAACCATATCTGATTTTTTTAGCTTCTGCTGGATCTTTTAGGTTGCCCTTGAAAGATTTATGATGTATTACTCTTTGTCTATCTTTTATTGATTGTTTGTTTTAATTATGTATTTTGTATATGTATTTGTATTTTAAATTGTGATGACTAATTATAATTCACATTTGTGATTCATGCATGCTTTAAATTGAATTAAAATTAAATTAAATTAAAAAGCTAATGTAAAATACTTCTTGCATACTATTCTAATTATCATTATATTTAATACATAACTGGCTTCAAAAATCAATATTGAACATACAATAAAAAAGCATTTTGTAGTCTAAAACTTGTTATTTATAGGCATGCGAATCTGGTAGAGGTGCTGTACTTCTTTCGGTAGCACGCGGAAAAGTCTCTGAAGGTGTTGATTTTGATCATCATTTAGGACGTGCAGTTCTGATGTTTGGTATTCCATATGTGTATACACAATCACGTATATTAAAAGCACGTCTAGAATACTTACGCGATCAGTTTCAGGTACACTTTTTATTTCTATCATCTTATTTCTAAGTTATGTAATTGCTATAGATTAGAGAAAATGACTTTCTAACATTTGATGCAATGCGACATGCTGCCCAATGCGTCGGTCGTGCCATCCGTGGCAAAACTGATTATGGTATTATGGTGTTTGCCGATAAAAGATTTTCAAGAGCAGATAAACGTTCTAAACTTCCAAAGTGGATTCAAGAACATCTTAAAGATTCACTTTGCAATTTATCAACTGAAGAGGCTGTTCAGGTATGTAGGTTTGGTTTTGTTGTAATCATATTGTTATGTATTACTTAGATTTCAAAGAGGTGGCTAAGACAAATGGCACAACCATTCACAAGAGAAGATCAGCTCGGTGTTTCATTGTTGACTTTAGAACAACTTCAAATGTTAGAATCGAATAAACCAGAAAAACCAACAGAAATATTGGACACACTTTAATTTTTTAATAAAACTACTAAAAGTTGTTTCAATTTAATTTTAATAATTCATAGATTAGTTTGCCACTGGATGCTGAAATTCAAAGAAGAACCTGTAAGGAAGATTGATAAATTTCAAGTAAAAATTGAACCTTGTTCCTTGGTCGTATGGCAGGGCGTGGCTGGGCAGAATTACTTTAGGGTATACTGTAAGCACAAACAGCCAAGGTGGGGTGAAACTGGAAATGTAATTAAACTAGTCTGGAATTATTATCACACAAACATCCTCGTGCAGTTTTATTTCTATACTGCGACCTTCAAAAGTTGAACATAAGACATTATTAATGTTAAAATGAGAAGTATTACAGTATATAGGGTAAAATAAAAATAGATGTTAATATATGTTGGCATTTCACCAGTGATTGTAAAGTGCATATATTAGAAACTACAAAAAACTTTTGTGCATTTGTAGTGTGTTGCGTTATGCTAGATATAAAAATTAAATAGGTAAGGAGGAATGAATTTATAACTCTTATAACGTTTGAGCATTACAATTACTGTTCGACTGCAATTATAATAATTCTAAATTAAGATGAACTAAAAATTTCAAGCGAAACACTGAACCTGGGGTGGTTGTCAAGGAAAATACAACTCGCCTCTATATTCACAAAGGCTACGAAAAAGCTGTAATTTAATCCTTTTAAAATAACAACCTTTGGAATCTTTCGGACTAACTTGGAACTCTAACTTCTGCGGTTGTTTCAAGAGACTATCAGGGGGATGTTTATTAACGGATAATATCAAGGCGCCACTACTTTGTTAATTTTTATTTCTAACGAGAAAGCACTAATTGGAAAAAGTGGAAACCACTTAGTGTATCAACACTTCTGAGCACAAAGGCTCTGTTGTCACACACCTAACCTTGTACCTTCACGGAAAGGTTATATATATATATATATATATATTGCTGTGATAAGGGATTAGGCGGCTCCGTGGCGTAGTGGTATGTGTGTGACTATTACGCCCAAGGTCCCGGGTTCGAATCCCGACACGGTCCGCTTGAAAAATGTTAGGCGAGCATTTTTCACAATAATACACCCTCGTTCGGATGAGAGGTAAAATGGAGGTCTCATGTGTGAGTGTTGTCATGCACGTTAAAGATCCCTACCTTGCTTGTAACAGCAAGGGTTCGGCAAAATTCCAAAATTTCCAGGTAAAAAAACTCGCTTCCTGGCCAATGTAGTACCTTCGCGTGGAGCATTAGAAAATCACATGTAATGTGATAAGGGATTGTTTAGGGGTGTATTGAGTAGTAAGGGTCGTGTAGTAACTATAAATAGCAATGGTAATCAGAAAACTGCATTTATTTAGCAGAAAAATAAGTAATTTGTACATTATGTAAATAGTAAGCATTTAACACCCTGTATATAGGACCGTAACTAACTTTAAGCAATGCAAGTGAGCATATCTTTCAACAATAGAATGCGTATTCAGCAAAGAAATAACCGTACATGTAATTAAACGACGTTGACAAGTATTCTACAAGTTTATAAAATAAATATGCAGAAGATAAGGTGAAACCTAATAAATCTTCATGCAATTACGCCTGAACCATAAGTGCTTTGATAAGAAAACGCATAAATACGAAAACAGCATACATGTTACATCATTATATTTGTACAATTCTCCAAAAGCTTTATCTATACAAAACAACAGACGTAAGTTGAAAGTCTGGCCGTGATAACAAATAATAAAGCAAGCAAAGATTGCAAATAAACAAACATGTTATGAGAATCCAAAAGAATTTTATCAGAAAACAGCTTGAAAATACAGGGAATATCAAAGACAAACCTGGTTGGTCGCGACAATCTGCAAAACTGCTTGGAAACCCAATACGGATGTAGTGGGAAAAGCTATTTAACACCCTCCGGTGATAAGGCAGGTCAGTTTCCACTTGAAGCAGGTTGAATCCACATCACTTTTAACCAGAAATCTACGCGTCAGATAAATAAAGTTTATAATATAGTGAAAATAGTGCTGCATAAAAATTGTGTTAAGAATTTATGAAAATTTTTGCTGTTTTTTCAGAAAACGGTAGTAGAAATTGGTTAATTAATTTAGATTAAATATTTACAATGATACAGGGCTTCTAATCTGCATCAAAAGAAATTCTAATCTGCGTCGAAAACAATTCTAATTTTAATTCTGGTACAATTCTGGTGATAATTCTAAGTATGGGACAATTCTAATATGCTGCTAATGTATGATCCGAAGTCTGGAATTTCAAGTGGTATTTAAGGGAAGAGATTCAAAGCATATAGAATAAAGCATGAGGTGATTTTTGGAAAGCAAAGGGTAACCGTACTGAAATATTGGTTTGACAAAGCAGAGCATTGGTATTCGATTGAAGACAGTAAGGGGGTATTGATCCACACCACGAAACAGGTCAGATCTACTTAATTTTAAGGAACCTTTCAATTTAAATTTTAATACTGAATTTATTCAATTTATCCAAAACTTGTAGAGTCAACAGGAACATTGCATGCGTTTAAACTTACGTAATAAATCCTAAAGAGGTCTCGAACGTTCCAGATTTTTTTGTAAAGGGTGTTGTTTTTGGTGACTTTATATTGAATTAAAAGTATATAAATTTTGGGATAAATAATCCATATGATATTAATTGATTGAAGGGTGTATTTAAGAATTTCAAAAATTGTAAATATTATTTCCTTTCATTATATGAATGTTGATTGACTTCGTTTTATCAATTCACACAGGTAATCATAAAGGGGTGAAAGAAAATTGATTATCGTAACGTTGTGCACTCTGTGTAGATTAAAAAGGGCTAGCCGTGGCATAATAATAAAAGTAAAAACTTAAAGTGAGAAACACAGAGTGGTGGTGTTCAGTTGAACGTTTATTACACCGAGTACGGCGTTATATCAATATATATATATATATATATATATATATATATATATATTGCTGTGATTCTTCACCAGCCACTGTGATTGGGTGCAATAAAATGCTGTGATATACTACCTGCCCCTACGATGAGCGTCATAAATGCTGTGTTATTTCTGTTAGCCCCTTGTTATTATATTAATATTTAGCCCCACCGTTTTAGGCGTACATAAAATGCTGTGTTATTTCTCTCCCCACAATTTGGTCGTACATAAAATGCTGTGATATACCCCTATATTAGGCCCCACGACTTGGGCAGACCATAAAATGCTATGATATTTTCTTTTTTATTAATCAAGCGCCTGTAAAAGTGTTAATTTGTAGATCTCTTTGCCTCGACTAGCTGATTCAATTAAATAAAGCAATTCTACAATACACAGTATGATGATTAACTATTTACAACCTTTTTAAAATCTTCCCCTTTTTCTGAATATTTACATATGCCAGATTTAAGAACTTGAAGCTAGCAAAACGAGATTTTGTTGTATTTAAAGACCTTTTGAAACGTTTCAATATGCCTATTATCTTTCATAAATTTATCAAAGAAACCCCGATTTTGGTGACTCTTACATTTTTGAATTAGTATTGAATTAAAACAGTTTACAGAAGTAAATTATATCAAAATATCTAACCCGGAGTGGTTCAGTAGCTCCTTTGGATCCCCAAGAGTTTTCGTGTCCAGTCTGAATGTTCTGAGTCGAATTTGAAAGTCGACATCCAACCAAAATACTATCCAAATCGTTATTGATAAGTTTAATCCAATAAAAGGTTTTCCATCTCCGTAATTAACAAAACAGTAATAGAGTATTTACCATGTCAGTGATTACCAAATTAATTGAACAGGCAGTAATCCCCAGAGTCGTGTCCTGACTCGTATCCAGAGTCGTGTCCAAAAGCCCTGCTTTATTTATTTTTAGAAATTGTATGATTTTACTAAATCTGGTTTACTTACGTCTATAATAAAATGGCTTGCTTACACAATTTTTACGCTCTTATAAAAATGATTTTCACTTTACTTTTATTTAACTTATTGTGTCAATAATTTAGCACTTTTGAGTATAGTGACTGCCCAGTTTCAAATGTATACTAACTCGTCACTCAATTGCCCCTTTGTTTGCTATTCGTTGATTCCATGTGTTGGGTGACACCAATTGTCTTATCTCTTGTGTATTTCGGAAACTTTACCAATTGTGTAGTTTAATTACTTGGAACAACGCTCAAGTTCTCACGTATTCATTTATATAACATTACATTTACTTTAGGAATACCAGGAATTTTCGTTTATTAAATCACGTATCATTGTTATTTGCTTATTCTAATCTAAATAGAAATAAATTTGGTATTTGTTTATTTCCTAGTTAAATTGGATTTTGAACAAATGTAATACTTTTCTATCACGTACACTTTTCAAATAATACATCATTTATACTGCGTATACGATGATATATTTAACGCACTTGTTGAATATTTATCTAGCCAATTCATAAAGGTTTTCCGTTGATTTAATTTTTATGCATTTCATTACATTTTTAAATCTTATATTTGCTCGTAACTACTCTTGGATATGCGTTTAATCGCTTGTACTGTTATATACGGTGTACTCTCACCCAACAATATTTATGGTGACCTATTTACTCTTCTAATATCTGTAATTATGTGCTTTTGTTACTTGGGAGTTTCTTTTGTTTATTCTACGACCCCTATGACTTAACCTACCCCTAAATTAACCCTATAATTACAGCAATATATAAAATACTCAAATTTAGATCAGGGTAGAAAATTAAATAATCACATCAAATAATTTTAATGTGTAGAAGCTTTGGAAAAGGTACGCGTTATTAAACCCGTGAAGCATAAAAATTCATTCGTTTCATTAAAAATAAGGAAGTTAAATTATTTACAAGACGCTTGCTATAAAAAGAAGCAGTATTAAAATGCTCAACGTGTATTTAATTTAATTGTTCAAAGAATCGAAGAGAAGTTACGTGCAAAATTTATATTAATTAACTCAATTTTAAGTAACCGGTATTAAACAAAAGGTACAAATAATAATTAATATTTAATTAGGATTCACTAAAATTAAAGGATATTATTTTAATTGGAGTTAATTGAACCATTAGTAACATATAATATGCATAAAAGCTTGTAAAAACCCAATAATATTCAAATCGTAGAAGTGTTATTTAGAAGTAGGACGATTGAACACCTGCGTATTTTTAAAAGGCTCATTCTGCGTAAATTTTGCAGATAACAAATGGTTACAGAGAATGTTGGAGAAACCGTCGCTTAATATTTACGGGAAATGCTAATAAGGTGGGTTATTTCACCGTCCACGTGGATTGAAAATAACCGATACAAAAGAATATCGATTAGTACCACTCAGAACAGGGTAGATAGAGACGGATAATATGCGCAAGACAGAGACACATATAGTAAAAGGCGTGAGTTGAGCAACGTCACTGGGTTGCGATTGGTTGAAAATAAGAGGCAAACATGAGAGGTAAAAATAACATTTCTGTATAAAAATTAATTAGTTATTCCCAGACGTTGCGAGCCGTGTCGAAATTTCTGAGATTTAACTGGTGCGAGTGCAAATTTAATAAGAACCACGCACGGGCGGTCGAGATGGGAACATAGTATGCGAAATTCTAGAAACTGGCCGTTTTGGGGACAAAACCATTATATATACCCGGGTTAATATGAGTTTGGCTCTCTTAGATTTTCGATTTGATTCAATGCGTTAAACAGTGCTCTTAGTTTTCCGATTTTGATTGAATAATTTAAACAGTTTGCTCGTATATTTTGGTGATTTAAAACAGTTTGTTCTTTACGTGCTACAATGAAAGTAATTTAGTGCACTTAGAAAATAAGATACAATGTAATAAAGTCTAGTATCACTGTACCAATTATTCAAATTTGCAACGACAAATGAATACACAAAAGTAGGCAGTTTTGGCGTATAGCGTGAAAGAAGTATGAATTTCTTTGCTATTTTTCGGGGGTGTTAATAATTAAATGATTCGTAAACGTGTCTGGATCCACAAAACAAGGTTCAGATATACACAGATGAGTTCCGGAAAAGCCCTGAAACAACTTTAGATGAATGGTGGTGGAGAAAATTTTTAAAGGCGACCAGTAATCCGAGGACCTAAACATAACCCAGTTGGATTGGTGTGATTAACAGAGGACGATGTACATTGGAGCCACGAGTGCATTAACCTTCAGGTAACTTATGCTTTGTTGTTCGATTTTTGATGTTTTGGTGTGTGTTGAATAACTTTATAATTTATTTACTTAAAATGGACAGTAGTGAAATTGTACTAACAACAAATTTTTAATTTTAAGGTGAAATTTTCTTGTTTAAGTAGATGGGGTATTTAGTATTTATGTTCTGGATTATGATGAAAATTTGGGTATGTCTTTGAGCTCAATTAGACGAACCTGGTTAATTAACGTAAAGGGGTGGGAGATGCTCCCTTTGTACTCAGACTCAGGTCTGCATATATTATATTAATTAGTAGGCATCCTACAAGGACTTTAATTCTGGATGTACATTAAAATGATAACAAATTTAATCTTGAAGTTTTCTGATACTAAAATTTATGCTGAAATTTAATTTTGAAATTTTAATGTATTATGAATATTGATGTAAATAGAGTTAACGTTGATGTTTGTGGTAGGAATGTAATTTCTTTTTATGAATGAGGATGAAAGTTTTAACTAGGTGAGCAGCCGAGGCGGAAAAGAGTAAAGAGGCGATTAACAGAAGAAAGTCAACGAACCAGTTAAATTTAATAGCTTTTGTAGGTTTCACAGCATTCTTGACGCCCAATCTGTGGGGCTCGATTCGAAAACCGTAGTTCCCGGATTTTGGTGGATTCACAGCAAGATATATATATATATATATATATATATATATATATATATTATTATAACATTTGACATTTATCAAAGGTTCTACAAAGGTAGTTCGTTAGTGCTACTGATAAAACCATAAATTTTCCATTTTATCAAGCTATACTAAAAGTTAAAAACACTACGGTTAACAAAGATTGATGAATAGTTACTTGTTGAAGGCATATATAGGATATTATGTACTAGTAATACAGCGTTTGAGGTTTATAAAAAGCACTTTTATTTGTTTGCATATACGAAGGGTATCTAATGCATCTTCGATTGAATGTGTATAGGTTTTGTCTTCAATTTAGCATTTGTAAATTGTGCAGGATACTGTAGCCAATTATAATTTTCAGTTACCTAAAATGAGATATGTTTAATACATTTAAATTATAAAGCAACATAAAAAATTTTTGAAATGTCAAATAAAATGTAAAAATAAACAAAGCTGTTCTAAAATAGTAATTAGGTAGATTTAAGTTAAATTTGTTGAATGCATCCCTTATGTTATATTAGTAGTAGGCTAGAAATAAGTTTGTTTTTTGTTGGTTGTTATAGTGATAATTGTTTGAAAGGAATTAATTAATTATAAAATTTTGAAAAAGTTTGGGACATAAATTTTTGTACATTGATAAATTTGTTTTTGTAAAGAGCTTGTACTGAGAATTTTGATACAATTAAATATACATGTTAAAGGTGCATGCATTTCATTTAATCTGGTAAAGGAAAAGTGAAAGTTAACGACGAAAATTAATTTATTAAAGAAAAAAGGAATTCAAATATACCACCATCGGGGCATCCTTTGTTGTGGTTCAGGAGTTGCAGCTGATCAGTTAATTGGTGAAGTATAAGGTGTTCGTAGTTGTAGAGTAATAAAACAATTAGTGGTTGAAGTAGTTTCCATAAGAGAACCCAAACTAGAGGAAAAACATTATTGTATTTTATACTAAAACATATATTTAATAGGTACTCACTGAAAGCGCTCGAGGCAACTTTGTGTATCCTGTTTCCAATCCTGTACACCCAGACACATTCAACGGAGTTACAGGTATAAAAGTTAATGTTATCTACTCTTCATATTAAGTAATTTGGAATAAATTAAATTTCAAACGTTAACTAGAATAAATAATTGCAGAATAGATTTATCAATCTTTGTTTAATCGGTATACGTAAGCACAACTTAGAGGTTAAGTTTGACTTTGATCGTATACGCTTTAGGCGCCTGTGTTTCAATACCTGTAAGGGGACAAAGAACCTACTTCTCCTTACAGAGTTAAAAATACTAGATTCAGTTTCCCTGAGAGAGAGTTTCAACAAGCCGTGGCATAATTGAATTGAAAGAGTTGTATTTAATCATTTACAGACTAACACCATATTACAGGTTGCACCTATTATTTTACTCGTATATTAAAGCATCATTACACATAAAATATCAACATACATAACATAATATTGGCAACCAACAAACGTGGGGCAAGTTAAAGAGTAATAGGTTGCAGTAGGACAAAAAGCAGGTGGGGTTCGATAAGCAGTGTTGTAAGCGTGGTGTTTTGGAGAGAGAGAATTAGCGTAGTTGCAGGTTTGGAGAAATTGTATTTTGGTGGGGCAAGAAAAAGGTCATTAAAAAAAGGCAACATTATTTAGAACATGTCAGACGAGAAAGGGATCACCAGGTCAGGAAAGGTTTATGGTGTCGAGACGGTTATGAGAGGGCAACGGGTGATGGAGACTTTAGCGGCAGGAGATGCAAGGGAGGAAAGGAGAGAATATGTGGAGCCGGAGGTGGTGGTAATTCAGCCGGACGTGGAAGGACAGGTTGAAGGTGTCAGAGAGACATCGAACGAGGGGGACATGCTAGGAATTATGCAGTTTTTGAGAGAATTTCGGAACTCACAGGAGGAATTTAAAATTGAGCTGAAAAACGAGGCTGAAAAGTCACAAGCGGAAAGTAGGAGAAATTTTGAGGAAGGTAAGAACAATTTTGAGAGAATGGGGGAAAGATTTGAGAGAATGGAGACAAAATTTGAAAACACACGAGCGGAAATGGGGGAAAGATTTGAAAAAATGGAAGAGAAAAATGAGAATTCACAAGCGGAAGGTAAAAAAAATTTTGAAAGAATAGAGAAAAAATTTGAAAATTCACAAGCGGAAAGTAGGAGAAATTTTGAGAGAATGGGGGAAAGATTTGAAATGATTGAGATGAAATTCGGAGGGATAAATGCGCTAATACAGAGCAGTTTGGGTTTACTTAGAGATGAAGTAAGGACGGACGTAGAAGACAGGGTAAAGGTCGTCGAAGAAAATTTGGTAACAGGTTTGTCGGAGCTAAGGGGTGAATTGGTAGGAGTCGATCTAAAACAAACCGAGAATCTTCAAAATTCTAAAAGGGAAGTGATGGAAATGATTCAGGATAAAATTAGAGATTCAGGGGAATTAAGGGCTGATGTGATAGAATATTTAGAGACGAGGGTGGATGAAAAATTAGGGGTACTTGAAGGTAGTGTTAGGGTAATTAGGGAACAAGTAACAGGATTAGAAGGGGGACGTTTAGGGACAATGGACCAGGGTTATTTCAAAAACGGACGAGAAATTTTACCGAAATTTGAGGGAAGACGTTACGAACAGCCGATGTTATACTTAGACAAGTTGGACGAGATAATGGAAGGTGAACCAGAGAGGGTGCGCATGCAAATGATAGGGGCAAGTTTAAAGGGAAACGCTGAAAAATGGCACAGCATTATCAGGAAAAGTTACAACACATACGAGCAATTTAAAACTCTTTTCAAAGAACAATTTGGGGTAACGCGAAACAGACAGAAATTCGGACAAAATTGATAACAGGACAGTATTTGACTAGCATGGGGTCGCGAGAGGAATACATCATTGACAATTACAATCAGGTGCAGCATTTAACTCCGAAATTTAGAGAAGAGGAGTTGATACAGTTTTTATCGAGACATATGGAAGCTGAAGTGGCTAGGGCGGTGGCCACTCAAAACATTAAAACACTGAAAGAATTTTTAGAAATCATGCGGAATTATGACATGGCCAGGGAATTTGAAAATAATAATAGATATTGGGAAGGTAGGAACACCGGGAGAAACCGGAATCAACAGGAAAATTTTAAAACAGGGAATCGATATGACAATCCAAGACAGGAACAAAGACACGGGGAGAGACACATGACACCTCAACACAATGGGAACAGAAACCAGGACCAGGGGGACAATTACCGTTTTAATAACTGGAACAGGAATCAATATCAGGGAGATCAAGGGAGGACGAACAACTGGGGTCAACGGGTACATAGAGACGAAAATTTTAGGGGATCAAATAACTGGCATAGAAATGACTGGGGAGATGGGAGACAATTCAACCGAAGACAGGATTTTCAACGTGGACAGCAGGACTATGGAAGTAGATACAACGACAACGAACAATTCAAATATAATAGGGAGAGAGATAAAAGTCCAGAGCAGCGTAATGTAGGAATCAGACATATGACGACGACAGGCAGAAACAGGGAATCCGAAAACTTGATTGAAATAGCACAGGTTCACGAGGAGCCATCGGGTTTAAAAAAAAACTCCGATTATGTAAATAAGTTAGTTAATTTAGAGTTAGATATAGGTTTAAGTTTAGTGGATTTGGGTACGACTAGTAGCTTAAGTTTTGTACATTCGTTATTAGAAGACAGGGGTGAAAGGAAAAGTAGTTTACCGTTTGTTAATTTAAAGTTAGAAAATTGTTTATATGTAGCATTAATTGATAGTGGGTCTGAGCTGTCGCTGGTAAAGAAAGAATTAGTAATCAAGCACGCTGAGTTATTAAAAGGGAGGATTTGCAAGATAAAACGGATAAGTTTGTGGTCTGCGATGAAAAAGAAGATATCAGTAATCGACGAAATGATTTGTGTACCGATTTCAATAGGGGGAGAAAAGCTAGGAGAAGCTGAGTTTTTAGTGGCAACGGGGGTTATATTTAGATTTTATAATAGGGATAGATGTTATAGAAAGATTTGGGATGAAAATAGATGGCAAGGATAGAAGTATACAGATTTTAAATATTAGGAAGAATTGGGTGGTGCCTAAGGTGAGTTCGAATAAAGGGATGGATACAAATAGTGATGTTTATGGTACAGGGATGATTAAGGAAAGAAATTTAGAAGGACAGGATGAGATAATGTTAGGTAATTTATTTGAGAAGGTATTTGACGAAGGACAGATAGGGATTATAGACGAGGGAATAAAGGGTAGATTATATGAGATATTTAATGAGCATGTAGGGTTATTTAATGGGGAACCAAGGGTAGCGACTAAGTATGTACACAAGTTAGAAGTAACAGAAGAAAATGGGTTTTACGAAGGTATATCCGATTCCGTATAGTATGAGGGAGAGAGTAAAGATAAAATCAAGGATATGTTGAAAATAGAATAATAGAGCCAACAAGGACTTCTTTTATTAATCCGATCGTTGTTGTACCCAAACCTAGTGATAAGTTAGATATAAGAATTTGTTTAGATGCCAGAAAATTAAATTTGATTACTAAAGCACAATATGAACAGCCACAATCGATGGATAATTTATTATACAAAATTAGTGGGAGAAAGGTTTTCAGCAAATTAGATCTGAAAAACTCATTTTGGTTGATTCCTTTGCATGAAGACAGCCGAAAGTATACTGGTTTTAGCATCGAGGGAGAAATATTTCAATATAGAGTAGTTCCATTTGGTCTCGCTTCAAGTTCAGCTGCATTGGTCAGAGCCATGCAGAAGTTATTAAATGAGTTCGAGGAATTTTGCACGCACTATGTCGATGATATACTGATATTCTCCAGGAATAACGAGGAACACCTGGAACATGTAACAAAAATTATACGCAGGATAGATGAAGGAGGTTTACAGTTGAATGTAGAGAAATGTGAATTTTTCAAACGTGAAGTTGGTTATTTGGGATTTGTAATTTGTGACGAGGGCATTACGATTTGTAAAAAAAGGTTGGACGAACTTAAAAATTTAGAACAACCAAAAAATTTAAGGGGCTTGCGAGGGTTTTTAGGAGTTCTCAACTACTATAAACGTTTTATACCACATTATTCAGAATTGTGCCTACCATTGGTGGAATTACTTAGAAAGAATGAGAAATGGAGGTGGACGGAGCAGCGAGAGAATGCATTTCAGGATTTAAAAAGGGGGTTTTATCAGGAATTATCGTTAAAATATCCAAATTTTGTAGAAAGGTTTATTTTACGAACAGATGCATCCAATCGTGCGATAGGCGCAGAATTAGTTCAGATACAAAAGGGGGTAGAAGTGCCAATATGCTTCATTTCAAGAGTACTGAAGGAATGTGAGACAAGGTATTCAACTGCCGAGAAGGAGATGTTAGCTATTGTGTACGCAGTGAAAAAATTAAGGTTTTATTTGTTAGGGAATAAGTTTCTGATAGAGTCAGATAATTCAGCTGTGACGTTTTTGAAGAAGAAAGAATTTTTAAATAATCGTTTGTATAGGTGGGCGTTAACACTACAAGAATATGACTTTGACATTAGGCACAAGCCAGGGAAGGAGAACGTGACTGCAGACTTTCTTAGTAGAAAGGACGACACAACTGGGGGTGAAAAAAAGGGATTTTTAGTAGCGTTACAGACATTTAAAGACGAGGGTAGATGGACAAACCAGGAATTTATCAACATGCAACAGCACGATGACATTATGACCATTCGGACGAAATTAAACGAGCAAAATGGGGTTGAATATAAAGGGTTTAATCTGAGGAATAACTTTTTGGTAAAACGCATTGGGGACGAAGACTTACTAGTATTATCGAAAGAGACAGCACTAAAAATAATCGTAGAAATTCACAGGACATACGGACACATTGGAATACGAAAGACCTTTTTACTGTTTAGGGAGACTTTTTATACTAACGACATTTCTTTGATAAAGGACAGCATAAATAGTTGTAGGACATGCTTACTAAGCAAAGACAAGAACATGACGTTACAAAACACACACATGGTAATTAACACAGAAAGACCATTGGACATAGTAGCCGTCGACTATGTAAGCAACTTAATACCAGGACATAACGGATACAGACATATTTTGGTGATGGTGGACATTTTTTCAAAGTACGTAAAATTATACCCAGGCAGAAACTGCAACACAAGACACGTTTTGACGAGCATAAGAAAGTACACTGAACAGACAGGGGTGATGAAAAAGATATTGATGGACAACGCCACTTATTTTAATAATAAAAGGGTGATTGATAAATTAAGGGGAGAAGGTATAAAAGTTGGGTTTTGTAGTATACGACATCCACAAGCAAATCCATGTGAACGCTACATTAGGGAAGTCATCAAGTACTTAAGGATATCGGTTGAGGGACAGCATAATAGTTGGGTTCGAAATTTACCAAGGATCAAAAATTATTTGAATTTTGTACCGAGTTCAGTGACGAAAGTTTGTCCAGTAACGTTAATGAAAGGGGTGGTACCAGCCAGGCCATGGCGAGATCAGAACGAGGTGGAGGACATTGACAGTTTATTAGAACAGGCCAGAGCTAGGGCAGAGACTAGACAACGTAGGGAGGTCGAGAAACGATGCAAACGAATAAAGAAACAGACAAAATTTCAGATTGGGGATTTAGTAATCGTTAAGAGGTTGAGAGTTTCGAATTGGGGTAGAAATATTTGTGCAAAATTATTATTTCCATATGAAGGACCTTATCAAATAAGGAAAATTTTCACAAATGGCAATACGTTTGAGCTTGAGAATGAAAGGGGTGAATGTCGGGGACAATTTCACTTGGAACATTTATACCCATTTATACAATAAATACACATACACATTTTATATCACGAAGTGTTAGTAAATTACAGGCATTAGTAATCAAGTCTACACATTTCTACAAAAGTAAAATTTAGTATTAGTATTCATGTTAAAATTTGATATGGTTGAACTACAGTTAGTAATTTTTAAAACGTAAGGTTAGCAGTGGTTTAATAAAACAAAAATAAGCTTATTACAATCGTTGACACTGTTTAGAGGAAAGAGAATCTTATATTTATTTTATCAAACCAGGTGGGGCTTCTATAACATTTGACATTTATCAAAGGTTCTACAAAGGTAGTTCGTTAGTGCTACTGATAAAACCATAAATTTTCCATTTTATCAAGCTATACTAAAAGTTAAAAACACTACGGTTAACAAAGATTGATGAATAGTTACTTGTTGAAGGCATATATAGGATATTATGTACTAGTAATACAGCGTTTGAGGTTTATAAAAAGCATTTTATTTGTTTGCATATACGAAGGGTATCTAATGCATCTTCGATTGAATGTGTATAGGTTTTGTCTTCAATTTAGCATTTGTAAATTGTGCAGGATACTGTAGCCAATTATAATTTTCAGTTACCTAAAATGAGATATGTTTAATACATTTAAATTATAAAGCAACATAAAATTTTTTGAAATGTCAAATAAAATGTAAAAATAAACAAAGCTGTTCTAAAATAGTAATTAGGTAGATTTAAGTTAAATTTGTTGAATGCATCCCTTATGTTATATTAGTAGTAGGCTAGAAATAAGTTTGTTTTTTGTTGGTTGTTATAGTGATAATTGTTTGAAAGGAATTAATTAATTATAAAATTTTGAAAAGTTTGGGACATAAATTTTGTACATTGATAAATTTGTTTTTGTAAAGAGCTTGTACTGAGAATTTTGATACAATTAAATATACATGTTAAAGGTGCATGCATTTCATTTAATCTGGTAAAGGAAAAGTGAAAGTTAACGACGAAAATTAATTTATTAAAGAAAAAAGGAATTCAAATATACCACCATCGGGGCATCCTTTGTTGTGGTTCAGGAGTTGCAGCTGATCAGTTAATTGGTGAAGTATAAGGTGTTCGTAGTTGTAGAGTAATAAAACAATTAGTGGTTGAAGTAGTTTCCATAAGAGAACCCAAACTAGAGGAAAAACATTATTGTATTTTATACTAAAACATATATTTAATAGGTACTCACTGAAAGCGCTCGAGGCAACTTTGTGTATCCTGTTTCCAATCCTGTACACCCAGACACATTCAACGGAGTTACAGGTATAAAAAGTTAATGTTATCTACTCTTCATATTAAGTAATTTGGAATAAATTAAATTTCAAACGTTAACTAGAATAAATAATTGCAGAATAGATTTATCAATCTTTGTTTAATCGGTATACGTAAGCACAACTTAGAGTTTAAGTTTGACTTTGATCGTATACGCTTTAGGCGCCTGTGTTTCAATACCTGTAAGGGGACAAAGAACCTACTTCTCCTTACAGAGTTAAAAATACTAGATTCAGTTTCCCTGAGAGAGAGTTTCAACAAGCCGTGGCATAATTGAATTGAAAGAGTTGTATTTAATCATTTACAGACTAACACCATATTACAGGTTGCACCTATTATTTTACTCGTATATTAAAACATCATTACACATAAAATATCAACATACATAACAATATATATATATATATATATATATATATATTATTATTGAATCCCACTTTTCTTTTACTCACTGACTGTGTGTTCAATCACTCTCAACTCTATATTCTTAAAATTTTTATTGTATTTTACCCCCTTTTGTCGCGCCTTTTTTTGTAATGTGCGCACCTAATGCACGCCCCGTACTTGCAACGTTTGGTTGGTTTTTTAATTAACTATTTATTTCAATGCCTCGACTATTTAAGCTCTTAAATCTCAGGGTGGTCAACTACTTATAGTGAGTTCTGTTATAAGTAGATGTGCAAAGTCCAACCAAAGTGCACCTCTTTTGTTTTAGTACTAAATTTTATTTTTCTCTACTTTTGTATATGCCAAAATTATACTACGATCAGCGTTGCTTTGTGCCAAATTTAATTACTACTAAAATTATATGACTGTTTTTGACGTTTTAAGATATCTCAGCACTCACCTGGTTTATACTCCGTTCTTGGCCGCGCTGACTGCTGGCTCAAAATCCTTGTCGCCGTATGCGTCTTTACACTTTTGTCCTATCTGATTGAAGTTTAGTACCGCCTCCAGGTGTTGTTCTCAAATTTAGCTGCTCCCCAATACCTGAAATAATTAACCCTAATTTAGAATTTTGAATACCCAGTGCTGTAACTTCCCCTGTGCTAATTTCTGCTTCGAATCCTCCACTACCAATTGTTGTTCTCCTAAATTTCGCTCTTTGTATTCTCAATTACTCCGTCCGTTTCTTCGTATCTTATCCAAATCTACTCGTCGTCTTGCTTCAAAATTGCTCTATGCTCCGCTACCTAATAATCGCTATCCAAAACCAACTTCTTTCCTTATATATTTTTCCTCTCGATGTCCTGCTACCTAATATCGCTATCCAAATCAAACTTCTTTCCTATGTATTTCCTCCCGATGTCCTGCTACAAATCTATAAATCGCTATCCAAATCCAACTTCTTTCCTTTATATATTTCCTCCCGATGTCCTGCTACAAATCTATAAATCGCTATTCAAATCCAACTTCTTTCCTTTATATATTTCCTCCCGATGTCCTGCTACAAATCTATAAATCGCTATCCAAATCCAACTTCTTTCCTGTATATGTTTCCTCTCGATGTCCTGCTACCTAATATCGCTATCCAAATCAAACTCCTTTCCTATGTATAACCAATCTCGATGTCCTGCTACCTTTCCCAATATCACTCCAAATCTATATAATTTTCCGTCGCTTCGCCGTTGCACAATCACCACTCTTTATACTTATTACTTGCGTCGCTGTTACTTCTTTACCCTTCTTTGCTTAATCAAACTCTTTAAAACTCAAATACTTTTATTAACTTCTTTTAAAAATTGTTTACAAATTAGCACAGTTTGAAAAACACGTCTTTTTACAAAATGAATTTCGGAATAATCTCCGTTGTTTACTTTCCAAGGCGACCATTTTAACTATCTTTCCTACTACACTTTAAAGTACATAACTAAATTGTCCAATAACATCTTAACATTTCGTTTGTGTCGCACATACCATAGTTCATGTCCTTTTACACTTTCCTGATTCACATACAATTCTATTATTTGTCCTAAATATTTACAGTTCACCAATCATATTTGAAGTTGTTATAACTAATAATTTTGAGCTTACAAATATTGTCCAAAAGTTGATTCTATTTAAAATGAAACCAAAATAAATCACACTTGAACCTGGATGCGTGGTTGATAGTAAACATTTTGGACGGCAAATGTACTTTCAATGGCCTTTAAAATTCAAACTCGGTATAAACCCTTGAGCACTGTACATCTTACTACGTCATTTAGTCATTTTAATATTACCTTTTGGCACTTAATTTCAACTACCATTTTGAATGGTATTTTAGTATACGTAAAATACGGCAAACATACATTTTTAAGTTTATGTGATTAAAATATGTGGATTATTTTGCTTGGCATATACTACCTTGTACTAAACAACCCTTAGAACTCTTGGTAGCTCCTTATACACTACAATATATATATTGCCGTGGTACTCGGGTAAAATCTTCACCAACAAATATATTTTCGAAAATTTTATTAAATTTTCAAATTCGAAAATAGAAAAATTTTCCAAAATTTAAATAAGTCAAAAAAAATATTTCTTATCCGTTTTCCTCTCTTCCTCGGTTGAATTGCCAATTTTCTGCACCTGCTTCCGGCTAGCTCATTTAGACCTCCTCTTGGGTATCTAGATTCACTCGCATATTCTCAATCGTACACACACACTCGCAATAAAACCACAAAATACAACCAACATACAATCTTTTATTTATTACTATTTACAAATGAAATTCAATATTGTCCATATTTCCTTGATCACGTAACACTTCAGTAAATCTTATTTTGTAATGTCATGTATTTTATTTTAAAATCATCAAACACGTAAATTGTACCCGGAGTAAATGGGCCTTGAATAATACTTTCTCTAAAATTCCTTCTTTCTAATTTATTTTGTTTTTAATCTAAGTAAACTCTGGGGTAGGGTGAGCTCATGATAACCCAGCTAATTATGCCTAATGTATGCCCTTCTACTTTGCATACTCTTAAAAAAAATAAAAAGGCAAAGCCATGTACTCTTCACAAAAATTTCACGTTCTGATGGAACGTTAAAAAGCTTTATAGACACCTTCAAATTTCTAGTTAAACACCATAATAAAGTTATTTACATGTATTATGTTCAATATGTAAATAATCCACACTACCTTGAAATTTCACTCTCATACGTCACCCAATATTCATAGTTTATAAGAATCACAATTTCAAATCGTTACCTGGAAATTTCTACGAGATCTCTGCTCTGTGGACGATGCCATGTATTTCTTATATCTGTTCAGCAGACCGTTTCTAGCTGTTACTAGACGAACTCCATCTAAGCCGATCCGCCAACGCCGCCTCCACGGTGTAATCCACTTCCAAATCCAATTTAAACATACGTCTTTCACAATTATTGACTGTGATGTACGTTACTTAACGTCCCGACACGAGTTGGTTAAAAATTATAGGTGATACCTCAATTAAAATAAGTAACCTCGGCACACTAACCGCGTACTAAATTAAGAGGCTACCATTATGCAATATAATTTAAATGATTTTATAATACAGTATTGCCCGAAATAAACAGTACTGAAATTGTAATTGTTTTGTATATTTAAAAAATACATATTATTGACACTTTATTATATGTTCTAAATGTGCACCTCCTCGTTCGAGACAGACTTCATAACGATGTTCTAAGTTTCTGGTCATGTTATTGAATAAGGGTTTATTAAACCTTTGTGTGAATTGATCAGACACGTATAGCAAACTTGCACCATTCCGTATGAACGAAAATAATGCTCTACCAGAAACACTTTCTCCTCTGTACTTAACACCATTTTTAACAATTAGGCCCTACTAATTACTTGTTTGAGGTTTACTTGACAGGTCTATACTAGCTAACTTGAGTGTGACAGCGCACGCATAAAAACACCGCCAACTTAGTTTCAGTACTGTTTATTTCGGGCAATACTGTACTTACAATTCGTGATACTTTCATACGTCGTTTGAAACGATCGAAATATTAAGGGCTTTCACCACATTGTCCAAAAACATTTATACTCTCAGGCTGCCACCTCCTGGCCACATTTATCCGAAATCCCCTGTTAACAACAATACATTCTTACAATTTTGCACTCAACCGATTTTTAATCCCGTGAATTTCAGCACGTTATTATATTTTCAGAAAACTACGCTACACTATGCTTGTATATGTCTCGCGTTCAACTAACTACATCGACCAATCGTATATTTACTGACGTCCTACAAGTCCCTCCTATACTATCGTTGTCCCATGCTTATGCGTTTTCTACGTCTCTTTCTAACCTTGCTTGAGTGGTAGAAAATCGATATTTCTGTTTATTTGCTATCTACACCACGTGGACTTACTACGTGATTTAAATAACCCCTCGTTGGTATTTACTACGAACCCAGGCGACGGTTTACTCGATATACGTAGAATCTTCCTCTTTATCTACACAAATAATTGGAAC
Organism: Platerodrilus igneus; assembly: GCA_036346225.1. Classification (NCBI taxonomy): domain Eukaryota; kingdom Metazoa; phylum Arthropoda; class Insecta; order Coleoptera; family Lycidae; genus Platerodrilus; species Platerodrilus igneus. The sequence continues at coordinate 8,974,214 of JARFIW010001480.1, read as the reverse complement.
TTGACATTTAAAATTCTGCAGGTGTTTAATTAACTGACGTTTTACCACACTTCTACGAGTTGGAGTTCGGCGTATTTCTATCCCACCGATATATTTGTTTGTTAGCAACGCTTGTCACCTTGGTATTATTGGGTTTTTACACGCTTTTATGCATATTATACATCAATAATCGTTCAATTAAATTAATAAATTAACGGCATTGGCATCTACCATTTATTTCTTTGAAAACCTACTAAATATTTATCATTATTTGTACAATTTGATTAATACTCGTTACTTAAAAATGAATTAACTAATATAACTTTCGCACGTAAATTCTGTTTGTTCCTTCATACAAGGTGTTTTGAAATTGTTACTTTTATATTTATTTTTAATCTTTTAAAACCACTATAATATATATATATATATATATATATATATATATATATATATATATTGTGATATTATGTGATATGTATGAGATTTGAACCTTGGCGCACTGAAGTACCACTCAGATATAGACTTCTAGTTCGCAAAATGATTGATGAAGGAGATGGTGAGGGCAGTTACTTGTTAAAGATATTTAAAATGATAATTTAAGAGAAAAGGAAGTTTTAAGATTTCAACTTGGGTGATGGTGATTTCATAAAGTAATTTTGAAAAGTTTGTGCCAATGAAGTGAACTGCTGTTGTTTGTATATCATAAAAATTGTGTTAAAATATTTAAAAGGAAACTTCACTGCCATGTGAATATGTACGTAAAGCCTAAAAAGTCAAGTAGTATGTTTTTATTAGATTTAAGTTAGTTATAAGATGTAGAAGTTTTATTTACTTTTCAGTATATAGTTGTAAGTCTATTATATCATTTGAATTTCACTTGTTGTTAGGATTAAAATATCAATTTATAAATTTTCGGCCAATGACATTTGTGTATTAGTTTACTCCAAATTAGAATTTGACAAGAACAATAAGATCTATTAATAAAAAGTTGGATCATAGAATGTTAGTTGAAAAAGAATTGTAAAAGAGTAGGCTGGTTTAATGTTTTAAGGGGCATCTCCATAGAGAAGTGACAGTTGTTTAAAAATTTAAAAGGGAGTTGTTGAAATTGAAAATTAAGGAAAACTGATTTGAAAAGAACTGAAAAAGAACTTTACAAACTATAGAACAAAAAGTATAATCTTTTTTTGGTGACAGTTTACGAATTGTATACATTTTATTACTGTAATCTCCTACATCAAATTCAACATATGAAAATTGTAATTGTGATATTCAAAGTATAAAGGAACTGTTGATACTAAAAAGTGATAAATGCAAGAGTCCTTGTCATTGTCTTATTATTGACCATTGATTTCTGGGAGTATTTTTGTGTAGACAGAGGAGTTCCAAAGTGGTGCTATCAGAACGCCGGAATTGCTGAACGTTTGGTGTCGAACACGGTGTTGATTTCACGGAGCTGAGTTTCCTGATAAGACCAACGACGATAAGTATAAGTGTCTCTAAAGAATTTTTGGCGTACCTAAAACCCTAAAATAAAAGGCGTAAATTCAGTAATACAAATTTTTAAAACGTACTTATACACAGGTATTAAGAACCCACATCAAGTTCGAATCGTCACTGTAGGCAGTGGAGCTTCATTGTTCAGCAGCAAGACGTTTCATTGGAAGTTCAGGTTGTATTATTTTCACTGTCATAATTTAAACACTTAATCCATTATACTCGATTGAAATCTTAAATTATTAACTAATATAAACTGTTTTACTGTGCGTATTTTTCAAGTAATTGTTTACACTGTCACTTTTAGAAATTGCTTTAGTAGAATTAACTGGAGGTCATTTGACTGGCAGTGTCACATACATCTGTATATAGTTCAGAACTCACGCTGTATGCAGATATAGATTTTTTACAAAATTAACCTGAGATAAGAGTTTCATTGGTCGAGGCGCAGATTTAAAGACTCAATAGAAAAGTTAACAAATTAATTAAAGAAAGGAAATTATAGGGCAATTTGGTGTATTGCTAATTTGCTCATATATTATAATTATCAATTCTAAAAGGGGGGGTTATATTATAATATATATTACTCATATTTAGACCAGGGTAGAAAATTAAATAATCACATCAAATAATTTTAATTACCGTGTAGAAGCCTTGGGAAAAGGTACGCTTTATTAAAACCAAGAAGCATAAATAAATTCGGTCGTTTCAGTAAAAATAAGAGATTTAAATCATGTACAAGACGCTTTATATCAAAAGAAACAGTATTAACAAGCTCTACGTGTAATGTAATTATTCCGAGGAAAGAAACAAATGGAAATTACGTGCAAAATTTATATTAATTAACCTTATTTTAAGTAACCGGTATTAAACAAAGTGTACGCATAATAATTAATATTTAATTTGTATTTGCTAAAAATGAAAAGATAGAAGTCAATTTTAATTGGAGTTAATTAAACCATTATTAATAATAAGCATAAAAGTCTGTGAAAATCCAAGATTAAAATACCACGGAATAAGGCTCTGAGAATTAATAGTATGTTTGAACACCTGCGTAGTTTAAAAAGCTCATTTGGCGAAAATTTTGCAGATAATTAATGGTTACAAAGAATCTTGGAGAAACCGGGGCTTAATATTCACGGGAAGGCGCGATACGGGGTTATTTAACCCAGATAGTCCACATGGACTGAAATAATCGATAGTAAGGAATATCAATTTGTACCACTAAGAACAGGTTAGAGAAGGAAAGATAATGTGCGTAAGACAAAGACACTAATAATTAAAGGCGTGATATGAGCAACGTCACGAGGGTCACGATTGGTTGAAAGTAAAAGGCAAAATTTGAGAGGTGAAAATAACATTTCTGAATAAAAGTCAATTAGTTATTTCCAGGCGGTGCGTGCCGTGTTGAAATTTCTGAGATTTAACTGGGGTGAGTACAAAATTTGTAAAAACCGACGCGCGGGCTACGGAATGGGAACCGAGAATGCGAAATTCTTTAGAATTGCCCGTTTTGAGGACTCGACCGACAGACAGTTTGCTCGTATATTTTGGTGATTCAAAATAGTTTGTTCTTTACGTGCTAACATGAATATACTTTAGTGCACTTAGATACAAGGTAATAAAATTTAGTATCACTGTACCAATTAGTAAAATTTACAACGACAAATGAATACACCAAAAGTAGGCAGTTTTGGCGTATATTGGTGAAAGAAGTATGAATTTCTTTACTATTTTGCGGGGGTGAATAATTAAATGGTTCATAAATGTGTCTGGATCCACAAAACAAGGGTCAGATATACACAGATGAGTTCTGAAAAGCCCAGAAACAACTTTAAATAAATGGTGATGGAGAAAATTTGAAAAGCGTTGAGAATCAGAAGCTGTAAATATAACCCAGTTGGAATGGTGTGATTAACAAAAGGGACGATGTACATTGAAGCTACGAGTGCAGTAACCTTCAGGTAATTTATACTATTTTGTTTGAACTTTGATATTTTGTGTGTGTTGAATTACTTTATAATTGATTTACTTTAAATGGACATTAGTGAAATTGTACTAACCATAAAATTTTAATGTTAAGGTGAAATTTGCTTGTTTAAGTAGAAAGGGGTATTTAGTATTGATGTTCTGGATTATGATGAAAATTTGGATATGTCTTTGAGCTCAATTAGACGAACCTGGTTAATTAACGTAAAGGGTGGTAGATGCTCCTTTGTACTCAGACTCCGGTCTGCATATATTGTTATATTAATTAGTAGGCATCCAACAAGGACTTTAATTCAGGATGCACATTTAAATGATAATAAATGTAATCTTGAAAATTTCTGATACTGAAATTTATGACAAAATAAAATTTTGAAATTTTAATGTATTGTGAATATTGATGTAAATAGAGTTAACGTTCGTGTTTGTGGTAGGAATGTGTTTGTTTTTTTTATGAATGAGGATGAAAGTTATCTAGGGGAGCAGCCGAGGCGATTAACAGAAGAAAGTCAATGAACCAACACAGTTAAAGTAATGAATAGCTTTTCGTAGGATTCACAGCATTCTGGACATCCAATTCGTAGGGGCTCGATTCGAAAAGCGGAGTACCCGGATTTTGGTGGTATCACAGCAATATATTGCTGTAATTATAGGGTAATTTAGGGGTAGGTTAAGTCATAGGGGTCGTGGAATAAATAAAAGCAACTTCCAGTTTAATTAATGCACATAATTCCAGATATTATAAGAGTAAAACGGTCACTATACATATTGTTAATTGAGAGCACACTGTATATAAAAATACATAGGATTAAATGCATAAGAACATAGACATATCGAAGAGTAGTTTACAAGATAAGATTTGAAAACGCAACAAAATGCATCAAAATTAAATCAATGAGAAACCTATATGAATTGGTTTTACAAATATTTAAAAGGCGCGTTAAAAATATCATCGTACACGCAATCTAAATTATGCATTATTAGAAAATCGTACGTGACATGAAGAATCACATTTGTTCAAAAATCCAATATTAAGTAAAAATAAACAAGCACCAGATTATTTCGGTTTAGATTATAATAAATAATACACACTGCATACGTGACTTAATAAAAGGAAATTGTTGGATTTTTCAAACAATACCATGATATGTGAGTGTATTACGTGACGAGCCAGGCATCCATTCGAATATTTGAACTATATAATCGGTGAAAATCTCGAAGTACACAAAGATAAAAATAAAGGTGTCGTCCCAACACGTGAATGAACCAATGAAAAGCAGGAGAGGTATGGCTTTAAATACGATAAGAATGAAGCGACGAGTTAGTATACATTTAAACTGGGCTACGACTATGTTGGAGAGTACTAATTATTTTACGTAACCAGTGAATCGAAAGTGAAATCATTTTGAAAAGTGTACGAATTGTGCAACGAATAAGCCGATCTATTATAGACGGCTTTTATTACTGGTATTTTAATGGTGGATTTTAACACTGATATTTAAATTGGATAATATTATGTTAATACCGATAGGGAAAAGGTTTTAATACCGAGATTAAAATTGTCTTAATACCTACATTTAAATGGGATTTTAATATCTACATCAAAATTGTTCTCATACCGATATTAAAAGAATTGGAATTTGGATTTGGATTGTAATTTTGACTTGGCACGAAACAACTCTTGGGGATGCAGATCACAGGCTGGGAAGGAACTACAGAACCATTTCAGGTTAGAAATCTTGACACAATTTATTATTGAAAACTGTTTTAATTCAATATTTATCATTTGTATCTGTAAGAGTCAACAAAACGTAGGCTCATTTATTAATTTATGACAAAGGGAAATAGGCATCTTGGAACATTCAAAGGTCCCTAAATATAAACAAAAAGCATAGTTTTGGTGGCTTAAATATCATAAATCTGGTATATGTAAATATTCTGAAAAGGGGAAAATTTTGAGAGTTGTAAATATTTAATCATTATATTGTGTATTGTAGAATTGCTTTATTTAATCAAATAAGCTTGTCGGGGCAAAAACCGTAACTTAACATTCCACATCATAGGTGTTTGATTGAACAAAGGGGTAAATTTTACAACAAAATTTATGACGGCTCAACGCTGGGAAGAATATCACAGCATTTTATGATATGCCCAATCGTGGGGCTAAATATTAATATAATATCAAGGGGCTAATATCACAGCATTTTAAGGTACACCCCGTCGTGGGGCGAGTAACACAGCAATATATATTTAAATCAGGGGGTGACCGTTATTTGTGCCCCTAGATAACTCGACAGAAATATGAAAGATATACCACTGTCTGCAGCTGTACTGGACCTAAATTTCATACACCTACTTGATCTGTAAATACGGTTAAAATTGGATTGATATTTTCATGCTACGTTCAATACCTTTTAGTTAAAATTTTATGATTGATCATTTCTCATTCATGAATACCTCATGTCGTTTAGGACACCATTAATGAGTGTTAATACAAAAATATTTACATTTATTATAACTGAAATATTATCGGTACAATTTTAGTTGATCTTTAAATTTTGTAGTCGCCCCTAGTTAAATTTTGGGCCTTTAAAAAATTTTATTTTCATTTTTAGATTATATGGTAGAGAGCATATCTGATATGTTCGATTTGCACCGGAATTTGATTTTATATTAATATGATACATAAAATTGATCTAAGCAATGATTAATCAAAACAAATGTTTATTTAATTTCTACTGAGAATTTATTCAACTCTCTAGTCTATCACGTTGAATCTCTGATTAAACTACTTTTATTTAAAGATGAAATTTTTATACTCTAATAACCTTCAAAGCAAGGGGATTTTTTATTATCAAGACTCACCACCTGCTTTGGTATGTCATGAAATATGGCAGACCCTGAAGTACTTACGAACCAAATAACAGCCATATCCCATTAGAGCCTCTTAGCACCAATCTCGGATTTTAACGAAGAGGGTAGAATGAGTGTTCAGACTGGTGCTAACCAATGACATTGATGATCACTTCAAAAGATGTGAGGTAGGAATTTTTTTATCCAAATCACCACCAAGTTATGCCTTCGCATAAGTGCCATTGTAGAAATTTTCTTACGACAAACCATTTACAGTTGAAGCATATTTTAAATGTGCCTTCTAGTTGTAAAAATTTATTACATTATTAGCCGTAAAGATTGTAAAATAACTTCATATAACTGCGCTGCAAGAAAACGGGAGGATTAGACATGATATTTAAATAATGATATACGAACCATTGATTAACATCACCCCAGGTCTTTCTACAACTACAATTTAGGAGGTCTCAAACTCAATGCGATTCTCCATTCGCCTGCCCTAGAAGTCGAGAAAGACATCCTCCTTCTACGACAGATAAGAAGCGACTGCCCAGTTTTGAGCATTGTAGCTCGGTGTCGTATATTGAAACCAACCACATCAGGCATGACCTTGTATCGAAAACTACACAATTTGGAAGTTTTTCGAAAACGAAACTTTGCTTATGAGGGACAAAAATATACCGGTTACTTTATAATTATAGAATTAAATATTTTACCAAAACGAAAATTTATGGGACTAAAAATAATTCTAAGTCAAAAGTATTCAAATAAAAGGGTTCTGGAAAATAAACATGCTTCACTCTCTTAAATACATATTGGAACTCAACTCAGGGTTGTAAATTATTTTAAACCACAAAAATATAAACAAATCAATTATACTGTACAATTTCATATTGGACGCATGCCCTTTTTTTAAGAAAGCTTTCAGAATTATTAAGTAAATTTGTTTGTTAATTAGTGGCACACAGAAAGAATGCAGATTCCTTGGGTAAAATATTGAGATTTGGCTAAACTTACCTCAGTCCAAAAGTTGATAATAACCGATATACAGGGTGTCAGTTTAAATTTGCATTTATTTTTATTTAATAATTCATCAAGACGATGTAGTGGCACGAAATTAGGTATTTGGGGGTTTTTTGAGGCAAGAAATTCAAATTCGTTCTTAGTTTAGATGCCATTTGTAGAGGGTACCACTTACGAGTACATTAAATCTCTTTAAAATAACCGAACTTTTCTGTCACGATATATTAGTCTAAATGTTAAAGATTATGTTCTATCTTTTTTATGCAAAAAAGGTATCGCTCCGAGTGACTGTTTTCCAGATATCTCCGTATCAAATATTTAGTACACCTTTTTAAATTCCCAAAAGTAAATTTTTTTAAGTAGGCTGTGATTAGATCATATGTATTAACGAACGCTACACAATTAATGTCAAACTTTGCTGGTGTTTGTTGACATTTTGCATGTTTTATATAGTTTTATAAGCAGAGATGGTAAAAAAGGGAGGTAGAGGTAGACCTAGGTTAGACTACTGCACACAGATAGTGAAAGATGTAGGCTGTACGAATTTCAGGGAGATGTGTAGGCTAGCTCAGAATAGAAATCAATGGAGGTATGCATCCAACCAGTCCCAAGATGGATAAATTAATGACGAAAAAAGTAACTGTACTTAAACATCATGATTATTATAAACAACCACAGGTATTGGTTTTGCAATGTTTTCAACTAATATTGACTGTGCAAAGGATTTATTGGAAAACTATTAATTCGACGAATGTCTAAGTGTTGGGGAACTTGGTAACCGTCAGGTTGCTTAACCCCCTTTGTATAACACTGAATATTGGTGAAATAGGGTATAATTTACAAAACAATAGAAGGGGAACCGAACTGTATCTAACAAGAAATAGCAGCGGCTATGTTTGAAGACAACAAACATAGAAACAAGGACAAAAGTGTTGGAAACATATGTGTGGAGCACAGCACTATACGCCTATGAAATGGGACAGAAGGAGAAGCAGACAGGAAAAGGGAGAAGCCTTTTAGAATGTTATGGTTCAGATGTATGATGATGATAGTAATGACAGATACAGTTAAATAACAAAGAAGTTATAGAAATAGTAGGGGAAATTGAAATATCTGTGAAAAACAAATAAAATAGGAGACAAAGGACAGGATATGTTCTAAGGCATCACAATCAGATGTAGACCTAAATCAGACTACTATACGCAGATAGAGAAAGATGCAAACTTTGGGAATTTCAGGAAATGTGTAGGTTAGCTCAGAATAGGAATCAATGGAGGTACGTGTCTAACCAGTTCCAGAACTGAAGACTTAATTGATGATGATGAAAGAATTACATGTGTAAAATTAAAATATTGAAGCCCCGCTTCATTAACATTTGCATTAGTTAGGCTAGGAAATTATGGAATCGAAATATTAATTCTATTATTTATGAATTGGATTTTACATTGACTTGCAAAAATCTTTGAATACTGTTTTTTGGAGAAATTGTTGAATTTTCTGTTTGTTCACAACATGTTAGTGGAAAATCAATATGGTTTTCTTCCTAAACTTGGTACCATGAATGTGGTTCATTATTTGATTGAGAAGGTAATCGATTCTATTGAGTCTGGTAAACATGTGGCAGGGGTTTTTTGCGACCTCAGCAAGGCTTTTGATTGTGTTATACACTGTATCCTAGATGATAGAGAGCAGTTTGTGTCAACACTGTCTGCAAATAATGGGACTCGAAACTCTACTACTCTCTGCAACAACGTGGGGGTTCCCCAAGGATCTATTCTGGGCCCAATACTGTTTGTTCTGTATATCAATGACATTTACATAGATCTTAACTGTTCGATATGCCTTTACGCAGATGATTCAACTGTCATAATGTCGAGTGATAATGCATCGTCTTTAGAGGCTTGCATGCAACATACATTAAACAATCTGCATAACTAGTTTAACAAGAATCATTTAAACCTGAAAGTTCCTAAAACCAATACAATTAATTTTCACAACTATAAACAAAAAGCTCTGAACATAACAACTTATATCAATGCTTCACCAGGTTCCAGAGTTGACTCTACCAAATTTTTAGGTGTAGTTATTGATAAACACTTAAACTCGAAAGATCACTGTAAAAGTATATGTTCCAAGTGAAGCTCCATATGTTACCTGTTGAGAAACCTTCGAATGGTTCTATCTGTTGATCAACTTATCCTTGTATATCACGCTCAAGTGTCCTTCTAGGATTAGTTACGGTATCATCTTCTGGGATGCATCTGCAGATATCAAGAACGTCTTCTTGTGTCAAAAGAAAGTGATCAGAAATTTGATTGGTCTGTCTCGAACCACCTCTTGCAGACTTTTTTTTAAATCATTACGCTTATTAACTATGCCATCCATACTTATTCTTGAATGGGCTTCATTTATTTTTGTAAATCAATCCATTATTCCTAATGGATCTAATTTTCATGACTATGACACCAGACAGAGCTCTGCCTTAAGGCTACCTGACTTTAAATATAGAATCGGGAGATTATTTCCTAGGTATCTTGGTATAAAAAATTTCAATAACCTTTCTAAAGAACTCAGATCATCACATAACATACATGTTTTTATAAAACAATTAATAAAATTTCTTTTAAGCAAGGTCTACTACAACCTCCAAGAGTTTTTTAATACACAATAAATCTCAACTTGCATCAATTATATGCTTGTTGATGTAAATTCATACTTTTCAAATGTATGTTCATATTTATAAGTAATGGTATAATGTATTCATTTGATTTTATATATATTTATAATTTTAACTGTATTCTGTTATGACATATTCCATAATGTCCTGTACATTATTACGGAAATAAATCGAATTGAATTGAAAGTTCCATTTTAATACATATGATTGATTACAAGTGATGACATAGATGTCTTCTTTTGCCCTTGTCACTTAATTCAAAGCCTTTATGTCTAATATTTTATATTTAATTATGGCATTTGTATAGAAATATTTTATCATTACAAAAGACAGCATACAATGGGTTTTATGAACACTTGATTCTTTATTTTTTTGTATACATGTTTATTTGCAATAAAGGATGGAATTATTTATTATTCCCTACAATATTCAGATTTCTGAAAATATAAGATTATATATTAAAAAATAATGTCAAATCAAAAGTACTATATTGCTTGTAAAGGGTTTTCCAATAGGAGGTGTTATTTTGATATTAAAAAAAAATGCTATTTTTTAATATAAATGATCGGATGTTTATTTCATTATAAAGAGGAAGGTATGCCGTTAATAGTGGAAAATAACAGCAGTCAAATGACCACCACAACCACGTTTACAGGACAATATCCTTTTCATGAAATTTTCCATAACCAAATCGCAAAGTGGCTGCCCTATGTCCTCGATAGCCTCACAAATTACATCTTTGAGGTCTTGAATCGACGCTGGGCTGTTGACGTAGACCTTCTCTTTCATGTGGCCCCAAAGAAAGAAGTCGCAAGGTGTTAAATCACAAGATCTCGGTGGCCAATTGTGATCACCTCTTCGAGAGATAATACGGTCCGGAAACTTTTCCCGTAAAAGATCAATGGTTTCGTTGCTTGTGTGGCACGTAGCACCGTCTTGTTGAAAGTAAACGTTGTCCAGATCAATAACATCCAATTCCAGCCAATAAAAAATCGTTAATCATCTCTCGATAGCGCAATCCATTTACCGTAACTGTTGCTCCAGCCTCATTTTCGAAAAAGTAAGGTCCAATGACTCCGCCGGACCATAAACCGCACCAAACAGTCACACGTTGAGGATAGAGAGGCTTTTCAACAATAACTCTTAGGTTTTCTGAGACCCAGATTTTGCTTGTTGACAAAGCTACCGGGGTGGAAATGGGCCTCATCACTCAAGATGATTTTTTGATGGAATTCCAGATCATTTTCATGCATTTCAACGACCCAATCAGCAAAGACACGATGTTGTTGATGATCGGCCAGCTTGAGTTCTTGTGTTAACTGGATTTTATAAGCCTAAAGACCCAAATCTTTATGCAAAATACAGTGTAATGACGTTTGTGGAATGTCTACTTCCAAAGAACGACGTGGAATGGACAAACCTGGGTTTTCTTCAACACTTTCGGCTACAGCAGCAATATTAACGGCTGTTCTTGAGCGAGGTGCACGGGCTTTATTCTTCACATCACTAACTTGTCCCAACAGCTCGAATTTTTCCACCAATTTCTGTATTGCGGTCCGACAAGGTGCTTCACGACGACCCAAAAAAGTTCGAGTTTTACGAACCGTCTCTGCCAAATTTTCACCATTTTTATAGTGAATTTTAATAATTTCAATGCGTTGTTGAAGCGTGTATCGTTCCATTTTTATTAATAGCGTAGTTTCTACTTGTCAAATGTCAAAAAATGACAGCTTCAAAAGTGACATCTACCGAAATAGCGGGCTATTCAAAATAACACCTCTTATTGGAAAACCCTTTAAATACTCCCTGTATGTTTGTTGTGGTTTGTTTTGTATTTTTCTTGGGTATTAAACCACTCGGAGTTTTTTGAAATTGTCTTTATTTACGTTTCGATCCATGACCTAGGATTGTTGTCAAAATAATAAAAAAATTTAAGTTTGACATTTATGACACAAATTGAAGGTGACTTTGATTTATTAATCTTTGATTTGAATACATTAGCTGAAAATTTTCAAGTTTAGAAGAATGAGTACTTTCAATTTGTGTTGCATCCTGAGAGTGGCTATTTAAGGTAGCCAATACACTTAATATGAAATCAGCTGAGTAATTTTTATATAGTTAAATTTCATATAAATTGAATAACTTGATGATTGGAACATTTATTAACATGTTTCTATTTATTGTTACGTGCCAAGGGTCACTTTAACATTGTATTTAGGTTAAGTTGTTGTACGGAAGTTTCCCGCCATAATTTTCAAATACGCGAGACGCAAGAATTTTTAAATGGACTAGGCGGTACTTCCGTACGTCAGAGTAGTGAGTTTGCGCAGTGTGCTTATCCTTAGAGGGTTATAGCAATACTAGAAAAAGGGAGGGAGTTCTCCGCTTCTCTCGCGATAACGTGGCTTTTTTACCGAGTATCGTCGGGGTGTCAAGTGCTGGTGTCTTATCTGGTAACGTATCGTTAGGGTTTACCTATGTAGTTCCTTTCCTAATTATCGTTTGTTTGTCTATCTCATACCTCTTCCCGCCAACCCCTGCATAGGTAAGAATTTGCCGCCACCTAGGGCCGACCGACCTCCACATCTGTAGATGGAGAGACCTCATGTCTACCATAGCTAGCCGGAGCTGTTCCGTACGCTTTTGCTAGCGTCGACGTTCATCTCTAATTCCTTCGGGAGGAGCCCCGACTGGAGTGGTTAGAGGCCTGCCCGAGTGCAATTTCAGGCAGAAGCAGGAGTTCTGATGTGAGTAATCCTTTACTTAATTTGTGCATGCCTTATTCTTGGTGTTAGAAATGTAATAAATTTACGTAGGATTGCGTAATATTGATGACATCATCGGTAGAAGACCGCACCTAAATCCGTATAAGATTGAGTGCTGTCAACTGCCGATAGTGTCTCTTACACCACGCTACCGGTGTTGTAATTATCGAACTTTTAATTTTAACTACCGTTTGAAATATAACATTATACGTTTGAGAGGATGGTTATTAAAGAAGTGTGTGATTACGTTACCGTAAGGCTTAAGCAGCCGGGGGCTGCTAATATGCCTATTGTTATGTAATTAGTTGTATGTATAAATAGAAATCATGTATGCAGGCTGTATTGCATGTTAATATCGTAAGGAAAACCCACAAAAAACTTACAATGCTACCTAGATATTGGGGGCATTTGATTTTCATTTGTTATTTCTTTTAGCAATGGAATCCATTGTTTACTGAAAGTCACAGATTCGTTTGCTACGCAGTTATTTTTATGTAGGGTTATATAAGCAGCTTCTTTGATTTTTCGTTTTTGGTGGGTTTCTTCTTTGTCAATAATTTTTGCGCCCTTCCATTTTATTTTATGACTGAAGTCCCATGCATATTGGCAAATTCCGAAGTTCTGTTTGTAGAATTTATTTGAGAATATGTAGTATTGACGCATATACCAAGTAATTCCATGATCGATGATATATTTATTTTTTTCTTTGTTTAAGGTTGTCATCTCTTTTTGTAGTTTGTTTTTTTATAATATTAAGCGTTTTGTTTACAGGGATATTTGTGAAGAGGTTTACTACATCAAAATTTACCATTGTGTGTACATTTTTAATTTTAATGTTTGATAATTTTTCTAAACAGTATTGGTTATTTTTTATGAAAGAATTGCTAAATTATGGCATGGTGAATCTATGAAGTTTGCGATGGGTCTCAAAAAAATGTCTGTTTTATGAATTCTTGGTAGACCATAAAAGTGGGGTGGTTTACTGTAATGTGGGACCAGTTTGCTGCTTTCTTTGTTTTCCAATTCATTTTTAACCAAAATCAATACTGACATTTGAAATAATCAGCTGTATTGAGAAAACAGCAAACCAACTCGAAGAAGATCAAGCAAACGAATTTAGAGTACGCTGCAAAATCGAAATAGAAAAGAATCACAAAATTTGCAATCTAAAAACGATAACTCAGGTATAATTCTACCTGCTGACAAAGGTAATGCAACAGTAGTAATGGATAAAAACTATTACAACACAAAAGTCAACAAACTGTTAACACTGAGAATTACACTAATTTAGAAACAGACGCGATGAAATCAATTGAAAATAAAATATACAAAACTCTATACAAATTTAAAAATGAATTCGAAAACAAAGAAAGGAACAAACTGGTCCCACTTTTACGGTCTATCAAAAATTCATAAAACAGACATTCCTTTGAGACCTATCGTAAACACCATAGATTCACCATGCCATAATTATCAAAATTTCTCCTAAAAATTATAAATCCATTAGCAGGCAAAACAAATTCTTTCATAAAAAACAACTAACACTTTTTAGAAAAATTATCAAACATAAAAATTGAAAATACACACACAATGATAAGTTTCGATGTAGTAAATCTCTTTCCAAATGTCTCTGTAAACAAAGCACTTAATATTATAAAAAGCATACTACAAAAAGATATATATCATTGATCATGGAATTACTTGGTATATGCGTCAATACCACATTATTTTCAAATAAGTGACCAATTCTATAAACAGAACTTCGGAATGGCGATGGGACGTCCACTATCACCAATTTTTAGTAAAATATTCATGGAGCAATTCGAAAAAGATGTAATATTCACACAAGAATTGAAACCACTATCTGGTGGAAATACGTAGATGATGTCTATGCTATTTGGCCTCATAATACAGAACTATTTAAAAACTTTGTAAATCCAATTAATAAAATAGAACCCACTATTAAATTCACTTATGAAGTAGAACAACATGGAAAACTTCCATTTTTAAATATTCTAGTTAGCAAAACGGTACAACAATTAATATATCAGTATACAGAAAACCAACACACACAAACATATACTTAAACTTCGATTCAAACCATCCACACTGTGTCAAACGAGGAATTATCAGAACCATGTATGATAGAGCAAAATTAATATCATAAAATGAAGAAATTTTAAAGAAAGAGAAAGCCCTAATCAAATGGATACTAATAAAAAATAAGTATCCTAAAAGAAAAGAAATGAATAAAGTTCCAAAAAATAGAAATGAAGAAAACAGAAACAACGATACACATCAAAAAGTGCTCTCAATACTATACATAAAAGGATTCTCCGAAAAATCCAAAGAATAGGAAATAAATTTAAAATCAAAACAGTATTTAGAACCAACAATACGCTAAGAACACAACTAACAAAACAAAACCCAAAAACGTTATACAAAGTTCAAAAAACTGCATCTACAACATACCGTGCGAATATAACAAATTTTACATAGGGGAAAATTCCAGACCATTTGAAGTTAGATTAAAAGAACATAAATCATACGTAAAAAATGGAAGGACGCAAAAATTATTGACCAAGAGGAAAACCACCAAAAACGAAAAATCAAAGAAGCTGCTTATATAACCCTACATAAAAATAACTGCGTAGTAAACAAATCTGTCACTTTCAGTAAACAATGGATTCTATTGCTAAAGAAATAACAAATAAAAATCAAATGCCCCCAATATCTAGGTAGCTTTGCAAGTTTATCCTGGGTTTTCCTTGCGATATTAACATGAAATACAGCCTACATACATGATTTCTCTTTATACATACAACTAATTACATAACAATAGGCATATTAGCAGCTCCCGGCTGCTTAAGCCTTACGGTAATGTAATCACACACTTCTTTAATAACCATCCCCTCAAACGTATAAATAGAAACATGTTAAAAAATGTTCCAATCATCAAGTTATTGAATTTATATAAAATTTAACTATATAAAAATTAATCAGCTGATTTCACGTTAAGCATATTGGTTACCTTAAAAAGCGATTCCCAGGGCGCAACACAAATTGAAAGTACTCATTCTTCTAAACTTTAAAATTTTCACGTAATGTATTCAAATGAAAGATTAATAAATCAAAGTCGCCTTCACTTTGTGTCATAAATGTCAAACTTAAATTTTTTATTATTTTGACAACGATCCTGGGTCATGGATCGAAACGTAAATAAAGACAATTTAAAAAACTCAGTCGTATAGTACCCAAGAAAAGACTATATTACTTGTTTTTATCCGTTCGAAACGGACCTGCACCTTGAAAAAGTCTAGAATGCTAGGTTGTCTTATGTTTCAGTGAGCTAAAGAGCCGAACTATAGGTTTAACTGAATTAGTAGATTAGAAGAAGGGACCCAGTTGAGTAGCCAGCAAGGTCACTCGATCTTATCCCATTAAATTTTTTTTATGGGGATATCTAAAAACCAAGGTTTATACTACTAAATCTAACCACATCGCAGAACTTCAACAAGGCATTAGGATGAAACTAGGCAAGTAACACCAGAAGTGTTACTAAATGTTCGAAATGCTTTTTATTATAGGTTAGGGTATTGTTGGCAACAAGATTGTTACCCACTTTTCGTTCCCGCTTGGCGTCAATTATTGCGATAACTCCAGGTGTAATTTATAATGTCCCAAATTTGGTTGCAGTTATTGGCCGTTAAACGGATATAGCTAACAGTGTAAAAATAAACCAAAGGCTTACCTGCTTATCTTCGGGTGGATCCGAGGGGCATGAAATTAGTTTCTCGTATGTTTAAACAGTTGCTGGCAGCAAAGTATGTTGACCCTACACTTTTAAGGAACAATTTAGGTAATGGGACAGGTAAAGGATGTGAAAGGAATATTTCGCCCTGATTAACGCTCATGTTCAATATTTCAGGACTGTTTACAGACGGTAATCAAATCCTTTGTTTTAAAATGAGTCGTTCTCGCGAGCTATGGGTATCCCTCCATAAGCTTCCTATTGGCTAAACATAATACACCACTTTCTTCAGGGCATGAAAAAATGCATATTTGTCAGGAATACAGGCAATAAATTTGGGGTTTCACCTCTGTTATAACCACAAGCTTAGACGTAATAATTAAATGGAGGGAAAAAAAAATTTCCCTTATTGGATTCAAAAATCCTCTAATCCTAATATTAAAATGAAACTTGATGCAGTCGAAAGGTACAACAAGGTAGTTTTAGAAAACATTTCCTTATTTAATTTGTTTCTGACACATTGCTGTAGACCTACTTATGGATAATAGTACTCATCATACGGCCGTTCATATTACTATTACATTGAAAACAAAAGAACAATCATTACATTATAAGGAATCGCAATTTGATTTTGTTAAAGGAGATTATAAGTCACTTAACTTATATTTCAACTCAATTGATTGGTCATTCTGTTCTTCAAAGGAAAAAATCTTGATACCACAATTGAACTTTTCTATGATATCCTATACCATGAACTGCAAAGTTATATTCCGAAAAAACCGATACAAACAACAATGTTTCTTGTATGGTTTAACAGTGATTTGAAGTGTTTAATAAGTAATAAGAAAGCTGCTCATAAGCGGTATAAGGCTTCTTGTCGTATAGAGGATTATAATTTATTTAGTTCGCTACGTATACGTTGCAAAAGGATGAATAGTTATCTGTACAATCAATATCTTCATTTCACTAAAAGATCTATCCACTCATCTCCTGCTAATTTTTGGAAATATGTAAATCAATTGAAGCATACATATGACTTACCAAGTTAAATGATATACAAATCTCATGTCAGTTTTGATGGATTAGGCATAGTCAATTTATTTGCGGACTTTTTTTCTGAGGTTTATGAAAATGAATGTATTGTACCATTTGATACAACTGCAGACATTAATTGCACGTTAGACACTGTTGACGTTAATGAAATTTTGCTGGGAACTGATGAGGTTTTTGATGCTATTTGTAAACTTAAACCTACCAATTCTGCCGGTCCGGACGGCATACCTGCAAGCTTGATAATTAATTGTATTCACAGTCTGTGTATTCCCCTAACTATCGTATTTAATAACTCTCTTACCCAAGGCAAGGTTCCAAAAATATGGAAGCACAGTTTTATTAATCCGATATTAAAATTAGATGACAAAAATTTGATTCAGAATTACAGAGGAATTTGTATTCAATCTTCAATACCGAAATTATTGGATTGCTTAATAACTCATCATTTGTCCTGGAAGTTTAAAGAATTTATCATCAATAACCAACATGGATTTGTATTCCAGAAATCAACTATTACAAATTTACTTGTCTATACCAATGACAAAACTGCAGCGTTAGAAAATGGGCTTCAGGTAGATGCTATGTATACTGACTTTACCAAAGCCTTTGACAAAGTAAATCTCAATATTTTGATTCTTAAACTACAAAAGGCAGGTGTAGATAGTATGATCTTGAAATGGCTTAGTAGCTACCTATATAGTGAAACACTTTTCGCCTCCACTCGTTGGATACAAGTGAAGCTTTATCCTTTTTTACTTGTTCGCGGATAAGTCTGGGAATTACCCCAATGGTGAGCAATGAGAAAGGGCATGGGGATGGTATAAACTCTACAATAAGCTAACATAAAAAGAAAAAGGGAAATTGAGCGCCACTGTATCTATATGGACAACACAAGAAATTCAATACTCCTATGAGAAGATACAGAAACTCATGGGATATAAGCACCATAAAACTTACAACAATGAACTAACACATCTGAAACCTCTGGAACATACTTACAACCTCTTCAATCTCGATGATCCTGAAAGAAAAAGTACACAACAAATTTTCTATTAAAAAGACACTGTTTGTGCTTTTTAATAAAAAGCATACTAATAATTATGAGTGGATAATCTTGAGATTACCACACCAAAGGTATTTGAATTAAAAATGGATATCTAGAATAAATCAATTGTAACATATGTGTTTTTAAATTACTTCAGCATTCGTCTAATTTCATTATTCAAAAAATTTATTTTCTCTAAAATATTCTTATTAAAATTAATTATGCATGGAATAAAAAACCAGTCCAAAAATGTAATTTAATATAGTTTCTCTCTTATCGTTTTTTTCGTTAATATGGTTACAAATACAAAATAATAAAATTGAATTCTGGTTTTTCTTATAAATCTGTCTTGATATAACAAGACCTTAATTTTTAATAATATTTCAAAACAAGATTTCTGATACCCAATGGACAGATCTGTGTATTGGTTTACATGTATTTCACATCAGTTTAATTTATTTCTTTATAAAAAATTTAAATCACCTGCAGCTAACTTGGATAAATAAAATTTTAAACTTATTCAGATATAATGACCTTATTAAAGATTAGACATCTAAAATGAACTCTTTATAAAAAGAGGAAGTGGACTTTAGAATCACAATACTTTAAACACATGGATGTTCCGCGTGTCCTACAAAATTACCTTATTAGTACTTCCTAACAATCATATTTCACGTTGTTATGCGTGCACAAAATTTAGCATAATTAAGCGATCTTCGATTAAAATTTTATGTGAGCACTTTTAAAGTCTGACAAACATAAGAACTGAAAGAGTTGATACCTGTTCTTAATGAAGACGTTACCCCTTGTTATCGAACTGCGATGCACATTTTCTGGATCCTACTTACAAATTTGATGCAAAAAAACATCGAACAAAAGCTGTACGTTCTTCGTTAACGAAAGTTGCCCCAATCTCTATATATACATATATATATATATATATATATAATATATATATAAAGTAGAAATGAATTATTGGCAGTGACTCAAATTCAGTCATGAGGGCATCATGTCGACGCTTTCAGCCTAATTGGGGCTCATCAGGACAGGAGTAGCAAAGTTGTAATATTTAATACAGACACCTTATGGGAGTACAGCATCACCTAGCTCACAATTGTGTCTTCGTGTCGTTTTACCTGACATAGGTTGTACCAACAGTCGACAGGAGGAGATCTGACTCAACATGCCTTTTTTAGCTCATAGCTCAAAGATTATAAGTTTAGAAAAATGTAGGACTTATGACTGTCTGTACAACCATCAATAGTAAACGACTCCACAGTGAGCTAGGTGATTTGTACTTCATAATTATTACAATTTGACTACTTTCCTGTCCTGATGAGCCCCAATTAGGGCGAAACGCGTCGACAGGATGCCCTCATGACTGAATTTGAGTCACTTGCCAATAATTCATTTCTACTTTATATTATTTTAAGACTCATTAATCCTACATTTCTTATTAAATATTATAACTTTTATGCTGTACCTGTGAAATTAGGCGTTGAGTCGGATCTCCTCCGTGCTGCACTGTTGGTCACCTGCATTCATAAAACAACACATTCTACAAAATTGTTAGACTCATTAATCTAATATTCACCATAAGTTATATATTAAATAAAATTACTAAATTTTTGAAACTCTAATCTTAACTGGTCCGTTGATTCCATTGGGCGAACGCTCCACGATTCCCTCATGACTGAATATTGACCTTCCTAATATAAAACTTATCTCATTTTAAACATTAACCTACATTTCTATATATATAATATTCATAATAATATATTTAATATATATATATATATATTGCTGTGAAACCTCCTAAATTAACTGGTCCGTTGACTTTCTTCTGTTACTCGCCTCTTTACTCTTTTCCGCCTCGGCTGCTCACCTAGTTAACTTTCATCCTCATTCATAAAAAAAAACAAACACATTCCTACCACAAACATCAACGTTAACTCTATTTACATCAATATTCACAATACATTAAAATTTCAAAATTAAAATTCAGCATAAATTTTAATATCAGAAAATTTCAAAATTAAATTTATTATCATTTTAATGTGCATCCAGAATTAAAGTCCTTGTAGGATGCCTACTAATTACTATAACAATATATGCAGACCGGAGTCTGAGTACAAAGGGAGCATCTACCACCCCTTTACGTTAATTAACCAGGTTCGTCTAATTGAGCTCAAAGACATACCCAAATTTTCATCATAATCCAGAACATCAATACTAAATACCCCTTTCTACTTAAACAAGAAAATGTCACCTTAAAATTAAAAATTTGCTGTTAGTACAATTTCACTACTGTCCATTTTAAAATAAACAAATTATAAAGTTATTCAACACACACCAAAACATCAAAGTTCGAACAAAATAGTATAATTTACCTGAAGGTTACTGCACTCGTAGCTTCAATGTACATCGTCCCTTTGTTAATCACACCATTCCAACTGGGTTATATTTACGGCTTCTGATTCTCAACGCTTTTAAAATTTTCTCCATCACCATTTATTTAAAGTTGTTTCAGGGCTTTTCCGGAACTCATCTGTGTATATCTGAACCTTGTTTTGTGGATCCAGACACGTTTATGCACCATTTAATTATTAATACCCCCGAAAAATAACAAAGAAATTCATACTTCTTTCACCAATATACGCCAAAACTGCCTACTTTTGTGTATTCATTTGTCGTTGTAAATTTTACTAATTGGTACTGTGATACTAAACTTTATTACCTTGTATCTTCTTTTCTAAGTGCACTAAGGTACATTCATTCTAGCACGTAAAGAACAAGCTGTTTTAAATCACAAAAATATTCGAGCAAACTGTTTAAATTATTTAATCAAAACCGGAAAACTAAAAAGCACTGTTTAACGCGTTGAATCAAGTCGAAGATCTAAGAGAGCTTGTCCATATTCCCCTGGGTATATATAGAGGTTAGCCTGTCTGTCGGTCGAGTCCCCAAAACGGCCAATTCTAAAGAATTTCGCATGCTATGTTCCCATTCCGCAGCCCGGCATGCGATTTTTACGAAATTTGCACTCGCCCCAGTTACATCTCAGAAATTTCTACACGGCTCGCAACGTCTGGAAATAACTAACTGAATTTTATACAGAAATGTTATTTTACCTCTCAATTTTGCCTTTACTTTCAACCAATCGCAACCCAATGACGTTGCTCACTCACGCCCTTTTACTATGTGTCTCGGTCTTGCGCATATTATCTGTCTCTATCTACCCTGTTCTTATTAGTGCAAATTGATATTCTTTATTATCGATTATTTCAGTCCATGTGGACTATGAAATAACCCACCTTTCGCATTTCCCGTAACCATTAATTATCTGCAAAATTTACGCAGAATGAGCTTTTTAAAAATACGCAGGTGTTCAAACATACTATTAATTCTCAGAGCTTTATTTCATGGTATTTTATTGGGTTTTTACAAGTTTTTATAGATATTATCTGTTACTAACGGTTCAATTAACTCCAATTAACATAATACCCTTTAATTTTTAGTGAATCCTAATTAAATATTCAATTATTATCTGTACGTTTTGTTTAATACCGGTTACTTAAAATAGAGTTAATTAATATAAATTTTGCACGTAATTTCTCTTTGTTTCTTTACTAGGAATAATTAAATTACATGTAGAGCTTTTTAATACTGCTTCCTTTTTTTTATAGCAAGCGTCTTGTAGATGATTTAAATCTCTTATGTTTTTAATGAACCGAGTGAATTTTTATGCTTCACGGTTTTAATAAAGCGTACCTTTTCCCAAAGCTTCTACACGGTGATTAAAATTATTTGATGTGATTATTTAATTTTCTACCCTGGTCTAAATATGAGTAATATATATCGGAATAATAGAGAATGTCAAATAATTTTTGTGATGAATTTCGTTCGGATGGTTTTTTTTTTTATAATATTTAAATGAAAATCATTTGTTGATAATCAACATTTCGGACTTTATTTAGACCTTAATCTTGATTCTAAATAAAGTCCGAAACGTTGATTATCAACAAATGATTTTCATTTAAATATTATAAAAAAACCATCCGAACGAAATTCATCCCAAAAATTATTTGACATTCTCTATTATTCCAATTGTATTATACGTTTGAAAAAGAAAAGAAACTCATTACTATATATATATATATATATATATATATATATATATATATATATATATATTAATAGAGAAGAATAATCCACATTTGGAATGCAAATGAATGCTTAATATATATTAATAGTTATTAAGATGAAATGAAAACCCAACTTTGTATTTAAAGTAATTCAACTTTAAATACAAAGTTGGGTTTTCATTTCATCTTAATAATATATATATATATATATATATATATATATATATATATATATATATATATATATAGTTGCAGTCTTGATTACATCTTCAACTACAATGGCCGGCTTGGTTATCCGTACCGTGCATGTAAAGAACGGCTGATCCGCCTTGCGCGTCACCTCGTGACCGTATTTACGCAAGCGCTATCTTAATTTTAACAACTGAAAGGATATAATCCGCCTATGGATTAGGCAACACAAACGACTAGTTCCTTTTTAAATATGTTTTCAGAGTGTATATTGTTATTAAATATTTCTGGGTAAAGCATTTAAGCTAATTAAATGGTCATAATTTCCTGTTCCATTGTGGAATTGTTTCTTTCAGATATAACAATATCAAATACAAGAATCAAATATCACCGATCAACAATGCATAGATGTGATTCCTTCAAAACTAGTGCTACAGAATATATGTTCGTTACAATGGTAGATGGCAAAGTGTCAAGTATAGACAATTCACTTCTTGCAAGTTTCCGGTATACTCTGGGGTTCCGCAAGGGTCTCACCTTGGTCCTCTCCTATTTTTAGTGTTTGTCAACGATATTAAACAAATCTTCAAATATTGTAAATTTTTGCTGTTTGCTGATGACCTAAAAATTTACAAAAATATTATTTCTACAAGAGATCACATCTTTGTCCAGGAAGACCTAAATTCTTTTAACAACTGGTGTAAAACAAATAGAATTTCTTTGAACATCAACAAATGCCTAACCATAACCTTCTCTCGTGCAGTGTCGACTACAATAACAGAATATTATATAAATACCGATGTTATTGTACGAGTTTATGAAGTTAAAGATTTGGGTGTTTTGATAGATTCTAAACTCACTTTTAATTCCCATATTAATACTATCACCAAAAGAGCTATGCAAATCTTAGGATTCGTATTCCGATATAGTGGCAAATTTTCAACTACCACATGCAAACTGTTATATTGCTCTTTAGTAAGAAGCATCTTAGAATATGCTTCCATTATATTTGTCGCCCTTTTATAAAAATTATATTGTTAAAATAGAAAGGGTCCAAAAGAAATTTCTTAAATTTATTACATATAAGATGGGACTTCAAGAGCACCAATGTCAAGAATTGTCTCTATTACAATCACTTCGATTAGTTTCATTACTGGATAGGCGGTTATTGAATGATTTATGTCTTCTGCATAAGAATATTAATGGTTACATCAACTGTACGGAATTACTAGTATTAATTCAATTCAATGTTCCAGTTAGACAAACACGTACTTTTCACCTATTCCACAGTGATTGCCACAGAACCAATTATGGATGTCACTTCTATCTAAATCGAGTTGTAGCTTCTGCAAATACATTTAGTGAATTAAATTGGTTTGGTAGCAGTCCTCAGAGCTTCAGGCAAACATTATTAAATTTGTATAATTAATAAGTTTATGTATTATTACACATTTTATAAATGGGGCATCCCGTTTATGCACATATGTGCAAATAAATAAATAAATAAATAAAAAAGTAACAAAAAATACGCAATTGTATTGGCAATGGAAAAAGCTTTAAGATAAAAATTATTCGACCTACCCATCTGTTTAAAAGAAATTTGAGAGGTTGCTGCAAAACCCCCCGCAAATTAAAAAAATAAACAAACCTCTGTAATATGCCCCATTGAAAATAAAAATTGACATGTTTCAGGAATTTTGTGACAAACCTTTATTAAATTACACAAATTGTTCCAATTAAAATTTCCACTAGAATGGTAACTCCACATTGAAAATTTTCATTACTTATTTCACTGATTTTAAAGTTTGTACATATCTTTCCGCTTATCCATTGCTAGCAGGATGGTTAATTTCTTTTTACAAGTACTTAATAGAATATTGTATTAATTATTTAGCTGTTTCATCAGAAACATAAACGCGAAAAGTTAAGGTGGTGAGCTTTGTGGATGCTTTTTTTTAAATATTGTATTCCTCTTTAAGGATATTTAAACATGTTACTAAAATTAGGTTCATTTATAAAAACGCTTTGTTTTTGACATGTAACTCTGTATGTTTAAGTTGTTATAGCACAAAGAGAGGAAGAAAACAAAATTTTAATGCGCAAGTAACAAAACACTGTAAGACTTGTAAACAGTTTTTATTTAGAAACTAAAAGAAAACATTTCAAAATGTAACATCCATATTATTCATATTCTTTAAACAACAATAAATATTAAATTAATTTTTTGAATATTAACAAAAAAGAAACGGGTTAAACAGAAAGAAATGTTTATTTAAGAAATTCTTGAGGAAAACTCAATCGATATTGTTTAAAATAATGTAAGCAAATATTTACAGAGTTGTAAAGATTAAAAACAAATTTAAATTTATTCACTTAAAAACTACTATTTATATCGAATTTTTGTGTATACTACTAGCTAATATAATCACAAAAATAAAACTTAGTGAGACTAACAATAGCATTAGCTCATAAAGTCATATTTCTCCCCTCTATTGATATTTCAACTGCCCGCATTCGTTTTTGTCTCTTGCCTTCGACAAAATTTTTGTAATGCTTTTCAAAACGATTCATTCGTTTTCTGGTTGTCTACATAATAATAATTTCTGTACATATTCCTGTTCTATATAGATATAATTGTCACTTACCCTGCTAATATCAACTTCTGTACCCCATTTAGGCCGTACAACATAATCTTTATTTGAAGGAATTGGTACACGGGCACGTCCAATCCAACCTTTATCTCCTGGCCGTAAAGCCCTTAAATAAATATTAATATAATACATTAATTTTGTAGAAAATAATTACTTTTGGTCTGAAGAGGTTAATGCTTTGTTAATATCGTTCTTACTACCTGATGGTATTTGTTCTTCATTCCGGAGACGTTTGGGCACTTGTTCCATATCACGTTGCAAACGTTCTTCCCGAGACATTGCTGAAATAATTAATAAAATTTAACATACACTATCATTAAACAAGTTAAAGTTATAACATTGACTTTAATACATCTTGTACAAAGTAAGCTATAATAATAAATTAAAAAGCAAACCGTTTTTTCTTAGTCTATCCCGCCTGAATGACTTTAATTTTCATGCTTTAAATATATTAATGCATGCTTAAGTTGCATTAATTTTATAAATTTTTAGAGAGGACATGTGAAATAAGTTTTAAAAATCTGCAGAGGTATGTTTTCTTATGAATTGCTAAAATTTCTATTCATATACAGAAAACATAACCTATTTATATTCATATTATATCAATCAATTACACTAAATCAATAAACTAAACACACAACTATAGTATGTTATGCCTCGTTTGGCTGCACAATGATTTTATTTTAATAATTATCTTAGGGGAGTTTTCTTGTAGAATTAAATAGGTCGAAACACATTATAAATGTGGTTTTGAAGTTTCCACCATTGCTAGAGAAATAACTCATAATAACTCAAAATAATATGCGTCATTGCTTTCACCAATGATAGCATGAGGTGATAGGCAAGTTGATAGGAACGAGCATCATGATGATCAGACTACTCTGGGCTACCATACCTAAAGGCTGAAGTGACAAATTGTAATGCAGTGAAGTTACTTTTATCATCATTTGCTTTTCCTTATCGCTTCATTCATTTTTCTAGTATGTTGTAGATTATCAGTAATTTGCATCAGCTGAATAGAGACCACTGTACCCATAAGACCCCAACATTCGTGTTAAAGGAAAAAGACATAAAAATCCGCACTGCGATTGCCATAATGCAAGGATTCAGTAATTGGCATACCTTAAGTTATGTAAATTCATAAAGGTAAACTATTCCATGATCTAATCATTATTCTTTTTGTATTGAAAAATCTGTACACTATTACTTATGCCCTCTGTGCAACTATGCAATGAATTGTTGTACCTTTTACCTGTCTAATTGACGAGTAATAATTTGGAGCCTAAAATCGTAATTTTATTTATAATGCACCGATTGTTATCTGAATATAATTTTCTCTATGGAGTTCGCTCTTTTCGAATTAAAAAAAAAAGAATTAATTTGGTTCATTCCTATACTAACTTAAGATGATTGCGATGTTTACTTTAATTACATTCAAAATCTATCTTCCCTGGTCGTGTATTAAATTTTAAGAATACATGTAAAAGCAAATATATCCCAACAGAACATTAGTCTGCCCAATAAAAGCAACATAAAGCGATAAACTAAAAAATATAATAGTTCTAGCAATTTTTATTAGGAAACCTTCTTTAACTGTAAAGTTTTCAGTAACAACAATTTATAAATATCAGTGAGTAGGGTAGCTAAGCCGGTTTGGCAACAGAGATCCACAGCAAGATATGTATACGCCGGTTCGAGAACAATATGAACAGCTAAGCCGCTTTGGGAAACAAAACGTGCAGCAAGATATGTATACGCCGCTTTGAGAACAAAATTGTCTTTGTGTGTAAATTTGTTGCGTCGGGGGTCGTTAGGTCTTTGGGGTGTGCGTGGCGGGGTCGTTAGATTTTGTTGTGGGGTGGTGCGCGTGCGCTGGGGTGGAGATATTTTCTTAGGAAATTTTTAGCAGCGTTCCCGACGTTAAATATTAAATATTAAATTTTAAAAAATGTTGTGTGTGTAGAAAATGGAGTTCACGTGTTGGTTCGTATTTTTCTGGGGTAGGTTAAGCTAAAAATTAAAACGCCGCGGTGAAGAATTTTTAATATTAGGCAAACGCGTGCAAGTGATAAAGAGTGTTTTAGCTCTCCTCATAAGCTGCGTTTTGTACGAAGTAGCAAATAAAATTAGGAAATATACGAAATGTTATATGATGGAGGTCAAATTTTAAACGTTTGCAGGTAAAATCTTGTAAAAAAGAAGTCGTTCACATCTCGCAATTTCAATGTCGCGATAAAATACTAAGAATTTGCATGCAGTCGAATATAACAACGTGTTTGGAATTATAAATCTATGGTAATATATGTAAATCACGTCGACATTCGACTTTTAATATAATGTATTTAATTAACATAAGGTGTGTGTGTGTTTGCAAAAACATGTCAAGACAGGTATGCCGTATATTTCCTTATTGGTATGCAAATTATACCATCTTGCATCACGATTTATTTGACTTTTAAATAAAAATTAATTTAATCTTATATCAAGGATGTCTTGCTTACATTTTAGCAATTTGAATATATTTAAATATTTAAATGTAATTATACATTTAATTTATGTGGCAATAAAAATTCTTTTACTTTTAGCGGTTTGGTGATTGAATGTAGATGACGCATTAGACATTGTATATATATATAACTCGTTTAATTTCACCATTATTTGAACCTGCGTTTTGAAGTGCTCAGTATACGTGCAGCGTTAGTATAAAAAGTAAGTTACATTTATCTTTATTTGTAAAAAGAATATTTTACTTTATAATATTTGCAAGTTTGTAACAGCATTGCTGTTGTTTGTAGATGGATCAAGTAATACAAAACAATAATAAACAGTCCGTTGTAGGCCCTAGAAAAGAGGCAAAGAGGTTAGCCGAATTGCCACTAAACGTTCCACAAAGAATCTACAGAGCAAGAATAGTACATTCCAAATATGGTGATTGTGTACTGATTGAGTTAGCGGACAATATTTCATTTCTACCACAACGCAACACGGAATTGTGGAGAAAAAACATTGAGGAATTGGGTTCTGGAAAATACGCAATAACCGTATTAGAACTAATAGATATTAAAAGACCCAATCATCTTGTTTCCTACAGAATAGAACACATTTAGAAAAACAAAAAATAATTGGTATGTTTTTATAATTATTGCTTGTTTTGAATAATGACTGAACATATTAATACTTTAAGTAGCGAAATTGTTTTTAAAGTTAATAACGCATGCAATATTTTATTTAAAAGGTATACAATTAAAGAAGCTGAAATTTTGTTAAAATATATCAAACGATAATTAAGGTTATTTGTAAAGGCGGTTAGACATGGCGACTTAAATTTAGGTCAGTTAAGGCAAATTCAAACCAATATGGGATTGTTAAAAGCATCCAATCATCAATTAAAATTTTCATGTAGGAAGCGGCATTCAATCGGTTTCACAACCATCACGTTTGGGGTCAAATGGATTGATTTGGTTTCCGCTTTTGCAAGAAGAATTAGAACAGGCGTTATAATAAACATGCATCATAAGGACTTAATGGCATTTTTTAATGATTGCTTTAAGGTAATTAAAATTAAAATAAAAAATAGTTTAAAAAAATTAAATTTAATAAAAATTAATATTACACTTTGCGGAGAATTCATTAAAACATCTAATATTTTTTTTTTTTTTTTTTTTTTTTTTAATTCAATATGGCTGCCAATGAACAGCATAGTAATGTAACTCTACCTAGTCTGTGCTTATATTGCAGGAAAAAGGTAGTAAATAAGGTTGTTAAGTGTTACACATGTGATAATATAGTGCATGCATCATGTGGTGAAAGAATTGGAACTTATTTACAATTAGCATCAGACGATTTGGTATTTCAATGCAACTTCTGTACAAAAGATGGTTTGATACCTAATACTGAGAACACAGTTGTTGAAAGTTCTGAACTAAGCACAAGCAAATGTACAAGTGATATCACAAATGTGGATTCTGATAACAAGGTAATTAATTTTTTGAAAAGTGATGATTTTAATTACATTTTGCAAGATTTAGTAAATTGCCAAACTAAAGTATTATGCCAACAAATTAATGAACTAAAAGTGAAATGTGTATTCTTAAAGAAAGCAATATTGATCTAATTAAGTTGTTGACTGGTGATAAGGCAGCTCAACATGGAATATTCTTAAAAACTGGCAATATTAGTGGCTTATCTACAAATTCAATTCATAATACACAGCCAAGTAGCATTAAAGACCAAGACCTAGGTTTTAATGCATCCCAAAATACATTATTGCCTGATATGGGAAATAGGAGTAATTTGAACTCAGAAGTAATAAATGATTCCAATTTATCAAAAAGAAAACAAAAGTTTAATACAATTGAGAATAAATCTTCAGTATCAAAAGCTACTACCGCTAGTAATACAGAAATTTTACATAAGGCAACTTCTGAATTTTCTTTACAAGAAACAAATATGGTACAAAGCGCTAATACCAACAAACCATTAAAATCGCAGAAATATAATTCACATATACATTTTCCCCATCAAAGAAACAATAATAACAGTAATACATTGATAGATGAATCTTTTACGATCGTGCTGGACGAAACAGATTTTCAAACCGAACTCCTCAACTAGTTGTTGGAACAGGCTCGAGAGACAACATTGAATTAAGCGCTGTTTCTAAACGTGCTTGGCTATTTCTTGGGCGTATCAAACAAGGCACTTCTGTGGAAACTGTTAACAAACATCTAACAAAAATTTTAAATGGCAAACTTTTCGTTTGTGAGCCCTACCTACTAAAGGTATTTATGCCTGTTTCCGTATGGTGTAGACTTCCAAGATTACGAGTAATAATCAAGCCTGAAAACTGGCCTGAAGGTGCAGTTTTAAGACGCTATATTTTCCGTAGACACGCCTCACATCAACAACCTGTATAGAACTGCTGAACAAGTTCACACAACCGAAAGTGTTCCTGTTGGACTCCCAAGATACACTCTTTTACCAAAATGTCAGAGGCCTTAGAACAAAAGTTTGTGCGGTTTCTCTTGCTATCCAGTCTATAGATTACGATTTTGTCATCTTAACTGAAACCTGGCTTACAGCAAGTAAACTCCGCTCGGAGCTGTTTGACAGTCGCTTTCAAATATCGAAAGGACAGGGACTACAACACTTTTGGTTGTTCAAGAGGGGGTGGAGTACTCATAGCAGTTAACTCAAAATATATGTCAATTGAGCAGAAAAGCGGTAATAACCTAATTTATCAAGATATTTGGGTTAAGATAAAGACGGGTAATTCTCATATACTGCTGGGGGCTGTATATATATATACCACCTGCTTCTCATACACAAATATATCACGAACTTATTAATAGCATGGAAAATATAAAACGTAAGAATGTACATTATAAAGTTTGCATATTTGGGGATTTTAACTGCCCAGGTATAAGTTGGTACCAGAAGAGAATGTATTTGTACTTTCTCAGTTTAAATATCTGGCATCAGAAATTGTTGTAGATGGTATGTATTACCTTGAAATGCAACAGTATAATGGTATTACTAACAATCAAGGTAAAATACTAGACCTTGTTTTTGCCTAAAATCTAGACAATCAGTGTGATAAAAAGTAATTTTGTTATATGCCCAATTGATGTGCATCACCCACCATTACACATAGTTTTTTCCTGGAATAGTGTGCCATTAATCAACAACAAAATAAATATAAAAGTTAGATTATTTAACAAAGCTGATTTTCCCAAAATAAATAAATTTTACGAGAAACTGATTGAGTTTTATAAAACTTCCATCGATCTTGATACGGCAGTGCTATTATTCTATGACACTATACATAAAACTATAGAAGAATATGTGCCTCAAAAACTCTCAAACAGAATAAGTATCCGAAATGGTATAGTGCCGAGTTGAAATCCCTTATAGCCCGTAAAACTAAGCTGTATAAAAATATAAGAAAACAGGTTTAGAGTATGATTATAATCAGTACTCCATTGCAAGAAGAGAAACTAAGTTCCTCATAGATTGGTGTTACTTAATGTTTGTTTCCAACACAGAGTTAATGATACCTACAAACTTGAAATACTTCTGGTCATACATCTCAGCACTCAAAAGGATACTGGGATACCTAAAATAATGTTTTACAAAGGAGTCAAATGGGAGAGTCCTACAGATATTGTCTCCTCTTTTGCAAAGCATTTTGAGTCCTGTTATCAAAAGCGCACTCTGATTTACTACCAAACATTAGTATTCCAAATTATAATACACTATCTATGCATAATTTCACAGAAGATGAAATTCTGAGTAAGATTAATGCTTTGGATTGTAACAAAGTGCGGTCCAGACGGAATCCCATCTGTTTTATCAAACAATGTAAAACTCGTTATTAACACCTTTATGCGATATTTTCAAAGATCCTTCAATGAGGGATGCTTTCCACATTATGGAAACGTTCGTCTCTTTACCCTATATTTAAATCAGGGCAAAAGATCAGGTTGAAAATTATAGAGGTATCTCCTTAATATGTATTATGGCAAAATATTGGAATCTATTATCACAGATGAAATATTCTCCACCTACAAACATTACATCGCTATCGAGCAACATGGATTCTTTAAAGGACGTTCTACTGCTACTAATTTGGCGATAATACAAAATTTTTAATATCAAATATAGAAAACGGATTGCAGATAGATGTAATCTACCTAGATATATCCAAAGCATTTGACAGTGTTTGCCATGATATGCTCTTACAAAATTGAAGGCAATTGGAATAATTGGTGTATATCTTACTTGGATAAAATCATACTTATGGTCGACGCATGCATACATTTATGCGGTATCAAATCTTCAGATATTAATGTGCTTTCTGGTGTCCCACAAGGATCGCATCTCGCCCCATACTATTTTTACTATTTATCAATGACGTAGTCTCGATTTTCCAACACTGTAAATGCTTATTATATGCAGATGACCTAAAAATATTTTCAATAGTAAATGCCCACAAGACTGCGATAACATTCAAGAGGATCTAAATGAAGTGTCAACATGGTGTAGCAAAATGGTCTGACCTTAAACACTGCTATGTAAATTTATGCCATCGCATTAAACAGCCAATATTATGTACCTATACAATACAAAAACTGCAATTCAATCCGTTGAGTTGATCTGTGATTTAGGTGTAATGTTTGATTGTTTTCACATTTAATGAGCACATCAACAACATTACTGCTAAGGCATTTAGAATGCTAGGTTTTATTCGCGACATTGTGAATATATTAACGATGTAAAAGTGATACAAATAATTTACAACAGCTTAGTGCTAAGTATTTTGGAATACAATAGTGTTATCTGGTCTCCCTCGTATGAATGTCATAAATATCATTTAGAAAGGGTACAAAATACGTTTGTAAAATTTCTTTTATATAAGCTGCATTTTCCTTATGAACATATACCCTATAATGTTAGGCTCCAACTCACTGGTATCAAAAGCCTAGAAATGAGAAGACAAAAAGCAATGCTATTCTTCTTACACAAGTTATTAAACAATTTTATTGACTGTGAATACCTGCTGTCTAAGATATGGCTCAGAGTGCCAAGTCGCTAACACGTTCTGTCCAAACTTTTATGTACAGTGTCATCGCACCAATTATGGTTGTACTGCTATTACTGAAAAACTTGCCATTAATTTTAACAAAGCACAAAAAAAACTGTCTAATAGTAACATATTTGGTGTTTCATTCGATACCTATAAAAAACGGGTCAATGAACAACTGTTAAATGATGTAGACAGTCTATACTGACTGATGGTTGATATTTTTCTGTATACTTGTTAGAATAGTACTTATTTAGAAACTATTTTATACTATTTTATTATGATTGTATGATTAGTGTGTTGTTCTTCGGTATATACCATTTGGGTTGTCCTGTAGAGTATTAATAATAAATAAATAAATAAATAAATAAATAACGGATTTTAAACATTTTAATACGAAAAATGTGGCGATTGACGTAGCGACGGATTTAACATCATGGTTTCGTGATGATGTGGTTGATAAACTAAGAACAAAACTATCGGAGTTTCAGGAATCAAAATCAGGCTGGGCTTTGAAAAAAATTGTATCGATGGAAGTTAATATTAATAAATACGAAATGGGCAATGGACGTGTTTCATCTTTTATTCCGCTTCCAAAGCAAATTTCAAATAAATATGCATGCATCAACGTGAAAAATTCAGATGAGTGTTGCTTTTTTTGGGCAATTGTTTCAGCATTATTTCCCTCTAAAATAAGAAGTAATCTCACATCCTCATATCCACACT
Source organism: Platerodrilus igneus (assembly GCA_036346225.1). Taxonomy (NCBI): domain Eukaryota; kingdom Metazoa; phylum Arthropoda; class Insecta; order Coleoptera; family Lycidae; genus Platerodrilus; species Platerodrilus igneus. Next base: position 8,940,292 of record JARFIW010001480.1, on the reverse strand, counting down.
ACAGATTAGTTTTGAATGTTGAAGGATTGGAAATGCCGATGTCGATTAAAAATATTTCAAAATTTGAAAATATGAATAAAATTTCCATAAATGTATACAGTTTAGAATTAAATTGCGCTAAAGAAAAATCGTTCTATAGTGTGGTGCCAACAAGGCTTACTATGCAGAAAGCTGAGAAGCATGTAAATTTACTCATAATTCAAAATCAATATTTTCCAAACGTAAACAATTATAATACTCCAAGTGAGGATTTTGAAAATGTTGAAATAAAATACCATTATGTTTGGATAAAAGTTTATCGCGGCTTATTGGCAGTCAACTAAATAAACATAATCATAAAAATATATTTGCGATCGTTGTCTGAATTACTTTAACACCCTCGATAAATTAAATGATCACTCTAAATATTGCGAACAAGTAAATATCTGTAGAATTTCATATCCTAGGCATCGTCATGTTGAATTTAAGAATTATGTTTATAAGCAAAAGTACCTTTTATAATTTATTCCGATTTTGAGACTATTTTAAAACCTGTTAAAAATCATAGTTATCAAAATATTCCAAGCACTTTAAAGTATCAACATCATAAAGCTTTTAGTGCTGGTTATTATTTAAAATGTGACTATGATGAATCGTTATCATTTTTAAAAATTATTTGGGGAAGATTGTATAGATTGGTTTGCAAACGAAATGGTGGAAGTTGCAAAATTTGTTCAAGTAAATTCAAACATATTGAACCAATGATTGAACCTCATAATAACATTATTGCAACACATTGCTCTATATGTGAAAATGCATTTTCTGAAAACGCTATCATCGTTAGAGACCACTGCCACTTTACTGGCAACTTCAGAGGTTTTGCACACCAACATTGTAACCTCAACTTTAGAAATAGTTTTGTTGTACCGGTTGTGTTTCATAATATGAGTGGATACGATTCCCATTTCATGATACGAGAATTATCAAAAAGGGTAATATTAGTTTATTGCCATTAAACAAAGAGAAATACATTTCATTTACTCTGAACGATCTAGATGCTGATGATGATGGTGATGCTAAGATAAAGTTTCGTTTCATTGATTCTTTGAGATTTTAAATTCATCTTTAGACAGTTTAGTGGCCACATTGCAACCTTCAGATTTCAAATATTTATCGAAAGAATTTTCAAATGTCTGTTCAAATAAATTGAACTTATTAACAAGAAAAGGTGTATTTCCATACGACTACATTGATTCATTGTCTAAACTGGATGAATTTGAACTTCCAAAATTGAAAACTTCTATAGCATGTTGACTGGTGAACATGTCACTGAGGATATGTATAACCATGCTCTAAAAGTTTGGAATGCATTTCAAATAAAAACATTTCGGAGTATGCCTTACTTTATATGAAAACCGATATAATGTTGTTAACGTGTGTTTTGAACAATTTCGCGAAAAGTCGTTTGCCACATATGGGCTCGATCCTGCTTGGTACTTCACCTTACCAGGGTATGCTTGGGATTGCATGCTTAAGCATACAAAATATAAGTTAGAGTTGCTTATGGACATTGATAAAATTATGTTTATTGAAAACGCTATTAGAGGTGGTATTAGTCAGGTGAGCAACCGATATTCCGAAGCTAACAATAGATACATGCATAATTATGATGCATCTAAACAATCCAAATATCTTTATATTTGGATGCTAACAATCTTTACGGGTGGGCAATGTCGCAAGCATTACCATACGGAGACTTTGAATGGGTTGACATTAATCTCGATATTATTTCAATTCCAGATGATGCTCCAGATGGATATATTTTGGAGGTTGATTTGGAGTATCCTGAATATTTACATGATTTACACCGCGATATGCCGTTTTGTGCAGAACATCAGATCCTCCAGGATCAAAATTGCCTAAATTAATGACCACCTTATCCAATAAAACTAAGTACATTTTACATTACAGGAATCTTAAACAGGCGTTGTTAAACGGACTTAAATTGACAAAAATCCATCGAGTTCTAAAATTTAAACAAAGTTGTTGGTTAAAACCCTATATTGATTTGAATACTGAGCTTCGAAACTTGCAAAGAATGAGTTCGAGAAAATTTATTCAAATTAATGAACAATGCGGTATTTGGAAAACAATGGAAAATATTCGAAAGCACCGTGTTGTAAAGCTAGTTAAACGTTGGGAGGGCCGTTATGGAGCAAAAATTGGATGGCAAGCCCCATGTTTCATAGTTACACAATTTTCGATGATGAGTTAATGGCTATTGAGCTAAACAAAACCGAATTAATCTTTAATAAACCATTATATGTTGGTATGTCCATATTAGATATTTCTAAAATTTGTATGTACAATTTTCACTACAATTTTATGCTTCCAATCATGAAGGTGGAAAATTGCAAGCTCATGTATAGCGATACCGATTCGTTTATTTATGAGTTAACTTGTGACGATGTATATAACGAACTTATTAAGTCAAATCTCTCAAAGTTTGACACTTCTGGGTATGATGTAAATAATCGCTATGGAATACCTCGGGTTAACAACAAAGCTTTGGGGCTCATGAAGGATGAAACAAACGGTGTAATAATAACACATTTTGCTGGGTTACGATCGAAAATGTATAGTTACAAGTTGGAATGCAATCCAAATGAGAAGGAAAATAAAACACGTAATCATGGTGTTATAAAAAAATCCAAAGGTATCAAATATAATGTAGTAAAAAATGAAATAACTTTTGAAGACTATGTTTCATGTTTAAAAGATTTTAAAGAAAAGAAACTTAAGCAAGCCACGTTCCGTTCCTACGCTCATGATGTATTTACAATAATTCAGGAAAAATTGCATTAAGTCCATATGATGATAAACGTAGTCTAATACCACATTCACATGATACATTACCGTGGGGACATTATAGTATCGCGATGATGGAATAAATATATTTTTTAGAAGTTTAAAACAAGCAATTATTAAGAAAAACTTACTAAATATTTTATTTGTTTTACAGATAACCGCTTCCCATTATAGTTAACAGTATGGATGTTGAACAATTAGTAGAAAATCAAAAAGAAATTGAAGTGCCTAGTTTACTGACAATTAGCATAAAAACAATACTGAATCAAATTGGGTTAACCAACCAGAGTCATATTGGTATGTTAAAATCAATACTTCCAAAAACAGTATACAAAGACATAAAAGAACCGTTATTGGAATGTTTAATAGTGCAGATATTTATGAAGTTAACCTCAAATTTCTTAAGTCTGTGCTACTACAAAATGATTTTGAAAAGCATGCGTCAAGTATTTGGAGAAGTTGGTCAACTGCCACAACGATCCAACTAGAATCAATATAATGTATATAAAAGAACACATCAATCCAATAATGTATTCCAATTTTCTGGCAGAATACCTATACATATTTGAGGAAATTGGATGGGATCATTTTTGGCTACTGTTTTAACAACAGGTGAAGAGGACATACTTCATAAGTGGGATTTTACAAAACCTTTGTCTGAAGAGCAATACATGTGTTTAATGTATATTCCAACAAATCGCATGCCTCAATTTGCAGAGCGATACAATCGTGTAGTTGTACATTCTTGGGAAAAATTAAGTACTATCACAGCTTCTACTGAGAGTTATTCATGTTGCAAGGAATGTATGAGAGGTGTTAAGGGTGTAATTAAAATACAAAATTTATGGTATTTGAAGATGCTTGTATAGTACCAGATCTTATATGGAACATGAGTTATTGGTGTTGCAGATGTGAAAGAATGCCTTTATTTCAAGTACGATGAGTCAGAATATTATACTCATATTGATTATATTACACAAGTTTAAATGTTGTATAATGGATTGCGGTTGTTGTATATGTAATAATAGAAATAAAAATGTTTTTCTCAATTTGTATATTATTGAACTGAATACACTATTTTAAATCATTCAAATCGCATAAAATTCTATCATAATAGTAAAAGATGCATTGCTTTAGACCAATACACAAACTGCATAAACTGCATAAATTATTAAAAGTCTCCAAAGTCTGAAACATGCAATATTCATCATTATTAGAATAATTTTTCACTAAATCTAAAACATTTCTATAGTATGCATAAAAGTTCATTTCTTTTAAGAGGTTTACTTGATCAACCACTATACATTGATTTGCTTCCAAAATCTGAACTACATCATTTTCACAAAGCATATATTCAACATCATGTTTAGTAAGTTTTAAAACTTTTCATCATTGTATACGACTTGTTGTAACTTGCACGTGTCAATGATTGAATCATCGTCATTACCATTGCCATCCAATGGTTGTTGCATAGTAAAGAAGTTAACTTTGTTATTAAGCAATTCCATAAGGTGATTCCACTCAACATCGCTTAAACTAATTTTATTGTTACCATCATCATTTAAGTAGCTATGTCGATTTAAATCAATTGCAGGTGTAAACTGTCGAGCTGGAGATAAACCTACTTTGATGTTATAGTATGAGAGTGGAAATGTGGTTTGTAGCAGTAAATAATGTTCACTTTTGCTAGCATGTTCAACTTTATCTAGATATTGATTGATTGCAGCATCATAATCAACATCTTCGGATGATGATGATACATCAAAATCATAATAATCACTTTCAACACTACTTTCTTCAACCATGATTGCAAAGACCTTTTGCGATACTGAAATCACGTGAGAAAATGTTCATTATATTTTTGGAAACCCCACTTCCCCGCCATTACAAATTGGATTTTTTATCCATGAATTGTGAGAATTATCAAACCCCAACCATTTTACAAATAGACGATCTCCTTTTGGCGTAACACTTTTTCAACAAGAAAACATCAGGATGTGAGGTTTTCTGCAGTTCTTCTGCATAAAATTGCCCCAAAATCGGTTCACCTTTGTAATCTTGAAGTAGATAGGTAGCAGGATTGCCAACTACTATTTTAACAATTTTAAAGATTTCTGTGGAATAATTTGGCATGTAACCTTTGGGAAAATCAGACTTATATTTCGAAATTGAACATGGTCGCCAACTTTAAGTTTTATCACCCCATTACTTTCAAGGCATTAAACTGTGGTAAATATGTGAATTCGGTGACATCTTTAGGCTTCATTTTAATTTTCGAATGTTTTTGTTATTATACTGTTGAGTAATATTAGGCAATGCATCCAACCATTTACATTTACGTCTAAGGCTAAATTGTTTGAATAATTCATTCTTTAACGTTCTAATTACTCGTATAACTATGGCAGCCTTTTTGTACTGAATGTAGAGTAATGATTAATGTTATGCATCTTCATTAATTTTTCATATCTGCTGTTGTAAAATTCTTTACCATTATCGGTTTGTAAATTATCAGGCACACGACCTTCGTTAAAAATGGATGTCATTGCCCGGCAAACATCAATTGCATTTTTTGATTTTAAAGGACGTGTCCATAGATATTTTGAATAACAATCTATCACCACTAACACATACCTATAATTGGCATTTTCCTTAAAATATTGATCAAATTCGATAAAGTCGGCTTGCCAGAGATCGTCTCTGTGTTTAATAATGGTACGTTTTCTAGGAAAATTTTTTCTGGCTGCTTTATACAATTCTTCAACAACGGTAAGCTTTGACATTATAAGGAAAGTGCACAATACTGGGTAACTATTATTTTTTCTCTTGATGTGCAATCGACAGTCGAAACCGTTGACATCAATAATAATACTAACGATTAGAACCTTGCAACGTTGGAGATGACAAAGCTGGTGTTGTAGTTAGTGAGATTGACGAGGTTATAGAGGTTGATGCTGGTGAAGTTGTTATTGTCGAGATCGGTGATGTTGTTGAAGTTGATGTTGTTTGCACATTACACTTTTCCTCAATTGTATTCAGCAGCTGTTTGTGTAAATTACTAATACAGGTATCCACGTATCGCTTATTGGCAGCATCATAATCAGCTTGTGGTTCTATAACATTACAAAGTTTTTGTATTGCATATCATATTGATCATCAAATGTATAATGAAGCCGATATTTTGTGGATGAATGTGTACCAAACTTATCGATACTCATCTTTCAAAATGCTATTATGCAATGATCCCTTCTTCTCTGAGCTCTTCTTCAATACTAATTATTTCATTATTGTGACCAGTATGACCTGCCGATTTTGATGCGTGTAACAATCTAAGTCGCTCAACTAGTTCGTGAGGTGTGTTCCAGTACACATACTCCTTTGTTTTAGCGTTGACTTCTTTCAACAGACCATATCCTACTGGTGCATCTAGTATTGGTTTAATAATTTTGATGTACTTATACGATCTGGAGCCAATAATTTTGTTTTGAGGATCATAGTTCCGTTTAAGAGCGTTAGTAGCTTCTAAAATCTTTCTGTACTCCTTTTGATCATTCTTGGTATACTTTTCAGGTTTTTTAAGTATTAAAAGTTCATATAATCCTGGAGTGCCTTTATAAGTTTTACCATTTATAACTAAATCAGCTGATTTAGGTGTTATGGTAACTAAAGCATTTCCCATACTCCAGTGATCTGTACTAGCATCGTATCGGAGGGCACTATGACCATAATCGATTTCATCTTCTGAATTTTGAATGATTAGTTCTATATATTTTCTAGGTAAAGGATGCTCATATCGCTCTAGAAATTCACCAGTAACAACATGATCATCATCATCATCATCATCATCATCCTTTACTTCAACTTTAGGCAAAATGCCAAGAGCAGCAACATCAGCAGAACTATCTGCAACTGCCAACTTTGATTTCAATTTATGGTTAACAGATGCATATTTTTTGTTTTAGCAATCTGCAGTAATGGTTCAATTATTGGTTTATATGCTGTTTCAACCATTCGCTGAGTATCAAGTTCACCCTCTTAAGAGCTTTAAGTTTATGATTAATTGAACGTCTAGTTTTCGTTAATCTTTCTTTAATCGTTCTATCAGTGACATCCATCTTGTTGGCTTGCAGAGTAGAAACTGAGCTGCAGTAAAGTGGTTATAGAAAGTTTATATTGTTATATAACAATCAAATCCTTTCGATATCGTCCATAATTAAAGTCTTTGCAATGCATAGAAAATCATATTTTCCAACCAACATCGCGAGCACATTAATTTAAAATGATCAAAAGTCATATCGGTACCAACATGTTCATCATATATGTGTTTTAAATTTAAATGATCTTGTTTAAATAGGACAACTATGTTAACATTATCACGTATTAATTGTTTTGGTACTTTAGAATACGTTTGACACAGATAAAATGAATCTACACCCGAATGTCGACCCCTGCTAAAATATTCGCGAATTATATCCTGATTTAAGCATGAAATATCGTCAAATATCATTATCGTATTTTTACTGATTGCTTCTGGAGGGGTGACATTCTCTTTATCGCTATAGGCGTAGTACTTAATGCCCTTTATAGATTTAAAAGTTGCTCTAAATATTTGTATTTAGCTTGTTCCAATGATTTGGAATACACGCACACATTTTCAAACCTTAATCCGTGTGGTGCCTCCAATAAACTAATCATTACATTGGTCTTTCCACATCCTGATGGTCCGCATATTATCGCCCTGATTGATGTTGGAAATAAAGGTCCATGCTTTCCCACGACTTCAGATTTTAAAAATTATGATCGTCCTATACTTAATTGTTGAGGCTGCCGTATAAACTTCATATTAAGTCGAATGTTTTAATAATACTAATCAGTTGATGGCTAAACGTTGTAAAGGAAGGGTGTTCTAAACACCTTGATAAACAAATTACCGGTAGAGCTTCATGTACCGGGATACCAATTTTGTGGGCCAGGCACCAAGTTACAAGAACGATTAGTACGAGGTGATTCCGGCATTAACGATCTAGATAGATTGTGTCGCGATCACGATATTGCTTATGCTCAAAACCCTGACGACTTGACCGCACGACACAGAGCTGATAAAGTTCTAGCAGAAGGCGCTTGGAACCGAGTGAAATCGAACAACGCTCAGTTTGGAGAGAAAGCAGCCGCTTGGGCCGTAACCAATGCAATGAAAATTAAAACCAAACTGGGTATGGGGTTACATCAAGAAGGATAAAGAGGAAGAAAAAGAGACAGTGTTGTTCATTTAAAGGGGCATATTGACACCAATTAGAACTGCTGTAAAGCATATTGTCAAAGATTCAAATGTGAAGAAATTTATCAATATGAGTTTACTTGCTGCAAGAAAAGCAGTTAAAACCGCAGGTGGAAAAAGAGAGTGCGATTTCCTCAATTATTCCCATACCCAAAGCAGGAGGCTTTCTTCCATTTCTAGTGCCACTATTTGCAGGTCTTTCAGCTGCAGGAGCACTAGCTGGCGGTGTTGCAGGGGTCGCTAAAGCTGTCAACGATGCTTCGCAGCTAAAAAACAATTGGAGGAAAATCGACGTCATAATGTCACCTTAGAGGATATAGCTTTAGGTAAAAAAGGTGAAGGGTTATATCTTTCATCGCGCAATAAAAAAGGATTTGCCTTATACTTAAAACCCAATCGAAAAACTTGTAAACTTGCCACGTAGAGCACTATTTGATTCAGATCTAAAGAAATATGCTAAAGGTTTACCTTTCTTTAGAGGAGTATTTATGCGTGATGCACTGCCAGCAAAGCCTCATGTTAACGAATCTGCTATTGTAAACTTAGATGACAACGTTGGAAATGGAACGCACTGGGTTGCATACAAAAACGTGGCAAGAAAGTTATTTACTATGATAGTTTTGGAGATTTAACACCACCGCTTGAAATAGTGAGATACTTAAGAGACTGTAATCTTACTTATAATTACAATCGAGCAAAATTTTAATACCTCAATATGTGGACATTTATGTTTGAACTTCTTATACAATAAATAATTTTATGGTATATAGTTGTTTGATTTTTAAATTTAATGGTAGTCATGACACAAACGTTTACGTTGACAGGTGTGGAAACGTGCTTTCTGCCAACTATTTCCTCCAATTGAACTTGATTCAGAATATAAATATGGGTTAGGTTTGGTGGGGTTTTACGGATGCAACTCTATACGCAATATTCATGCAGGTAATAACAAGTTTTATTATTTGGATGATAAAAGGATAATAATAATAATGTTATTGATAACGATGATGATAATAATGCTAAAATAAAAATGATTACAATTCCACCTGGAGCATATGAAATTTCTGAACTTGGAAAATATATAAACAATGCAATAGATAGCCCCCCAAGTAGTGCATTGAAGTTTATTCTAAAGGCTAACAATAACACATTGCAATGCGAAATGAAATCCATGTACACAGTGATTTTTAAACGCAATGATGCTATTGGTCAAATGCTTGGGTTCACTCCTGGCACATATCAGGCAAATAAAAATCATTTCTCTCAACAATCAGTACAAATATTTGATGCGACCAATATACATGTGGAGTGTAATCTTACTGGTGGAGCGTATAGGAATAGCGAGCAGTCACATACAATTTTGAATTTGATGTACACGTAGAGCCTGGATATAAATTAATTAAAGAACCTGTATCCATCACATACTTGCCTGTGATCGCTTCAACAAATAGATAACATTACGCCACGGTTGGTCAATCAAGAGGGTAAATTGGTGGACTTTGGTGCAGAGAAAGTATCTATTAGATTAGAACTTAAAAATATGGGGCTTAATATTTTTGGTGCTAGAGTATACTCAATCAGTTCACCTCAACCTGCAGGTCAGCAAACACCTGGTGCATTAACAGATCAGGACGCTTCAATTTTAGAATATCTCGGTTATAAAGTGCTTAATAAACATGGAAGGCGCAATAAGAGGGCTATTCAACAGTGTAGCGTCCGAAGATACGATTACAGAATATGATCGTCGAACATATCACCCATATACGACAAACGCCTATGGAAACTCGGATGAAATCAATATTGTTATCCAAAAGCTGATCTTATGACTGCAACTTATGACAGCATTATATACTTGGAAGGTACTCTTAGTCCAACAGAAGCTCAAATTAAGGATTATGCTTTCACGAATAATGCCATGTTGTTTCTTTTTGAAGAAATTAGATTTACGCTGGGTGATCAGGTTATCGAAACGGTTAGATTGCCCGGAATTAACAGCACAATCAAAGGCGTTTGTTCGTATACACGCGAGCAAAGTCGTTTAGATGCCGTATATCAGAAACCAAATGGTGATGTGGTTTTCTTTAGCAACAATCAAGTATATCTGTTGCAATTTCCTAGCATGCAGCTAGTCAATGGATGGCCTAGAGCATACACTCACTTTTACATTCCTAATCGTGTTCGGGTCAATGCGGCTGTAAATACCTATACTGGACGTACATTGATATTTTATGGCGAAAATCAACTCATGGAATACGATGAATGTACTAAGCAACCCAAAGCACATTTTTTACAATCACATGCATTTCCAGATATTCCTTCGCATATTACAACCATTTTTCGATATACCAATGGTCATCTATATTTTATCAATACAATACAAAACAAAATCCACGAATATAGTGAATTTCTAGGCAAAGTAGTTCAATCTGGCCACTTTGATCTATCCATATTTAACATTTATTGTGCAAACAAAGGATTAATGCAACAACTTTACGATGTATTGACAAAGTTATTAAAATTGGACAAACTAGTGAATTCGTACTTACAATCTAGCAGTATGTATGATAATTATGATGATGAAAGTTTATCGTAATGTTAAAAAATGTACAAAATATAATAAAAAAAATTAATTTTTAGTTCATTTTATTTTTTACATCACATAAAAATTTATTTGGAAAAGCAACAATAATTTCATATAAAAACTTAAATTCTAAAGAATGTTGAATAAAGTAGCTGGTTCTTGATAATTTCGTAAGTGCTTGCATATTTTCCGCAACCAATTTACCTGTAGATATAATACAATCATCGTTGATTGCACCACACTGTTTGGTAAAAGAGGACGCTATGTTATCTATAAATTGATTATAGATGTAATCAATTGAAGAATCATTAATTGTAAATAAACAATCGTTAACTATGAATGCCATTGAAAATAATTTATTAATTGCTTCCTCAGAAAACACGAGCGTAGCACTACCATTATGACTTATTCCAATATATGGAAAGTTGCTGCAGATATCGTAAATGGCATGCAGCTTTATTCCATAACCAATGGATATTTCTTGATCTCTATATTCAGGTTCCTTTTGTAGAATTAGCATATTACGAAGGAAATGTTCGCTTCTTAAACTTGAAATTTCATTCCATTCCTTAACATTAAAACATAGAAAGCTTTGTGGAGCAATAACATTAGATATTTGCACTACTGCATTTAGTTCATACCGCGTTGAAATACCAACTTCCAGTAATAAACCCAATTCCACATGTAAAAATGTTGACCATGTTGATACTAATTCCTCACGATACTTATTAAATGCTGTAGGACGTGTTGATTTTAGTGATAATTCTGCGTTTGCATCAGCCCATGAAAAATTTGCATTATCATTTTGAATTGCATCGACCGATAAACAATTTGCATTACCACCATTCTTATTCAAGTTTTTATTAACTGTTGCAGCATACATGTTTCTACTTTGAACGCAAAACTCTAACTATTTACGATGGTGGATTTTACCGGTTGAATTATTGACTATAATTATTCATCCAATACTTCAGTACAATCGCATTTTCCGCTGCACAACTGAATGATGTGCAATGTCTTGCGTGATATGAACATTTTGAAGTGTTGGGGCAATTCCACTCCTTTAACTCTTGTAAAGAAGGTGGACACCCCAAAGCTTCAACATTGATGATGTTGAGGTTAGAAAATTCGGACATTACCCATGCCCGTTTTTCTAACCCCTTTACATATACATTCGTCGCTTCATTTAATATTGGACTTAATACATGTTGCAAGCATCCATAGGGCAACTCACCACACTCCCACTTAATACCATGAAAATGTTCTATTAGCCATGCATTTTGACGTTTATGGTCTAGCAATAATTCACCCCATGGATGCGGTGGTTTTAGTATGTAAGTACTTACATCATTTGATGATGCCAATAATGGAACAATAGCGACTTCTTTATATATGAACTTATTGTTTACAGTTTTGAACCCTTGAACATCTAACACTATTGAAGTATTCATTTTGCAATATTGACGCTGGCTGTTCAATAACAAACAGAAACTAACATCTTAACTCAATGTCTCCATATATATATATATGCTTTGCAACAAGATTCCCCACATAGAAACGACGTGATTACTTTAAATTTATGCGATTGTATAATTATATACAATCCCATTATATTTAATGTATGCATTAAAACATTCCAATGTGGTTATAAAATTATTCACGTTTTGTAGAAAACCATTAAAATTTACATTTTAATCTCATTGCAACTTTGTAACCTTGATGCTAATGAACGCTATTATTAACTTCTATTGTTTGAGAATGACGCAAAGAAAGAATACCTGATGCTACACCTTGAATTATAAAAAGTTAATACATGTAAATTCTTCAAAAATTAGTATGCTAAATACAGTGTTGATGTTTCATCATGACCAAATAACTACATCAATTGAATATATATCAAACAGGATTCTGAATAGTACACGGTTGATGTGGATATAAAATTATTCATGGTTTTAGCAATAAAAATTTAAAATATAACCTTGCTACTGCAATTATATCGCCAACAAATAGAACTGGGGTGCCGTGGTTCGCAAAGCCGACAGTGAAGCGTCAAATGCTTAGACTCTTAAACCCGTAAGTAACAAATATTTATTTGTATAAACTAATTTTCAATTTATATTTACTACTGAAAAAATTGTTATATAATAAAACTTAGGTTTATTTTTTCTTATTGTTACAGTAATATGCGATATACGGAGGTGGCAGACCGACATACGCCAGCACAAATGTCACCACCACCACCACAACCACCACAACCATGGTCCCCAGATGATGGCGAAGATTTACTTACTTTGCTAAATGAATTTATAGAAAGAAGTATTCATTAAATAAATATTAAAGAAACACATATTTTCTAAATGATATTGGTGCTAAGGAAAGCTATTATTATTAAGTTATATAGTTTGAGAGTGATGTTAAAACCTTGATGCTACACCCTGAGTTGTAAAAGTTAATCCATAAGCAAGAAATCCTTGATAATAGCAAGTTCAGTGTACTTGTATAAATTATTTTGGGATGATGTAACCAAAAGGATATACGACATACCTGCCTTGAAATGTTTTTGCAAACACACACACACCTTATGTTAATTAAATACATTATATTAAAAGTCGAATGTCGGCGCGATTTACATATATATTACCAGAGATTTATAATTCCAAACACGTTGTTATATTCGACTGCATGCAGATTCTTAGTATTTTATCGTGACATTGAAATTGTGAGAAGTGAACGACTTCTTTTTACAAGATTTTACCTGCAGACGTTTAAAATTTGACCTCCATCATATAACCATAGATTTATAATTCCAAACACGTTGTTATATTCGACTGCATGCAAATTCTTAGTATTTTATCGCGACATTGAAATTGCGAGATGTGAACGACTTCTTTTTTACAAGATTTTACCTGCAAACGTTTAAAATTTGACCTCCATCATATAACATTTCGTATATTTTCTCAATTTTATTTGCTACTTCGTACAAAACGCAGCTTATGAGGAGAGCTAAAACACTCTTTATCACTTGCACGCGTTTGCCTAATATTAAAAAATTCTTCACAGCGGCGTTTTAATTTTTAGCTTAACCTACCCCAGAAAAATACGAACCAACACGTGAACTCCATTTTCTACACACACAACATTTTTTTAAAATTTAATATTTAATATTTAACGTCGGGAACGCTGCTAAAAATTTCCTAAGAAAATATCTCCACCCCAGCGCACGCGCACCACCCCACGACAAAAATCTAACGACCCGCCGAACGCACACCCCAAAGACCTAACGACCCCACGACGCAACAAATTTACACACAAAGACAATTTTGTTCTCAAAGCGGCGTATACATATCTTGCTGCACGTTTTGTTTCCCAAAGCGGCTTAGCTGTTCATATTGTTCTCGAACCGGCGTATACATATCTTGCTGTGGATCTCTGTTGCCAAACCGGCTTAGCTACCCTACTTCAGTGGAATAAAGCATCCCACGATAAATATGGAGGACTTTTTAACTAAAGGATTTGGTGCGTCTGTTGTAACATAAACTACTCCAACCACTAGTAGCGCACCACCTACACAATTAGCACAAATATAAACTCTAAATAATACTGGTCTGTCAACCATAATTGCAATCAGGAAATTACAAATCTGACAAAATTACAAGTGTTATAAAATTTAAACCTCAATTGTTATAAGCAAAAGTAACGTTAAAATTTTGCTAAAGAGAAAATCCTCAAAAACATCTGTTCGGTCTCTTTGTCGCACTTTGTTTGTTTTTAATTTTAAGTCGTAAATTCATAGTTGTAAATCAAATAGTGAAGCTGTCATCCCTTGTCCCATTATATCCTGTCATAAAACCTCCTTTGTGCTTGTGGAAATTAAGTTGGACTAAGGGTAGTGACAAAAACACTCTCTCATCGATATCGGAGCGAGAAGGTCGTTCGTTCAGTACGTGAGTTAGTCATTAGTGCCGCTGAATGTAAATTTGTCGATAAACCCCAAAAACACAGTGAAAGTGCAAAAGTAACACGTACTATAAGTTGCATACAGTCCACTTAGTTGAAGAATAGGAACTACAACTTAGAACAATAAAAGAACGCGGAGGTAAGTCCATATATAAAATTATAAGACCCCCTGTGCAATAAACAACATCGAAACATATGGTACATTTTAAGGTTACCATATGACTTACTTTATACCCGAGCTAAATTATTTAAAAAAAATAAATTTGAACAAATACCTGTTAATTCTTGTATTAATCACTATACTGTGTTACGTGCCAAAAATTTGGCACTAGAAATTTTTAAATAAGTGCGAGAGTTTCGCGCCATAAATTTAAAAGACTTGTTGCGCGTATTTCCGTCACTTCAGTAGTGCGTTGCGCGAGACTTCGCACTGGCGTGCGGGAGAAAAGTGGGGAGTTTCCGCAAGACGCTGGGAGAAAGACTTTGCTTTTGAACATCAAGAAGAGTGGTTGGTCTGGTATCGTATTGTATCTTTATCTTTATTATGTAGATTCCCTTTTGCCTTTTTGATTATCGTTCCATATAAACCCGTTCCTGTCGTTCCCTACATATAGGTAGAAGACCAACCAAATCTGGATGCAACCTGGCCTAACTGGAGTCCACGACCTGAGAACCATCTTTAAATGATCCCGAAGGACGCCCTGAGATCCATCTTTAAATATTCCTGAAGGGAGCCCCGCAGTCGCTAGCTGGAGCAACCCTGAAGGAAGCACGCAGCCGCCATCTTTAAATAATCCGGAAAGGAGCCACGAGCAACCCTGAAGGAAGTAATTCTGTGAGACGCTTACATATTCACGTAAGTTCCCCATGTGGGTCTTTTTTATAATACATTTTATGAATTTTGCACATTTCGTCATTTACGTGTAATAATTTGCATAGTGTGTGACGTCATTGACAGATGGGCGTGCTAATTTCCACATTATAGATTAGCGTTACCAACTGTCTTTGTGTCGCATATACCGAGTAAGCGGTTATATAATAACTGTTATTGCATACCTTAAAAAAACAATGGCACAAAGTATATGCGATATTTTTCATAAGTTCACAGAAAATATGTTCTATCCCAGTAATGAGGTTCCTATAAGAATTTGAGAAGTGACTTGTGATTCATATTGTGTCACCATTGACCACATTTGCGACAGGAATAATGGAAGAACTTTATTTCTCTGACAAATTATGAACTCATATGTAAAAGAATATACAACCCAAACATAATCATATGATAAAATAAAATCATAGGATAAAGGAGCTCCAACAGAATATATTAGTGAGTCCATCACCATGCATACATACCATAGTTACACTGGGAGAACTGTTTTAAAAGTATCCGTGTAACTTGCTCTTGAGATTTTTCAGAAAATGTTACTAAACAATAATCATGTATTCATTTCTAAAACACAAAAGAAAGCGAAACAAAGGCAATAATGACCTTTTATCAATTTGAATACAAAACAGGAGTTAAGATAGAGGACTAATATTATTAATCAGCAACCAAGTGTGGTTTTGACGAATGGAAGCCAAACTTCAAAATATGAAAGGACACGAAATAAAGTTGCGACGGTCCTTTGAAAGGTTTATAATCATACAATCATTTTAATAGTTTTTGCATTGGTAAGACAATTTCCTTTAAGAAATATAATGTTTAGGTTGAATGCACTTTGATCTAAGGTAGAAAATTATTTTTGAAATTTATTTTGTTCATACTCAAAGGATGTCAAATTCACCATGGCAGTTTATAAAAATTAGAAATGATATCATCATAATTTCGTTTGAAATTATAGTTTTATGATTCAATTGCTTTGATTAATAATGTATTACGCTGGCACAGATGATTTGATCGTCTGAGGACAAAGACAGGTTATGTGCAAATTGTGCCGACTTAAATAAAAAGTCCTGATTTCTGAGCTTAGTTAATCTATCCAAAAGTTAATTATACATATTTATTAGATAGAAAAACCGCATAAATATAACATCAACATGCAACCTGAGTAGGTTGACTACCTTTGAGAATAGGTTATCGAACAGACTGAAAGTCAACTATGTTCGAATAATACTCTACCAAGTTGGTTGTTTTTAATTTTAGGGACACGGTTTCCAGATTGATAACTTTATGTTGGACATGTGTGCTGAGAGTTTCGAAATCAGAGTAGATAGAGGCATTTTATGGTGTTCGCCTTAGCGCAGCTCTGTGGTTGAGTTGGTATGCGTGTGACTACTACGTCCAAGGATTCAAATTTCGACACGGTCTGCTTGAAAAATGTTAGGTGAGCATTTTGCACAAAACTACGTTCTTTTATGGGCGAGAGGTAAAATGTAGGTCCCGTGTATGTGTGTGTGTGTTGTCACGCACATTAAAGACCCTTATCTTACTTGGAACAGCAAGGGTTTGGCAAAATTCAAAATTTTTAGGTAAACAAAAACTCGCTTCCTGGCCAATGTAGTACTTTCTGGTGTAGCATTGGAAAAAAATCAAATGTAGTGTTTGCCTTAGTCAACAATCACTCATCAGATATTTATGAAAACCACCAGAAACTATACTCGAGAAACTTTGTACATAATTGAACATTTTGAATTCATTGCATGAACTGATAAAACATACGTATAGTATGCCTGTGTGATTAGGTTAAGAATTTAGTTAAGTAAATTCGTGATATATTTGATTTTTAGTATTTGCTGAAGAATATGTCTATCATGTAATTGTAATGAACACGTGTGTGTATTACATGTTTATATTTGTTTTTTCTTCAATTAACGTGAAGTTATATTTTTGTTGTAAGAAATTATTTTGCAATTACCTAGAGGTATGATTGAAAATTCAAGTCACTTCTACATTTGATTTTACAAACCTTGAAGTATGTTCATTTTCCAGAACCCCTATAACTGAATACTTTTGATTCGGAATTCTATTTAGTTTCATAAATATTCGTTTTGATAAAATATTTAATGCTATATAATTATTAAGTACCTGGTATATTTTTGTCCCTCATAAACAAAGTTTCGTTTTTGTAAAATTTTCAATTTATAATTAGTTTTGTTCAAGTTCAAATAAGGTTACTCCAAAAATCGTACAGTTTTCGCTACAAAGTCACGCCTGATGTTGTTTGTTTAGCCATGCGACACCCATTTACAATGTTCAAAAACTAGTCGGTCGCTTCTTATCTGTCGTAGAGCAAGGATGTCTTTACCGACTTCAAGCTCCGGCGATTGGAGAATCGCATTGAGTTTGTGACCTCCATAATAACAGCTATATAGAAAGAACGTGGGTGATAGTAATCAATGGTTCGTATATTTTTTATTTAAATATCCTGTCTAATCTCCCCGTTTTCTTGCAGCGCAATTATATTAAATTAATTTAAACTATACTAAATTCTATAATGTAATAACAAAAGTTACATTTAAATTGTTCGTATTCACATCGTTAGTGATACAGCTACTAATGTAGTAAATTTTTGAAACTGAAAGACACGTTTAAAATATGTCTCCACTGTAACTGAACGTTTATCGTATGAAGATTTCTGTTATGTCACTTATGTGAAAGCATACCCTGATGGTGATTCGGCTAGAATAGAAGATTCCTAACCCAAATTCTGCGAACCTAGTCGTCAATGTCACCAGTTAGCATCGGTCTGAAAATTTGTTCCACCGCTTTCGTTAAAATCGGAGATTGAGCTAAGAGGCCCTAATGGGATATGGCAGTTATATGGTGTGTTCGCGCTTCGTGTTTGTCACATTCCGTGACATAGGAAACAGATGGTGAGGGTTAATAATTAAATTCTTTCCTGATGTTCAAGTCCAGCAATGTTATTTTTGAAGTTTAACTGAGTATAAAAATGTAATCTTAAAAAAACAAAAAGAGGAATAGTTTAATTAGAGATTCAAACTTACTAGAACTTGATGTGTGAATAAATTCTCTATAGGAATTAGATAAACATTTAACTTGGCTAGCTATTGATTACATAAATTTTATGCTCTCTACGATATTGGGGAATAATGTAAATAAAATTTATAAAATGCCCAAAATTAATTAGGGGCGATAATGAAATTTAAAGGTCAGCTTATAAAATTTAATTGAAATAGCACCAAGTTTGAACTTAGTAAATAGCAACTAAAAATTGTTGCGATAATATATCAGTTATAATAAATATTCTTGTATTAACACTTATTATTGGTGTCTTAAATGACACGAGGTATTCATGATTGAGGAATTATTAGTCATAAAATTTTATCTAAAAGGTATTGAATCTAGCATGAACATGTCATTCCGATTTTAACCGTATTTACAGAACAAGATGATGTATAAAATTTAGGTCCAGCACAGCTGCGGACAGTGGTATATTTTTGATGTGTTACCCAGAGACGCAAATAGCGACCTCTTGTAATTTAAATATTTAACCTTTTCTTGCAGGAGGTTAGGTGTGTGACAACAGAGCTTTTGGGCTCACATGCGCTTGTACACTAAATAGTTTCTACTTTTTCGTATTAGTGCTTTCTCGTTAGAAATAATAATTAACAAAGTAGTGGCGCCTTGGCATTTCCCCCCATAGTCTTTTGAAATAACCACGGAAGTTAAAGTTCCA
Source organism: Platerodrilus igneus (assembly GCA_036346225.1). NCBI lineage: Eukaryota > Metazoa > Arthropoda > Insecta > Coleoptera > Lycidae > Platerodrilus > Platerodrilus igneus. The sequence goes on along the minus strand of JARFIW010001480.1, from coordinate 8,920,995 downwards.
AATTAGTCCGAAAGATTCCAAAGGTCGTCATTTTAAACGGATTATTTTACAGCTGTTTCGTGGCCTTTGTGAATGTAGAGGTGAGAGTTGTATTTTCTTTGGCAACCACCCCGGGTTCAGTTTTTCGACTTGTAATTTTTAGTCCATCTTAGTTCAAAATTATTATAACTACAGTCAAACAGTTTATGGTAGTGTTACACGCTACAATCTTCCTTTCAACTAGCAGTTTTAAATAAGCCTATTAGTATTTTTATGATTAATGTTTTATGTTTAAGCAATAGTGTACTTAACGATTTCTCAGGTGAATTTTTAGCCAGAATCTCAGGTTTTGGCACCCTCTTATTATTCTTTCTCGGACTTTTCCCTTGAAATTAAGCAAGATTAGGTGGCATCTAAGATATTTTCCTATTAAGACATATTTTGTACCTGATAGCATTCCAGGACCCCCTTTTCAAACATACACCGCCCACCAAGATGGCAGGCTATGAATTGATACGGCCAGACGACGGAGGCAAAACTTTGTGTAATGTATGCGGTAGGGGTGCAACTGGCGGCCCTAGGTGTGTACAGTGCAAAAATTGTAAATCAATATTTCATAGAAGTTGTGCGGAACAAAAAAAGTGTAAAATCATTGATGAAAATTATGTGATTTGTTGTCAAAATGAGGATCGCCCAACTTCGGAAATTAACGTAGATGCTCGTGAAATACACAATGTTTATAATATTGTAAGTGTACAAAAGGAACTAATTTTATCATTACGTATTGAAATCAATTTACTAATTGAAAATACAACACTTCTAAAAGAAAAAATTTCTCTACTACAATCTGAAAATCAAAAATTTAAGTCGCAAGTTGGTGTAAAACAATCTCCTTATGATGCAATGGCCTCTAAAGATAAAGGAAGTGCACATGCAGCGTTACAGCACTTTAATGATATGTCACCGCCACCTGCTAAGCAACGAGTTTATGATGTAAATAATGACATATTTGCTGCATTCCTGTGCATCTATTACTACTGATGATACTAATAATAGCCAGGACCATCCTAAACTTTTGTCATTGCAAAAGCATGAAAATGTACAACAGCAAATTATGACATCCATCATTAACCTAATTGATGATAATGTGAGTTTGAGGGGGGTAAATAACAATAATAAAAATATTAAACCCCACCAGCACAATGGTGATCGTAAAAATAATCCTTTAACCAGGGATTGTAACCAATCTAACAATCCTTGCAATATAAATACAAAGGACAATGTGTTTACAAAGCGAAATTCTACAGTGGATAATAACCATTTGAAACGAAAATTTATTATAGTGGGTGACAATGCTGAATCTGATATTCAGGGGATAGTAAAACCTTCGTTTGTATTTATAACCAGAGTTGAACCTATAATCACTAGTGATGATATTAAAAAACATCTGCAGAAACATTCAGTGGAAGCAATCTCCTGTCAATTGTTGGAAACGAAATTTAATCATTACAAGTCATTTAAGGCTGCAGTACACAAACATTCCTTGGAAAAAATTTATAATCAAACAATCTGGGGTAATAATATACTTGTTAAACCATTCAGAAGTAAATATACACCTAAGCATTTTTAATAAATTCTGACCAATCGACTAATATAGTCGACTTATTAAAAGATAACTTATTTCATGAATCTATGGGCATAGATTTAAATATTTTGTTTAAATATTCAATCCTTGGAAAATAAGAAAAACGAGTTGGAAGCTTTTTTAAAAAATGAGTCGAATTGCAATGTACTATGCCTGAATGAGGTAAATTTAAAACTAGATGAATTAAAATTTTTAAAACTTAATAGTTTAATTCCTATATCATTTTTTGCTAGACCAACTCGCTTGTGGAGGGTGTAGCAATCTTAGTAGATGAATTAACTTTAAATCTGTCCACCCATGTGGAATCAATTAGTCGACATTCAATTGAAATGCATGTGGAAGTATGTGCGGTCTATTTCAAATCTCTTAAACTAACATTAGTAAACATATACAGGCCGCCCAGTGGTTCGTTGGATATATTTTTTGCTATTATGGAGAAAATATTCAAAGATTGCAATAACTTGTGTCACCAAAATGTAATAATTTGTGGCGACTTTACCGTTCATTTTGGAACTACTAAAAAGGATGTCATTTTTTAAATTGATTTCTTTTCAGCATATGGTCTGCATCCGATTAATTTTATAGCCACCAGAAATAATAGTTGTTTAAACAATATCTTCACAAATATCTCTGGATTATCTTGCAAGATAATTAATACTGGTCTATCAGATCATAAAGCATTATTTACGCAGGTTGAAAGTAACTTGAATATTTTTTGAAGTGCAATGTAAGTGGTTTCGTCCAATCACTACTCGGGATACATTAAACTTTTATAACTTGTAACGAATACAATTACCTGCTTCATAAATATACGCTTTTGTTCTAAATATTTATTTAACAAATATCCTTTATAAAACAAAAAATATTAAATTCCTACTGTAGCAATATATTACCAATTCCACCTCCACCTATATCTAAGAACGTGAAGTAAAATTTAAGTTTCCTTTTATCTGTATGTGTATTGATACAACATTCCCATTCTGCGCGTGCTTGAATAATAAAATTGCCACGTGGCCAAGGTTCATCATTTAACTTCGGAATGTAATCAGCTAAGCAAGTGTTGAAATGTGGGCTAGCAGGTTTGATAAAACATGCCGTCCGTCCCAAAGACAGGTGAAATGGTGTCGACGGATACCATGGTCTCGATTAGTTGTTGAATCGACCTAGTGTGACCAAGAAATACATATCTACGGTAGGTGAATAATTTTCAAGTTTGCATCCAAATTATTTCCTCGATTCTTTTCAGCGCAAGTAAAAAATGTTTATACAGTATTAAAACGCAATTTTAGGTCCAATTTTGAAATGCAAATTTTATAGTATTGGAACGCAAATTTTATGTAGGCACGTAATGTATAAAATTTTGGAGCGATAAATCTTATGTATATAATTGTTATGGAACACTGAGCACAATTGGTTGTTAGTTGTATTGAAAGTACAAATCTCAAATGTTACTATGGAGAATGGTGGAATTTTCCGTAAATGTTGTTTCGTATAGAAGTCAAGTCCGTGCATGTGCCAGCTGCGCGCACCTGCTGTCGTAAGTACTCAAGATGGTTGATGAACTCGGATAACTAGCAGGTTGTTTGCGGTGAGTCATCTCCAATTTTAGTTCAATTTTCATTTCATGGAACCATTACTGGAAATGTACAAATAATTTTTGTAAATTCTATATGTTCATTTAAATTGGTACACGTAATTTTTGTAAATTCTGTATGCTATTTAAATTGGTACCCGAAAATGTTGTAAATTTTGTATGGTCATTTAAATTAGACACGTAATATTTTGTTCCGAATTTAATAGTTGGATATTTCATAAATGCTCTTATAATCACAAAGAAATTTCTATAAGATAATTTTAGAATTTACAAGGTTATACTAAAATGTAATCGTAACTAAGCATGTGACACGAAGATATTTGTTTGTCACATTATAAAATATAATTTTTTTGGCAGTACACTTGAAGTACAGATTAATTCAAACAATAAGTGTTTTTGACCTTTGTTTCCATCAATTAAATCAATTAAAAATGTAGTTCTGCTATCTAAGGAAAGTCAGAGCATTTAATCAATTAATTGTAAACCCGAACAGGATTCTATTCAGATATCATATACAAATTGTAGAATAATAATGAAAACACTATATTTCTTATAGAGAATTACAATAAATTTTCAATTATAAAATTCATATAAATAATCAGAGACTAATACTAGACCTTAATAAAAGTAGATAACTCAAACGTTTCAATACGTATAAAATTGTACAAATGATGTATATATTTTTTTGTAAATCAATAGAAAGAGTACAAAGTTGTCTTTAAGCCATCTTTCATTGAAGTCATCAATAATTTTTCTATAGAAGCAAACAACCACATTTATGAAATTTTTGTAGTGAAGAAAAATATATTATTGGTGTTGAGTTTAAAATTTTTTGTAGTATAATTTTGACTAGGTGATCTTTTTATACTTTATTTTTTTGTGACAAAGTGACTAGGCTCTAATGTAGCCCTAGTTCAAAAATGTTTAGAAGTGATTAAATTTTCAGATAGTACGAGATCTTCGTTCCCCTTCCAGTTTGCAGAGTCATAAGTTAGTATTGTTTTTCTATGTTTTGCTCATCTAGGATATTTTTTTTCTTTTCGAAGATTTCCGTATCTGATCTTCGGATTGATCCTTATTATAACAATTATTAAGATATAGTGGCGTCCATTAAAAATTCTTTTATTATCGTATACCATCCTACGACCCTAGCTCATAGCTCTGCCCTAAGTTGAAGAAGCTTAGCTGGCTGGAAGATCTCTTTAGAGGGTCCTTTTTTACTCAAAGCCATTTACCATCCTCTTTACCCTCGGCTTAAACCTTAAACAGGAACCCCTCATAATCTATTGACGCTCTGCCGCCTATAACGTAGATAAATACACTATATAAATATATAAAGAAGAAATGTGTAACAAACTACCTCGCATAAGTTAATTGGAAATTTGTAGATGATTCCTCGTTGGGTTTAAATGTTAAGTTCGATGTTTTTTTATGTATTATTCTATCAACTTTTGAATCTAATTTTCCACTAAAATATGTTAAAGATTTTGGTAAAAAATCAAATCCGACTTACCTGGTTTTCTGAAGACCTAAGAAGGATGCCTGATACTTATTTAATGTATATAGATTTGTACAACGCATCACCAAATGATACCCTAAAAATCTTGATGAACAAGTTTAAATATGATTGTAGAACAGCATTGAATAACGCTAAACTTCACACACATGATAGTTTTATTTTAAACTCAGTTAATAGCAACAAGAGTAAGTGGCAAAAAATTAACAGAAAAAAAAGCGATCTGTCACTAGTGATACTACTGATACAAGTTTAACTGCTGAGGATTTCAATCATTTCTTTATTGATTCAGTTACCAATCTTGCATTGGGAAAAGCTCAAGAGAATATTAATCCTATCGTAATCCATGACTCAACAAATACATCATTTCTGAATGATAAATTTGCTTTTAAAGAGGTTTCGTGTGGACACACGAAGAATATAATAATGGCTATGAAAAATAGAAATTTTAAAGATTATTATGGGCTAAATTTTCTGCTGATCAAAAGTATTATTGATCTTATTTTAATACAACTAACTACGCTTATTAATTATGCAATTAGAGATTTAATTTTAATTAAAGGTAACCAAGGTCATTGCTATTCATAAAAAAGGCACACTCAATAATATGAACAATTATCGGCCAATTTCTCTTGTGACTATTTTTTCAAAAATTTTTGAATCTATTGTGAAGACTCAAATAATTGATTTTCTTGATGATAATAACTTACTGTCTGCAGCAATTTGGTTTTAGAAAAAATAAGTCAACCTCTGATGCAATAATAACTCTGCTTGTCCAGATTACGAGCACTTTTGATAAACGTGAGTTTATCTTGGTTAACTTGTACGATTTGACAAAAGCTTTTGATTGTGTAAATCACAATTTTCTTGTTGAGAAGTTGGGGCTATTGCATATTGATCATTCTGGTATTAAATTAATTCAGTCGTATCTTTCTGAACGCTATCAATGTGTTTACTATAACAACAAAGTTTACAACTTGCAGAATGTTCCACATGGGGTCCCACAAGGCTCTGTGCTGGGGCCTCTGCTTTTTTATGTTTTATTAACGATTTTCCTTCAACTTGTGGATTGGAGAATGTGATACTTTATGCAGATGACACCACTGTCTATCACCAACATAAAGGCATGGAGCAGCTTCTGCAGAAGAGCAATGTCTGTTCGAGCACCATCCAAAACTGGTTTATCCATAATAAATTAATTTTAAACAATGATAAAACTGAAAAGATTTTATTTTCTTTAAAAAATATTATTGAATGGGAGAAGCACAATGTTAAATATCTTGGGGTTCATTTTGATAACACCTTAAGTTGGGAGACACATTGCAATTTTTTTGGCAAAAACTTTGTCATACTATTTTCTTCGTTAAATCTTTAAAAAATGCAGTCTCATTAGATGTATTGAAAACAGTTTACTTTGCCTTCTTTCATTCCAGTGTTGCTTATGCGATCATTGCATAGGATCATTCACCTGCAAGTAATCGAATTTTTGGCTTGCAACGCAGAGTTATTCGTGTTATAGCTAATATTCCTTACTGTGAGGAGTGTCGTACTTATTTTATGAGGTACAACATTTTAACCTTGCACCTACATATTAGAATGTTTACTGTATGTCAAGAAAAATAAAGCCCTCTATAATCGACACGATGATATCCACTCATTTGATACCCGTAGGAAAATTAATCTAGTGGTGTCATACCAGCGGGTTGAAAGAAGTAGGTCGGGAACAAATTACTTTGGGAGTATGTTATTTAATGCTTTGAGTGTGAACGTAAGAAATCTTCCAATATCAAAATTTAAAAAATATATAAAAAACTTGTTCTTAAAATATGCTTTTTATAGCATCAAGGAGTTTCTTGATCAAACTAAATCTATAGAGGCTTACATAGATTCCTGAAATATAAATATAAATTTTGTTAATTTAAATTTTGTTAATTAAGCTCTGAATGGTCCTTAATTATAATTGTTATTTGAAAATAAAAAATTGACAATATACGATTCACTATTGTGACCTATGTCTGTACGTTTATAAATTTAAAAAAATTATAAAATAAAAATACCACTGAGTTAGTCGGTAACCATTTTTGTTAGTGCTGTTTAGGTTTTCAGTATTTTACCGAAACAGGATTTTTAACGGAATACTTCAGAGTTTTTCTGTCGATTACCAGCAAGATTTTCTGGGGTCAAAACTGCACGTAACAAAGTGTGTTGCTTAGTTTAGAAGTATTATGAATTTAGAATACCCAAAAATAGTAATTTACAATTTCCCAGGGAAATCTAGTAATATGAAAAATTGAACGTAACATAATAGATAAACGATTTTTTTAACGATAATACTATTAGTTCTTATCAGTATCTAATGCAATACACCATAAAATTTAACAGACATGTATATAAAATATAAATATAATACAAATGGTAAGCTAGATGCCATGTACATCCCAAATTTAATGTAAAAAATAGTTAAACATATAAATACCTTTAAAATCTGCTGAAAGGTTAAAAATGGGCCGTGCCCATTCGCTAATAAGTCTTCCGGCTCGCTCTTTATTTTCCTTTGTTTCTTTCGGATGTTTGTAAAGATACATAACAGCTTTACCAATTCCAGAATGTTTTAATGTTGATTGATCTACTCTAGGAAACTATAAACAAGCATCTTAAAAATAAATTTGCTAATTAACAAGTAAATACAAAGCTATAACTTTGTTCAAAGACAAACCTCATGAAGAAGCTTTAATATTGCATCACGAACTTGTAATGATGGCATGGATCTATCGGGCATAGGAGCTAACCAATCAGTAAGCACGTTTAATACATTATGTTCAATAAATGCCAACTGTAAATCATGTTTCTTTAATTGTGACATTGTTTTTGGCAACATGGCTATTTTTTTAGTTGCTGGAAGATTACTAGAATTTAGTCTTCTATCTTCCTATAAGTAAAACTAAATTTTTACAATTTTCTATATGTATGCTGTATTTACCTCAGCTGCATTTTTCATATCTGATAATAACTGTGCAATTATATCATCATTATCATTTATAATATCTATATCTTTACGTTTACGTTTTCGTGTTTGTTCTTCACGTTTGCGTTGTAACATTAACTCAAAATCAGATACACCGCCCTCGTTTCTGCAATTAAAATTAAACAACTGTAACATTTGTAGTATTCTATTATTAAATTTGTACCGAAGCTTTAATATAACAGATGAAATCGTCTGTACATAATGGATTCATTTCAACATTATGATAGGATAGTGCTATAGTACAATATAGTATCAAACATCCAATTTGTAACTCCAAAATATCAAAAATGGTAAGAGATAAAAACCTGTTAAATGAAACTAAATACATAAACTTTGTTTATTTGTAAAGACCTAAAAGAAGAATCTAGGCATCATCTTCGTTTTGAAAAATGCAAAACATATATTTCATTGCATGTGTCCTGCTTCAGTAAGACCTACAAGTTTGTAAATGTCCCTAACAAAATCCTTTACAACAGAATTTATTTATTGTATCAAATACAGGTTAACCATATACTTCAACTATAAACCACTCATTTTATAAGCTAATATATTTCTTTTTTAATCAAATAAAACCATATATTCGCCCATCTATTATAAGAGGAAACTAATGGGGGTAAACGTGCTTTCCTTACTCCTAATATCCATTGAAAGATCCCTTTGTTCCTCTCAAAGGAGGACAACAGAAAACCAATACCGATTTATTTTCCTATGAGTAGCTATTCTAAAAAGAACAATAAATAAATCCATAATAAAAGCGACTTGTAACGTGTTATTACAGTCCCGTCGGCGTGATACATGCGACACAAAAGACAGTTGGTAACGATATTACATGATGTGGAAATAAGCGCGCCAATTGTCCATGACGTCACACAATATGCAAATTATGGCATGTAATTTACGAAGTATACCAATTTTACACCGCCCCTAGGGGGTACTTACGTGAATAGGTGAAGCTTCCTTCGGAATTACTTCATGATGGTTCTCGGGTCGTGGATCTTCTACCAGGTTGCATCCAGATTCGCTATCTTCTTCCTATGTAGCGGGAACGATAAAAAACGGGATGAGGAACGATAATCAAAAAAGCAAAGGGAATCTACATAGTAAAAAGGTACAATACTATACCAGACCAACCACTCTTCTTGGCGTTTCAGAGCCAAGTGCCTCAGCGTCTTCCGGAAATTCCCCACTTTCTTTGTCCACACGCGTCGGCGCGAAATTCGCGCAACGCGCATCTAAAGTGACGGAAATACGCGCAACAAGTCTTTCAAATTTGTGGCGTGAAACTCCCGCATATCAAAACTATATGAATGTTTACGGCCGAAATTTTCGACACGTAACAGTGTATACTCCTCAGGAGGTAGAGACAGTCTTGGAATCCCATATTACTTTGGTAGACCACCGCTATTTGGCAGAAGACAGAAAAAGAAAGAAGCCACCAAGGGGGAGATTGTCTATAAATTGAAACGTTATATATTCACACTCTATTGGGGGTAGAGAAGTTAGAGAATAGGTTAAAAATATATCTAGAAGAGTAAAAGCGAGTAAAAATGACGTTACATAAGGGTGCACCGGCTAACTACGCCTGTTTATTTCCGTATCCTAATTTAATATTACATTGAACTATGCAAATTATTAAAATGTATAAACTACCAAATCTTGTAAATTTTTCATGAGTGCTTTCATGCTAAAAGTTCATTTAACTACATGAAATCTTTTCTACTACTTAATGTTGATTTGTGTAATGCGTTAGCGTTACAAGGATCCAAGGTTGGAATGCGTCCTGGAGATTAACTTTCCTTAATAGTGTATACTTTGACTGAGTGCTAAGTGATTAGTTACTATGTTTCCCATGTTATTTTTGTTATTGTTCACAAATTATCAAATATAAAATTCCAAATATTTTTCTAGAGACAGCTAGAGAGAGAAACAATTTTTATTGATACCTTTGTACCAAAAATCCATCGACCGAGGTCTTTCAACCTGTGAACAATAACATTATTTATGATACTTTAAACTTAAGTACAGTGATTAATTAGAAGAATGTAAGTATGTAGTAATAGCAGTTAATGGTGATTATAGTTGATCCTGGTACTGTCATTGATGTTGATTGCTTGAGCAAAGTATTTTTCATAAAGGGTTCTATGTGGATGTTTTCTTTTGCGTTGAAAGTTTTCAGGTATTTTTAAAATGTGGGCTTCAATTACATTTCTATTGTAGCCCTGAAGTGATAATGAATATAATAACCGTTAAAAACTTATAAGTATGGGTTCTATTCTATACCCTATTCACGTTAAATATGGGATGACATCATAAACAGTAATAAAGTGCTAGCGATTGTAAAATGTGAACGTAACTAGTCACGTAGGTTTAATGATACTAGGATTTAGTGTGCAGCAGTTGGCAGTTCTGTTTGGTGTTGCAACATGTTTTACTTCTATTACTTTGACATTTCTCATTTTATTCTCATTATTTAATTTTGTAGTAAATCGCTTGTGCTTTATATTTTCTAAATAAAACAGTTTTTTTTCAGAACAAAAACACTTTATACATTGCAAGTTTTGAGTACTTAACATTTAGAATGCCATTTGGATTCGCACGCACAAAAAATGGTTACTCTGATCAAGAAATACACATAAAATAACTTAACCATGATAATGCAGGATTTATTTGAATTATGACGTCATCCCATATTTAACGTGAATAGGGTACAGTTGTTACATGCCAAAAATCGGCTATGTAAACATTTCTGTAAGTTTCTAATTTGCAAGTGAATTCGCGTCAATATTTTAAAAGACTTGTGCATGCATTTCCGTCACTTTAGATAGTTGCGTCGGCACCCGAGATTGCGCAGACGCGGAGTGTGGAAGCAAGTGGTGATTTCCGTCCCGTGAGGGACTAGTCAACGAAACGTCGAAGAGCGTGGTTATCTGTGTGCCTTTTATCTTGTCTTTTCTCTTTTATGTAATGTAGGTTTCTTGCCTTGTATCTATTATCGTTCCTCACCTTATTCCTGTTGTTCCGCTACAAATGAGAAGAGAGAAGACTAATTTAATTTGGTTTCAACAGAGGGCGAAGGACGACCCACGCCCAACAACGCTCAACCAACGCCGAGAGCCTGACGCCAGAATAGCTGCAATGCCGTGACGAGTTCCACAGTTTACGTGAGTACATTTATCTTTCTCTTTGTATGTGATAATAATTTGTAACATAAATATGACGTAACCCCTTATTGCGCATTATTAGTCAAATGTTTATTATGTTACCAACTGTCGTAGTGGCTCTTATAAATTACGCGCCGGGACTTTAAAAGTATACCTTAGAGTATAGAACCCTACAGTAAAACACAGTTTGTTACGTTTATTTTCGGCTAAGTAAAAATACATCCTTTTCTGTAAATGCATCATTGATTCGAATAGAGTCCGCTTAAATCTTTAGAACATCCCCCTGTATCTTTTACCGCTTGACAATAGTACACTTCCTAATAATTTGCATTTCAATCTATATACGTTACCAAATGAAAATTCCCAATATTAAATTAGATACTCGACACCTTGTTTTAGCTGTGCGTGGACTTAACTATTCTGATAGCATATACGCACTTCCTGATTGCAACTCGTCGAAATAAGGTATCGGACTATTGGATAAACCTGTGTTGCAAGTTTTTATCACCTGTTCGATAACTCTAGCATTTTTGTGTAGGATGCTTATTATCGAAAACGTATAGTTTGTTACTAAATTCTGTCCTAGAGACAACAACGATTACTCGTCGTTTCCGTCGTACTTTTTTTTTTTATTTCCGTTCTTCCAAATTTTGCACACACCATTGTGTGCGTCTTCCGGTGGATAGGACTGTCCTGGCACCTTGGCCCTAAATGATGAGGCGAGTGCCGCCCCTTTTTATGGCACAACTTACGTGATTCTACGCCTCGCTACTCCGCTCCGACCCTAAGGAGGGTTAATAGGCCCATCAGCATCGACACATGGGTGAGTGTTGATCCATTATTCGCTTTAGGGGTTTTATTATATATATATATATATATATATATATATATATATATATTGCCGTGGATCTTGGATTAAAAATCAAGCCCCTCTAATTATCAATTTTATAACAAATCGAAAATTTGCACACAATAAAAATTTTTTCAAAAAAACATTAATTTCTTACATAAATTCCTCTCTTCCTCGGTTGAATTGCTTTCTTCAACTGCTTCCGGCTAGCTCAGTTGGACCTCCTCTTGGATACCTAGATTCACTCTTATATTCTCTATCGTTCACGCACACTCTCAATAAAACCATAAAATACAACAATCATACAATCTTTTATTTATCACTATTTACAAATAAAATTCAATATTATCCACATTTCAGTGATCAAGTTACGCTAAATAAACAAATGACCTGTTACCTACCCTACCATTTGTTTATTTAATTTTCATCTTTTTTTTGACTAGCTATTTAAATTTTGTCTGGCAATGCCATCTACACTATCCCGTCGGAGACTGGAAACAGTCTTCGATGGTTAGTTGCTTATTCTCGAGTATAGAGGACGCATGGGAAATATTTGCACTATAGATACACTTTAATTTGTGTATTATTTTAGAACTTAGTTGGTTGTTTTGCAAAAAGATATGCGTCCCTCTGATGATCTGCAAGAACAGTGAAACCGGTCACGGGCTTGTCTTTTTACAAAATAACCAACAATTTATATATTGATTTGGTTCCCTATGCTCGAATTACTTTCTCCATGCCAGGTAAAATTATTCGTTAATCAAGTTACACCTCAATAAATCTTATTTTGTAATGTCCTGTATTTTAATTTAAATTATCAAACACATAGAATGTACCCGGAGTAAATAGGCCCTAAATATAATATCTTATTTCTCATTCTTTCTTTATAATTTATTTTAAATCTATGTAAACTCTGGAGTATGGTGAGCTCATGATAACCCAGTTAATTATGAATAATGTATGCCCTTATACTTCGCATACTCTTACACCAACCAAAAAAAAACAAACAAACCCATGTACTCGTTACAAAATTTAACTTCCTGATGGAACGTTAATAAGATTTATATACACCTTCAGATTTCTATTTAAATACCATAATAAAGTTAGTTATACGTATTATTTTCAATACGCAAAATAATGCACAATACCTTCAAAATTCACTCTCACACGTCACCCAATATTCAGAGTTTCATAGTTTATAACAACAACAATTTTAAAGCGTTACCTGGAATGTCTTGAAGATCCCTGCTCCGTTGACGATGCCGTATATTTGCTTCGCTCTGCTCTGCAGGCCGCTTCTAGCTATTAGTAGAAGAATCCCATTTAAGTTGTGCTGCTTGCGCTGCCGTCACGGTGTATCCAATTTCCAAATCCAAATTAATTATACTTCTTTCATAATTGTTTAATTTAATCCACGTTACATAACGTCACTACACGAGCTTGTTAAAAAAATGTATGTGACACCTCAATAAAATTTAAACTCGGCGCGTACAAATTATGAGGCTAACACCGTGCTATATAATTTAAAATAATTTTCTATACTTACAAGCTCGTGGTAACTTTCGTACGTAGTCTGAAGCGGTCAAAATACTAAGGGACTTTTATTCATTTCCGAAAAGTATTTATACAATTTACGCTGCCACCTCTTGGGGGGAGGGGGGGAAGGCGGCTCCGTGGCGTAGTGGTATGTGTGTGACTACTACGCCCAAGGTCCCGGGTTCGAATCCCGACACGGTCCGCTTGAAATATGTTAGGCGAGCATTTTTCACAAAAATACACCCTCGTTCGGATGAGAGGTAAAATGGAGGTCCCGTGTGTGAGTGTTGTCACGCACGTTAAAGATCCCTACCTTGTTTGGAACAGCAAGGGTTTGGCAAAATTCCAAATTTTCCAGGTAAAAAAAACTCGCCTCCTGGCCAATGTAGTACCTTCGGGTGGAGCATTGGAAAATCACATGTAATGCCACCTCTTGGGGCGGCTCCGTGGCATAGTGGTATGTGTGTGACTACTACGCCCAAGGTCCCGGGTTCGAATCCCGACACGGTCCGCTTGAAAAATGTTAGGCGAGCATTTTTCACAAAAATACACCCTCGTTCGGATGAGAGGTAAAATGAAGGTCCCGTGTGTGAGTGTTGTCATGCACGTTAAAGATCCCTACCTTGCTTGGAACAGCAAGGGTTCGGCAAAATTCCAAATTTTCCAGGTAAAAAAAAACTCGCTTCCTGGCCAATGTAGTACCTTCGGGTGGAGCATTGGAAAATCACATGTAATGCCACCTCTTGGCCGCATTTCACCCGAAGTCCTTCTTTTACAATAATATTTCTTAAAATTTTGAGTTCAACCGATTTCTAAATCCTCGAAATTCAGCGCGTCGTTACGATATTTTCTGAAAATTAACATTCAACATTCCCGTGTTGGTTTAATGTACAACTAACGATATCGACCAATAGTATATGCATGGACGTCTTACAAATCCCGCCTATATTAACGCTGTCCCTTGCTTATGCATTTTCTACGTCTCCTAACCTTGTTTGAGTGGTAGAAATCGATATTCCTGTCCATCTGCTATCTAACCACACGTGGACTGCTTACGTGCTTTAAATAACCCCTCATTAGTGTTTACTGCGAACACATTCGACAGTTTGTGCAATATACGTAGAATCTTAAGCTTTATCTACACAAAATAAGTGGAAGCTGACATTTACAAAACCTGCAGGTGTTCAATTTTAACGAACGTTTTAACTAACATTTCTAGGAGCTTCTTTTCATGGTATTTCAACCCAACCGATATATTTAACGGTTGTTTATGTGTTAGCAACGCGTTTCACCTTGGTATTATTGATTTTTCATGCTTTTATGCATATTATACGTAAATAACCGTTCAATTAAACTCAATTAAATTAATAAATAAATTGCATTGGCTTCTAAATTTATTTCCTTTGCAAACCTACTAAATTTTAATCATTATTTGTAAAATTTTGTTAATACCTGTTACTTAAAAATGAACTAACTGGAATAAATTTCGCACGTAGATTCTGGTTGTTTCCTTTATACAGGGTGTTTTGAAATTGCTTTGTTTATATTTACTTTTAACCCTTTAAAACCATTACAATATATATATATATATATATATATATATATATTCCTTTACTGGCACAGCTTGCATCGACCTTTAAGGTTGGAGGCTACATGAGATTTGAAATCACAGGGTAAGAGGAATGTTTAGAGAATATCTGAATGTTAAAATTTAAATATCAAGACACTTATTTACACAACTGTAAAATAACTTAGAGAAACAAAAGTTAAAACACATTACGAGAAATTTGACTAAATATGTATATTAATACTCAGTTATTACAATTCCAAAGACATGTATAAGATATACGCTTGTGTCATTAACATTGTAGACATCGCTATATATTTTAATATGATATAATTCATATATTTAATAAATGTACACGAGAAAATTTCTATAGAGAAATCAAAATAAATAATCTCTCTTTAAAAACTCAAAATTTAACTTAATGCGAGAGTAAATCAAAAAGTGATCATAATTGTAATGCCATGTAACAAATGCACATGAAATGAAAGTTCAAGTAATAAACCTTTTTACCATAAGAAGCTTCGTGAAGTTCCGAATGTTTACATATTTTTAGGTTAAGTATTAGAGAATTATATTTGAAATCATTTAAGATAAGTAAAATGTAATTAATAATCAAAACAAAATATTTGTAGTGACAAAGACAAATTTAAATAGAGGTTAGGCCTCTTTATTTTAACAGAAAAACGATAAGGTAAAAGTTTTAATCTCATACCTGTAGTATCAACTGAACTAATACTATTAGTTACTTAATTTATATGAATCCTTCATATCCAGGAAACTGAGACATCCTGCATTGGTGGATCTCCTAGTGTAGGTACAAAACAGCATGTGGTCGACTTCAAATGTTGTCTTTAACAGATTTCTGTTCCATAAATTAAACCTGTAGATATTTTTCAATAAGATAATAACTGAGCGGCAATATGTAAAGTAGACAGAAACGAAATATAAAATTCTGTTGATGAAAGTATTTATTTTACATCATCTGGTTGTGCAAATGCACGGGCAACTTTTCCATGTAGAAATCTGAATGAGAGAACACGTCGCCGTAACATCGGTAACCAAAACACAGGTAATCGAAACATAGGTAACCAAAGCACCCTAGAAAATTCAGTTGTGTTACAAAAATGAAAATTTAACACGAGGTGCAAAGGAAAATTAATCCATTAATAACTTACCATCTGTATAATTATTTGATGGGTTAAACGAATAAACAACTTCTTTATCTTTCATACTAAACATCTAAAATTATATTTAAATGTTAATTTGGGATTTATGATTAAAAAATTTACATACCAGGTAAGTACATAAGGCAAGGTAGAAGTTGAAATAAAAAATGGCCAACAGATAAGTAATCAGATATCAAAAAAGAAATGAAAATTTGACACTTCAAATAAATTATTTTCGACCATCTTCGGGATGGATTATCTCTAGCGATTATTCCCAATAATACAGAATTTAGAACCACACCAGTTGTGCTTTTGGAATAAACACTTCAGAAATAACCAATTTGAAAATTTCATATAGATATATTTATTTGTACTATGTAACAAATTAGAAACTTGTGGATTAAAACTAATAATCCAGGATTGTGCGAGATAAATTCTTATAGAAAATATATTATATAATAAAGAGAGTAATTTTATATTTAAATGTAGATATAAGCATTTATATGCTAATAGTGCCAAGCACAATGTAACATGCTGAAATATAGGCAAAAAGGCATGTTACAGTTTTTAGAGTTGAACTGTTGGTTGTTTTTTTTAATTAAGATGGGGGAGCGGCCTAAAAACTACAGCGCCCCATTGTAAAAAAATGCTTTCTTTTGGGTTTTGCTTTTAGATGTACATTGTAGTTATTGAGTATGCATTTTTGAGTACTACTGTGCTCCTGTAAATATTTTATTTAATTACAAGTTTTTTTGATGTTTTGTTATGAGTTATGAATGAGGGTGACTATTGTTTTTTTTTTATTTCAGGCCTCCCTTTATTTCGTAGTGGAAATACCCCACCTATTCACCGATTGAGCCCGGTCATCACTTACTTTTGGTTCTTTTGTAGACTACGGCAAAGTACATATCAAGTTCTATTGTAAAGGTCGGTATTGGAAGGATTAAAGAGTGGGTGTATGGGATGACGCATTTTAGTAATTTTACAAAGACGTTTTGGTTACTTGTACGTTCTTTAACGTTGAATTTCTGCAGTTAGCTAAAATAATGGAGCCATATTCAATTACGGGTCTACATATCATTTTGTATATATTGGCAGCAACATCTATTCTAATTCCTTATCTTTGTATGTAAGTCCTCTGAAATGCTTAGCCCTAGTGATCATTTGTTGCTTTTTCCTATCTAAAATTTAATTTATTATCGAGTTCAATACCTAAATATTTAATATGCTTCGAGGGCTTAATAGTATAATTTTTTATAGTGATTCTCGGTGAATTGTTCTATATTTTGTGATTAAAAATAAGCAGATTAGACTTTGCACCAAGTTACTTCCAGTAAGTCATCCATCCACTTGTTTGTAATGCAAACATGGTGCTGAATAAATTTTTGTTATGACCTGCTGTGTCGTCGGCAAATTGAAGAATATTACCATTCACCACTGGTTCCCTGTAGATATTGCTACAATATAGATTGAACAATGTAGGTGAAAGTAATGATCCCTGTGGTATTCATTGATATAAGAAGAATGATTGAGATTGAGTGATGTTTATTTTTACTTGGCATTTCCTGTGGAATAGGTAGTCTTTGATGATCCAAATTAATGAATGAGAGCCATTAATTCTGCATACTTTATATAATAAGTCTTTATGCCAAACCGAGTCAAAGGCTTTACTAATATCTAGAAAAACTTCTGTAATCTTCAGTCCTTCAAGCCGAGCTGCCTCTACATTCGATGTTAATATGCTCAGTGGATGAACCATTGATGATTTTTCCTTAAATTCAAACTGATAGGGTGGAATGATGTGGTGTACTTTTTCACGATACCTTTTTTAAAGATTTTTCAATTTTTTTCCAAAGACTGGTAGGAGTGTAATAGGTCAATAGCTTTGGGGTTACATATGATCAGAATTAGGTTTTGGGATTAAAATTACAATACCCTTCTTTCATTCATCGGAGAAGTAGTGATTCAGTAAACAATAAATTTCTTGTGTTTTACTATGCACCTCAAGGTCTGGTTGCCTAAGAATTTTACGATTGATAGAATCTTTTCCTGGTGCTGTATTTTTACCTTCGAGCAGTACTTCATAATACTCTACTCCGTAATAGTATGAATGTTGACCGTATCAGGAATGATAATAATGAACGTGTCATACTGATGGAACTCTTTTAATGTGTCTCTATCAATATCATAATTATAGTTGACGTTATGGACATCTTCAAAATAATCTGCAAAGCCATTACATTTTTCAATATCTGTATTATATGATCGACTGATAAACATTAACTTTATTGATTTGATTATATTGTGATTTAATCGGGAAATAATAATCATTCTTAAAGATTTGCCTGTATAATATTTAATTAACCTTAAGTGAAAGGTGGTAGGTTGTTGTTAAATGTTGATTTCTTTTGGATGGGTGAGCTTTCAATTATTAGCTTGGATAATAAATAAATAAATAATATAGCATCAAGTTTTGAATGTACTCTGAATTTATGGACTGTCCAAGATTTATAATTTCCTTAATTTTCTCATAGACTCTTTCCATATTGCATTTACTAATATTGGGAAATTTTGTTTCATCAATAACAGGATCAAGCTGTTGATCAATATCAAATTGGATAGCTAGATGATCACTTTCCAATTCCGGAGTTACCTTTATATTGGTAATGTTGTTTCTAATACTTTTGAAGCATAACAGTGTATCAGGAGTCTTGCTGGGATTATTTATCATAATGAAAGTAGAGGATATGAATATTTGGTAGAAGTTGGAAATTTCGAGAAACGTAAATATAAGGTGATAAAATTTAGTAAACCTTAGGAAGAGAGACCTATGTGGAATAACTGTCTTCAGTAGGATAATATTAACAGGTATTGCTGTGGCAGACAGTTTTGCATCCCTCAATTATGACAAGTAGAAAAGGCCTTTCAGGGAGTGTAAATTAGTTTCTTTGTATTTCAACCTTTTTTATTTATTATTTGTATTTCGAATTTTCCTGTTTTCTTTTATAGTTTTTCCATAGAAATCCACTTCCGCACCATTGCAATTAGCCAACGCATCCTTATATTGACACGGGGTCCTCACCCTTCATGGCAAATCAAAATTTATTCACTTAATGCTCATTTTACCCATAACAATATCCAAGAAACAAATGTTTAGGGATACGTTGCCTAAGTGGTACACTGAAGGCACTATTGCAGTTATTCTGTATAAGAAACAAGCTTATAAGATCTATAAACAGTCACATAGGGATCAACATTATTTATTTATTTATTTATTTATTATTAATACTCTACAGGACAACCCAAATGGTATATACCAAAGAACAACACACTAATCATACAATCATAATAAAATAGTATAAAATAGTTTCTAAATAAGTACTATTCTAACAAGTATACAGAAAAATATCAACCATCAGTCAGTATAGACTGTCTACATCATTTAACAGTAGTTCATTGACCCGTTTTTTATAGGTATCGAATGAAACACCAAATATGTTACTATTAGACAGTTTTTTTTGTGCTTTGTTATAATTAATGGCAAGTTTTTCCGTAATAGCAGTACAACCATAATTGGTGCGATGACACTGTACATAAAAAGTTTGGGCAGAACGTGTTAAGCGACTTGGCACTCTGAGCCATACCTTAGACAGCAGGTATTCACAGTCAATAAAATTGTTTAATAACTTGTGTAAGAAGAATAGCATTGCTTTTTGTCTTCTCATTTCTAGGCTTCTAATACCAGTGAGTTGGAGCCTAACACTATAGGATACATGTTCATAAGGAAAATGCAGCTTATATAAAAGAAATTTTACAAACGTATTTTGTACCCTTTCTAAATGATATTTATGACATTCATACGAGGGAGACCAGATAACACTATTGTATTCCAAAATACTTCGCACTAAGCTGTTGTAAATTATTTGTATCACTTTTACACCGTTAATATTTTCACAATGTCGCCGAATAAAACCTAGCATTCTAAATGCCTTAGCAGTAATGTTGTTGATGTGCTCATTAAATGTAAGAAAACAATCAAACATTACACCTAAATCACAGATCAACTCAACGGATTGAATTGCAGTTTTTTGTATTGTATAGGTACATAATATTGGCTGTTTAATGCGATGAAAACGCATAAATTTACACTTAGCAGTGTTTAAGGTAATACCATTTTTGCTACACCATGTTGACACTTCATTTAGATCCTCTTGAATGTTATCGCAGTCTTGTGGGCATTTTACTATTGAAAATATTTTCAGGTCATCTGCATATAATAAGCATTTACAGTGTTGGAAAATCGAGACTACGTCATTGATAAATAGTAAAAATAGTATGGGGCCAAGATGCGATCCTTGTGGGACACCAGAAAGCACATTAATATCTGAGGATTTGATACCGCATAAATGTACGTTACTCGCACGACCACTTAAGTATGATTTTATCCAAGTAAGATATACACCAATTATTCCAATTGCCTTCAATTTTTGTAAGAGTATATCATGGCAAACACTGTCAAATGCTTTGGATATATCTAGGTAGATTACATCTATCTGCAATCCGTTTTCCATATTTGATATTAAAAAATTTTGTATTATGTAACATTTACAAACTTAAGACGTCTTTGAAAAGAAGCAATTACAACGGATTATACTAATTATATTAATGGAGTTGAAAATCATATCACGCATAATGCTAAATCCTTTTGGAATTATTACAAAGAAAAAAAAGAAGATTCATAGAAGAGTGTTCAACTAACTGCCCACATGGGAGATCTTATGATGGTACTGAAGTAGCTAGTCTGTTATCAAAATATTTTCAAACAACGTATAGGGTAAGCCAAAACTTTATGCCTTACAACTGCACAAAGTTTTTATTTTAATACTAGAAATAAAGGATTTTTTTAATCAAAAAAGAGACATTTTTTCCCTTACTTAATTTAATTAGGTTATCACATGCAAGGTGTATGTGTCTGGGTTCGTGCAAACTGAGGTCAAAAACCCATAATTTATCAATGTATTCATTTAAGCGTATTTTCCTAGGCCAACGAAGTGTGTGGTTATCGTACACAGCCAATAAGAAACGTTTTTATGGTGGTGACAACGACAAGTTCATGAAAAGTAACGTTTTAAAAGAAACTTTACCGTCAATTACCATACAATAATAATAACAATACTTATTTAAAGTAGGTAATCCTAATCGATGTATTAAACACGAGTGCGGGAAGAGTATCTTTGAAATCGTTTACCTGTCTTGTATCTAACCCCCATAACTATCTGATCGCGCCGCAAGGATGTTGGGTTCCGACATCTACGAACTTGTTGGTGCTGGTACCCTAAGTGTCTCGCCTCGACGAACTGTTCCAAGCTGCCATCAATCGCTCAATAAGTTTGGTTATGAAGTTTCAGAGCGTCACGCGAAAAAGTACAGTTCACTTTTTATCACTAAACCAATAACTATTGCAGTTTCCAATACTTTCAGAATAAATGCGGGTCGGTCCCACATCATCATCAGCCATGACGAGCCTGGAGCAACACTTCGAGAAGACAAAGTGAGGTAAGTACCAGTAGCTTTAGGTTTGCAGTGTATGAATCCTGGTGTCTTGTTGTCAGATACATTCTCACTGCTATCGAAGGTCGCATATATATATTAAATTACAACCAGCATGCTCCGGGGAACCCAGTCACATTTCGCTTCCCCAGTATCTGCAAGTATCTGGACCCAAACATAAGAAACAGACCTCACGAAACCCTGACCTACCCGAAAACATCAGCGGTGATTTTCAGCTGGAAGTTATGAGAATAGGATGCCTTGGTTACACCACATTTAATTTTCTAATGCTCCACCCAAAGGTACTACATTGGTCAGCAAGTGAGTTTTTTTTACCTGAAAAATTTTGAGTTTTTTCTACCCCTTGCTGCTTGAAGCAAGGTAGGGATCTTTAAAGTGTGTGACAACACACACACACACACACATGGGACCTCCATTTTTACCTCTCATCTGAAGGAGGGATTATTTTTGTGCTTGCCTAACATTTCTCAAGTGGACGCTATTAATCAAGGTAAGCATTTTGCATATCTTTAATTGCTTTCTGGCATGTAAAGCTGAAGCCGTTTGATGGCAATAATTTGCAATAACATTTGGGGCATAATAAATTACACTCGGGATTAGCATAATAATTTATGTCCATCTGATAACGTAATAAGAGACAATCTTACTAATGAAACTGCTTTTACTCTGGCACATTCGTCTGACACTGGAAGAAGTTAAATCAGCCATAGCTTCAATAGCTACTAATTCCAGCTGTGAGCCAGATAATATGTCTCTTATTTACAAAAAATGTTCAAAATCTTCAGCATTTCCGTTATACCTATTTTAATCAGTTTTTAGGAAGGTTTATGTACCAGCGCAGTGGAAATCGTCCGTTATCTCGCCAATTTTTAAATCTGGTAATAGACTTGCAGCTAGTAATTATTGGCGATATGCATATAATTATGCATACTTAAACTTTTAGACTTTATTCCTGTAACGAATGGGAATTACAGTAAATAAAAACAAGAGGCAAAAATATAACATTTAATCTTAAATGGGTAAATTAATATTGAAGCACCCTGTATAATTCAGATTTCATAAATAGTAGTTTTCAGTAAATAAGACACTCAAAAAAATTGGTAGTTCTATCAAACTCATCAATCTAAAACCACAAAGCACCATTTCAGTTCTGCTAAATACATATTGGAACGGAACTTAGGGTCATAAGCTTTAGAATTATTAAGTAAATAACACTGAATTCATTAATATGCATCTCAAATATGGGTGAGCTTTTTACAAATTTTAGTTAAATAAATTAGAATCAATGTTACATAGTTGCAATACAAAGGAAAAAAAAGATGCTGAGTAAGGGAAATTCGTGAATACTAGATTGCAGATGATTCAATCATTTCATACAATATGTTACAATTTATCCATTGTATATTGCTAAAAAGCAGGAAACACAAATGTAAACCTAAGTAAATCACGTGATGCTGCAAGTACTTTCCCGGGATTCTTTCCATAAATCCAATAGAAAGACTGTACCATGACGGAAAACCCCAACAAAACATAAAAAGAGAGGGAAATTAAATGCCAATAATTACATCTGATGGAAAACGAATTAATTATTTACGAGTCAGTAATAAGAACAAATCGCAGATGTAATCATACAAAGACATAATAAGGTGGATGTCAGTGTAATATTAAACAAAACCAGCTTCAACTATGTAATATGGCCTTCCTACAAGAGAAATTTTAAAATAGTGAGTGAACTTTTGCGGAACTTGGTTTGCAGTTTCGGCAAGGTATGTTTTTTTCAGTGAGTGGGATTTTGAAAACTCGTGTGTGCCGTAATAAAAGGACTACTTGTGTGGATATCTCAAATAAGTAAATTGTGTGTGCCAAGTGAGCTGTTTGTTGCAAAACAATGTGTGACGACACACTTTAGTGGAAAGTTATCCCTACTCTGTAGTTCAATCGTAGAATAAATGAAATATTTCGTATTCCTATTGTAACACCCAAGAACATTTTTAAATTAATCCAAATTTCAAATGATATTTTCTGCCAATCACAGACAATTCTATCTAAAATGTAACCCATCACTAACCAGAATTAATATAGTTACCCAACCTTAGTTTGATTTTGGGTGACAGTTGACAACTTAAATGAACATAACCTATCAACTGAGATCTAATATCCCGTGAAATTTAGAAAATTTTAAATTACGGCGACAAAAGAAATGCTAGTTTGTTCCAGAGAATTCGAAACCGGAAGTGCGTAATAATATTTAATTTTTCGTGATATCTATAAAAATATTAACAGGAAGTATTTTAGAATATTGCAGAATAACTTAAATTTAAATATATGGTAGTTTTCAATTAGCAATGGCAATAATAAAAGTTGATTTAAGCTATTAACTTAAAAGCACATGTAGGAATGATTTCAGATTGTGAAATATGTAAGGTTTTTGATTGGCTAGACCAGTCACGTGATCGAAGGTATATAAATACGGGAAGTGGGAAAATTAAAAAAGACGGCAAAAAAGACGACACAAAGCCTCACCAAGACACACAAAGACAAAAAGATATGAAAGAAGACACAAATAAAAAACTAACTAGCCCATGCTAGTGCGGGTTACGCCGCAAGGTCGCGTAGCAGTATTGGTTATATGCCCGTGTAAATTAAAGTAATGTTTAGTGAACAAATCTAAGAAGTGAGTATGCTTATTAATGGTAGAATGGTGAATTTAAGTAGTTGATGGTGGACATAGATAAGTTAGGCTCTTAAAGGAAAGTTAAATAGCGATAAACTTAAAGGTTTATTAATTGCGAAGAAGATGATGACTAAACCCACCCATACGGTTCATTATTTATTGATTGTGGAAGCTCGGTTTTTGGAAACTCAGTGCCAATTCAGTTTGGTGCAGAAGTAGGGGGATATAAAGAGTTTCGAACACAAAATTGATCAACACCCGTGTTAAGCACTATCAACCCTGGTGAGGATAAGTTACCTCAGAAGTATTGTAGAGACGAGCAACAGTGGGTATTGCATACCCGAAACAGGTATTGGGTGAATCTTTGAATAAATGATTCAAGAGAACGGACGTGTATATGCATGCATACACGTGAGGATGTAAGTATGAACTTTTATATAGTTATGCCTATGCTTTTACATGAATATGTTATTAAGTTGCTAGATTAATGTTGGAATTTTTGGACATTACTAGTAACGTTACTACTTACTATTATGAATTTTGTGTAGAATATCAAGAGTTATTGGCTATGTTTAATTCGAGGCCAATTGATTTTAATTGTAGAATTTGTATTGATTAGTACAATGTATAACAACCCGGCTTAAGGTAACTTTTAGTTAAGTAAGAGATATTTCTTTTATTGCACTCAAGTATGTCAATATAGATAATGTATATAGTAGTTATATCACTATATTAAAAGTTATTAAATTCATTACTTGATATGAATGTTGATATATATATATATATATATATATATATATATATATATATATTGTAGTGGTTTTAAAGGGTTAAATTTAAGTATAAACAAGGCAATTTCAAACACCTGTTACACTTTATTTAAAGGTTTATATGGTCGGTAATGCAGTTAACGAAATACTACACTTAAATGGTGGTACATTGAAATGGCGATAGATGGCTCTTAAAAGCCTGTAATACAGTTACCAAAGTTCAAAAGATACATCGCGCAAGCGCAATGGTTAAAAGCGATGCTACGCCCTGGCGGCCGGAACACAAACCCCTTTTACAGGTTTCGCGCGCCAATCACCATGACGTCATCGACAATTTATATTGCGCCATAATTACGAGAACTTACATAAAATTTGAACAATGAAAATTATAGAATCTACTCACGTGAGGAATCCGTTAACCGGCAGGAAGTCCGCAACGGTAGCCTCGGCTCTCGGTGCTGTTTGTAGAGCTCGGACATCGGGCGTGGGTTGCTCCAATGGCCTCGAGGTACTGCAAATTTACCTACCTATGTAGGGAAAAGACAGGAAACAGGTTAATTAGGAACGACAACAAAGATAACTAAGACAAGGGAATCTACATAGATACGATAAGGTATCACAACCGGCACGACTGTTGCACTCGAAGATCAAAGGAAAACAGCCCAGATTTCAGGGCGTCACGGAAACACGATACCACTCTTTTCTCGTATTGGTCCTAACCCTCTAGGGATATGCGCACTACGCCGACTCCTACTATTTGACATACGGAAGCACCGCCCAGTTCATTTAAAATGTTCCCGCGTCTTGCGCATTTGAAAATTATGGCGGGAAAACTTCCGTACATTAAAAACTAAAGTAAAACAATGTTAAAGTGGCAATGGCACGTAACACACCCTGTATAGAGGAAACAACAAAAATTTACGTGCGAAATATATTTCATTTAGTAACAAGTATTAACAAAATTTTACAAGTAGTGATTAAAATTTAGTTAGGTTCGCAAAGAAAATAAAATGTAGAAGCCAATGCAAATTATTAATTAATTTAATTGAGTTTAGTTGAAAGGGTTATCACGTTTAATACGCGTAAGAGCTTGAAAAATCGATAACACCAAGGTGAAACGCTTTGCTAACAAACGAACAGCCGTTAAATATAAAATACCGTGAAAAGTAAAATCCTAGAAATGTTGTTTTAAAAACGATCGTTAAATTGAACGCCTGCAGGTTTGGAAATGTCATGTTCCTCTTATTTGTGTAGATTAAAGACTCGCTTCGAGGTATATTGTGCAAACGCTAGAATGTTTCATGTAAATGCTAACTAAAAGTTTCCTTAAAGCACAGAAGGGATGGAAAATCAATGATATGCTTCGGAATGGGACAGGCATAATAGCAGTTCATTTCAAAACGCACGTATTCAGTCCACATGGATTAAATAGAACGCAGACAGTAATATCGATTTTCTACCACTCAAGCGAGGGTAGAAGGAAACATACAATATGCATAAGAGAGGAATAGCGTTAATACATGCGGGGTTTCAAGACGTCACAAAATATCTCATTGGTCTATATAGTTAGTTGTAAAACAGGCAAACACGGGAATATTGAATGCGTGTTTTTCGGAAGAATATCATAACGATGAGCTAAATTTCGGAGATTTCGAAAATGGGTGAACCAAAATTTGAGGAAGTATTATTTTAAATGAAGGATTTCGCGGGAAGAGTGGCCGAGAGGTGGCATTTCGAATTGTATAAATACTTTAAGAAAATTAATAGGGCTCTCTTAGTATTTTCATCGCTTCAGACTACATACAGAAATTCACCACGAGCTTGTAAGTATATAAAAATATTTTAAATTATAGAAGTAGTGTTGGCCTCATAATTTGATACGCGGATAGTGTCGAGTCTAAATTTTATTGAGGTGCAACATAGATTTTGAACAAGCTCGTGAAGTGACGTAAACTAAAGTACGCAATTATAAAAAAGTGTAATATACGTGGATTTGGATGCATCGTGAATGCAGAGCAGGCAGCACAACTGAGAAGGTGTTCATCTACAAATAGCTGGCGGCGGCGAGCAGAGCAAAACCACAAAACCGAGGGTGCAACAACTTAACGACATCGTCAATGGAGTAGGGATCTTCAAGAAATTCCAGGTAACGCTTTAGAATTTGTTGTTTTTGATAAACTATGAAGGACATTGTGATGTGTGAGAGTGAACTATGATGTTATTTTACATTATTTTGTGTATTGAAAATAATACGTTTAACTAACTTTTATTATGGTATTTAAATATAAATCTAAAGGTGTATATAAAGCTTATTAACGTTCCTCAGGAATTTAAATGTTTTATTGTTAAGAGTACATGGGTTTTTTTGTGTTTGCAGTAAGCGTATGCAAAGTAAAAAGCATACATTAATCATAAAAAAAACTGGGTTATCATGAGCTCACCATACTCCAGAGTGTCCTAATTAAAATTAATTATAAATAAAGAATAAAAAATAAGGTATTATTCAGGGCCCATTTACTCCGGTTACATTCCATGCGTCTGATATTTCAAGTTAAAATCCTGGACGTTACAAAAATAGAATTTATTGAAGTGTAACTTGAGCACTGACATGTAAATAATCTTGAAGTTTTATTTGTAAATAGTGGTAAATAAATATTGTATGATTGTTGTATTATTTTGTGGTTTTATTGAGAGTGTGCGTGAACGATAACGAGTATGATAGTGAATCTAGGTATCCAAGAGGAGGCCCAACTGAGCTAGCCAGAGAGCTGTTGAAGTAATTAAATGATGGAAGCAGAATCTGGGTAAGAAATTATTTTTTTTTTAATTTTTACTATTGTGTGAAATTTCTGACGATTTTTGGGTAAATTAATAAAATCCTCGAATGTGTTTTGAGAAAGTACTGAGCTTATAAAGGATCCACGGCAATATATATATATATATATATATATATATATATATATATATATATATATTGCCGTGTTACTCTCAGGATCTCACAAGTTTCAAAATTAATTTATACAAAATTGAAACTTTCATAAAAAAAATTAAAAAAAAATTTCTTACCCGTTCTTCTCTCTTCTTCACCGGTTGAATTGCATTCTTCAACTGCTTCCGGCTAGCTCAGTTGGACCTCCGCTTGAATATCTAGATTCACTCTCATATTCTCTATCGTCCACGCACACTCCCAATAAAACCACAAAATACAACAAACATACAATCTTTTATTTATCACTATTTACAAATAAAATTCAATATTATCCACATTTCAGTGATCAAGGTACACCTATTTTGTAATGTCCTGTATTTTAATTTAAATTATCAAACACATAGAATGTACCCGGAGTAAATGGGCCCTGAATAATACCTTATTTCTCATTCCTTCTTTATAATTTATTTTAAATCTACGTAAACTCTGGAGTATGGTGAGCTCATGATAACCCAGTTAATTATGAATAATGTATGCCCTTATACTTTGCATACTCTTACAACAAACTAAAAAAACAACCCATGTACTCTTTACAAAATTTACATTCCTGATGGAACGTTAATAAGCTTTATATACACGTTCAGATTTCTATTTAAATACCATAATAAAGTTATTTATACATATTATTTTCAATACGCAAAATAATGCACAACACCTTCAAATTCACTCTCACACGTCACCCAATATTCATAGTTTCATAGTTGATAACAACAACAATTTTAAAGCGTTACCTGGAATTTCTAGAGGATCTCTGCTCCGTTGATGATGCCGTATATCTGCTTCGCTCTGCTCTGCAAGCCGCTTCTAGCTATTAGTAGAAAAACCCCATTTAAATTGTGCTGCTGGCGCTGCCTTCACGGTGGATCCAATTTCCAAATCCAAATTTATTATACTTCTTTCATAATTGTTTAATTTAATCCACGTTACATAACGTCACTACACGAGCTTGCTTAAAAAACATATGTGACACCTCAATAAAATCTAAACTCGGCACAAACCGCGTACAAATTATGAGGCTAACACCGTGCAATATAATTTAAAATAATTTTATTATACTTACAAGCTCGTGGTAACTTTCATACGTAGTCTGAAGCGATCAAATTACTAAGCTTTCATCATATTTTCGAAAAGTATTTATACAATTTACGCTGCCACCTGCTGGCCGCATTTCATCCGAAGTCCTTCATTTACAAAAATATTTCTTAAAATTTTGAGCTCAACCGATTTCTAACTCCGCGAAATTCAGCGCGGCGTTACGATCTTTTTTGAAAATTAATATACACTATTCTCGTGTTTGTCTGATGTCCAACTAACGATATCGACCAATAGTCTATCCATTGACGTCCTACAAATCCCGCCTATCTTAACGCTGTCCCTTGCTTATGCATTTTCTACGTCTCTTTCAAACCTTGTTTGAGTGGTAGAGAATCGATATTACTGTCCGCGTTCTACAACTCCATGTGAACCCAAAATACGTGCTTTAAATAACCTCTCATTAGTGTTTACTGCGAACACATTCGACCGTTTACCCGATATTCTTTGAAACTTGTTTGTTATCTATAAAAATAAGTGGAACTTGACATTTAGAAAACACGCAGGTGTTTAATTAACCGACGTTTTAACACAACATTTCTAGGAGCTTCTTTTCATGGTATTTCAACCCAACCGATATATTTAACGGCTGTATATGTGTTAGCAACGCGTTTCACCTTGGTATTATTGATTTTTCATGCTTTATCAATAAAATCCTAGTGAATGTTATTAAGTGTTATCATCAAACTGACATATTTGGACAATCATTAAAGACATTTAAAACACAGATAATTAACATACTGGATAAAATTTAGCAAAACTGGAAGTCTTCTAATATTTTGTAACCACATATGTAATTTTTGAATACTGTAAAAGTTTTTTGCATAAATAATAGTTATTTATTATACAGGGGAAAAAGTACTAGATTTTAGCTTCGCATCGGGAGACTAAACACCGAGAGTTAAAATCTTCACAATTCCACCTGTGTATAATACACTATTTTTTCTGCGACAGGCGAAACGGTGATTTAATATTGAAAAAAATATTACAATATATTAAAGTCAAAAAATCAATCGATGTCAAGTTTGAAGTTTCAAACAAGTAGGCTGTTGTACGTATAAAAATAGTTAGACTTGCGTTGCTAAGGAAACCTTTAAAGTAATCAAATATCTGTCAATTTAATTCTGCGAGTGGATACTTATTTGTACATACCCGGGAAAAAAGTACTCATTTCTTTCCCGTGGAAAAAAGTAAATTCATAAAAAGTGACATTTTGTAACCTGTCAAGAAACATTAAATGTCAAATTTTTTTCCCGTCACAGAAAAAATATTATTATTATTAAGTTACCATGGTAACAAGATATTGTTTTGTTCAAGAAAAATGGCATACGCTTTCTTGATATCAATGCCACCTGATAAAGCATCCAACAAGATAATTAATAATTCTTACTTCAAATTTAACATATTTTCATATCTACTAGTGAATGAATAATAACTTATGTTGCAGCAACAAATGAAAGCTATCGAAGTATTTACAATATCTACACATAATATAAATTCTAAGGAAATAAATCCTAATTATTTAAAATATTTAAAAAATTCAATTACCCTCCTCGTGATGGATCAATTCCTTCATCAGAGTCATCTGATAGATCAGGAACAACGTCTTCAATTTTCTTTTCTATAGCAGGCTCTTCAACAGACGAATTAACAGGATCATCTTCATCGTCACTTACAATTTGCTTATTTGGCTTAGATTGTACAACATCCTCATCCTCAGAATCAGACAAAATACGTCGTTTTCCTATAGTCCGCTTCTCTGCATCTGAATCAGATTTGGATGCAGAGCGAGACTTTGTTCGAACGCCAGATTTAGATTTTACTCCAACAGAGCCTGATCTAGAACGCGGTGAACCGGAACGTGAGTGTCTGGAACCAGAATGTGACCCAACAGATCTCGAACGTGAACGCCGCGAGCCAGAACGTGATCTATGAGAACCAGAACGTGAACGATGAGAACGAGATCCATGAGAACCCGACCGAGATCTGTGTGAACCAGAGCGAGACCGAGGAGAAGCCGAACGCGATCTTCTAGAACCAGAACGCGATCTTCGAGAACCAGAACGTGATTTTCGAGAACCAGAACGTGATTTTCGAGAACCAGCACGTGATTTTCGGGAACCGGAACGTGATCTCCTAGAACTAGTATGTGATTTTCTTGAACCAGAGCGTGATTTTCTTGAACCAGAACGCGATCTTCTTGAACCAGAACGCGATCTTCTGAAACCAGAACGCGATCTTCTGGAACCAGAACGCGATCTTCTGGAACCAGAACGCGATCTTCTGGAACCAGAACGCGATCTTCCTGGAACCTGAGCGTGATTTTCTGGAACCTGAACGTGATCTTAAAGAAGCCGAACGCGACTTCCTAGAACCAGAGTGCGATTTTATAGAGCCAGCCCGCGATTTTATAGAACCAGAACGCGACCTTAAAGAACCCGAACGTGATCTATGAGAGCCCGAACGTGATCTATGAGAACCCGAACGTGATCTATGAGAACCCGAAAGCGTGATCTATGAGAACCGGAACGTGATCTATGAGAACCTGAACGTGATCTAAGAGAACCCGGATGTGATCTCAGAGAACCTGAACGTGATCTTGGAGATCCAGAACGTGGCCTTTGAGAACCAGAACGTGATCTTGGAGAAGAAGAGTGTTGCCGTTTGGAAGCAGAATCTGGTCTTTGGGATCCAGAACGAGATCTTGGGGAACCAGAACGTGATTTTTTGGAACCAGAACGAGACCTTATTGATACTGAACGTGAACGGCGTTTACTAACAGAAGACTTTACAGATCCAGAACGAGATCGTCTAGAGCCAAGAGAATTGCGGGAACTAGAACGAGAATGGAGAGAAACAGAACGAGACCTTTTAGAAGCCGCATGTGACTGTGGAGATACTGATCGTGATTGGCGAGAACTAGCATTCGAGTTCCGAGAACCCGATCGTGACCGTAGAGAACCTACAATAGAACGATTTCTAGTAGAAGGAGATTGGGAACGTAACTGTGGAGATGCTGAGCGTGAATGCCTAGAATGTGATTTAGAATGATGCGAAGCTTTAGAACCTGAACGAGAACGATGAAAGCCAGGCTCTGATCTGTGGGAGCCTGATCGAGAACGCCTTGAACGAGAATAGGAATGATGAGAACCCGATGGGGAACATTGCAAACTGGAATTGGCATGTTGTGAACTTGAACGGGCTGGAGGAGAACCTGAACCAGACCGAGAACGTCTAGGAGGTTCTTCTGCTAGTGATTTCGATTTATGTGGAGGACCAGATACTGATTGCCGAGAACTGGAGTGGTGTGAATTTACGGAAGCAGACCTAGATTTGGGCGAACGAGATTTCGAATGGCGAACAATGGAAGGTGAATTGGAGCGTGACTTTGATTTAGACCTGGTCTTTGATGAAAGTTTGTTCAAATTTGAAGAAATTAAGGGAGATCTGGATTTTGACCGAGCTGAACCAGATCTAGATCTTGATTTTGGTCGAGACGAACCAGATCTAGATCTAGAATGCCTTGATATAGGTGATTGCGAGCGAGAATTTGATTGTTTAGAAGTTAGAGAACCAGACCTTGACAACGAACGTGAATTTGATCTGGAACGATTTAAATTCGATCCAGACCTAGACCGTGATCGTGAATGGTAAACTCTTGAATAAACTGATTGTGAACGGGATCGTGAACTTCTAGGTGAACCAGACACTGATCTTGATTTCGGCGAACCACTTCTAGATCGTGATTTCGACTGAGCACGTCCATTTACAACACCGGCATTTGGACTCCTTGAGCGAGACCAAGAACGTGACCTACTTTGTCTTCTTGGGCTCTTAAGGGGATCATAAGATGAACCCGAATCTGAACGAGACCTGCCACTTTTAACTGGCGATACATCAATGCTCATTGAACCTGAATCACTAAAATGAGAACGAGAGCGAGATCTTACTGAATTATCAATCCCATTTACTTCTGGTGATTGCGATCTAGATTTGTTCTGAGAGTTTGATCGAGATCTGGAATTACGCCCATTGTTGATTGAAGCATCCTCTAAAAAATGTAGGTTATAGGCTAAAACAGCTAAGATTAGAATAACAATTATAAGTATACCTCCTTCAATATCCATTTATGAATCGAAATCTAACACTAATTTCGTATTTTGTTCAAAACACTAAACAATTCAACATATTTTCGCGTAAAACAGTTTATCAAAACAACTTGCCATCCGAGTTAATTTGGTGTGTTGGATGTGTATAACTAACCGCAAAAGTCAACTTCACATTACGTACGTTTACATTTTTAACGACCAATAATATAACAGTTTTAATTCTAGATAGAAACAGACTTTTAAATCTTTTTTAATTACTGCTTTTGCAAAAATATATGTTTCTTGCTTTCAACTAAGGAAATAAATATATCCCCTATTTTACAAATTTGAAATATTTATATTTAATTCTTGGTTTTTTATTTGGCAGTTAGATAATGTTCATTTCCAAACTATAATAAATGGAGTTTGTGTAAACAAACAATTAATTATTCGTTGAAAACTTTGAAATGGTGAAAGGTATAAAGCACCTACAGTATGGGCTACCTATCCGATATTAAAAGTAAAAAAAAACAATTATTTTGTAAGTGGTAATCCAACTGATCTGTATTATTAAATGACCTTTCTTTAGAATCAAAGGAAGAATTTTACAAAATTACTCACTAATGTTAATTTTTTACAAGGTAAATGATTGCCAATGGAAAGTTGAAGCAGCCAAGCAGAATCACACTCAACCAAGTCAAAAGGTGAGTTGTATCTAATTGTTTTTGTTATTAGAATGCAAATTATCTTTCTACTCTATTGAACATGATTCTGTATGTACATACAAAATGTAATGATAAAAACTTTTTCCAAAAGCCTTTTAACCGTCGACTGGTTTTAACTAAGTGGTGTGATTTACAATTGTGGCTTAACAATACATAAGCACAAATTGCTTATGACTAGACATTACAATTAACCGGACTGAAACTGATCAAAATTTGTGTTTTGCGTTTTTTTAGGTTTTGTTATTATAAAAATAAAATTAAAAAAATATTGTAGCGGGCTACTACTAACGCGTTTCACTAATTTAAAACAAGTAGTAATAAAAGTCTTTATTACTTACTATTCATAAGTCCAATTATATCCAGTATATGCCTTATTTATAAATGTTTTCAGACCAATTAACAATGAAGCACTATCACATTAATGCTATTTACAAGCACTAATATCTTCTTAAACTAAATTCTTAACCATAGGTCTATTAACAACACTGACTACTATTTATTTATTACACTTTTGGCTATTTATGTATTCTACAAGCTGTCTGTACAATAGACACGGTCACATAAAATAAACTTATATTTCCTAAAAGACTTTCAGAAGGTAATGAACCACTAACTATATACCAGATGATTTATATACGACATTCTTATATAGACTAACTCTTACATTTATAACCAATCTTATATATACCCTGAATTAAAAGGATTATTCATACTTCTGTATATGATAGAAAATTCTAGGTTTCTGTAGTATATACGTTGCTTACGGTGTTTGTGTGTTTGACGGGTTGTCTAATAGTAGCTCGTAACACTGCCTCCTCTTTAAAACTCGTAACTGTAAAAACATTTTGACGCCAATTCGATGACTGATGACGGTATCGGCAGGTATCTCCTTTGGTGCATCCACCACGTCGTTGGAAATAACAGTTAATTTTTTTTTCTTGGTCTTGGTAGGCAACCGGTTGATAACAACAAAGACCTGTACGTTGGTTTCCTGGAAAACTACTTCTAGCATATTTTGGACTATCCTCCAATCTAAGCGATCCAATCCACAGTCGAGCTTGGGCACCGCTAGTTTCGTTACTCCTTTTTCCATCATCTGAGCTTTAAGATGCAGTAAAGCCTCCCATAGATGTCCATAACTAGGTCTCTGCCATGAAGAATTTTTGGTGACCAGATAGTAAACATAACGATTTTTATCTTGAAGATCCAAAGCTTTTCCTACACTTGGCTGCTGTTGTACTAATTCATCCACACATCCAAGCTTTTTCTTGAAAACAACAGCTATTCCTATTAACATTTCCACATCTTGAACTACGCAATGCGCAAGAGAATACTCTTCTGGTGCTCTAAACAGATCTTGCTGTTTTTCAACAACAACGCCAAATCTCGCCTTAGCGGAACCACCATACGCCGCCATAAAACTCTCAAAATCTTCATTTGGCTCATGATTAATAACTCGTCGAACACCATTCTCATTATTCGAGCCTTCCTGGTTTTTGCCAGCGTAGGATGTTAAACGGTCAAACTGTACCACTTTCGGTTTACCACGAGGAGATCTTCTGATCCGGTATACTACATCATTAATTCTTTTTAACACTTTGTCCCTTTGTCTTTGTAATTTTGGCGACAATCCACGCTTTCTATGTGGATTGTACAATCACACTAAATCTCCAGATTGGTAACCACCTTCTTGT
Organism: Platerodrilus igneus; assembly: GCA_036346225.1. Classification (NCBI taxonomy): domain Eukaryota; kingdom Metazoa; phylum Arthropoda; class Insecta; order Coleoptera; family Lycidae; genus Platerodrilus; species Platerodrilus igneus. The sequence continues at coordinate 8,885,353 of JARFIW010001480.1, read as the reverse complement.
GTTCTCGTGTCATATTGTGATTTTATTCGATCGTTTGCTGCCTGGATATTCTTTCTGACGTTTTCGTGAATGCTATTTGATCTTTCACGAAGCTTACTAACGTAATCTTCACCGGCGATCTCTTCTCCAGGTTTAAATCCAAACTGAAGAACACATGATATCCGCAATTCACGTCCTAACATCACGTAAGTGGGAGAGTATCCTGTGCTGTCATGCACCGAAGATCGGTACGCCAGTAGGAACAAATGTAAATATTGATCCCAGTCTCGTTGATGTTCAGAGATAACTTTGACTAGGTACTTTCCTAACGTCCTGTTCATTCTTTCAACCATTCCATCCGATTGAGGATGAAGTGGCGTGGTTCTAGTCTTCCTGATTCCAAGATGCTTACAGATGTTTTGAAACAATGCTGATTCCAAATTCCGATCTTAATCGGAGTGTAATTCCAGCGGAACTTCAAAGCGACAAAACAACTCCCTCACTAGTACATCTGCAACCGTTTCGGCTTCTTGGTTACGTATAGCATACGCCTCCGGCCATTTGGTAAAATAATCCATTGCAACCAAGATGTATTTATTTCCTTTCTCTGATTCAGGAAACAGGCCAGCTATATCAATGGCCACCCTCTCAAAAAGATTCACCACGTTATACTGTCTCATTGGGGCTTTCCGTTTTGTGACCGGGCCATTTGCAGAGACACACAACTCACATTTCCGGCACCACTCCTTCACATCTTCTTTGCAGTTCACCCATTAGAATCTTTCTCTCACTCTTTCGAGAGTTTTTTTCACGCCAAAGTGCCCTCCGGAAATACCATCGTGCAAGTGCTGCAACACTTCCGGCACTCTGCTTCTCGGCACTATCACTTGAAGTCTCTCAGTGCAATCTTCACGTTCCAGGCGTCGTTTCAAGATTCTATTTTCAATCACCAAGGAGTCCCACTGTGCCCAGTATGCCTTCAGGATCTTACTTGAAATACTAATTTCTTCCCAAGCTGGTCGTTGTCCTAACTTCCACTCAATAATACGTCCCAATTCGGCGTCATTCTCCCGGTCTTCTCGGATTCTTTCGGGTCGCCAAGTATCATCGGTTACCGTCATTCTATGGATGACACCTATTTTCTCTTCCATCTTGGAGCACTGATTGCAGCCTACCGGACAAGGTTTTCTTGACAGAGCGTCTGCATTCCGATGGCTAGTTCCTACACGATGTTCTGTGTCAAAGTCATATTCCTGCAGCCGCTCTATCCACCTTGCAACTTGCCCTTCAGGATTTCGAAACTGCAGTGACCATTTTAGTGCAGCATGGTCTGTTCTCAACAGGAATTTACGGCCGCATACGTACTTATAAAAGTGCTATGCGGATTTGACGACGGCCAACAGCTCCCTTCTTGTCACACAATAGTTCCTTTCTGGCCACGACAAGACCTAGCTGATTACCCAATAACTTTTTACGTCCGTCCTGCACTTGAGAAAGAACGCTCCTATACATGTAGCTGGCATCGGTATCCAACACAAATTTCCTTCATCCGTGGATAACTCAAAATTGGTGCTGTAACTAGTAGCCGTTTCAGTTGTTCAAATGCACTGTGGCAGTCGTCATTTCAATCATATTCTTGTCCATCTTCGGTTAATTTCGTTAACGATTTGGCAATGTGCGCAAACCCTGTATAAAACGTCGGTAATATGTGCACAATCTTAGAAAACTGCGTAGTTGGTGTATATCTGCTGGTGTAGGCCACTTTTGCACCGTTTTTATTTTGTCAGGGTCAGCTTTTATTCCGGTCTCCGAAACGACATGTCCTAGGTATTTCACCTCTTTTCCAAATATGTGACACTTCTTGGGGTTCAATGTAAGGTTTTCCCCGCGTAATCTTTGGAATATCTCCTCTAGGTTCTTAAGATGTTCTTCAAAAGACCGGCCTAACACAGGTCCACAAAGTATTGACTCCATCAATCGTTCGAAAGTAACAAGGGCATTGCATAATCCAAATGGCATGATCTTGAACTGCCTTATTCCAGTTCCAATTGTAAACGCAGTTTACGAAACATTATCACACTAATGCTATTTACAAGCACTAATATCTTCTTAAACTAAATTCTTAACCATAGGTCTATTAACAACACTAAACACTCCTATTTATTTATTACACTTTTGTCTATTTATGTATTCTACAAGCTGTGTGTACAATAGCACGTTCACATAATATAAATTAATGTTTACTCTTGGACTTCCAAAAGCTCAACTATTTACAACTTTACACGATATAATTTATTTTCGACATTCTGATATAGACTAATTTTACATTTATCAGCAGTCTTATATATATATATATCCTGAATTAAAAGATGATTCATAGGTGCAATCTTGGGAAAATAGAAATGGATCTGCGAGCGGGCTTTAGGTGGTAGTTCCTAAAAACCGAATGTCAGAGGTTTTAGGACGTTTGCATACTGGGATCTCGGGAGGGCACTTTGGCGTTAAAAAGCTCTGGAGAAAGTCCGATCGAAATTTTACAGAGTAAGCTTCAAGGACGATGTAGAAGAGTGGTGCCACAAGTGTCAGTTGTGCGCCCCAATGGGAAACCGTAAAGTTTCAATGAGACAGTACACCGTAAGGAGTCCCTTTCAGAGAGTGACAATCGATATTGCCGGTAGATTCCCCGAGACAGACTACGGAAATAAGTATATCTTGGTACCCATGGACTACTTTACGAAGTGAACCTGAACGTATGCTATACCAAACCAAGAAGCTGTAACTGTCGCTGACGTGCTGGTAAAGAAACTATTCTACCGTATTGCAGTTCCTGTGGATTTGCACGCCGATCAGAGCCAAAGTTTTGAGTCAGCATTATTCCTAGATGTTTGCCGATTGCTGGAAATGAGAAAACCCCTAACAGCATTATTGAATTCGCAAGCGTATGCTTGTAACATACTGTTTTAGTACAGTCGATTATGTAAAAATAACTCTCTATTATTTCTCAAATTGGTTTATTTTCTAGTTTAATTTTAGCGTCCCAATTATTAGGATAACGGTTTTGTAGCATAAATATGTCTGCGATTTTAAACGGCTTCAAAAGCTCCGTTCCCAAGTAGCCAGAGCAGGGTTCTTGGAAAATATAATCCAAAGATTTAATTAACATTCCCAAGGTACGAAGCTCTATTAGAAGGCACTTAACGTGTCAGATTAGTAATATCTACTAATAGATGTCAATCAAGTAGCTAAGACCCTAGTTATGTATAAAGCAGCCCGAGTTGTCTGAATAATTTTCAATTAGTTTGGGTACTGAACTAAAATTATAGTTTCGGAGTTTTCTTGTGAGGGAGATTTTGGTTATCCTAAAGCAATTGTTAGTTTTAAGTAACTTTTAAGATTTATGACAAGCTTAACCTTTTCGATTATGAGAGCTAAACTGGACTGGGTATTTTTCAATTAACTTAAAGGTATATAAGGAGTTCAGCGTGGGATGGAAAGGGCTTTTTTATTTCGATACTTCCGACAGACAGGGTTTATTTCTGTACTTCTGAAAGTAAAGTGATGTGTGTTTTTTATTTTATTCTGAAAAGTACTTTCCCAGTTACTAAAACAGAGTGTATGGTATTTTTTTAAATAATGAACTCAAGGGTTGTGTTATGAATTAGGTATCCGTAATTGTTTAACTAAATTGTGCCGACGTTCTGTAAAAATACCGACGTTCAGATTAAAGCTCTGAGTTTGGGCTTAAGTTGAACACGTTGAAATTTTATTCCCTGTGTACTTATTTATACAGACAGGGAGGCTTCAGCAGGGTACACCGCTTCATTGTTATTTCGACGGTAGCCTGGGGGCTCACGCAATAGCTTAGCAACGAAACCTACCTGATTACGCAATTTTCAGGTCGGGTATAGTAGTAAAGGACCCCCCATAGTGATAATCTTTGTTGTACTTGAACGAGTTCCGTTACAGTAATAGTTGACCGGTGAAAAGGTCGTTTCATGTTCCGTTAGTTGGAGACGCCATTGTTAACTGAGAGCGTGGGTCCCAGTAGGTAACTTTATTAGAATACTGTATATATAATTAATTATTGTATTTGGGTGTTTGAGCCCGAAATTGTTTCTTATATTCTTAAAAAGTAGACTAGTCCTAATGAATTTAGACATTAATTTTGTTTAGTCATATAGTGTTTAGCTAGCCGGGGACTATAAAGCTCCACAGTAGTGCAGTGTTAAAAATTTTCTGCGTGCGTATTTGTGACAATCTTTTCCCATTATCAAGAACAAAGTGCAACGAGTGATAATCCCTTGATAAGGTCCGTAAGCCTTCCCCTCCCTTACGGTGGCGCCTTATTGTATATAACGGCAAATATTGTATATATTTTGTACTCATATGTCATTAGGTTAAGGTTTAATTAGTTGTACAGTTAATAAAACAATCTAAATTTATATCTTAGTGTGTTGTAGCTTAATGAACCTCACCCTCTCACCGACTGTAGCAAGCTTGCGAGGCAATGTTCCGAAACGTTTGGGTACTTTAGATTTAGGGGCCATGCCCTATTATTTTATTGTTAATTTGATACCCTCACGAGGCAGGAATGTATATATAGTTACATGCTATAGTGAACGCATGAATCGCACCTTGGGCAAGTACCTTTTCCAGGTAGTATGCCAACATCATAGAGACTGAGACCAATATTTACATATTTTTTTATTGGCCTATCGATCTTTGGTTCATGAGAGCACTGGACAGATACCTGCATGTGCTATACTGGAACTTAAAATACGTCTACCGTGTGAACTTGAATTTGGGTGTAAGTCCGGAGATGACATCGTGGGCGAGAGCTATTTCGAGAAGCTCAAGTGCAAGATGCACGACATCTATGGATACGCTGGGAAAATATTCAGGTCGCAGCGATCGAAGTAACACCAAATATAACATCAAGGCGCAGGAGTCTAGTTTTCAAAAGGGCGACCGCATTTGCTTATACAACCCCAGGCGAAGGCGGGGATTGTCACCATAGTTACAAAATACAAAGACATTGGGAGGGTTCGTACGAAGTTTTAAAAAGGATTAACAATGTGGTATATGGAAAGCAAAATAAAAATAGTGATGCATGTTAACTGGTTAGCATCCTACGATAGTGAGGACAACGGAAGTGCCGCAGAACGGTTAACAGTGATACGAACAAACAGTCTCGCTCGTAAGGACGAACGAAGGTCTGGACCAAGCAAATATGTCCCGAGAACTTGCTCGGTTGTTTAAAAATAAATTTGGTGGTCTGGATCAACTTCACCGACAACAATCAGAAGACCGATATCGGGGCTTCTACTATTTGATGTCTAAGTAACAGCTTTCTGATAAATTGGATTATCAGGATCTGTTGAAGGCGTGTTAATGCACCTCAGGGGTCAGGCGATCGAATTTAAAAACAAAAAGTTGGTTATGGGACCGATGAGTTAGACTGGATGTTGGTAGAAAATATATTAGAGGCATTGTTCCAGAAAAGCGGGGTCCAGATTTTGGTGTATGGATACAATCCAAATGGCAAGGAGCCTGCTATGAAAAGTTTTGATTGATACTTTTCTTAAAATTGAAACTGCAGAAATTGTTTCGACTGTTTTTACCACCTTTGGGACTTCCAATGTCCGGACTGCAGAGTGTTATGGGACAGAATAGTTAGGAGTGGTATTGAAGCGCTGATTAGCATGCTTTCCACTCGAATAATTACACTGGAATTTAAAAACGAAGGTTTATGCACAAAAGATGATCGAGACCCTGCGGTGTAAAATCTTTTGAGTGAGAGGTACAAGACCGCTTATAAAAGATTTCAATAGGTACATTCGATATGTTATTAGCAAGTTCCGGTAGATTGCAAAATAATCTAGAACAATTGGATAATGCATAAATTGCCGTTAAGGGGTTCTGCAATCGGTTCTGATCAAAGCTTTTATTACGATATGCTCTTGTTTAAATCTTCGAAATGTGATTTAATTACTGTTGCTATAAATTAGTGTTTATGTACATTATTGTAGTGATTATATAAATTAATAGTTAGTTTGAGAACCGATTGAAACGTATATAAATTGCCTAAATGAATATTAGAAGTCGGTTTAAATCGAAGCTTTGATTACAATATGTTCTAGTTTAAAGCTTTGAAATATGTAAATTACCATTGATATAAATTATAGTAGTGATTATATATTTTGATAATTAATGCGTGGATCAGAAATTTGAGAACAACAAGTTTGACAGCACACATATCAAAATATTAACTACAATTGTACAAAGACGGATGGAAGAACGTGCTGAGGAAATACTAGGAAAAGTTCAATTTGGGTTTAGACGGAACAGGGGAACATGGGATGCCATTTTAGCTCTAATGATGATAATGGAGAAAACAATAGAAAAAGGAGAAAATATGTATTAGAGTTTGTAGATTTGGAAAAACATTTGACAATGTAAGATAGGAAAATTGTTGTAAATACTCAAAAAGATTGATATGTGTTTTGGGAGAGATGGATAGTACATAGCTTATACAAAGATCAAACAGCTGAAATAGAATTAGAGCAAGAATGCAGAGAAGTAAATATTAGGAAAGGGGCGAGACAGGGATAGCGTTATCCACATTAGGTTTTAACCCATATATCGCAGATGCAATAAATACTGTCAAACGCAGAAAGACATTTGAAATTATTCTACAGGGACAAACGATTGATATACTTAGATTAGCAGATGATATAACAGTATTAGCATCTAGCCTGGAAGAGTTGGAAGCAGTTCTTAATGAAATAGAAACAGCACTAACAGAGAGATGTGGTATGAAAATTAACATAAATAGAACTATCCAGTATGTAAAAGAGGAGTAAATACATCAAAAACCAGCATACAAATAGGAAACGAATACTTATAAGAGGTTAAGGGTTCCTGATACCTAGGAAGCCAAATAATGCAAGATGGGAAAGTACAAAAGATATAAAATAAAGATTAGCACAAGACCATGTTGCATTTAACAAGAAAATGTGACTACCATGTACAAAGACAACAAACATAGAAATAAGAAAAGGATTCCTGAAAGCGTATGTGTGGAGCACAGTACTGTACGACTGCAAAACGTAGACAGTAGGAAAAGCAGGGAGGAACAATATAACGCGCTTGACATGTAGTGCTAAAGACGTATGAGATGAAAATATCATAGACAGACAACGTTAAGAACAAAAGGATTCAAGAAATAGTAGGAGAAAAAGGAAATATGTGAAAAACAGTAAAAAATCGGAAAAATATGACGATAGGACGCTTATTGAGGCATGAGGGAATAATGCGTAATATATTAGAAGCTGAGAAAAGAGAAAGAGAGAAGTGGTGGTAGACTTACATTAGACTATTGCATACAGATAGTGAAACATATAGCCTGTAGGAATTGCAGAAAAATGTGTAGGTTAGCTCAGAATAGAAAACAATGGAGGTAGGCGTCCAACCAGTTCCAGGACGAAAAACATGGTGATGATAAATATAATTTTGGGTAACGATTAAAAAAGTTTTCCGACCACTGCATTAGATAAACCATAAACATTTAAGTTTGTGCACATACAAATGGAAAATGGAATAAATTATTCAAATTCTGGCAAACAGGATAATCAGATATGATTACAAATTGCACAGAGGGTTAACATAAATTAGTAGTAATTTGAAAAGTAGAAAAAACTTTAAACCAAACGCAAACAATAACCATGTAATTCTTTATTTAATGCCTAGGGTTTTGAATACCAATGTATTTATTGTCAAGTGCACTTAAACACACTATCTATATGTGACTTGGGAATTAATACATTGGTATTCGAAACTATAGTCGTAAAATAAAGAATTACATGGGTGTTGGATGGGTTTGGTTTAAAACTTTTGCTACTTTTCAATTTATTATTTAAAACACATTGTAAGTATGGACTACAAATACGATTTTATAAATTAGTAGATCATTTTGGAAGAATGTCATTCAATACTTTTACTAACAAATACGATGTAGGTATTTTCAATTAACTCATAAGTTTTCCTCATTCAAGTCATTGTGAGGAACATAATTCTTAAATTTAGGGCCATTTAGTTGTGTTAACTTTCTTCTTGCTTAGGAGCAATGCACATTTATAATATTCAAGTTGGGAGCCCCACAGTACACGTTTTTATATTTTACAACTAACAAGAATAAGAAAGACTTGTTAGTGACTTCTATCTATAGCTGAATTTTTTTTTCATAACTTTGAAACACATTTGGGAGATTATGGTCTGAAAGCAACTTCAGGGTTCACTTTTAAAGAAATTTCCAAATAACCGAAAATAAAGCTAATAAAATTCTTTACAAAAAATGTTCTATTAATTTATTTCATAAACGCATTTGTTGCGGAGTTATAATTATTAGAACCTATTGCATTTGTTTAAGCAATTCCAGATAGCTAGCCAGGCAGTGCGACCGGTACCTGGGCGGTGCCGTGCCACGCTGACGGTCCCGTATACTTACAAGATTAAAGCTAAAGGTCGTCTTTGCTCTTCTTTTAGTTTAGTACATTATCGCAAGCGACACGCATTGTATGCAGATTAGGCGATATAAAATTTAGTAACTTGTGATAGTGCTGAATGTTTTGAAAATATGACCAGTCGCGACATATGTTTTATTTGTGAGAGAAATTTGTTAGAAGGACAGATTTGCGAAGTGAAAGAAAGAGGATTACATACCCTGAAATCTTTCAGTCTTAAAAGGCGTGACAGTAAACATGCTCTTTTAAAACACTTAAAATGTTTTTCAGTGCACCAAGCATGCCGTAAAGTGTACACGAAAGATAGATCTGCAGAAGCATTAATAAAAATCAAGCCAAAAATTAGCTGAAGCGTCTAGTTCAAAAAAAGATGTTGTCCGTTAGGATTTTCGAAATATAAACGCCGCTGAAACATTTTTAAAAAGAATGTAAAAAGTTGGTTGGAAAACGTGAAATAGTGCAACGTGTTGAAACAATGACGATGAAAGACACCGTTTTGGGATATGCTAGGAAAAGAAAAAACGAATGGAGCAACGAAGTGGTATTGCGCATCGAAACTTTTGACCTGGTTGCTGTAGAAGCCAGGTACCTTACATGCGATTTTCCAAAGCTCCACCCGAAGGTACAGTATTGCCCGAAATAAACAGTACTGAAATTGTAATTGTTTTGTATATTTAAAAAATACATATTATTGACACTTTATTATATGTTCTAAATGTGCACCTCCTCGTTCGAGACAGACTTCATAACGATGTTCTAAGTTTCTGGTCATGTTATTAAATAAGGGTTGTCTCAGGGCTGCGAAGAAGACTCTAACGGCATCCTTTAATTCATCGATGGTTTGTGGTGCCCGTTTGAAAACGGCATTTTAGCCATGCCCCAAATGTATGCGTCTGGAGGTGTGAGGTCTGGAGAATGTGAAGGATAAGGGAAGTCAGTAAATCGTGATATGAATTTGCTTGGAAAATGTTCTTGAAGAAATTGACGAATTGCGGCAGCAGTATGGCAAGTTGCCCCGTCCTGCTGAAAAATTGGTTTCGAAATGCCAAGTTACGTGACGAGAGAATTGACGTAGATCAGGGATAAATCGTGTTAAAATTTGTCTGTACCTCTGTTGATTAAGTGTGACTTGCCTACCATTCTCTTCGATAAAGTACGGACCAATGATTCCGTGTCCGGAAACAGCACACCAGACACTCACTTTTTACTATGTAAAGGAACCTCTTGAACCTCATCGGGTCTGGCAAAGCCCAGAAATCGATTTGTGCGACGATTCACATAGCCTGACAAGTGAAAATGTGCTTCGTCTGAAAACCAAACATTTTCAAAAATTCAGGATTTTCATACTGTAACGTGAGAATTCTGGCGCAATATTCCACTCTACTGCGATAATCCGAGGATGTAGTTGTTGATGTACCTGAATCACATACGAAAATGTACCCAGCTCCTTCAGGATTCTTTGAAAGAAGTTCTTTTAAATCAAGTTGTAACGCTGTCCTTGCCTGGCTGACTTTCGGATTTTCTAAGATTTGCTCAAAAACACGTTCATGGTTATTGTTGTTGTTAACTGTCCTGGGACGCCCGAGTTTCCTTTTCGTTGGCACAATACACTACCTGTATTTCTAAACTTTTCAATAACCTTCAAAATTACAGCATTACTTGGAGAACGTTTATTAAACCTTTGTGTGAATTGATCAGACACGTATAGCAAACTTGCACCATTACGTCGGCCGATTCCGTATGAACGAAAATAATGCTCTACCAGAAACACTTTCTCCTCTGTACTTAACACCATTTTTAACAATTAGGCCCTACTAATTACTTGTTTGAGGTTTACTTGACAGGTCTATACTAGCTAACTTGAGTGTGACAGCGCACGCATAAAAACACCGCCAACTTAGTTTCAGTACTGTTTATTTCGGGCAATACTGTACTACATTGGCCAGGAAGCGAGTTTTTTTTAGGAATTTTGCCGAACCCTTGCTGTTCCAAGCAAGGTAAGGATCTTTAACGTGCGTGACAACACTCACACACGGGACCTCCATTTTACCTCTCATCCGAACGAGGGTGTATTTTTGTGACAAATACTCATCTAACATTTTTCAAGCGAACCGTGTCGGGATTCGAATCTGGGACCTTGAGCGTAGTAGTCACACACACACCACTACGCCACGGAGCCGCCAGAAGCCAGGTACCTTACATGTGATTTTCCAATGCTCCACCTGAAGGTACTACATTGGCCAGGAAGCGAGTTTTTTTTTACCTGGAAAATTTGGAATTTTGCCGAACCCTTGCTGTTTCAAGCAAGGTAGGGATCTTTAACGTGCGTGACAACACTCACACACGGGACCTCCATTTTACCTCTCTTCCGAACGAGATTCTATTTTTGTGAAAAATGCTCGCCTAACATTTTTCAAGCGGACCGTGTCGGGATAGAAGCCAGATACCATCGGATTTGTATAAAGAGTTATTATAGAGTTCAAAATGGACGTAAACGTGGTCGGCCAGAACAACCAAAAACATCAGATGCAATGACTTACGCATACAATTTTTTGGAAGCCGATCCTGATGAATGCCAATTTTTGTTCGAAGACTTGTTTGAAGGAGACCTACCCACTACAAAAACAATATCAACGAAATTAGTAAAAAGATACAAAGAGGAAATTACAATAACTACAGTTCCAAAAGCAAGACCTATCATTTGTTTCAGAGACACAGGCAAAAAATATTAACAAAAGCATGGTATTCTGAACAAAAAAAAGACGAGCAAGAAAAACGCTTGAGAATAGTGAAAGCTGCAGCAGAAATCATTATTGAAGATATAAGATTAAAAACATATGATATCCAGCAATATCCACAACCTGATAATTTTTTAAAGAACATAAAAGAGGATATTCTGCCAACTCTCGATTGCCTGCTTCAAACCATCATAATGAAAAACAAACGCGGTGGAACTAAAAAATTAGAGAAAAAATGTACAGCTATCTCACACGCTATTATTGCAGCAGCAAGACCCAAGTTTTTTTTATCTGGGTTGCAAATCGGTCTTGTGTTGTTTATTAATCAAAAGTTTGGTTCCAAGCACCTCATAAATGTACTTTTTGGTTTGGATTTTTGTTCATCATATGACAAAGCAGCTTTGTTTCAGATGTCGGATTTGCAACAACCACTAATTTCAGCGACTGAAGAAGCATTCTGCCAATTTGTATTTGATAAAGCAGATGTAAATATTTGCACAATTGATGGCCTAAATACTTTCCATGCCATGGGTGGAATTCAAGCTATCACTCCCTTAATGGCTGTTTTTAAAGAGGCGAATTTCAAGGTTAAAAAAAAATCCTACCGCAGTTAACATTGGTCATATTGGACATGTACCTATAAAAATATTTCAAAACCCCGTAACGCTGCGTTAATAAATATTAAAATCGAAAATCTTGATGAAGAAACTAATATATCAAATGAGGTTCTGATCTCCGATTGCGAGTTTTTCTGGCTGTATGGAAAATAGCAAAACATGCCACACATTCCTGGATGGAATTAGTATATGGAAAAAAGCAACAGCAAAACAAACTTATTTTACATTACGCATTCTTTACTTGCCGTTTATTAATGCTCCTCCTTCAGACTATGACACAATACATACAGCACTTCTTAGCACCACAGAAAAATGTAAGTCTTTGAAACAAGAAATTTGTATTATAACCTTTGACCAGCCCCTTTATATTAAGGCATGCGACATCGTTGAATGAATTTACTCCAACCCTGAGTCAAATAAAATTGTGATGACTTGATGGATTTCATTTACTCATGTCCTTTATGGGTGCAATTGGTTAAATTATGAACGGAAGTGGACTGAATGAACTATTCGAGATTGCATATGCAGCTGCGTCTGTGGAAAAGATGTTAACGGGCCATGCTTATGCAAAAGCCATGAGACCTCATGTTCTAACTCATGCTGCTTTGACTCAAATTGTATTTAATGAGATCCATTTTACTACAGAAGAATGGGAATTGGTTGATAAAAGTTTGGTAGATATCGAGAATCCTGTCTTCTGTCATGACTTGGAAAAAGAATAATTTAAGCAGGTCTTACTAAAATTTGGTAAAAGTTTAAACAAGTTGCAAGATATTGGCCTAACTGTTAAACTATGGGTACCGTATTTTAACATGGTTACTCTAGTTAAGACCAACCGCATTGATTGTCGCGTTACAAGATGAGGTCTTGAATTTTCTGTAGACCAAGACCAAAGAAGCTACGGAGTTTCATACGGCCACTTTAATCTGTAACAAATGTACCATGTCTATGTGAAGAATCGTTACCAACAGGCTAACGAAAATTTGACAGAATTTGAAGCAGATATAGCTTGCTTTGTAAGGCTAGCCTACCCAACGGCACTGGATAGCTTTCTAGAGTTGGTGGCAGTGCAGACATTTATTGCTGGAATAAGCAACGAGGAAATCTAACAAACACTGCGGCTGGCCCGGTAAAAAATTTTACGCGATGCGTTGGCTCATGCCTTAGAGTTTGAGGCGACAAAGCAGGCGACGCATTTAATCTGGGGCAAGGTAGGACGCTCGGGAAAAGAGCGGAGACAAGAGAGTATGGAAGAATTGATTCGACGGGTATTGCGTAACCAGCAGTCGAAGAATAAGTAGCTACGACGTCAAAACCATGAATATAGGTACAGGCAGAACCGATGTAAATGCCTTAAGAAAGTACAAGAGGAGCCGAAATTAATAGAGGGGTTGACGGATCGGGGCGAAAGTCCACCTGTGCAGATTCTATCCCGAAAATGGTCGTCCGCGTCGCGCCGGTAAAATGCTATCTTTTTAATCAGACTACAATGATCAACAACGATTGGCAGCCTCTACAGTTGCGAACGCTACAGGAGATTGACAAAGACCTAGGTGTCATTCTAGGCAGAAAACAAAAACAGAACGTCCATTCTGGTAGGACTAGCCCGATGAATAGCATCTTGAAGTCGTGCTGGATATAATGGGACTCCCTGAGGTTAAAGAATGGGATCTAGGTGCAATCTTGGAAAAATAGAAATGGATCCGCGAGCGGGCTTTAGATGGTGGTTCCTAAAAACCGAATGTCAGAGGTTTTAGGACGTTTGCATACTGGGATCTCGGGAGGACACTTTGGGGTTAAAAAGCTCTGGCGAAAGTCCGATCGAGATTTTACAGAGTAAGCTTCAAGGACGATGTAGAAGAGTGGTGCCACAAGTGTCAGTTGTGCGCCCAATGGAAAACTGTAAAGTTTCAATGAGACAGTACAACGTCGGGAGTCCCTTTCAGAGAGTGATAATCGATATTGCCGGTACATTCCCCGAGACAGACTACGAAAATAAGTACATCTTGGTACCCATGGATTACTTTACGAAGTGAACCTGAAAGTATGCTATTTAGTTCTGAAAAAAACTGTTTTATTTAGCAAATATAAAGCGCAAACGATTTACTACAAAACTAAACAATGACAATAAAATGAGAAATGTCAAAGTAATAGAAGTAAAAAATGTTGCAACACCGAACAGAACTGCAAACTGCTACACACTAAATCCTAATATCATTAAACCTACGTTCATAGTTACGTTTACATTTTACAATCGCTAGCACTTTATTACTGTTTATGACATCATCCCATATTTAACGTGAATAGAATATACTATATACCTATCCCTTAATTAAGAAAATATCTTTTCGTATGTAAAAACCTTATAAAATATAATATTGCAAAAACATTTAAATACTTAATTATAACAGTATCAGCCTGGTTTTAAGTACTTAAACTTATCCAAAATAACAGTAAAATCTACTTTTTTTGCATGATCAGATTCAATGCTTAAAATGGAGAAATTGTTTAATCTTTCTTGTAGCATAGTTGACCTCAGATATGTTTTAATTTGTTTAAGACCACTAAAGTTTCTGTCAGCATTTGCACTGTTTGTCCCAACAGTTAAAATATTCTATACAATTTGGAAATGTTGGGAAAGGTAGCCTCTAAATTATTCGATACAAAAAATGTAAAAGTTCCTCAGTGGCAATTTTATCATCTTTTGATACATCTTTAAAAAATGAACAAAGTGATTTATATTCCTCAATTGTGTTAATAGCATTTAAATATTTTTCGTAAAACTTCAATAGAATTGATATACAACCAACGTTTTCATTTTCCTCTCCGTTTAAAATTTTTTGAGTGGTTAAACAAAAGAATTTTTGACAAATTTTCAGAAAATCTTCAAATCTGCTTGCCAGCGTCTGTATGAATGTATCTAATGTTTAAAAAAAATATTAACTTTAAAGTTTTGACGTGGGCTATTATCTACATGATCAGAAGCTAACTCATCATGAAGTGTAAGTAGGCGAGTTCAGAATAGAAAACAATGGAGGTAGGCGTTCAACCAGTTCTAGGACAAAAACATAATGATGACAAATATAGTTTTGGGTAACGGCTAAAAAATTTTCCAACCTCTGCATTAGATAAACTATAAAAACATTTATGTTTGTACACATACAAATGGAAAATGGAATAAATTATTCAAATTCTGGCAAACAGGAGATCAGATATGATTAGAAATTGCACAGAGGGACCATTTGGTAAAGTATAGTTAACATAAATTAGTAGTAATTTGAAAAGTATAAAAAACTTTAAACCAAACCCATACAATAACCAATTCTTTATTTAACGATTATAGTTTTGAATACTAATATATTCATTTACAAGCACACTTAAACACACTATCTATATGTATTTAAGTATACCTGAGAATGAATACATTGGTATTTGAAACTATAGTCGTTAAATAAAGAAGTACATGGTTATTGTATGGATTTGGTTTAAAACTTTTGCTATTTTTCAATTTATTATTTAAAACCCATTGTAAGTATGGACTACAAATACGATTTTATAAATTAGTAGATCACTTTGGAAGAATGTCTTTCAATACTTTAATATTACTAACAAATACGATGTAGGTATTTGCAATTAACTTAAAAGTCTTCCTCATTTAAGTCATTGCGAGGAACATAATTCTTAAATTTAAGGCCATTTAGTCGTGTTAACTTTCTTTTTGCTTACGAGCGATGCACATTTATAATATTCAAGTTGGGAGGTCCACAGTACACATTTTTATATTTTACAACCAAGAAAAATAAGAAAGATCTTGTTAATGGCTTCTATCTATAGCTGAATTTTTTTTCAAAATTTGGAACACATTTGGGAGATTATGATCTGAAAGCAACTTTTATTCTGCAGTTTATGTTTTCAGTATTCAGTGAAGTGTAATAAATAACGCTTTGAATTGAAGATAGAAGCTTTTGAAATGTGGTGCTATAAACGTTTGATGGAGATATTATGGACAGGGAAAGTCAAGAACAAAAAGAAAAGAAAGATGTCAATGAAAAACAGTAAAAAAAAAAATAGGTAGGATAAGATGATAAGACATGATCTAAGGTATGAGAAAATGGTGCACGATATACAGGGAGTTTATAAAGAACTCCTTGATTTAAAGGTTTATTTGTATACAGTAAAGTTAAAATAATAGTTATTAAACATATTAGGCCAGTCGGTAGGTCGTTTTTTGGATGCGATTGCGGAAATAAATGGGTGCAAGCTGCACTATACTGTAATCTCTTTATTTTGATGTCTTTAGTGATGTAGTAAATTTGCACGGTTCGTCGATCCCAAACTTGGACGCCATATTAAAACAAGACACAAAAAAGGTTTTATTTTTACGATTTTTGTAAATAACTCGGTCAGGGTTCACTTTTAAAGAAATTTCCATATAACCAAAAATAAAGCTCATAAAATTCTCTACAAAAATATTCTATTCATTTATTTCATAAACGCATTTGTTGTAGAGTTACAATTATTAGAACCTATTACATTTGTTTTAGCAATTCCAGATAGCCAGTCAGGCAGCGCAACCGGCCACTGGGCGGTGCCGCACCGTGCTGACGGTCCTGTGTACGTACAAAGATTAAAGCTAACGGTCATCTTTGCTCTTCTTTTAGTTTAGTACATTATCGCAAGCGACACGCATTGTATGCAGATTAGGCGATATAAAATTTTGTAACTTGTGATAGTGCTGAATGTTTTGAAAATATGGCCAGTCGCGACATATGTTTTATTTGTGAGGGAAATTTGTTAGAAGGACAGATTTGCGAAGTGAAAGAAAGAGGATTACATATCCTGAAATCTTTCAGTCTTAAAATGCGTGACAGTAAACATGCTCTTTTAAAACATTTAAAATGTACTTCAGCACCAAGCATGCCGTAAAGTGTGCACAAAGATAGATCTGAGGAAGCATTAATAAAAATCAAGCCAAAAATTAGCTGAAGCGTCTAGTTTAAAAAGAGATGTTGTCGGTTTTGATTTTAGAAAGAATTGTTTATTTTGTGCTCAAAACGCTGCTAAAACATTTTTAAAGAAAGAGTGTAAAAAGCGAGATAGAAAACGTGATATAGTGCAACGTGTTGAAACAATGACGATGAAAGATACCGTTTTGGGATGTGCTAGGAAAAGAAAAGACGAATGGAGCAACAAAGTGGTATTGCACATCAAAACTTTTGACCTGGTTGCTGTAGAAGCCAGGTACCATCGGATTTGTATGAAGAGTTTTTATAGAGTTCAAAATAGACGTAAACGTGGTCGACCGGAACAAACAAAAACATCAGATGCAATGACATACGCATACAATTTTTTGGAAACCGATCGTGATGAATGCCCATTTTCGTTCGAAGACTTGTTTGAAGGATACGAAGGCGACCTACCCACTACAAAAACAATATCAACGAAATTAATAGAAAGATACAAAGAACAAATTACAATAAGTACAGTTCCTAAAGCAAGGCCTATCATTTGTTTCAAAGACACAGGCAAATAAATATTAACAAAAGCATGGTATTCTGAACAAAAGAAAGACGAACAAGAAGAACGCGTGAGAATAGTGAAAGCCGCAGCAGAAATTATTATTGAAGATATAAGACTAAAAACGTATGATATCCAGCAATATCCACAAGCTGATAATTTTTTAAAGGTCATAAAAGAGGATATTCCGCCAACTTTCAATTGCCTGCTTCAAACCATCATAATGAAAAACAAACGAAGTGGAACTAAAAAATTAGAGAAAAAATGTACAGCTATCTCACATGCTATTATTGCAGCAGCAAAACCCAAGTCCTTTTAATCTGGGTTGCAAGTCGGTCTTGCGTCGTTTATTAATCAAAAGTTTGGTTCCAAGCACCTCATAAATGTACTTTTTGTTTTAGGTTTTTGTTCATCATATGACGAAGCAGCTTTGTTCCAGATGTCGGCTTTGCAACAACCACTAATTTCAGCGACTGAAGAAGCATTCTGCCAATTTGTATTTGATAACGCAGATGTAAATATTTGCACAATTGATGGCCTAAATACTTTCCATGCTATGGGTGGAATTCAAGCTATCACTCCCTTAAAGGCTGTTTTTAAAGTAGGCAGAATTTCAAGGTTAAAAAAAATTCCTACCGCAGTTAACATTGGTCATATAGGACATGTACCTATAAAAATATTGCAAAAACCCAGTAACGCTGGGTTAATAAATATTAAAATCGAAAATCTTAATGAGGAAACTAATATATCAAATGAGGTTCTGATCTGCGATTGCGACTTTCTTTGGCTGTATGGAAAATGGCAAAACATGCCACACATTCCTGGATGGAATGGGTATATGGAAAAAGCAACGGCAAAACAAACTTATTTTACATCACTCATTCTTTACTTGCCGTTTATTAATGCTCCTCCTGCAGACTATGACACAATACACACCGCACTTCTTATCGCCACAGAAAAATGTAAGTCTTTGAAACAAGAAATTTGTATTATAACCTTTGACCAGCACCTTTATATTAAGGCACACGACATCGATGAATCAATTTACTCCAACCCTGAGTCAAATGAAATTGTGATAAGGCTTTGAGAATTTCACTTACATATCCTTTATGGGAGCAATTGGTTACATTATGAACGGAAGTGGACTGAATGAACTATTCGAGATTGCATATGCAGCTGCGTCTGTGGAAAAGATGTTAACAAGCCACGCTTATGCAAAAGCCCTGAGAGCGCATTTTCTAACTCATGCTGCTTTGGCTCAAATTGTATTTAATGAGATCCATTTTACTACAGAAGAATGGGAATTGGTTGATAAAAGTTTGGTAGATATCGAGAATCCTGTCTTCTGTGATGACTTGGAAAAAGAATCATTTAAGCAGGTCTTACTAAAATTTGGTAAAAGTTTAAACAAGTTGCAAGATATTGGCCTAACTGTTAAACTATGGGTACCGTATTTTAACATGGTTACTCTAGTTAAAAAATTTGTCGAGGCTGAACGTACAGGAAATTGGGACTTGCACCTGCAATGTGCCAAAAAAATGCTGCCTATTTCCACTTCAGAGGCCTATTTCTGTATGCAAAATCCTGCCATCTTTATTTGCAAGATATGCTTAAACTAAAAGACAACTTAAATCCTGTGAAATATTTCAAATTTGTTAAAAACGGAATGTTTACCATAAGACGTTCTGAAAAATTATGGTCTGGGATTTGGTCAGATATGACGATTGAACAGACACTTATGAGGTCAATAAAAAGTTGTGAAGGCCTAACCCACGGTCGTGGAATCACCGACTCTACATTGGCAAAATGGATTCTTGGGATGCCTGTTCTTTCTGCCGTATTGGATCAAATGGAAGAATACTGTAGTACGTCATTTGTTACTTCTGAATAACACGTTAATAGCAGATCTTCGCGCATAAAAAAAGACAATATGGATATCCAAAACTTTGTAGGCTGGATTTTAGCACATTCACTTTTTTCATATACCAAAGTCATTATGTCTATAAGCACAGGAGTGGTGGGAGATGAAAAAATCAATTGTCACAATGCATATGCGATTGGTATGTCAATGATGAAAGTATTGTTGCAAGTAACTATCACAATGTTAACTTTCACAGGAAACAAAGAGTAGTACCAATTGCATCCATAAATTCGAGAATTAAATTAGAAAACAATTGTGCCAACCAACGTTACTCTTTCAAAGAATTTCATATGCCAAAAAATCATCCGAACAGTTTCAGAAATATTTTCAATATGAGCTTTCTCCTTATCCGCTCTCTATTTTTGACGCTGGAGGAATGCGAAAAACAAAAAAATCCAACCTATATCAAATATTTACCAGTTTCAAAAAAACATTACTTTTACAGACCAATTATATGTAATTGATGGAGGGTTTCTTATAGAGTTGTTGGCATCAACAAGAATTATATTCAGCTATTCTAGATAAATTTGTTGAGTATGTTGAAAAGCAATACATGACAAACGCCTTGTTGTTTTTGACGGATATCCAGTCACAAGCAACGTAAAATCGACAAAATGTGCTGAACGCTTACGCCAAATGACAAATTGTTCTACAGCTGAAGTAGTTTTTGATGAGACCATGAAAACCACTACAACACGAGCTAAATTTCTGGCAAATGAAACTAATAAAAGCAGGGTCGTTTCTTTGTTGTCTAAAAGGTTTTAAAATAAACAGGCTTCTGAAGGTGCTGACACTTTAATAATCAATACGGCGCTTGAGATATCAAACACATTTAAATCAGTAATTGTAGTAGGTGAAGACGTTGATTTGTTGGTTATTCTTACTGGCCTATGTGAATCATACAACAATATTTACTTCTTGAAGCAAGGAAAAGGAAAATCCGAAAACACACTATACTTGCCCGAGACAGCAAAGTTAGAAAGGGCTGTGACAGAAAACATTTTATTTTTACATGCATTTAGTGGGTGCGATACCACTTCGGCATTTTACAGACAAGGCAAAATAAAGTTTTAAAAAATCAAGCAACCCTGCAATCAGTCACTGAATGTTATAAAGACCGTAATGCCAATTCAGAAGCCATTACTAAAGCTGGAATTTAATTTATAATGGCACTTTATAGGGCGAAAAACAACAAGACGTCATTACACAATTATAGATACCAATGCTTTGTTCAATCTATAACAAAGAGCTTATTCAATCTTGCATCCCTTACTCCAACCGAAGATGCAGCTTGCATGCATTCCCTTCATACCTACCAACAAGTTCAACAGTGGTACGGTAATGAAAAATCGCCTACTGATTGGGATTGGAAAGAATCATCAAATGGCCCAATTTCTATGTTGCAAGACGCCGCTCCCCAAGAAATATTAAAAATAATTTCTTGCAGTTGCACAAAAGGTTGTAATGTCCCATGCAGCTGCAAAAAAGCAGGGTTGCGGTGTTCAGTAGTGTGTAGGTCATGTGAAAGAAAACATGTTCAAATCCGGCAACCATCATAGAAGGATCAGACGATGAAGAAATTGACTCGCAGCTAGACGACAAAATTTCTGAAGAAAACATCGATGAGATTGATATATAGACTGAAACAGAAGAATAACAACCAGAAGATAAATTAGTTGACTGACGAGCTTATTGACCAATCTTATACGTCAAATCAAATAATAAAATAAAAGTGATCGTTATTATTAATCGTATTTAAAGTAACACAGTGGATTAGGCTTATTGGAGAAGCCAATTGAAAAGAAAAACAAATGCAGCGCGTGCCCTACTGCAAGGTGGTGAGGAAACGGGTGTAGAAAAAAAAAACGTTTTTAAGGTAGAATATTATGTTTTATTTTTGGTTACCTAAAAATTTTGGATAAAGTGAATCCAGGCCGAGTTATTTATAAAAGATCGTAAAAGCAACACTTTTATTGTCCGTTTTCCAATATAACGACCAAATCCAGCATAGACAGACCGTGCAAACTTAGTATACTGTAAAAAACATTTAAAAAAAGAGTTCAAAAGTTATTGCAGCTTGCCCCCATTTATTTCACTCACAATCTCCTTCTCGACTGGCCTATATATAGTTTTTTGGATACCTAACAAAGTTCTATATGTGCACCATTTGTTGCCCTGGCCATGTCTGAACGATAATCAGTTTCTTCCCAGATATTCAGCAGCATATCAGGCATGACGAATGCTACAGCTGCAACAATCCCCTCCCTCAAATGAGCAATGTCACGGATCTTCTCAGAATAAACAATGTTTTTTACATGACCCCAAGAAAAGAAATCTAGTGGAGTCAGATCTCGGCTCCAAACCAAACATCGACTTTGGGAAAGTCTCGCTGATGTTCTATGAATTCATGTGGTGACTCAGACCCTCAAGTCCTACAGTTGTGTCAGTTGAAAGACCCACTTACATGAAAAGTCGCCTCATCTGAAAACATAACATTTTCTAGGAAGTTCTCATTTTCTTCAATCCTGTTCAAAATGTAGACTGCTAAATCGAATCTTTTCACTTTGTCATTGGGCTTGATTTTATGCAGAAGTTGAATCTTATACCTGTGATATATTCTATGAAGCGCGCCCTTGTGCCATTGAGTAATGTATGTTCAACCGGGGGATGGCAGTAGCGACATATCCATGCTGTACGGTGCTCGATCATATATATGAGCTGGCATGTTTAATAAAAATATTTAAGCTCTCTCGTGTTTCTATTTCCTCGATAAACTGCCTCAACGCTACTACTAAGAAACACCACATCAAAATAAAATACATGACATGGTGGCAGCTGGTTAAAAATCGTGTTGAAGTAGGTCATAAGCACGTGTTTACGAAAAATAAAAAAGAGGTTAGGGGACTCTGACTTTAAATAAAAAATTAAAAATAGCAACATTTTCATTAAGGTGTGTAACTTGAAAAATACGCGCAGGAATAGCTATGTCGAAAGTGAAGCCTCCTAATGAAATGATTTTTGATGGAAATTGTGGAAGCAAAAATTTAATTTGTATTTGCTTGCTAGCGGTAAAGGTGCTAAACCTGACAATATCAAGGTAGCTCTTCTACTGAATCAATTAGGAGATGAAGCTATACAAATATATAATACATTTGAATTTGGTCCGGCTGAAGACAAGGAAAGTTTGGATGTAGTGCTTGCTAAATTTGAAAGCTACTGTAATCCTATCAAAAACTTGGTCTACGAGCATTATAAATTCTTTAAACGTGATCAACAAATTGGAGAAACCTTTGACCAATTTTTAACTGCCTTGAAACAATTGTCAAGTTCGTGTGAATTCAAAGAAAAAGATACTATGATTATGGATCGTATTGTTTAAGGGATTAAAGATCCAAAAATGCAGGAAAAATTATTGCAAGAAAGTGATCTAACTTTAGCAAAAGCTGTATCTATTTGTCGATCTTTAGAAAGTAGTGCACAGAAACAAAGAGAAATTTTAAATGATAATAAACCCAATGCAGTGCAAGTAAATACAGTTATAAATAAGCATGTACATTTGGCTGGGAATTCTGCTAGTGCTACAAAACATGTACAGAAAACGTTAAACAGGTCACAACATACTGGTAATTGGAATAATGGTGAAAACAATGACCTGTGTAAATTTTGTGGTTTACAACATGCTAAAAGCAAATGTCCAGCATACAATTGTTACTGTAGTCGACATAAACAAAAAGGACATTATAGGAAACTTTGTCGCAATAAAAATGTTCATGATATTGATGAATTGGAGACAGTTGTTACTAAATCTGATGTTGAGCATGAAAAGAATATTGTATGGACAATCACACAAAATAATTCTAGTTCTGCATGTATAGTTAGTGCGGTTGAGTCGTTTGAAATACTCACTGTTGCTAGTTCTACTATAAAAGTAAAAATTGACACTGGTAGTCAAGTGAATATTTTAAACTTGTGGGATTTTAGTAGTTTAAACATTGGTATAAATAAACTTTTAAAGCCTACTTCATCGTTAACTTCATATTCTGGTCATACCATTGGGGTAATGGGACAAATAGAACTCTGGTGTAGTTTTAATAATCGGTATAAGTGGCTATCCTTTTATGTACTTAGCACCAAAACACCATCCTCGATTTTAGGGTTAGGTGCAGCTAAGACATTGGGAATTCTGCCAGACATTGATGTGCAAGAAGTTTCTACACAGATACCCATTACTAGTAACAATGAATTACAGACGGTCAAGGATATTCTTTAGCATTACAAAAACGTGTTTTCTGGTATTGGTAAAATATTAACGACATACAAGATTACTCTTAGTGATGATGCTGTTAGTTGTATTAGTCCTGCACATAAAATACCAATTGTGTTAAAAAATAGAGTAAAACAGAAGCTTGATGAAATGATTGCTGATAAGATAATTGTTCCAGTGTCTGAGCCTACTGATTGGGTTCATCCCATAGTGATAGTTTCAAAAAATAACGAGGATATACGTGTGTATATGGACCCTAGTGAATTAAATAAATTTGTGAAGCTTGAGTTTTTTCAAATTCCTACACAAGATAGTTTATTTGCAGAACTTGCTGGTGCCCAATATTTTTCAATACTTGATGCTTCTTCGGCGTTTTTGTAAATACCTTTAGAGGATAATAGTTACTTACTATGTACTATTGCCACACCCCTTGGGCGTTATCGCTATCTTAGGATGCCCTATGGATTATCATCTTTTCCTGAAGTTTTTTAAAGATTTATGTTTGAATCTCTAAGTGGTTTGAGTGGAGTAGTATCATATTTTGATGATGTACTTGTGTTTGGATGTACGTTAGATGAGCACAACAAAAATCTGATTAATGTTTTATATAAGATTTCTCAATCTGGGTTGACCTTAAATCTAGAAAAGTCAAAGTTTGTTGTTAAGCAAGTTAAATTTCTAGGTCATGTGATTAGTTCTAAAGGTATAGAACCAGATGATAAGAAAACCAAAGCTATATTAGACATGAAACCTCCTAAAAATAAGCAAGAACTACACGCTTTCTTGGAATGGTAGTTTATTTAGCAAAGTTTATACCTAATTTGTCAGAGGAAACAAGTTGTCTTAGAAAATTGTTGTCAAAGAATGTTGTATGGGAGTAGTCACAAAATGAGCAACATTCGTTTAACAAATTGAAGAAGTTAGTCACTTCTGTGCCCGTTTTGCATTATTTTGATCCTAAAGATGTTTTGTCTGTAGATGCGAGTCCTTATGGAATTGGGGCTGTGATCTTCCAAAGGGTCATCCAGTAGAATATGCATCAATATCTCTAACCCCTACACAACAAAGGTACAATCACCTAGAAAAAGAACTGTTAGCCTTAGTTTATGGGTGTGAACATTTTTATGTATTTGGACGTTCATCGTTTCAGTTACAAACTGATCATAAACCGTTATTAGGTCTGATCAAGAAGCCTTTGGATGAGATGTTTCCTTGAGTACAACGACTCACCTATCGACTTCTGCGATATAAGTTTGAGCTGTAGTACGTACTAGGTAAACAATTGCAAACACCTGATACTTTAAGTAGAGAACCATCTAGTAATACCGTAGATACTCAATATCTTGAAAATAACTTAAGGGTGTATACAGTTATTTCGACTTCGCCGGAAAATGAAAAACATTTACAAATTGCTGTTGAGTAGGATAGTACTTTGCAAAAAATTAAGTATTATGTTCAACATGGGTGGCCGACATGTAAAAGCAATGTACCACCCAACCTCAAGAAATTTTGGTCACTGAAGAAAGACATTGTTCTTCATAAGCACATAATGTTTTACAACCAAAGAATTATTATATCAGATTTTTTAAAACAAGAATTTTTGGACTTGCTTCATAAGTCATATCAAGGTGTTGTTGCTACAAAACATTTAGCTCAAGATTCAGTATTTTGGCCTGGCATTATGACATATAGAAAATACTGTTTTAGGCTGTATCACCTGCCAAAAATATTTGAAACTAAATACAAGCGAGCCTATGAAGCCGCATAATGTACCAAATCTCCCATGGGAAAAAATTGGGATTGATTTCAAAAGCTTGGGACAATTAAACTTCATAATAATAGTGGATAATTTTTCTAAATTTATTGTTGTAAATAGACTTACATACAAAACTGGCGAGAGTGTCATATCGTGTCTCAAAAATGTTTTCACAATAAGTGGACTCCCACAGGAAAATATTTACAGATAATGTTCCACCATTTAACTCAAGAGAATTCATAACTTTTGCAAGTTAGTATGCTATTGAGTTGTCAACAGCAAGCCCGTGTTATCCTGTATCTAATGGAATGGCTCAACGTGCAGTACAAACAGCAAAAGGATTACTTGTCAAATCGTATGAAGAAGGCAATGATCCATTTCTAGCAACTCTTAGCTATAATATAACTACAAAACAAAATGTACCTTCTCATAGTCAGTTATTGATGGGTCGTAGGTTACGCACAACCCTACCTACTTCTAAATCTTTGTTTTGTCCGAAGTATTTGGTGGAAAAAGGAAAAGAACAGCTGAAACGCAATCAATGGGTCAAAAGAAGCTGCATGACAAGAAATGTAAAAAATGGACACAGTTACATAAAGATGAGCCAATCTTGGTATATCAGGATATTCGATCCTGGAAACCGGGCGTTGTAATCAATGAATTAGAACATAACGACTATATGGTAAAGATGGATGAAGGGATATATAGAAGAAATAGGAAATTATTTAGATCTTTAAAAATTCCCGAACAAAGCCATAACATTTCAGATGAGATGAATCGAAAAGGACACCAACCAACTTCTGTTAAGAAGATAGGCATTCCGGAACAAAATGGTGAAGCTGACGAAGCTTGTTCCTCAACACCTAACTTGTCTGAGGACACACCTTCTAACTTTCCGCTAATAACAACACACAGTGGTAGAGTGGTCAAACCATCTGAAAAATTAAATTTGTAATTTTTGTAGTTTTATAAGTTAGGTATTTTGAACTGTACAGCATGTTTTTTTTTTGTTAGATCATTTCTTTTTAAGAAGGAGCGTGTGATATATTCTATGAAGCGTGCCCTTGCGCCATTGAGTAATGTATGTTCAATCAAGGGACGGCTGTGGCGACACATCCATGTTGTACGATGCTCGAACATATATATGAGCTGGCATGTTTAATAAAAATATTTAAGCTCTCTCGTGTTTCTATTTCCTCAATAAGCTGTGCCTGAATGCTACTAAGAAACACCACACCAAAATAAAATACATGACAATACCCTCTTTAGCAAAACTTTGTACACGATAGACTTAGGTATTCCCAACTCCAAACTTTGCCTTGCCAATGACTTTTTAGGGCTACGAATAGAAGATGTTCGGATTCGTTCCACATTTTGTTCAAAGACTGAAGGCCTACCCGGTGGCTTCATTTTTAAGACACTATCCCGAAAGTGATTATACCACTGCAGAATCTGTTAATAGGTGCATCACCGCCATTTTCACGTCGATAATTACGCTGAACTGTGATCACTAAACTTGATTGAATAAGCTAAATCAAACATTGAGCTTTCTGTTGTAGCGTAGCCATGACTGATGAGTGGCGTGGCAACTGCCGGCCGGCAGAAGCAGTAGCACTCTTCCCCCACCACGTTCGCTCCAAGGCCACGCACTGTGATCGAATATTAGCAAAACAATTTTGACAATACACTGAACTGAACTCAAGTGCAAATCCCGAAAGTTCATTACTGGTTTCGTTTTTTATTTATGATTTTTTTAAATCAAGTTCTTTTATAAACAATTGTCTAATACAATTGTCTAATACAATTGAAGCAGAGAAAGGATATGTAGAGGTAGACCTAAATTAAAGTATTGCACACAATAGTGAAATAGGTTGTAAATTTCAAGGAAATGTGTGGGTGAGCTCAGAATAGGAAACAATGGGGATACGCGCCTAACCAGTTCCAGACCAAATGCAGATGAGGTCAAAATTATATCACTTTTATTTAATGTCTAGTAAAGGTTCTTGCGATAAAAGCCCAACATAAAGTTGCTCCTGCTTCACCACATGTCTTTCAGTGATAGGTTAGTCTAAGCAAGTCCTTCAAAATGAAAGATTCAAAAGTTGTAAACAAACGACGTTTTATTACAACCTAGCAGCTCCAAGCTCCATTGAATAGGACACGTCAATGAGATGGTTTCTTTATAGAACTCTTTATTAATTAAAAAAATTAGTTTGCACTATCCAAAAACTGAAAATCAGTTATAAATTTAACCAATTCGTATACTACAAATGGACTAGGCCGACTCATTATTTAGCAAGTTTTTCAATTTTAATATGTGTTTTCAATATTTATTAGTACAACTTTAGACTTGGAAAAAATACCTATTTCATGAATATAATGATTGTATTTTTTCTGTTCACTGGGCGGTCAGTAGCTTGCTAACAAATCATAATGCATCTTAATGCAAATAGTTTTTATTTGCACCTCTTGGTGGCGAGGAATTAAATTGATTTATATCATTATAATAAACTACAAAGATCATTTTAATTATTTCCGTACCCATAAGTTATATAGGTAACAGCACAAAAATAACTATAGTGAATAGAAAGTTGCGTTAGATGGCGCTGTACGGGGAGTATTTTTAGATGTCTCTGTTGCCGGTAGTCTTGTACGCCACTACCAAAAAATTGATAGTTCTGTTCTGCGCGTGTCGTAGTGTTCGTAAGCTTAGCGCCCCTATATTATATCGAGGAGCGTTTAGATAATTTGCTATTATAAAAATGGCGTTCAACGGGAATGCACTTCACAAAAGACAAAAACTAGAAGGAGAACAAGCTAATACTAAGGTAAGTTTAATTAAAGGCCGCTATTAAACGAAGTTCAACGTACTGCTTTATTAGCGTCTTGTTTGGTTTTTTGTTTGCATTGTTTTGTACGTACTTGCATTAACGTTTGGCTTACAAAGTGCAGTGAGGCGACTTAAATATGATTTAAATTACGTTAAATAAGCCGATGGACATTCAAGTTGCATTTTCCGGCCGGACGATGACCTATCAAGGCTAACTTGATGCTTGCTTTGATTTTTTATTGCTGTACGTTTAGCCTGATAGGTAGTAAAGTTTAATTACTGGTTGCTTTGATATTGTTTTAATTCAAGTAGATTTTACCACAAGTGAGTCATTTGGAACATTTCCAAATAACGTAAAACAAAATCTGCTTTATTTAAAACTAAAAGACAAATTTCTATTCACTTGCACTAAACTTTATTACATTTTTATAGGTTCATAGCTATGGCAGTAGCGATGAACCCCGAAGGAAGCGTTCAGAGGAAGCTAAGCCAAATCACATTCTCTTATTTACAATTATTAACCCCATGTACCCCATTACTGTGGTAAGTACTCCTCAGTAAATTTTTGTTGAACACTTTTTGTTAAGTTTGTCATTTTCATGGTTTTTCATTCATTGCTGCTGCTATTAACAAAACTCATTAATCATTTAGTTAAAAATGATTGATGGCTTGTCAGCAAGGTGTTAACGATAATTTTTCTTTCAAACTTATGGAAGTTTAGTGCTGTTCTGTTAGCGAAATGTTTGTTCTGTTACAGGAGGTGCTACATACTATATGTCAACCCAGCGGGAATGTTATGCGAATAGTTATTTTCAAGAAAAATGGAGTTCAAGCAATGGTTGAATATCCTTTTTTTACTTATTTGTATATTTGGTTTCCAATTAATGGGTTTATTTTGTGTAAAAGTCTGAAATTTAGCTGGTATAGAAGGGGTTTTTGTCACAAGTAAAACTACAAGTTATATTAACAGTCTGATTTGAAAATTATCAAACCATACTCAACATTTCTCACCCACAGAAGGGTATCAGTTTAAATCTTTTCTTAGAAGAATATAGAATATGCAGATTTAGATTAAAAAGCTTTTAGTGAACATACATTTTAACTTCCTACACACAGTTAAGAAAGAACTTTTTACTGAAAACTAGTGAAAAGCAATCATTTAAGAGATTTTTGAATATATGCTTTTAACTTTTATTTTTCAGTTAAAATAGTATTCAAAATAAACATATCTAACAAATGAATAATCTGATAGATATTTGGCTGATGCACGGAAGGGTTATAAGTTAAAATTAGCCGAGCCGAGATGAATTGAAATTCAATTTCTGTTCACAAAAGAGTAGGCTGCTATTTTTTTTTACTAAGAACTACTTTTTATTGTTTTTTATATACATTTTAATCAATCTAAAATTTGCTAAATTTATGGAAAAAATGCTTCCGACATCAGTCTGCATTTTTATACCTTCTGAAATTTTAACTCACACCATTTGCACTAAATAATGAATTCAGACTATTGTTCTCTATTAGAAAATGCTAATATGGTATAGAAAAATTAGATAGTATAGAAGTAGCAGAGTTTGCAACACTAAGTTTTTTTTTAAAAACCCCAAAAACTTTAGTTTTGTGTTAAAACTGGTATTTTTTATTGTATAAACCAATTCGTTTAATTTTAATTATGTTCCAAATTTAAAATTTTTAAATTACCTTTTACAAGTTTAATATGATGCGAAACACAACAAATGTACAGGTCCCTATTTGCACCTCAAAGAAAGTTAAACCTCTTCGCATAACATTGTTAAAACAGCAATGTTCGAATTTGTATGTCTAACTTAAAGCTGTTTTCTTCCAAGTTGTAATATGGTCATTTAAGTAACCAGGAATCTTACAGATTCTACCAGTTCAAGTGATTACAATAGTATTAGACTTCAAGTAATTCAGAATTATTATTCGAAACAGGGTTCTTTACAATCTTGTTTTCATGTTAACAATGGAAATGTGGTTCAGATCCGCACGCAATTGTTTTAAATGATTTGAATTGCATCTTAATTTGGTCCATTTTGACTTGGATCAACCTACAATGTCTTTAGAAATCACAAAATTTCGTTCTGGTTTTGCACCTATGAGTAGCATTAACTTCAAGAGTTAATATAAAGAATAACCCAAATAACGTGTAATTAAATGAAATTTAGATATTTGCATTAATGATTTTTCTATTCAACTTTGACTTTATTATAAATATAATTATTGTTCTAATCGATTTTATAAAAAAACATTTCCTTGTTCCGTTTGGAAAAGCATCTGCTTGGTTAATAGATGCTTCTGACATTTGTTTCTCAACTTCCAACATTTTTCCACAAAAGCAATTGATATAAATTTTACTAATGCTTGAAATCGCACATTGTTTAATATATAAATAATTTGAGAATGTATTCTTGTAATATTGAGCCTGGTATCTATAACCCACCATCGGTCAACTTCTGGCATTTTGGGCAAGCACATATTTTATCGACATTTTCAATGCCTCTTTTGGTCATATTAATGACGGTGATATTTTGAATTTATTTTTATCAGCTACGATAACATTTTGTACAGCATACTCTTGATTATCTGGGCTAATACGAGGATACGTAGACACAATAAAAAAACCAACACTGATATTCTAAACTATCAATTTTTATGTGTCTTAAAGAAATGTGTGTTACATGTACCTTTTATATTTTTGCAGGATAGATAGAGGTCCAAAATTTTGGGCATTTTTAAGAAATTATGGTTTTATACAAAAAATATTTTAAATAATAGATGAACATATATATGTAATAAAATAAGCCCATTGAATAAATACTCCAAATTCTTGCACTTGCTATTGGACAAAACAGAATGATATGCCAGTCTATTTCAAATCATCCAAAACAATTGAGATTCGACACCCGTCACATCAGATTGTGATGAAACTTTGTATTCTTTAATCTTTACATCATCGTCATTAAGTCTTCAGTCCTGGCACTGGTTAGAAGCGTACCCTCATTGTTTCCTATTCTGAATTAACCTACACATTTCCGTGAAATTTGCACAGTCTGCATCTATTACTATCTGATCTAGGTCTACATCCACCTCTTTTTTCCTATCTCTGCTTGTCATATATCCCATACTATTCCCCAAAAATGCCTTAGAACGTATTCTGTCCTTCTATTTCTCTTACTTTTTTCCTCAGATATCTTTATTCGCCTACTATTTCTATAACCTATTTGTTAATAACTTTATCTGTCCATGCTGTCATCCTCATTTTTATTCTCATCTTTAGATATAGATATTAATGTATACCGAATTTTATTCTTTTATATTAACTGTTTTTTTGTGGGTACTAAAAAGTATAAATAAAATAAGCGTTCTTACTATTTATAAGACGAATATCTACTTTATTTTAAAAAAAATTGTATCTCTACTACTTTCAATGCAAATCTTGTGAAAATTTGCAATATTGTAAACTGTGCCAATTTCAGAAAAAATTAAATAATAAACACTTCGTGTTTATTTATTTAGGGGAAACATTTTTTATTGGTAATTTTCTTTGGCATTTATATTACAAGAACGATGTTTTACAAACAAAAGTTAGCCAAGAGCAAGTCGAGCTCGCACTACTAGGGTTTCGTACCAATACTACAGTGAGCAATCAATAAACCAAATTAAGCTGTTTTTATTATTTATGTATATTTAAATCTTATCCAAATTTGATTGTGATAACTGAAAAATGAATATTTTATCTCACATTGTACTGGTACCTTAGCAAATACGTTGTCTATTACTGTGTTTAAAAAATTTTTTCCCAGCAACTATTACACTGTCAAAAAAACCTGCAGATTTCTATAATGTATGACTCAATAGCTACTATCTCTATTAAAATCAAAATTTTAGCTTTGGAAATGTAAGAGCTATATCATAAAGACTACTGGGCTGTAAATTATAGAAAAAATATCTTTAGAAGCCTTTTAGAATCCTCTTTCAAATGGTAGCTCACGCGATATATTTATTAGAACTTTTTTTCTTTTGATCGAGTTAACCCCGCCATTTTAATTTAAAAATATTTTTTTTCCTATTTTCTGACTTAATAATGTACAGGAACACTAGTACGATTTAAATAAATATGAATAAAAACCCTTAACCACAAAAAATATAATACTAGATGCGTATTTCGGCCACTGTGGTCATCATCACTAGGAATTTTAAATAATAATTAGCTGTTGTTCCGGAACACTTCAGAGGATATTTTCCTCACCACTAAGGCTGAAGTGAATTTACTATAATGTTGCTTTCAACACTATCGAAGATATTCTCCTCACCTGCAGGAATAACAGCTAATTATTATTTAAAATTCCTACTGATGATGACCATGCAGTCGTCGAAATACGTATCTAGTATTTTAAATATTGTTTGTGGTTAAGGGTTTTTATTCATTTTTATTTATTTTCTGACTGTCGATATATGTGCGCGCCATAAAGACCCAGCGTTGTATCAAATTTCAAATTCCTATGTTACATAGTTTTCTAGAAAAACCTCTAGGACAGACGGACGGATGGACACGAGAGTGATCTTATTAAGGTTCCGTTATACCTTATAAGGTACGGAACCCTGAAAATCAATATCTCTAAAAGGCAAAATGATAATCAGACCATTTTTTAAAAATTATTCTGTAATGTGTTTGCTATTATTTCAAACCTGGCATTTTATTTGCTTCATGGTATAAAAGCACTTTACAAAATTAAAACAAAATTAATTTACCAGTGTCTGTGTTCCATAATAGTGGGAAAAAATCATAGAGCTATCATTTGTTTTATAAGATAACAAAAGGATTTAGTGTAAAAATATAAGTTAATTGTGTATTATAAAAGATAGCATTTTGTATAGGTACGACAAATTAGAACATGTATAGACAAGTCTGGCTAGCTCTTGCTATGCTCAGTTAGGGGTCAGCTTTATTAGAGTGAACATCAGTTTCTATCTTTTAATCCATTCAAATGTTTCAATAAAAAAAAGTCTAGTATAGTGTAGTATGGGAAAACATCGTGGAACTGAATGTAGAATTATTAAACGAACTTGAAAAAACTCATTCAGCTAAGATGTGTAGATAGTTAGGTACTGACCTGTTTTTAAATATTTGTGTGCACAACTAGTTATTTATTATACAAGAGAAAAAGTACTAGATTTTAGCTCGAGGTGTGTTTGTCTCCCGACTCGAAGCGCAGAGAGACAAAACACCAAGAATTAAAATCTTACATTTTTACTCATGTATAATACATAATTTTTCTGTGACAGGCAAAATGATGATTTAATATTGAAAAAATATTGCAATATATTAAAGTCAAAAAATCAATCGATGTCAAATTTGAAGTTTCAAACAAGTAGGCTGTTGTACTTATAGGGACAGTTAGACTTGTGTTGCTAAGGAAACCTTTAAAGTAATCAAATGTCTGTCAATTTAATTTTGCGAGTGGTTTCAAAAATTGCTTACTTAAGTTGTTTATA
Source organism: Platerodrilus igneus (assembly GCA_036346225.1). Lineage (NCBI taxonomy): Eukaryota > Metazoa > Arthropoda > Insecta > Coleoptera > Lycidae > Platerodrilus > Platerodrilus igneus. The sequence goes on along the minus strand of JARFIW010001480.1, from coordinate 8,851,692 downwards.
TCGGTTGTTTCAAACGTGACGAAGTTATGATTCAATGTTATGTTACACCTGAATGCTACAAGTGTGGACCCGGCTTTAAATTAAATATCTCCATTTTCTTACTTATTTGCACATATCTGGGAAAAAGTACTCTTTTTTTTCCTCGAGAAAAGAGTAAATTCATAAAAAGTGACATTTTGTTACCTGTCAAGAAACATTAAATGCCAAATTTTTTTCCTGTCACAGAACAAATATACTTTTTAAATAAATATGAAATTTATCAAACATTCAAACTCATAAAAAAAGAATTAACAAAACATTAACAGTAGTTTCTTTAGAACTTTTTGACCAAAGTAATACAATTTCAAAAGTTACTACTAAAGCATTACCTGGACAAAAAGTATGTAATGCCTGTAGAGAAGAATTGTATAAGCAAAACAGTTTTGGCATTGAAAATGATGACGAAGAATCTACTAACAGTTGTCAAGATATTATTTACATTGAGAATATACTAAGTAAAGAAACGACTTTAGAAGAAATAAGTATATCTTTGACAGATATTGGAGAATTTCATGAAGTTTCTTCCCCTAGAAAATCTAGTTATTCTAAAAGAAAATTGGATTTTGCTTGTTCTACGTAAAAAACCAAAATATGCATAGTTTTAGAAAGGGATTTGTCCCCAGAAAAAGAAGGAAAAGATATCAAAAAATATTCAAGAAAGGTCTAACGTGAATAGACTTGTTAATTTGGAAACACCCATTAATATCGTGAAAAAATTCAGCTGTCAACTCTTGCTCCGACTTCATGGAGTAAAACAAAGTTTTAGAGGGGTTTTATGTTGGCGAATATGCAGTTCGTAAAGCACGAAAATAACAAACATGGAAACAAGAAGAAAATTGTTGAAATCATGTATGTGGAGCACGGCACAGTACATCTCTGAAATAGGGGCAGCAGGGGAAGCAGACAGAAAAATGGTAGAGGCCTTTTGGAATGTTGTGCTTCAGATGTATAAGGATGATAGCATGGACAGACAAAGTTAATAGCAAATAGAAATAGTAGGGGAAGAAGGATATCTGTGGAAAACAAAAAAAATATAGGAGAAACAGAAGGGCAGGATACGTTCTAAGGCATTTTTGGGGAATAGTGCAGGATATATTACAAGCAGAGATAGGAAAAAAAGAGGTAGGATGTAGACCTAGAGCAGACTACTGCGCGCAGATAGTGAAAGATGCAGACTGGAAATTTCAGGGAATTGTGTAGGTTAGCTCAGAATTGAAAACAATGAGGGTAATCGTCTAACCAGTAGGACTGAAGATGCAATGAGATGAAAGCACGAGAGTTACTTAAAGAAAAAGGTATTATTGCTTTACCTGAACCAGTTCCAGAATTGAAGACTTAACGATGATGAATATCCAAGGAACTCTAGAGCGTATTGCTTAATGTAAAAGTATAACTTTCTTTGTCACATTTTTTCTTACTGTAACACCTCTAAATATGTATACCAATTGCTAAGTAGTCATCATCAGTAGATAACAGCTACTTACAATTGTTAAACTAACATTTAAACTAAAGCTACTTGATAGTTTTACTTCTGAGGATATTTTCACGACCGATTAGGCAGAATTGAAACATAGCAAATTACAAAATTTTAGAGTGAACTGACAAATGTCCTTACATATTTTTTTTATAGTAGAAATGTGATCATGCTTGAACTGTGGTTCACACTTGAATGTTGATACAGCGTTCTTGTTGGTAATCGGGTGAAGCTTGATTAACCAATAAAGAAAGCAGCTGTGAGTGTCCTAATTGCCCTCTATCTGCATTCATTCATAGCATTAAGCTTTCCTAAGTGTTTAATTCTTAATGTGAGGGCAACGACTTAAGCAATCTAACGTTTTATAATCTAATGGGATGGCTAGTTTCATAAATATGTTGAGCAACTCATGATTTCTCATAATGACCGCACTTAAAATGTGTTTATTAAATTGAGTTTTGACATTACGTTTTGTTTGCCCTCATCAACTTTGTCTTTCTGACTTGAATTTTTGAAAGCAATTTTGTAATTAATTTGTTTGAAAATTTTACTAAGACCCTTCGTGGAACTGTGGAAAGATAATTTAACAAAATGTAAGTTTTCTAAACAAAAGTCGCGGATTTTCGAGTGTTGATCATGTTCTTACATTTTCTAACTATATTGTCAATCACTGTATGTTCGAAATTATTGTACACCGCTATCGATTTAAGAAGAGAAAGTTATTTACTGTGCCGTTATTTATTTAACGGTAAAATAAGCATTCTATTTACTGAAAAGTTAAATTAAGCAAGTTTGTGTTGAATACTATGATTTGATGTAGACGTTATAAACCGGTTAACATTGGTTTCCTTTCTATAGATATTAAACTCTAGTTTATTGTCTTTCTGTATCACTAAAGTATCTAAAAAAGGTAACTCTCATTATTTTCAAGTTCTTATGTGAATTGAATACTTTGAAACTGTGAATTTAGTTTTTTTTAGAAAATCATTAACATTTGATTATGAGGTATTAAAAATGACGAAAATATCATCAACATGCCTTATAGTCTTTCGAAGTAGTGAGCGTTTTCTTTAAATTTTGTTTCGAAATACATAAATTTGCAATAAATGGTGAAAGATTATTTCCCATTATTGTTCCTTCAAGTTGTTCATAAACCTTTTAATTTTAAACTGAAAGTGGTCCTAGGACATATGAGAGGTTAATTTTACAATTTCGTCTGTAATCTCGTTATCAAAATAATTTTTAATTAAAATTTCCTTAAATATGGTAAAATTTGTGGAATAGGAACACTTAGAGATAATGAACATACATCAAACGAAATTAAGGTTTCGTATCTTTCTAACATAACATTATCGACTTTATTAATAAACTCTATGGAAATCTCTACTACTGACAAACTATTAAATTTAAGAATCTTAAATTCGTTCGATAACCATTTGGGTAAGCGATAAGTCGGTGAGTTAATGTTTGACACAATGGGCCTCATCATCGATTTATCCTGTGTATGGATCTAGGTAAGCAGGTTAATTTGAATTTCCATGCAGGCATGACAAGTTTAGTACATTTTTTCATAACGGATGTTGATCTAATCATATTACTAAGCATGTTTTCATTTGTATGGTTTTTAGCGATTGGTATATAAGGACCATTAGAGAGCAAAGTTTCAACTCTATCAACATAATCTTGTTTAGCTAAAATCTCTTTTGTCAGCTTTAAAGCAATAACAGTCTCTCTTCCTGAGCTCTTTATTAGTAAGATGGTCTTTCCTTGTTTGTTTTGAGACTTTGTTTGCTCTGGAATGTAAATGCTTCGAAAGCTGAATCGTGCAAACAATTCTAATAAAATTTGTATTGTTTTCTTCTAATTTTACAATTGAGCTTTCAATATGCGTTATAATATTATCAATAGATGTTTTTACATGCTGTTAACCAAATTTAATACCTCGATCAAGGAAGGCCATTTCTTAATTATTAAGAACTTGGAAGATTATAGCAGGAGGTGCTCACTTTCCAGAGATTTTATGGGTTTGTGTGATATATCCATCAGCTTATTTAGTTTTGAATTTCAATTTTCTTTTGCAATTTATGATTATTAACTTTAAAACTAATTCTCTGGAATTTCACCATATCTATAGGAAAGAAACCAACATGTAACCGGTTTTTAATGTCTACATCAAATCATAGTATTCAACAGAAACTTGATTCTTTTAACTTTTTAATAAACAGAATGCTTATTTTTCCATTAAATAAAGAATGATACAGTAAGGAACTTTCCTTTATTAAATTGATGGCGGAGTACAATGATTTCGAATCTACAGTAATTGACATTATAGTTAGAAAATGTAAGAACAGGTTTGACACTCGTAAAACCATGACTTTTGTTTAGAAAATTTAAATTTTGTTAAATTACCTTTCCACGGTTCCACAAAGCTGATGTCAAAATTCGATTTATTGAACACATTTTAAATTTTAAACACAATCATTATGATAAATCTTGAGTTGCTCAACATATTTATGAAACTAGTCATTCCATTAGATTAGAAAATGTTAGATTACTTAAAAGTCATGTCCTCATATACGGAATGAAACACTTATGAAAGTATTAACATATTTAAAAGTATAGGGCCATGCATGAATGCAGATAGAGGACAATTAGGACACTCACGGTTGCTTCTTTTGTTGGTTAATCAAGCTTCACCTGATTACCAATAAGAACACAGTATCTACATTCAAATGTGAACAACGACTCAAACATGATCACATTTTTACTATAAAATAAGATGTTCCGAGGACACTTGTCAGTTCACTATAGAATTTTGTACTTTCTAAGTAAAGACTAACAATTAGCTTTAATTTTAGTTTAAATGTTAGTTTACAATTGTAGTTAGCTGTTTTCTACTGATGGTGGCCACTTAGTGGTCGAAATACATATTTAGAGGTGCTATTTTGGAAAAAATTGTGGCAAGGGAATTATACTGCTATACTAATGATGATATAAAAATTGGACTATCTAAATTTTGCTCTTTGCATCCTAAGTGGTGTATGTTAGCTGGCTCCTTAAGAACTCATACTGTACATTTCTGTTGAATTCATCAAAATGTAATACTACTTCTATATACATGTGCTATAGAGGAAACATTACGATTTAATGGATTACTTAATTTGTTTAAAGGGCGACAGAGATTGTATACTTCGACACTGTTGTGAGTGTCTATTAAACAAAACCAAAAAAATTCGTGTATGGGAAATTGGAGGAATAGGACAAAGCAGATTAAGTTACATACATGGGTAACTACTGACAATACACAGCAGGTTACAGTGACAGTTTCATTTGATGAATATTTGGATCACCCTAAGAGGAGTCTGGAAAAACTTCTATCCCACTCTTTCATCACACAGTTTCAGTCAAACTATCTTAAAGGTTCACTAAAAGCTAAACTTCAACCCCATGAAGGGATTGTTTTAATAGATTTTAGTGAAAACTAGTTTTATGTTATACAGGATGAAGTGCAAGTTTACCACTGAACCCAAAATAGTTGTTCCCTCCATCCAGTGGTAATTTACATTTGTGAAGAGCCAGGAAAGAATCTCACTGTATCAAGCTTGTGTGTCGTCTCAGATGATTTGGAACATGATGTGGTTTTTGTTTATGAAACTCAAAGATTATTGTTGAATTTGTAAATGAAAGTTTCCTCAATTACTTTGAGTGCACTATTTCAGTGACGGTTGTACCGGACAGTATAAGAACTAAAAGGACTTTATAAATCTATGCCATCATCAAAAAGATTTCAACTTGTAAGCAGTTTAGCCTTTTTTTTTGACACAAGTCACGGAAAATCTCCATATTATGGAATAGGAGGAACAGTGAAGTGTCTCCTATTAACGGAAAGTTGGCAACTTAGTTCTGGCAATACTATCACTAATGTGGGCATGGTTTTAGAATTTGACTAATCTAGAATAGAGAAAAAATATTAATTTTCATGTTGAGAAAAGAGGATATATCCACTAGCAGACCAAATTACAATCCCGTTTCTCACAAGCAAAAACTAGTGGCACTCGCAGTTTCCCCTGTTTTGCTCCACTATCAAAAAATGAAATAGGTACATAGAGGATAAGTTTTGATTCAGATTACATTTTATTCTTTAACTTTTGCATAGAACAAAATTGCTTTGAGCAACTAAATTTTCTGCAAATTTGTACAAACTCCTACGCTAGTCTGTGTTTATAACAAACATTGGTTTTTTGGACTTGTAATTTCAAGAGATTAAGAAGAGTGTGAATACAATCAAGTTTATGCATACTTGTGGTCCAGTTCCATCACTTTATTGGGCCTATCAGAAAGAAGATATTTGTTTTGTTCCATTGGAGGAGGGTGTACTATTTTCAAGAAAAAATATATGTGCAGAATAGAAATTCAATTACAGCATTGGATCAGGCACACAATTAGTCATAAAGAACTTCAAATGAGTATTTTGTAAACAAATGCACATTTAAAACTATCTTTATAAAACAATTAATTTTTACATTAAATTTTTAAATTGTTTTGTTATAAAACAAATGGTGGCTATCTGATCTTTTTTCTCACTAATCTAATAAATGTAATAAATATTAGAAGCAGTGAAAGAAGGAAAAGAGAATTAGAGGGGAGACCTAAATTAAACTATTGCACACAGTGAAAGATGTAGATTGTAGGAATTTCCGGGAAATGTGTAGATTAGATCAGAATAGGAAACAATGGATGTGCATGCATGTCCAACCAGTTTCACAACTGAAAACCTAATGATGATGATTATGAATGTAATAAAACACAAATATCCATCAATTAAAATCTATTTTTATTTTGTAAAGTTCTTTAATACCATGAAGCAAATAAAATCCCATGTATTTTATTGTTTGAAATAATAACAAAGATATTATAGACTAGTTTAAAAAAAATGGTCGTAATTATTACTTTGCCTTGAGGTATTGATCTTTTGTTAAATGCCATTGTCGTATTAAAAATTGCTTGGAAAATTACAAAAAAATATCTCCCCCAATAAATAAACTACAGAGTGTATATTTCTCTTTTCTAAAATCGACAGTTTACTTTACAACATATAGAGAGAAATTTTTTCAGTAAATGTATGTATGTTCATCCAAGGCCTTTTACCTATATTTTAAGTTGCATCAAAATCAGAGGTCGGGTGTCATGACCTGGATGGCTTGATGTGGGTCGACCTTGATAACATGATGCAATTGCAAAGAACATTTGCAAATGATTTTTTTTTAATCAGACAACCCGACTATCCACCTAACAACAAAATATCCATTACACTGTTTTGTTTCATGTATCAAAACTGTTCCATATTCTTCTTTATTTACACCCTTTCACTTTTATTATTCTTGTGCAAAGCTTTTCACGTTCTTTCACATATCTCGTCACAATTATTTAAATGTACAGAATGTCCTAATGATAAGTAAAGTAGGTTTCACTTAACTAACACTAATTGTGTAAAAATTGTAGCGGACATAGGGTAGTTGTTAGAAACGTGCATATTTTAAAAATATTGGAAATTATGAAGAGTGTGTTAGGAAAGCAGGGCATGAAAGAATATGATTTTTAAATGTAGCGCCCTGTATTTTACTTAATGTTTGAATTCTACGTGTTTATACAAACATTTTTGTTATATAAAACATTAGCTGAAATTTGATAATGTTTGAAATATTTGCATTTAAAGATTATAATTGGCATTTTCATGGAGTTCTGTCCATTTTTGTTATTTTGCAATTCAAACTTTCCGTGTTTGGTAGAGAAGGAATTACTATTGTATTGATGTTTAACTTAAGATTCGTAATTTTATTAACATGGTGTTTATTATAACAGTCCAAATTAGAAAATATAAGTTTTTATTCAAAATAATTAAGTATTTATTCAATATTTTGTCTTAATAAATGTTCAAATAGGCAGCCTTCTTTTTGAATACGCATATTTATCCTTTTTTTAATGTTCTATCACTTCTGATAACATAAGAACTGTCACCATACAGCTAACTTCTCGAAATTTATTTCTTGGTTGTTGGTTTATCGACATATATCCGATCTTTTATGTATCCCCATAAGAAAAATTCAATAGAGTCAAATCACATTATCTTGGTAACTATGACTTAAAGGCATCCATGTCCTATTAATTTTTCTAGGTATTGCTGATCCGTAAATTCCCTTACATCACGATAAAGATGTGGAGACGCTTTATCATGCTGCAGCCACATATTCAGCCGTTCATTTCAATTAATATTCTCAAGTAACAGAGGAAATTCGTCACATAAGAAATATAAATAACTGTGCCCCTATAAAGACTCATCAAGAAAATAGAGACCGATAATTTGATTGTGAAGGATACCACATCGCACAATTATTAATCATATTTTGATTTGGAACTTCACCTAGCCAAAATGGATTTTTAGTGGCATAATAGTGCATATTTTTTGGGCAACATAATGTTACACAAATAATTGTTATTTAACTATAATTGTTGATTAATGGTATTACAGAATTGAACCCGTCTTTCAAAATCCCTTTCTTGCAATCCTCGATAAAGCTTAATGTGATGTGAATGGTATTATACTTCCTTGTTATTAGGTTCACAGTTGATTTGATGGTGTTGCATAACACCGCTGATGTTCTACAACTCATTTGAGGATCCTCTTGAATATTTAACAATATTTATAGTACTTTTTTGGGTCAATCTCTATCAAGTGATCCAAATCTAAATTAATTTGTCACCGGCCCTCAATATCTTATTCCATTTGTTTTGTTTAAGTACTACTATAGTAGGTATCAAATTATGAATTGTAGATTTTTATGTCGTATGGTTGGTTTTTAATCTTTGAATTTAGGAAATATCCCAAATTTCTACGCTGTACGAACACGAGTTTTTGCTCCTGTCTCGGCTTAGGATAAAGCTAGGTGAGTGAAACAAACACCATTGCCTTCAGAATTTTACAAACTTTAATTTGATATATTGCAAGTGTGTGTTTGAAATATTAAATTTTTTAGCTACAACCTCAGAATTTTGAAAGATGATTCCAAAAAAACAAACAGAGTTTTGTTGTGTTGTGCTAACTTCTGGGAGGTGAGGGTGTTGAGCCAGACAGGCTGCGACAGGAAATAAACAAGTGGTAGGTTGTAGCCAGAGCTACTATGAGGATCTGAGGCAGTCTCATACTATTATTTGAATTGAGCAGTTCAGTTTAGTTTTTTGTTCGGCGTGTTGTGATTTTTGGTATTACTGTGAATTTTTGGGTTATTTGTTAAAGATTTAAATAATCATACCAAAATAATTCAAGTATTGTAAGGCTAATCATTATTTTAATGGTTATATTATGTTTAAGCATAAACAGCTAAAAAAGAAGCCTTTTAAAATATTAATCTTAAACTCATTAATCCTAAACTCATTAATCCTTAATTTCTTTTAAATATAGCAAATATATACAAGACTCGCTTGCTTAATAGATTTTCTTTACTATTTTTATAATAAATTTTCCAAAAACTTTCAGAAAGGCTATAATTTTATTCAGGATTTATAAATGTTTAACATGGTATGGAATTACACATCGTTCATTAACAACTAAGGTAATGAGTGCATATAAGTTTGTGGTAGGCTTAGGCGTACCATAAACTCAGTGCATTGTGTTAATGCAGTAATTTTTTTTTAATTTAAACATATTAAAGTGAAAGTTATTTTATTTAGAAAAAAGGGAAGTGCAAATAATACGAATGTAGACATGATTTTAGGTGTATACTATTGCAGCGCATTTGAAAAAGTGCTCACCAATCCCTGGAAGTCTTCAGCCAGGCTGGAAGTGGTTGTTTGAATTAAACTCCCAGATGAAAGCAGGAATGAAAATTTACGGCAGTTGCAGAATGTAGGTTTCAAAAAATAGAAGTTTAAAAACCTTAGAAAACTTCATAGATGGATACAGATTTTACTAGCCCAGACTTAGTACTGTACTATCTAAACAGATCTCTTTTAAATATTGAAGAATCTCCAATAGTAAAAAAAGTGAATACACTTCTGAGGTTATTGCACTACTGATGAGAAACGTGTTACGCAATTATTAGCATATATGTGGGAAATAATTTATTGTATGGACTACTAGTAAAATAGAATTTAAAAAAAGTAGTCTACTTTCGTGTACATACTTATAACGAGACAAAGAAATGTTTAACATACCAGTAACCAGCTAAGATCCGGAACAATGCATTTTCTTTTACAGTCATAATACCTGGTAGCTTGAGGATTCTGGTAGACCAAAAAGAGTTGTGAGTAGTTAGCAATCCATGTGGTCCAACATCAAACCTGAACATACAATCAAATCCATACGATAAAATTCTACACGTACGGGATAGTTTTAAATCTTGGGTACGAACAACTTTTAAGTCCTACGATAAAACCATACGATACGACCATACGATATGATACAAGCTAGAAAGTAAACATGAAAGTCGGTAATTTATCAACCATTTTATTCACTTACCAAGTGCACAAGAAGTAGAAACAGAAAGAATGTGCGTGTATTTGCTTGTTCAGAATTAAGAACTGTTTAAGAGGATCTGTTCAATGTCTAATAAAGTACAAAGTAAAAATGAATTAATTCCCAACAGAACAATTTATAATCTCTACTCTGATAACATAAGGTAATACCGTTAAAACAAGAAATTGCCAGGCGTTGATAAGGACAATAATTTGTATACTAAATTGTAGTATAGGTGATAAGAAATTAATATTAATAGAGAAACCAAACTGCTTTATGAATAAACTGATAGGTTAATGTGCTTTATCTATAATAGATATAACTTTGAAAATAGTCAAAAAGAGCGAATTAGGATATTTATTTAAACTGGTAATAATTTATCAATGAAGGGTATTGGAAAGATGCAAATTCAGGAATTGAACGTAACAAATTCCTCCCTAACAAAATTACAAGGTTGGGGTAGGAAATAAGAGTGGGAGAGGGGACTAAACAACAACACAAAACGAACCGGAAAAGACAACAAAACAGCAAGAAAAGAATGCATCTGGTTTTTGAAGTACCAACACTACATACAACATTAGAAACATCAGATAGCAAAATTGATCACAGAGAAAAGCAATCAAGGAAAGACGAGGAGAGAAGGATTTGGAGGTAGGGTGAACAATCAACCGAGGAGTCAAATAACAGGGTATCGGTACTGCCGAAGTCGTCCATAGACGTCTATTTCTGAAAAGAAACAGTAACGTTTCAACCTCAATAGAAAGTTGGTCTCCGTGGAGAAACCAAGAAGATAGTAAAGAAAGGAGGAAGAAATCGCAGCAGTAAGACAGGACTGTCTGGCCTCAAGAAAGTAGGGAAGGGACCAGAGCGCTGGGAAAAAGAGCGATGAACTGTCAACTGTGGCAACAGGAGCGGTATCAAACGAAACAAAAGGAATTACTGTTAGACCGGAAGAGTCGACTAGGTTGCGGTTTCTAAAGAACAGGAGAGAGGTCTAAGAAATATGCCACAGGAAGTGGATGGAAGATCAAAATATGTCTGTACTGGGACTGACCTCAAAGAAAACCAGCTAAAGGAAAATGGGATTAGGAATGTAGAATGTAGAAAAAATGTAATAGTCAGAACACACAAAAATATATGCATCAAGGCCAAGAGAGAAATACAAGAGGACATTATAATTTGAATTAGGGCCGCTATACTTGCGGTCACGTCCTCAATGCTCCACCCGGAGGTACTACATTGAATACAAGAAGACAGCAGAATCAGCAAAGGAGATTGGGAGATAAGGATGGAGGAGGTTTTTCGCGTTTGTGACGCCAAAAGGATAACAAGGACACCTCGGGGACATCAGGATTATCCGGATGGGCGGTTTTAAGTCTTTGACGTGCCAAATACCTAAGGATGCACCGGAAGGATCGGTTAGTTCATATGTCCATGGAGAAACAACTTTACGGATGGAGAAAGGACCAATAAATTTGGAGGCTAGTTTGACGTTAAAATGACGTGAAGCGTCGGAAAGTGCAAAATTATGACGCCAAACAGTATCACCAACTTGGAAGGAAACAGGTTGATGACGCAGATTGTAACGGTTATGAGTGTTACGGTACGCAGCGGAAAGCCTTTTTTGAATATAGGAACGGATGTGTTTGAAGTGGTCAGGATCGGGGGAAAGATGTTCTTGATCAGGGATATACATGTTGTTTATTTCGGACAGCTGCCCAAAATAATCGCCGGAAAGGATGTGTTCACGTTCAAACAAGGCAAAGAAAGGAGTACAGCCAAGGATCTCATGTTTGGACGTTCGGATGGCACAGGAAACTTGTGAAAGAGTGACATCCCAGTGACGCTGGTTGTCATGGACATATGAAGCAAGCATGGTCTTGAGGAAACGGTTAACACGTTCGGCAGGATTAGCTTGGGGATGGCAACGGGCGGTGAAAAGGATTTTGGAATGATAACGGGCACACAAGGAGGTGAACTGACGACTACGAAATTGCACACCGCGTCATCTGTGATAATGGATTGGGAAACGCCAAAAAGTAGGAAGACTTGGTTTTCAAGGATTTTGGATATGGATACTGCAGTGGCACTACGCATAGGAAAGAACAAAGGAAACTTAGTAAAGTAATCAACCACTACAAGGATATAGGAATGACCACGAGTGGAACGAGAAAGAGGACCTACTATGTCGCAGGAAATGACTTGCCAAGGATAGGATCGTTTTGGCCCTAGGAGCGAAAGAACCAGGGGGAGGTAACTGTTCAAGTTTGTGAGAAGTACAAACTGGACAACGTCGGATGTAACGAGCGACGTCAGAGTTATTAAATATAAATTATTTTCTTTATCCTGATTAGTGAATGTTCCTTAAAAGTTTATTTTGTGCTTTTACTAATCATATATATTTACCGAAATGATTATTCATTACAAGACTTATGATAAGCAAATAAAGTATATTTTTAACTTGAATTTTTTAACAAAGTTATTTTTTTATTACCTATATGTTTTAGTTGGACGGACTGGCGTCCTGTCAATGATTATTGCTTTTCTTTTGCAGGTACAAACCTTATTTTATTTTAATGGTTAATTTTCTCATTGTTGAGTTACTTCAGTTTTAGCTCCGTCCGCCCCCTCTCTTCCAGTCTTCGGCTGCAGTCTAGTCGGCACATACTTTTAGTCACGGTACGAGAATATCGTGACAGCCTATAGCCTTATATCATATCAGTTAACTAATTTAAAGGTTGATCCATGACCAAGTACAAAAATAACGAAAAAAGCAAGCTCAAGATGCACTTAATTTTGATACATGACTTTTTATTTATCTTCGCAATTGTTTTACATGCCAATTATAACCTTTAAATGTGAATATCTGGAACACTCAAATTTCAATTATTGTTTCATATGCCAAAAAATATTTGTATGAACAAGTTGAATTTAAAAAACATATTTTTACAGATTGGTTTATATTAGGAAAAGGTATTTAATAAGAACACATGGGATTTATGATATAGCATCCTATTAGAATTTTAATGGCTTTATTATATCATGCAACACCACTGAAGCATTTTCCACAACATTTAAATCTAATAATCGATTTTTAATATGCTTATTGTATTTAACTTTTTATATGTAGTATGATTAGACATGGTATGTTGTTGAACATTGCCATTTGTTGAACTTGATTAATCAGTATGAATGTCTATTTTCATTCTAGTTCTAAGATTGATAAATACAACCTATAAATTGGCATGTTTTGATATTCCATTAATGCAATTTCTATATCTTGATCTGTAGAATAACATTTCCTTAAAATTTACTTGGATGTTTGTACAGCTTGTTTTCCATATCAGCCGCTACAAGGATAATGGGATGGGCTTATAATATCTGAAAATTCCACAATTACAGATTTTATACGCCTAATAGATCCAAATAGTACATTGGTAAAATTTAATGTTTTACACGTGCCTTGAGTGGAATAGTTATTTACGTATCAAACTTGGAAAGTGGTATTTTACAGAGCGAGTATGCTGTTTTCAGGGCGATGCCATAGGCGGAGCCCTGGAAGCATCCACAATTAAGTTGACAACAATAGAACTACAACAATATTTAAACTTTTAAATAATTTGGAAACTTGTAACAATTAATTCAGAAGAACTTACTGACAGATAAAAACAATACTGTCATGGCTACTGACGTAACATGTCTACTTTGTTTTTAATGTAATTGTTAACATATGAGCCCAAGCTCTTACGAAGAAAGGTGGTTCTTCTGGATTTTTAGTTTAAAATTTGCGAGGATTTACTCCAGATGGTCTATTTTTGTCAATAAATACCTACATTTAAACGCTAGTGATATATTAGCTGAATACATGCATGTACAACACTTGTTGATAAATGAGCAGCATTTATTTATGGTCACTTTTTATAAACATTAAACAAAGTAGTTTTTCTTTCTTGGCCAACTTTTAATGACATGCACTCGTGCACGCTTTATGTACCAAACAAAGTATCATCTTTCTGTAAAATAGTACATTGCCATTTGTACTTTATTGCGATAAGCATGAGATTTGTAGATGTGGAGCCATACTTGATAATGTGTTGCCAAAAAAGCACATTCATCTAATAAAACACCAAAAAAAAAACAAAATAGTAACATTAGGTGGCAAATTAAAAAAAGGGGAATTCCCAAAAAAGAAGCCGATCCAAAAATTTTTATTGGACAAACAATTTAATAAAAACGAATTTTACTGGGGACATTCCTGAAATCGGTTTTCTCAAAATTTATGCTGTGCTGTTCAGGAAACTAATGAAAGAGACTGACAATTGAATATCACAAGAATGCGACTGCTTAGAAATTGAAAATCTGTTTGCATTTCAATATTTTGGCAAAAAAAAGTATAGTGGAGAATACTGTTATATTTTTTATAATAAAAATAATTTTTTATTTGTTTTTACTAGAAAATCAAAATAGATGGTTATTGTTGCTGTTTGTCTTTCAAAACTAGCATGAAAAATACTACTAAATCTGTCAACAAATAGATTTGTAATAATTTCTGCTTCATGATTTATAATGTGTAATGTATGTGAAAATTCAGTGAGATCATCTTAAAATTAATTTTCCTGCACACGTGTATGCAATTGAAACCTCTGCATTGTAGTTAATCTGTAATATATGGTGAAATACATTTGTTGACTGGAGCATCTTGGTATGTCTTGACTAGATTGATACTATTGGGTAATTAAAAATGATGTAGTATGGTAGTCGCTTATAATTTATGTTAGATGTAGTAGTTGGCCATACTCGATTTCTTCACTAGCAAATGTAACTTCGTTTGTTAAATAATCTGATGACTTGCATTTCAGTGTTAAGAATACAATAAAGAAGTATATTTGATTAGCAAATTGTTGTATTTATGCTATGTGAAGATGCAAATTTCAATTTTAGCAATGATGAGGCAAATTTATTGGAAACCAATATGGAAATACAATTAGAAAAATTCCTTTATGAAGAAAATAATTCCGATTCCAATGTAGAACATTTTAATGATTCTAGTAACTATCCAGATGAAATTGCAAAACCTGAAAAAGTTGGAAAATGATATCAGAAGATAGTCTTAAAAAAAAATTAATTTGTGGTATGGCAGTTATTCTTTTCTGACGAATTCTTATATAGGTTTTAAATAATACTATTCATGTACAAAAATGTAGAGCAAATGATAAAAGAAATACTGATTTAGTAGAAATGAAAGCTCTCCTGGAAGCTGTAATCCTGGTTGGTTGTGGAATCCGACAGGAATGTCCATCCTTATGTCACTTCAAATTATTGAATCTGACATTTGTAAAATCAAATTACATTTAAGAGAAATATTAAGTTTTAGTAATTATATCATTTCATTTTTAAATAAAAATTTAACTTGAGAATTATAAAATAAAAGATTATGAGCTTCATCAACACAAAGTACAGCAATTATTTATTATTCTAACATTTATACTAATTGCTGGAAATGGTGTCCATTAACATGTCTGTTTAAACTATCAAACACATTTATTAGTATGTTTTCTTCAACTAAGCTGCATTGCATAAGTAATATTGTCTCAAATCTTATAGTTTCTACTTTGGGGTCTTAAAAAAATGTTTGTTAAATATGGGCATTAAAAGAAGTCTAAAGAAATTAAACCACAAGATTTCAAATGGACCCAATCTACACTTATTATGTTATAACCCCGGCGTCATATTCAGCGCCACTACAACAGTTGGCAACACTGATACTATCCACGTTCACATTATTGCACAACAAAGATATTACGACATAATTGTGTGTCAAATTGTATCACGTACCACGTATGTTTACTATGATACAAGTTGCACCTTAAAAAGATAAAAAGTACTCACTTAAAAATGTGGAACGCTTCACGATTTGGCGGGTCATCCTTGCGCAGGGGCCATGCGAATCTCCGGGTATCTCGTTTGGGTGATGTTTGGTGTGGGTTACGTCATGCCCTCGTTGAAACCAGATTTAACGTCTTCCCTCTTCTTCGTTCGTAGGCAGGGCGAAGGAACAACCAGGTAAGGAACGATAAAGCAAGATAAGGAGGAAACCTACATTCTGAAAGAGAAAAGACAAAAGAACGACACAGGCAAACGTTACCGTTTGACGTCTCGTTGGCTAATAATGTCGTATCACACACCACGCACTTATGCCATCACTCCGCGTCTGCGCATTCTTTTGCGCCGACGCAACTGTCCGGGATGGCGGAAATTTAACAAGTTTATTTGAAAAATAATGGCGGGAATTCACTCACAAATTTAAAAGTGTACATCTCCAAATTCGGAATGTAACAATTATGTCAAACGATTCACAGTAATCAATAGTGACTTAAGTAACATGAGGCCATGCAGAATCTTGCTGACTGAAACTGATCGTTGTGAAACTCGATACATGATTCTTGAATGTTTTGACAATAGATTTCTGCATTTATATTTCAATCAAAAATATCAGACCTATCATTCACCTTTGGAATATAGTAAACCAGACTCCAATTTTTTCGTTTCTTTGTTTTTGAATAATAATTTGATTACCTACATCAGATATTAAAATTTATAGGAGAATTTGCATATTTACAGCAGAAAGTTAATTTTAGTTTGGTCCATTGTAGTAAATGAAGTTAACGTCGTAATTTAGAAATTGCTAAAAAAAGTTATTTTAAAAAAAATTAACATTTCTTTTAAATTTATATTTACATTACATATATATTTATCATTGAAATTATCACAAATTTTTACTTTTGTGATTATATAAAATATTTTGATAATATATTTTAGATTCCAAGCTATTACCTAAATTAGGTTTTGAACTTCATAGATCATTATAACTAGTAATTAATTTTTTGATCCAATGTAAGCACATATCATACATTTCCTTATCATATAAATTAGATATAATAAAAATCACGTGACTCCAAAAACTAAATATGTAAGTTTTACTGCATGCATTAGGATCTGCATGTATTGTACAATTTAATAGTATGCTGAAAAATACTGGATAAATTAAATTTGTTTATTTTATCAGCATTGATCTATGACCTCGAAGACGAATACAAAGCACTATAAGGCAGTAAATTTCTTTTACCTGCATAATTATTAGTGCTTAGTGATATGACGACATGAAATAATTTTACTGTGAATTTTGTGATTTTGTTCAAAATAAATCGTAACAGACTAACATTATAAAAACTGTTCAAAGTTACGACCACCATTTTCTACTTATAACCGATAACGATGTTTGATTGATCGATGTGTTTTGAATTGTTTGCGGACAGTTACTTTATGCTGCAAGAACAATATATTCGATATACTATGGAAATTATCGTCTTTGGATGGTAGAAAAATTTCAGTTGATAAATTTGCAGACATGTGTAAGGCATGATACCAGGGCTTGTTGCGGTATCTAGCAGGACACATTACTGCAACATATAAGTCAATATATAAAGAAGCAAAAATACATATTTGCAATACTGGCGGTTAATCTATGACATTATAATTAATTATTTACAAGATTAACATGTGTGCATGTTAATAAGCACAAACAGCAACATTTACATGTATATAAAAGTACATTAAGTCGATTAATGAAAAAAACATAATGAGAATGTTTACGAGATAAACAAATGCATGTTAATGAGCACAAACAATGTTCGTATATCCCTATCTATATAAAAGCACAAACTTATATATGTGTAGCAAATGCTTAAATTAGTTAATGACAAGCACAGTTGAATGTTTACAGGTTTAACACAAGTGCATGTTAATTAGCACAAACAAGAACAAATGTTCATATATTCCTATATATAAGCAAGCACTAAGATATATATATATATATATATATATATATATATATATATATATATAACTGCGAATCTGAGCCCCTCGCTCGGGTGGCTATAAATGCTGCGAAAGCTGCCTATACAAATAAAGCCCCACCTTCGGACGTCATAAATACTGCGAAATCCAGCCCCTAACCTGTTAAAGACAGCTTAAACCAAAAACCTTAAATGCTACTACTACGGCCCCACGATTTGGACGCCATAAGTACTATGAAATCTCCTCTATTGGCAAACATGCTACAAACCTTGTATGCTGCTTATATACCTATGAAAAACTTACAATAACTCTGCTTCGTAACGATGTATGCCACTGCTGCTCAGCTGCTTTTCTGAAAACCAACCTAACTACAAAAAAATTCTGCTACGGTAAAAACGCCTAAGTTTATTAACATATTCATAGACAAACAGTCCCAGATCAACATAAAACACTTCGTTCACTCATTAATTATACATCATGTACATCCTTTTTGTTAAAATGACACATTTCACAATACATTTTGAAATTCATAATCACACAAATAAATATTTACAATTTTATTATCTATAAAAAAAAGTAACGGCTTTCCCACAGTCTTTACTTTACCTCCGGTTTAGTACATGCTCATAATAATCCTTTAAACCTTCGTGCAAATATAGCACGTCAATCCCCAAAAGTACCATTTTACCTTGTACATACTAAAAATTATTAATATCAATTATTTCTTAAACCTAAATTGCTACAATGAAATAAAGTGCAATAATGTAACAGCAAAAGTTCAATTCATAACACTTCCAAAGTTTATCCTTTCAGTTCATAACAGTATACCCACAAAGCACAAAACACCTGTTTATACGCATATGCAAACAAAACAATTACTTGGATTTTATTGCTGCCCTCAGGACTAACATCATCCCATCACCAACTGCTGCCTACAGGAACATCCAATCTAGATTGCCATCACAACGACTGCTAACTGCAATCATATCAGCAAAGGGTTATCTTCTTTTCCACATCCATATTGCATTCTAATCCCAAATCTCTTCTATAATGTGTAAGTAATCAACCAATATGACAAACACTATCTCTTACTCCATTCGCAATGGTATACAAAGCACACTTCGTGCAAAATGAAAATGTAACAATTTTACTTACAGAAACTTTAATACTTGGTGCTGTTATCTGGTTGTAGCTACCAGTGTAAGACGTACACTTGCTGAAAACTTTGAGAGAGCGAGAGAATCTCACCACCATTCGTTAGGGCTTATATATCCATCGTTTTCCTCTCTAACGCTTGTTAACACCGTCAATACAAACATTCAATTCTTGAAACTCAACGGTTAGATTTTTCTACAAATTCTTGCAACAACAACTCCCAACGGCCAACGAAATCTTAGTAATTTTCCCTCACGCCACAAAGCTAAAGTATACATTTCTGTGAATTTCACCCGCAACCGAAACCGATTTTCTCCGAAAACTTAAGTTTACACTTTCAACAATGCACGTACTATAAACATTTCTTCGAAAATTGGGTCTCTACTGGCAAAAGTTAACGTTCCAAACACACTTCTAATAATACTCGTTATCTCTATCTCGCTTCAATACATACGCGCTACTGCCCCTGTCCACCTTGTCTGTTATCCCCGTTGTTCCTGACCGTTAAAGTTCCCTCTCTGTTTATCCCACTCATACCCATTTTATAATACAATCGCTCTTTGTTTACTCGTTTGCAAGTTCTATTGTAACTGACAAAATCACCCTCTCTTCTTAACTTTAAACTATGTCTATGTTAACACGTGATATTTCTATCTTACTTCTACGCATTCAAACAACTAACTCCTCATTGTTTCGCAGTTGGCAAAGCAATATTTGTAACCGCCTAGATCCTTCAAAACTATAATTCATTTTTAATTGACTGCCACCTTATCACCCTACTAAGAGTTTGCTCGTTATGTGTGTCGTCTTATCTTTAACGATACCCAGAAAGCTTCATTCGAAAATAACTGCCAACAATTTAAAATGCTCAAGCTACTTTTCAGAAACAACACATTCCTCTTTGATATGATTTAACTTTTGAAGGTTCCTGGGTTTATAATATGAAACTTACAATGCTTTATACTTCTAAAATACAACAGTAAAAATATGTTTATGATATAACACATGCTATTTTTAATTAATATTCATAATTAAAGGATGATGCTAATTGACTTTTAGCTTACTGAAATTATTTAGTACAATTATTGATTTTTTACCCTACAGAAAAGCGTTTCACCTTGTTTTTTGTATTTTATATACAGAATCCTTAAATTGAATACAAATGCTGTTTTAATACCCCAAATATCACAGTATATATATATATATATATATATATATATATATATATATATATAGCCTTAAGGCAGTAACTGAGAATACAGCATGAATATTTACAGGATTAGCACAAGTGCGTGGTAATAAGCACAAACAAGAACAAAGGTTCAAATATTCCTTATATCTATAAAGCAAATTAATGCAGTTAATAAAATATGATTAACACGAGGGCATGTTAATGATCACAAATAAGAACAAATGTTCAAATATCCCTTATATCTATAAAGCAAATTTAGTTAATAAAATATTAACATGAGGGCGTGTTAATGAGCACAAACAAAAACAAACGGTTGTCTATCCTGATATATAATAGAAGCACAAACGTATATACTTATAACAACCATCTTAAAGCAGTAAAGGAGAATATAGCATGAATATTTACAGGATTAACACTAGTGTGTGTTAATAAGTACAAATACGAACAAATGCTAAGTTAATTAAGGCAAGTACAATATAAATACAAGTTTAACACGAGTGCGTGTTAATAAGCACAACGAGAACAAACAGAGAATAAACGTGGAGTCTATTTCACAATAAATATTCAAACTTAACCTAAGGAAATGTTATTATGGATCAATAAAGGATTATTATTATCCCAAAAGAATTTACAGGCACTTAGGAAGTGACTCTCGGCGACGATGGCATAGCTGATGCTTCCACGGCTCATTGTGGTACGACGTGGATTCGCTAACAAAAGCTAGTTTGCCGACGGGCTTCAGCGGAGTGCTGCTCTGCGTC
Organism: Platerodrilus igneus; assembly: GCA_036346225.1. Classification (NCBI taxonomy): domain Eukaryota; kingdom Metazoa; phylum Arthropoda; class Insecta; order Coleoptera; family Lycidae; genus Platerodrilus; species Platerodrilus igneus. Next base: position 8,830,702 of record JARFIW010001480.1, on the reverse strand, counting down.
TCTAGGTTTGAGCGAGTAAGGTAGGGTCAGATGTAGTTACTGACCTGTAATAGAATGATTTTGTGCCGCCTGGGTGCAAATCACTGGCAGTATTATGATGGAGTAATAGCGTCCGTCGTTCTTCGAACCAGGATAAAAATCACCAGCGATGTAATGAGAAAGTAATGATTGCACACGCGCTTATCGTGATCAGGGCAAAATGAATTACATTCGTCTGAGTTTTTGTCTGGTAAACAAGTTTTTAATGTCTGGTAAAAGGCGTATGGAGAAGCAAGACGTAATTATGCAGAGCGATATCCCGAGCGGGTTCAACACAACCTCTTCAAGGCTACATCAATATCTTCGAGACAGTGGACAGTTTATGGTAAGTATAATAGATATATGGGCAAATCGACATTCGAGAACCGTAGACTTTGAAGATGTGGTTTTAGAACACGTTGAAAATAATGTGTTAACTAGCACATTCACTAATGCTCATGTGATAGATGTTAATCCCGAATGACGAGTCCTAAAGGGAACATGAGTTAAAGCCATTTCGTATCCAAAAAGTGCACGCATTAATCGTAGACGATTATCCGCATCGGATAGACTATGCTGCATGATATTTAATTGAAATTAATATTGATCCTAATTTTGCTAAACGTTACGGACGGACGAGGTTTGCTTTACACGAGATGATTTTTTCATCACGTACAATACTCACATTTTGAGCGATGAGAATCCTCACGCAATTGCAAGTTTGCGCATTCAGTGAAAGTTTTCCGTAAATATTTGAACTGGCATTATTGATGACTATGTCGTGGGACCATATTTATTGCATACAAGGTTAACTGCGACTGTGTATGACTTTTTTTTTTGTACAGAATAGGCTACCATAGTTACTAAACGATGTGCCGCTTAATATTCGTTCAAACATGATTTTCCAACATAATGAAATACCAGCACATTTCGGAGTAAATGTCCGCAATAATGTAAATCAGCAATTCCCGCGCCATTGTTTTGGAAGAGGAAGTCCTTTATTAGGCCTACACGTTCTCCAGACCTAATCCCAATTGATTTCAGTGTATGGGGTCATATTAAATCCATCGTTTATGAGACCTGTATTCATAGAAGAAGAATTAGTTGTAAGAATTATTTTTGCTTTTGAAGATTATCGTAACCGTCTCCAGACAATTCGAAACACTCGTCGTTCCATCAAACGCCGTTGTCGGTTATATGTTGAAAATGGTGGACGTAACCTGTTTTAAAATGTTAGTCTGTTATGACTTATTTTGTATTCCTTTCTATTCTAATGAAAAAAAACTTAAAATTCACTGTAAAATTATTTCATATCGTCATATCTCGTTTATAAATTTATAATCTCACTAGAGCTTAAAGTAACTAGGTATATCCCAATAGCAACTAGCAATGCGTACTGGATTATTCTAGAACAACAAATGTTACAACAAAACTTTGTATTGTGGTAATATTTCTACATAAAAATCTTACAAAAACATAAATTGTAACCCCTATGTCCCGATGACGGAGCAAGCTCACCTAGACGCCGGAATTGTATACAGCTATTTTACTTATAAATCTTCTTAATGTGCGGCCATTAGCTGTTGGATGACTTCTAGAATCCTGTCATTTTCAGCACCAATAAACAATATTGCAGACTCGGCGCTAATTATTTATATATCATCTGTTGACTCATCGTCTACATGTGGCATCTGCCAGACTGTTGGCAACCACACGTTCTTACTTCCGTTGCCGCTTCAACCTAGCGTTCCTCGTGTATCTACGTGACTGTTCGTACTAATATGCATATTAACTTCAAAATTTGGCGTGAATATGCGTATACACTACATTGTATACTAAGTTTCTTCAATTCCTATCTACGATAACGACTTTATTAGAAATCGCTTTGGATGTTTCTGGCGTATCGATGTTAGATGGCATTAGCAATTGAAGCCTCGTAGACTTTTCAAAGAAACTATTATTTTTAAGTACTCTTATTGTTTAATTTAACGCGCGAGGTCTTATAATTTTATATATTGACTTACCTCAGGCGTTTTCTATTGTTCTAAGTGTCGTTCCTACTTTTCAACAAAGTGAACTGTAAGGTGATTTATTGGACATGTTACGTTTGCACTATCACTGTGTTTTTAGGGGTTTATCGATACATTCACATTCAGCGACACTATTGACTTAACTCACTTTACCTAACCAACACAACCGCTTCTTTTCGATATCTATCCATGAGCAAGTGGCTATCATTACCCTTTAGTCCAACTTAATTTCCATGGGCACAAAGGAGGTTTTATGGCAGGATATAACGGGACAAGGGATGACAGCTTTACTATTTGATTTACAACTACGAATTTACAATGATTTAAAATTAACTACGAAAACGTGCGACAAAGAGAACAAACACTTATAATGCATTATGCTTACGTTACAGCAAGTTTAACTTATTTGCTTCAAGTACGAAATGTTAACTGTAGATTATGTTGAATATCTTCAATATGATGAAACTTGAAACTGGTTAGCTGGAATACATTTTATATTAATAGAATGTTTGAAGTGGCGGCTGGGCATCGATTAATTTCTGATGTTAACTCTTTGAAATGGACTTTGCGTCTTTCTACTTGTTTCGAAGAGTACGTCTTCATCTTCTGCCACTGTTTATTTATTCAATACCACTAGGTAAAGACGTGTTTTTTGAAACTCGTATTGGGAAGCAATTTCACCTTAATAGGTTAATGAGATTTCAAAAATTTTTATTAGTTTATTATTTTAGTACCAAGAACAATTCTGTTAAGTTTATTGAGCCTGTTGAATGTAGATGAGCGAATTGCGATATTTAAAAGCTATTCAGTTACTTATAACTAGTGTTAGGTTATAAATGCTATCCTGTTTTGAATCTGTTTAAAAGCTCTCAAAAATTATTAGCTTTAATAACTGTGTTTTCCTTAACTTAAGACTACATTTGATAGCATGGATTCTGCTACCCGCTGCAAAGAAACTTTACATGGAGCCGACATTTATTCAGGATGCTGCACGCTGAAGATTGATTTTGCGAAGGTAAGTAGTAATGATGTTGTTTGTTAACTATTTTAATTAATTGTGTGCCCACCAGTAAATTGTCTCTATCAAGCTTTGTTATTTATATCGCTTAATCAAACGCGCTGTTGGTTTCCCTGAACGTGCGGCTTTTGATCGGCTATTAGCTAGCCAGAATATCTAGTTAATCTTGTTCATCATATGACATTGTGAGCTTAACAATAATTACAAAGCTGTCCTTTTATTTTCAGAGCGAGTTAAACAGTTTGAAGTTATTTTAATCAACTAACGATCGGTTGGAGTCAATCCACAACACGAATGATAATATTTATAAATATAAAAAACAGGAATTACACATTCTTGGCAAAGTTCGATGATTTAGTTGTTGACTCAGTGGCACGCATTTCGTGTTTTTACGTTCTCTGTAACTTAACGATGCACAATTTGCATCTTTAATCCGACACATGCACATTATATTTATAGACTGTTATTGAGCTCAAACAAACAGGTCATTCATTCAAATGGGGTATTATACCCTTTCGTTAAGATGTAGTTGCTATAGCGAACGTCTCCTGTCAATAGTCCTTCCCTTTTATTGGAGAAATGTGACTCGAATTTCGATCACAAGGTTTCGAATTGCCTTTCAGTTGTTGGTAGTTTTAAACTCGATTACTGAAGGGAAGGGTTACAGAATCAATGTTTTTTGTTAGTAACTGTAAAAAGATGATTGTTGAACGATTTATCCGCTGTGAATATTTTTATCCTTCGGGTAATAACAATTTTAGCTGTACATTGTGGGTGAAACTCGTATTCAAGACGAAAAGAAGTTAGCCTTGAGTTTCCCCTTTACAACAGAACAAACTCTCAACAGTTTAAATTTAGTATGATCTTCTAATTTTAGTCCGATTAATAATTCGTTAGAGAAGTACGAAACATTCGGAAAACTTTTTTAATAGTATTCCGTTTAAATTTTAACAAAGCAGAGGAAGTTAGTACTTTATGTACGTACTTCAATAAATATAGACGTTCAATAGTCAAATATTAGATTCAGCAATAATGCCCCTGCTTAATATCGAAACTTAATTTTTTTGATGATATTTATCTAACTCCATTTTTGTTGTTTTGTTTAGTTTAAAAAATTAGCACAAGAATAATAATAAACTAATAAAACATTTTAAAATCCTTTGAATATCTTAATTCATAACAAAGCTTTGAAAACAGTCTCGTATAAATTAAAGTAAACTTGTACGGGATTTCCCAAATTGGAGCCTCACCATTGGAATCTCACTTATTATAAAAGATAGGGCTATGTTTAAATTTGAAATTCTGCACTTTTTAAAAAAGAGGCACACTAAAAAAATTTTGATATCTGAAATCATTTTCAAAAAACAAAAACTGAAAATTTCAACATACATATTCTTTATCGTTTACTTGTTTCTTTAAATGTTTAAAAACAAACTACACTTTCGTAAGGCAATTTTTAATGCTATATCGTAGTCTAGTCGCAAAAAGTGTCTATGATGTTTTGATTCTATAGAGCCATCTTTAAATATTTTTTTTAATGGCGTCATTCATGTTGTTTATTTAGTATAGTGCGGTTTTCTTACAATTGCAACTGTACTATATAACATACGCACGTTCAGTATTTGTTTTTGCTAAAAAGCTTGAACATTTTTTAAACGCCTATTAACACATTCTCACTTGCCATTTTATTATGTGTTTCAAGCAAAGCTGAAACTTCTATTTTATAAAAATTTTACGTACACGTCTGTGTCTGTTGTTATGAAGGAGACTCTGTCGATCAGACCGATTCACATATTACTGCTGATTCCAAGGTGTCCCGGGTTCGATTCCCGACACTGACCGCTTGAAAAATGTCAGTCGAGCATTTTTTCACTAAAAAACTTCCTCGTTCGGAAGGGAGGTAAAATGTAGGTTTCGTGTATGAGTATTAGCACGTACGTTAAGGATTCCTACCTTGCTCGAAACAGCAAGGGTTCGGTAAAATTCTAAATTTCCAGGTAAGAAAAACTTGCTTGCTGGCCCAGTCGAGTACCAGGGGGTTCCGTGGCTTAGTTGGTGCGCGTTTGACTACTAACCTCAAGGTTTCGGGTACGAATTCCAACATGGACCGCTTGGAAAATGTTAAGTGAGCATTTTTTACAAAAATACGCCCTTGTTCAGATGAGCGATAAAATGTAGGTCTCGTGTTGAGTATTGTCATGCACGTTAGACATCTGCTTGGAACAGCAAGGGTTCGGCAAAATTTAAAATTTCCAGGTAAAAAATTCGCTTCCTGGCCAATGTAGTGCTTTCGGACGGTGCATTGAGAAATCAAATATGGGTGGGTTCTTATAACAATGCAACTCAACAGCGTCGCTCCTATTTCCTGGCCCAAGATGCTTGTATAGAAATCTGTATGAAACATTAAGAAGTACCACATGAGATTAGTCAAACAGTAAAAATAATGAATAATTTATATATTTAATTTAACTATTTTATATTACTTGACGCTTAGTATTATAGACATATTATTTGTATATATATATAAATATATATATATATATATATATATATATATATATATAACTCAAAATGTGATATGTTTTTAAAGTCCTTGATTTTCTAATTATTTTCGGACAAATTTAATGAGATATGAGTAGATGGGCCCCACATATTATCCTAAATTGACTGTACACTGGAGTATGGTGAGCTCATAATAACCCAGTTTATTTAGTATATGCCTTTTACCTTGCATAAATTAGTACAAAATTTATAGACCCGTTTACCCTTTACAATCCAATTTATATTCAGAATAAAATTTTGAAAGTTTTAAATACACCCTTTTTCAATATCTACCTTCAATAAATTGTCCAGTACATGTATATTTTCCAATAAGTTTATATAATCATAAATAAACCCCAAAATTCACTCACACAGCACCAAAATTTCACAAATGTTTATCAAACAACCGAAATTTCAAATAAATTACCTGGAGAGTTCTTCAGGCTTCCATTCCTTCGACGAGGATCGCTAGAACACCTCGACTTCGTGACCATTCACTGTGATACTCAGCTAATACACCGACGATAACACCATTTGCGAGCCAAGCGCCTCGTTTCGTAGTACCATTCCATATCAGCGTACAATCTTGGTTATTTGTGATGCTTACCCCACATATATCATGCTTCCATATATTGATTTTTGAGCTTTGTATAGTAGTAGCCGGAACTCTATTAATTTAATATACACTACACGTATTTCGCGTTAAAAAATAGAAGGTCGCTACTAATAAGTTACACGTGCTAGCACTATATTTACTGTATTATCAACACATCTAATACTCACAAAAAAGCTCTACTATTATTTTGGTCAGCATTCAGTACTTTATCGAAGTTAGTAATATAGAAACGAAGAGAAGGCAAGAGAACGTTAATAATTTAGCGTGAGTATTTATATCATTTCAAAATCCTACCCCCGGACACACTTCACGCGAAAAGCTTATTTTCAAATCTAAATTCTACAAATTTTGAATACAACCGTCTTGAAAATTCCTGAAATTTACTCCGGTGTACGTGCCGTATATCTGAAAGCGCTCCCAACCTTCGCGTTTGTCTACGTTTGGAAAACTTTCTGTTTTTAACCAATGATAAAATTCTCTGTCGTCATAAACCCCGCCTGTACTATCTTCATCTCTTTCTTATGGATGTCTGCTGTCGCATTCAAAACCCCACTTGAGTTATAGAAAATCGATATTGCTGACAGCTTATCTCCACTCCACGTGTATATGGTACATGCGTTTTCAACATCAACGCTTTTATATCTGTCTCTATCTGTAGTATATAACCGATCGTGCATTTCCCTCGCTCTTTAAGAGGTTTGTTAGCCTTGTGGTTTAAACCAAACTAACGGTTGAAAATATTTCTATGAAGTCCTATCTTAATATGCTCATAATTTCGACGAATGTAACCTTTTTAAAACGCAGGTGTTTGTTAATTATCGATCGTTTAGCACAACAATTCTTAAACTTTATATTTCATCATATTTGTATAAAACGAACTATATTTACCTTGGAATTCTTGATTTTGTTACGCAAGCACGTTCTCTTATGCTTATATGTGTTGGATTAGAATAAATTAAAATTAATTATGAACTTCTATTTGCTTTAAAACTGTTTTTTCTTCATGTAATTTCTAACATACCATTATTAATTATAAAAATACGTCAGTACATGTCCGTTTTCCCTAAATGACTCAAATTAATTTTGCGCGTAAATAATTCGTTTTTTTCTATACACAGGGTGGTTGAAATTTTATTGTTTACCCCTGATTTAACCCTTTGAATCCACAACAATATATATATATATATATATATATATATATATATATATATATATTTTGCTCTGACAACGCCTTGCTTTGATACGCCGCTAAAATAGTGCTGTGATACAGATACGGCAAATTGTAAAATTTGAAATGGTTGACTTACCTTCCTTTCTAACGTTGCCAGGCTTGCTAACGGAAATGGTGAAACTTATAAAATGAAATCAAACAGCAATATTGAAGCATTTATACAGTATGAAATATTTTCTCTCATACAAAAGCATATAGAACATTTACAACATCCTGTCTTTCAAACATCAAATAATTCCTAAAAAGTACTTATTTACTTAATTATAAAAATGTTCCTTACCTTATTTTAAATTTACAGAACTAAATCTCTTCTCTTATGGACAGTTTACCTGGTTATGATTCTCACACTTGTAAGTTTTGTTTTGACCCAAGAAAACCTTGGTAGATAATCTATTAAAAGGTCAGAGTATTTCGAACTCTGAACACTAACTTTCCTGATAAAGATCCTTACAAAAATAAAATGTTACAAGCTACTTCTTTAAGATACAAGTCTTTACACTTCACTTTATGGAACTACATTTTCTACCTAATATTTGTAATTAATATTTACAGTTATGTTCCAACAACGCAAAATTCACCCTAAAGTTTATTGTAAATTGTAAATTCTTATACAATCGTTGTTCGGGCTCCTGTCCCTCTCTTCTTGATCCTTGTTAACCCCTTCTTTTAAAAATCATGAAAGGACTTAAAACCAGCAGCCCAAGAGGGTGTTGTGTTGTCATGTTTGAACCACCGGAAATGACAAACTAGTTTTGTATAGTGAGTGCTCATTGACAATAAAATAGTGCCGTTAAGCTCGTAATACAGTTAACCTAATTATAGTCCACCTCATCATTAGAGGAATTCAAAGTAAGTGTTTATGTTAAGTAATGCATGATACATCCTTTGATCCAACGTTTTGGCCTCCGACTGGATTGAATTCCTCTTGTTAAATTGAATTTTACGCCCCAATTCCTTGATTTCCTTTGTTTCTTGATTGGAAGGGTGCTATACATTCATTATTGTTTTAAACTGCATAGACATTTGCTTAGAAGTTCTTAGAACAATTTTTTTGATTTGTTTTGCAATCTTGGTAAATTTTCGTTTTGAAAACTATTTATTTTATGTTGTAGTTCTATTCGAGAATTTAATTTAGATAAATAGTAACGGTACTGAATAGCATTTTGTGTGAGCTTGTGAAACAGGTATACGGTCGGGGTAGCGAATTCTTAAACGTTTCGGGTTAAAGACATGTGGTTTATGGTTGCGACGTAGTTATTCATTTGTTATCTTTGCCTGTGCGGTATTTTTACAGGCCTTGTTGTTGTTATTCCTTTTAGAAGATTTAGGCAATTTTCAATTTTGTGCACATGCATTTTACAGTGGCATTGTATTGTTTGTAGAAACGGTACTTGTCATTTATTGCTCAGACATCACTTCTTTGGGTGGTCAGAATAACGACCTTTCCTATAGAATTTTAAAGCTTGTAGTTGCCGCTTTGTTGCTTTAGGTGGTATTAAACCCCGTCACCATGGTAGTTACAACAGAAAAGTTGATTTTTCAAGGTAAAGCTGCGTTAAGTAGATTGATAGCATTACAAAATGCATTGTCTAATTTAGATGGGACCGCTGATACTTATGCTCAAATTGAAGCTAGTATGAAACTAACTTCGCAGATTATATAAGATTTTGACAAATTGTCTACAGAATGCATCTTAGACGATGAATGTATTGAAGAAATTTCGGGTATTCGAATTAATTTAGATAAACACTTCTTGCAGATTAGAGCACGGTTCACTGAATGTCAAAGGCAGTTTGAAACTAAAGTGCCTCTAGCATCATTGGTGGATAATTCACAGTCAGCCACAAATAACATACGCTTGACGACAATTTAATTAATAAATTTTAATGGGAAAATTGAAGATTTTGAATCATATTACAATTCGTTTCGTACTTTGATCGATTCAAATCAGAAACTTTCTCTTATTGAGAAATTCTATTTTTTGTTAAAAACAGTTTAGATGACAAATCCAAACAACTCGTGAAACATTTATCGGTCTGTGACGCAAATTACGGTATTGCCCTAAAAATTATTATAGATCGCTATGAAAATAAAAGATTAATTGTTACAAATTATTTAAATTGCATGGAAAAGGCTCCCAAATTGAATTCTGCTACGTCGGATAGCTTAAGGTCCTTATTAAACGTATTCGTTGAAAGCTCTAGCGCTTTAAAAACCTTCGAAAATGTCGATCTGTTTGATTTTGTTCTTTTCAATTGGCTATTACAAAGGTTAGACTCAAACACCGCCAAACGTTTCGAAATGCAAAATACAAGTGAAATACCACGTTTTGAAAAATTAAGAGCGTTCTTAGATCAATCGTGTAAGGCTTTAGAGATAAACGATTTCATGTCTCAAAAAGCACCGAAAACCGTCAACTTTGCGACTAAAAGTAAAAGTGAGCCTTCAACTTGAAATAGACAAAATTCAACTTGTGGGACGTTTGTATCTACGACGTCACCTAACAACTACACAGTGTGTAATGACTCTCACTGGATTTATGCTTGCAAAAAGTTCCTTGGTAAATCCAGTCAGGAACGATTTGATTTCGTTAAAAAGTATAAATTGTTTGTGTAGTTCGCATCGTGTCAAAAATTGCCAGTCAAAGGTTGTTTGTAAAAAATGTCGTAAACCACACCACACATTGTTGCATTTTGAGAATGCAAATACCTCTCCTACTACATCAGCGGATCATAAAAAAAAATGGTTGAAGGGAATGAAACAAGTGAAGCTTCTTCGTTTTCGCTGCAGAGGGCTGAAGTTAGTTCATTCTTTTCTCGTTCAGTTGCTAATACAACAACTTTGTTAGCTACTGCTCAGGTAGCGATTATAGATGCTTTCGGAAAACTACAAACTGTTAGGGCACTCTTAGATAGATAATGGGAGTATGTCAAATGTCATAACAGAAAAGTGTCGTCAAAAGCTTTTCCTGCAGAAGCATAAAACCGTAGCAAAAGTTCAAGATTTGGGATTGAATGCGTCTACTATCAGTGGTAGCCTATCGTGTCGTATTCATTCTTGTAATCAGGCTGAAACTCAATCCAATTTCAATTTAGAATTTTTTGTTTTACAGGAAATATGTGGTAAACTGCCGGCCACACCTTTATCGAAACGCCATTGGGATCATATCGATGGATTACAATTAGCTGATCAAAAGTTTTTTGAACCTGCGAAAATTGATTTGTTGTTAGTAGCAGACATTTTCGCACAAATTTTGTTGAATAAATCTCGGATAGGCCAACAAGACGAACCGGTGGTCATTCGCACCAAATTTGGTTGGATTGTGACCGGAAAAGTAGGTTGTTCAGAAACTATTTCTACTTCGTCGTGTGCTTATGTGAAACCAATAGAAGAAACGCTAATTCGTTTTCGGTAGCTGGAAAGTGTTCCTGCTCACGTACAGGAAAATGCAGAAAACGTATTGTGCGAAAAGACGTTTGTTGAAACTTATTCCAGAAACGATGCAGGTCGGTTTATGGTTTCATTGCCTTTTAAAGGACCAGAACCAATTTTTACTGATTCTCGTGCAATCGCTTTACGTCGCTTTTTGGGGTTGGAAAGACGTTTGCAGAATGACTCGGATTTACGAGCGTCATACAATCTTTTCATGCAAGATTACATAAACACAGGGCACATGAGTCCTGTACCTCTTCTTTCGTTGAATAGTAGTCCTGTTTATTACATTCCGCATCATGCGGTTATAAAGCTAGAGAGCACAACAACTAATTTAAGAGTTGTGTTCGATGCAAGTGCAAAACCTCAGACGGTATTTCACTAAATGACACGTTGTTGCAGGGAAAATCACTACAAAAAGATATTGTTGAACGTCTATTGCAGTTTTGGATTCACAACATTGCTTTCACTGCCGGTATCAAACAAATGTATCGCCAGATCAAAATTATACCAGAACATCGAGATTTTCAACGTATTTTGTGGAGATTTGATACATCTGATCCTTTTGTTCATTACCGATTGTACACCGTTACTTATGGGATAAAAGCTTCTCCTTTTCTTGCTCTTCGTACAATCCAAGAATTTGCGAGATTGGAAGCGGTTCGTTACCACTGCGCTTCACTTGTTTTATCGTCCAACTCATATGTAGATGATATCATCAGTGGTTGTGAAACTGTTGAAGAAGCCAACTTGCTAGTTCAAGAACTGACTGAATTATGTAAGCTTGGTGGTTTTAAACTTAGAAAATGGAATAGTAATTCCACCCTTGTCTTGTCAAATATAACCCAATTCACAAATCGAACAACCACTGCTGACGTTTAGTCGAGAACAAATTCCGCTAGTAAAGGTGTTAGGACTCAAATGGTGTTCCGATTCAGACGTTTTTTCATACGATATACAAATTAGTGCACGTCCTTGTACAAAAAGGAACGTTCTCTTGACATTAGCTAGAATTTTCGATTCCCTAGGTTTCTTAACTCCTGTTACATTTTTTATTAAACATTTTGTTCAGCGTTTATGGACTTTGGGAATCAATTGGGATGTCCAGCCTCCCGAAAAACTTATTCGTCAATGGGACAAGTATTTGTTGCAGCTTCCATTCTTATCCGAGTTGAAAATTTCTCGTCAGTTGATATGTAAAGACTTAAAGAGCATCGAGTTACACGCCTTTTGCGATGCCTCAGAAGCAGGTTATGCATCTGTTGTTTATTTTCGTTGTTTTGACAAAAATGATAATGTTTTCGTGTATTTTGTTTGTGCAAAAAGTAAAGTTGCGCCCATAAACAAACTTTCGCTGCCACAGTTAGAGTTGTGCGCAGCAGTTCTACTCGCAAATCTCGTAGAATATCTGAAGAAAACTTATTTCAAGTTATAATTTACCAGCATCTTTGCTTGGCCGGATTCTACAATAACACTTTCATGGTTAAAATCGCCATCTAATAAACGGAAAATTTTTGTTGCGAATAGAATTGCACAAGTTCAATCCCTAGTTGCACCTTCTAATTGGAATCATGTCAAATCACAAGATATCCCTGCCGATTGTGCCTCTAGATGCCTTTCTGCAACTGAACTCATCGATCACCCGCTATGGTGGGCGGGTCCTGTGTGGTTAGAGATTACCTTTGGAAGAATGGCCTAAACAACCATTTCTTGATAATTCAGCATCAGAATTGTCACAAAGTTCTGACGAAACAAAAGTTGTGTTGGTTGCCATCGAACTCTCGGATCACGTTTTGACTTCTTTGTTAGATACGTTCTCTCATTTGCAAAAGATTTTGAAAATAATTGTTTACTGCCGCCGTTTTGTGTTCAACTTCAAATCACCTAATGGAAAATTAACTGGTGCGATTACACTTCGGGAAAGAACATCAGCGTTAGCATTATTAGTTAAACATGTTCAAAACAGTGCATTAGCGGAAGCTTTGGAAAAATTGAACAAGGGACATTTAGTTAGCAAACAACTCTGTTCTCTTACTCCATTCGTAGATTGCCGCGGACTCCTCAGGGTGGGCGGTCGGTTAAAACATTCGGACATCTCACATAATGCAAAATATCCTTTACTTCTCCCTCGGCTCCATCGTCTAATATTATACAGGATTGCCACATTAAAAATTTATATTGCGGTAATCGCACACCCAGTCATTATTGCAACAGCATTTTTGGATTTTGTCTGCTAGGAGGGCCATAAGACCCTCTACGTGCATGTATTCCTTGTTTTAAGGTTAATCCTACTTCAATTGTGCCTCCTATGGGAGATTTACCTACTCCGCGAGTTACTCCTGGTAAAGCATTTCGTCATACTGGCGTAGATTTTGGGGGCCCTTTTTCCATAATAATGGGTACGTGTCATTTTGGATTGGAATGCCAAAGGGAAACGTCCATCTTGACATGACATTAACCCATTGACTAGCACCTTATCGTACTTGGCACAATTGGATTCCTAAAACATAAAGAATGGGATCTTAATGCGATCCTTAGAGAATGGAGATAAATCCGTGAGTCCGCTTCAAGTGGTGGTTCCAAAAAGCCGTATGTTGGAGGTATTAGGACATCTGCATAATGGACCCTCTGGAGGACGCTTCGGCATTAAGAAGACTCTGAAGAAAGTCCGAACAAGATTTTACTAGGTATGCTGCAATGACGATTTAAAAGAGTGTCAACTATGTGTAACATTGGGCAACCATATAGCTCAAAGGAGGCAATACAACGTGGGGAGTTCCTTTGAGAGAGTGACAGTCGATATTGCCAGTCTATTCACTGAGACCGAGACTAAGTAAATCTTAGTAGCCATGGACTATCTTCCTAGGTGGACTGAAGTGTATGCTATACCATATCAAGAAGCTGCAACCGTCGCTGACGTGCTGATAAAGAAACTGTTCCGTCGTATTGAGTTGCAAGCCGATCAGGGTAAAAATTTTGAATTAGCATTATTCCAAGAAGTTTCCCGGTTGTCGGGTATGGGAAATACCCGAACAAACACCATTGCACTCGCAAGCGGATATGACGATAGAACGTATAAACCACACCTTGGAAAAGTATCTTTCCAAAGAGAGACTAGGACCAATATTTACATATATTTTTATTGACGTACGTCTACGATTCGTGAGTGCACGGAACAAATATCTGTATGTGTAAGCCTGGAAATGATATCTTGGGTCAGAGCTACGTCGAGAAGCTCAAATGCAAGATGCGCGACATCCCTGGCTACGTTGGGAAAAATATCCAGATCGCAGCGATCGAATGAAGACCAAATATTGACATCAAGGAGGAGCGACTGCTTCTGGCAATACAACCCCAAGTGGAAGCGTGGATTGCCGCCAAAGTTACAAAGAAATCGAGAGGGTCCGTACGAAGTTTTAGAAAGGTGTAACAACGTGATTTATCGGATTCGTAAGCTCCCAAAAAGAAAAACAATAATGGTGCACGTTAATTGGTTAGCACCCTACGGTAGTGAGGACGCTGGTAATGCCGAAGAACGACAAACAGCGAGACGAACAGATAGTTAGTCTCGTCAGGACGAACAAAGGTTTGATCCGAGGTATGATTAGTTCATTTCTTTGTACAGCGGCACAGGCGAAGTGAGATATGGAGTCACGGAGAGATTTAAGGTGATCTATTCGATGTACCATCCGAATTCTTCCTGGCACATGACGTTGCGGCGGACCTATATATGTCCCAAGGACTTGCTCAAGTATATGATGTATGGTTACAATCCGAATCGCACGGCGTTTGTTATGAAAGGCGTTGATTGCTACTTTTATCAACATGGAAATTGCAGAAATGGTTTTGACTGTCCTTGCCGCCACAAGGACTTCCAACGTCATGGCCTCAGAATGTTCTGGGACAGAACAGTTTTAAGAGGTGTAAGAAGTGTAGCGCTGATTGGCCTGCTTCCCACCAAATAAATTACATTAGAACGTACACGAACGGTTTGTGCACAAAAGATGATCGGTTGGCCCTGCGGTGTGAGATCTCTTGATTGAGAGGTACAAGACTGCTTTTAAAAGATTACAACAGGAATATTTGAGATGTTATTAGCAAATTCCGGTATGTCGTAGAATAATCTAGAACGATTGTATGGGGTATAAAGGGTTTTGAGGTCGGTTCCGATTAAAGGATTGATTACGATATGTTCTAGTTGAAAGCTTTGAAAGATGTGATATAATTACTGTTCATTAGTGCTTGGACAGTTTAATTGTAGTGCTTTAATAGTAATTAAGAAGATAGCATCGTACGTTTAGAAGATAGTAGTTGTATTGTTAGCGATTAACTGAAAATGGTCGGTAGAGCTTTTACCAAATACCATTGTAACTACGAGTTCTTGAGAAGGCTTGTATTATCAGTTTGAAAATACAGAACTGTTGTTATTGTAAATAGAGCTTTCGTTTCAGTATCATTTCCCAGACCAATGAATATTATTTAGAGCATCATATCTTCTGTTGTGAGAAAAAGCAAACATGGTCAGCAAAACAGTTTGTTTAAAAACTTGTAATCACAATACAACGTTTCCGACTTTTAAAATTTTTTGCTACAACGTTTTTAACACATGATTTTAATTTTGTTGCAATTGTTTAGTGAAATTAAGCGGACCATTTTCCATTATTTTAACTTTATCAACAAAATATGTACCGAAAGCTTTAATCTTCAATTTTTCGATAATGCAACCATATACATCAGCACCTGCGTTTGAAATATCTTTTACCTCCAGGGCGTTTCTAGTATTAGCGATGAATGCGACTGCACAATTCTATTAATTGAATGACTAATTCTCCTATTTTTAAGTCGGGTTCTTATGTACTTCAGAAAATGTTTATTACAGCCAGTTTAGTTCTATTAGTTTGAATTTCATTTACACTAATAACTTAAACACCACTAAACAAAGCAAAAATGTAAAAACTTGTATAACTAGTAAATGCTCCGTTCGCAAACAATTGATATAGGAAAAAAAATTTAAAGGGGATGGTGCACACAATTGCATCCATTCGTACTTCGTCACTGACCGTAAGTATCATATATCACTTAAAGTGTTCCCGTTGTTCGTTGAATAATCGCTTGGCCTTAAGGGATCGTGTAACTAGTTCTGTTTGTAGGAGGGTGCGAAGGACACGTGCCGGTGCGGTCGAAGTGATCGAATGCTTGACGGGGATACTTCTAGGTAACCGGATATTGGCAGTAGTGCTGAACAGATCAACGATTATTGTCCAAGGGATAGACTTGTTGGCGTTTGGATTTGACACGTGCGGATTAGACTGCGGTCGTAAATCTAAATTATGGGATTAATTTTTATGTGGAGAGCAGACGGAGTAGTAACCTGTTGATATGCGATTTCATTAAATGTATTTTTAAAATAGTCTAGTCCTGTTTTTTATTTTTTACAAACTTGAACAGATTAAGCATCTTAGAATCTAAGATTCTATAGCCCGCTGTGTGGAATTCTGTATATATTGCAACGGAATTTCTTTTGCCACAACAATTATTTATTGTTTACTTAATTACGCGGGCTTTTTTACTCGTAGGTACAATGATATTCTAATGTATTAAGGACAATTTATCCCAGCTAATGTGAATTTTTTTATATTATTTTTGCTCTTGCCATTTTCGAGTAACCGCCAGTGACGTGATTCAATTGCACAAAATTGCATATGACTGTTTTTGGTTTATTTAAAAAAAATTGCAAAGTTTTCGTCTTGTTTTTTGTTTTACAAGTTCCATTAAAAAAATTATTCTAAAATCTTTATTTTACGCAAAATACAAAATCCGGGATAACTTTGCGGATTTTATGTATTTTCTTTAAATGCTGCAAGTGTCATGGCAAAAAGTTTCAACGTTCCAAAAATTTTTATTTTTTTTCAACAGTTGCATTTTTTAAATTATGCTATTATAATACAAATTTATGTTAATTACACCTAGATATTTTTTCTTAAAGTAACTGCTATGTCTTTTAATAAGATTTTAAATAACCAGACACGATACCGTAAAGTAGTTGGATACTTTCAGCAATTGTATTGTAACGAGCGTATTTTAACTATTTTTTATTGGTAGAATAGGTCCGATTACTTCCTACAGAAAAATCGTAAATCACTGATACAATTATTACATTGTTTACTACAATTAAATTCTTCTTAACACGATAATTAACTACTTTATCACTAAGTTCGACTTTGTAATTTATCTAGACAAGTACATATTTATATTCACATTAAACGTATTTATTTTAACGATTTATCTAATAATTTATATCATTATTGTGACTTCATATTTCGATTGAAACCGACTATTGTGCACACTTGTGCGGTTTTAACTACGTAATTTTAATAGCTTCTGGAACATACTATGTACAGTAAACTACGATTTTCTGCGGATTATACGAAAAACACTAAAAATGAGGCGCAAACACTAAAAAAAAGTATTTCAACATAAAAACCATGTTTTATTGTACAAAATACTTCATATGTAAAATTTTTAAAATAGTAAATACAATACATGCATATGTATAGTACATAATAATTTGAATAAGGGCCGCTTTACTTGCGGCCACGTCCCCAATGCTCCACCCGGAGGTACTACATTGCATATGTATAGTACAGCAGAAACCTCTGCTTTACCTCTAAATCACTAAAATGAAGAACAGTAAACAAAAAACCACACATGGTGTACATACTAATGCGTGCGGATTAATTAAGAAGGCGTAATGCGTTGATAAAGTGGATATTTGATGAGATACTAAAGGAATGTTTTATAGGAAAGGACTACCCAATATAACTTTGGATGCGAAGGATGTAACAATAGTGTATGCCACAATTGTACTTACCGAAAGCGTATTTGTTCTATGTCGAACGTACACTGTGACCGAGAGAACTTGCTGGTTTTCAAAAAGCTGTACTGGTCTTCACTTTGCGATGACAGTCTTGAATGTTTTGTGTGGAACGATGCGCATAAACGAGCTACCATCCCGCATCCACTCCAATACTCTATTGTTTGAGGAAACAGGTAAAGGTATAAGAATTTAGGGACGAAACATACCGCCCACCAAAATTACCAAAAATGGGTAATTTTCTAACTATAATATGAACTAAATCTATATGCAAAACAAAAACAATAAAATAAAGCTTATTCAGATTGCAACATAAGCAAAAGATACCTATATACAAAAAAATTAAAACTAATACATTATTGCCTAGGCAAGGCACATAGCTTTACCATTGGCCTTTTGTATTGGCCGGAAGTAGTGTAAACTGTCGCAACACATGCAATGTTATCACGACCCGGGCGCAGAGCGACAATTCTACCTTGTTTCCAATGTAACGAGGGAGTATTGTCTTCCTTTATGAGCACCAAGGTGCCGATAGTTGAAGATTCGAGAGCGCGGGTTTTGTTCCACTGGCTACGTTGCTATAAATTATACCTAGGCAAGACACAGAGCTTTACCATTGGCCTTTTGTATTGGTCGGAAGTAGTGTAAGTTGTCGCAACATGTGCAACGTTATCACGACCCGGGTACTGAACGACAATTCTACCCAGTTTCCAATGTAACGAGACAGTATTGTCCTCCTTTATGAGCTCCAAGGTGCCGATAGTTTAGGATTCGAGAGCGCGGGTTTTGTTCCACGGGCTACGTTGGTAAAAAGTATGGAGGCATTTATTGTGCCAACGCTTCCAAAAATCATGATGAAAGTACTGAATTAACTGGCATCTAGACAATCTGTAAATTTGCAAGTGACTCAAATTTGCATGCGGAGGTGCGGTCAACGACTCGAGCGTTAAAAAATGTTCAGGTGAAAGAACCCTTAGATCATTAGAGTCCGTTGATATGCTACAAAGAGGACGGGAGTTGAGTAATACCTCGACCTGTATGCGAACAGTATTGAATTCCTCGTACGTAAGGATTTGCATGTCTATAACCTGACGTAGGTGAATTTTAACGGCCTTGATATCGCTCTCTATTAATCCAGAGAAATGAGTTGCCGGAGGATGGTGAAAGTTCCAGGTAATTGCTTCACCCTCCGCGGCTTTCTGCATATGTGAAATGAGCTCTTTGTTGGCTCCCACAAACTTAATGCCATTGTCACTGATGATCTGAGAACAGCGACCACGACGTGAAATGAAGCGATGTAACGCGGCTAGAAAATACTTTGTTCAATAATCCGAAGCTATTCCAACATGAAGGGCCTTAGTTGCAAGGCAAACAAAAAGGCATATGTAGGTCTTGTGAGTTTTAGACCCACATCGACGTGACTGAAGAATAGAAAATGGTTCACCACGGTCGACTCCGACAACACTAAATGGCTTAACTTCTGTAACTCATGTAGAAGGCAAGTCACCCATTGTAGGAACAAATGTTGTTGAGCGTAAACGAAAACAATGGTTACATTTTGATAAATAATGTCTAATCGATCGTTCGGCGGACAATATCCAAAATTTTTGTTCAAGTAAATACATGATAGTATTAACTTCGGCATGTAAATGATCCTGATGAGTTTTGAGAATCAAAAGTTCTGATAAACGATGCTTGCTGAGTAAAAGTGCAGGATGTTTGGTGCCGAATAGTAAGGATGAATGCAACAAACGACCACCAACCCGAAGTATCTCATCCTTGTCTAAAAATGGACAAAGTTTTTAAAAGGGGTTTGGAACATGAAAATCTCCTCTTGCTACTATTTCAGCCTTTACGGAAGATTGAACATCTTCTCAATAAATAATAAAACTTGATATAATTATAATTCCACATAAGCACCTGAAAATTTAAGCGTTTTAGATGATTATTTTAAAGCGAAGGCGTATGCTAAAATGCGTTGAATTTTGCCGAGTGAAGAAAATTGATTGAGAAGCGAATCAATGATTGACGTTAACAATTCCGAAACAAATGTTAAAATTCTTTCTTCCTCTGTGGTGCCACTAGATGAAGAAATTAAAAATATTGTAGAAGGCCATACATCGGACGACAATTGAAGCCACGACGGCCCCACCCACCATAAGGAGCATGCGATAAGCTCTTGAGGTAATAAGCCTATAGATGCTAGGTTATCAGTAGGGCTGGGTCGGCGTATCGATATATCACCCCCGTATCGACCCCCCCCCCCGATACAGCGAAAAATAAATATCGATATATATCGATACGTATCGATATGTATCGATACGCATCGATACGTATCGATATTTGATTAATAATTCTTATAGATTTTAATTACCTTATCGATACGTATCGATATATATCGATATTCGATATATCGATACATATCGATATAGAATATGTATCGATATTCGATACGCAAAATCCCGTATCGCCCACCCCTAGTTATCAACTGAACGAATATGATGCCAAGAACCCGAGGAAACTCGTTTCCTGAATGTGAGTGTCCTGTTAGCTACGAATATTTTCCACTTGTGTGGCGAAGTACAAATCCATGATAGAGGGGAAATGTGAAATCACTCCAAGCGAAGATTTCGACAATATGTACATGATGTTGACGAGTTTGTAAAATAAAATCTACTAAGTCTAAAAGTAATACTGCGACACATAACTTCAGTCGAGGAATAGAGATGCGTTTGAATGGTGCGACCTTGGACTCCTCCATGATAAAGAATATAGATACTTTTCTTGCAGAAGGTCTTAAACTTGTAGGTATATTGATTCCATACAATTACGAGAGAGAATTTTCGTATTTTTTCCATTGGGTGCAAACATTTTCTGGAGGTGTAGAATCCCAATCTAAGTTTAATGCCCAAAGATACTGAAAGAGATGTTTGGCGAACAACGTTAAAGGAGCCAAAAACCTAAGGGTCGTACATTCGGGCCACCTCTGAAAGAATGGTTCGCTTTGTACAAGGTGAGTCAACTGCCATGACTTTAAAAGAAAATATGTCTAGATTGGAATGCCATCGAAGGCCTAAAATTTTGACAACTGAATCGCTATCAAAACTCTGAGGATTTCACCGAACATGTTCTGCTGGGATGCCTTTTAAAATTGTACTATTATTAGCTAACTGTAACAAAGTAATAAGCTACTGACCGTCGAAAGATCTTGAACAGCACAGACTAGATCATCGACATACAAATTTGATTGGGGTGCTTGCGAAGCACGTGGAAATGTATGTTTACCTTCATTGGCCAATTGAAGAAGGCAACGAATTACGATGAAAGGACTAGAAGAAAACCCATAAGTCACCGTATTGAGGCAATATGTATCTACCGGTTCATTAGGAGTAAATTTCCAACGAATTAATTGATAATTACGATGCGGTTCCCAAACTAAAATCTGTCTGAACATATGGCGGATGTCACATGTGAAAACAAAAATGTAAGTACGAAAAACAAGTAAAATTGCAGCAGTCTGCTTGAGGTTTGGTTCCACTAAGTATGCAGTCATTCAGTGAAACATTGTTTTGTGCCTTTGCTGGTATTCACTTTGCGACGACCGAACGAAAAGTCTTGAATGTTTTGTGTGGAATGATGCCCGTAAACGAGCTACCATCCTGCATCCACTCTAATGCCCTATTGTTCGAGGAAACAGGTAAAGTTATAAGGGTCTTGAGACGAAACACATACAATATGCACAAAGTGTTCAGTTACACCTTATTAAAAAAAATTAGTTACTTGTATTTGCTTCTTGCTTTGGACAGACATATTCTCTATTCTAAATTGTACTTTCATTAACACAAGTTTTTCTGCCAGATGTGCATCGTCATCTTGTTCATCTAAATATTGAAACAATCCGTTTGTGTGCTACAAAGCAGTTAAGTGTGTCATACGCGCAGGCGCCTCGTTTTTTTCACTTGCATTTTGTTCTTCGTTCTCGTTCACTCCCATTACTTTGTTCTTTATCTCTGTCAGTTCAGTCGTTCTAACCCCTACTCACTTCCGTCGTATTCCAGCCACTCTCCTACATTCTCTTCGTCTACATTCTCACCTTCGCTAGGTCAACAAGTGTAGCGATCGGTATGACTTCATCCTCTTCTTTACAAATGTTTTGAGTGACATTTGTTTCGATACTAGGAAAGTTTTCTTCATGATTTAACAAGGCTTGAGAGTTTGATATAATCTTTTGCAGGAGTTTTATCGTAGTTGCTATCCAAAATTGTACAATTTTGCCAAAATTTTTTGAGATCGCAGTTTTTCTCGTTTTTTGACAATAACAACATTATCATGTATGTTCTCGTCATAGTTGCAATGACTCCCTCGTTCATAAGTTGTATCAGCGCAGTAACATTTGAGAGGAAAAACTTTGTGAAGATTTGCTTGTCCAGAGATTTAAGCATACTTGTAGCTGCGTGTGAAGGTGCTTATCAATTAACAAAACACCATTTTTTGACAAATTTTTGAACCAAAATGTTTACGTACTCCGGATAAAAAATCTTTTCAAACCATTTTTGAAAAATTTGCTGATCCGTCCAAATATTTTTTTTTTGTTGAAATAATCAACTGGTAAATTTTCTGCTCTTTCCCCTTAAATGACATCGGTTTCTTAGATTTACCGATTACAAGATGCCCAAGTTTGTGACTAACCGCGGTGTTGCTGCTTGGCAAGATTGTAATTCATTCCTTGCTTAACACTTCTAAAAAAGGCGTGATTCATCGGCGTAATAAATTTGTTTATATGACAGATCAGACAACACAAACTTTTAAAAATCACGTTGAAAATCATCAGCTGCTTTTTGATCACCACTCAGTTTCTCTCCGTGTAGTCCAATCTCTCCAATTCCACGACTTTTCTTAAAACGATGTAACCAACCGGACGTCGCAGCAAAATTTCCTTCCAGGCCTAACAAATCAAAGATTTTTGCTTTAATTGCTAACGTAAGACCAGACACGGGGAACGCCCTCATTTCGCACCTGAGCTAACGACTCCGCTAATACCGAATCAAGTCCATTATAAGTGGATTTTTTATTGATTATCATTTTTTTAATCCTAGAAGCACATCCCGACACCGATGCAAAGGCCACCAGTTTGTCTTTTTGCTTTAAAACGTCTCGCACGGTTATTTCTTCGATCCCGCAATCCAAACACATTTGCTTTCTTGAAGCGCTATTTTCTACTTTGGAAATCATTTCAAGTTTTTGTGTAATCGTTAACACAAATTTCTTTAATTTTTCAGCTATTATTACATAATTTCAGGAACTAACGAAATATGTAAACTAAATTTGATAAAAATTTGTCAAAAAATATAAAACAGGACTGATCACTAAGCACTCTTACTGACAACTGAGGTTATTGGCAGATCGAGTGATACATAGAGGGAGGGGGAAGGTTAGTGAACTTCAGAGTAAACTCGTCCACTCGGGTCGTCAAGATCTGTGTTCAGAGAATGTACAATATAATTTTCGTCTTCGCGGCACTCTGGGATAATCCGCACCGCAGATCAATCACTCGCGGATAATCGGGGCTTTTCTGTATTACCAGATTCGATTATTCTCTTGTGTACTTTTGTGCACTTTTGTAACTCAATCAATCCGTTGTTAATTGAATTGCATCGTCTTTTCCGATTTTAAACTTTTCACCGCTTTTGTTACAATATTTTTGGTTATGATTAAGTTTAAAATAACTTGAAATTATTCTTAAACAACAGACCGTTGGCTTTTATACGAATTTTCTGTGGTTTCGTATTTATGAAAACAAAACCTGTGCAAGCATAAGGTACAGTATTTTTGATATTAATACAAGTGTTTACTTTTCAATGTGGATTTTTATCAAAATGTACTTTTTTACATTTATGAATAAAACATAATTTAAAATTACATTTGATTATTCCGAAACAGTAAAATTTTTCTACTTATGATACAGTTCTTTAGCTTACTTAATTAACTATTAAAAGTTTAATCGTGCAAATTTCTATCTATCACTTATAAAAGCTTACGATTTAAGGCTTCTTGCAGCGGAACCAACTTCTCATGCTCTTAGCTTCCTTCAGCGGTACCAACCTTTCAGGATTCTCTGTGGTTCGGGTTTTCAGCAGATTTAATGACGTTGTAGCTTGGCGGTAATAGCGGTAGTACCTTAAAGGAAATAGCTAAGAAAAGGTAGGGACGAGAAACTTGAACAGTACACTGAAATACACGCGATAACCTCTTCGAAAAATAGTCACTCCCATCAATTCTGGTACTGAAGTGGTTCACATAATTATCCCCATTGTCCCAGCGTTTATTTATCACTCCAGGGATTTGCCTATTTAAATCGGCTGATGTTTTACAACCAATTAGTACAAAGAACTTCGTCAGTTCAATAACGCCTGTTTACATTACATTTTTCGAGAGCGAAAAAAATCCCGAAGGGTATCCTAACGTATTTATACATATTAAAACATTATAGTCTTACAATGTAGATAATAATTTACAAAATAACTAGAGGAAACGAAAGGATCCCATTACTTTTATACAAAATACAATAGATTTACCAAATATAAGAAATGGAAACTTGGATATTCAATAAAAGAAAAGCACATTAGGGTTTACATTATTTAGCACATAGCAATTGCGGCAAAACTATAAAAAAGAGAAGCAAAGGTTCTCTTATTCATTCAAGTCCGAACAACTACTTATAACCTAAAGCCCTTAATGACTAAATAACATTTTTAGGCGTCACCTGTTTTTCTTGAAGCAAACCGCAATAAATCATGAGACGGAGAAGTAAAGTAGCCACTAATTGATAGACTATCTCTATTGCGCGCGCATTAATTTATTGTAGCAATTTTCGCCAGCAACACATTTTGAAGGAAAGCAAGAGACTTTCTTTTACCTAATATCTTACGGCTCTAAATTGAATCCTAAATCTTACGGTATAATAATTTTCTTAAATGTAAATAAACACTTTAATATATAAAATATTCTGCTCAAGATATTTACAATACCAGGTAATCATCTAAATCTTACCATGCCTATTTGGCATCTGAATCAAACAAATGTTTACAATACTTGTCCCTAACTGCTCTAACAAATTATAAAGCTAAAGCCAGTTAGGTTCTTTCTTTCAACTTTTTTCTTTTATCCGGATTATACAAATCTTGGTTTCAAAATATCATTCAATTAAAATTCCCCAAAAATATTTTGCCCAATTATAAGAACAAAAAGATAATTTCTCAATACAAGCTTGATAGAGATAAAATCTCAAAATAATTCTCAAATATAACCTCGGAAGTAAAGATAAAATCCCAAGATAATTCCCAAAGATAACTCCAAGATAAATGTAAAATTCTAAGATAAAGACATCAACATGCTTAAAACTAAATTCAGATGATGATACCGTAGAACCCTTAAAAGAAGGTTTTCTTGTGCACCAAATGGAGGTTCGAGAAGCGATACCCGTTCTGTTGAATGCAAAAATGACCGGTTTTCAGTGGGTACAGGATCGCCTGTGCCCCAGGTACGAAGTCAATAAAATAAGTCATAGACAAACAAATCGACAAGGACATTGCCATCGCCAAAGACGAGGACAGTGGCGACCCAAGGCTGAAAACAACGTCCGCACAACATGGCTCATTGTCGTGAGTTGCCTGATTTTCAGACTATACGACGACTACGTGAAAAAAAAAGGTAGATAGATATAGGGTAAGATATTAAAAGGAAGTTGGATGTCATAGTAATTTCCGAGGCGAAGAGAGAAGAACAGGGGCTCACATTTACCAAAAGATGATACACAAGGTAGATAAAAAAGCACTAATTTGCCAAAGCGAGTCAGTAACCCGAAGTGGGTGAGCATCACTTGTGTGACAGAAGTAGTCTTTGGAACTTAAGACATGCTTGACGTAGAAAAAATAAGGTGGAAAAGGAAACAGTGGGATTTATAAAGTTAAGTTTTTGGACAAGCGTCCTATAGAAGAGAGAAAAATGTCCCCAATTAAAAGGAACGATAAGTCTAAAGGAACCCTTGCCTAGCAAAAGTAACAAAAGTAAAACCAAGCCCTACTATTTTTAAAAGTATACAAACACTCAATTTAAAGTCATAAAAAAACTGATAAGGGTAATATATACGATAAATTTATATCAGATATTACCATAATCAAGAGAAGTATAAAAGAAACCTTATGTCAGAAAAAAAAGAAAAATGCAATGAAATTTCCAAGTTCTAAATAAAGGAAAAGGGGGGGGGGGCGGAAGCGTAATAGGATAATGAGTGAAAACTCCAGAATGAAAACACAAGGAATAAAATTTTCTTATCTTTGCAACTGTGAATCCAACATGGGCATGGTTGTCGACTACCACGTTTACCCCATTTGAAAAGCATCAACTCAACATCAGCTCTGACAAGTACTAAAGATATGTTGCTTTATTCAAGCTAGAGACATCAATGGGGGGGGGGGTGTAAGGGAAATGGTACCGGAAAAAGTATTCGAGAAATGAGTGCAGAATATCTAAGGAATATTGTACAAATGAGAAATCAACGTCATAGGAACGAAAAAAACTTGAATAATTTTTCAAAAGAATACAGAAATTTAGAAAACTAAAGTTTTTTGTCCATTTAAATACCAAAGGTAGAATGGTTTTTCAACGTTAGATAAGGAGAAAAACAAACTAAAGGAAATGACAACACATTATGAGGTATAAAATATTTTATACTATACGATATATTTAAAAAGGTAGATAAAAAGTATTAATTATTGTGGAGGAGCAGTATCTGCAAAAGGTTTGTAGGTCTTTTATATGCCTTACATGTGATTTTCAAATGCTCCACCAGGTACTAAATTGGCCAGAAAGCGAGTTTTTTTTTACCTGGAAAATTTGAAATTTTGCCAAACCCTTGCTGTTGCAAGTAAGGTAGGGATCTTTAATGTGTGTGACAACACTCACACACGGAACCTCTATTTTACCTCTTCGAACGAGGGTGTATTTTTGTGAAAACTGCTCGCCTAACATTTCTCAAGCGGACCGTGTTGGAAATTGAACCCGGGACCTTGGGCATAGTATGTTGATACAGCAGACAGGACCGGCAAATGGTACGAAGCGAAGTTGGGTACGAATATGACGCTTAGAGTGATATTTCAAGTGGGTTGATGAGCTGACCTGTTTATGTCGCAGTTTCAAGCTGCTTCACTGAAATCAAGCTGTAAAGTCTGTAAAGTTTATCCAAATAAAAAAAATTTACCATTCAAGTGGGAAAAGAATGATTATTAAACATCAAAATCTTAAATAAATAAGTAAAAATAACCAAGGTATATTTTAACGACATTCAAAATTACGAGTATTTGTGCTACGGAAATTTACATAAACGGCAAATGCACTATTATGTAAAAAAGAAAAAATTTAAAGGAGCCAAAGTCATTTATTAAAAAAATGTTAAAATAAATACCGTGGTATTTCGAAATAAGTTAATCTTTCTATACGTACTAATTACAAAAATAAATTATTTTATGAATTCCTGCTAAACACTAGATCTGAAAGCGTTATTGGGTACAAAATTTTAAAGTGGTCTAGAGATTGAGAAACATTACTTACGATAAGTTATTAGAAAAATATCACAATTTTAATTCATTAACTTTACTAAAAGCATGAACATCAAATATCACTTTAAAAAGCTCTCTAGATACGAGAAAATTGCATTTCCTGTGTTACTTTAAAATATTTTGCAATAAGTTACGCGGACTAATACAGAAACAAATCATGAGGGTTTGCGCGCAATATTTCAAAGTATTAAAACCTACCAACTTTACAATAAGAAACGGAATTATGAAATTTATTCTTGTAAATATTTTAAAAACGTTACTTACAATTTGAGTTAAAATAGGTAGTTCATAATGCAATGGGGAAATTTTTATTATTAGTACAACGTAAGAAGAAATCTAACCTTGAAATTCTATAATTAACAAGCATAGAAAACGCCCAATAAGTTGAAGCACCATTGATACGACTTTTACTCAATTAACTATTAAAATTTAATCGTGTAAATTTCTAACAGTCATAAAAGTTTTATCACTTGCTATTCAAGGCTTCCTGCAGCGGAACCAACTTCTTGTGCTCTTTGGCTTTCTTCAGCGCAGTTAGAATCCTCTGTGGTTCGGGTTTTTAGCAGATTTAATGACATTGTTGCTTGTCGGTAATAACTGTAGTGTCCTAAGGGAAATAAGAAAAGATAGGGACGATAAACTTGACATTCACACGATAACAACATACACGAAAAAGCACCTTCATTTCCGTGAATTCCGCTACTAAAGGGTTCAATTTAAGTACATGTAATTATTGCATCATCCCAACACTTATTCATCACTCTCGGGATTGGCGTATTCAAATCGGCTGATGTCTTATAACCAGTTAGAACAGAGAACTTCGTCACTTCAATAATGTGTGTTCACATTACATTCTCTGAGAGCTATAAAATCCCGGAGGGTATCTTAACGTATTTATATGTAACTAATTATTTATAAATTAACAAGAGCCGGATTTAGGAAACAAAAGGAATTCCTTTACCTGTATATCAAATACAATAGATTTAATAAATATAAGAAATGGAAACTTTGATACGGGTTACGGGTTAAATCATTTTCACGTAATATTCAACAAAATGAATTTATTTCACAGGATTTTAATTTGTTCATTACTCGCGAAACGTTGTCAGATGAACGTGAAATGCGTTGTCAAATGTTTGCGCATACAAATTGGACCGGTGCCGTTCGACGGTGCGGCTTGTGCATGTAGTCACGAACCGAGCAGCCCAACATTTGAGTAAAAAGAATGTTCTGATGCCGTCCATGCGTGCAGACGCGAAGCGTCATTAACTGAACGGGAAGTGAACCGCTTAACATTTATGTATGCTGTACGGTACTATCCGTACTTGTAAGCGCAAAGCGGGTCTGAGTGGCCGAAATGGTGCAGGCGTCGAGCACAATTAGGTGAGCGCGAAGTGGACTGTTCAACGTTTCTGTAAGC
This sequence comes from Platerodrilus igneus, assembly GCA_036346225.1. Lineage (NCBI taxonomy): Eukaryota > Metazoa > Arthropoda > Insecta > Coleoptera > Lycidae > Platerodrilus > Platerodrilus igneus. The sequence continues at coordinate 8,801,905 of JARFIW010001480.1, read as the reverse complement.
TAATTAATACGGTGCTACTCGTATATATAGGTTCGAGGTGTACCGTCCAACGTTTGTGGAGTGGCGACGAAATGATATCACGTCGTCCAACGTTTGTATAGCGAAATGGTGTTCATTTGTGTATACGCGAGGAGTCGTCATGCGAAGTTTTATGGTGTTGCTTATACGTGTACGAGGAAAACGTCACCACTAGATCGTGAACATGAACACCCAACGTTTTGTATGTGCAATGGCGCAAAGTCACCTATGGCTGCAGATAGAAACCATCGGTGGGACAAAGTAAATGGGGAAGCTAGGCTTCAGTTCGTTCGTATATGTAGCTGGGAGAGGACCTCAGAAGAGCGTAAAGCGGGACGATTAATGCTTTTGAAAACACAATGGCACAGTGTGGTCATTTGCGTAGGCTCAAAAAGCTGTCAGCTGCATAGAAAACGCAAAATGGCTCCTTATATGTTTGTGCAATCGTATAGTAATGTGCTTTTCGTACGTGTAAATTGAACAAGTAGAAATAAGTTTCTCAAGTAACCGATTCAGTTAGCAACGTTTCGTTTATTATGTAGATAATAGCTATTTGTGTATTAATAACGGAAAGTAATATTATGCCGCTTGAGATAGAAATTTTCCTCTTGCGACGAGTATAAGAACGAGAGCAATCTGTCGAAAGCACAACGTACTTTCCGCTCGAATTGCACACACGTTTTTTTCCTACGATCCCGTTCACATTATTTTAAGAATAGTTTATACCTAGTAGGAAAAGCTTAACATTCCCGGACGACGTGAACATTGCTTGTGGAGGCGCAAGCCAATACAAGTCCGATACAAGTCCGAGAATGTTGGTTTTTGGTACGTGGTATACATACTATTTTTTCGCAAATCGTGAACTTTGTTGCGTAACTATGTAAACGTATCGTGATATTTAATTATCAAACTTGACGCTTTGAAATTTGATTGCTGGTATATTTGAATGTATTTAAAGTACCAGTACGATATGATGATGAGTAATGATGAATTGTGCATTTCTAGAACTCCTCCTGAACTAGAAGGGGCAGTAAATACTGCCACATTAGATTTACTACCAAAAAGATCAAAAGAGAAATACGAATATGCATACAATCATTTTATGGACTATCGTAAGAATAAAAATGTGACTGCGCAAATAATTTCCTTACAGTTATTTTCCGTTGCTTGGCAACAGCTAGACCTTGAGATATATATGCCCTTTTTTCGAGAAATTTGATCATAAATGTCCAAATTATATTTCAAAAACCCTAAAAACAAAGTCAATATTGAAAGTCGATATATTGAATATATAATAAACCAAAATAGAGACAGTTTATTAATCTTCAAGACAAATCGATTTGTTAACTACCTACAAAATTAAGCTGAAATTTATCTATTTAATAAAATTTATTATTATTTATGTTAACAATGTTGAAATTAATTGTACAATTTTGGCAAACTTTAATATAAACTAGCATAAGTTTTTCTGCAGATATTTGTGTAACAAAATTAGACTTTGGTTCAAAAGAAAGTTCTTCGCCCGTTTTTTTAACGTTTCTCATAGTGGTACTGTTGTTTTTTCAGAAATTTGTTGTACTACGGTTCTAAACTCTAAGGTATACTTTTAAAGTCCCGTCGGGTAATGTTTGAGAGCCACTACGACAGTTGGTAACACAATAGATATTTGCAAAATGTTGCGCAATAAGCGATTACGTCATACTTATGATCAAATTATTATCACATGCAAAAAAGATAAATGTACTCACGTAAACTGTAGGATTCCTCACACATGGCAGCTATTCTCGCGTCGAGCTCCCCGCGTTGGTTGAGCGTTCTGGGCGTGGGTCGTCCCTTTTGCCCCCTTGTCGAAACCAAATTTAAATTTGTCTTTTCTTCTTGTGTAGCGATACGACAGGAATACCCAGGTAAGAGGAACGATAATAGGTATAAGACAGGAAACCTACATTACCTGAAAGAGAAGACAAGATAACGGCACAAAGATAACCTCTACGTTCGACGTCTCGTTGACTAGTCCTGACGTTACGGAAATCATCACCCTTCTTTTTACACTCCGCGTCTGCGCATTCCTTTGCGCAAACGCAACTATCTCAAGGGACGGAAATGCACGCACAAGTCTTTTAAATTATTGGCGCGTATTCACTTACAAATTTAGAAACTTACAGAAATGTTTAAATGCCGATTTTCGGCATGTAACAAATTTTTTAGAAAGTTTTTATTTTATTATTAATCGATTCGTTGATGTTTTTCAGCCATGTTACTACTCTTTCACCAACCATGCTTTTTCAGCTGAATTAAGTCGCCTCCACCATTAACTAATAACGTCGTGGAGGTTCATCGAAAGCAGTGACCAGTGAATACATTTTTTTATTAGGTAGTTTTAAGTAATTTGCTATTTCGCTTGCCCACAGGATTCATTACAATTACTTGATTTACGCATTTACCTTTAGAATAACGTAAAAATAAGCGTTCGCAAATATTACTACTTTTCATTTGGCATTATTGCCGTAAATTATAATATTTTTATAATAAGAAATGTAGTCAATCGCATTTTCTTCTACACTGTTAATCATGGCAAATACACAACTTTGTTCCGTTTTCGAATCAGGAATTCGAACTACTAGAAGGGATCTTTAACTTCTATAATATCCTTTAACTCAATTTTGACTAGTTTGTCTTTTAGGCATGCGCCAGCAATATCCATAATTAAAATAACCTAAAAATAATACTATTAAATACACTTTTATACACTTCGTTACGAATGTTGGGGCGTAGTTGAGGTAGAGCGTTAGGCGGTATTTAACTCAGGTTCCTTAGAATCTGGGGATCAAGCAATAATGCTACCCATACGAGTTCTTAGACACACTACTGAATCGGCGTTAAGCATAAGATATTCAGTACATAATCATTTTATTCTAAGACATTAAGTTCAGCAGCAGAATTACATTAATAGCATATTATTAAACTAGGTTAGTAAGCTAAATTGGACTTGCACGATTTGTTTGAGATGCGTAGTGATAAGATAGGGCGTACTTGATGTAACTGCTTACTGTAGTTCTGGAATATTGAGGTTGACGAATTCAAGCTTGAACAGGAGTGATCTCTTACTGACTGGTTTCTACTAGTAGGTACTTCAGACTACTACCACTTGGCCTGAAGGTTGGCTCTCCAATATATAGTCGTCTGGGCGGACATTCGAGGGTAAAGATGGAATCCCAGAACTGTAACTCAGGAAGTCCTTGTGATGCGGTGGACCGCGTGAAACTCCAAACCGTAATGTTGTCCAAGGTTTTCTTGGATCAACGGATACTTGATAAAGTAAATGTGTGCAAAACAGGAGATTGAGGTTTCCTCATAAGTGTGGCAGTTACAAAGTAACAACGGAAAAGAGTCACTAAAATGCACCGAATAGGATGCTGAGGTTTCCGCGTTAATAAATTAATTTATTACAAAGTAATGAACAAAGCAGATTAACCAAAATAAACTGTTCTTGGAATTAAAGTATACAAATGTAAAAATGCAAATTATTGTATTCATGACAATACACTGAGAAATTCGTATCACAATACTAATAGTAAAGTCTATACCTTTCTCAACAAATGTTCGTCAGCAGGCGCATACCTAACAAAGTTCTCCACTTGTTTCTTAGAGAATATATGTGGCTTTTTGGTTTGTACGTCACTGCCCCCTTCTGCAAATAGACAATTAGTTTTGCATACCGACTAATGTCAATATATTTTTTACTTGTAAAGTTGCTCTTAGCATCGAATATTGTGACCACAAAGTTAACAATTTTAAATTTTCAAATTTTTCTCCAACATAACACAGCAAAACATTCTCAGAATACTTTTTAATTTTCTTTGAGCGGCACAAATCCGAGAAGAGGTGGTATTGTTTTTCATATTTTTCTCTTGATTTACTTGATAGAAGATTAAGAGTTACATTGTTCGCAAAAGCCGCTGCATCAGGAGGTGAACTTGAAAATTCACCTTTACTATTCATTATTTACGCAAAATTGACTTTAAAAACTGAAACGATCAAATGACATTTCATTTGAAATCCCTACTATATGTAACAGCGTATGTATCGTGTTCATATGTGCATGTTTGTTTAGAACTCCATATTGTACATAGCATCATTATCATAAAGTCTTCAGTTCTGCAACTGGTTAGACGCGTACCCTGATTGTTTCCTATTCTGAGCTAACCTACACATTTCACTGAAATTTCCAGTCTGCGTCTTTCACTATCTGCGTGCAATAGTCTGATCTAGGTCTTGCTCTACCTCTCTTTTTCCTACATCTGCTTGTAATATAGCCCGCACTATTCCCCAAAAATGCATTAGAACGTATCCTGCCCTTCTATTTCTCCTGTTATTTTTTTGTTTCTGACATGTTTTTATTCTCCTACTATTTCTATTACCTCTTTGTTATTAACTTTATCTATCCATGCTATCATCATCATACATCGGAAGCATAACATTTCAAAAGGCTTCTTCCTTTTCCTGTCTGCTTCTTTTACTGTCCCTATTTATAGGTACACAGTGTTGTGCCCCACACATATGCTTCCAACACTTTTGTCCATGTTTCTATGTTTGTTGTCTTCGAACATAGCCGCTGCGCTTCCTTGTTAGATGCAGTTCGGTTCCCCTTCTATTGCTTTGTAAATATATACCCTATTTCAACGATATTCAGTGGTATGTGAAAGGGGTTAAGCAGCCTGTGGCTACCAAGATCTCTCAACACTTGAACATTTGCCGAATTAATAGTTTTCCAATAAATCTTTTCACACAATCAAAATTAGTTGAAAATACTGCCAAACCAACACCTATATTTGTTTATAACAATTATCAGGTTTAAGTACGGTTTTTTGTCGTTATGTTGGACGCGAGTTAAGGTTCGTGTTCCAAACTTCTTAACACATTTATTTGATTCTTATACAGAAATTAATGTTGAATTTAGACAATCTTGAAATAATTACTCTAAGTCCGAAACTATTAATTAATTGTACAAAGTGAGTTATCTAACGAACTGCAATACTAAAGCGGAACGATGGATTAACTGCCTGTGAGTGGAGCTCCCGGGCCTTTTATAACATCCCTACCCCCTCACAAGTCTGTGGGAACTTGCAGACCTAATGCCTGCTTTCATTTGACGCTTATTCATAATACATTGTTGTAATCATAAAACTATTCATAACTACTTTGTTGCGAGCTTACTTCTGCGTAATCTCGGTACGTGACTGTCTGTGACCACCTGTGACCTGACATCTGCAGTGTCACTTATCCTTGTGCTACAAAGTAGCGTTTCCGTTCCCATGAACGTTAATAAACTGAAATGAATTGTCCTTCATGACATTGTTGCACATCACTTAGCGCATTTTCTAATATTTCTAATAACTTCTTAATTATTAGTTTTTTATATATATAATAAATGGGGGATTACATAACTCGCGTTTCTCCACTGATTTCTATTTTGAGCTAGCCACACAGGTCCCTAAAATTCCCACTGCCTGGATACAGCTCGGTTCCTCTTCTATTGTTTTGTAAATATATACCCTATTTCACTGACAGTCAGTGGTATGTGAAGGGAGGGCGGCTCCGTGGCGTAGTGGTATGTGTGTGACTAATACGCCAAAGGCCCGGGTTCGAATCCCGACACGGTTCGCTTGAAAAATGTTAGGCGAGCATTTTTCACAAAAATTCACCCTCGTTCGGATGAGAGGTAAAATGAAGGTCCCGTGTGTGGGTGTTGTCACGCACGCTCAAGATTCTTATGTTGCTTGGAACAGCGAGGGTTCGGGAAAATTCCAAATTTTCCACGTAAAAAAAACTCGCTTCCTGGCCAATGTAGTATCTTCGGGTGGAGCATTGCAAAATCACATGTAAGGTATGTGAAGGGTGTTGAGCAGGCTTTGGCTACCAAGATCCCGTTTTCCATCCGTCTTTGTACCATTCTAGTTAATATTTTTCACGCATGTGCTGTCAAACTTATTGTTCGAAAATTTTCACATCTATCCGCGCCTCTCTTTTTTGGTATAGTGACTATGATGTTACGTTTGAAATCTTTTGTTAGCTAGCCTCATACGTATAACTTACAACTTAGAAGAGACGTTTTGTTACTGCTTTCCAGCGACTTTTAGAGTTTCCGCTTGCATTTTATCTACACTCGGCGCCATACCATTTTCGGGCCTTTTAATGCTAATTCAAACTCATCTTTAGGTATAGAATATCCCAAGTCATCTTTTTCAGTGTCTGATTCCTGTTTAGTGCTGATAGCTCCTCTTCTGCATATAAATTCTCTTTTAATTTGTCAAAGTCAATGTGTTATTTTGCGTTCCTTTTTCTTAAATTTTTAAATTTATGAGCGGCCTTCATAATTACAATGTGGTGATCAGAGTCTATATCTGCTTCTGCACTAAAGACTTCGCTAATTTGCTTAAACCTATTATTCGGCTCTTTAGATCGTTACAACTCTCAAACCGTTCCACCCGTTCTAGTAATCTAGAACTTCTTTCAGGTGCAGGTCCATTCAGAACGGAATGTTCATATAATAAACCTAATTCAAATTATGCGAGCGTTTTTAAAATTTTGTTGCTCTAGAGCGACAAAGCTGACACTTAATGGCAATTCATGGAAAACGCAATTTTACGATGAGATTTCAAAGTGCAAAAACCTACTTTGGATTGTGATCGTAGAAAAATATTTTTTAGCTATTTATGCACCAAGTGTGTTATTAAGATGATAATGCCCGGAGCAAGATTTTATATTTCACCTCGTATATAAAATAAAAAATAGGTGATAGGTAAGTTTTCTATTTTAGAATTTACCTCGGATTTTACTATGTAACTATTAAATACACCTGCAACATATTTTCCATGATGACAATAAACAGTTTGACCTTTCTATGTTTTGGACATTTGTCACATTTATTTAATATTAATAGTGCAAAATGGCTGATCAAGAGTTGCCAGCAATAATTGCAAAACAAGCTCTAAAAGCAACTGAAAGTTTGCTACCCATTAAATCTAAACAGAGCTAATGAGAAAGCTTAATAACACATTTTATGCATAAATAGCTAAAAATTGATTTGTTTCCGAGGGCATAATGAGCGCGCGTTATGAAACCATTACGCCTTCCATTAAATTTTTTATATTTCACCTTTTTTAATTTAGTCATAACACCTAGGATACAATATATATATGTAAACATATCTATAACACCCGGGGCGTAATGGATGGCGTAATAGTTTCATAACGCCCGCTCATTATGCTCTCTGAGCAAATTAATTTTTTAGCTATTTATGCGCACCAAGTGTGTTATTAAGCTTTATCATAGCTTTGTTTAGATTTAATGGGTAGCAAACTTTCAGTTGCTTTTAGAGCTTGCTTTGCAATGATTCCTGGCAACTCTTGATCAGCTATTTTGCACTATTAATATTAAATAAATGTGACAAATGTCCAAAACATAGGAAGGTCAAACTGTTTATTATCATCATGGAAAATATGTTGTAGGTGTATTTAATAGTTACATAGTAAAATTCGAGGTAAATTCTAAAATAGAAAACACCTATCACCTATTTTTTGTTTTATATATGAGGTGAAATATAAAATCTTGTATGCACCACTTGTGTTACTAGATGATAACGCCTATCGGGCGACTCAATCCATCCCTCGGGTCATAGACTGGATGTGTCGCCCTCCGGGGCTATAAATAGCTATAAAATAAATAAATAGCTATAAAAACATATATTCCTGTTGTGTATTATTGTATGGTTAAGGTAGCTCACATTTCCAGTAAAGTTCACTAGGCCCGCTCTGATATATTGGATTTGAATTGAGGATATTAGGATGCACAAAAAATATCTGACAGAATGTCAGCGGTATAATTGTATTTTGAACTATCGGGAATAGTAAAACACGTGAACGACGTTTTGTGTTTTGTTTTTTCTGCCCCACAAGGAATATAACAATTCTAATTATTGAAAAATACGCTTCTTAACACTTGTGAACGTTATACTCATTTAGTTATATATTAACGAAATATTTCAACAAAATTTGTTTGGATTATGGGATTTGCGAGATAACGTATACAAACGTTTAGTAATGTATCGAGCATACATAAATTCTAATTAATCCGTTTGTTGTTTGTAATAGTTATTTATGTAATAAGTTTATAAACTAATATTTTATCATAATTTTGCAATAGGAAACTGCAAAATTATAATGCATACGTTATTTATTGGGCAGTCAAACTGTTACTGTAAAATTATAGACTAAATAAAAAGCAGCCTCACAACGCTCGTTTTAATTATTTAATGGTTATTTTATATTATACTTAGAATTCTGTAATTTAGCGCCACTGAATTTTTTAGTTTTGGTAAAACTTCTGCTTTTCATTAGCTTATAAATTAACGTTGCACGCGACGTCTACAATTTACATGGCATTTCTATAACTGCAGTTAGAAATTAACGGTATAGCTCTTCATTTAGCATTTACAAAAGAAAACAAATTGCACTCCTTTCAGCGTAAAGAATAATAATGAAAAATTTGAATCAGCTATACAGCCGTTTGAAACTAATTATGGATATTGCTAAGAGCATGAAACAATGGTGTATTTACATTTTCAATGTGCCAGCTTTATTTAGGGTGGACCTGGACCGTTAAATGTTTGTGAGGAATGATAAGATGTTGGATCCTTTTGTTTACTGTATGAATTCATTATTGTGTTGCTTTAGCAAATCAATACACATCAGCGGTAATTATTTCTAATAAAGCAAATTATGCTACACTAGACACAATAGTTAAGCATTTTTCAAAACCATGCTCTAATGAATAACGCGATTAGTATGTCACATATATTCAGTATGTATAGGCGCCCTAAATCACTTATGCCATTCAAAACAATGCTTGCCAATCTAAGACCGCAGACAACAAAAGACATGAGCGAACAGAAATTTTCCATTCTCATGAGCGTGTACGCTGAAGACTATTTTTGTTTCATTTGTATTTTCGTGTCCAAAATGTTTATTAAGTTTCTCAATTTTATAGAACTTGCAAATACACTATAAATCAAGGCAGCGTCTGTATTATGATATTCAGAAATATTGGACCTATTAAAGCACCTTCAAAATTCAGATGCTTTCATGCGTTTAATGTAAAGTATTCATTAATTTACATTTTACAATACGTATAGCGTGTTGGTCGAATATTCTATACGATTTTTGTAGTGTATTTTTCGCGTTCTAAAGGTAACACTTGGCGATTAGTTATCTTTTGTATAAAATTCACGTTCTTTTATTTTCCTACGTTCTCGTATATGCTCGATCAGTCACAGATTAGCCGGGTTAGGAAGAGCTTCAGAATGTTGAAGAAGAAATGTGATTTACGTACAACCTGCGAACTTAGTTGGAACAGCATGTCCTACCACTGTATTTCGAGCCTTTTTTAACGACACGTAACCATAAAGTATTTGGAATGTATGCGTAAATTTCAAAATTCATTGCGTAACCATGGAATATAAAATTAATAATTTACCTCTTAAGCAACATCAACGTTTACAACGCAGTTATTTCGTATTGGAATTGACGGTGTTATTTTTATGGATTGATAACTATGGAATCTCAAAACAGTTTAAACGCCGTTGAAGATATGTTTTTTTATAAGTGTATGCAGTCTGGAAGTTGAACTTCGACATCCAACGGGTATTTGAAACACTTGATGTAGTCCTCTGAAAGTTTCCAGTTTGTATTGAATATTAAGAATTATGGTTCTTCACAACTTCTTGGGCATGTAAAGAATTCTTGTTTGTTAAATTTTCACCAAATCTTAGTAACCACGTTTTATATTATATTGTACCAAATGTCGCTTTTATTTGACATCTGACAAACAGTCGTTTAACGTTTATAGTTTGAAATTCAACACATGTCAAATAGAAATATTAAGATAAGTTTATATTCATCTTTTATAAGTACTTACATGTTTGCTAAAATGGTCGTTACAGAAGTGATTCATAGTTTTGTCCATCTTAGGTTTCTGAATTTATAATTTTATAAAATAATTTAATAATAGATTACCTGCAGTGTTGAAAGTATTATTTTTAATGAAATCTTTGAAAAGTATTCACATCTTTTGAATATTGTTTAGTATCAGTTTTCTTATACACAATTTTACAGCTTCAGTACTTGGTGTAAAATAACTAATTGTAAAATTTTTCATGTATTTATAATTTAAAGAACTAGTTGTTTTTGTCAATGAAAATACCAATATTTTTGAGTCTACTTTAGAAATAATTTTGTGAGCCATTTTAAAGAAATCTTTTCAAGCTTTTAGACTTTAAAAACTTCGAGAAACTAATGTTAAAATAGTAGTTAGGAGATGTTCTACCATACTGAACGTTGTTACAAAAAGTTTGTACATACATAAAAAAGTGGTTTGATCGGATATTTAGTTCTAACCTCTTTAAGTACTAAAATAAGGTCGATTACTTAAATGACCACTTTGATGTTTAATTTTTCGTTGTTGAATATTCAATTTACAATTATATTAATGTCAAAATTATCAAGAACTTTTACATGTCGATCTCGAATCCAGAGCTACTTTTTGTGCTATCTTTATGAAGAAGTATAACGAAGATGAAAGATTCTTTACTTGTGTGCTTCACATATGAATGCACTTTCCATTTGGTATCCGATTACAATAAATAAAGATATCGACATTGGTAAAATGAAAATCTGTACGTTGTCGTACATTCCAGAAAACATCCACAAAAACTTAATGTATGGGCTGGAATTTTAAACAATAAAATTATAGTACTTATCTTCATTGATGGATATTTAGATGCGAAGAAATATTTACCTAAATTATAGATACGATTGTAGATGTTGCCCGTGACGATGAAATTCGATTTCAACACGACGGATACCCAACGCACAATGAAAGTGACATTAAAAATTTTCTTGATTCAACTTTTCGCAATAAGTGGATAACGCTAGTTGGTGAACTATCTTGGCCGTCTAGGTCACCCTACTTAAATCCTTGTCATAATTTGTTATCGCTGACAATAGAAAATAAACGTTACAATTCGGAGGTCATCGGAACTTTTGAATATATAAAACAAAAATTATAAATATTTGTAGAAGTATAAAAGCAAGAACTTTGCCATTGTAACCGGAAACAATTAATATATTGTTCTTATAAATATTTTATTAAATAAATACAATCATGGTACAAAAATTATTATTTTTGCCGACGGACGCGACCAAATAGCTACAATCGCTCGTGAATTTTTCAGTAAATCGAAGCATTTTCACGTGGTGTTCGAAAATAGAAGCGGAAAGCATGTGATATTTCGGCAAATTTCCGATACGATAGCTCTGTGCTGATACTTTCGGATAGCATGCACCTGGTCATGGGTTCGATGCCGAGGTCGTTCAATTGTTATTTTTTTTATTTTCCAAAGGTCAACTGGCTATTCTACGGAAGTCGTCACGATCGAAATGTTTTACAACATTGTATACGAAAATAGTGCACGCATCGATTTCCGCTTGGCTTTACATTTGTTAATTATGAGTCATTTGAGTTATTGAATCGAAAATTATGGAGCTATTAAATATTTGGCACATACTAGAGGGCTTAAATTTCGTTTGTATATAATTTCTGTACTCTTCCGAATACAGGTTTAAAAAAAAAACCTATTTCTAATCTTCTATACCGAGTGAATCATTTAACCTGGAATTTTGTAATTTCTCGTAAAATAGGCATGGTACAGAAAACTTTGCCGAATCGAAACTATTATCTCCGAGGGGGCATTCGTTAGTACTAAATTACGTCCACGCACATTTTCTGGGCAGGGCGGTGGGCAAATTTCAAATCTTCAATAGAAACGCCTCTTAATTTGTATTGCACATTCAGATTGTACATTGTAAACTACGTACGATTTCTCCTATAAATTGTTTCGATTCGTTTCAGATGGCACTGTGTAATCGCAAGAAATGAAATAGAAATCAAAAGAAAGAAACGGAAAAACGCGTATTTAAAATATTTTTCGACTGACTATTCAATGATCCCCCCTCTTCCCTGTGGATAGGGTGGTTGGATAATGAACTATTTTTAGCATAGCCCAGGAACGACGACGGGGACGTAGTAGGTTTCTGTTCCCTTTGGGGCTGTTTAGCGCGGGGGGTCTTATAATTTTCTATATCGGTTTACCTCCGCGGGTTTTTCATTGTTCTAAACTGCAGTTCCTTGCTCCTCAACTAAATGGACTATTGGAGATTATAGTACGTGTTGCTATCCACTTGCACTGTGTTTTTTAGGGGTTTATCGATAACGTCGACGGCACTTGACAAACTCACGTTACCGAACGAAAAACGGACTGTTCTGCTTCGATATCGATGAGAGAGTGTTTTTCGTCACTACCCTTAGTCCCACTTATTTACACTTGCACAATGAATTTTTACGACTGGATGACAGTTTTACTATTAGATTTACAACTACAAATTTACGACTTAAAATTAAACACGACAACGTGCGACAAAGAGACCGAACATCCCGCCCACCAAAATAAGTATGAACTAACTTATTTTATATTTAAAAATAATAATAACTATTAACTAAGAAACCTAACAAACGTATATAAGTGAATATATGTGTACATACCATTAAATATTAAGTAACTGGCAGTAAACATAGTGTAACGAGCTACTACTACCGCGTTTCTTTAATTTAAAACAAGTAATAATAAAGGTCTTTATTACTCACTGTTCACAAGTCTAATTAACAGTATATGCCTTATTTATAGATGTTTTCAGTCCACTCAACAATGAAGCACTATCACACTAATGAATTTACAAGCACTAATATCTTCTTAGACTATTTTCTTTACCATAGGTTCATTAACAACACTAACACAACTATCTGTTTATACACTTCTATTTATTTATGTATACTGCAAGCTGCATGTACATTAGACACAGCATATCACGTTTATATATACTTCTAAAGCTCAAAACTACTATTACTTTACACGATATAATTTATATTAGACATTCAAGAATAGACTAACTCTTACATTCATAAGCGGCCTTATATATACCCTGCATTAAGATATGACTCATTATCTAGTACTTTGTAGAAGGATTCTCAAATGCTGAAGAATACGCTGTGCAACGGGCGTTTGTATGTTTGACGGGTTGCCTAATAGTGGATCGCAACACTGCCCCCTCTTTAAAACCGTTACGTCTCGTAACTGTAAATCCATCTTGACGCCAATTCGATGACTGGTGACGGTATCGGCAGCTATCTCCTCTGGTGCATCCACCGCGTCGTTGGAAGTAACAGTCAACACTCTTTTATGGTCTTGGTAGGCAACCGGTTGATAACAACAAACAAGAACCTGGACGTTGGTTCCCTGGAAAACTACTTCTAGCATATTTCGGACTATCCTCCAATCCAAGCGATCCAGTCCACAGCCCAGCTTGGGCACCGCTAGTCTCGTTACTCCATTTTCCATCATCTGCGCCTTAAGATTTAGCAAAGCCTCCCATAGATGTCCATAACTAGGTCTCTGCCATGAAGAATTTTTTGTGACCAGATAGTAAACATAACGATTTTTATCTTGAAGAACCAATGATTTCCCTACAGTTGGCTGCTGTTGTACTAATTCATCCACACATCCAAACTTTTTCTTGAAAACAACAGCTATTCCCCTTGACATTGCCAAATCTTGAGCTACGCAATGTGCAAGGGAATACTCTTCTGGTGCTCTAAACAGATCTTGCTGTTTTTCAACAACAACGCCAAATCTCGCTTTAGCGGAACCACCATACGCCGTCATAAAGCTCTCAAAATCTACATTTAGCTCATGATTAATAACTTGCCGAACACCATTATCATTATTCGAGTCTTCCTGGTTGTTGCCAGTGTAGGGTGTTAAACGGTCAAAGTGTACCACTTTCGGTTTACCACGAGGGGATCTTATGATCCGGTACACTACATCATTAATTCTTTTAACACTTCGTACGGCCCTTCCCATTGTCTTTGTAGTTTTGGCGACAATCCACGTTTTCTTTGTGGATTGTACAACCACACTAAATCTCCAGGTTGATAACCACCTTCTTGTGCTCTCGTGTCATATTGTGACTTCATTCGATCGCTTGCTGCCTGTATATTCTTTCGGACGTTTTCGTGAATACTATTTGATCTTTCACGAAGCTTACTAACGTAATCTTCACCTGCGATCTCTTCTCCAGGTTTAAATCCAAACTGAAGATCACATGGTAGCCGCAATTCACGTCCTAGCATTACGCAAGCGGGCGAGTATCCTGTGCTGTCATGTACCGAAGATCGGTACGCCAGTAGGAACAAATGTAAATATTGGTCCCAGTCTCGCTGATGTTCAGAGACAACTTTGGTCAGGTACTTCCCTAACGTCCTGTTCATTCTTTCAACCATTCCATCCGATTGGGGATGAAGTGGCGTGGTTCTAGTCTTCCTGATTCCAAGGTGCTTGCAGACGTTTTGAAACAACGCCGATTCGAAGTTTCGACCTTGATCGGAGTGTAATTCCAACGGAACTCCAAAGCGACAAAACAACTCCTTCACTAGTACATCTGCAACCGTCTCGGCTTCTTGGTTAGGTATAGCATATGCCTCCGGCCATTTGGTAAAATAATCCATTGCACCCAAGATGTATTTATTTCCTTTTCTGATTCAGGAAACGGACCAGCTATATCAATGGCTACCCTCTCAAAAGGATTCCCCACGTTATACTGTCTCATTGGGGCTTTCCGTTTTGAGACTGGGCCATTTGCAGAGGCACACAATTCACATTTCCGGCACCACTCCTTCACATCATCTTTGCAGTTCAACCAATAGAATCTTTCTCTCACTCTCTCGAGAGTTCTTTTCACGCCAAAGTGCCCTCCGGAAATACCATCGTGCAAGTGCTGCAACACTTCCGGCACTCTGCTTCTCGGCACTATCACTTGAAGTCTCTCAGTGCCATCTTCAAATTCCAGGCGTCGTTTCAAGATTCTATTTTCCATCATCAAGGAGTCCCACTGTGCCCAGTATGCCTTCAGGCACCTACTTAGAATACTAATTTCTTCCCAAGCTGGTCGTTGTCCTCTATTTTTCCACCTAATAATACGTCCCAATTCGGCGTCATTCTCCTGGTCTTCTCGTATTCTTTCGGGTTGCCAAGTATCATCGGTCACTGTCATTCTATGGATGACACTTATTTTCTCCTCCATCTTGGAGCAATGATTGCAGTCTACCGGACAAGGTCTCCTTGACAGAGCGTCTGCATTCCGATGGCTAGTTCCTACACGATGTTCTGTATCAAAGTCATATTCCTGCAGCCGCTCTATCCACCTTGCAACTTGCCCTTCAGGATTTCGAAACTGGAGTAACCATTTTAGTGCAGCATGGTCTGTTCTCAATAGGAATTTACGGCCGTATAAGTACTTATAAAAGTGCTCTACGGATTTGACGACGGCCAACAGCTCCTTCTTGTCACACAATAGTTCCTTTCTGGCCGCGACAGGACCTTGCTGAAATACCCAATAACTTTTTCTTGTCCGTCCTGCACTTGAGAAAGAACGCCTCCTATAGCTGTGTTACTGGCATCGGTATCCAACACAAATTTCCCCTCCATCCGTGGATAACTCAAAATTGGTGCTGTAACTAGTAGCCGTTTCAGTTGTTCAAATGCACTGTGGCAGTCGTCATTCCAATCATATTCTTGTCCATCTTCGGTTAATTTCGTTAGCGGTTTGGCAATGTTCGCAAACCCAAGTATAAAACGTCGGTAATATGTGCACAATCCTAGAAAACTGCGTAGTTGGTGTATGTCTACTGGTGTAGGCCACTCTTGTACCGTTTTTATTTTGTCAGGGTCAGCTCTTATTCCGGTCTCCGAAACGACATGTCCTAGGTATTTCACCTCTTTTCCAAACAGGTGACACTTCTTGGGGCTCAATGTAAGGTTTGTCCCCCGTAATCTTTGAAATATCTCCTCTAGGTTCTTAAGGTGTTCTTCAAAAGACCGACCTAACACTATCACGTCGTCTAGGTACACCAGACAAGTCTTCCAAGACAGTCCACGCAGTATCGACTCCATCAACCGTTCAAAAGTAGCAGGAGCATTGCATAATCCAAACGGCATGACCTTGAACTGCCATAATCCAGTTCCAATTGTGAACGCAGTCTTTTCTTTATCGTTTGGCTCCAAGCGCACCTGCCAGTATCCGCTTTTCAAGTCCAAGGTCGAAAACCATTTGGATCCGGATAGAGTATCCAAGGTGTCATCAATTCTGGGCAAGGGATAGCTGTCTTTCTTTGTCACATTGTTAAGCCGCCGGTAGTCTACACAAAACCTTGTCGACCCGTCCTTTTCTTGACAAGCACTACCGGGGATGCCCATGGACTATTCGAGGTTCAATTACTCCCTGTTCTTCCATGTCGGTAATAATTTGCTCGGCTTCCTTACGTTTTGCCAAATGAAGCCGCCTGGGGTGTTGTCTTATCGGTTGCGCATCTCCAGTATTGATCTTGTGTTGCACAACATTCGTCCTTCCTTTCTCACTATCATCCAGTGCAAACACACCTCGATATCGTCCGACCAGCTCTTTTACCTTGCCCAGTTGGTCGCCGTTTAATCCTTGACACGAAGGTATTAACATATCCAGCAATTTCTGTGAGAAACCGTTGGCTGGTTTATCTTTCGTATCGTCCACACAACGTTTAATATGGCATACTGGAATGCAACTTCCCACAATTGTGTCTTTCTTCAGGGTCACCGTATGCGGATTAATGTTCAGCACCCTTACTGGTATCATATTTCGAGACTTTACCAGCGTTCTTCCAATCAGTAGTCCTCCTGACCCATTCCCGATTCAGTTGCTTCCATCATGCATACTTGTCCTTCCCGGAGCGTACCATCCGGGCGTCCCATTACTATCATTTCCGCCTTCTCGGGTATTTTCATATCACAAATCATTCGAACTTGCATCGTCTGGTTACTCCTACCTTGAAATGGAATCTCATCATCATCTATCCGAAGCACATTTTCTTTCATGTTTACATGAAACCCATATTCTCTCATGAGATCCATTCCCAAGATCACTTCCTCTGTAATTTCAGCTACCAACACTCGATGATTAATTAATTTGTCCCCAATTGTCAACATAACGGCAGTCTCTCCGTGAGTACCAATCTTCTCACCACTTGCCGTTCGGAGACACACCGATACAGGTAGCATTTTTCCACGACCAACCAAATCTGGTCTCACAATAGTTCTTGTTGCTCCTGTATCCACAAGTAATCGGACGATGCAGCACGGATGATAATCTCCGGGGCACTACGTTGTGCTGTCGACGTTCGCCCCCTTACGTCGATTTGCTTTAGTTTTCCTGCTGCTCAACCGGTTGTTTTTTTGGTTGAGTACAGCGTCTCTGCATGTGACCAACTTCACCGCAGTTCCAGCATCGCAGACGCCATCTCCGCGGTCGTTGTAGTTCCAGCCTTTCCGCCACACGGTTGACTATTTCATCTATGCTGTTCTGAGTTTGACCAGGTTCCTCTAAGGCAGACCGAACTTTGTGACCCATCCTGTGTGATGTCTGCTTAGCTGCTTCAAATTCAAACGCATGGGCCAGTGCGTCATCCAAAATTTTTGGCCTTGCTAGTCTTAGCGCTTGCTGTATTTCACTGTCTTTGATGCCATCCACAAATGTTTGAACAGCCAGTTGTTCGAGGAAACTATCTGGTGCCGTTGGGTACGCCAATCTAACTAATCTTGCGATGTCAGCTTCGAATTCTTGCAGGCTTTCACTTGTCTTTTGTGAGCGGTTCTTAACTTGTGCGTGGTAAACCTGTTGAAGGTGAGCGTCTCCATATCTCATCTCAAGCTTCGATATTAAGAGACCGTAATCATTCTGCTGGTGATCGGGAATCGTTTGTAAGATGTTAAGAGCTTCCCCCCGTAGGGCCACTATTAAGGAGATAGCTTTCTCTTTGTTGCACCAACCGTTGGCTATTGCCGCAGCTTCAAATTGTTTCAAATATGTGGGCCAAGGTGTTTTGCCATCAAACGTGGGTGGTTTCACTTTAAATTTAGACGGAATTGACTCGCTTCTTTCCATGGTTCTTATTTCTGGAATGTTCTGATTAACGACTTGGTTTGGTAATTCAAGTGGCCGCGTTGTTAGTGAAATCACTTGTTCTTGCAGCTTCATCACATCTTCTTCCATTTTTATCAATTTACTGTCCAACTTTTGCTCAACTGTTTTCACCTGTTCAGTGAAATCTTCTTTCAATGCAATGGAACTTTCCATTAATCTTTGTTCTAACGTGGCTGTACTTTCATTCAACTTTTCTTCCATTTTGGCAGGATTTTCACTTAACCTTCCCATTTTCTCAGCGTTTTCAGTAAACTTTTCATCCATACCGGATTTAAAATCCTTAAGGAAATTCATTAAAGCTTCTGCGTCCATGTTACTTTGACTTCTTGTAACTGGCATATGTAAACTACTTAAATGTCTTTAGACCTGTGTTAATCACCCAACACAGCCTGACACCAGTGTAACGAGCTACTACTACCGCGTTTCTTTAATTTAAAACAAGTAATAATAAAGGTCTTTATTACTCACTGTTCACAAGTCTAATTAACAGTATATGCCTTATTTATAGATGTTTTCAGTCCACTCAACAATGAAGCACTATCACACTAATGAATTTACAAGCACTAATATCTTCTTAGACTATTTTCTTTACCATAGGTTCATTAACAACACTAACACAACTATCTGTTTATACACTTCTATTTATTTATGTATACTGCAAGCTGCATGTACATTAGACACAGCATATCACGTTTATATATACTTCTAAAGCTCAAAACTACTATTACTTTACACGATATAATTTATATTAGACATTCAAGAATAGACTAACTCTTACATTCATAAGCGGCCTTATATATACCCTGCATTAAGATATGACTCATTATCTAGTACTTTGTAGAAGGATTCTCGAATGCTGAAGAATACGCTGTGCAACGGGCGTTTGTATGTTTGACGGGTTGCCTAATAGTGGATCGCAACAATAGTTTCACTAGGGGGCGTTTAACTAACCCTTGAGCTGTCTTGACGGTAGCTACCCGAACGATACCGTCCCTACCAGGATGAACATCTACTACTCTTCCTAAACGCCACTGTAGAGAGGGGTTATTTTCTTCCTTTAAGAAGACGCGAATTAATAGGTAGGGTAGCGGAATTCCTCAACCACTTACCTTTCTGCTGCAACGTGTGCAGGTATTCAGCACTCCATTTCTTCCAAAACCCTTGTTGCATTTGCTGCAAAAGTTGCCAGCGATTCAAACGAGAGGGGTTTATGGACAACAAATCTGGATCTGGTAACACCGAGACTGGTTCAACATTCAGAAAATGACCCGGGGTCAAATACGAAAAGTCATGCGGTTCGCAACTCAGTGCGCATAGTGGACGTGAGTTGAGAATCGCTTCGATTTGAATCAATACCGTCGAGAATTCTTCAAACGACAAAATTTGTTCACCGATAATTCTTTTCAAATGGGATTTTACTGATTTAATCCCGGCCTCCCACAACTCACCAAAATGAGGAGCAGCAGGAGGATTAAACACAAATTCGATTCCCTCAATGCCTGTCGAATGGCGCATCAATTGAGAGATTTAACGAGAGGCCCCAACGAAATTAGTACCATTATCACAATGGATTTGAATACATTTGCCTCTTCGAGCAATAAATCGACGTAAAGCCCCCAAGATAGCGTCTGTCGACAAGTTAGACACTAGTTCCAAATGGATGGCTTTAGTGCTGAAACAAATAAATAAGCAAATGTACGCTTTCAATGATTTTGCGCCACGACATCGATTCATCGTGACAGAGAAAGGTCCACCAAAGTCGACTCCCGTATGTAAAAACGCTTTGCCTGGAGTTAACCCCCCATAGGGGGCATAAAGCCACAGGGTTTACACGAAAACAACGAATGCAGGATTTCAAACATTGCCGAATAGCCCCCTTTGCGGACAAGATCCAATAATTTTGCATTAATAAAAATTGAGTTGTTCGATTTCTAGGATGTAAATGTCTTTCATTGCAATCTAATATAATAATTTCAGTCAATCGATGCGACCGAGGAAGCAAAATTGGAAATTTTGCATCATGCGACAACTCAGAATTACGTAGGCGACCGCCCACCCTCAACAAATCACGACTATCTAGAAACGGACTAAGGCTACGAAGTTGTTTACTAACAAGCTTTTCAGTTTTAATATTTGCGATGTCGTGGGCAAAAACATTTGTTTGAACTCTTTTAATCAATAAATGTATTGCCTCTTGCTGATGAGCTAGAGACAAACCATCGGAATATTTTAAACGCAAATCTGCCGGACATTGAACATTACGAATGAAATGACGAACACATGTAATAATCCTACAAATTTTCTGCAGTTTTGAAAATTTATCCAACAACAAATCTAAGAAATTCTCAGACATAACGACTGTTAACGACAAAGTACGATATTCGATGTCCATCTGAAATGAGTCGATAAGTTTTGGCAGCGATGTTACTGGCCATTCTTCATTACGACGCACTAACCAGGAAGGTCCTGTCCACCATAATGGATGATGCACCAACTCTGAAGCCAAAAGTCCACGTGAGGCACATTCCGCAGGGTTATCCTGGGACTTAACATGAAACCATGAAGATTGAGGAATACGTTTTTGAATATGCGAAATGCGATTGCTAACGAATGTCTTCCACTTATGCGAGGAAGATCGAATCCAAGACAAAACAACAGTAGAATCTGACCACGCGAAAATATTACTAAAGGATAAAATATCTGTATAAGTATTTTTGACGAAATCTACTAAATCTGCCAAGAGTACAGCAGCACACAATTCGAGACGGGGCAGTGAAACGCGATTAGTAAGAGCAACCATCGATTTTGCGCATACTAATGACATGGTAATATTACCTTCTAAATCGAACGAACGAAAATAGATGACTGCTGCATACCCGGATTCAGAAGCATCGCAGAACCCATGCAACTCCACCTTTTTAAAATTATGACATACGATGCGACGCGAAATCTTAATATTCGAAACCGCTGGCAATTCACCCAAAAAATGTTTCTATTTTTGTATGACTTCTAATGGAGGCTCTTGGTCCCAACCGAGACCTAAAAGCCAAAGATCTTGAACTAAACGTTTAGCGAACAGTACTGAAGGTGCTATCAAACCGAGAGGATCAAAAATTTTTGCGATAGCCGACAAAATATTACGCTTAGTGCAAGTGCGCTCTTCAACGTCTAAGTTGTATAAAAATACATCTGTAAGAGCGCGCCACGAAAGGCCCAAAATTTTTATTGAACCACTATCTTTATCTTGAAATATAATTGCGTCCGAATTGGACAGGGACTCCCTCAAGTTGGACATCACTTCCGGGCAATTACTACTCCATTTTCTTAACTGAAAACCACCACTAGAGCAAATACTATTCAATTCACCAATTAATTGATAAGCAGCTTCAATCGAATTGGATCCAGTGACTAAGTCATCAACAATTCAGGATTTTTTTAGCAAACGACAAAAATCTTTTAATACAAATTGATCTCGTACCCACAAATGAGGGTTCAGAAATTTTAATGGCCAAGGACACTACAAAACGACCGTCCTTGTTACGTCTATAACTTTCCACAAATTGATTTTCACACTTTTCTTCTTCAGGAGAAATGTGTTTCTTGAAGGGAATATTTTCTAATTCCCAAAATCGACGAATGTCGCTGTCTAAGGACTCATCGAAAGCACACAACGAGGTAATAGAACTATTCGGGGAAACGACCTTTCCCGTTAAAACCTTACCAAAGGTTGTTTTAATAGCAACTGGCTCGTTAGCGACACCCCAACGAGATTCGTTCAACAAAACCTGAGCAAAGATTTCCGCTCCGAGTAGCATGTCAATTTTACCAGGAATATTAAAATTAGGATCAGCTAAGGCCAAACCTCGAGTATGCGACCATTCCTTGACCCCTATCGACGACGTAGGTAATTGATTACAAATGTTAGGTAAAATATAACACTCAATTTCATATGCTGGAGTCCGTGCTCCCGAGGGGCTGACTACACACGATAGTACACCAGACACCAACCACAAATTCAAGCCAAGTCCTTGAACAGTGACATTGGCTCTCCGTTTTCTTAAACCTAATTTCTGACGACACTTTTCAGTCATAAAACTTTCCATGGATCCGTTATCTAAAATTACACGAACAGGTTGCAATTTTCCTGTATAATCTAGCACCGACACCATTGCCGTAGCTAACAGCGTGGTTGTGTGTTCTAATGACGTCGAAATCAACGAGTTAGTGGCAGGTTGTTCATGCACAACCGACGACGACAGATTGTCTTCACTGGGTCTACTAGTAGCAGTAAGTCTAGGCGCCGCTCTACGAGGAGACGATGACCTTTGACGATGAGTTTGTCTGCGTGGAGACATCGATTTTTCTCGTTTATCGAAGTGGAGTAACGAATTGTGTGACTGATGACATTTTCTACACGACCAATCTAACGTACAATTTTTCATCGAATGTGAAATATTTAAACATTTAATACAAAGATTTTTAACCTTTACCACCTCAAATCTTTCTTGAGGGGTTTTATCGAGAAACTGCTTACATCTATAAATAGGATGCACAGCTTGACATAAACTACAGTTTTTACCATCATTGGTGGTACCAACTAAAGAAGTTTTAGCCGAAGTGCTAACAGACCTTCTTTTTTCTCTTTCTTTCACGGAATCTCGAGATTTTAAGCATGTTCCTGCAGCAATGTCATTTATTTCCAACACTTTACATTGTTTTTCAATGTACGACATTAAATCTTTGAACGAAGGAATCTCGTCACTATTTCCTAATTCGAAACGCTTTAAAATGTTTGTATCTAATTTTTTTGATAACAGATTAAACAAGATGAAATCTAAAAAATCTATTTCCATCTGCCTTAACGCGAATATATTTTCATCCAAACAACTAATTAATTGCCGGAGTTCCGCATGCGAGTCTGAGGAACTGACCTTAGGGCATTTTTCGAGAGCATTAAAATATGTTGAAAGTAATAACCTCTTGGACTGAAAACGATTAGTAATGATTTTATAGGGTTCCTCGTATGCATAATCTTTAATGGCAAGTGTTTTATTAAGGCACGCGACGACTCATCTAGTGTATCAACGAGATGGCAAATTTTTTCTACAGGGGACAAACCGACATTATCGTGTATCAATCGCTTATAAATTGCATAATAACTCTTAAAATCCGAAATGCGTCCCGAGAACCGCGGGACAGAAAGATGTTTCAAGCTAACCTCACTATTTAGCGACAACGAATTATTCATATTTTTCATCTTTGGCTCTTTTTATACACGATCTAATTCGCATTGTTCAGCGATAATGCGAATATCTAATAGATAATCATCGATTTTCATCCTAAGGGCCGAGAATTCGTCCAGTTGTTCACTTTCTTCATCAAAGAAAATATCCTTGCAAAAAGACTCGAAATGAGTTTTAATTTGCTCGACACTTCTAATCGATGCCCTAATTAAAGCAATCGATACATTTTCCGGTTGATTAATTTAACTGTATATATGATCCAACCTTTTAACTACAAATCTAGCTTCAAGAATAGCTTTATCAATTAATATAACCATATTTGATTAATGATTAACGAACGACAATAAAAATTAATGTAAAAACAATGCGTAACTCAAATACGTTACAACTAATTAATCTACGAAACTAAATTATTAATGGACAAATGCAACTAATTACAGTGCTTGCCCGACAAAACGTTTAACGTTTCAAATAAATACCAATAACTCCTTTGTTATACAAGTTGGATGAACCCGATGGTTTCTCGAACTTGACGACGAAAAATAAGGTAAGGATTTAACAATACAATAACCCTCATAAATTTAGTTTACATAAAGAAAACCGACCGACCACTAATCTTTGCGACAAAGGACAAGGGATATATTGTAAAATCTACCGTTATGACTAAATGTTTCTACTGTTAAATGTGTAAGCACGATGTTAATCTCTTTGTAAATCTCTGTAAATATGATCCAACCGTTTAACTACAAATCTAGCTTCAAGAATAGCTTTATCAATTGATATAACCATATTTAATTAATGATTAATGAACGACAATAAAAATTAATGTAAAAACAATGCGTACTCAAATACGCTACAACTAATTAATCTACGAAATTAAATTATTAAGGGACCAATGCAACTAATTACAGTGTTCGCCCGACAAAAACTTTTAACGTTTCAAATAGATTCCAACCCCTGAGTTATACAAGTCGCATGAACCTGAATGGTTCCTCGAACTTGAGACGACAAATAAGGTAAAGATTTACAATACAATAACCCCTCATAAATTTAGTTTACCTAAAGTAAACTGTTCGACCACTAATCTTTGCAACAAAGGATAAGGGATATATTGTAAAATCTACCGTTATTACCAGATGTTTCTACCATTAAATTTGTAAGCAGGATGCTATTCTCCTTGTACCACGTTTAACCATAATCAAAATTACGACAATTATTAAATTTAGTATAAATGAGGAGCTTAAAGGATAGGAACTAATTAATTAATTAAATTATCCGGCTCGAAGGACCATTTGTTCAGCGCGGGGGTCTTATAATTTTCTATATCGACTTACCTACGCGGGTTTTTTATTGTTCTATGTTGCAGTTCCTTGCTCTTCAACTAAGTGGACTGTTTTGGAGATTATAGTACGTGTTGCTTTGCACTTGCACTGTGTTTTTTAGGGGTTTATCGATAAAGCACTTGACAAACTCACGTTACCGAACGAAGAACCGACTGTCTGCTTCGATATCGATGAGAGAGTGTTTTTCGTCACTACCCTTAGTCCCACTTATTTACACATGCACAAGGAATTTTTACGACAGGATATAAGGGAACAAAAGATGACAGTTTTACTATTAGATTTACAACTACAAATTTAAGACTTAAAATTAAACACGACAACGTGCGACAAAGACACCGAACAGGAGCGTCTGATTGAGGTGAAACCCTTTGACTCTCACTGTTCAAGTAAATGCTGGAAAAAGTGACCTTGAACCTCAATACAAGTTGTTACAGTATTCCGTGCGGACGAGAAAGAAAAGTAAAGAAAGCAAAGAAAATAGCCACACCGAGTATCGCAAAAAATGGAGTGCAAAGAATGCCGTGCTAGCTAGAAAGTCCTAAAGTGTGGTGGATCACAAACAAAAAAGAAAACCTCAAGAAAGAAATTTTATTTACAAAACCTATAATTAAAACTATGTTACATAAAGCAAAATCGACCCGCGCAGAAAAAAAATTAGTTCAAAACATCCCGGAGGATTTATACAGTTCAAAAATCTTCCCAAAAATAATCAATACACTCCTTAATTACCTCAAACTAATTTTTAATCTCAATCATATACTTACGTAAAACAAAATTAAACAAAACTATATTGTTCAAGTATACATTTTTACTCAGAAAATTTTATTTTTCCAACTGGAACCTCTTATAGCATCACTCATTTATATTGGTTACTATTACATGATATACTGTTGCTGCTTACTTACAATATTTACTTGGTATTTTAATTGGCTCTACGTATTTTAACCGCAATGTGAATTTCCTAGTCCCAGACCTCTATAGGTAAAGCAAACTTAATTTGTGGTCAAGTCCCACAAATAAATTAATACAAATAAATTCTTTCAAAATATATTATAATTTTGGTAAATGTAATATTACATATACAATACAGGAGAACAAACATAAATCAAAATATTTTAAATATAAAAGACTGTTCCTAAAGGAAGAGTCAATTTCAGTAACGTTTCTCTGTTAGGTTTCGATCATATATTGCTTAGCTTGTATTCTAACTAATGCCGGGTGTCAACCATCAATACCCGCTATGTTTCGACGGATGTCATGCAGCCATACTCCAAACGAAACTAAACAAAAATTTAATTATAACATCTATATTTTAGCTGTGCAGTTTTGGATCGAAGTTTAGATTATCGTATTATCCTACAATGAAACATCAGCTTTATATCATTAATACTTGATTGTGCACTTAACTTATCTATGACGCTTCGATTAAATGTGTACGAAAATCTAATTCACTGTGTCTAAATGTTTAACTTTTAAGTCCATATTTAAGTAATTTGTAGTTGTAAAACATGCACAATATAGTGCCACCAAGCAAACATACGGCTTGGGGGGTATGTCCTTGGTGCCACTGCCTGCTAAGAAATACACTCAAAGTAGAAAGCTTTTATTTGTCAAATTGAAATATTTGTAAGGTTCGGTTATTAATATTCAACTTTAATGGCATTATTGTGTTTTTTAATCTTTAATAATTTTAGATTTAATTAACAATAACTTGACATAACACACCATGGAATTTTAAAACTGCTTAAAAATGCTTTATTTCCGCAGTGTACTTTGAAACAAATCGCTTTCTGATTGGTTCCATATGTTGTTGTTCGAAATTAGTTCACATATTTTTCGGGTCCTATGTTTGCTTAGTGGCGCTGTATGTGCCGTTTTTTACACACTGGATTAGTCTACCCACAATTCTATGTGAAAAGGCACCATTTATAGTTTTACCACTAATCCATTGTATTTTTTCAAGATAATTTTAAATTGATAATAACTACTACAAGTTTTAAGTTTTATCACTTATCCTCATGTGCTGTATTACAATTATTAAAAATGTTAAAACAGTAGTATAAAATGTTTGCAGCCAATATTTCAATGGAATTTACAACAGCATAGTAAAGTTTTCTAACTTGGATTTTTTTTGCATTGCCTACTATGATAATGTATTATATTTAATTATATCGCAAACATATTTAAAGGTCGATTCTGCTTTATAAGAATATACACGATTTCATTGAGATATGTGTAGTATATTTGTTATTGTACGTGCCAGAACACAGAACCAATTTATAACCTACAATTTTGTTTCTGTCAAACACAAATGTTTAAACAGCTGATGACTAGTTGATCTATCAGTAATATTTCTCTAAGTGTAGACACAGCTGATGCAGTTATAGTATACACTATATTTGAATATGTTTTGAAAGGAACACAACCGCTTTTCAGACCATATTCTTTTCCATAACAGATTCTGCTATCGTCAACGTTAAGGTTGCTCCTGAGTAAAACCATTACGCCCGAAGAAGCTGCAAATGAGACACATCACCGTGGCACTACTGCTGTAGGGAACCTGGTTGTCATATCGTTTCGTTGCCATCCTTAACTTACTACATGAATTTTAGACTTGTTTAATCGCTGTTTAACTCACCGACATCCGGTATATAATCAATGCAAGTTATATGTAAATATTTAGATAAAAAACGTTTATAGTGCTTCCTACTCTATTTTCTTTTTCCACTTACTTAATTGCGTTGTTAAACATGATCTCATAAGTACTAAATTTACATGCAGTCTTAGCGCTCTTTTTGGAGTGGGAGTTATTAGTTGGACTTTTAACTCCAGCGAGACATTACTAGCATTTTATTACCATTTTGTCTTTATCCTTCTGTCATTGCCGCCTTATACGCCAAGTTTCTGTAAATCCTAATTATTACGACTATTAAGAAACTTTAACGTTCACTTTTAATTTGTATACATTTTAGTTAAGTAGTTACTTTAATATTTCCTGCATTCTATTGTGAAAGATCATATACGTAATGGTAAAGTATCCCACAGACAGGTCATTTTGTTTATATTCAGAGTTGAACCATCCTGATAAGTATTATTGCGTTGTGCTATAATAATAGTATTTTCCTGCTGAAAGTAACGTCCTTAAACCTTATTTTTCGTAATTTTTCACTAATATAAAAATAATATTGCGCGATGAAATAAAAATTCACTACTAAAATCGATTATTAGTGATTGTGTGCGCACGACATAAGACTGGTGAGGACATCATTGCTCGGACGTCTACCGACCAAATCGTATGCTGGCTGTAGCGGGCTACTACTACCGTGTTTCACTAATTTAAAACAAGTAATAACAAGAGTCTATATTACTCACTGTTCACAAGTCTAATTAACAGTATATGCCTTATTTATAGATGTTTTCAGTCCAATTAACAATGAAGCACTATCGCACTAATGAATTTACAAACACTAATATCTTCTTAAACTAGCTTCTTAAGGATGGGTCCATTAACAACACTAACACAACTATTTATTTATTACACTTTTGTCTATTTATGTATTCTACAAACTGCATGCACATTAGACACGTGCACATAACATTTATGTTTACTCTTGGACATCCAAAAGCTCAACTATTTAACTTTACACGATATAATTTATGTTCGACATTCTGATATAGACTAACTCTTCATCATCGGTCTTACTTATACCCTGAATTATAAAGGATGACTCATCCTCCAGTAATTGCCAGAAGATTCTTGGTCCATGGAGAATATACAGTGCTTGCGGCGTTTATGTGTTTGACGGGTTGCCTAATAGTAGCTCGCAACACTGGCTAATATGTACGTCAATGATGATTTTCTGTCTAATGTGTGACTACAAACGAGACACATATCTAATGGGAAAGATACATCCGCAAGACAACACAGGTCCTCGGTTTTTGTCGACCAGCATCGTTATACAGCGTCCTGGCCCCGGTATCACCGAACCTTATTTGTTTAAGACTAGATTGGAACCACTGTCACCATAAACTAAAGAAATTGATCTTGCGTACGCTCACGAAGGAATTGCCCAATTTCTGTCGTGCACCCAATATCCACCAGGTTCCAACAGATGGTACGTCACATACAGAACATACCTTCATTTAGACAATACGTAATTATTTTGTTGACAAGATCATTTCCAGAAACACAGAGTGTTATTCACCGGGTATTACTGCTCCAGATGTGTACATTTGGGGAGTGTTAAAGAGTAGGTTGTTCCGTGGCCACCTACCAACCACACTAGAAGCTTTGAAGAAAAGACTTGAAAAATTTTGTACATATATGCAATCATTATTTAGACGCATGTGCAGTTGGTCGGACTTTGAAACTGTACCTCTCACACGAGGCTACTCATGTTGAACTGGTCATTAACCAATAATATTCTTCTTTATTTGGTGTTATTATTTTGGAAATAAATTTGTTATTTTCGTATTTCAGTTATCTCATCTCACTTCACTGTTTTATAATGACTAATACTCATTACTGACTTTGAATTGAATTTATATAAAATTCACCAATAAAAATTAATCAGCTGATTTCACGTTAAGCGTATTGGCTACCTAAAGAAAGTCGATCCGAGGTCGCAACACAAATTGAAGGCAATCATTCTTTTAAACTTTAAAAAGTTTTTGCTTAGTGTACTCAAACCAAATATTTCAAACATCAATAAATCAAAGTCACCTTCAATTTATGTCATAAATGTCAAACTTGAAATTTTTATTATTTTGACAACGATCCTAGGTCATGGATCGAAACGTAAATAAAGTTGATTTTAAAAACTATGAATGGTTTAATTCCCAAAGAAGATTAAGAAGAATGCTAAACAAACCACAACAAACATACAGGGAGTATTTATCTTTAGGATTATTCAGGCGCGAATTTGGGTAATTTATAGTAGACATCCAAATTTTGAGAAGAGATTAATTCCAATTTTGGCCTGACTGAATATTTAAGTTTTGAAAATGTAGATAAACATTTCAAATAAGACGCTTGGATGTTTTTCAGAAATTGAGATTGAACAAATTTTGTACAATGGAGTTGGATTTAATTGAAAAAAATTAGACTAATAAAAGGGGGAAACTTAAACTTCGTCACGGGAAATTTAAAAATAGAAAATTAGAGAGCTAATCGCAAAAGTGATTATACCATTAAATACTGTAGTGCCGCTAAGTCTACCTATGATAAGAATAATTACATTGGAACATAAACGAAGTGTTTGTACACAAAAGAAGGCGATTTATTGACCCTGCGCGGCAACTTCTTTCAGATGAACTGATTGACAGGTACAAGAGTTTTGCATTTAAGAGTTATTTAGATTACAATAGGTGCATTCGAGATGTTATTTGCATAATTTCCGGTATGTTCTCGAAATAACTAGTGCAATTTAATAGGTATAAATAGCCGTTAAGGGGTTTCGTAGTTCAGTTCTAATCGCAGCTTGATTGCGATATGAGTTTTAGTTGAAACTTTGAATACAATGTATTTGAGTTTAAAGTTTTGAAAGATGTTTTATAAATTGCTGTTGATATAAATCGTCCTATTCCATATACATTCAATATTTCAAGTTAGTATTTGTACTGTTAGCGATTAGCTGGAAAGACAGTGTTGTGAGAGCCTTTGGAATTTCATCGTAGCTACGAGTTGTTGAAAAGGCTTGTATAATCAGTTGAACATAAAGAACTGTAGGGCGTTTTCGTTACAATACATTTTTGTCGAAATTGCAATTTTGGCCGGTAAAAATAAAATTACTAAAATTGAATCAATTGGCTGTAAAAAACTAGAAAACAAAGTACAAAAATTCAAAACTCCATCTAGCCAAATTAAACAATAAATACTGTATATAACTTCATTAGAAAGTAGTTTCTAACAACCGTGCTGAGGACTATGTGATCAGTTTCAAACCAAAAATCAATGGAGCTTTAGGTGTGTTTGTTGATAATTTGTTACGATAATCCGTGCGAACAAGAAAAAATAACGTGCGCAATGAAAATAACCCGCACCAAGTACTGCAACAAAAAGGAGTCGAATTAATGCCGTGCTAGCTAGAAAGTCATGGAGTGGATCACAAAAAGAAAAAGACAACCTCCAGAGAGAACGTTTATTTACAAAACCTTTAATAAAAAAAAAACGTTAACAAAAAGGAAAACCAACCCACGGAGAAAGCAATATTTATCCAATATATCCTGGAGGATTTACACAATACAAAAATCTTCGTAAAAATTATTAATACACTCCTTAGTTACATCAAGTTAATTTTTAACCTCATTTCTAGTATTCACATAAAACAAAAATTAAAAAAAAATTATGGGTGGTTTTCAGTCACTTGTTTAATACAATTTCTTAAATACTTTGTATTCTCTTCCTTATATTTAAAATATTCACAAAAAAATTCATATACTTACATAGCTACAAGCACTCCTTAAAAGTAACTCCTTATAAGTAAATATCAAACAACAATTAATGTAATATTAGACAACTGCAATAAAAGAAAAAAATCATCTAGACGAAATGCATTTCG
Organism: Platerodrilus igneus; assembly: GCA_036346225.1. Taxonomy (NCBI): domain Eukaryota; kingdom Metazoa; phylum Arthropoda; class Insecta; order Coleoptera; family Lycidae; genus Platerodrilus; species Platerodrilus igneus. The sequence goes on along the minus strand of JARFIW010001480.1, from coordinate 8,770,559 downwards.
CAGCAGCGGTATAAATTATGTAATAACGTCACCTCTAAACAATAGTGTATCTCTAAATTTTTATACAGAAGATTGTATGGACAGTCAATGCTAATTTAATTTTATAATTAATCAGAACTTGAATTTGTAACGTTATCATACAATGACCAAATGTAAGTAACATATTTCTACCTAATTTTGTTTTTAAAAACACTAGAATAATTGCATAGTTATAAATTAATTTTTATACCAAAAAAAATATATATACATGTGTATATATATAACTATGCAATTATTCTATATATATATATATATATATATATATATATATATATATAGTTATTAAGATGAAATGAAAACCCAACTTTGTATTTAAAGTTGAATTACCATTTCAAATCGAACTAGTAATTGAAAACCACTAAAAGAACGGCTACAGCAGGATTTGAACCTGCAACCTCTGATTCACCGGATCAGTGCTCTAACCAATTGAGCTATCTAGCCTAATTGTTTAGATGATGTTATACTTAATACTACTGAAGCTTGGCCCTTGTAAATGATTTTCAATTACGTCTTGCATTTAAGGAAATTGAATCTAGTTATATACATAATTCATGTACTAATAACTTGATCATCCCATTTTTGCAACGTTCGGAATAATACAAACATGTAATTATATTATTATTAATACAGAAGAATAATCCACATTTGGAATGCAAATGAATGCTTGATATATATTAATAGTTATTAAGATGAAATGAAAACCCAACTTTGTATTTAAAGGGCCAAGCTTCAGTAGTATTAAGTATAACATCATCTAAACAATTAGGCTAGATAGCTCAATTGGTTAGAGCACTGATCCGGTGAATCAGAGGTTGCAGGTTCAAATCCTGCTGTAGCCGTTCTTTTAGTGGTTTTCAATTACTAGTTCGATTTGAAATGGTAATTCAACTTTAAATACAAAGTTGGGTTTTCATTTCATCTTAATAACTATTAATATATATCAAGCATTCATTTGCATTCCAAATGTGGATTATTCTTCTGTATTATATATATATATATATATATATATATATATATATATATATATTGCTGTGAAACCTCTCATATCTGCAGGTACTGGCCCTTTCAAAAAACATTCGAGCCCCACAGTTTGGGCGTCAAGATACTGTGAAACCTCTTGAATTACCTGGTCTGTTGATTTTCTTCTGTTAATCGCCTCGGCTGCTCCTCTAGATAGCTTTCATCCTCAATTATAAAAAAAAAACAAATACATTCCTACCACAAACATCAACGTTAACTCTATTTACATCAATATTCAGAATACATTAAATTTTCAAATTAAATTTCAGCATAAAATTCAGTTTTAAAAGAATTTCAAGATTAATTTTATTATCACTTTAACGTGCATCCAGAATTAAAGTCCTTGTTGGATGCCTACTAATTAATATAACAATATAAGCAGACCGGAGTCTGAGTATAAAGGAGCATCTACCACCCTTTACGTTAATTAACCAGGTTCGTCTAATTGAGCTCAAAGACATACCCAAAGTTTCATCATAATTCAGAACATCAATACTAAATACCCTTTCTACTTAAACAAGCAAATTTCATCTTAAAATTAAAATTTTATGGTTAGTACAATTTCACTAATGTCCATTTAAAGTAAATCAATTATAAAGTTATTCAACCCACACAAAATGTCAAACAAAATAGTATAATTTACCTGAAGGTTACTGTCCTCGTAGCTTCAATGTACATCGTCCCTTTAGTTAATCACACCATTCCAACAGGATTATATTTACGGCTTCTAATTCTCAACGCTTTTAAAATTTTCTCCATCACCATTTATTTAAAGTTGTTTCTGGGCTTTTCCGGAACTCATCTGTGTATATCTGACCCTTGTTTCGTGGATCCAGACACGTATTTGAACCATTTAATTATTAACACCCCGAAAAATAGCAGAGAAATTCATGCGTCTTTCACCAATATACGCCAAAACTGCCTACTTTTGTGTATACATTTGTCGTTGTAAATTTTGCTAATTGGTACAGTGATACTAAATTTTATTACCTTGTATCTAAGTGCACTGAAGTACATTCATGTTAGCACGTAAATAACAAACTATTTTGAATCACTAAAATATACGAGCAAAATTTTAAATTATTTTATCAAACTAAAATGCACTGTTTAACATCTTGAATCAAGTCGCGGATGTAAGAGCTTTTAACGCATCGAATAGTCAAAAGTCTAAGAGGCCGAAATTCATATTACCACCGGTATATATAGCGAATAGCCGGCACGTCGCTTTTGTCCTCAAAACAGACAATTCTTAAGAATTTCTCATTCTATGTTCCCAGTCCGTCGCTCGCGCGTCGGTTTTACGAATTTTCACTCGCCTCATTTAAATCTCAGAAATTTCACACGGCACGCAAACATGTCCGAGAAAAACTAATTAATTTTGTACAGAAATTGTTGTTTCTACCTCTGATATTTGCATCCTATTTTCAACCAATTGTGACCCTCGTGACGTTGCTTAAATCACGCCTTTTACTATATGTGTCTTTGCTTGACGCATTTTCTCTTTCCTTTTCTAACCTGTTCGTATTGGTGCAAATTAATATTCTTTATTATCGATTATATTTTAGTCCATGTGGACTATCTGGGTTTAATAACCCCGTATCGCACCTTCTCGTGAATATTAAGCCCCGGTTTCTCCAAGATTCTTTGTAAACATTAATTATCTGCAAAATTTTCGCCGAATGAGCTTTTTAAATAAACCCTGTTTTGTATTTCGTGCTAAAGCATCTGACCGTTTCCAATATCCTTAGAATCGACATGTTTATCTAAACAAGTTAAACTGAAATTGCCTTTTAAAATACGCAGGTGTGTTCAAACATCCTACTTCTAACTAACACTTCTAGGATTTGCATTTTATTGGGTTTTACAAGTTTCTGTAGATATTATCTGTACGTTTTGTTCAATACCGGTTACTTGAAATAGAGTTAATTAAGATAAATTTTGCACGTAATTTCCATTTGTTTAGGAATAATTACATTACACGCAGAGCTTTTTAATACTGCTTCTTTTGATATAAAGCGTCTTGTACATGATTTAAATCTCTTATGTTTAATGAAACTAATAAATTTTTATGCTTCACGGTTTTAATAACGCGTATTATCTAATAAAATTCCTTATACACGGTGATTAAAATTATTTGATGTGATTATTTAATTTTCTACCCTGGTCTAAATATGAGTATTTTCCCCCTATTTGAATACAAATAATCCCACTTATTTGAATGCAAATATTAAGCATTTAGACAAAAAATTACAAAAAAATTGCCTATCTCTCTCTACCCTTATCTATCTAACTTACCTACTTTGTCTCCAATCCAAAAAAAATATTTACACCTATCCTATATCCCTATCCTATTCCTAACTCTCACCTAATTCTATAAACTGAAATTATCCCTAACTTCATCCTACTCATCCATCTAATCCTATATACATCCTATATACCTATCCTATTCCTAACTTTTAACTAATCTTCATTATACTTTACTTCCCCCTACCTAATCCTATATGCCTATCCTACTCTTACTCTATTCCTAACTCTCCACTAATCTTCTATGAAATATCTACACTTAACCTATCTTATTTTCTTCCTACATTTACTCTTTATTCTCATCCTAAACCTATTCCTAATTATCTCCCATATTTATCCTATACCTAGCTTTATTTTCTATAAACACTTACTTCTACTCTTCTATCTACACCTATTCTATCCCTATCCTATTTAAATTTTACTCTATTGTACACCTATCTACTCTCTTCTATATCTATACTAAAATTCACCTATCTCTATCCTTTGTTCATCAAGTTATTTAAATCTAACTCTTTCTTGACCCTCCAAGTCTTTCTTCTCACCATCCTAATACTCTTCATCCCTATTTCTCCCCCTTCTATATCTATTCTTAACATCTCTATTATCTCACATACAATAAACTTATCATCCCTCTTATCCTGACTCTTAAATATTACTTCTTCTTCAGTCCCTACACTTGTCTGTTTCTCATTTATTATTGTTTCCTTTCTGCCGACAAACCAAACGATACTACTTTACAATTATCGATTTTCTCTCTACGGAAAATCCTACGTACCTTCTAGAATTCTTATGTAATGGAATCCGCCAGAATGAATTCCTTAAATCTACTTTATTAAAAACAAACTTGCCACTTAACCTCGTCAAAATATTTCTGCCTTCACCTGCTCCCGATATGCTGCTTCTACCCCACTACTTCTGCATGTTTTGTATTAAAGCTTGAACCTCTACTTTCCTTTCCTCTGGACATCTTATTGTGTTGATCTGTTTAACTCCTTCATCCTCTACCTCTACTACATTAATACTAAACCCCGTGTCATCCTCTGTGACTTCATAACTGCCCTTCCATGGCACTACCCTATCCTTAATCCTTATTACCTTCCGTTCCATATCTATCAACACCCTAACTTCATCATACAGTCAACACCTAAAATGCTCTGAAACTTCAGTCCAGGCACAATTACAAACTCCTGTTCACAGCTTAAACCTCCTATATCTATCCTAAGCACCACAACACTATTTACTACAGCAAACTTCTTTTTATTTGGAGCTACTAAATGGCTACGCTTTATAGGCATAATTCTATCACAAACCTTATCCCTAATTTTGCTGACGAATTCCTCCGATATTAAACTCGCCTCTGCCCCTGTATCAAGTAATACTTCTACATTATTCTCAAAAATTTCTAAATTAATAATTGGCAAACATAATTTTTCCTCAGTTTCTGGCTCTACTTCCTCCTCAATTTTGAAAAATTCACGTGGATGTTCATATACATTTACACTGAAATCTAGTGGTCTGTCGCGTTCTAAAAATCCTGTCCAGGTCTGTTTTCCCTACTCGGTCCTGGTCTAGCCGTCACCTCAGCGTACGTCCTAGGCGTTTCCACTCGTTCCGTGTCTGTATTAGCAGTCCCGCTCATGTCTGGTGAACTATTCATTCTGGTAGGTCCCGGTCTCTGTGCAGGTCCCCTTCCTAAACTATTACTCCTAACGTATGGTCGTCTCTGTTCCCAATTCTGTCGCTGGTATCCGTAATTATTCCCCTTCTAGCATAGTTGTCCCGTCTATTGTCAAACCTAACTGTGTTGATCTGTCTTTCCCTGTTTTCCGAGGTCGTCCACTACTTACGTCGTCGTACCTCTGCAGGTATTCCAAAACATTTCTCTGTCCACTATGTTCTGTAGTGCTACGTGCTGTCTTATGTCTACCTCGAAGTGTCGTGATAAATACTTAATAATTTGTCGGTCCGTCAGTGGTGGGTTCAGTTGCTTTGCTATGCTATACTTGCGTATAGCATATTGCTCCTACTTCCTGAAAATTCTCCCTTAAATTTCCTGTGATTAAGTCGTCTCGTACCTGATCTTGTCTGTGGTCACTCCAGTAGTGCTTTAGAAATTTGTTTTCAAAGTCCTGATACGTGTCTATGTCCTGTCCTACTAAATTGTACCACGCTTCCGCATTGTCTTTTAATAAAGCCTTTATCGTATTTAGTTTAGTCTGTTCGTCAAATAAATTTCCCACTAGATTTCTTACACTATTAATAAAAATTTGTGGATTTACCCTGTTATCGCCATAAAATTTCATGTGTTGGTCCAATGATACTCCACCTGTAGAAAATCTGGGACCATCCCCCGTTAAATTTGACATGTTGTATTTAATACTACTAACTTCGCGTTCTACCCTGCCTAACTGATCCCTACATGAGTCCGTCACTTCAGTCATTTTACATTAATCTCTTCTTCACAGAACATGCGTACTTCGGACTTTAAATGTCCCATTTCCTGTCGAAGACCTGTAATATCACGCTCATTTTTTTCAACCCTATTTTCAACTTCCCCCATCTTTACGGTAAGACTATTTTTAAATTCTGAAACTTCTTGATTCGTCTTATCTATTTTCTGACTAATTTGCTCAAACTTACGATTCGATTCCTCACTCATTTCTCTAATCTCTTCTAACTTCCTGTTCGATTCTTCCCTAGCTCTATTAGATTCATCGTTCATCCTCTCTAGCATTCTCATTATCATCTCGTTTCCTTGATCCCCTGATTCCGTCCTCGACTGATCTCTACTGCCTCCAGCTTCTTCCATTTTCGAATTTTTCCACACAATGCACTATCGTCACTTCCAATTTCCACTCCTTGACTCCTTAACCACTCCTTTCTCTGCATACGTTCTAATCACTCACACACACTCTAAAATACTCTTAAATTTATACACACAGAAACTCTCTCTCAGATCGCCAGTTTCCTGGAATAAAATCAAAAAATTTTATTTGGAACTCGAGCCTCACTTTTGGGTCGCCAAGAATGCTGTGAAACCTCTCATATCTGCAGGTACTGGCCCTTTCAAAAAAACATTCGAGCCCCACAGTTTGGGCGTCAAGATACTGTGAAACCTCTTGAATTACCTGGTCTGTTGATTTTCTTCTGTTAATCGCCTCGGCTGCTCCTCTAGATAGCTTTCATCCTCAATTATAAAAAAAAACAAATACATTCCTACCACAAACATCAACGTTAACTCTATTTACATCAATATTCAGAATACATTAAATTTTCAAATTAAATTTCAGCATAAAATTCAGTTTTAAAAAGAATTTCAAGATTAATTTTATTATCACTTTAACGTGCATCCAGAATTAAAGTCCTTGTTGGATGCCTACTAATTAATATAACAATATAAGCAGACCGGAGTCTGAGTATAAAGGGAGCATCTACCACCCCTTTACGTTAATTAACCAGGTTCGTCTAATTGAGCTCAAAGACATACCCAAAGTTTCATCATAATTCAGAACATCAATACTAAATACCCCTTTCTACTTAAACAAGCAAATTTCATCTTAAAATTAAAATTTTATGGTTAGTACAATTTCACTAATGTCCATTTAAAGTAAATCAATTATAAAGTTATTCAACCCACACAAAAATGTCAAACAAAATAGTATAATTTACCTGAAGGTTACTGTCCTCGTAGCTTCAATGTACATCGTCCCTTTAGTTAATCACACCATTCCAACAGGATTATATTTACGGCTTCTAATTCTCAACGCTTTTAAAATTTTCTCCATCACCATTTATTTAAAGTTGTTTCTGGGCTTTTCCGGAACTCATCTGTGTATATCTGACCCTTGTTTCGTGGATCCAGACACGTATTTGAACCATTTAATTATTAACACCCCCGAAAAATAGCAGAGAAATTCATGCGTCTTTCACCAATATACGCCAAAACTGCCTACTTTTGTGTATACATTTGTCGTTGTAAATTTTGTTAATTGGTACAGTGATACTAAATTTTATTACCTTGTATCTAAGTGCACTGAAGTACATTCATGTTAGCACGTAAATAACAAACTATTTTGAATCACTAAAATATACGAGCAAAATTTTAAATTATTTTATCAAACTAAAATGCACTGTTTAACATCTTGAATCAAGTCGCGGATGTAAGAGCTTTTAACGCATCGAATAGTCAAAAGTCTAAGAGGCCGAAATTCATATTACCACCGGTATATATAGCGAATAGCCGGCACGTCGCTTTTGTCCTCAAAACAGACAATTCTTAAGAATTTCTCATTCTATGTTCCCAGTCCGTCGCTCGCGCGTCGGTTTTTACGAATTTTTCACTCGCCCCATTTAAATCTCAGAAATTCTCACACGGCACGCAAACATGTCCGAGAAAAACTAATTAATTTTGTACAGAAATTGTTGTTTCTACCTCTGATATTTGCATCCTATTTTCAACCAATTGTGACCCTCGTAACGTTCCTTAAATCACGCCTTTTACTATATGTGTCTTTGCTTGACGCATTTTCTCTTTCCTTTTCTAACCTGTTCGTATTGGTGCAAATTGATATTCTTTATTATCGATTATATTTTAGTCCATGTGGACTATCTGGGTTTAATAACCCCGTATCGCACCTTCTCGTGAATATTAAGCCCCGGTTTCTCCAAGATTCTTTGTAAACATTAATTATCTGCAAAATTTTCGCCGAATGAGCTTTTTAAATAAACCCTGTTTTGTATTTCGTGCTAAAGCATCTGACCGTTTCCAATATCCTTAGAATCGACATGTTTATCTAAACAAATTAAACTGAAATTGCCTTTTAAAATACGCAGGTGTGTTCAAACATCCGACTTCTAACTAACACTTCTAGGATTTGCATTTTATTGGGTTTTACAAGTTTCTGTAGATATTATCTGTACGTTTTGTTCAATACCGGTTACTTGAAATAGAGTTAATTAAGATAAATTTTGCACGTAATTTCCATTTGTTTAGGAATAATTACATTACACGCAGAGCTTTTAATACTGCTTCTTTTGATATAAAGCGTCTTGTACATGATTTAAATCTCTTATGTTTAATGAAACTAATAAATTTTTATGCTTCACGGTTTTAATAACGCGTATTATCTAATACAATTATCGATTTTCTCTCTACGGAAAATCCTACGTACCTTCTAGAATTCTTATGTAATGGAATCCGCCAGAATGAATTCCTTAAATCTACTTTATTAAAAACAAACTTGCCACTTAACCTCGTCAAAAATATTTCTGCCTTCACCTGCTCCCGATATGCTGCTTCTACCCCCACTACTTCTGCATGTTTTTGTATTAAAGCTTGAACCTCTACTTTCCTTTCCTCTGGACATCTTATTGTGTTGATCTGTTTAACTCCTTCATCCTCTACCTCTACTACATTAATACTAAACCCCGTGTCATCCTCTGTGACTTCATAACTGCCCTTCCATGGCACTACCCTATCCTTAATCCTTATTACCTTCCGTTCCATATCTATCAACACCCTAACTTCATCATACAGTCAACACCTAAAATGCTCTGAAACTTCAGTCCAGGCACAATTACAAACTCCTGTTCACAGCTTAAACCTCCTATATCTATCCTAAGCACCACAACACTATTTACTACAGCAAACTTCTTTTTATTTGGAGCTACTAAATGGCTACGCTTTATAGGCATAATTCTATCACAAACCTTATCCCTAATTTTGCTGACGAATTCCTCCGATATTAAACTCGCCTCTGCCCCTGTATCAAGTAATACTTCTACATTATTCTCAAAAATTTCTAAATTAATAATTGGCAAACATAATTTTCCTCAGTTTCTGGCTCTACTTCCTCCTCAATTTTGAAAAATTCACGTGGATGTTCATATACATTTACACTGAAATCTAGTGGTCTGTCGCGTTCTAAAAATCCTGTCCAGGTCTGTTTTCCCTACTCGGTCCTGGTCTAGCCGTCACCTCAGCGTACGTCCTAGGCGTTTCCACTCGTTCCGTGTCTGTATTAGCAGTCCCGCTCATGTCTGGTGAACTATTCATTCTGGTAGGTCCCGGTCTCTGTGCAGGTCCCCTTCCTAAACTATTACTCCTAACGTATGGTCGTCTCTGTTCCCAATTCTGTCGCTGGTATCCGTAATTATTCCCCTTCTAGCATAGTTGTCCCGTCTATTGTCAAACCTAACTGTGTTGATCTGTCTTTCCCTGTTTTCCGAGGTCGTCCACTACTTACGTCGTCGTACCTCTGCAGGTATTCCAAAACATTTCTCTGTCCACTATGTTCTGTAGTGCTACGTGCTGTCTTATGTCTACCTCGAAGTGTCGTGATAAATACTTAATAATTTGTCGGTCCGTCAGTGGTGGGTTCAGTTGCTTTGCTATGCTATACTTGCGTATAGCATATTGCTCCTACTTCCTGAAAATTCTCCCTTAAATTTCCTGTGATTAAGTCGTCTCGTACCTGATCTTGTCTGTGGTCACTCCAGTAGTGCTTTAGAAATTTGTTTTCAAAGTCCTGATACGTGTCTATGTCCTGTCCTACTAAATTGTACCACGCTTCCGCATTGTCTTTTAATAAAGCCTTTATCGTATTTAGTTTAGTCTGTTCGTCAAATAAATTTCCCACTAGATTTCTTACACTATTAATAAAAATTTGTGGATTTACCCTGTTATCGCCATAAAATTTCATGTGTTGGTCCAATGATACTCCACCTGTAGAAAATCTGGGACCATCCCCCGTTAAATTTGACATGTTGTATTTAATACTACTAACTTCGCGTTCTACCCTGCCTAACTGATCCCTACATGAGTCCGTCACTTCAGTCATTTTACATTAATCTCTTCTTCACAGAACATGCGTACTTCGGACTTTAAATGTCCCATTTCCTGTCGAAGACCTGTAATATCACGCTCATTTTTTTCAACCCTATTTTCAACTTCCCCCATCTTTACGGTAAGACTATTTTTAAATTCTGAAACTTCTTGATTCGTCTTATCTATTTTCTGACTAATTTGCTCAAACTTACGATTCGATTCCTCACTCATTTCTCTAATCTCTTCTAACTTCCTGTTCGATTCTTCCCTAGCTCTATTAGATTCATCGTTCATCCTCTCTAGCATTCTCATTATCATCTCGTTTCCTTGATCCCCTGATTCCGTCCTCGACTGATCTCTACTGCCTCCAGCTTCTTCCATTTTCGAATTTTTCCCACACAATGCACTATCGTCACTTCCAATTTCCACTCCTTGACTCCTTAACCACTCCTTTCTCTGCATACGTTCTAATCACTCACACACACTCTAAAATACTCTTAAATTTATACACACACAGAAACTCTCTCTCTCAGATCGCCAGTTTCCTGGAATAAAATCAAAAAATTTTATTTGGAACTCGAGCCTCACTTTTGGGTCGCCAAGAATGCTGTGAAACCTCTCATATCTGCAGGTACTGGCCCTTTCAAAAAAACATTCGAGCCCCACAGTTTGGGCGTCAAGATACTGTGAAACCTCTTGAATTACCTGGTCTGTTGATTTTCTTCTGTTAATCGCCTCGGCTGCTCCTCTAGATAGCTTTCATCCTCAATTATAAAAAACAAATACATTCCTACCACAAACATCAACGTTAACTCTATTTACATCAATATTCAGAATACATTAAATTTTCAAATTAAATTTCAGCATAAAATTCAGTTTTAAAAGAATTTCAAGATTAATTTTATTATCACTTTAACGTGCATCCAGAATTAAAGTCCTTGTTGGATGCCTACTAATTAATATAACAATATAAGCAGACCGGAGTCTGAGTATAAAGGAGCATCTACCACCCCTTTACGTTAATTAACCAGGTTCGTCTAATTGAGCTCAAAGACATACCCAAAGTTTCATCATAATTCAGAACATCAATACTAAATACCCTTTCTACTTAAACAAGCAAATTTCATCTTAAAATTAAAATTTTATGGTTAGTACAATTTCACTAATGTCCATTTAAAGTAAATCAATTATAAAGTTATTCAACCCACACAAAATGTCAAACAAAATAGTATAATTTACCTGAAGGTTACTGTCCTCGTAGCTTCAATGTACATCGTCCCTTTAGTTAATCACACCATTCCAACAGGATTATATTTACGGCTTCTAATTCTCAACGCTTTTAAAATTTTCTCCATCACCATTTATTTAAAGTTGTTTCTGGGCTTTTCCGGAACTCATCTGTGTATATCTGACCCTTGTTTCGTGGATCCAGACACGTATTTGAACCATTTAATTATTAACACCCCGAAAAATAGCAGAGAAATTCATGCGTCTTTCACCAATATACGCCAAAACTGCCTACTTTTGTGTATACATTTGTCGTTGTAAATTTTGCTAATTGGTACAGTGATACTAAATTTTATTACCTTGTATCTAAGTGCACTGAAGTACATTCATGTTAGCACGTAAATAACAAACTATTTTGAATCACTAAAATATACGAGCAAAATTTTAAATTATTTTATCAAACTAAAATGCACTGTTTAACATCTTGAATCAAGTCGCGGATGTAAGAGCTTTTAACGCATCGAATAGTCAAAAGTCTAAGAGGCCGAAATTCATATTACCACCGGTATATATAGCGAATAGCCGGCACGTCGCTTTTGTCCTCAAAACAGACAATTCTTAAGAATTTCTCATTCTATGTTCCCAGTCCGTCGCTCGCGCGTCGGTTTTTACGAATTTTTCACTCGCCCCATTTAAATCTCAGAAATTCTCACACGGCACGCAAACATGTCCGAGAAAAACTAATTAATTTTGTACAGAAATTGTTGTTTCTACCTCTGATATTTGCATCCTATTTTCAACCAATTGTGACCCTCGTAACGTTCCTTAAATCACGCCTTTTACTATATGTGTCTTTGCTTGACGCATTTCTCTTTCCTTTTCTAACCTGTTCGTATTGGTGCAAATTGATATTCTTTATTATCGATTATATTTTAGTCCATGTGGACTATCTGGGTTTAATAACCCCGTATCGCACCTTCTCGTGAATATTAAGCCCCGGTTTCTCCAAGATTCTTTGTAAACATTAATTATCTGCAAAATTTTCGCCGAATGAGCTTTTTAAATAAACCCTGTTTTGTATTTCGTGCTAAAGCATCTGACCGTTTCCAATATCCTTAGAATCGACATGTTTATCTAAACAAATTAAACTGAAATTGCCTTTTAAAATACGCAGGTGTGTTCAAACATCCGACTTCTAACTAACACTTCTAGGATTTGCATTTTATTGGGTTTTTACAAGTTTCTGTAGATATTATCTGTACGTTTTGTTCAATACCGGTTACTTGAAATAGAGTTAATTAAGATAAATTTTGCACGTAATTTCCATTTGTTTAGGAATAATTACATTACACGCAGAGCTTTTTAATACTGCTTCTTTTGATATAAAGCGTCTTGTACATGATTTAAATCTCTTATGTTTAATGAAACTAATAAATTTTTATGCTTCACGGTTTTAATAACGCGTATTATCTAATAAAATTCCTTATACACGGTGATTAAAATTATTTGATGTGATTATTTAATTTTCTACCCTGGTCTAAATATGAGTATTTTATATATATATATATTCTATATATATTTGTCCTGTAAATTATAAACATGACGTAAATAAAACCAACCATGTGAGTCGACTTAAAGAAAACCAAAGTATTAATACACAGAATAAAAATCTAATATATATATATATATATATATATATATATATATATTGTTGGGATTATTGCATTCAAAATGTGCACTTTTCGAGGGCCTCGTCTTTCATTATGTGGGAATTTTGTGGTTGTCCAACTCCTTAAACTCCCGACTTCCTGTCTTCGTATCTTGAAAATTTTATGACACTTGAACTATCTTCAGAGAATTCAGGAAACAAACATCGACGATTCTACCATGTGGTCGTTCAGATCCTACCATATGCTACGAAAGCATGATCGACGATCTGTACAAGTACAGCTTAGAAGTAAACCCTACGTTAAAAAACTTCAGAAGTTGAGTACAATTGTCAAGGTAGTTTTTCTTAGAAAAGAAAAAACCCTTAATATATAATAAAATTTATAGCATTCGCGATATTTATTTAATTCATGTGTTTCAACAGGATAAAAGTAACTCTGCAAAAACACACCCGAATAACCATAGTACCGTTTCCTGTGAATTCACATAAACGGACACTATATCGCATTACAGGACTCGAAACAACACTTATTATTATATCCATATCGGACATGGAAAGCGATTCTATTCCATTCATACAAGGAAAACATGCATAATAGCTATGAATCCATTGAAATCGCATCTTCCCGCGAAAACATCCATGTGTAGATAATAAATAACATGAATAGTATTTTCTCCAAAACATCTATCTGTCGATAAGAGAACCAGAAACTAATTAAATTGAACTGTCTTGGAAAGCCCTTTTCCAATAGAACCGTTTGTAGCGTTATAAAATACAACGAATATACATCAACGTCTGTAAATACGAGATAAGAAATATATACAACCAAATTCGTGGAATTATTAAAGAACGTTACCTATCTTCCTACATTAAAATTATAAAAACGTAACATAAATCAATTAATAGTTTACAATAAATACGGTGTAGAGATAAGCGAGCCAGAAATTTTAATAGATCGGAATTCGTGATTGAAAATAACTTTGATGAAACACGTACATAAACTCATTGTAAATATTTAAGAAAGCGAACGTTGCTGATAACAGAACACCACATTGTTTATCATTTGTTATTAAATTATAACTACATATTGAAATAGAGTCATATAGGGGGCGGATTAGTAACCGTTTAAATTGAGAAGGCTTTCGAAATCGTTAATAAATACTCTAATGACTGAATAAAGTAGGGAATGTGAAATTTAATTAAGTAAGAACGGAAAGATTCAAATGCAGGAACTGCACGTACCAAATTTGTAAACAGAAAAGAACCAATGACCAGTTTTGCTGTTTACAACTTTCCAGATTTGTTAATTTTTTTTTCTCAAACAGCACGACAATCGGTCAGTGATTGCTTTCTCTCTGTTGATTGTCAACAAACAACTAATGTAAAAAGAACAGCATTTGAATATCTTATTATTATAATATATGTCATATTATTCCAATGTAACTTTAAATGCCTCGATTGAAACGTAAACAGCTGCGATGGGTCTGTTAAATCTAATCAATGAAAAATAACACAAAAATTTTATGAAATTCTAAGTATTACGTATTAAATCAACCAAAACCATGAAAATATTTTAGAAATTATACTTTTTAAAATACCTTACAGGACTTTTATACTAATTGTAAGATATTTTGAAGCTTTCTGGCGTTAAGAATACACCTACGCATAATAACCAAAAGTTACTAAAATTTATGAAACGTTCTTTTGGTTTCTAAAAAGACTACACCTTCTATTCTCTTTCGACAGTTGGCCCTTTTGTTATCCAACTTTATTTCGAAAATTACAACAAACATTTAAAAAATTTTAACTCGGCCCAGGGCATGATAGAACAATCACATGCTTTAACACATGTTTTTTGCTCTTTTTAGCTAGTTGCTATTGTGGATACCCGTTTTTACTTTCTTATTGACATGCGCGTTATTGCTTGAATGTTTCGTACATGGTTTACTCGTATTATTCAGACAAAGAATTCCAACAATGTGTTGCCTTCCGTTTTGTTAATTTTAATCGTCCTTTTTTTGTTGAACTAATTACCTTAAAATTTTACTAGGTATTCTTATTTATTAAGTTAGTACTCATTACAGATACTCCCTGTATGTTTGTTGTGGTTTGTTTAGCATTCTTCTTAATCTTCTTTGGGAATTAAACCACTCATAGTTATTAAAATTATCTTTATTTACGTTTCGATCCATGACCTTTGGATCGTTGTCAAAATAATTACAGATAATTAATCTACCTCTGTTGGATGATGTGAAAGCTTTTCCGTCTGTTTTCCTATCAATTGCCGCTCGGTGGCATTCAGATGGCTATTTTCATGTTACTTAATAGTTTTGGGTTATTCTGCCGAGCTCCATAGCTTGTGCTTTTTAATCCGTAACTCTAGTGCCTGTTGTGAAACTAACTCATCTCGCAGTTCCAAATGGAAATTGCTCAAGTTAAAGCTTTTATTAACTCTAGCATTGGGGCGCTGGTCATTTTCTATTATGTTATCTAAAGTTTGAAGTTTCCTCTGTTTAAGTTCCTTGGAGAATTTAAATATGCTTTTCTAGTTGTTTTCTATCTGTGTAATTGTCCTTTAATATCTCAATACATATCATCAAGTAAAATTAAAGAGTTTTTAAACAGAATTCTGAACAGACCTGCTCCTTGACGACGTTCTAAAATACTAGAACAGGTAGAATGGCTTGCGCGTTTCAATGAGCTAAAGAGCCGAACTATAGGTTTAACCAAATTAGTGGGGCATTTTGTGAGGAACCAGACTAAGACAGCTCCCCGAAAGAGGGCAGCAGCTTTTTCGGTACTTAAAGTGGCAGAGACCATAGGGGTCGGTATGACATTCTAAGACACGCTACTGCGATGTGGAAGGCAACGGGAAACCACCATATTACCTCCCAAATACACTGCGTAATACAGGTGTTAGTTGTGAAATATTTTCAACTAATGTTGATTGTGCGAAAGGATAAATTGGGAAACTTATTAATTCGACAAAGGTTCAGGCGCTGGGGGAACTTGGCAGCCAAAGGCTGCTTACCCCCCTTCATATACCACTGAATATCGGGGAAATAGGGTATATAACTGTAAAACAATAGAAGGTGACCGAACTGCATCAAACAAGAAAGAACAGCAGCTATGTTCAAAGACAACGAACATAGATACAAGAAGAAAACTGTTCAAAGCATAGTGTGGAGCACAGCACAGTACATCTATGAAATAGGAGCAGTAGGAAAAGCAGACAGAAAGAAATAGAAGCCTTCTGGAATGTTGTGCTTCATGTATGAAGATGGTAGCATGGACAGACAAAGTTAATAAGAAATAGTAGAAATAGTAGAGGAATAAAGATATCTGTGGAAAATGAAAAACAGGATAAATAGAAGGACAGGATACGTTCTAAGGCATTTCTGGGGAATAGTACGGGATATACTACAAGCAGAGATAGGAAAGAGAGGTAGAGGTAGACCGAGATCAAACTTTAGCACACAGATAGTGATAGATGCAGACTGTGCAAATTTCAGAAAAATGTGTAGGTTGGTTCAGACTAGGAAGCACTGAGGGTACGCGTCCAACCAGTTCTAGGACTGAAGATCTAATGATGATGAAACAGAATTAATCATGCGAATGCTTATGTGGTGTCGAAAAACCGAAACATTAAATATGTGTTTAACAAATGACTGAGCTTGGATAAAAGCATTCCAATTTTAAAAAATTATTGTCTAATATGGAAAGTATAAATTTCACAGATAATACATCTTTTTCTGAATCAGTCGTGGTTTTTACCGAACAGCTTTTGTATCGTAATCAGGTATAGGAATTTAATTATTGAAATTGCCAATAAATGTGGGATTATCCTTTTTTTAAGTTCCCGTAAGCTGACGAAAACAATAAAGCAAAAAGAAACGTTTGAATATACAACACAGTTACTTATACATGTGAACTATTTCTCAACGTAGTCGCACCTACATTGACGCTTTTATTGTAAGGGACACGAGTTTTTTGTATACCTTTCTCATACCACGTTGCCGCCTGGATTTTCAGCAAACTTGGACACTGGTTTTTAGCTCCTTGTTACAATTTTCTCTTTAAAAATTCCTCCTTTCTTTCTGCAAGCAACACGTCAATATGACCACGGAGCATCAATGGCCAACCTAACGTAACCTGAAACAAAAAAGTTTTTGTAGAGCAATTTTTATAGAATGTACACAACCAGTTATTCATAACAACTAAATGATGTAACGAGCTTTGTTTAATTCTTTGACTGAACTTAAACCTGTTTACCCGCAAATACCATACTGATAATAGTTCGTTACGATGTATTGAGATGACGCTAACCATTTGAGCTGATGACAATTATTATAAGTTAATCATTAACATTGTTTACTGCACTAATTTAGTTTTTAACTCGACAATTAACTACTTCGTCACTAAGTTCGACTATGTAAATTAATCTACACTAACACTTAATTTAAATGTACATTAAACGTATTTATATCATGACCGCGACTTCCCACTTTTATTGAAACCAAAACTTCTGTCGTATCCCACGATTTATATAAGACGTTAAAAGGGACCAGATACTACCAGACTAGAATGTCACTGATTCATCAATTTTGTATACTTTACATTAGTCTTTAAGTGCATTCTTGTAATTTAATACCAGGGCGTTTGGTGGTATCTAGCAGGACACACTATTGTAGCATATACGTCAGTATGGACACAAGCAAAAAAACATATATTTATAATTTTGACAATTAATATACGACGCTATAACCAATTATTTACAATATTAACACGTGTGCTTGTTAATGAGCACAAACGGGAAAAAATATCTATATATAAAAGCACATATATACAGGGCTTTTCACGACGACCGTGCATTAGACATTTCTCAGAAAGTACAAGAGATAGAAGTATGAAATTTTATATGTAGTGATTGTTCGACATGCCGAGTTGATCTAAAATATTTTCGTTTTGATAGCACTTCCGGTTGTACCGGAAGTTGATATTATCTTTGTTATTTTAAATGGAACACCCTGTATATTTTGCATTTTAGATTCTGCACAAAATTTTAAGTTAAATTCCTTTAATAAGTAATATCTCAATATTTTACCGTTTTCGAGATATTTAGCTTTTTATGTTTTTGTAAAAACTGATATACTTTCTTGACAATAATGTACATTTAAACTTACAGTTTAGAAACCAATTATTAGCAGATATACTATTCAAATGGTTGATACACATTTAAATGTATTTGTTTCCATTCAACACCATACAGGTGGCCGGCGTTTTACTGAAAGTTTCTTACATAAAAATCTGAAAAGTCAATTTTCTAAATGGAACACCCTGTATGTTTTTGCATTTTAGATTCTACACAAAATTTTAAGTTAAATTTCTTTAATAAGTAATATCTCAATATTTTACCGTTTTCGAGATATTTAGCTTTTTATGTTTTTTTTTGTAAAAAACTGATATACTTTCTTGACAATAATGTACATTTAAATTTACAGTTTAGAAACCAATTATTAGCAGATATACTATTCAAATGTTTGATAAACATTGAAATGTATTTGTTTCCATTCAACACCAAACGAGGTGTCCGACATTTTTACTTAAAGTTTCTTCCATAAAAAAATCTGAAAAGTCAATTTTTCTAAATGGAACACCCCGTATATTTTGATATTTTCAAATTGTTCAATCATTTTTAAGGTAGCTTTATGTAACAAGTCCTATTCTGAAGTTCAACTGTCTTTAAGTTATTTGATTTTAATGACATTAAGTGGTTCTACTACGATAATAAAAATAAATATCAGCATTATGTTCGTACGACGCTTTGGCAAATAATCGAACGGTGATACAGAATTAACAAACTGTCTTATTACTTTATTAGATTACGTGTTAGATTGTGTGTGTTATAAAATATTAAAATGTCAAGATTAGATTATAGTAATGAAGATTTCTTAAATTTAATAATTACTTACGGTGAATGTAATAGAATAAATAGTCGAACTTGTCGATTATTTGCAGATAGATACCCGCATCTCCAACAACCTAATAAGAATACAGTTAGTTAATCGTCTACTTTAAAACTGTAGAACGAATGGAGCATTTCTTCCACACATTAAACGCAGAAAGCCGCAAGTTGAAAATGAAGACAATGAAATCACTGTTTTAGGATTTTTCTCTGCTTACCCAACTGCTTCATTACACGAAGCCGAAAGAGAAATAGGTATACCGTATGTGACCATTTATCGTATACTTAATAAACACAAATGGCGCCCATATAAATTTTACTGCATCCAACATTTAAAAAACACTGATTTGCCTCGGAGAGTTCAGTTTTTTGAGTGGTTGCTAACTAAAAGTCAAAAGGACAAAACTTTTTAAAAACATTATTTGGACAGACGAAGCAGTTTACCAAAATGGAGTCTTTAATAGGCACAACAGCAATTATTGGGCTCCGCAAAATTCACACGTAGTCCGTGAAAGAAATTTTCAAGACAAATGGCAATTTAATGTATTTTGTGCCATTAATTGCGATTCAATCCTTTATCTCCAATTATACGATGAAAATTTAACTGGAGAAAGGTATGTTCATATGCTAAGAAATGGAGTGCAGCCAATAATACAAAATCATCTACAAAGAGATTACTTATGGTATCAAATGGATGGTGCTCCATGTCACAATTACCGACTGGTTGGCGATTTTTAACAGGAATTTTCAAGACCGATGGATTGCAAATAATGGTCCATTTCGATGGCCCCCGAGAACTCCAGATGGTAATCCACTAGATTTTTTCGTTTGGGGTCACTTAAAGAACATCGCCTATTCAGATCCTATCACAACCAAAGTCAATATGAAAGATAGAGTTAGAGCTGCTATAAATTCATTAACACCACAAGCAATAAGAAAAGCAACACACGATAACCTTATTAAAAGAATAAATGCATGTTTGGAAAGAAATAATGACATTATCGAGCATATGTTATAAAAGATTAATTATTCTTTTATTCTTTTTCAACCTTCATTAAAGTCTCCTACGAACATAATGCTGATATTTATTTTATTATCGTAGTAGAACCATTTAATGTCATTAAAATCAAATAACTTAAAGACAGTTGAACTTCAGAATAGGACTTGTTACATAAAGTTACCTTAAAAATGATTGAACAATTTGAAAATATCAAAATATACGGGGTGTTCCATTTAGAAAAATTGACTTTTCAGATTTTTTTATGGAAGAAACTTTAAGTAAAAATGTCGGACACCTCGTTTGGTGTTGAATGGAAACAAATACATTTCAATGTTTATCAAACATTTGAATAGTATATCTGCTAATAATTGGTTTCTAAACTGTAAATTTAAATGTACATTATTGTCAAGAAAGTATATCAGTTTTTTACAAAAAACATAAAAGCTAAATATCTCGAAAACGGTAAAATATTGAGATATTACTTATTAAAGAAATTTAACTTAAAATTTTGTGTAGAATTTAAAAATGCAAAAATATACAGGGTGTTCCATTTAGAAAAATTGACTTTTCAGATTTTTTATGTAAGAAACTTTCAGTAAAAACGCCGGCCACCTCGTATGGTGTTGAATGGAAACAAATACATTTAAATGTGTATCAACCATTTGAATAGTATATCTGCTAATAATTGGTTTCTAAACTGTAAGTTTAAATGTACATTATTGTCAAGAAAGTATATCAGTTTTTACAAAAAACATAAAAGCTAAATATCTCGAAAACGGTAAAATATTGAGATATTACTTATTAAAG
Source organism: Platerodrilus igneus (assembly GCA_036346225.1). Taxonomy (NCBI): domain Eukaryota; kingdom Metazoa; phylum Arthropoda; class Insecta; order Coleoptera; family Lycidae; genus Platerodrilus; species Platerodrilus igneus. The sequence continues at coordinate 8,749,702 of JARFIW010001480.1, read as the reverse complement.
GAATTTAACTTAAAATTTTGTGCAGAATCTAAAATGCAAAAATATACAGGGTGTTCCATTTAAAATAACAAAGATAATATCAACTTCCGGTACAACCGGAAGTGCTATCAAAACGAAAATATTTTAGATCAACTCGGCATGTCGAACAATCACTACATATAAAATTTCATACTTCTATCTCTTGTACTTTCTGAGAAATGTCTAATGCACGGTCGTCGTGAAAAGCCCTGTATATACACTTACAACAAATGCTTAAATTAGATATTGACAAGTACAGTGGAATATTCACAGGATTAACACCAGTTCGTGTTAATGAGCACAAACAAGAACTAACGTTTATATATTCCTATATATAAGAAAACACAAACATATATACACATAAAAACCGTCTTAAGGCCGTAAATGAGAAAATATAGCATGCATATTTACAGGATTAACATGAGTGCGCGTTAATGAGCACAAACAAGAACAAATGTTCAAATATTCCTTATATCTACAAAGCAAATTAATTCAGTTAATAAAATATGAATATTTACATGATTAACACACGGGGTGTTAATGAACACAAACAAGAACGAACGGTTGTCTATTCTTATATAAAATATAAGCACAACGTACAGGTAATGTCAGTTGAGGGCAAATGCAGTATGAACAGGATTAACACGGGTGCGTTTTAATAACACAAACGAGAACCGACGTTAAGTTATTTAAGGGAAATACAACATGAATACAAGATTAACACGAGTGCGTGTTAATAAGTACAAACAAGAATAAATTCTAAATTAATTAAAACTGATGTAATATGAATACAGGATTAACTCGAGGGCGTGTTAAAGTACAAACAAGAACAAATGCTAATTTAATTAAGGCAACTACAATATAAATATAAGATTAACACGGGTGCGTATTAATAAGCACAATGAAAACAAACTGGAAATAGACGTGGAATCTATTTCGCAATAAATATACAAACTTAACCTAAGGAAATGTTATTATGGACTAATAAAGAATTATTATTAGCCAAAAAGAATATTACAGGCAGTCAGGAAGTGACTGTTGGCGACGGTGACGGAACTGGTGCGTCCCCGGCACATTGTGGTACGATGTGGATTCACTGACAAGACCTAGCTGACGGGGTGGTGCTCTGGTGCAAGTAAGGTGAGGTCAGATTGCAATTACTGACCGTGTAAAAGAATAGAATGATTTTGTGCTACCAGGACACCAATCACTGGCTGTGTAATGATGAAGTAATAGGGTGCTGCCGGGATAAAAATTACCGACAGTGTAGTGTTCGAACCGGTGTGATGAGAGAGTAGTGTGTGTTGACCAGGATAACAATTGCGAGTTGTGTGTAGTGTGATTTAATTAGTGTGAGCTTGTACGTAGTGTAATACTAGATTATTGGATGCCAAGCACAAGCATGCTAATAGGTACTATTCCGTGGATAAAAATTGGCAAGAACTGAATTTCTGGTTGATTCGGTACTGTTTTTTATGTCTGGTACTAAACTCAATTACTCTATTGTTAGTTTAATGGCATTGTCTTTTTTGATTCTAGACTCTAGCGTCTATGTTACACTATTTTTACCACCTATTTCTATATATACAACTTCAAATTACTTTATATTTTCTTATAATTTGATAAGTATCCAATTCTTAAGTAAATTTTGTATCATTGTGTAACATATTAAAAGACTAACGTAACCAACTAATTAGTTGTAGCAACCCTTAGGGATTTTTAAGTCGTTTTTTATCTCAAAATTTAAATATGTGTTCACATTTTTCCATTTTTCAGATTGCTTCTTTGAAAAGTTGGGTAGAACACGGGATTATAAATTTATAATAAAATTCAATAAAACATCGTCTATTCTTACTGTATCCACCTTCAAACTCAGATATACCGTAAAATTTTCGTAGAAATTGGAAAATTCTTGTGAGCACGTAGTAAATAAAGATTACTAACAACGTAGGAGCGTACTGGATTAAACGAGATTTTCTTATCCAGCACAAAGATCGGAAAAATTTATTGTCCCCGTGTGCAACGTTATGAACTCAAAGGTATGAGATTCTCCACATTGCTTACTGACACACAGAATAATATTTTTGTTTAATCTGTTTCGCTGTTTAAAACGAAATTGTAATAAATTCTGGATTAAAGAGGCATCAGCGGAGCTCGTTTCAGCAAACTAGCTGCGGTTGTAGATCAGCGAAAGATGTAATTGCAGGATTTAAAGATAATCCTTCGCTGATAAAATGTTTCATAAATTATGGCCCATGCGTTTAACTAACCGTTCAACTGCAATAACTAACTGGTTTTCTATTTTTTCGCGATGCGTGGTTCAATCGTTTTTCGAATATTCTTTGTAATTACAATAGATTTACAGTTAGGTGTTCATTCTATAATCTATAGGGCAAATAAAAAGTCTGTAAGTTATATATTCCCCAAGTATAAGGAAAATGTATAATTAATAACGCTATCCGACGTATTTTGGAAGTCGATGTAAAGTTCTGAATATATGATAAAGGAGGTCATTTCTCATTTGCGACTAAGTTAAAGTTGCGGTTAAGCGATGGTAAAGTCACGTACAATTTTTTTAACTACATGGACTTTAATCCAAAACTTAACGGCTTTGGGAATATTAAATTGTAAATTGTTTTTCATTTTCAAACCTTGATATTTAAGCATTAAATACGGCACATACTAGCTTTTGCCACGAGAATATTTATGATTTCCTAAATACGCTTTCAAAAGTTATGGGACCATCAATAGTACGGATTGACTTCTAAAATATTACTGACGATTGGAAATGCTTTTAACAATATTCGTTTCATCACACAAGATGAAGCGAATTCTTACAAAAGTAGAAATCAAAGTAAAATTGAAACTAAATTTTTCATATATACTCAAATGCATCATGCTTGAAGAGGTATGGTATCCACCAGACTACTCCCAAATCCAGGTTTACGATCAAGTTCCAAGTGAATGATTTAGTAGAGGCAGTAACTAGATTCCCTGCGGGTTCTTTATCGGTATTTGTGACTCTAATTTCTTTGCTATGTTGATACTTTTATTCGCATTCGTCTGTCTATGTAGATACCAATCGCCTCAATAATTTAATATTTAGTTATCTTTATCTGGTGGTAGGTTTGAAGAGTATTTTGGCTTGCCTGAGATTTTTAATGTTACCATTTCTAAAGGGAGAGATTTGTCCTCTAAATCTGATTGTTATATTTCCGTTTATTTGTTCATGCGTTTGATTACCGTTTCAGCAATCAATTTCATAAATCCCAATCTTCTGTAATAATTTTATTTAATCTTTGTGGTTAACCTAGAGATCTGTAAGTCCATTTCAATTGTGATATTCAACTTTGCGATATATTGGTTTAAAAAAAACATACTTGCAAGTTTTTGTTGCTTGACGATATAATATTTTAATATATGTTAAATATTCTTTTGTAATTTATTGGTTGTAAAATCACGTCACATTAATTCTATATTTATGTTTACTATTGATACCAGGCTATTTCCCGTATCTTTGCAGTCACACTCTGCAACTCGTAAATTATTAATATACAAGAAAAAAATTATTTACAAGACAGCACTATTAATAACTAACATCTATATACATTTACAACAAGCGCATTAAGTCTCCTACTGCAAAATACAATATGAAAAATTTATTTATGGGATTAACACGAGTGCGTGTTAATAACCACAAACAAGAACATATGTTCAGATAACCAGCACACTGTCAGTTAATACAAAATACAGTATGTATAACAGGATTAACATAAGTATGTGTTACTAAGCACAAACAACAAGCACAAGCGTTCGTATAACCATCACGTTAAGTCAGTTAATACATATTACAATATGAATAATCTATTTACAGGATTAACACTAGCGTGTTAATAATCACAAAAAAGAACAAACGTTCATATAACACCCATATTAAGACAGTTAATGCAAAGTACAATATGATGATCTATTTCTATTATTAACACGAGCGCGTGTTAGTAGCACAAAGAACAACGTAATCGCTCTTAACCCTATGAGTTAATTATTTATGTATTTTATTGTGCCTTTTAATTACACAATAATATATATATATATATATATATATATATATTGCTGTGAAACCTACAAAATCCGTGAACTACGCTTTTCGAATCGAGCCTCACGAATTGGGCGTCAAGAATGCTGTGAAACCTACAAAAAGCTATTCATTACCTTAACTGTGTTGGTCCATTGACTTTCTTCCGTTAATCGCCTCGGCTGCTCCTCTAGATAACTTTCATCCTCATACATAAAAAAACAAACACATTCCTACCACAAACATCAACGTTAACTCTATTTACATCAATATTCACAATACATTAAAATTTCAAAATTAAAATTCAGCATAAATTTTAGTATCAGAAATTTTCACGATTAAATTTGTTATCATTTTAAAGTGCATCCAGAATTAAAGTCCTTGTAGGATGCCTACTAATTACTATAACAATATATGCAGACCGGAGTCTGAGTACAAAGGGAGCATCTTCCACCCCTTTACGTTAATTAACCAGGTTCGTCTAATTGAGCTCAAAGACATACCCAAATTTTCATCATAATCCAGAACATCAATACTAAATACCCCTTTCTACTTAAACAAGCAAATTTCACCTTAAAATTAAAATATTATTGTTAGTACAATTTCACTACTGTCCATTTTAAGTAAATCAGTTATAAAGTTATTCAACACACACCAAAATATCAAAGTTCGAACAAAATAGTATAATTTACCTGAAGGTTACTGCACTCGTAGCTTCAATGTACATCGTCCCTTTGTTAATTACACCATTCCAACTGGGTTATATTTACGGCTTCTGATTCTCAACGTTTTAAAATTTGCTCCATCACCATTTATTTAAAGTTGTTTCAGGGCTTTTCCGGAACTCATCTGTGTATATCTGAACCTTGTTTAGTGGATCCAGTCATGTTTACGAACCATTTAATTATTAACACCCCCGAAAAATAACAAAGAAATTCATACTTCTTTCACCAATATACGCCAAAACTGCCTACTTTTGTGTATTTATTTGTCGTTGTAAATTTTACCAATTGGTACAGTGATACTAAACTTTCTTTACCTTGTATCTTCTTTTCTAAGTGCACTAACGTACATTCATTGTAGCACGTAAAGAACAAGCTGTTTTAAATCACATAATATTCGAGCTAACTGTTTAAATTATTTAATATTAAAACCGGAAAACTAAAAAACACTGTTTAACGCGTTGAATCAAGTCGAAGATCTAAGAGACCTTGTTCATATTAAGCTCCGTATATATAGCGGTTAGCCTGTCTGTCGGTCGAGTCTCCAAAACGGACAATTCTAAAGAATTTCGCCTGCTATGTTCCCATTCCGCAGCCCGGCATGCGATTTTTACGAATTTTGCACTCGCCCCAGTTAAATCTCAGAAATTTCAACACTGCACGCACCGCCTGGAAATAACTAATTGACTTTTATTCAGAAATGTTATTTTCACCTCTCAAATTTTGCCTTTAACTTTCAACCAATCGCAACCCTATGACGTTGCTCTACTCACGCCTTTTTACTATATGTGTCTCGGTCTTGCGCATATTATCTGTCTCTATCTACCCTGTTCTTATTGGTGCAAATTGATATTTTTTATTATCGATTATTTCAGTCCATGTGGACTGTTATCTGGGTTAAATAACCCCGTATCGCGCCTTTAGCATTTCTCGTAACTATTATGCGACGGTTTCTTAAAGATTCTCTATAACCATTAATTATCTGCAACATTTACGCAGAATGAGCTTTTTAAAAATACGCAGGTGTTCTGTATTTCGTGCTAAAGCATCCGACCGTTTCCAATATCCGTAGAATCGACATGTTTATCTAAACAAATTAAACTGAAATTGCCTTTTAAAAATACGCAGGTGTGTTCAAACGTAACATTTTAAATACCCTTCTACGATTTGCATTTTATTGGGTTTCTACGAGTTTTTATAGATATTATCTGTTCCTAACGGTTCAATTAACTTCAATTAAAATTAATACCCTTTAATTTTTAGTGAATCCTAATTAAATATTCAATTAGTATCTGTACGTTTTGTTTAATACCGGTTACTTAAAATAAAGTTAATTAATATAAATTTTGCACGTAATTTTTATTTGTTTCTTTACTAGGGATAATTAAATTACACGTAAAGTTTTCTAATACTACTTCCTTTTATATAAAGCTTCTTATAAATAATTTATCTCCTTGTTTTAATGAAGTGAATGAATTTTTATGCTTCACGCTTTTATTTAATAACGCGTACCTTTTCCAAAAGCTTCTACACGGTGATTAAAATTATTTGATGTGATTATTTAATTTTCTACCCTGGTCTAAATATGAGTATATATATATATATATATATATATATATATATATATATATATATATATTATCCATGTGGAAGCTGAAACGAAACAACAATTAGATATTAGATATTTCAAGGTGACAAAACCAACAAAAGTTATTCGTTACCGCAGATTTCTAAAATCATGGTTACTTGTTTCGTCTTCAAAAGTAGATATGCGACTACTATTCCTTTAGAAGATCACGAAACTGTGAATTCAGAATGGTAATTATCCTTCTGTTTAGCACCAGTGCTCTCTAAAATGCGACAAAGAAACAAGAAATCTCACATCATCATGCATTAGATTCACACGTTCAATTAAGCAGGGTTGACATGCAGCAAGGTAATGTATGCAAAGAAGCAGATTAACTAAGTCAATCACTACAAATAATGTTTTGTGGCAAAGTAAATGAGCGTGTATCTGTAAGTTCAAAAGTAGTATTCCGCGTCTTGTCCTGATGTCGCCTTTTACGACAGCGAGCGAAACGTTAATTTTAGTTTCTGCAGGATGTTTCAATTACACCTTCATTTCTAAAAATCCCGCCATTTGGTCTATAGTAAATGTCAAGTGGCTATATTTGATAAACTCTATGTTGGAACAGGGTGCTTTACCAAATGACGCGCTATCCTCTTTATCGGCGTTTACTAATTATTAAAACGCATTATCAAAATGAGAAAATATTACGATCACAAACAGTAAATTACGCTATCATTTCAGTAGGCATCATCGTCCTACTGTCAAGTGTTTGCGAATTAGTAAAAAAATTCGAACGTTCGTTTTCTCTTAAAGACGAAACACCAATTGTGCATCGTCCTGGTCGTTTTCAAGAAAACTGCTGCAGTTAAAGAAAATGTCGCATTTCTCCAAAAACCTCAATACAGTATCATTCTCAATAATTAGCCATGCAACCAATAACCATTAGTCGAATTTTGCATAACAAGCTTCACCTCAAGGCCTACAAAATCTAACTGATAAAAGAATCGAAGCCGATTGACCACGTTTTTTCTTACAAGTTTGGAGTTATCGTTTTTAAATCATTTATAATAAAAAATAGCTGTGAATTAAAAATTAATAACATAGTGTTTCCAGACTACAATTTTTAAACAAACTTAATTCTTTTTGTTGTGTGAGCAGCAAGTGTAAAAAGGAAAAACGTATATAAACACTCCGAATCGAAGAGAAAGCCAGTCCCACACTCACCTCTGCACCGCCCAAACCCACTCGATGTCCATAACAAGATTTGACTCTACAATACCGTAATCCGTCCAATTCTAGCTTACCCATTGACATCGCGGGACTATGTTGCCAAATCTCACATCAAGAAGTTGCAAGCCAGTCGCCCAGAAGAAGAACCTCCGAAAATAGTACTCGACGCACTGTGGTACATGAGGAACGACCGGATCCACATCGAAGTCAAGCTCCCTACGAATAAACACTACATCAGGACAACCGCAACAAAGATCTTCGATAGAGTAGCCCAACGTGATAATCCCATCATCAGTACCGCGGTAGACTACAACGAAGTCGCACCCATGAAGTACAGAAGACCGAAAAAGATGCTTTTGGATTAAATTAGGCTAGTTTAACTCGGTAAAGTAACATACGTAAGTAAGCTATCACTAGAACAGCACCACTAACCCGTTTTCTCAGTAAGATTCAAGACAGTTCAATAAAATACAATATCTATGTAATAAATTGTCATTAACCAAATGGATTAAGAAGAAAAAATTAACCAAATGGATTAGAAGAAAAAATTGTAAAATTGCCACTTCAATAAAGAATACGTTAAAGTAAAAAAAAACTCCAGAAAGTTTGTCCTTGTCAACTGTTATCCAATGACTAGTACTACCAACACTCTTGTGATTGTTAGTCAAAAGTTGTATAGTTTTACACTCTGTACAAACTACGTTAATTTACTTCATCATTTCGAAGTCACTGATTGTTATCCAGATTAACACACCATTATTCTAACCTTACACGATCAGTGATTGTTATCTTGACTAACATTCAATACCCGCTTACACTTGGACGCCTACGACGCTGTCAACCGCAGCCAAGTCTTGCCAGCAGATCCATGTCGTTCATCATTGTGAAAAGCGTACCACTATGAATTCAGTAAGCTGTCGAAGTACTAACTCTGCCCCCATCACTGCCAGTTACTTAAGTGTCAGTGTGTTATTTTTTGCTAGTAATTATTTATTATATTAATCTCGCAGAAAACATGTTCATTAGATTAAGCTGTGATATTAAAGCGTCGCCAGTAGGGAGACAAATGTATGCTTTGTAGCTGAAACCCCGTTAGTAGGACGCCCAATACTGTGAAGTTAAATAGTTCGCTTCTCAACACAACACACGCAGAATCTCAAACCTTCAAGAATCCACTTTCTCGACTATCTCAGTTAGAAGAATATAAAAAAGATGCGCTGGCTCTAATAGATTAATGTATTAAACTTTTACTAATATTCCAAAGTACAAATATTCATAAATAATATAGTCAAATATAGGAGAAAGAAAATTGTTCCGGTATTAAATCAAACGAAAAAAAATATCAAAGTTTCAACTTACACCATAAATAGTTTTACATTGTACTCACAGCTTCTAAGTATACCCACGCCTTCGTTTTTACTCTTTCAAAAATATATCCCTTCTCCCAATAATGTAAATTACCCGCTATTGTACAAATGATACATTTTCTAAATGAAAATCGTGAGATTTCCAACTGATTAAACCTACACGTTATGACCTCTTACAATAAAATTATCAAACAACAAAACACTAACAAATTCCAGATTTAAATATAGTCACGTCTCTTATAAAAATCACAAATCTTAAAAGCTATCTAACCTTGGAATGACTCCAAATTTATCAGTCCTACCAACATTCCATACAATGCAACTATTAATGCTCAGTCAATAAGGGACTTCTCTTCACGTGAATTACCATCAAACTTGCTTAGCGTCCAGATTATTTTAACTTGAATTCAAATTACAATGCTTTCACAAACACTAGTCGAGAAAGCTAACTAGGGAATCGATTTATTCCAATCGAATTAGAATAGAATTGAACGGAATTGAAATTGAATTAAAAGCCCAAAAACTAATGCTGTATTACTTAAACTAATTCAACAAATACAGGTCTACATACAATTTTTCCAATGGCAAAAATCAACTAACTGCAGGCACTATATAATAATTACGAACACTTTAACTTGCACTAATTTTTATTAACCGCTGTTTTATTTTAAAATAGCTTCGTTTATCAGCAGAACATCAGGAATCATCTGTTTTAAAATTACTCTCGTATTTATAACCTATGATTAAGATTGAAAACAACAACATGGTTCGAGAAATTTTATATTCTACAAGAGTTTTAGACTTGCTAAAAATTGCGGAGTCCAGCACCAATAATAATGGATTCAGCTCATAACAAAGTATCTGATTAGATTAGTGCTCTCGATAATGCAAAAATCGAAATTTTCAATACGTAAGTAAAAAGTAATGCAATTTTCGGTGAAATAGATGGTAATTCACGTGAAGAGAAGTTCCTTATTGACTGAATATTAATAGTTGCATTGTATGGAATGTTGGTAGGGCTGATAAATTTGGAGTCATTTCAAGGTATCTATAAATAAAGGTTAGATAGCTTTTAAGATTTGTGATTTTTATAAGAGACATGACTATATTTAAATCTGGAATTTGTTAGTGTTTTGTTGTTTTATAATTTTATTGTAAGAGGTCATAACGTTTAGGTTTAATCAGTTGGAAATCTCACGATTTTCATTTAGAAAATGTATTATTTGTACAATAGCGGGTAATTTACATTATTGGGAGAAGGGATATATTTTTGAAAGAGTAAAAACGAAGGCGTGGGTATACTTAGAAGCTGTGAGTACAATGTAAAACTATTTATGGTGTAAGTTGAAACTTTGATATTTTTTTTTCGTTTGATTTAATACCGGAACAATTTTCTTCCTCCTATATTTGACTATAGTATTTATGAATATTTGTACTTTGGAATATTAGTAAAAGTTTAATACATTAATCTATTATAGCCAGAGCATCTTTTTTATATTCTTCTAACTGAGATAGTCGAGAAAGTGGATTCTTGAAGGATTGAGATTCTGCGTGTGTTGTGTTAAGAAGCGAACTATTTAACTTCACAGTATTGGGCGTCCTACTAACGGGGTTTCAGCTACAAAGCATACATTTGTCTCCCTACTCGCGAGACTTTAATATCACAGCTTATTCTAATGGACATGTTTTCTGCGAGATTAATATAATAAATAATTCTAGCAAAAAATAACACACTGACACTTAAGTAACTGGCAGTGACGGTGGCAGAGTTAGTGCTTCCAAAGCTTACTGAATTCATAGAGATACGCTTTTCACAATGATGAACGACGTGGATCTGCTGGCAAGACTTGGCTGCGGTTGACAGCGTCGTAGGCGTTCAGGTGTAAGCGAGTATTGGATGTTAGTCAGGATAACAGTCACTGACTGTCTAAAACTAGAGTAATTGCGTACTTGTGAGGATAATAATCACTGATCGTGTACGGTTGGAATAATGGTGCGTTAATCTGGATAACAATCAGTGACTGCGAAATGATGAAGTAAATTAACGTAGCTTGTACAGAGCGTAAGACTATACAACTTTTGAATAACAGTCTCAAGAGTGTTGGTAGTACTAGTCATTGGATAACAATTGACAAGGACAGACTTTTTGGAGTTGTTTTACTTTAACGTATTCTTTATTGAAGGGGCAATTTTACAATTTTTACTTCTTAATCCATTTGGTTAATGACAATTTATTTACATAGATATTGTATTTTATTGAACTGTCTTGAATCTAACTGAGAAAACGGGTTAGTGGTGCTGTTCTAGTGATAGCTTACTTATGTATGTTACTTTACCGAGTTAAACTAGCCTAATTTAATCCAAAAGCATCTTCTTCGGTCTTCTGTACTTCATGGGTGCGACTTCGTTGTAGTCTACCGCGGTACTGATGAATTGGATTATCACGTTGGGTTACTCTATCGAAGATCTTTGTTGCGGTTGTCCTGATGTAGTGTTTATTCGTAGGGACCTTGACCTCGTTGTGGATCCGGTCGTTTCTCATGTACCACAGTGCGTCGAGTACTATTTTCCGAGGTTCTTCTTCTGGGCGACTGACTTGCAACTTCTTGATGTGAGATTTGGCAACATAGTCCCGCGATGTCAATGGGTAAGCTAGAATTGGACGGATTATGGTATTGTAGAGTCAAATCTTGTTATGGACATCGAGTGGGTTTGGGCGGTGCAGAGGTGAGTGTGGGATTGGCTTTCTCTTCGATTCGGAGTGTTTATATACGTTTTTCCTTTTTACACTTGCTGCTCACACAAAAAGAATTAAGTTTGTTTAAGAATCGTAGTCTGGTAACACTATGTTATTAATTTTTAATTCACAGCTATTTTTTATTATAAATGATTTAAAAACGATAACTCCAAACTTGTGAGAAAAAACGTGGTCAATCGGCTTCGATTCTTTTGTTAGTTAGATTTTGTAGGCCTTGAGGTGAAGCTTGTTATGCAAAATTCGACTAATGGTTATTGGTTGCATGGCTAATTATTGAGAATGATACCGTATTGAGGTTTTTGGAGAAATGCGACATTTTCTTTAACTGCAGCTGTTTTCTTGAAAACGACCAGGACGATGCACAATTGGTGTTTCGTCTTTAAGAGAAAACGAACGTTCGAATTTTTTTACTAATTCGCAAACACTTGACAGTAGGACGATGATGCCTACTGAAATGATAGCGTAATTTACTGTTTGTGATCGTAATATTTTCTCATTTTGATAATGTGTTTTAATAATTAGTAAACGCCGATAATGAGGATAGCGCGTCATTTGGTAAAGGACCCTGTTCCAACATAGAGTTTACCAAATATAGCCACTTGACATTTACTATAGACCAAATGGCGGGATTTTTAGAAATGAAGGTGTAATTGAAACATCCTGCAGAAACTAAAATTAACGTTTCGCTCGCTGTCGTAAAAGGCGACATCAGGACAAGACGCGGAATACTACTTTTGAACTTACAGATACACGCTCATTTACTTTGCCACAAAACATTATTTGTGGTGATTGACTTAATTAATCTACTTCTTTGCATACATTACCTTGCTGCATGTCAACCCTGCTTAATTGAACGTGTGAATCTAATGCATGATGATGTGAGGTTTCTTGTTTCTTTGTCGCATTTTAGAGAGCACTGGTGCTAAACAGAAGGATAATTACCATTCTGAATTCACAGTTTCGTGATCTTCTAAAGGAATAGTAGTCGCATATTTACTTTTAAAGACGAAACAAGTAACCATGATTTTAGAAATCTGCGGTAACGAATAACTTTTGTTGATTTTGTCACCTTGAAATATCTAAACGGTTAATTGTTGTTTCGTTTCAGCTTCCACATGGATAAACCCAACTTTCATCGCCTTTATCGATATCCCAAATTTCATGTGCCCACTTAAATCGTTTAAAGACTTGTTGACACCATGTAATACTATCTTCGTTTTGACTCGTGTCAAATTGTGGAGAATCCGATGTAAACATAATTTTTCTATACTTAGTAATCATGTAAAATTTGATTCTTGTGATCTGATAGATGCCGATTTACCATTATCATTTGTCTAATAGCATTTAAATGGTTCCCGTTGGTTTAGATGTTGGCCGACTTTCATAAAATTCATCACTAAGCTTGCTACGACCAAATTAAAATTTTTAGTACCTCCGGAGCACGATTGTTCTTGATAGCATCTTTGCTACGTACCTAGACGTAGCCGGAAGAAAAGTAAATACAAGGCTAACTACCAAACGCGGAGAGCGGGGGGGGGGGGATTTGCCTACATACCAAAAAAAACACACATCGCCCACGATTATCTATTAACAATAAAAATAAATGAAGGATTCTGTACACACAAGCAAAGGAAATAAATTAAGCGTTACTATTTCAAAGCAAACAATTAGGTGATATGAACAATTTAGTACTTTAGATACGAAGTGCTCATTTCGTATTTTACACAAAATAAAATTAATCAGCAGTAAATAAACATGTGAACTTTGTCAAGCGTTTTTAAAATTTCACCTAATACTTTTTGGAAAATAAACTATTTAGTAGGAAAGAAGTAATGTGTTAGAGCTTTTGGCAAACATTCTTTTTAAACTGTACATAATACCGTTTGTAAAATAAACTAATCAGTAGAAAAGAATCAGCGTGTGTGTCTGTCAAATATTTTTAACAGTGGTACATCACACCTGTAGAGCGATAATATCGCTTCGCAGCAACAAACAATAGTTCTACAGTGTCAATGTTTCCTATCATGTAACTACACCAAACGCTGATACGGAATACGTAATTGATATGCACAAAAAAAAAACTGGTTGTATACCTGTATGAGTCTGGATACTTAGTTTGCAAGCCGTTGGGGGGGTGAGTCAACACAGCAACGCCATGGTCGTCGGGATCTATTTACCCTGTTACCATAACGGCACTAGCGGTCTACGGACAAAAGCAGTTGGTCTACAGACAAAAACAGTTGGTCTACGTCAACGAACAGTTGGACCTACATAAAGAAAGAACCAATTCGGCCTCCAGCTAAAAAGAGAATCTGATTAGAATGGATACGCGCGGTGGAAACTCGCCAATACACGCAAGACACTTCCTAGTTGTCGAACAAAAAAAAACAAACGTGCATTGCTTTTGAAATACGGTGACGAATAATGTAGAAAATATTTCGACGCACAAGCTGCAGAATCAAATTCAACATTGGTTCAAATGACATGAATTCGAACTGCAAATCCTCGCTTATCAAAGCGCGATTATTAAAACTTGAAAACACGCTATCAAATAATAGTAGGATCTATCATCTTGAGAAGTCTTTAAATGGGAAACACAAGAGAAGCAATTATACTCGGTCGTAATGTATACCGAGATAACGGGTACCTAAAGCAGGATATAAACTATTTAATTGTAGCATAAACTTGTCGTTTCAAAGCAAGTAGATTTAAGTTGAGGAATTATTAGAGAGCGTATCTATTATTAATTATGTTAAAGGATTTAACAGTAGAAACGGAATTTATTCGAGCGAGTATAGAATTAACCAGGGAAATTTTAAAATCAAAATTGGAACGTAACATCTTGTCACTAAAAGCAGTTTTTAAATCGTCACGGTGCACTTCCAATCTACGTTTCTTCGAATATTATTAACTTCAAACTAATGTTGTAAACAAACTATTCAATACGTTTTTAATCTGTCACTTTTGTTTGACAGGGCAAATATCAAAATTTAAATGCCAAGCATCCGGTGTTGGTTTGTTGCCAACTCTCTAAATTTTAACAGTAACCTTTATACCAAATAACTGAAAAGTAGTATAGTAAAAAATGATTGGGTAGTGCTTTATTCTTCGTGTTTCAAAACACTATTATTCCAGTCATATTAGAGGTTTTATCTCGGAATGAGAGATAATAAGATGTTAACTTGTACAAACCTTTATTTTTGTGTTCTAGAAGTTGTCTCAAAAGTTTCATAAAATCTCGTGTCTACGTTTTAAATATTCAGGGGCCTTGCATTATGTTGCGAATAGATAAGCTCCGCGCTCTCCGCCCTCTATCGAGTATATAAGAAAATGTTTTGAACAAAAGTTGTAGATAATTTTATTCTATACAATTTTTATAATAAATGCAAATGACATTAAAACCATTGGAATCCAGATATTTGACAAAAAAAAGTGATTTTTGTAACTTTTGACCATGAATATCTTAAGACGCGGACACGTGATTTTATGAGACTTTTAAGACAACTTTTAGAACGCCAAAATAAAGGTATATACAAGTTTACTGCTTATCATCTCTCATTCCGAGGTTGACCCTCTTTTTTGGCTATATAACATTTTATTTTTTCCTATGTTTCACCGGAAGGTGCTAGATTGACTAGGAAGCGAGTTTTTTTACCTGGAAATTTTTGAATTTTGCCGAATCCTTGCTATTTCAAGCAAGGTAGGGATCTTTATCGTGCGTGACAGCATTTACACATGGGATCTGAGTCGACGCTTTCTGAGAGTTGAGGCAGGAGGCAGCTCCCGGCTCCTCCATCTCCACATCCCTCCACATTCCTCCACATCCCTCCACATCATTTAGGTAAAATCACTACAACGCTATGCTCTCGATTACCTAGTTTCGGCTATTTTTCTAAGGTTGTAGTGATGTCATAGCCTTTTATAAATAAAGAACAATGTAATACTATTCTGACATTATACATAACAAAATTTAAAAATATTGAATGCCAAGCATGGAGCCATTTAAACTTAATTTTAATACAAAGTTATACACAAAAAACAGTCCTTTTTTATGTTTGTTTGGAGTGGTTTTAATTTTATCTAATTTTATTCGCAGCTTAAAATTTAAATCGAGAACCCAAGTCTTCTATCTCCTTTTCTAGCCAATAGTTTGATACATAGAGACCGTCTAGGTTTTCGAATTGCAAAATGTATCGAAGTTTGTCTCTATATATAAAGTCTTTGATTCCACCGACAACCAGATCCATTCCTTCGTGTAATTCTTTTAGCTTGTGACAATCTTTTAATCGCGGCTTTCCCACTATATCCTGCATACGTATCTTGTTAGCTTGATCGATTTCTTTTTGTCGGTATTGGAAGGAATCCATATTCTCCCACTTACTGTTACGTAGTTGCATGTCCACCACTTTTGGGAATATATGTTTGTTATAGGTTGTAAGACCCTCGGTTTTAAATGATCCGAAAGGTTCTTTACTAGGCAAATATACAATGTTTAGCGGAACCCCTTTGCTTGTGGTGTACGCCAAGGTTACGAAACCCGCATTCCTTAGTTCGTCTATGTTATTTGCCATTTTGATAAATACGTTTTTAGAATAACCTTTTAAAAAGTATACGGATTTCTTACCATCCTTTTCCGCAAGGACGCCTATATAACTAAAAGATTCTTTCTTACTAACCAATGGTGAAATTGTCTTATAGGGTGAAATTGCCTCATAGGGTGAAATTGCCTCGTGACGGGATGTGGAGGATGCGGAGGGAAGTGGAGGTGAAGGAGCCGGGAGCTGCCTCCTGCCTCAACTGTCACAAAGCGTCTACTGACCTGATTTTGACTTTTCATCCGTATTAGGACTCATTTTTGTGAAAACTGCTCCTTTAACATTTTTCAAGTGACCCTTGTCGGGAATCGAACTCGTTTTTTCTTTAGAATATTGCGCCTAAATGATACATAATGTTACACGTAGAATGTAAGATGCTACTTATCCTTGGACATTAATGTAAACTTTTTGAAACGTTTTATGAGATTATTAACTTGTAAAATTGTTATTTCTCTTTTTTTTGCAATTAAGTTACAGTGAAGTGTGTATTTTATTTTATAAAGTTTTATGTGTATGAGAAAAGTTCACTTAATCTAATTTGTGAAAGTATAAAGTACGTATCTAAAGATTTCGTGATAATGATCCATTCATAAATGGTTGTAGGCGCAATTCATTCGTCAAGTGTGATATATTACTAAATTTATGACAAGAAATTATTAAAATCAAAAAATTGAAACGCGATGATGACTGTAAAAATAGGAAACATCTAATTGAAAAAATCATTATGCCATACTAAAGTGTGCATAAAGTTGATTTTAAGAAGTATTTTTATTTCTGCATCAGCATTGCTAATAAAACCATGAATTAATTTCAAAATCTACTGCAAGAGTTTAATTTTAAAGTTAGCTTTAATTTCGAGAATTTACATGGTTTATTTTGTATCTTTTGAAAGCCAATAAATACTTAATTTTATATATTTAAAAATGTTAAAACTATTTCTTCTTCCATATTGCATTAAACACAGAAATTATAATTTTACAATAAACTTAGAATTTTTTAACAAAGTATAAGCAACCCTAATAATTTAACAAGATATCTTTTCCGACGACCACTTGTGAAAACAACAGATTACACACTACTTATTTATGTAGAAAGTAAAGTATATCACTCTAGAGTGCGAAAGTACATATCACTCTAGTGTTGAAATACATTTCAACTCTAGAGTGATATGACTGATGTTAGTATGCTAGTTACCTAGGCAACCCAAACGACTACCGGTTTCTACCTTTTTGCATTCATTCGTTTCGTTTTGGCTAATAACAGTTTAAAATACCCATAGTTAAATCGATACTGACAGTTTCCGTTTTACTTAAAGATGTAATTACTCATATTAGTTTGTAATTGAAATGATTTGTTCAATAAAAATTGAGAATGCATACGCTAAAAGCAACAGATTCGCGGATTTTATAAAAACAAAGTATGTGTTCGAATTTTCAACATCAAAACGTCAAATAAATTTTATAGGTGTCTGTCTGACTTGCATTATTGCGTACACATTTATTGCAAATAAGCATAAAAATAACTATTATATAATTGTTTTTAGTGGTGGTCGTCGGAAAAATAGTGTACAGTACTCGCGTGGAAAGTGACATTTCACACGCTAGTAATGTAATATACTATTTTATTACTAAAATTCATTCTGTCTGCAAATGCCGATTTGAATGGAAATGGTACATGTAAAGAAGAGAAACATCTTTGATTAATCCTGCTGTGTTTTTAATTACAATATACAATATCACAAATATTTAGATATCTAGCTAATAACAGTAAATTATTTTATTACATAAATTATATAGATGTAACGATTTCTAAATATAACGTAACTATACAGAATCCTGTTGCAGTCGATCGTATCGTTCGCAATGTGTCTGCTCTATGTAGTTTTAACAATGCTTATTTACAAACCAATCAGTATTCATATTGCGTATAAAAGTACGTTCGTCTGCTTTTTTGGGATTGAAATATTAATTGATAGAATCATTTTATTTGCACTGATCCGATCAATCAATACTTTGTAGGGATTTCAAAAGATCGAATCAATCGCAATTGACACCTTACCTTCTAATCTTTAGGTATTCAGTCTTGTATCTAGTTGGCCGCGTACCTCCATTGTTTTCTATTCTAAGCCCACCTACACACTTTCCTGAAATAACAAGTATGGAACAACAATTAAGGGACAGAAATGGTGGAGTAAAATGCACGATATGATTTTTTGTTTTTGAAATATAAAAAAAGTAAAACTTTCGAATTTCTGTTTCATTTTTCATCATTCTTACAATTTTGTTACACAATTTTAAACATATTACGAAGGTCTTATACATAATATATAGTATAAAACAGAAATCAGTAAATTTTGAAAATAAAATCGTTCTAAAGATTGTGATTTGAAAACAAACACGGGCTCTACTACGTTTTTGGCTAATTGTAAGCCCTGCTTTTGAAAATATTCTTTCGCTGGGCACTGAAGTGTCGATAAAGACTTCCTCGCATTAATTTGTAAAGGCAAGAATAAATTAACTTTCTTTTTTCCCGCCAATGTAGAGAGGATCGTCGGATCTTTTTAACAGAGGTTCGTTTAAATATTTGTCCAATTCTATGCTGGCTGCTTGCTGATTAGGATTGGCAATGACATGTTTCACTGTATCGTCAAAATTTTTTCAAATTGAGCATGACGGCTGTTACAGTATAAGGGGGTTAAAATAGCGGTTGTTCCTTCTACGGTTTGTGTATCAATGTTCATTATTTTCTGTTTGGTTAATTTAATACATTTTCACATTTCGTTTCGCTTAAAATCCCAAACTTTTTAAAACGCGGGTTCAATAGTGTTACTTGAGTTGGACTCTTGTAAGGTTCTAAATTTTCAAAACGTAACTTGATGCATTTTGTAAGACTTGTAATAGTTTTAAAGCTGTTGGTGATGTTTCACCGGAACTGTATTTTGAAATGTTTGTATGTACGGCCCTCCCCATTAAAATAACTTTAGAGATTTTTCTGTAGATATTTCCACTGTAACGTCATTAAACAATTTTAAACATTCATCGATGCTTCAATAATTATCCAGTCATAGAGTGAAAAAAAGCATTTAGTTGCGGTTGCTCAAGTGCTAGAACACTTATCACCGCATTTTTTAGCTGTAGTATTTTTGCCAACATATATGTAGAATTCCATCTGGTAGGTAACGACATCTTGCTTAACTTTATGTCTGGCAAATTTAACTGCCGTTGCATAATTCGCAGAGTTACTAATGCCTTAAAACTTTTTTTAAAATATTTCGCAATAGCTTTTACTCTAATTACTTATTGCTCAATTGCTTTTAGATCAACTTGTACAATTAACTTTCCGGAATAAACAAAGCAGAAAGTGTTTCCAATTATTGATTTTTACAGCTGCAATCATATTACTTGCATTGTCTGCGCAACAACGCATGTTATTTTATTTTCAAGACCCTATTCTGTAGCTTGTTCTTTTAGCAAAGCAGCTAAATTTTCAGTGTGTATCTCGTCATAAGGGATGCATCGAAGAAGAAATGTCTGCAATGCAAGTGTTTCAATTATAAAATAAACTGTTATTGCCAAGTAACATGGTTGAGTTATACAATTCCATCCGTCCGTGGTTAAGCAAACAGCATATGCACAAATTTCTCAAATTCTGGGTTCTCTACCATACTAAAAGGATAATATTCTTTCACAATAGCTGTTCATCTACTAGTTTAGAGCGGGCTAAAGAAATTGGCTTTTCAATATATTGCGTGATTGACTCCTTCATGACAGATTTACAAACAGATTTCCGTGATTGTAAAGCAAAATAAGTGCTTGCATTTGAAATTGAACTAGAAAAAGCAGCGGGCATGCTAGCAGATTGAAAATTGTTATCGACATAGTTGCAGTTGAAGCACCTGTTGTTTTTCTCTTGTTAGCTTTCCCAGGGGTGCAAAGTATTAAATCGTCTTCAAATTTTTCTAAATTAACATCAGTCTGCTTAAAAGGCACAGTTTTATGTTTTGATTTTAGATGTCTTAATAAATTTCCTGTTACACCACCATGAAAACTTAACATATTCCCACAATAACAACATTTTGCTGCACCTCTCTTTTTTTTAACAATGGTAAAATGTTTCCACAAATGATTTTTTTTTAAATAAATCTGCCATTTAAAAAAATAGGTCACTTTAAATTCCTAATATATTTATAAAAAAGTACTGTTTTTAAAATGCACAAAATGAGAACTTAAAACACTAAACTAATTTAAACTAAATTCAAACACAAAACTTATTTACACAACAAAATACTGCATTTAAAATACGTTGAATAAGAAATTAAAAGCACTAAACTATAAATTAGTCCAAATCCAAGTACTAAACTTATTTACACAAAGAGCCACGAAGAAACTTGGAAACACGCTTTATCAGATAGTTCAGTGCTTTATTTCCACTAGTCTTTAGATTTACATTATCGTAATGTGTGTCGCAAGTTCACGGATACCTAAAACAAAGTATTGACTATTTAATTTATAGAATACACTTTTCGTTTTAAAGCAAATAGATTTGAAATTGAAAAGGTAGTTAAAGCATACTTATTGTAAACGGGGTAGAAAAGCAAAATTACGGGAGTGGGCAGTACAAAAAAAAACCAAACACAAAAAAAATTCGTTTAGGAAAAAAACTAAAAGAAAATTTTGTTTACGGAAACAAAAACCAAAAAAGAAAAAAGAAACACCCCAAAATTAAAAAAGAACTCTCATTCGGCTCGAAGAACCAAAGTACCGGATGAAGCAAAAAAAATGGAGGGAAACACAAGGAAAAATAGGTAGGTAGTGGTACCGAACGACGGCAAAGGTAGAACGGCGTCAAAACTGTCCTAGTCCGCAAGTCCGACATTGTTAAGGTTGTGGTTTGAAGGTGGTTATCCGACCTAACTGCCCAACATGTATGGCGCCGGTAAACCGTCGATAGGGTTCACAGGCCGAGGCGAAGACCCTATTCTTTCTCTGTTCTCGGATATCCCTTTTTCTGGTCTCGAGGACCAATTTCGATCGGTGTTAAACTATCTGTGCACTAGTGTCCGTGGCGACCATCGCCCATATTTATCTGTTCACATCTTTGGGTTTCCCTTTACAGGGCTGTTAGACTCACGAGCCATTCGTACAATCATTGGTGGTCTTTATTGGCACCGATTACGTTCTTTGAACCTTCCTCTACATAAGTATTCTTCATCTTTCTGCAGCCTGGCCAACAACTCGATATGTCCCATCCTAGGGTTCGTCTCCCTTTTTATCACTCTCCCAGAGTCTGTGATTACCCTTGATATATTGGTTATTCCCGAGGTGTCCTACCAACTTATACTCGGCATAGATTTCTGGCAGTCTGTGCGAGGTGTACCTGGTTTTCTGGATGGTCAATGGACTTTTGCCCCTCCTTCCTCTTTGACCATCATTACTTTCGCTCCTATCCACCTTATTTCCGACCTTGGTCCCGCACAACAACTTCAACTCGACTCCTTAATCGCTTCCTCCTTTTCCAAACAACCTCCTGGTCTCGGCTGTACTTCTTTACTACAACATTACATGTGATTTTCCAATGCTCCACCCGAAGGTACTACATTGGCCAGGAAGCGAGTTTTTGTTACCTGGAAAATTTTGAATTTTGCCGAACCCTTGCTGTTCCAAGCAAGGTAGGGATCTTTAACGTGCGTGACAACACTCACACACGGGACCTCCATTTTACCTCTCATCCGAACGAGGGTGTATTTTTGTGAAAAATGCTCGCCTAACATTTTTCAAGCGGACCGTGTCGGGATTCGAACCCGGGACCTTGGGCGTAGTAGTCACACACATACCACTACGCCACGGAGCCGCCTCTTTACTACAACACCACATCCACACGTCAGCCGAGCCCATCAAGCAACGTTATTACCCTCTTTCTCATCCACTCCTTGAGGTTGACCATTCGGATCTCGACGACATGCTCCGCTTAAGGGTCGTCGAATCTTCTACTAGCCCATGATCTAGCCCCATTGTCCTAGTTAAGAAGAGAGACGATTCCTATTGGTTCTGCATTTATTTTCGGAAGCTCAACCACGTCACCCAAAAAGACGCATATCCTCTTCCGTACAATTCTACCATCATTGACCGGCTCCGCGATGCTCGTTATCTCTCCTCACTAGATATCCGTTCCGCCTATTGGCAAATTCCTCTTCCTCGAATCCAAACCCATCACTGCCTTCACCGTTCCCAATCGAGGTTTATTTCAATTCTGTCGTATGCCCTTCGGCCTCCATAATTCTCCTGCCACCTTCCAACGTCTTGTCGATCAGGTCATCGGTTCTGACCTGAAACCATTCTGCTTCGTCTACCTCGATGAAATATCATTGCTACTTTTTCATTCTAAGAACATCTCCGAATTCTTGACCTAGTTCTTTCTGGTCTCTTACATGCTGGTCTTACTCTCCATCAAGACAAGTGTAATTTCTGCCTTCTTGAACTTCGCTATCTTGGTTATATCGTTAACCGGGATGGTCTCCTTGTTGATCCCGACAAAGTTTCTGCGATTTTTAAGATCCCTCCTCCCTGCTCCGTTACCGCAGTCCGTCAACTAATTGGCATGGCCAGTTGGTGCCGTCGTTTCAGCCAGAATTTTGCCACCACCACTTCCGCTTTCTAACCTGACCCGCAAAAACACCTCCTTTTCTTGGACCTCCGATTACTAATCTGCCTACCTTCTCCTTAAACAACACCTAGTTTCTCCCCTCATTCTTTCTTGTCCTGACTTTACCTTACTCTTCGCCATACAAACTGACGCCTCTCACTTTAGTTTGGGTGCCATCCTTAGCCAATCCCATCCCGACGACGAGAAGGCTGTAAGCTATATCAGTCGGTCATTCACCAAGCCTGAGCGCAACTACTCAGTCACTGAGAAGGAGTGTCTGGCGGTGATGTGGGCGATTGAGAAGTTTCGTCCTTACGTCGAAGGTTCCCATTTTTCCATTATCACTGATCACCATTCCTTCCTTTGGCTCAATAATCTCCAAAATCCTTCTGGTCGCCTAGCCCGTTGGTCTCTCCGCCTCCAACAATATGACTTTGCCATTGTTCATCGTAAGGGCATAGATCATGTTGTTCCTGATGCCCTTTTTAGTTTTGTTCCGGTCTTTGAACACCTCTTTTGAAGTTGCTCTTCCTACTCTGGATCCCTGGTACAACGCCATGATCCGAAAAGTTTCAACTCCGTTATACGTCGTCCTTCCTAGTCTGTGGTGGACGATATCCTTTTTCGTCGTCACAAAACTTCTATTGCTGCCGACTCTCTGGACGATTGGAGAACAGCGTAAAAATATAATATCTCGCCATCACGATCCTCCTACTTCCGGTCATTGTGGCGTGACCAAAACTTCTGTTCGTCTCCTTCAAAAATACTACTGGTCCTGTCTCAGAGTTGAGGTCGCTCGTTACATCCGACGTTGTCCGATTTGTGCTACTCACAAAGTTGAACAGTTACCTCCCTCGGGTATATTTGCTCCTAGGGCCAAACCATCCAACTCTTGGCAAGTCCTTTCCTGTGATATAGTAGGCCCTCTTCCTCTGTTCTACTCGTGATCACTCCTATATTCATGTAGTGGCTGATTATTTTATTAAGTTTCCTCTTTTCTTTCCTTTACGTACAGCCACTGCACAGTCCGTCACCAAAGTCTTCGAAGACCAAGTCTTCCGTATTTTCGGTGTTCCGCAATATCTTATGTGTGCCCGTTATCACTTCAAAATCCTTTTTACCGCTCGTTGCCATCCCCAAGCCAATCCTGCTGAACGTGTTAACCGCTTCCTCAAGACCCTGCCTGCTTCCTATGTAGGCGACGACCAACGTCATTGGGATGTGAACCTCCCAAAAATTTCTTGTGCAATCCGCACCTCCAAACACGAAATCATAGGCTGCACTCCGTTCTTCGCTCTATTTGGCGTGAGCATATTCTTTCCGCCAATTATTTCGGGCAGCTGTCCGAAATAAATGACATTTGTATTCCGGACTTCGAGCATCTTTCACCAGATCTTGAACACGTTAAAAATATCCGTTCCCACATTCTCGAAAAACTTTCTGCCAGTTATCGAAAAGTTTTCAACCGCTATAGTATTATCAACTAGGTAATTCCGTTTGGCGCCGTAATTTCGCTCTGTCCGACGCTTCACTTCATTTTAACGCCATACTTGCTCCTAGATTCATTGGTGCTTTTCCCATTTCTAAAGTCGTTTCTCCCCGGATCTATGAACTTTCGGTCACAAATCCATTTGACATGTCAAGGACCTAAAACCTGTCCATCCTGACAATCTTAATGCACACGTTGGGCGCCAAACTTTATGCTTCGTGCATCGACGTAGCCTAACAAAAAACCAAATAATGAAAATGGCCGGGTTCAATCGGTGAGTAGGCGGGGTCTTGCAAATACCAAAAATAAAGGAAGGCATAAAAACTACCCACAACTCATAACAAAACATACAAAAAGAGAAACCTCTAATTAAATAAAAATTGTACAAAGCACAGTATTCCCAACCCCAAAACAAAATTCACTAACCCCAATACACATATATCCGGCAGAACAACAAAATTACTTCAAAAATGGCGAGTTGCAGTTTTTAGGTCGTTACCCCTTTGAAATAACAACAAAAAAAAATCCCTAAGAATCGCACAAAAGAAATTAAACGAAATCGCAGTGTAGTTATGTATGAATATTTGTGTGCGTGTGCGTGCGCGTGTGTGTGTGCGCGCGTGTGTATAAAGTGTGCGTGTGTGTCTGTGTTGGACCGCTGTAGTCGCCTCTTATGCAGGCAAGTCGTACCATGGGGCTATTGTATTTCCGGACCCACACGGGTGGAAGAAAAAGAAAGAAAACCCATCAAAACAGGGAAGTAAATAACGAAATCGTAAAGTCCAAAAATCAAGTTCTAAGGAGAGCAAAATCGGCATAAGAATCTGGGGCGCGAGGACTAGATATTGGGCTTCAAGGCGTTTGCGCCGCCAGCAAGAAAATGAAACACAATCTACGTGTATGAATAATGTAAGAAAAGGGTAACAAGGTTTCACATTAAAACTGTAGTGACACTAACAACAATAGATATTTTTTAATTAATTTATCACGCGATTAACAAATCTGCAACAAATGCACGATAGAGATGAATAAAGAAGCAATAGTCTTCTACTTATCTTCATCCTGTATTTAAAGGATGTCAAGGAGAAGGAAGTTTAATGAATCAAATTAAACAAAGACAAGGACGACCGAGTTTGATATTACAAAGGCACAAGAATTACAAACACGTAGTCAATTAGCATCTTTTAGGTTTGTATTGAACTCATTAAGAGAGTTAATTATATTAAAGTACCTACGTATGATATGCATTCCTTCAATAAAATCACGCTCAAGTATTTGCTATATTAATAAATATACATTGTAATTAAAACAGAATTACTGTTTGAAACTACGTATAGTATATAATAAATATTATTTTTGATAAAATGGGACATTGTATAGAGTAATAAAATCAAAAGAGAGTATTTTATAAAGATTTTTTAAATATTATATTATTTTACACGAAATACACTGTTTTGGTTTTTATTGAAAAGTTCGTGTAACACAGTCAAGAATTAACTATTCATACTGTATAGAGTGAGTACCTTGATATTTATTGTGCCCATAAAATAGATTTTGTAATAACACTAAAGCCAATTTATGTGATAAACAGTATGTCTTTACAGATATTTTCTTTATCACTCATTGCACTTTGTAAGTAGAAATCTTTTATGCGTATCGTTAACGTAAGAGTTTTCCTATCTATTTAAAGTATTAATGAAATCTGATAATAACCATATACTTAAAAATTTTAATATCATTCTTACATGAATTCAATTTAACTAAACACATTCTTGAATTTCGATCATAATGAAGCAATATGCAGCGCAAACAATAAATACCATCGCCGGTGATTCATTGAAATGATGCATGGCTGTAATTGAATACAATCTTCCCTTTCGTTTCATTTCATTTATGTAAAATCAATCAACACTGATCGATTGAATTGAAATGATCCAATTACCTTGGAAGTCAATCATTGATTGATTCTATCTCTAAAAGTGATCGATTGTCACAGCACTACTAAAGATGAATATGACTTATTATATCCAAGATACCTTTAGTGAAATTCTTTATATTTGATATGACATGGTGTATTATGTCAAGATCTCAGACGACCTTCAAATTTTAAGTCACGTCAGGTAACTACGCATGTCTATAGCTACAAGGCGCCGACACAAAGCGCTTTTATGTGAGGTGTTTTTGTTGAATCCAGTGTGCAAAAAACTATTCATGTGAGATAGCCAAGCTAATAGAGGCCGGGCTGCTTCTACTAAAAACATAAAAATGTTTCTCTTTTGTCTGATGGTTACCTTGCATATCTAACCAGACATAGTAGCGGGCAATACATTTTATAATTAAACAATGAAACATTACCAAAGAGCGCTTCTTACGTATATAAAGCGCAAGGAAGAGTAATTATTAAATATTAGTCTTTGAACGCTTACCCATTAATTTCAATCATTTAAGTTTATATCTCGTGTAGTTAAATTCTGGAGTATCATTTATTCATAAAGTGGAAATAAATAGAACTTTCATTAATTTATTCGAGTTAAAGTTGAGTTTAACAACGAAAACGGACCAACAATATTTGTGTTTCCCATTGCTTTTATACGTTATATAAATAAATACACTTTGGAAAGTTACGTTATACATTCAACATTACACAAAAGCTCGGTTAACAGTTGTTCCGTTGCTCATTGTACTCATTGTGGCATTCAACTTGTCACTAAACTAACCAAAAGGCACGTGTTATTTCGATTCATTATAAATTTATAAACCGCTTTAAAATTTACTTGAAAGACGTATGACGTGCCAAATGCGGAATAGTAAAAGCCCCATTCATTTTACGCATGATTGGATACAAAACCCTATTAAATAATTAAAATTGCTTATTCAAAAATACATTGAGCTGATTTAAAAGGGAAGTAGTATATTGAAAATGGCATGCACACTGATAAATTAACGCCAGTAGAGCGTAAAATAAAGTATGTAAATGTATTTCCCTAATGTATGCAGCAAAGAGTTAATTACTTCGTTAATATGTAAATTTTATACCTAGGATAATCTCGGCATAAATATTGATCAGCGTGTATGCACAAAAATACTGAACGCAATGGTTTAAAATTAATTATTAAATGCTTTAATATCAATGAATAATTCAAGGTCTGTTTGTTCACCGTACCTATACAGATTACATCTAGCAAGCAAAAAGCACATTAATAGAAATTGTAATGGAGTTTGAGATACGATACGTGGACACCGTGTAATTTGGAACTATCTACCGTACCTCAAATTAAAGCTTTTTGTCCGGTATAATTAAAAAACTTCATAATTGTACTGTTGTATTTTTAACATTATTATAACCTGTAACAGGGGCTCCAATTTGTACCTAAGAGCACATCTAGAATATTGGTTGGACGGTGGGAATATTATTTGCTCTAATGGAGGGTTTTTATAGTTGAACTTAATTAATAAAACACATCAAAAAATATTTACCTTTCCGAATTTAAATAAGTCAATTATTTTATTGTCTGTAATAAAACCCAAATCTACCAGTCAGCTACAGTTTCTTAGACCAACAAAATTTAGCGTTTTGGTAACCTTTGAAAGTTACCTATATTCTGCTTTGTTTCCAATAGAAACGAATACGGCAAAATTGAATTAGCAAAATTCAGTGTGCTAAATTTTCCATACTACTGCAGAAAATTAACCGAACTAGTTAGTGACGGCGTGTAAAAGCGCTCTGAGTAATTTCACCAAAATTTAACGCTTATTTTTTTAAAGAAACATTTATTTACCGATATGAGATTAAATGTACATTATGAGCAGTTATTTAAATTTATTTTACGAATGGCAAAACTTACTTTTTATTAAAATATAGGCAAAACGTTTTAACGGCGCAGTTTTGCCTTAAAAATGTCGTCAATACGTTAAAAGAAGTTTCCCGTGACAAATCTGCCCACGGAAGGGGGAGATGAAATAGGTTGCTAAAGTAAATGGAAAAACTCCGGCACAGAAAATAACTACTTGGCCGTGAGTACGCGGAAGCATGAGCCAGAGGGTTAAGCATAAAAGACTAAACTGAAAAAGAGAGAGGACGCCACCTAACCAGGATTAAAATTAAAGAATGGAGTAGGATCTCTTCAAATGAATGGTGAAATGAAACTGAAATAAAAATTACTAAATTTTACTATCTAAATGTTTTTCATGATTTACATTACCTTTTGGAAAACACTTCAGGTACATCAATTTTTACTAAAGACTCACCATCATTAGGTCTTCAGTCTTGGAGCTGGTTAAACGCGTACCTCTATTGTTTCCTATTCTGTGCTAACCTATACATTTCCTTGAAATTTCCACAGTCTGCATCTTTCACCATCTGCGTGCAATAGTCTAATCTAGGTCTACCTCTACCTAACTTTTTTCCTTTCACTGCTTATATATATGCCGCACTATTCTCTCATGCCTTAGAACGTGCCCTAGCATCCTCTCTCTCCATATTTTTTACTGTTTTCCACCGATATATTTCTTGCCCTACTATTTCTAGAATCTCTTTCTTTTTAACTTTGTCTCTCGGTGATATCTTTGTCATACATCTGTAGCACCGCATTTCAAAGGCTTCTCTCTTTTTCCTATCTGCTTCTCCTACTATCTACGTTTCACAGCCGTACAGTGTGTGGTCCTCACACATATGCTGTCAACAATTTTCTCCTTTTTTCTGTGTTTGTAGTCTTCCAGCTGAACACTGTATAAACCCAAAAAATAAAAATCTGAAACACGTACTCGTTCCTACAACTTATATACACATAATGTAAAACTGACTTAAAACAAACAACTAAGAAAGTTCCTGCTAACTCGTTAACTTCGTATTATCATTCACAAATAATCTTAACACTGAATTATCTTAATTTTGGATCTGCCTTTAGAAAACCTTCCAATTCTTGAAGGTGAAAGCTCTCTGAATAAATAAGCAATTCAATAGGCAAAGGGAATAAATATGACATCGTACATTTAATGTCCTCTTTAGAACAACGCTCATTTTTTATAGACTTGAGGTAAAAATTGTAAAACAAAAATTTTTATGTTGATGGTGTCTATAAATTTTGAATTAAATAAAATTGAATTTGTTACACTAAATATTTCAGTTTCCAAAACAACTTATTCTTTTTTAACAAAAAAGAATAAACAGGGTACATTGTACGAGAGCCATTTTTTTCAACCTCCGATAGGCTATAAATAAAAGACAAGTTCATATAAAACAATAATTTTATTACCAAAAGATTGGTACACTTACGGTTACTTTTCGACATAATCACCGAAGAGATTAAGACATTTGTCATATCTGTGGACAAGCATTTCAATACCCTGATCAAAGAAAGTTGCCGCCAATGAATTCAAGTAGTCCTTGACGTTGGTTTGAAGGTCCTTAGTGGTTTGAAAGCGCTCCCCACCAAGCCACGTCTTAAGGTCAGGAAAAAGATGAGAATCGCTTGGTGCTAAGTCAGGACTGTATGGCGGATGATCGAAAATGTCCCATCCAAATTGTTCGAGAAGCCGTTGAGTTGCTCCAGCAGTGTGTGGACGGGCATTGTCGTGGATCAGAACAACTCCAGCGGTCAGCTTTCCTCGCGTTTGTTCTGAATGGCTCTACGCAACCGTCGTAAAGTTTCACAATAAACAGCTGCAGTGATTGTGGTTCCGGGCTCCATAAACTCCACAAGCAACACACCTTGTTGGTCCCAAAACACAGTAGCCATGGTCTTTCTGTTGTTAAAGGTTTGTTTGAATTTCTTTGGTTTGTTTGGTGAAGTTGAATGCATCTAATGTTGTGATTGTCGTTTTGTTTCCGGTGTGTCGTATTGAATCCGGGTTTCATCCTCAATCACGATTGTTTTCAAAAAGTTGTCTCCTTCATCATGATAATGCTTAAGGAAACTCCAACGCTGACGCCATTCGTCGAGTTTTGTGGCCGTCCGTCAGCAATTTTGCGACCCTACGTGCACAAAGTTTTTTGTAGCCTAACCGTTCAGTAACAGTAGAGTACAAAACAGACCTTGAAACTTCTTGAAATTCCGTAGACAAAGCAGTAATGGTGAATCTGCGGTTTTCTTTAACCATTCTGTCAACACGTTGAATCAGGTCATCTGAAACGATAGATTTGCGACCTTGGCCCCCTTCATCATGCACATCATTACGGCCATCTTTAAACTTTCGACACCATTCACGCACAACACCATCACTCATGAAGTTTTCCCCATACACACGATTCATTCTTCGATGGATTTCTACAGCACTATGGCCTTCAGCTGTAGAAAACGAATCACACTTGGCAGGAGCATCAATAATAGCGAACATGTTTACGTGGCTGTAGCACAACGCCGACTAACGCCTGAATGTCAACAATGGCGGAGTGTGTAGTGCAAGAGCTGCGCAGTCGCCTACAGCGCATGCCCGCTTTCTGCTACCGGCGTAGCGTCTGCACGGAGCGAAAATCATCCTAATTAATAAACAGTACTTGATACTATTTGAGGCGTGTGCGGATTAATTAAGGAAGCGTCTTCGGATTGATACTAGTGGATATTTGATAGTATACCAAATGAATCTTTGATAGGAAAGGACTACCCAGTGTGACTTGGGATGCACATGATTGTAACAATAATGCATGCACACTGATTGATTGGGGATTAAGGAGGTTGATATAAATGTGTGATAAAAATATGCAAATTATAATGAAGGACCAATTGCTTTTATAGCAATAACGATAATGGTGGAGCGGTTATGTAATAACAAACAAAAAAACTACATCAAACTACTTAGTAAAAGGGTATAAATACCTTAAGTCCTGCGCCGCTGGGGGCAATAGACACTTTCACGCACAAAAGCTTTTACGGAGAACCAGAAACACGCACGAAAATGGTGTCGGTCTCGCTTTCAAAGCTCTAACACAACCGTCCTTTTCAAGGGTTCGAAGGCGACTTGTTTCTTTAAAGGCTCGAGTACGACTGTCACTTTATGCACTGTTATTGCCGGTATATAAAATGTTTCACTCAAACTGTAGGATGCACGCACAAAGTATTTATTGTCACAAAATACCGAATTGTTCGATGACGACGTAACATACCGCCCACCAAATTCATAGAATTTTGAAAAGGAGGAAGTAGGTTGGGTGAAGGAAATCACATGGGATTTGACCTTGCTAGGAAAGGAGGTAACGAAAGATAGGGTGGTGCACTACAGCGAGCGATATTACCAACTATGCAAAGAATAAAATATATATGTAAATAAGCAAATATGTAAAATAATATACTACTATACATGTAAAAATGTGTATATACATCTAAACATAAAAATAAAATTAAAATACCGGTAGCGGTGCTAGTTTGACCAAAGGTCGTTTTAGTGTGCCATGTGCCGTTTTGACTTCAGCGACACGTATAATACCGTCCGCACCGGGAAAAGTATTAATAATACGACCAAACTTCCATTGAAGTGGAGAAAGCTGGTCGTCCTTGACGAGGACAATAGTGTCCTTTTCCACTTGTCGGACACCTACCTTAGAGTGCCATTTAACCTTCTGGTTCAGAGTATGTAGTACTCATGGCTCCAGCGAGCCCAAAAATCTTGGTGGAGTTTTGCAGGAGTTTCCACCTGCTTTTAATGGTACAACGTTGGTTAAATGGTCCTCATCTGGTGGTGCAGAAAGAGGCTCCATAGTTAGGAAATGACCTGGTGTTAGGCAACGCAAGTCATTTGGATCCGAACTCAAAGCGCAGAGTGGCCTTGAATTTAGCACAGATTCAATTTGTGTAAGAACTGTGTACAGTTCCTCAAAGGTAAGTTTTGTTCGCCGATTACGCGAGATAGGTGTGTCTTTACCGACTTAACACCGCTTTCCCACAAGCCACCGAAGTGAGGGGCGCTAGGTGGATTAAACGACCACTTTATCCTTTCTGAGGTTACTGCACTATGCAGATAACTCGTAAGCTGACGATAGGCACCTACAAAATTAGTACCGCAATCGCTAAATATTTGAGAACAGCGTCCTCGACGTGCTATAAATCGTCGCAAAGCGGCAAGAAACGCGTCTGCCGACAAATCCGAAACAAGTTCAATATGTGCTGCCTTAGTGGCAAAACAAACAAAAATACAAATATAGGCCTTAAGAGTTTTAGAGCCTCGCAGGCGGTTAGCCTTTATTAAAGAGGGCCAGCAAAATCAACACCAACAATACTGAACGGTTTGATTTGGGTAATACGTGCTGCCGGTAGGTCTCCCATAGGAGGAGTTACCAGGACCGGTTTGGTACGAAAACATCTATGACAGGATGATAAATAATTTCTGATTGAATGTTTAATAGAAAGGATCCAGAAATTCTGTTGGATAAGATACGCTGTGGTATTAACACCGGGATGGCAATACCTTTCATGAGTTGACAGAATGATAAGTTCGGTTAATCGGTGCCGCTGAGGCAATAACGCAGGAAACTTTTCGGAATAGGAAAGCGAAGAATGTGTCAAGCGCCCACCTACTCTTAAGATGTTTTGTGGATCAACAAATGGAGAAAGTTTTCGCAAGCTTTTAGGTAACTTACGGTTTGCCTTGATCGAAGCTATTTCCTTTGAAAATGTAACATTTTGTACATGCCGAACGATAATCATGAGAGCATTGTGTAGTTCAATGTCTGTTAAGGGACCCGTATGACGTTGAGCCATGAGTTTAGAAAATCTATAAATGTAAGCCACGATGCCTTGGATTTTATATAACGATGAAAAGCGGCTTAGTAAAATGTCAATGACGTTTGGATCTGTTTGAGCGACAAATGTTAGGATCTTCTTTTCCGTAGTTACCTCAGCAATTGAGGTTGACAATGTTGGTTGAGGCGGCCACGAGTCACTAGGGTAGTGAAGCCATTCAGGCCCCGCCCACCATAGCGAACATGAGATAACCGCGCTTGGCATTAATCCCCGAGATGCAGGATCAACCGGATTATGCGAAGATTTAATATAAAACCATCGGCTAGGTGCAATGATTTCTTGAATGTGGCTAACACGGTTTGCCACAAAAGTTTTCCAACGAAAAGGTGGAGAACGTATCCAAGTGAGAGCGACCGTAGAATCACTCCACGCTGAAACATCGGAGATGTCAATCAAGCCTTGATAAGAACGAATGGTAAAGAAAGTAAATCGGTTAATAAAACGGCGGCACATAATTCCAAACGTGGAATTGAAATGCGCTTAATTGGAGCTACTTTTGTTTTAGCGGTTACAAATTGTACAGTTATTTCTCCGGTAGTTTGATTTATGAACTGAAAATACACTACCGCTGCATACCCTACCTCGCTAGCATCGCAAAACCCATGCAAATGACAAGTAAAAGGATCCGAAGGGGGTAAACAACGTGGTAACTTTAATGACGATAATAACGGCAACTCTTCTTGGTATTGCTGCCATTGAGACGAAATGTCTGCTGGTGGGATGTCATCCCAATTTAAACCTAACATCCACAGATGCTGGATTAGGCGTTTTGCAAAAAGTGTTAGTGGGGCTAAAAATCCTAATGGATCATATATTCTGGCAACTTGTGAAAGTATGTTGCGCTTTGTACATATTTGGTTTAATGGTTTAACCCGAAACGAGAAAATATCTTCTGTAGGTGACCATTGAAGACCTAATATTTTTATTGATTCGTCAGAATCGAAATCGAGAGAAGTATATTGGCAAAATCTGACGGAATGCCCTCCAAAATAGAAACTGAATTAGAACTCCATTTTCGAAGTTCAAAACCAGCCAAATGTAAAAGTCGGATAAGTTGATCTTTAATTTCGCGGGCCGATTGTATAGAATCTCCACCGGCGACGAAATCATCAATATATAGATTTGACCGTATAGCCTCAGCGGCTAACGGAAACCTTTGCCTTCGTCAATGGCTAATTGCTGAAGAGTCTTTAATGCTAGATAAGGCGATGACTTAATACCATAGGTCACTGTATTAAGCTGATAAGTCTGAATGGGTTCTTCTGCGGAGAACCGCCAAACAATTAATTGAAACTTTCGATGTTTTCGGTAACCAAAATTTGTCGATACATTTGGCGAACATCACAAGTAAAAACGAAACGATGAGAGCGAAATTTAAGTAAGATTGACGAAATGTCATTTTGGAGACTAGGTCCAGCCAATTGAGTGTCATTAAGTGACACGTTGTTTTTAGCCTTTGCAGAGGCGTCAAAAACCACACGAATTTTAGAAGTATGACCTTCTTCTTTAAACACAGGGTGATGGGGTAAAAAATAATTATCGTTCCCAACGGGCGGAGAATCGAGTAATGCCATATGACCCGCATCAAGATAGTCCTGCATGAAATTGTTGTACTGTGCGCGTAGCTCCGGTTGAGCATGCAATTTGCGCTCCAACGAAAATAGTCGTTTTTTAGCCATGTCAAAGGACTTATCAAAAACGGGCAAAGTATCGTTGAACGGTAACGCAACAATAAAACGACCGCTAGGGTCACGAGAAAACGTGTTTTCAAAAATCAAGTCTGCCTTTTCTTCTTCCGGAGAAGTATAAGGCTTGGATGGCAACTCTTCTATCTCCCAAAACCGCCTTAGGGTCTGGTCGATAGGATCTTCTACAGAAGTAAAAATGCTTGGACAGTATCAGACTGCAAGCTTTTGTGGGACCAATAATAGTCCAACCAAAATTGTATTTATGGCGGCAGGCTGAAGAAATTTGCCATGTATAACACCGCCATTGACGATGAACGGATAAACATCTGCTCCAAGGAGCATGTCAATGGTTCCTGGGAGTTCCAGGTCGGGTCTGCAAAGTGCAGGCCGCATAAGTGTTCCCAATTATTAGGAACTTCAACGCTAGGTAATTTGCCAGATATTGACGAAAGCACAAAAGTTGTGACTTCTAGAGATTTTTCAGAGTCTAACATAGAGCGAATGGTGCAGCTGACGGCACCCTATTGACTGCTGAAGTTGTCTGCCCAAGTCCATAAATCGGAACTTGAGAACGTATGCGTGGAAGCCAAAGTTTGCTCACGCAATCGTCTCGAATAAAGCTAGCTTGGGAGCCAGGGTCTAAAAGTACCCTGATCGGTTTGTATCTACCAGAACGATCTTGAACTTCCACAACAGCAGTGGAGAGTAAGACAGTAACCCCAAGATTTGAATTCGTCTGTGAAGACAAAACATTTGCCGGAATAGGAGAGGCTGACTGCGTCCTATTGGCATTTTTATGCATAGGTGTAGCGATCGGTTCAGCTGAACGGCTAGAAGCAGGTTGCGATTCAAAATGTAGCAAGGTATGATGCGGCTTGGCGCAAGTTCGACAGGAATTATAAGATTTGCATTGCATGGACGCATGGTCTGTTCGTAAGCAATTTAAACAAAGGCGTAAGCGTTTGA
This sequence comes from Platerodrilus igneus, assembly GCA_036346225.1. Taxonomy (NCBI): domain Eukaryota; kingdom Metazoa; phylum Arthropoda; class Insecta; order Coleoptera; family Lycidae; genus Platerodrilus; species Platerodrilus igneus. The sequence continues at coordinate 8,713,847 of JARFIW010001480.1, read as the reverse complement.
CAATGTCGAAACGTTCTGTCGGAGTTTTCTTTAGAAACGATTGACATCTGTAAATTAAGTGATTGCCCTTGCAGGAAGGACAATGGTGCGCAAATGAATTCTTTGAGTCACTGGAGCTACTTGGTGTGTCCAGTGAAACTACGTTAGAAGAAACTCTTGGTTTAAATTGAAACGCTGAGGATTTCTTAGGCACTGATGTGTGCGATGTATGGACAGTCGTCGAATAAGAAACAGGTGCGGTTGAAGAAAAGGTTTCCAACGCTGCACATTGTTGGGTTAAAAAATATCTCAAATCCTCGAAATTAGGTATTTGCTTCGGATCCGATTGGAGTTCGAAGCGTTTTCTAGTGAACGGATCAAGTTTTTCTAAAAGCAAATCGACCAGAATAAAGTTCCAATGTTCAGTGGGAAACTTTAAGTTAGTTAGAACAGCAAGGTTCTCCGAAAACAATCAATAAGTGCCCTAAGTTTCTTAGGGTCTTCTGATTTTAAAGGTAGAAAGTCTTTCATTGCTTTCCAATGCAAAGTTGCCAATAAACGCGGATTGCTAAATCTCTCACGCAAGGCGTTATAGGAAATAATAAAATTATCCCCGAAATGGGTACAGATTTAACGATTCTTAAAGACTCCCGGTACAACAACTGATAAGATAATTTAATTTTTCGATATTGGACAGCGACGCGTTATTATAGACCAGGCTGTCAAATAAATCGATGAAAGATGAAAATTCAGTTACCTCATTATTAAAAATTTGGAGCTTTAACGGTAACAATTTTGATACCGTGCTGCTTGGAGCATTTTCTGTAATTTGTGGTGCTTTCATTTCTTGCATCGTATCGAGATGCAGCAGTATGAAAAAATAAGCGGAATCTACTTCCTTCCGTACAGCGTTGTAAGTTAATGAGTCTACCTCGTCACATGAGGCCAAGACCGCAATTAAAATTTTGCTAAAATTTGTATAAAGGTCATGTATTCCCCTTGTTTGAATAAGGAACAATGCCTTTAAAGTTGGGTCACTTTGTATAGAAAGCTCAAACATTTCTATAATACGTGTTTTCAGCAATTGGAGTTCTACCACATGTGCTTTCTTTGGAGCCATTCTCAAAGATTCTGAAAGGACTACAATAAACTGTTGTAAAACGGTAAAGCTAAATGTGCACTGAGAAATATTAAAATATTATGAGTTGTTCAAAGCACGAAAAATGTAAAATAGGGTATAACCAATAAATCACGTTTTATGACTAACGGTTCGTCAAACAAAAGCGTGAATATAAGATGTACCGCTTAACAACCCGAGCGGCTTACCATCAAAAGCTCACAGAAACGTTTAAAACATGTGGCTTAACATATTTGCCGAAAGATGCAACTTTACAACCTTATTCCTCTGCAGATATTTTCAATATTGTAATACAAAACGTGCAATAGCTTTTAAATACAAAGCAAATCCCTTTACCTTTCTTGTTTAAGAAGTATAAAGCGATTTATAGTTTTCAGGTTGCTTTCTGTTTTATGCCGCTAAAATGAATTTAAAAACTGAAAACTGACAAATTTTATATGATGAATTTCTTTGTAATTAAAACGCTTGCTGGTTTCAATTACGGCGAAATCGCTTAATTTAATCTAAAGACAGTATAAATAATGTTTACACATTTTAACCCGCTAAATATGGGCTTGAAACACAAATTTTAAAAGCTAAAATATTTACTTAATTAAAAGCTCGCTGAAATGCACAATAATATTTAATTTAGGACATGTGTATAAAACCATAAGACTGGTGAATTCGGATCGTTTGGACCATATGATTGATTGGGGATTAAGGAGGTTGATATAAATGTGTGATAAAAATATGCAAATTATAATGAAGGACCAATTGCTTTTATAGCAATAACGATAATGGTGGAGCGGTTATGTAATAACAAAAAAAGACAACTACCAACTAATTAAGGAAGGGTATAAATACCTTAAGTCTTGCGCCGCTGGGGGCAATAGACACTTTCACGCACAAAAGCTTTTACGGAGAACCAGCAACACGCAATGAATGGTGTCGGTCTCGCTTTCAAAGCTCTAACACAACCGTCCTTTTCAAGGGTTCGAAGGCGACTTGTTTCTTTAAAGGCTCGAGTACGACTGTCACTTTATGCACTGTTATTGCCGGTATATAAAATGTTTCACTCAAACTGTAGGATGCACGCACAAAGTATTTATTGTCACAAAATACCGAATTGTTCGATGACGACGTAACACACACAATTATGTACTTACCGACAGCGTGTTCTAATACGAAGCAGACCAGCCAAAAAAAGTTACAGTTTACTCAAAAGTGCACTAGTGTGTTCACTCTGCGACTACCGAACGAGAACTTCCACATGTTTTTATGAAGAATGATGCACGTAAACGAGTACCATCCTACACTCCCTCTAATACCCCATTGTTTGAGGAAAAAGGTATAGGTGTAAGGGTTTAGGGACGAAACATACCGCCCACCAAAATTACCTAAAACGGGTATTTTTCTAACCATAATATGAACTAAATACATATGCAAAACAAAAACAATAAAATTAAGTTTATACAAATTGCAACGTGCGCAAAGAATACCTATATACAAAAAAATTAAAACTAATAGATCACTGCGTAGGCAAGGCACAGAGCTGTACCATTGATCTTTTGTATTGGCCGGAAATAATTTGAACTGTCCCAACACGTGCAATGTTATCACGACCCGGGTGCAGAGCGACAATTCTACCAAGTTTTCAATGTAACGGGGTAGTATTGTCCTCCTTTATGAGCACCAAGATGCCGATAATTGAGGATTCGAGAGCTCGGGTTTTGTTTCATCGCCTACGTTGATATAAATTATGGCGGTATTCATTGTGCCAACGCTTCCAAAAATCATGATCAAAGCACTGAATCAACTGCCAGCTAGACAATCTACAAATTTGCAAGTGACTCAAGCTTGCATACGTAAGTGCGGTCAACGGCTCGGGCCTTAGATCATTAGGGTCCGTTCATATGCTACAAAGAGGACGTGAGTTGAGTAATGCCTCGACCTGTATGCAAACTATTGAATTTTTCGTAGGTAAGCTTTTTCATGCCTATAATCCGACGGAGGTGAGTTTTAACGGTCTTGATACCGCTCTCTACTAATCCAAAGAAATGAGGTGCGGAAGGGGAGTTAAAGCTCCAGGTAATTGCTTCACCCTTTACGGCTTTCTGTATATGTGAAATGAGCTCTTTGTTGGCTCCGACAAAGTTATTGTTATTGTCACTGATGACCTGAAAACTGCGACTACGATGTCAAATGAAGTAATGTATCGCGGCTAGAAAAAACTCGGTTAATAAATCCGAAGATACTTCAATATGTAGGACCTTGGTTTCAAGGCAAACGAAAAGACATATGTAGACCTTTTGAGTTTTAGCTCCACGTCTACAAGACAAGAGAATAGAAAACGGCCCACTGTAGTCGACTGCGATTACACTAAATGGCTTAACTCCTGTAACTTGTGTAGAAGGGCAAGTCACCCCTTGTAGGAACAAATTGTTGGGCGTAAACGAAAATTTTTTTACATTTTGATAAATAACGCTTAATCGATCGTTTGGCGGACAATATCCAAAATTTTTGTTCAAGTAAATACATGGTAGTATTAACTCCGGCATGTAAATTATCCTGATGATTTTTGAGCATCAAAAGTTTCGATAAACGATACTTGCTGGGTAAAACTGCAGGATGTTTGGTGTCGAATGGTAAGGATGAATGCGACAAACGACCACCAACCTGAAATATCCCATCCTTGTCTAGAAATGGAGAAAGTTTTCGAAAGGGTTTGGAACATGGAAATCTCCTCTTGATCCATTCTATTTCGGCCTTAAATGCTGAAGATTGAACATCTTTTCAATGAATAATAAAACTTGATATAATTCTAATTCCACATAAGCACCTGAAAGTTTAAGCGTTTTACGATGATTATTTTTAAAGCGAAGGCGTATGCTAAAATGCGTTGAATTTTGCCGAGTGAAGAAAATTTATTGAGAAGCGAATCAATGATTGATGGTAACACCTCCGAAACAAATGTTAACATTCTTTCTTCTCCTGTGGTGCCACTAGATGAAGAAACTAAAAATGTTGTAGAAGGCCATATATCGGACGACAATTGAAGCCACGATGGCCCCGCCCACCATAAGGAGCATGCGATAAGCTCTTGAGGTAATAAGCCTCTAGAAGCTGGGTATACTAGATTATCAGCTGAACGAATATGATGCCAACAACCCGGGAAAACTTACCTGAACGTGAGTGATCCTGTTAGCTACGAATGTTTTCCACTTGTGTGGCGAAAAACAAATCCATGATAGAGCGACTGTGGAATCACTCCATGCGAAGATTTCGCGAATGTGTAATGATGTTGACAAGTTTGTAAAATAAAATCTACTAAGTCTGAAAGTAATACTGCGACACAACTCTAATCGAGGAATAGAGATGCGTTTGAGTGGTGCGGCTTTGGACTTGGTCATGATACAGAATATACTTCGTGATCTACGAACCTAAATTAAACAACTGCGGAATAGCCTAGTTCCGAGACATCGCAAAATGCGTGAAATTGACAAAGAGAAAATGCGGAAGTTTTTAAACATGTAGGTATATTGATTCCAGACATTTGCGAGAGAGAATCTTTGTAATTTTTCCATTGAATGCAAACATTTTTTGCAGGTGTAGAATCCCAATCTAAGCCCAATGCCCAAAGATACTGAACGAGATGTCTGACGAAGAACCTTAAAAGGGTCAAAAACCTAAGGGGCCGTGATACGGGCCACCTCTACAAGAATGGTTCCCTTTGTACAAGACGAGTCAACTGCCGTGACCCTAAAAGAAAATATGTTTAGATTGGAATGCCATTGAAGGCCTAAAATTTTGACAACTGAATCGTTATCGAAAGTAGGAGAATTTGACCGAACATGTTCTGCTGGGATGCCTTCTAAAATTGTACTATTATCAGCTACCCACTTGCATAATTCGAAACTACCTAACTGTAACAAAGTAATAAGTTGATTACAAATTCCAAGACCATCGAAAGATCTTGATCACCACAGACTAGGTCATCGACATACAAATTTGATTGGAGTGCTTGCGAAGCACGTGGAAATAAACGTATATTTACCTTCATTGGCCAATTGAAGAAAACAACGAATTGCGTTGAAAGTACTGGAAGAAACCCTATAAGTCACCGTATTGAGTCCTTAGGAGTAAATCTTCAACGGATTAATTGATAATTACGATGCAGTTCCCAAAAGCAAAAATATTTAGTACGAAAAACAAGTAAAATTGCAACAGTCTGCTTGAAGTTTGGCTCCACTAAGTATGCAGTCATTCAGTGAAACTGTGTTTGTGCCTTTGCTGCTGCATCAAAACCACTCGAATACCTTTTGTGTCGCCATTTGTTTTGAAGACACATTGATGCGGAATACAATATGAATTCGGATCTGATGTGTCCGACACCTTTGACATGTGTCCTGATTTCAATAATCATTTATAAAATCAGCATACATGTTGCGAACTGCAGATTAACTGAGCAATCTAATACCAAAACGACCGGATGGTTTACGGAAATGCGTGTCAACAAATAAATCCTGTGCTTGTTGATCGTCAGGAGAAATATTTGCTTTCGAACGAATTTCTTCTAAATTTCAGAATTTCTTTAATGTGTCATCGAGAAGAGATCTGTAGATAAAAAAAATGAGTGAACTGGTTCGAGTGTGAAAACTCTAATAAAGCATAACCAAATACTGTATTTATACCTGCTGAATAAACACTATCACCAGGAATATAACCACCTTTGATAATATGCGCGAAAACGTCTGCCTCTAACAATATATCAATTGTATCCGACGTAAACTATCGTAGGTTTGCGAGTTTCAAATTAGAAAATGATTTCGGGTCAGGCAGCGAAATACTTGGCAAATCTGAAAAAAAACTATAGGTTGTACCATTGCGGAAAATGTAAGTGAAAAATCTGACGATTTCACTGGACGAATTTGACATTGCATGGTTCCATGTGAAGAACCTATAGCAACTTAACCTAATCCTTTTAAGAGGTGCGGAACCCTGTTGAAGAGGCAGTCTTAAACGTTTGGGCAACGATTAGTAATAACACTTGATTGACTTGCCGAGTCACAAATTGCTCTTACAAGTTGAAAATTATCCCATTTACCTTTGACTTCAAAAACAACGGTAGCTATCAAAACTGTATGATTAGAATATAAATTGTCTAAGTCTCCAGTCGAAGACATTGAAATTTGTGCGGTTACGAAGAGGTTTTTTCTGTAACATTCTCTGCTAGAGGTGCGCTGGGAGCAACATTCGAAAAATGTAATAGTGAATTATGTTTAGCCGAACAACGCCTACAGGTGGACGTCGAATTGCATGCGTTTAACAAATGCGACGAACTAAGACAATTGATGCATCAACATGCTGATTTTACAATATTAAAACGTGCGGTTGTTGATAATTGTAAAAAAGACTCACATTTATAAATTGAATGTGTTATGGCGTTGCTATGGGCACATTTTGATTTTGGAGCTTTACTGTCAGTACAAGCTAAAAATACGTAAGGACGATCTTTAATGTTTGGCCTATATAAAGATTTGCTAGCGGTACTACTAGTACTGGAAGCACTAGCCAAAGAATTATTTTCTAATGCGCGACATATGTCTGATAAAAAATGCATTAAGTCTTCAAAAGTAGAAAATTCCACATCTTCGAATTTAATTTCAAAAACTCTGCCAGTAGAATTGTCTGCCCTTTGTACTAACCAATTAAATAGTGTGAATTCCCAAAGATCTATGTCTTTGTACTACGAAAATGCGGTTTGAAAGTGTTTAATAAACTTCGCAATGATTGAACTGATTCATTGTTGCATTTTGGTATGTTAAAAATTGATTACCACTACATGGTTGCCAAGACACGTTTATTTTGATATCTGGACAAGAGTCATATGCGATAAAATAATTATCGGAAGTTAAAGGCAAATGCTTGGCAATAGACAAAGGCTCCTTAGACAAGGAACTGATTAAATATTGGAATTTAGTCATGGGCGATAAACTTTCATTATGTATAAGTGCGTTGAATAAATCTATATAGGGAGACAACTTGCTATGCACACCTGAAAAAACGAACCAATTTAATTTTAGACAGTATTACATTAATACTAGGTGTTGGCGCTTCCAAAGCCACTGATTCTACGAATTTAAAACGTGAAACTGTAACATGTGTTTCCGTCATTGAGTTTGAACTGGATTCTATAAATTTTATTTCTGCGGACTATCATTTATGGTCACAAACTGTTTTTAATTGACAAAATAACAGATCAAGTTCAAATATATAATTACAGAAGTCAGTCCAAACATCAGATGATTCATCGATTAGAACACTATGATTAGTAGACTAAAAATCATAGTACAATTTCGTTGCGATTTCAAAGGCAGCTGTAAACTTGAGTCGATTTTACATATATTCAATATTGTGTGATGATGCCTTAAATGTTTTTAAACACGCTATGGTTTGTTTGGCAACCACCGTTGATTTTTCTAATGTGTAACTCATTATTACGTTTCGATAATAACAACTACGTTTATGCCGGTATTTGCAATCCGGATTGAAGTCGAGCGACTTAAGTAATCCAGTTTCACGCTTTGATTTAAACAAACAAGAATATGATTTCAAGCGGCTTGAACGGTTCAAGTCAATCCTATAAATTTACATCGTGACTTGCCTGAAGCGGCTTCAAACCGCGACAAAATAGGTCAGCTCATCAACCCACTTGAAATGTCACTCGAAATGTCATATTTGTACCCAACTTTGCTTCATACCATTTGCCGGTCTAGTCCGCTGTATCAACATAACCTTAAACCAAGAAGGAAAGGAACATTGATTGTAATTCATACTAGTTTGAATTATACTAAAGTAATGAAAAATATAAATACACCTCATTTACAACTATGTTCTTGACCCCGTAGTTAAAGTCGTAGTTAAAGTAATAATTAATATCTATGCCTGATGTGTCTGATACATTTTAGAACGCATCTAAACAGTAACACGAAGTTGCAGTTCAACAGATGCGTGCGCGCAATAAACGAAATTGAATGGGATTGAAATATCTCCTTTTTCTTTTTCAAACCCTTTACATCTAAACACTTGGGATTGCAATTGATATTTGAAGCTGATTGACTTCAATCCGGATTGAAAATACCGAGATAAACGTAGTCAATGTTATGAAATTGAAATAATACTGTGGATTGCGGGTAAAATAATAATTATTGTAATGCAAAAGCTCAACAAAAACGAATCCAAATAAAAGAAGCGACACGAACAAAATTCACTCGTGAACATTTATAAAATAACTGCTCATACATAAACTTGGAATAAGTGTTAAGTATTTGAACAAAGCTAACAAATTATGCGAAAAGGCTTGAAAATAGCAAACACTGTTTTACTACCTGCAAATTCCCAGAAAGGGTATTTACAAAATATTTGTTACCTAACTGTAAATAGCAGGTGCAAGGATATGCGGATATTTCATGACACATATGCATGAAAAGTCTGAACTGGCATTGGAAACAAGTTATTTACTAAAATACGAATGCGAAATTTGTAATATACACGTTTTATTGAAGCGAAACTGTGATGCATGTTTAAACGTTAATTGTATTCGGTTCAAAACTGACCGAGATTGAGCTGCTGTATGCGTAACATTTAAAGAGGTATGTTCCAATTTCTTGGGAAATACTAAGGCAATAATGACGAACAATTTGAAAATTTTTTATTTTCCACATATAACGATATGGATTGAACATTTATATTCTCCGCTCGCATTTGAATTGTTTCTCGCAAAACTAGGGTCTGTGGGTGACAAATATGGTGAAAGGATTTACCAAGGCATTATGTAATGTGAAAACCAATGCCAAGGGAGGTGGAGCTTCACGATGTTCACAGAGTATTGTTGGAACCTAATCAGGAATACTCCAGAGGTACCCTACAGACGAAAATCACATACAAAAAATTTTGAAATATGGTAGTGACATGTATTATAACAGATGTAGACATTACATATAATAAAACGTTCCACTGTAAAAATATGAATAAGTTTTGACTGGAGAGTAATAGAAAAATTCTGTTAACAAATTATTAGCTGGAAAAATCCTATGAGAAACATCCATCACAGATTAGGAAACAAAAAAAAATACAATTTGTTGTTCGGTGTAATTGGACTAGTTGTTACCATTCATTTGCTTAATAGTTGAATTATTGATTTTCATCAGTACTTCGACATAAATTCCAAAACAAAATAATTTCATTATGTGTAGTAAATTTTTACGATATACGTCCAATTTCCTTGTATTGTTTGCATCAAACGCATAGCACGGTTCCAGATTTTACACAAATATGAAATAAACAGTCAAACGACAAACTAAAAACCATGCATAATTTGTTGTCCTACAAAATGCAAGCGTTGCTCAAGAGACTCTACAATTTTAGGAGTCTTAACTTTCAAAGACATACCACAAATACTTGACCATCATTTAAAATACTAATGGCTATCTATAAGCTCTCGGTGCCTCCCAGGAATGAACCCTTCTCGCCGTCAAGTACCAAAGCATTTTGTTCAGCTCCCTAATTTTGAACTGCCCAAAACACAGGCCAAGAATCGACCTCGAGAACATAATGAACATTTTGCAAGCACACAAATTCAAAAATACAACGTGCCATGCAATAACAAATAAGATAAGTTTCTATAATTAGCAAATAGAATAAATACGAATTGTCAACACGAAATTTAGTTCAAGGAATTCGTATTTTCCTAAATTTTAAACAAATACAACAGATAGAGAGAGAGAGAAATTTAGGAAAATACGAATTCCTTGAACTAAATTTCGTGTTGACAATTCGTATTTATTCTATTTGCTAATTATAGAACTTATCTTATTTGTTATTGCATGGCACGTTGTATTTTTGAATTTGTGTGCTTGCAAAATGTTCATTATGTTCTCGAGGTCGATTCTTGGCCTGTGTTTTGGGCAGTTCAAAATTAGGGAGCTGAACAAAATGCTTTGGTACTTGACGGCGAGAAGGGTTCGTTCCTGGGAGGCACCGAGAGCTTATAGATAGCCATTAGTATTTTAAATGATGGTCAAGTATTTGTGGTATGTCTTTGAAAGTTAAGACTTCTAAAATTTTAGAGTCTCTTGAGCAACACTTGCATTTTGTAGGACAACAAATTATGCATGGTTTTTAGTTTGTCGTTTGACTGTTGTATTTCATATTTGATGTTAAAATCTGAACCGTGCCATGCGTTTGACACATACAGAAGATCTGAGAATCGTAAATGTGTACACCGATGAAACCGCTTCGAGTTCTTCGATGTTAAATTTTCAAGAAATCGGACGAAAACAGAAATTATTATAGCTAAATGATATTGAGATGTACAGCGATTGAAGAATTAAATGTTGATCAATGGATAAATTGAATTTATAATTTTGACAGTGATGCTTCATAGCCACCGATTAACAAGATACATATATCTTCTTTGACGTGCGCTTTTGTCCACCATACGAAGGCATACAAGTAAAATATTTTGATATCCAAGATTAACATGAAACTTCTGATATTTTCAGTTTATTTTCTTTGCACCTCTGAACAGAGAAGTGCACAAACGTTCGTATACTGTGCACATTTGTGCACCTACAATGCACAAACGATTGGCTATAAAAAACCGGAATGTATTTTGTGGGGGGGGGGGGGGGCTGCCGTTTCTACAGCCCTTCAATTTTATTTTCTTCGTATCTCCGTATAGAGATGTGCACAAACGTTCGTATACCGTGCACATTTGTGCACCTACGATGGGCTATAAAAAATCCTGAATATCTTTGTTGAGGTGGCTGCTGTTTCTACAACCCCTCCACTTTATTTTATTCGTATCTCCGTATAGAGATGTGTACAAACATTCGTATACTGTGCACATTTGTGCACCTACGATGCACAAACGATTGGCTATAAAAAAATCCGAAATTTCTTTAGTGCGGAGGCTGCCGTTTCTACAGCCGCTCCACTTTATTTTCTTCGTATCTCCGTATAGAGATGTGCACAAACGTTCGTATGCCGTGCACATTCGTGCACCTACGATGCACAAACGATTGGCTATAAAAAATCCAAAATTTCTTCGGTAGGAAGGCTGCCGTTTCCACAGCTCCCCATTTTTGTTTTCTTCGTATCTTTGTATAGAGAGGTGCACAAACGTTCGTTCACTGTGCACATTTGTGCACCTACGATGCACAAACGCATGATGTAGAAAAAGTTTAAATTTCGATTGGAGGGGGGGGGTGTGTGGTAATTGAACTTAACAATTAACCGACATCAAATCATAAAATAGAAACGCATTAAATTAAGATAAAAACTAACAACTCACGAAAGAAAATGTGCAGAACATTGGAAACAATTTATTACATAACTGTATATTACAATATAAAATTTCTCCAACATTTTTGCAAGTTTTCTTATAAGGCAAATAAAGAAATATTTGATTTTAGTCATCCCTTTCTTTAAATTATTATTATTATTATTATTATTCCAGAGCTGCTTTATTTAGCACCAATCGATTGTGCTAAACTTGTACATCCAGTACGTAATCATATTAAGTAAAGATTCATGAAAAAACTAAGCCACCTCTTTTTTTCAACTATATTCTTCACCCTCAAGTTGATTGTAACCATTTTTGAGACAGAAAATATTTGATTAGTCGGGTAATCAAATCAATGCTGAAACAAATGGGATAAAGCTATAAGAAAGACCTGATTGAAACAACTTAGAAAGATGCGTCTAATTTTGTACGATAGTTGAGATGCATAAAGAGCACCAGTTCAAAACCGTTACAAACTTAAATTTCTCACTGCTAGATCTTCTAAACTCTCCTGGTTTGAAGTTCTGCTATTTTTTGTAATTTGATAATTTAAGGAAAGGGATGACTAAAATCAAATATTTCTTTATTTGCCTTATAAGAAAACTTGCAAAAATGTTGGAGAAATTTTATATTGTAATATACAGTTATGTAATAAATTGTTTCCAATGTTCTGCACATTTTCTTTCATGAGTTGTTAGTTTTTATCTTAATTTAATGCGTTTCTATTTTATGATTTGATGTCGGTTAATTGTTAAGTTCAATTACCACCCCCTCCAATCGAAATTTAAACTTTTTCTACATCATGCGTTTGTGCATCGTAGGTGCACAAATGTGCACAGTGAACGAACGTTTGTGCACATCTCTATACGGAGATACGAAGAAAATAAAGTGGAGGGGCTGTGGAAACAGCAGCCTCCGCACTAAAGAAATTTCGGATTTTTTATAGCCAATCGTTTGTGCATCGTAGGTGCACAAATGTGCACAGTATACGAATGTTTGTACACATCTCTATACGGAGATACGAATAAAATAAAGTGGAGGGGCTGTAGAAACAGCAGCCCCCTCACCAAAGATATTCAGGATTTTTTATAGCCCATCGTAGGTGCACAAATGTGCACGGTATACGAACGTTTGTGCACATCTCTATACGGAGATACGAAGAAAATAAAATAGAAGGGCTGTAGAAACGGCAGCCCCCCCACAAAATACATTCCGGTTTTTTATAGCCAATCGTTTGTGCATTGTAGGTGCACAAATGTGCACAATATACGAATGTTTGTGCACCTATCTGTTCAGAGGTGCAAAGAAAATAAACTGAAAATATCAGAAGTTTCATGTTAATCTTGGATATCAAAATATTTTACTTGTATGCCTTCGTATGGTGGTTAAAAGCGCATCAAAAGAAATTATATGTTCTTGTTATCGTGGCTTGAAGCATCCGTCAAAATTATAAATTCAATTTACCATGATCAACATTTAATTCTTCGATCGCTGTACATCTCAATACATTTACTATAGTAATTTCTGTTTTCGTCCGATTTCTTGAAAAATTTAACATCGAAGAACTCGAAGCGGTTTCACGGTCGACATATTTACGTCTCTCAGACTTTATATGCTGTTCAATATTACCGGTACCGCTATGAGACACACTGGATTCTTTACGTTTACGCATATGACACCCTAGGGAGTATTCGTTTGCTTAATAAATAGTTTGCTTGTAAACTAATATTAAATATGGACTTGCATTTCGACATAGTTAAAATGGGAGTTTCCAAAACAAAACACTTCGAACGCGAGCGTTAGTGGAAACAACCGACAATTGAAAAACTCAAGGCGTGGGTGATAAGTAAGCCCAAGACTCACCTCCTCTGTCCGCCCATCCCGTCTCGTTCCATTTTGCATTATCCGTCCACAACAAAATTTTTGTAAGAAAACGTCCTTCATTTGATGGGCGCTGACACTTCGGCAGTTCGATGTTTATTTTTTTATATTATAGTTTGAGAAAGTGTACAAACGCTACGCCCCAAGGAACAATTATCCGTAAAGAAGAGAAGAAAATTGTTTGGTAAAGAAGTTACCAGTTCTGCGGTCTCCGGTCTCCGCAAATTGCCTTTCCAACTTAGTATTTTAATTGGATTTCAAAAGTGTTTTGGAGAAGATTAGCTTGAAAATCCCAGTTTTATTTTTCATAAACGAGATTATTGTCTTACGTTTTTAGTAGAATGTCACGAAGTTCAAATGCTACAATTAGCTACAAATACAATCCAATATGTATGTTTTTCGTCGGTTTAGGAAAAAATTGTCAAGATTTTAAAGGCGAATTGTAGTAATCCGAATTTAAACATGAATGAATGCTTTCTATATTATATATCAATATTGCAGAAAAATTCTTTGTCGGCTTGGTTTAGAAGTATTATTACTTTATGATACGATCCCTTAATTAACGTTAAACCAGCGTTGACAAAATTATTTCAAATTAACGTTGTTTTTACTAGGAAGTAGCTGTTGTCACTTAAAATTCTGACCGTGAAAGCTTTCCAAATTGAATATGTCTAAATCAAAGTGATTGCTTCATTCAGCCAACCCACCACTTTCGTTCGACTATGCTAAATTGCAGTGCATGCCACGTGTTCTAAAATTATAAATTCTAAAGCTTTCATTTGGAATAGAATTGTTTTTGCATACTTCCTTTAGATTGCCCACACACATAATTTTGAACCAAATTAACCAATAAATTTTGTATTTGTTTAAGAACTCGTTTCAATTATAATCTCGCAAGAATTATTTATTTTACTGGTTCTTAAAATAATCTTCCTCGCCTACTACGTTGCCAGGTGATGTTTTCGGTTAGATGGACATTAAATTTAAAACGTTTTGTTGGGTAAATATACGATTTGACAGCAGTTACATGATGTTATTTAAATAAGCCGAACTCTAAATTTGTCCCGACCTCATTTTTTAATTATAACAATTGGTTTAAATCAATTGGTTATTCTGTAATAATGTCCACTTTGAAAGGAACGTTTAATTCGTATGTCCTCACAGCTACGAAATTATTTACGACATTACTATTGAATACCTCTTGTTACGACGGTGTAATCAATACAAAATACGTGAGACACGCATAAGTGCGTGTACTGCTGTTATATAATTTTCGTGTATATCTAGTCTTTTAAAGGTGTGACATGGTTATAAAAGCGAAAGAAGTTTTACTTAATATTAAATGAAGTTTTTCCGATTGACATCGAAGAACGTTGATTGAAAGCTAGATAAGCATGCTATAATATAACTGAACTTCTTTACGGATAGCAACATGTGGTTATTCTATAAATATTAACATTACTAGAAAAATGTATGGTTTTAACAAATCGAAACAAGACATTTCGCAAAATTTAGTATCCCCTGAACGCTTGCAATCCTACAAAAATCTAATGTATTTACATTTTTTTTCTCAAGACACAAGGTTCTCGGAATATTCCAATATTGCAAAGAAGTCGGTGTTTATTCTTTAATTTCGGCAATATTAATCTAACAAACTTTGTTGTTTTCTTTCGTTATAAAATTTTAATTGTGTACTACTCTATAAGATTGTCCTAAAGCAAATGAGAATTCAAATATTATTTAAAGTTTTGTTTTTGCCGAAAGCGCATATCATGCATCTACATTTACAAGAACAAATAGTAAACGAAATTTTGTTTATTTTGTAGTTAGTTTATGAATTAATAACATTAGTGCAACAAAATACAGAATGTGACCTCGTCTGGGTATGTTGGATCAGGCAGAACTTCCCAGCTCAAATCGTCGATTATCTGTGTCTCGTCTGCAGTGTAAGGTTTTGCGGTGTTATGTTGAAGTACGAGGGATGTTTCCAAAGTTCTGGGCATTTAGCTATAATTAAATTACGCAGAATGTATAAGCATTATTATTGGTTGTAGACGAGTCTTGAAATGTTTAAACAGCTATCTAGTAAAATATTCTTTAGTCTAATTTACGTGTTCGGTTGATATAGACCCGTTTTGGTAGCCCTGTTGCTACAACCATGGAAGACGCGATTAGATCTCAAAGAGCAATAATTTTCTTTTTGTAGAGAGTGTGAAATCTTAAGAAATTATTCAATGTCTGCAAGGAGTGTTTGGTGAGTCTGCAAAATCAAAAAGTACTGTTTATAGGCGGATCGATCGTTTTAAAAGAGGTAGAACATTATTAGAAAACGATCCATGCACTGGCCGGCCGAGCACTTCAATAAATGAAAGAATCATTACTGCCGTAGAGGATTTACTGAAAGAGCACATGCGAATAACTATTCGTCAAATTAGTGTACACTTGGGAATCTGTACACGGCAAGTTCGTGAAATCTCACATGATTCTTTGGGCGTAAGCAAGGTTTCAGCCCGATGGGTACCAAGACTGTTGGATCCAGAACAGAAACTCAATAGGTCAGACACTTGTCGTCAACTTCAAGAGCTGTTAGCCGGTTATGGTGATGAATTTTGACATCGGATAATAACTACTGACTAAACGTGGATTCCCTACCTCTATCCTGAGACTAAAAGTCAATCCAAAAAATGACGTAAAGCCGAAGAAGGACCGCCTCTTTAGGCGCGTGCAGTTCCGTCTGTTGGAAAGGTAATGATTACTGTTTTCTGGGATTGCGAAGGGATTACCTACCGAAAGGTATTACAATTAATGCACAATATTATTCGAATTTATTATCTGGACCAGTACGACAAACACATCAGAAAATGGCTTGGAAAGTTACAAAAGCGTCTGTTATTGCAACAAGACAATGCAAGACCTCACACCGCAAGACGAACGCAGGATGTTTTGAATGATTTGCGATGGGAATTGCTACCACCTTACTCACTAGGTCTTGCACCCAATGATTGTCATTTGTTTCAAGAACCAAAAAAACCTTTGCGTGGTGTTCGGTTTGAGTGTTTAAATGACGTAAAACGTGTCATAAATAGGTGGATTGAGGAGACGCCAAAAAAGTTCTTTGAGGATGGTTTAAAAAAATTAATTTATCGTTGCAATAAATGTATTTATTTAAATGGAGATTATGTAGAAATACGAGATTATATTATTGATTGAAATTGACAATTTAAAAAAATTATAGCTAAATTCCCAGAACTTTGGAAACATCCATGGTATAACTCGTTTTCTGTTCGCTAGTGCTGGATACTTTTGCTTTGAGGTCAGATGTGGTAATTTTACCATTGAGAAACAAATTAAAGTACATCAAACCTTTAAAATTTCACCTATTCCAAGTCAAGGCTTTCTTTTCAAGTTATTTGGTGTCGCCACTACTTGAGCTGGTTCATCATCTTAATCCACTTTTTGGCAGTTGCTTGTTTTTATGAAAGTCCACTTTTCATCGCAAGTTACAATTCATTTGATGAAACGTTTGCCGTGTGGATTGGTCAGAAAAGTTTTGCAGTTTAACACGACGTAAACGTTGATTTTCCATCAAATCATGTGACATATTTCGGCCAGCTTCTACTGACCTTTTTACTCAGTTTCAAAAATTTGAAACAGTTCCAATTGAAACTCGAACTTCAGTGGACAGTTCCGAACACTTTTTAGAGTATTTGCTTTGACTGCAGTTTTCAGACTTGTTTTGCAGGCTGGTGTTCCCGTCCTTCAACCAAAATTGCACTGTCCTATTTCGAGTAATGTACACGCGTTCATTTTAAACATAATAGAAGTCAAATGTTAAAGAAGTTATATCGTTTCAGTATTCCAAAAAATCACCGTAAATAGAACTTCAAAACCCTGTAGCTTTTAATAAAGGCGTTTACTACAACAAAACTTATAACGTACAAAAAACGAAAATAGTTATTGAACATCCTTATACTATATGCTGATAATAATTGTTTCACCACACAGTTGTATTGTCAAATAAAATTATTAACTAAACAAACAAAAGTAAGGGAAACATATTTACTAATTTATGAGCTATTAGTAGTAAGTTAAGTATTGGAGAATTACGTAGCTTAAGCAAATCTTTAAGCTCTCGGGCCACCCACATTGCGATTTGAAATTTGACTGCGGACCACATTAGAAGAAATGTCTAATTCAAAGTGTTTTTTTTAATATGAATAAAAAATGAACAAAGTGTATTGCAAATAAGTACTACAAACAGTAAATTCTGCGTATAGTAAAATGTTATACTTTGATTAATATTCTTGTAATCGGTGGGCTGTGGTGTTGGGCGCCAGTGAAACAAAAGTGGAAGCTCCACACCATGGGCTCCACTGAAACAAAAAAAAAATTGGGCGCAAGTACTATATTACCTACCCACCTGCTGTATCAATGATTAGCTTGAAGTTCAATTCACGGAGAAGCATGAGTTCTTCGGGCATTGGTTGAATATGATAACTCCAAATTTCAGAAGAAAACAGAGCCACTGTGTCTTTAAACATAAATAAAATTAATTTGACTGAGGGGAGTCGCAGAAACCCTCTAATAATTAACCCAAGATCTATAAATAAATTATCAACAATTTACCACAAGTATTTTCTAAATCAGTCTGATTACTAACTTACGACAACTTGTTGTCAGCGTTGACTCTGAAAAGAAAGTCATATATTTTAATATATCATTGGAAA
The DNA here is from genome assembly GCA_036346225.1 of Platerodrilus igneus. Classification (NCBI taxonomy): domain Eukaryota; kingdom Metazoa; phylum Arthropoda; class Insecta; order Coleoptera; family Lycidae; genus Platerodrilus; species Platerodrilus igneus. Next base: position 8,695,798 of record JARFIW010001480.1, on the reverse strand, counting down.
CACTATTGTACTTCTTCAAAAATACCAAAAGTTATAAATTATAAATACACTTCTTAAAGCACAAAGTATAAAAGGTAACATTTAATCTTATTATTGTTACTCTTTTAATTATGTTATAATTAATCAAGTTCAATTTCAAAATTATAATCATATTGATTTGAATAAAAGGCCAAACATCAGTACGAGTATTTGTTCACTTGTGTTCACTTTCACAAAATATTTTAATTGAAACCTAGATTTTATAATTAATTATAATCTGCGTCTGCAACTTTATCATACAATGACCAAATATAAAAACAAAAGCACTAGAATAATTTCATTGTGAAGCGTTAATTGTTGCACTAAACAAAATTAAATGGTTGGCAGAAAACCAACGTTATAGTATACAGGGTGGAATTAGTTTTATGTCATTAAATTTAGGAGGTGATAGAGATTGATTAGCTAAACCAAAAACCTATAAGGCATTTTACTCTTGGACCACTTTTTAAATGTCCTATCTAGGTCAACTTAGTAAAAGTTTTAGGACTGCTGTTTTGTCGTGTTTTTAAAGAAACAACTTACCTGTGCAAGTGCTATTCTGAATCACATTAAGCACATGTAATGTTTTCAAATTTGTTCTAAATTTCTACCATATCTGCAAGTTCGTAGTTGGTATAGTTCTCGGGTTTCGTATTTTCAAAAACAACTCATTGAGCTACTAACGCGATAAAACACTCCAATTATCTACATCCAATTACAATGAAGTCCCAACACTGCGTTTAATTGTCACTTAAGCATATAGGTGAAACACAACACTTACAACATCTAACCCCGGTTACGAGCTATGTGATCAAAAAGTGCATTCAGCTTAAAGTAGGATATCGTATTCTGTATAAACGCTGAATTCTAACAAACGCAAAAATTACATCAGACACCCAATACTGTCGACTACATCAGCATTATGGAATATTATTTTTTTGTTATGATCATTATCTAAACATGCGAATTTTAGAAAAAAATTTTTAACTTATTTTAGTATCAGCTACAGTGCATTGAGTTATTTCGTTTGGCAGCAAAAATGCACTCTGTTTCACTAATTTAAGTTTGCTGATGGTTATAACTTAATTGGTTAACTTTAAAGTATGATGTAATTGTACATTTTATTTGCGACCTAGTTAACATTGCAGTGGTTTTAAATAAAATTTAATACTTTTTTTGTGTCCATTTGAGGCTAAACTGTTTGCTTTAAAAGCCAGGTTTATTAACAATTTTTGTTTGTATTATTGGTCTCTGCATCCCCTTTAAATTAAAGACGTAAAACTAATGCCACCCTGCATAGAAGAAAAGTTAAATATACATACAGTACTGAGGTTGATGAAAGATATCAACTTTTTATGATCATGTGCTGGAACACATGGTCCTCATACCTGTATACTACAATTTAGAAATCGACGAAATTCACTACAACTTTGTTTCTGAATGTAGTCCGTTAAAAATGGTTTTAATTGTTCGGTATTAAAATCCACCAACATAATTGCTTGAAAAAAATTTATAAAAATGCAGGACATACTTCTTCAGTCTTCAATAATTTCGATCGTGCCAACACGTTCCATTGAAATAGTAAGAATATACGTTGAGTAATAACCATTTTTAGTCTTATTAAATGATATAGAATATTTCCCATTTTACATAAACGAACTCTGGGCTACTTAAAAGAGTCATCTTCACAACTAAAATTTCAAAATAATCATTACCCGAATGTCGCAAGCTTATTATTTCGTTCTAACAAGTGGCAATTAAAATCGAAAAAAGGAAAAATCAAAACTAATGTCTACTCTGTAGAACCAGTCGCCGCGATCTCAACGATTATTCATCAAATTTAAGGACTTAATACTTACCCGTAGGATGTGTTGCTTAACTTTCGCATAAAATTGTAGAAAATGTAATATAAACCAATGCATCTAATTTATTTGCAATACGGTGTATAGATAAGAAAAACTAGAAACTTTCAATGGATCGAAGCCCATGTTTGCAAACAACCTTGTAGAAAACACATACATAGCTGATTGCAATATTTACGACAACAAATGTTCTGATATCAATATACCACGCTTTTCCATGGTATATCAAAATAGAATAGATTTGAAGTATTTAAATTTATAACTGGATATACTAATAATAACTATAGTGTGATGAATAAGCAATCGTTTAAATTGAGAAAGTGGTTGATTTTGTTAATGAATACTCATATGGCCGTGAAAAGAACGCAAGAAATGTAGGATTTAATTCCGTACGAACAGAAATATTTCCATGCAAGGGCGGTGCACGTAATAAATGGAATAAAAATAATAGTAAAATGATCGAAATACAACAACTACGTTACAGTAGCACTTGCCCTCAAAGGTTTTTCTATTTTTGTCAAAATCGCGGGACGCCAAACCGTCAGTCACAGCAATTTCTTATGATAATATTTCTATACGGAAGACGGGTTTTCCGCATAAATCTCCCTTGCTTCGCCCATAATTAAATAAATTGTAAAATAAAATACTTCCTTTCAAATAAGTTTCTATCACTGGGGTAGCTGGATATCCTTTACAAATTAACCGACTTTACCTACTTCCTAAAAAATTGCAAGAAAGTTCAACCTAAACGTAAAATCTATTAACATAAAATAATATCAATAGAAATACAAAATGTTCTTTCCTAAAAAAACAATTTCTTAACCTTAAATCTGGTCAGGTATTGCTAAAATAAATCCTAAAGAAAAAAGCATTAAATGACACCCAACAATAACAATTTATTTCAAACTATTCCAGTTTTCCATATGAATAATGTGACATTCACATAACACATAGAAAACCTTTTCGTTTTACTCTTTCATTGTTCATTCCAAAAATATTAAGTTTTATGCTTTTACTAACTTTAAATTTCACCAATAAAAATTTTTCATTTTTGACTTAATCTATACAATTCCGTTATCAATCAGTTCAACCAAATAACTATTTTCACTTAATTAATTTCTTATTCCAAAAATACAAATATTGACATTTAAAAATTCATAACATTGTTTTTAGTTCTCTTTAATTCCAAGATTTTCAACAACCGTCAGTATTTTTCTTTTATCATTTCAAACGCAGCAACTCCCTGACTCTAAACACACCACAAAGTTCCAATTGAATGGAGGGATGACCAACCTGGTTGTTTTCAAACAGTTATCGTGCGCTCGCGCGCAATTTGCAGATGCATTTCACTTTTACATGTTGATTACCGCCTGCTTCCTTCAACCTCACTTTTACATTTACGTTACATCAAATCCCCATATAAAAACTATTCTATCAACCCAACCCCCATGTCCTACTCGCGCGTTTCTTTACATTTCGATATTGATGTATTGCCGGTTCACAATTAATTAATTCATAATTCATTTTCCGTCGCATCCAACAAATCTAAATTTCTCCCACTCTACTTTCTTATGTTGTCGGCGGTTTTTTTTTGATAGTCTTCCTATTACGCTTATTAATTATAATAACCGTCGGCGCGGTATGAGTGGCGCAACCGCAGTTGGTAGCTCTAATCTTTATACAGATTTTAGCGCGCCCATCTGTCAATGGCGTCACTCAATATGCAAATTTAAACGCGCAATTGCGGAATAAACATCAAATTCGCAAACAGTTCGTGAAAATTTAATACTCACATGAATAGGTTCAGCTTCCTACAGAGTGAGTTAAAGATGGCGTCTCACAGGATAGCTTCCTTCAGGATTGCTAGGATCCCCCTTCAAGATAGTTTACGGATGGTGCGCCTAGCGTCCTTCCGGATGGCTTTCTTCAGGGTTGCTGGGACCCCCTTCCGGGTCATTTCCATATGGAGCGCATAACGTCCTTCGATAGTGCTCCGACTAGCTTCGGCGGTCGTGGGTTGTTCCCAGGTTGTATCCAAATTCCTATATGTAGCGGGAACGATAAGGAACAGGTTTTATCGGGAACGACAAACAAAGATAAGCAAAGGAAATCTACATAATAAAAATGAAGATACGATACCAGACACGACTACTGCACTCCAAGTTCAAATGCAAAAAGCCACGTTCTCGCGTCTCCCGGAAACTTCCCCACTTTTTTCTCCTACTCGCGTCAGCGCGATCTGGCGCTAACGCACTCTGACGTAACGGAAATACACGCCAAGTCTTTTGAATTTATGGCGCGAAAACTCCCGCATTTTAAAATTAAACTAAAAAGTCTAGTGCCAAATTTCGCACGTAACAAACTAAGATCGACGTTTCGCTCACTTTTCATCAGGACAAGGAAAGGAAATAAATAATAAAATAAAAATAATAATAAAGATAAGAATGATAATATTAAGTAGACAAGTTAAAGCGTAAAGAGTAGGTAAATTTATTTCTGAACTAGCAGACTCACTAGCCCATTTAAGCCAAAAGGTGTCTTGTGGCAAAGTAACTAGTGAAAGTAGCGAAAGTGGTAGTTTATATAGGGTGAGAACTTGATGCATGAGTGATCATGCATAGAGAGGAGTGTTGTAACGGATCAGTGAACGTCACAGTTCCGCTGTTGTGAACCTAGGCTTGTATTCCAAATGGGAGAAAGGTGATTAGCCATCGTCTTTGTTTGGATTATTAGGATTTTTAGTGATTTTTACGGTTTCTCTAATTTTTATATTGTAGAAAAATGGAATTCTGGCAATTAGTTTCGTTTTGTCAAAGTTAATGATATGGCCTGTTTCATGTAGACGTTCGGCCACCGCTGAGCGATTGTACTGGTTGTTCAAATTTGAATCGGTCTGATCCGTCTTATTAAATGCTGAACTGTTTACGTTGCTGTTGTAAAATTCTACAAAGTGTCCCAGAAGTTCTCTATGGGATTCAAATCTGTGCTTCGAGCTGGCTATGCCGTGGTGTTATTTCAACTTCTTCCAGATAATTCTTCACAACACGAGCAGCATGAAATCTGGCATTTTTTTACATTAGCAAAAATCTTTGCGCAAACCATAGTTAGTACCTGGTGATTTAATATTTCTAATTAGTCTCTCAGTTGTAAGGTTTCTCTTATTTATGAACACTAGATCCTTGCGACCGTTCAAAGAGATGCGCCTCCCAGACCATGACTGAAACTCCTTCGAACAATGCTATACGCGAAAAGTTGCATCATTGGAACGACGATATACACGAATACGATTGTCTTGTTTATGTAGACAAAATAGGGAATCATCGGTAAATAGTATATGTTCTCGTTTAGCTTCTACTCTGTTCGCATGCTCTCTCACAACATTTAGTCTCTCGTAGTAAATTCTAATTACAGCGGGACCTGGGATAGCAATTTTAGGTTTCTCAGTTCACTTGTAAATCACTTGCATTACGAAACTGAATTTGTAGACTACCAGCTGTTTATAAACGTTTTAAAGTTGAGTCTCAAAAATTTGTCCAGAAGCAAGATCATTTGTCAGTTCTATTCGTGCCCCGATCTTCAAATATTAGTTCCAGGTGTGGATATGTGATGATGATGATGGCGGAGATAAGGTTTAGATCCATGTAGTTGGATGAATGTATGAGTGGTAAATGGGAGAGAGGTTTGGGATTTTATTGTGTATCAGGCCTAGTTCCTGTAGTAGTGCAATTTGGAATTGCTGGTTTTAGAGGATTTGGAAGAGTTGTAAGGAGGTGGCGCAGGAATATTGGAGATTGATCTGAATGTCGCGTGACTTATAGTGGGAAGAGAATGGGGCTCGCTTCCGTCTTGTTAAGTGGGGGTCTGGAATCCATAGTGAGTGCGGAGTTTTGTTATTTAGTAAGGATTGCTTGAAAACTGAACATTTGGAACTAGTGACAGCATGATTATGGAGGCGGTTGATTTGAGAACAGTTAATGCAGATTGGAGTGGCAATGGTGGGATTTGGACAGGCTTTTATGAGGTCTGGAGCGGCACAATGGAGAATGATAGGATTTAGTGGAGCGACATACACCCTGATAGTTGTGGCAGTGAGTGTCTGTTACCAGATCTATAATTCTGCAGTACTTATAACCAATGAAGGTGTGGGTGCTTGTAGTGAGTATAGTTCTGTGTTTAAAAGAACATTCAAAATTAAGTTGTCAGGAGCAGTTGGTTTTGGGAATCCATACGCATCTTCGTCGATTAGTACTTCGAGAGAATTCTGGAGGTAAAAACAATTTAGGGCGTCAGTGATGGTAATATTTTTGTGTAGTTCAAAGATTTATCAGTTGTCATAGTTTTGGTTTCGGGAGCTGAATGTTGCAGGAACTATGTGGAAGGAGTGAGATTAGGTTGATGTCGGTGGATTTATTTGTGCGGGTGGTGACGGAGAATTTAGTGGGGCGCATACTTTGAATGTTATGGTTATGTAGTTTTAATAACCTTAAGGACTTCGTTGAAGGGATTATCGTTATTGGTTGGTTTTAGAATGACGGCTTTTGAATGTGGTCGGGTTAAGTTGAGGTGGGCTTTTGAGATGTTGCGGCAACGTATGTGAGTGACGGTGCTTGCGAAGGAATGTAAATGGTGTTTATCGTGACAGCCGATTGCAGGACGGCATCTAGGCATTGTTGAACTGTGATTAATTTGGCTTCGGCAGTATTGAAACATTGTACGGAACTCCGTTGACGATAGGTTCTAATTGTTCAAATTTCCGTAAAATGTAGTTGGCGTTGGCCCGATTGATATTATTAGCGTCCTTGTAAACGCATTCTGTCACATCGCATTTCATGGCGCTAACATTTTGCAACGAGTGTGTTACTGCAACGACCTTAACATTCCTTTAGTTGTTTAGTGGGGTTCGAGCTGATAGAAGATGTTCTTGATCCTAGGCCTTGATGTGTTGGCGAGCGGAGTGTTGTTTCCGACCTTGGGGTGAGGGGGGCAGAGCTCTGCCATGGGGGAAGAAGCATTGAAGTGGTGTAGCTTGTCCTTCTGTTGTGGATTGGCTACTGGGTGTAACAGCAGGCCTCTCTGGATCAATAGACATTCTGTATAGAATAGTGCAATACGTGTCATATAAGTATGACGCAGTTCATCAGCACCAAATGAATACTTAATAATAAATTCTCTGTGAGAACAGTGGTTGTTCGCGCTGTTAGACGTCACCACACATATGCCAGTACTTTTTCTAGAAAATTAAAAGCTTAGTCAGTACTTTTGATATTTCCGTTGATTTTATCAGATATAAAATCCGCGTGCTTAGTGTTTGAAATTTTATACGTAGTTAGCATTGTTAATTCCATAGTATATATAGTAGGCCGATGCAATTTCTGTTGTTTACTTTTGTTGTTATTTTGTAATTATATTGTTGATCAGGTATTGTTTGCTATTTGATTTATTTGATATACGAAATTTTAATTGGTTTTATTTTATTGAAATCGCCTATCAGTATTTTTTCCACATATAAGACTCAACTGCAAGGTATGTGGACCTCAGCAACCAAAACATTTTTCGAGAATATTTGTGCTCTACCTAAGTTAAATGTTCGCTATAATACGTGTTCGTGTTATTAGGTCATACATGTGTATTGTGAACATCATTACAAGTGGCATGTTTGAACATGCTCGAATTTTAATTTTTCTCGCATGACGTAGAAAAACGGAACAGCGTGTTATTAAAATTTTTGTATAAGACCTCGGTAACACATTTCCGGAGTGTTGGATTGGAAGAAACGAATAATCATGTTATGCACCTACTTTTATAAGCCCCGATCGTGCTTTTATATTTTTTTGTATGATTATTACAATAATTGATACGCTAAGAAAAACTTGGGTCAGAATTATTTTAGAGAAATTGTTAATGCGGTGATGTGATTTCCTAAATGACTAAGCTCGGTTATTTCTTAATACAGTGACGGTGGGGGCGGTTGCATGTCTCAAGCAAGCGTCCTAGGTATTTTAAAATAGTAGTTTTTTTAAGAATGAAATTAATTAATCTATTAATACTTATAGGTTCAGGTATTTTACTTTGAAATCGCAGATAACTTCTCCGCTGTATATGATCCTTTCTGTAAACAAATTTAAAATGCCGAAAGTTTGAACATTAGACATAAACGAAACTAATTTAAATCAAGCATAAAAAGTCTGGCGTACTACTTTTATCTTATTTCTGTTTGTTTCGAATTACCTAAATACCATTGTATATTTCGGAATTTGACTATATTCTTGTTGCGTATTTAGAAATCAACTGATTTCAAAGACGGCTTTGGAGTTTTCTGCTTTGTCGTTGTTTTTATGTTTTTGTAGCGGCGAAGAACAAATAAACGCATTTCAGATAATAAATGATTGAATTTACTTTTGTGTTGTACCAAAGAATTCTTTGATGTATTATTAATAAAACTTTTCGCGTGTTGTCTGCCAGTTATTTCTCTCGAACCTAGTTCATTTACTACTCCTTAGTTATTTATTAAAGCATGCTTAATTTATTCGTTAGCGTTGTCTACCAGTCCGATCTCAATGTTTCTGATTTCGAGTAGTAATTGAGTAGAACTAATTGGTATTAACACAAGCACAAAATGTTACATTATACTACAATAAACACGTTCGAAGTGACATTTATAGAAAGTCTTGCTAAGACACAAATAATAGTCACTTTGACTGTCTAGTGAATCACGTCCATTTACGCTCTGGCTCTTCGCCAAGATCAGCAATTTTGCAATATATGTATTGAGGCAATCACTCGGACGACCAACGCTACTAATGGAATGCATTCGGTAATTGAAATTTTAATTATTGAACGAAGCTGAAAATGAAATTGCCGTGTCTGCTTTGATTTGTGATTATTTAAGTCAGTTTTTCAAAAGTACAATTTTACATTTTTGATAAACTAAATTTCAAGAAAGTGTCATTAAATTATAAAAAAATGTTCACTATTTTTTTCATACTTTCATCACAACGGATAATAATGTCCGTAAGTGGCTAAAAACAATTTACACCCAAATTTTTAAACGTTTTCATTTCTAATATTTGAGTTAAAATTTTTTCGATGCATAGCAAGTAACTAACCTTGATAATTTTACTGAAAATGGGATTATATTCAATTCGGTATGTTGCAGAACCATTGTTATTTGTTTCGGATTGAAAATAATCTGTGAAACAAGCAGCAGCTTTTCCACCGCGCCAAGCCAATTCTACCGCTGCGATATGGTAAAACTTACGTTGTAATTCTTCAAACTAATATATTGAAATTGTCAAAACCTTAAACATGTCCATGGTAGGTATAGGTGGTAATTAACCTATGTTATATCGCTATAATTTTGTTATCATTGGCTGTTTGATAGTCATGTGACCCAATACTAACCACTTTTATTGGACTTAAAGATAAAGCTAAAAATTTTCTTGGAAATAATACCTACTCATAATTAAAACTGATAATTAAAAAATAATGTGTAATGAAAATAAGTAAAGCACGTATTCAAAAAGTAATTATTATAAATGACACGAATCGTGTAGGGTGTTGCAACTTTATAAGATTGATCAACCAAGGCAGAACGGTTGTGTATCAGCTTGACATTCTGTTATTTTGCAGTTGTTTATGTACCATTTCTTCGGCTTTTCTATAAACTTCTCACTCTGCGTATTCATTAATGTCTTAAGTCGAAACATCTAAGAAAAACATGAACGGATTGCAACGTCTTTTAATCTTAACGCTGACTCAAACTCCTTCGCCTTTCCCCTTCCAATTAATTTTTTTTTCGTATTTAAGAACAATCCCTTGATATTGTAAATTTACTGCTTCTTGTATTATATATTGCTGTGAACCAGGTGCCTAGACGTTGGGAGCCACAAATTAATGCTGTGACTCGGGTACAGCCGAATTGCATTAAGAAGGATGCAATAGAAAATATGAAATTTCTATCTTTCCTTGTCTGGTTAGTTCAGCGGAAAATATGTTGTAAATTTCATCCAAAGAAATGAAACACGGAAATTTCAAGAAACATCTATGAACAATATCTTTGGTGCATTAAAAAACATCTTTCTTTTATTCACATTATCTAAAGAATCTTTTACATATGCTTATAAAAACAATTTACAGTTTAAACTTAGACACAATATTTACCTAATAACTACTTACATATTAAAATAATCTTCACCTAAACTGTTAACAAGTACAGAACTCAAACATCTCATATGTGTCACGAAAATTCTCGGGATAATTGACTTATTCTTGTATTTCCCCGTTTGTCAGTGTAGTTGACCAATGACGCTGGACAGAAAATTTTGTAACAGATCAAAATGTTTCGAGGTGTGACCTCAAAATTGTTGGAAATTATCCCTCGACAAATAATTTTTATAAAAATAAAATCTTATTCTAGCTTAATTTTACTGTATGAAATTTAAATATCCTATTAGGTTACAAAAAACAAAATTATACTTGCATTTGGTATTGTCAAATAGCGCTTATAAAAATATCAAAATATCATTGAATACTTTTTGGTCTCACTTCAAATCTCCATTTATAACCAATCTTGACGTTGAAATATCAGTTTGCAAAGTGCATTAATTTTTAATCGATTAAAATCAGCAATTGTGATCTTATACCAAGATTATTTATATTATTATGATAAATTTTAGATATACTTTATCAAATAATTACGTTTTTTGATTTCTATGTTACTTGTAGAACGTCGGCAAAACACATTACAAATTACTCGAAATGTATATGTTGCATGTCGTAAAATAAATTAATGAATGAAACTTTACTCGAAACTTACGTGTTCTTTGACGTTAGAATGAATGACCTCGTTCTAATTCATTTCCGTCTTATATACTAAAACAAACTCAATACGTCATTTTCTCGATTCTTCTAGGTTTTATTTCGTAGTATAGTCACTGAGGGATGATGTAATAATTACCCTGAATTCGCGTTTTAATGAGCTATTAGTATAAAGTTATCGCGATTGTAAAAATTTTCAATTCTTTCTTGATGCATTAACACCTAGTCGTTGTTATCTCTCTCTCTTAGAGTTATTAAACTTGATCTTATCTATTTTTATAGCTTTACCGATAGTAGAGCTTCCTTAAATTGGGGCGTTTATTCATTGATAAAATAATTCGCTTATTTAGTAGCTTTTAGAACATTTCTCGAAAGCAATGACGTATTCTTCTATTAAATAACGTAAACATAAGTTATTCTATAACTAATTTGAAGTTAACTTCTTTGAGAGAAAGTTATTCCGGTATTTCTAACAAGAATTAATACTTTATGCAATTTGTCTTTCAGAAACGTACCAATTGAAATATGTTCAGTACTTTAAAAGTGTATAGAACTCATTCTCAGTCTACAATAAATGCATATACACGGATTTTAATTACATAATTAATGAGGTCTTCGTTCTTATGCTTTATTGAAAATGAAAATTATATTGTATCTCTCAGAAGGAATTATTTACACGCGGATGAAATGAATTAACATAATCAGTGAATTTAAAATTGGGCTTCGTTCTTAAATAATGTGTCTTTAAAGAGTGTTATTTTACATGAATATTTTATGTGCTATTGGAATATGCTTATGTTTATACAGGATACAAAATTAAATATAGGGAAATTTTACTTTTCTCGGTTTCTCTTCTCATTGGGTGGGTTTTTACACAATTTGGCCTCAATGACCTCTCATGACTATCATTATCATATATATATATATATATATATATATATATATATATATATATATATATATATATATATATATATATATATATATATATATGTCATGAATACAATAATTTGCATTTCTACATTTGTATACTTTAATTCCAAGAACAGTTTATTTTAGTTAATCTGCTTTGTTCATTACTTTGTAATAAAATACTTTATTAACACGGAAACCTCAACATCCTATTCGGTTCATTTTAGTGACTCTTTTCCATTGTTACTTTGTAACTGCCACATTCATGAGGAAACCTCAATCTCCAGTTTTGTACACAGTTACTTTATCAAGTATCCGTTGATCCAAGAAAACCTTGGATAACGTTACGGTTTGACGTTTCACGCGGTCCACCGCATCACAAGGACTTCCTGAGTTACAGTTCTGGAATTCCATCTTTACCCTCGAATGTTCGCCCAGACGACTATATATTGGAGAGCCAACCTTCAGGCCAGTAGTAGTAGTCCGAAGTGCCTAGTAGTAGAAACCAGTCAGAAGAGACCACTCCGGTTCAAGCTCGAATTCATCAAACTCAATATTCCAGAACTACAGTAAACAGTACGCCCCATCTTATCATTACGCACCTTCAAGAAATCATGTAAGTCCAATTTTAGAGCTTACTAACTTAGTTTAATGATATGCCATTAATGTAATTCTGCTGCTAACTTTAATGTAATAGAATAAAGTGACTACGTACCGAATATCTTATAATTAACGCCGATTCAGTAGTGTGTCTAGAACCCGTATGGTTAGCATTATTGCTCGATCCCCAGGTTCTAAGGAACCTGAGTTAAATACCACCTAACGCTCTACCTCAACTACGCCCCAACATTCGTGCCCAATGGTATTAAAGTGTATTTAACAATATATATATATATATATATATATATATATATATATATATAGTGCTAAGGAAGAGACACTATTATGATCAATAAGGGTCCTTTTCAAATTTTCAATAATAAATCATGAAAGCGCAAACTGTCATTAAGAACGTTCGTGTATATAGAAGTACGCTTTATATTAGTTAAATGAATGGGTACTTTAAGCATATCGTTCTTTCGTTTATCAAGCAAAAATTGTTTCTAAGAAAGACCTTTTTACTATTACTGAATTAAATTTGCGTAGATTCATTAATATAAAAGTATTACTGATAGATGGTCACGTAGTCTTTGGTTTTTTATTGAATAAACCCAACATTTGCACGATACCGGCGTATCGAAAGGAACAATGCTATTTACAAAAAGAAACACTTGAAGTAATTAGAAATTAAAAGGATGAAATTTACGTATCGTAAATGACGTTGACTACGCATTAATCTAAGCGCTCTACGAACTAAATCTTTTGTTATGAGCTGAACGATTCTTATTGATATGGGCGTACGTGCCACTTTGCGAGTTGTAATACTAAAAGGATGAAATTTACGTACAAGGGTAATTTTGTAAATTGCTGCCGTTTGGTTATAAATAAAAAGTTGCATTGAAAAAATTATTTTATGATATACAGCGTAAAACTACAGCTTTCTACTATTTTTCAATATAATCACCATTTAGGTTTAAGTATTTGTCATGGCGTTTTACTAATTTACAAATGCCTTCTTCATACATTTCAGCCCATGAGTACGTAGTCAATCCCTTACGTCCTTTTGAAGTTCGTCGTCGTTATGAAAGTGCTGAGACATTGAAGAGATGAAAATCACTTGGCGTCAAGTCGGGGCTGTATGGCGAATGATCAAAAAGTCGAATTTGAATTGCTTCAAATGCTATTAAGTTTTCCGAAAACTGAGGACGATTGTTGTCATGCAAAAACTCCCTCACTAATAGCGTTTGGGCCGTATACAGTACACAATTGACGATGAATGTCTGCTGCTGCTGCTGCGACTTTTTACGCCAAAAAGGAATGTTATCACAGCTCGCACTTTGAATTTGGCGCGGTTTTATATTACAGCACTAATGTTTTAAGTTTTAACAAACAATTGCACGAAAGAGCGAGGTTCATACGGTCTATTAAATATTTCAAATAATACGTTAAACATTTATTTATTTATAGACCGCTTATTGTTGTAGAGATCACTAGTCCACGTGGTGAGGGAATATCCTCAAAAGTTTCCAATGCAGTATTTGTAAATTGTATGTTGGAAAGGTTCACTTCAACCTACGTGACGAGGAGAGTACTCTCAGAGGTGTTTCAGAACAACATCTTTTACCTATTTATTGAATTTTTTCTACTTAAGATGAGCACTTAGTGATCAAAATACATATTTAGTTTTTAAATGTATTTGTGGTGAAGGTTATTGTTTATTTGACGCCCTTCATTCTAGTTACGAACTTCACCTATTTTTAATTTTGCAATGAATTTGATAAACAGAAGAATTTCTAAAACAATAATATATGTTTAATAAAGAAATTTTTTATGCAAAAGCATTATGTTTGTTCGAGTAAGATATATTTCTTTTTAATTTATATACATTATTTGCAATATTATGTAGTGTAACCTACTTGACGGCCGAATGTACGCCCTCTCTTGTCAATGCCTGGTTATGATCTAGTAGTCTAGTGGAAGTGGCTCGCGATCTCTGCATTCTGTGACCGACACATAACCCAATTAGTGTATATTTGGGTTGAGATGGCGGTAAAAGGCCAGAAGGTTTGAAATAAAGCTACAGCATTTACAGCCGTACTTTTAATGCAATATGATTACCTCAAAATTAGGCTACCGGCAATTAGACATTGATTACATATAAAGCAAACAGTGCAGGACTCTACCTGGGTTAACACTGAGGAAAGAGTATCGGCAGAGGAAACCTCGACAACCCTGCACTTCTAAGTGAATAAATACACATCTCCAAGGATGTCAAGTGTGCCCAGACATACAACATGTGGCAACCGAAGAAATGTTAGTGTAATTGGAAGATGCCGAGGGCGGCTGCTGAGCCATGACTACTCGGCTAAAGTTGAAAGAGGAAGAGCGCCAGGAAGATAAAGACCTTGACCACCAATGTTCAACCCAGCACGGATATAATATTAGTAAATTCAACAAAGACTCAAACATACGCGTTTACCATACACACAATTAATTGTTTCCAGACCGTTTTACAATAAGGTTCACAATGACTAACCTATTCTATTATTTGCATAAACACCACTATAAGTACATCAACAAGACCATTTATACATGAACATGAACCTATGCCATAATAGTTGTTCGGTCTCTTCTTCGCACGGTCGCGTGGTTAATTTTAAGTTATTTTAAGTTTGTAGTTGTAAATCAAATAGTAAAACTGTCGTCCCTTGTTCCCTTATATCCTGTCGTAAAAATTCCTTGTGCATGTGTAAATAAGTCGAAAAAGGGGTAGTGAAAAAACACTCTCTCATCGATATCGAAGCAGAACAGTCGGTTTTTCGTTCGGTAACGTGAGTTTGTCAATAGTGCCGCCGACTTTATCGATAAACCCCTAAAAAACTCAGTGAAAGTGCCAAGTAACACGTACTATAATCTCGAATACAGTCCACTTAGCTGAAGAGTAAGGAACTACATCTTAGAACAACAAAAACCCGCGGGGGTAAGTTACACGTTTATTAGACCCCCCGCGCTGAACAATAGTACTAAACAAAGGTACTCATAAATTGAATCGACTATTTCCAACATAGTCATGATGCAAACGCGTTAATAAACGGGGTAATAGCAGAGGTTCATTATAATTACATCGTAACAAGAATAATTAAATTTCAATATTAGTCACCGATAGAACTGTAGGCTATAAACATCAGATCACATACAAACTAACTTAAGGTTCGGTTTTCATAAACAAGACATGGACTATGCAGTTATTAACGCACAACTAAAAGCTGAAATAAAACAAGTGCGTTATCATAACAGGAAAACAATATTAAAAAAAGCCTGCAACAAATACATACCATCTTCACTAGGATACAAGCCCAAAATATAGGCTCTAAATGTAGATAAATGCATATTAACAGAATATATTTAATCTGGTTAGCAAACGTTATGAATTCATGGATTATAGTCCATGTGCATCAGTTAAATAAATGAGTATTTAAAAGTTAAACACAAATCAAGAGCATTAAATTACAAACAAAAAAATTCACATGACAATCACATCAATTAATTAATTACTAACTCAAAACACAAACAATCCTATCAAATAAGTACTAAACCTTCAGATGCAATCAGATAACTTAAAATAGAATACAATTAAATCATTACCTTTAATAAAATCGCCAAGTGAAGCTTTTTCAACATTTCAATCTAAGACGCTGAGAAGTGAAGTAAAACACCGGTTAAAACTTGTCGACAGATCGACAGCCCCCTCTTTCCCGCTCCCATAACGATTAATTCTAATGTCACTGAGTGCGTTCGGTAACCCATAAGTAGTTACTGCGCTGTTCAAAACTACCCTCAAATATCGAAATGTACACTATCATATGTGCAATAATTATCAACCAATGAAAACCGACTTAGGAAATTCTTCGGATCACTTCACTTATGTATATAATTCTTTATCAGTATAATTTTTAATCTTAGACAGTTTCAGTTTTGTTTATTTGGTGGTGGTGTGTTTTATTTTTATCAAATAACGGAACGCATTCAGTAGAAGAAATAGACTGGAAAGAATCAAATGCTTTGACACATCAGCTTGGGGCCTACCAATCAGATACCAAGAATATTTCGCGAACAAGGAAGCGCTAATAAGATTAAAATAAATATATTATAACGCTAAACAATGAAATTGATCAAAATTTATCATTGAAAGTAATTAAATTTATTCAAAATGTCTGAAAATGATAGAATGTGTAGACTGAAGAGGATTGTTAGTGCTTCAGATCCTATAGATAATTATGACAAAGTTAATCAAAGGGTAGAATTGTTTAACAAGTCGGATAACACAATTAGTGCTCGCAATACGAGAATTATAAAATTAGCGAAATCGAGAAGAAAACTAATTGGATTGTAAGTAACATGATTATGACTAATTATTTTACTTTCTTAATGTCAATCGTCCCACCCACTTCGGATAGTGCAATTACATGATGAAAAGCCTGGCAACAAGTTTCCGAAGCTCTCATTTATATTTAGAAAATGGGTTAAATCCTTTCTTATAAATTATTCATGCTTTGGGTTTTTATTTGAAATGGTATTGCCTTTCTATAAAACAGATTTTGACACTCCGCAACGCTGGTTCCATTACATTATCAAATTGCAGTTTTACAGCCAATTTTAAATACGTTCAATTTATCATTATTATTTCTGTAAGTCAAAATCACGTTAAACTTTATGTCATCCTAGGGGATTACGGCAATCTAATTACAAACTTTTCTTAAGAAATCTAATTTTGCGCACGACCATAACATCGTATCGCTTTGTAGGCATTAACTCCAACACGCTTCGAGCGTATGGTGTTACCCTTAATTATACCCGATATATTAACGTATAACTCTGTGATTATATAGGCAAGTAAATGTTAATTGTAATAACCCCAACCCAAAATCTGATTCGATATTGTTTGATATTTAATTTAACAAATCAGTTTTATTTATATAAATCTTGTAATAAAATCGATTTATACAAGAGTAATATATTACATAATATACGGTACTGTATTTAACTATTTATTGTTGCAATTCCTTATTTTTATGTTTAGTAAACACCTTGCAACTAAATATTGAGCCGTTGTTCAGAAGAACATACTTCCATTAAATAATTCTAACATTTGCAACTAATGTATAGTGTTAAATAAATTTCTTCGTGAATACAATATAAGTATATGACAATACAACCTCATCTACATCAAATATACGAAACTGTTCAAGTTGATCAGTACACGAACGACTGTATGCGATAGTGCATGCATGCGTACTTGCCAGCAGGAATACGTACGTGTGCGCTTTGTGCGCGCGTACGTGGATGCATGCGTGCGCGCGCTTGCGTGCATATTTTCTTTTTGCCCAATATGTGCAACGCTATAATTTTGAGTGTAACCTGATTAATCTTATACTACTTAGGCCTTAATAAGCGCCAAGTGCTCCCGAACTGTTCGTAGTTAATTCTGAGATATAGCTTACGCTGATAAACTTTTTTTTACAACTTTCAGTTCCAAATTGCTTTGAAAAAGTAGACGAATATTAACAAACTTGTACACACCTAAACATATTTCTACTGGTCATCATCTTGTGTTAGTCTGTTACACTGTAGGTAAATATTTTCGTTTTTGTGTAATTAAATTTCACATTCCCTACTGTATCCACGGTCAGTTGCAAATTTGTTAAACGTTTTCGGCTTCTTTTTAAATTGAAGTGATTACTTATTCATCACCTTAATCTATCTCTATTGGTGATATACCATAGAAAATGTATTCGGTTATCAGTAACCTTTGCTTTCTGAAATGATATGCTCGCATTATCAAAAGTTTCACTACAAGTTTTATATAAAATAATTTTCTACATATGCATTAGCGAGTGCGAATCAATTTGAATTTGTCGGTTTCTGTATCTGTATATGGGCGTTTCTTGAAAAATAACTTACATTGCAATGGAATGGAAATTATCAAATGGGTTTTACCTTATCAATAATTGTTAGTTTGAGTTTTCTAATGTGACACATTCGAATATTTGTTGTTGAAATTTTATTTTAGATCTATCTAATGACGTATAACTGTCCGAAGTAAGACATATTCTAAGTATATTCACTGATGTATTTAACATAGATTTTGTAATAAGACACAAGTAGTGTGTTCTAGTCGCCAAGATAAACAAGTGAGCTCCTACAGCTAATAAATTTATAACATGGGGTTCTGAAATTAGTTTGTACAAAGTTGTTTCTTTTAGATACGGAATTTTTCCAACAACGAAATAATTTGCTGCAATTGATGCTAATATACTTTTAACTAATTCAACTCGTCACTACGTAACATGTATAGGCACATAGTTTAGGCCAGATAATGATTTACTACTAGCTATTGGTCAAGTAAAGTGAATTTGATCCACTTGGTTTTCCAGGAAAGGAATTTGGTATAGTGTGCCATTTGATCTCGCAAATGTTGACGATAATCAGTTGATGGGCGGCAACTGAACGTCCGGCCAAGCTGTAAGAATTACTATTTTTTGTCTGCGTCGCTTTGATGACCTACATCAGGAAGAATTGGGTCTGGTATTTTGTTAAGTTTTTCTGGTCGCTATCGCACAAATCGAGATATTACGGTGGTAAAATTAAACTTATTTCACTTAAACTGGCGGAATATGCTAATGAAGACAGCTTTTCTTGTTTGGGATCAATTATAAAATATACTTTTTTAACTACATACAAATTAGCGTTCACTATGTTAAAGTGTGACGTTTTTCTAATACTTCTATTTGTAGCGAGTTTCTTTCTCTGCTACTGTTACAATTTCTTTTTGTAATTGCTTATCAAGCATTACTTGTGAACAAAGTGTAAGTATAGAGTTTATAAGCATATTTTAATTGCTGTTTCGTGTAAATGGTAATATTTAAAGTAGTGATTGAAAACAATTCCCTATTTTAGAAAAATTCTTGTATTTTGATTTTCATTGGTTAAAGCTAAATAAAATGTCAAGAGTATCCTAACTTAGCTACGTCTTGACGGAATTGGTAACTATCAAAATTACTGTTTAATTTCATATTTTAATGTAGGTATTTGAAGTTATCTTGGAGATTATTTTTCGCATCCAAATTTCAGCGAATACAATTGCACCATTCGACATTATTTCGTATAGCCTACACGCAATTCAACTGATAATTTTTGATAATTTCACTGGTAATTTTGCCTATATAAAAAAAACAAAAGGTTTCCAATCTAGTTAACCCTCCATTTAATCTGACAGATTGAATTATATTATGTCAATTGATAAGCTCTAATATAAAATGAGTCGATTTGGGGATTTGTCTTTGCAAACAATTGATGAAAAAGTGAAAGGAAATGTACCCATCAACACCATCAAGTCAAACACCTCCGTGTGGAAACAATTTTCTGCGTTTTGTGATCAGAAATATGTCGTATTGAAGGCTGACACCACTGAAGAGGAACTGGCGGATATTTTAAAAGACTGGGGATACAACATGAAGAAGTTTAACGGGGATGATTATAAGGAAAGTACAGTGAAGGCAATGTGGAATAAAACTGCGAAGTTACTCCAAGATAAATATTCGACCGAGTTCAACGTGAAAATAAATCCGTTCTCTGATGCTGTTTTCAAAGGAGCCAGAGGGCTCGTGATGCTAAACGCAAGGCTCTGCAAGCCATACCAGAAAAACGAAAGGCGAGTGCAGTAGCTCTAGAAGACAAGGATTGGGATACAATGGTTAATGCATGGGACGAAGAAACACCTGAGGGATTACAAAAAATTTTTCATGATTGTCTCAGTGGAGTTAGCTTGGCGAGGTGGTGAAGGATCCAAGACAATGATATATCACTTCCGAGAAGAGAGGCAAAATGATGGAGAACTCACTGGCAGAATTGAATACAATCCAATTTTCAGCAAAACTACGCAAGGTGGTGACAAAAGTTGTCTGATAGTAAGTGGTTGGCCGAGAATACAGTAGTCCCCAATAAGTGTCCAGTGAGACTCTTTAGAAAATTACAAGTTAAGAGAACTGAGAAAATAACGACAGATAGATTTTCCTGACTCCAAATCCGAGCTGGGAAATCCAGGTAGCAGTGGCTGGTATAAAGATGTTCCAGTAGGCGAGAATATGATTGCGAAGTGGGTGAAGGAGTCAGCGAAAAAGGCCGGTCTTGATGTCGGAAACAAGAGAATCACGAATCATTCAAGTCGTGCAACAGCTGTTTCTAATCTGGCGAAATCAGGAGTTGGAGAACAACAAATTATTAAAATTACTGGGCATGCGACTACTCATTCAATTCGGCCTTATCTACAACTGGATCAAGAACATCATAAAGCGATTCTGAAGAAGCTGCGTAAATATGAGCGCAATGAAGTGAATATAATGCAAAATTCCATTCCCTTCCGTTGCACACCCACAGCCTTCCACTTCCTCTGGACCGATCACCAATAACGCTGATTTGAATAAAAATTGTTCTAATGTCTATAACAATTGTATTTTTAATTGTAACACACTGAATATGAATTAAATCAATAATTGTGGGTATTTAATTTTGAACTATGGATTTTGTCTCATGATGGAATTGTATTGGACAAAATTTGGATGGAAAAATAATCCCCCGAATACCACTCGAGCTTCAAAATTAATCGGGTATTTCCCTCTAGGTTCCCTGCAACCAAACGAAGTCGTCAAGTTTTCAGAAAATCACTCGCGCTTCGCGCTCGTGATTTTTTAAACTGAAAAACTTGACTCCTTCATTTGTTTGCAACGAACCTATCGGGAATTACCCGATAATTTTGAACCTCTTGTGGTATTACATGTGATAATTCCGTATTTTGTTACAAAAGTTTAGTCTGGTGTTTGTTAACAATTTGAATCAATTAATTCAGATCCTAATTACAATTGTTTTTATGAAAAAATTTGTTATGTAACATGGTGGGACGAAATACTGAAATAGTTTTATACACGAGTATTTTAAGAGCTATAATTGTATATATTTCAAGATCTTGGTAGGAAATAATCGTTACCTTTGATTTTATGACATATTTTAAGATCGTCGTGAAATTTCCGCACATATGCTGTAACGAGCAAGCTATGTATAATCAGCTTGCAGTGGTTTGTGTACGAATTACGTACGTTGTTTGGTTCACCACTGCGATTATGGTTAGTAATCATGTTGTTACTACGACGAAGTTCGTCCAGTCTTTAAATATTATCTCAATTACCTTTATTATTTTGTTGCGCTATATCCCGTATGTGGAGTGTCCACCTTGATTGTGCGATCAATCATGCGCGATACGATATTTCTATCCACTTTTTTATTGCCCCGTATTGTCGACGACTATTGTTTGGCTCCTTACGCCCCTTATTGATGTCGCCACGGCTTTTCCATTGCCTTTGATGTATAAACTTCGCGTTGTGTAGACGGCCGCGGTTGTTTTCAAACCATGAAATACCCCTTCAAAACATGTTTCAGAGTTTCCAATGTCGATGCCACTTATATGGTGGATCGCCACCCAGTAGTAGTCCATCGTTTCTTCAAATAGCCGGAGTAGGGTATTTAAAGCCCTTGCTTCAGTGCCGACCACAGTTGCTTTTATTATTTTCTTCTTTATCAGACTCTGAACACACTTGGAGCATAGTCTAGTGGTATTTTCGATCACTTTAAACTCATCTGTTGTGTGCTTCAACCCAGGACACCTTCCACGGTACAGTTTTTGTATGCTTCTGTTAAGTTTGGGATCATTCGCTTGGACAAATACCACCGTTACGACGTCGTATTTATTTTCAAACGAACTTTCGAATACTACATTGTCCGTGTTAGTGTACAGATGAAAGTTCCATTTTATTGAACGGATGTTTTCCCATACTCCGGCGGCCACTGTCGCTAGTAAAGGTTCGAGAAATTCTACCTCCTGGCATCTTGCATTGACCGATATGAGTGGAGACCTTTCTGATGCCTTTACTGATTACTTTTTCTTCGATACTATTTTCTTCTATACTATTGATGACTTTCATTTTCTAAATTTTTGTCTTATTCAGCGTTTTCTGTTTTCCGTTTTGCATTGAATCTAGCGGTATCTCCTTTTGATTCCGAATCTTTTTTCACCATCATCTGGTAGAGAGGACTTTTAAATAAGTCCTTGACTTGCCAACGTTTTCTTCCATGAAAAACTGTTTAGGCGTCTTCTCGCCACTCCCTGGGGAAGCTCCTATGGTGGTTACTGGGGTTGTAAAGACCTACATGACTGAAAATCGTAGACATTGGTACTGTACTACCGTTTCCGGGTGGTGTTCTGCTTAAAGACTGTGGCCTAAGTGTAGGGTCAGAGACAAATTCCCAGTCATACTTTGTTTTCTTTGAACTTTATCACTTCAACTTTCAGCCTGCCACACTTCTTTTCCTCTCGTATTAAGTCAACAGTTTCCAGTAGTTCTTCACTTTTACCCTGGTCAGTTGCTAAGGGAGCGGTTTGCCCACGGTGGCTGGCTGATGTTCGACGGAACCCTTGGCCAACGCTCCAGGTCGACCGCTGCACCATAAACTTATTTAACTTATCGTCCTTATTCATAGTAGATTAGGTCAGTTGCTGGCGTACATCTATGTAGAGCAAAATTACTTTAAGAAGAGTACAACGTCATTGGACAAGCTACGCACAAATAATTTACCAGTGGTGTAGCATAGTTTACATGGGTTACAATGTCAGGCTGCATTCAGGGTATCAAAAAATGTTTTTTCTAATCCGGCTGGATAAGCTAATACATATCGAAAACAAAAAAATATTTAATGCAGTGCGAGTTTAGTATTTGGGGAACAGGGTGTTGCAAGTATCAAAACAATTAATAGTTGATTAAGTTAATAATTAAATTATTTATACCCTGGTCTTCCTCTTCTGCAGATCTAAGGTGATTTGCATTAATAAAACAGCCCCATCAGTAAAAATTATGTAGTTTTTTTGAGTGAGTGATGAAACTAAAGTAAATGATGTACCGCTGTTAAATAGAAACGTTTCCTCGATTAACATGTGAATTAGTTCGATGCACATACGCACCGATTAACGACAGCGAGCATTGCTTAGCTGCTAAATCGTGTTGTTTGAAAATAAACGCAATGTGAGAAAGAAGAACGTATTTAAATTGAAATAACACCTTAAATATACATTTACGTAATTGCAGAACTTTTAGGCTGCATTGTACGAAGCAAGTTGAACGGAGGTTCAAAGTAGAACTCGGTTCAATAAGGAAATTGCGTATTAGCATCTTTGTTGAATATGTTCCCCAATGTGATTTATTCCGTTCAGCAAATAATTAAAGTTCATTGGGCATTTGAACTGCATTATTATTATACTAACCATTTGGTAATGTCTTAAGGATTTCAACGTCATTTTCTATTAGATCGTCCACCGTGCAACTCCCGCCTGATTCATGTTCAATTTCAAAGTCAGATACTGAAGTTTAAATAATCTGCAATTAATCCATAACATACTGTAGTTTATAATAACTATGGATACCATTTGTATTATGTGAACGTTGAAGGTTGGTTGAAATACACAACTTGACGTCGCTGGATGGTATGGAGGCGACCTCAACACAGAATGACCATGCTCATATAATAACACGTGCAAAGCAAATATTTTTAAGTGTGGTTTGTGCAGCTTAATAATTTCTGCCTATGTTTTTTGTGGGTCATGCGCAATTCTACGAAGACCGTTCCACCATATTTTTTTAAGAGAATTATTCGTTGGGTGTTTCTCAATTGCTACGTTATGATACGATGCATTATCGACCACCAAAACACTATTCGCAGATATATTGGAAAGTAATTGTGCCGTAAGCCATTTTGAAAAATTTGCATAGTTCACGTCGTCATGATAATCACCTAATTTGGCTCCTACATACCTGAATTAATATTGAAAATACATAAAGCTGTATTTTACACACCTGAGGTAAACATTAATAACGCATTAGGGTAAACGCATTCCCATTGCCAGCGTGCACCATCACCAAAAGGTTTTTTCAGACCTTTGTCACTATTATCAGTCCATTCCTTAGGTACTGTGTATGAGCTGTGGATATAGCTCTCATCTGCGCATACAATCGGTCTTCCTTCGCCTTTATATTTTAATCAGCTGGTTAAGATATACAATTCGGTTGTAGCGAATATCTTGTGACTCCATCAATAAACTGCGTTTATTAGCCGGTATTTTTACACCTGAAAATATCAAATTAAAATCAAATGACATACATACCTCTATTGAAGTAACATACTCAAAATCCTTGCTCGGAATGACCTTTTGTAACGTCGATACTCCACTTTCAAATTCTACTCAAGATTGCTTAGTTTTTTCCAATCTGCGGTTCAAAGTTGGGCGTATTTTATCAATAATATAAAAATAATTAAATATTCGTCAGATAGTTTTCCTATCGCCTACAGTGAGATCTGCTTTTAGAGATTGCCGTTGCCTTTTCTTCGACGATGTCGAAGAAGACTGCTCCTTTTGTTTTGCTTTCTTCATAATGTACTTATAGCGGCTTTTAGATATTTTAGTTGCCGCTAATACCCGTTCTCTGAAGCACTGGAGTCGAATAACAGGTCCTCTGTGTTCTTGCTCTTGCTTCACAAACTGCATTACATTCAAAACCATTTCCTTGGCTTGCGAAGTTAGGATCTCTCCTTTTGAATCGTACCTTGCTCCGTTATCTTGCGGGTTATCTAA
Source organism: Platerodrilus igneus (assembly GCA_036346225.1). Classification (NCBI taxonomy): domain Eukaryota; kingdom Metazoa; phylum Arthropoda; class Insecta; order Coleoptera; family Lycidae; genus Platerodrilus; species Platerodrilus igneus. The sequence goes on along the minus strand of JARFIW010001480.1, from coordinate 8,670,856 downwards.
AATTACAGGTATTTACAAAAAGCGAATAAAGTTTACCTGAAGGAATTGCCTTGTTGTTGGAAGTTAAAATACTGTAGTTTGTAACGATATAATCCACAATAAAGACCTAATAATAAATATGTAATCAACAATTTATAATACTTAGTTCTAGAACTGTTTTTATAGAAAAATGCAAATTATAAACACACGAATTGCAGATGTCAGATTGACAATTGTCAACAGTTCAACATACAAGTCGATGTTTGGCAGTGCAATCAATAGACGAGATGTGCACATGTATCATGTGGTGCTTTTTTTATAATAGATCCGTGTGTACTGCAGTCTATTCCTAAACTATCGTGGAAGTTTTTTTGTGTAAACATTAAATTGAATGCTGCCGTTGCTCTCTGAGGCTATACTACGCCAATAATATCAGGTGATAATCAACATATCACCCCTTGATAACCGTATTGGACTATTCCGACGTAAGTTTGTTGCATTGCGCATTGATGACGTTGTACTCTACTTAAAAAAGTAGGTATACGTCTGTGATTCCCCTTGTCATTTTTTTTTAAGTCCTCGGATATCCTATTATCCAGGAGGATCCTGAAGAACAGGAATTGGGAAACTAGAGCGTTTCTCTAATAAAGAAGATAATAGATATTGAAAGATACAACCGGTGTAGTTGTAGGTATAAAAACATGTACGTATACGTTTAGTTACGATTGTAAAGTGGTACTCAAATGCATGTCATGAGTATGTGTGAGTGGGCGATGTAGGTTAATTTAGGTTACTCCTTTGCTATACAGATAGTCGACAAGTAGACTACCTGTAACACGAAAGGAGGAGTAAGGCCACTCACCTGTGTGGTGAGTGGTCACGTGCTACAAGACGATAAACACGAGGGAGGAATTTACAAATAACTATGTAGTAGAAACAACAATTTCAGTATGCTCAGTGTAATATGGTTAACCTTAAATCGAAACATGCCATATTTTGCCTTACCTCTGTCTTTATGTTATAATTTTTTCATGTTAAATGTTGTGGAACGTATTTTCTTTAAACTGAGACGTGTTATGGACTGTCTTAGGATATTAATAAATTGTAACATCTGAATTATAAATTTTTACTGCAACAACGCTTTAATATAGAAATATATATAAATATGTAGATACGAGGGCCGTTTTTATCAATCTCCGATTGAACACCGTAAATGTTAGACTAGCGATAGGTGGCCACTATGCGCAGTGAGCAACTATTCATCTTCACCTTTGCACGATATAATACAGCCCTGTCTTTACCGGCATTCTGAGCTGAGCTGCAACCTCCTAAACTTGGCTACCTCAATTAATTCTCACGTCAAGTGCGAACTTGATAAGTGTTATTCATGTCTTGCAAGCATAAAGGAATTGTGCAGCAGAAATTAATCGAAGAATGAACCGCGTGTATGGAGAAATCTTTATGAGTGATGGTATTGTGCGAGAATGTTACCGAACATTTAAAGATGGCCTAATCGGTGTGCTTGATGAAGAGGTCAACGACATAAGTCTGTCGCTACCGATTGCATTGTTTGTTTGACAAGTTGCCGAAGCGGCTAGAGAAAACAGGAAATTCGCCATAAGTGATTTGTTTGTGCAATTTTCGGAAGTGTTTAAATCATTTTTGTACTTTATTGAAACGGAATATTTAGTCTACAAAAAACTTTGTGCCTCCTGAGTCTCAAAGATATTGACCGACAACCACAACACTAGCCGACGTTCCGTACTCGTTATGACATTGTAGGAAATTTTTTTAAATCAATTGTGACAGGAGTCGAGACCTGCATACGATATGACACAACCGAAACAAAACAACAATCACAACAATAAATACACACAAATTCGCCAAACAAACGAAAAAACTTCAAAGAAACTTTCAGTTGTAAAAAGGTTTTGCCTACCGCATTTTGGGTTCAAAAAGGTATGTTGCTTGTGGAATTTATGCAGCCAGGCACTACATTAATGCAGCTGCTTTTGTGAAACTACATCTGTGGGAAGCAATCTAAAACAAAAGGAAATACATTCTAAGTTCTGGAATTGTTTTGATCAATGACAACTCCCGTCTTCACAATACTGCTGTAACTCAATGATTGTTTTAGCAATTTCAATGAAATATGTTCAATCACCCACTATACAATCCCGACCTAGCGCAAAGTGACTTCCATGTTTTCTCTGGGCTAGAAGAGCAACGTTTACAAACTACTAACGAGGTGTTTAAGAACATTAGTAGTCGTTTTAATTCATTGCTGGCAACATTTTAGGCAGAGGGTATTGAAAAGCTTGTCTACAGGTCCAAGTGCCTCAATCTTTGATTATGTCGAAAATGAACCAACCATTTATTTGTATACACTTGTTTTTTACGGTCCACCGAAGGAGCGACTCCGTGGCGTAGTTGGTATACGTATCCCGGGTTCGAATACCGACACGGTCCGCTTGAAAAATGTGAGGCGATCATTTTTCACAAAAATACACCTTTGTTCGGATGAGAGGTAAAATGTTGGTCCTGTGTGTGCGTGTTGTTACTTACGTTAAAAATCACTTTCTTACACGGAACAGCAAGAGGTCGACAAAATTCAAAATTTCCAGGTTAAAAAAGAACTCGCTTTCTGGCTAATGTAGTACTTTCGGATGGAGCACTGGAAAATCCAATATAGGACCCATTGGAGGTTCAAAAAACGACTCTTATAGTTTGTAAATGTAAAGTCAAGACAAAGCAGTTTGAATTATTCCGAATAAAGATAAAAAGCTACTGTAAAAGTAATTTTTAGAATTTTATTTTTAATAGGAATTTTGCTTCAATACTTGAAGTGTTGACCACATAGAGAATGAATAGTGCTTAGGTGAACTGCAGTAATAGTTCATCTAGTCATCAAATATTCTTTTTTCTTGAATTACAAATGCAATTAACACATTGGTTAACAAAAGTTAACATCTAACTGAATAACTTCAATTTGATATGAACTGTATATCGGTTGGTCGAGACCCTATCATATTCATGGTCAGAATTAAACATACAGATTGTAATAGTAATTACAACAATATGGATTTGAAAGTAATTTTAGTATTAAACATGTGGCGCGAATATTTTGTAAATCGGTGTTGGTAATAACTTCAACAACTTCAACGCAGTGCATCGTTGTCAACATTCTACGTGTAATTTTAACACATATCTTATTATGTTTACTAATTTAATTGTTAGGTTTCGTAAGCATGTGCTTTTAACTTCTAATAATTTGGGTCTGCACTTTCTTATGATTCTCGTGAACCTTACAGGAGTTTGTAAATTGTGACGCCACCTTTCAATAAGCTTTCAATGGATAGATCCGAAATCAAACAACCAATCAAAATGCTTGGACGTACAAAAACTAGTCTGAACACCATGCATTAGGGTTTTGTAATCCTGCAGGCACCTCCTTCTCGTTCCGTTCATTGGTTTAGTACCGAGTTTGGCACCCTTGAATAAGCTTCATTAATGGTTCTAGTTCAAACGCTTTCTATAAAAATTACTAATATTAGTTCCCAAGTACCGGAAAATAAGCAATAACTTAATTTGTATCATTAATAGTGAAATCGTAGTTCTTATTATCTAGGCATACTTCAAGACACCGCAGAATTCAAGGACGATCTCGCCTTTTAATGGTAATCACAGATATTAAAACCGGTCTCTGCATTCCCGTTTAAAGCTATGGACATATGTAAATTTGCATCAGATTAACGAATCTGGATAGAATCAAACGAATTGGGGGCGTATTCTCGAATAGATGTGATATTTTTCGTATGCGATATTTCACGATTTTTGCATGAAAACGTCAAATGTGTATTCTGGAAAATCCGCCTGAGAAATTTATCGCATGACATGCAACGTGAGGTGCGGTCTTTACTATTCGATAAAATTATATCGCATGAAACAAAGTGTTAAAAAGTCAAGTACTGTACATATAAAAGTTTAACCTAGAAAAGTTTTTGGGTTAGTTTCTCTATATTGTAGTCGTCAAACCATGACAAATGTTGATGAAATTGAATGTCGGCTGTTTTAGTAAAACTATAATTATATTTTCTGTATCTTAAATTTTCTTTGAGCTCGAATAACTCTGCGCTTCTTTTTTGTTCATTGGATACATATTCCGTTCTTACTTTTGGCTCGACCGACATTTCAAACATGTAACATTACCGTATAATTCTTTATACTGTGGCCTATTATTTTAACTTATTTAAAAATTATCAATAATACTGAAACAAGCACGCTTTGATAATTAGGTTTAGGGTATAATGTGTTAATTCTACTGTCAATGCGGGCACGTGATAGTTATGTCGGCCTGATATTGGTTGTTTCTGGAATGTACGTACGAATCTATTTACGACACAGCGCATACTATGCGATATTGAAAATGTCATATCATTTCTCGTCGAGAATAATACCACTTTCGCTTCCAGCAGTTTCGCATGCGATATTTTTAGGTAATAATTATCACCAGTGAAAAATAACGCATGAAGTCGGGAATAGACCCCCTGAACACACAATCTGAATTTCATGATGTCACCAACCTCGTTCTAATCCTTTTTATTAGATTGGTGTTGTACTGGGTTAAGAACGGAAAGGAAGCATATAATAGCGTTAATATTTTTATGAAAGTTATACTACAGCGATAGAATACTACAACGCGAGGTGATGTCCAACCTGTAGAATATTATTGATAGACTCGGCAAAGAGAAATCTTTACGGCCAAAACTTTATTCAATAAAACTTGTTAATTTGCTCATTAAACAACACCACTGCTCTTAAAAAATAGTTGTAGAACTATATCACTTCGTGCAGAATATGTAAATGGTGTATCAGACTGACTACAATTTAAAAGGAATCCGTCCATCTGCGTGGCTTCCCTTTATTCATCTTGAACCTATGTGCACACACTATACCCATTCTAACATTTTCATAGAAGTGAGCTATAGATAATCCCAATATTGTAGAAAATTTTTAATAGTGATTGGGAAATTCCTGAAACGCTAAATAATTGTTCCTGAGTAGTTGCATAATACGGTGCACTTAATTGAAAAGTGTACATATAGTTTTTATTCTCGCATTCTTTCAAATCGGAAAATTAAACATATAATACTCTGTTATATCTTTAGAAAATTTTTAGATTGGAAATAATATTTTCATAAAAGATATGGTTCTGGTTGAAGTTTTAGTTTACTGTGCAGTTTTTATCATATTTAGTTTGAGCTCATCTTATTGACATCGCTTTCTAGACCCTTTTTTTCTTTTTCGGTATTAATGAATTGTCTTCGATTTCTTATTTTGTTACGTTCATTTTACGACAGCAAATTAAAACCTACCCTTTTATTATATTATTCATGCACATAGATTCTGCTTCAATATTCAAACAACACCCGGTATATTAGACCTTCCTAGAATAAGTACGCTTCATAATAATTTTTCATTTTAAATCTATTTACTTTCAAACGAAAAGTTTACTCTATAATTTAAATAATCGGTACCGTGTTTTAGGTGTCTGTTGACTTGATACACAATACTATAGCGCATAATTACTTCTTATTATACCCAATCATAAAGACTCGTTGAAATAATGGATCGTACTTATTTGTTAAGTTTTGTTTCAAGTTTCTGTAACACCTGCGTTTGATAACGCTGGGTTTGGATTAAATTCTTGCGAAAAACAATTTCAATTTGATTTTGCAGTTAGTCCTTATATGTATTTTCTACATTACTCGTCCTATTACTTCAAGAGCGATGCACGTTTTTTTGTTAATAAGAAGTGTAGATCTTGGGTGCATCGGTAAGTTCTCCTGCGTTATTAATACTAGTAAGACTCTCTTTTTAGCTCTTAGCTGGAGGCCAAATTGTTTTATGTAGGCCCGATGATTCTTTTTATGTAGAAGCAACTGCTTTGGTATGTGTTCCGCTGTTGCAGTGATTGTCGCAGCGCTCAAAATCTGTCGACCGTGGTGACGCTTATCTGATTCATCTCCGTGGATGCAATGGGCACACGATAGTATCTTGGCACACGGCGGTATGTTGTGATAGTCTTTCCATATATCGGGAGCACCTCTTTTTTTCTACTTCTGTTGTTAGTGCGTTGCTGGTGCTCCACAGTACTTTATTAAATGATTACTAGAATTTGTTCTACCGTTAATATTTTTACTTCAACACCCTGGTGTTATGAGAAAGTATAAACAGTAATTTGTTTGCTTTCTTTTACTAATGAATTCTACATGGTGAACGAAATGCGCACTTCGTACGTCAATTCTTAAAATTTGTTCTTTGTAATATAGCTATTTATTTTTTTTTGTTGATATAAACCAAATTCTTTTTTTTATTAATTTTTATCGTAATTAGAAAATCGATGACGATGTATTTTTTTGTGTTGCTGAGAATCCCCTCTCTCCGCATTGGTAGTTAACCTGGTATTTCTACGTTTCTTGTGTTCTGTTTTGTAACTGTGATTCGCGCGGGTCCTTACTTTAAGTAGCCTTTCTATTTCTGTCTGACCCGTACGCTTCATAACGTAGCAATTTGTTTTTCACTCATTGGATTGTTTTTCTTCTCCATCTTATGTAAATTACCCTCCGTAGGTTTTTTTTATCGTGCCACTATGGATCTATTATTTATTCGATGCTGCTGAAACCGACATTTTCATTCTGCATTTTATTGATATTGTGTATGGAAAGCACCTCTAATTTTCCATTTTTCAATACTCCTTTTTACCGGTTACAATAAAGGACTTGAGTAAAAATGAAATATCGACAACAAACAAAACTCAATCTCTATTAATTTTCAAAATATTTGAGCCGAATATTTTTGGTGCATTTTGTGCTCGATTTATGACGTTTAATTTTTCATTTCAGCTATCTGACAAGTGAAAGCGTATTGCAGAATTTGAAAAGTCTATATTTCCGCGATGCAATTGACGGCAAACAACCGAAAATTTGACTGGCTTACAGTGCATCTCTATAATAAAAAAATGTTTTTCTTTTGTGTTGACGGCAGTACCAGATTCAAGTTACCATTTTGTAATATGTTTTCATCGGAAGCTGCGGAAAATGTGGTGATTCTTCAATATTCCGGGTTTTGACTCTTTAAAAAATCAATCGAAAGTTGTATACTGCGCTTCTCTGATGAACGATGTCTTCCTGGATCGGAATACTCTAGGTGAGACTTTTACATTATATTAACATATGCAGCTACTATTTCAGTTTAGGAAAAAGAAATTTTTGTTACCTATTTATGTCGAATTCGAAGATATGTAGAATGTATATTCAGAATTCATATAGTTCATTCGTTTTAACTTTTAGATGACATCAAATGTAATTGTTCGGTTTTTTTTATTATTTTATTAAGTTTAATTTGAAGACGACTCGCTCCTGTATCCTATTAATGTAGACATTGGAAATATGCATCCTGAATACATCACCCCTTTTATCACGAAGGTCACGCGTGATCAGTTTCGAACAGGTAGAAACTTGTTTTGACCTGCCTGCACCCCTAAATAGAGTGTAAGATTGCCAGTCGTAGTTAATCGTTTGAAACGGTAAGACGTTATTAGAGCAACATACAATTCGGTATGTTTTCGAAGCTCGTTTATGGTTCGTTATGTAAAACATTAATATTCGTGTAGTGTTTGGAATGAAGGGTGTAATTACACAAGTGCTATTTATGGCCATAATAGTGCGAACTTTGTAAGTGAGAATAAACTGGTCGTTTAATGGATATTTCGTCTCGGCTTGCAGAGGAAGCATTAACACATTGATAAAAATACAGTCCACAGAATTCGTTGTTTATCAATCGTTGGACCAGCAAATTTCGTCCTTCGATAATATCTCCAGGTATGTAACTTGCTATATTCTAGCTACAACCTCATAGGTATGTACAGTAATAATAAAGCGTTGGCAACTATATGCAAATGAATACCTAGAATTCCGCTTAAGGGATACTGTCATTTAACACATAAAGGTTGGCAGCTCTGAAGATAGACGTGAACATCATTTATAGGTTATTGCAAACAGCATACAAAATGTGCTTGGTAATTATTTTTTAACAAGTATAGGAAGAAGTGTTTTGTCACAAAGTATAATAAAATAGAACTTACTAAATAATTATTTCCTTAGTTAATCATCTATTTAAATTTTGGTTTCAGCGATTTATTCATTTTTAGTTTCTCTGTTATTATTGTCAGTTCTTGTATCGTCATATATATTTTGATTGAAGGAGCGAAATCAAATAAGTCTATTAATTTATTAGACATAATGATTAGTATTAATCACAAAGTACATCTGAGCATGCGCGACTGCTTTGAACATCGATAGTTTACATCTTTGTTACACTTTCTATCCGGCGATGGGACATTGTATTTGTACCATCCGGCGAACATTCGTTCGCTGATACCTATACCTACAAACGTAATATGTTCCATCTTTAATAGCAACAGGACACGTTTTGTATTTTTTTGTTTATTACGTGCTGTATTATATGTTTTAGCTAAATCTATTTTCTCCATTACAATTAGACTGCGTAACATTTCTAGAAACAAAATAACCATTCGTTACTTCAGTAATTAGTAATAGCATATGGAATATCCTACTTTGCTGTTAAACTTTTGACTATGAATGACCGCTGTGAACAGCTACTTTTCAGATACGGATTTGACAAAAACCAGAATCTCGTTCCATGATTATACCAAAGAACAATGACTCTGTGTGTATATTGTATAATCTCCCAGTAAATATAGCTTACACTCATACCATATAAAAATACACCACCCAATCTTGTCTCATGGGCGAAGTTGACTGTAGTTGTTGTATATATAACTCGACATCTGCCTTGTTTTAGATATAAGGTTAGTTGAACGTCACCATCACTTGTACAATTTATGTCGTGGATATTCTTCAAATAAAACTTCCAGAAAGTTGGAGATATTTTTCCTCCAGTGTCATTGAATTTGTAGAAAACTTTTCTGCAAACGCTGTTTATTTTTATATTAAACTTGTGATAGAGATTCTTAAAGCTTTTTGGTCTCTAGATAAATATTTTTAGAAGGTATTCTCAAAATATACTCTAGAAATAATATTTTGTGAAAAATCGATAGTAATCTAAATTAGTTAACCGTTTGTTTAACTTCGGTAGTCACTACATGATTTACTTGTAGGTATGAATTTAGTAAATTCAACCGCCAGAAGACATTGTATTCAATAAAACGCATTTAGTTAATGCTGATTTATAGGAACTTCATAACATTGGCCAATAATTAACTAATAGGAACAATTTGCCACACGGAACAGCTACCTTACATTTAATGACGAATGTTTGTAATTGATTGGCAATTAGTACTTTGATCCTTATCCGTGTGTACTCCAAAAATATATAATGAAGTCTAAAGGTCAATTAATAATTAAAGTCTTTCTAGTACATGTCCTGTTTATATTAGGGGAGATTTTATCCTGGTTAATTAAATTTAGTTTTAGAAACTGAAGTACTTTATGTAGAAGTTTGGAACGTAAAACGAAAACAACTTCAAGCGTATCTTTATTAGAAAGTAGATGCTGATTACTATCGTTTTAATTGAAATTTACTTTCAGAGAAGCACTTTTGAATTAAGAAAACCGAGTAGCATTTTTTTACAAAGAAATAGCGTAAGGAATGTTCTATTTAGGTTACTTACCCTCACGTTTCTTGCTGTGACCATAATGGTTATATTTTATGAATTATAAAAGGTAGTTATGTTGTTAATTTATAAAATTTCTATTAGTGGCTGAAGTTTTAATAAATTCTTTCTTGTTATAACTGCGTCATGTTGAAAACGATTTTGTCTACGCGCTAGACTTTTTCTAAACAGCTTCAGTAGGATAAATAAGCCAACACTGCAATTAAAAAGGACTGCAGGTGGAATTATATATGGATAAAACAAAGACTAGCGGTAGATAGGATTTTTGATGTAATTTTTTCTATATCGACTACATGTCAGTTGAAGAGAGATACGCATAATTAACCTAATTACAACAGCTTGCCTGCTTCGCAAGCCCGCGGGCGTTATTTATTAATTTACTCTTTTAACACTAGATAAAATGCTCACAACACTATACTTCAGCTACTTTTCCAAGCTCACGATGACGTCACACTTTTCTAAAAATAAAAAGCAAGATTTTTTATTTTAACGGTAGATAAATAACATAATTGAAAAACATCTAACCAGCGAAGCATGAACCCAATAAAACTTAATTTTGAGTACCAACCAAGTTACGCAATTGAAAACTATCCTTTCTTTATGCTTGTTCGGGGTGGTTTTACTTTTATCTAGTTTTATCCGAAGTTTAAAATTCAAATCGATATCCAAGCCTTCTCTCTCCTTTTTAGTCAATAATTGGCTATATAGAGACGGTTGAGATTTTCGAATTGCAAAATATACTGAACTTTGTTTCTATACATAAAGTCTTTGATTCAGGTCCATTCCTTTGTGTAATTCTTGCAGCTTATGGCAATCTTTTTGTCGTGGCTTTTCAACTATCTCCTGCACGTATCTTGTTGGCGTGGTCGATATCGTCTTGCTGGTATTGGAGGCAATCCTGATTCTTCTACACACTGTTCTATGGTTGTATGTCCACCACTTTTGGGAATATATTATATTTGATTTTCCAATGCACCATCTGAAGGTAGTACATTGGTCATAGAGCGAGTTTTTATCTCGAAATTTTGAATTTTGCAGAACCCTCGCTATTCTAAGCAAGGTAGAGATGTTTAACGTGCGTGACAACCAACACATACGCACACAAGACACACACACACACACACACATACGGGGCCTATATTTTGCCTCTCATCCGAAGTAGGGCGTATATTTGTGAAAAATGCTCGCCTAACTTTTTCAAGTAACCCGTGTCGGGAATCAAACCAGAGACCTTAGTCATAATAGTCACACAGAAACCACCTAAGCCACAGAGGCGCCTACTGCAAATATCTCCTATATTTGATTTTCAAATGCTGTAACCGAAGGTACTGCATTGGCCAGGAACCGAGTTTTCACCTGGAAATTATGAATTTTGTCGAACCCTTGCCATTGCAAGCAAAGTAGGGACCTTTACCGTGCCTGACAACACACACACACACACACACACACACACACACACACACACACACACCTACACACACACACGGACCTTCATTTTACCTTATGGTTCTATCCAAGTTGATATCGAAAGCTGAAAACCGTAAAAAGATACGCGATGATTCTCCTAAAATCACACAATCTAATGTGAACGATGAAGTGTTGTTAAGGACCAATAAGATGTTATCCGCCAAAAATAATCAAATTCTTAAATTTTTCCTAATCTACAAGGGTCTTTGTACTATTCAGAAAAAACCTTCATAATAATGCTTATAGTGTATTCGAGTGTTCTTCTGGTGCATCCTTCGGAACACAAAATATTTTTATTCGGTAGATGCTTAATTGAGTCTAGTGTTATGCTGTTCTGACTAGCTTCTTACTTCATAAAGTTCCTTAGATTTTAGTTGTATTATTTTATGTTTTTAACGTTTTACTTTGACTATAATTAGGTTGCGCAAATTAAATGTAGTTAAGTCTAATGGTATTGCTTTATTAATAATTTCAGATGAGTTGTAAAATTGCAACATTTTCTAGATTTCTTTGCGGCAAGCTGGACGTCAGTTTGAATGAAATCTGTATGGGTACGATTGTATTTAAAAATGGGATCAATAATCGTACTCTCTCATAGAATCATAATCTAATAAAGATGAAATTTTAATCCGTAATACGATACTTTAAGAATACTTCCAAACTAACTCTGAACTCTGACTTCAGTTGAGTTTGAGGAGACTAACAAGGGGGCGGGGGGAGTGGACGATATGGATTGCTCTTAAGTGCCACTACACTTAACGAGTGTTTACCAAGAATGCCGTCCGGAAAGTGTAGGAACTAAATGGTAAATAACGGATCTATACATAAATGCTGAAGTTGAAATATTCTCGTTGTAGAATCTGTGAGAAAAACGTACTCATAGACCTTATTTTATAAATGTAAATAACAAAATACCAGCACAAAAGTAAAATAACACAAAATATAAATGTACTGACCATGTATACTTTAACTCACACCTACATGGACACCCTTCTTATTATGAGGAAGATTACTCATCACTTTTAGTATAACATTTTTATCATTAACCTTACACTTTTGTTGGGAATCTTATAGACAGGTGTTCGTCATACTTCTAGCATAGTTACTTACTGAAATCATAACACCGAACTACGAAAATCGTATTTCTATTTCTCTTTTAATAACGAAAACTACATTCTTTTGGAATATTTATACAAAAATATCATGTATTTTAATAGAATAAAAATAAGTTATGCATTTGTTATCAACTTAAAATGACTGGGTAATTAAAATTCTTACAGCCATGGTTGACGAAAATTTGCATATCTTTCAGAACAAATTACGTTAACTGTATTTATTAATTAAAAAGGGTTTCAATAAGAATATTGTGTTGTATAACGTATAAACAACTATTCAAATTCACCACATTCTTCCCTCCTAGTTGTCGAAGACACAGTCATCCCAGTGCCGGGGAGACCGTCTCAACCTAGTGCTTCTTCTTGGCAATGACCACGATTTATTCGAACCCATATCATTAACCGGCGTAGACACAGTTTCAGGAACCACATCCACTTCTTCTATTTCTTACGCGTCAGCCCAGTGACTATCACCTTGAGGATCTGGAATATGTCTCCCCGTCGGGTCTAATTGATCAGATTTAGCTACAGGAGTTAGGTGTCGAGTCAATACAGTAGTTTCCTTTCCATCCGAAAGCCGAACATGTGCTTACTCTGCATTGCCGTGAAGCAACATAACCTCATCAACCAACGGCAAATATTTAGACTGTCGCTTAGGTCTTTTCATATAAAATAACCAAGTAGGAGTAGAAGAACCTGTTTCCGAACGCCGATGATAGTTGAACATCCGTTCGTGTGGAGTAGTATTAGTGGCTGTGCAAAGCAAGGAGCGCACGCTATGCAAGACATCTAGTAGGACACATTGCCAGTGATTAATTTCAAGATTCTCTGATTTTAGTGCTAATTTGACCGTCATTCATAAGATAGCGTTATAACTCTCAACCTGTCCGTTTTTCCTAGGGTTATAGCCGGTAGTTATGCTAGTTGCAATTCCGACACTATTCAAGAAATCTTTCAGCTCTCTGGGCATAAACGAAGCACCCCTGTTTGAATGGATATATGCAGGAGTACCAAACATAGAGAAAGTGTGTTTAAGACATGTCACTATAGTCGCAGTCGACATGTCCGTACAGGGAAAGGCAATAGGAAATCGTGAGTATTCGTCCACAAGAACAAGACGATATTTATTTAGATTAACAGACGGGAGAGGCCCTTTAAAATCAATGCTTAGTCTCTCGAACTCGGCAGTGGCTTTGATTAAAACACCTTGATGCTGATGGAATCTAGGTTTAACGGCAGCACATACGTTGCAAGAAGCAGTACCCCGACGGACTTCTTTTATAGAAATTGGGAGGATCTTACTATGCACCCAGTGATACATGCGAGTCACTCCAGAGTGACACAATAATTTAGGAAATTCGTTCAGTTTTCCCACAAGATTTGCGATGGCCGATGGCCTAGAGAGAGCGTCCGGGACCTCGTTGTGTGTTCCTGGTCTGTAAACAATATCATAACTAAAACAACACTTTACCATGGCGGGTACTGTCGAACATGAAAACTATAGATTGCTGATCCGTTATCAACTTAAGATGGTTGCCTATAAAATAGTGTCTCTATTTACGAAGAGCTTCCACTATAGCTTGAGCTTCTTTTTCGACCGACGAGTGTTTTAGTTCTGGACTATTTAAAGTTCTTGAAAACAAAGCCACAGGTCGTCCGGATTGCGATAATGTTGCAGCTATAGCATTTTTAGAAACATCCGTTTCGACAGTAAAGGGGGTATTATGATCAATACAATTGACAACTGATTTTTCTATTTCAAGTTTTAATTCCTCGAAGGCTTCTTTTGTTTTTTCAAATAAAGGGAATTTTGTGTGAATAATAGGAGCAATTTTGATTGAAAAATTTTGTATGTACGATGAATAATGTGAGAACATACCTAACGATCTTCTCAAAGAGGCTGTGTCTTTAGGCAGGGGAAGATTAGATCTTTAGAATGTATAGCTTCAGTATAACATCAGGCAAGATTAGATCTTTTTATCGTAACAAAAGTTAAATTTTTTATGGTCTAAGAACGCGAAGCTATTTAATTTGTTCTAAACTAATTTTTATAACCTTAGATTCATGGAAGAGCAAAAACAGGAAAGAAAATTCTTAAACTATAGAACAACAATCGCCAGAAAGTTTGTGTAGTATAATTGGAGTGTTATACAAACTTAAATGAACACCGTCATGTTTGAGTCGGCTTCGCCTTTACAAATGCCGGCCGGAAATACAACTGGTTTCTCATATACAATTTCGTAATGGAATCTCTTCGAGTAACATCAAACAAACAGCGGTTTGTCAATAAATTAAACCATCATATCTCGGACTTAGATAAGAAATTTTTGCATACTGGTTTTTATGTTGTGCAGATAGATTCTAGAATAAAAACCCATGAATAGTTGAGAGTTGGAACGTGGTAATTAAACTTAATTATTTAATTATAGTTATCAAAAAGTTGTTATAGAAATATAGTAATACAAATCTTGTTATTTAAACATTGTTGCGCTGTAAAGGAGAAAAATTAGATGTATTTAAATTAAATCAAAATTATTAACCACATGATCTTACCGCTCCAACATGTTGCGTTCGTTTTTTAGACACCCGCGCAAGATACCTTTAGAACGAGTCTCCAGTCGCTCGTGGCCAATTTCATTACCATGTTGTCTAGATTAAGGAAAACGAGCAACTACCTTATTTAAAAGCATGCCACGGATGTTGTTTATCTAGTTTTATCACGTTATAATGAAACGCAGACGGCTAAATGTAGATGGAAATACATTGTTTCGTTTCAAGGTTAAAAGTTTGTATACATTTTTAAACAAATGCCACTACGAGGACCAAACATTTGTTTTAACAATTTGTATTAGCTTATATTTTCGACTTGATAGGAGGCAACAAAATGTAATACAGGGTATGTCGTGCCTAAAACGACTTGAAACCAATTCTATATTCGATTTTATACATACGGAAATTAAAAACGTTACAAAATCTGTTAGCATTAGTTCTCGATTACGAGTTGTTATTTTATCATGTATGTATTTTACGGTTAGGAATTTACAAAAACCATTAAATTTTGTTAAAATTTAGTATGTTTTCGTTAGGCAGTAATGTAGCAGGTGCTATGAATTATAATCCTAAAATCTTAAGTTTTTAACAAAACATGTGAAGTCGCCGTTCTTTTGAAAATCTTTATTATAACGAAAAGGCCGAAAGGTCTAGAATCGAAAGGAATCAAGTTCTTAAGTCATTAATGGATGGTGCTACAAGGGTGAATTTAAAGAACCAATATAAAGCATACAAAAACGAAATGTAGAGGCTTTACAATTAAGTACATAAACAGCACGGCTCGGCAGTTTTCAGTTAAATATTAATCCACCAGTTATATGAACTAAATTGTTATTCAAGTGGTTAAAATAAATGCATACAACGTTTATTAAATTAAGATAGAACAGTGATCGCTTCTGTGAATAAATTAACGGCTTGTAGCTAAATTACATGGTCGAACTTAGTAATAAACATGGTGTAATCGTTGCAATAGAAAGAATTTTGTGTTAGTAAATATTTAATAATTAGCATCAGTAATTTTCGGCATGTCGTTATATTGAGGTCTCTTTTTATTTGTGACTAATTAGGCGTATATTGGTCCGACTAGAGAACAGTAAAAAGTAGTTTGCTACAGCGTTGACGTTACTAATTAAAAATGAAAAGCTGAAATTTTCGTATGGAGAAAGGAGTAGAAGATTTTTATCTCAAATGTTAGATAAGTAGTAATAAATGAATGCTACTCATGATTTCATGCGAGTTTAAAATAAGCATCATTAACACTTGAAGAAATTTGTCGAATGAAATCAGTAATAATGACGGCAGGAAGTGGAGTGCATGTAATAACTATGCTAAATACAACGTTAAAATGTATACATTTTGTTTATATCGTGCCAGTTACAAACTACATTGTACGTTAAATTATGTAATAGTACCTCTTATTAATTTTTTCACTTAACTGTTTATAATTTTGTTAAGTTTCTGTTTTTATTTTTAAAGCATCTTCTAAATCCTCTATTTTAATTTTTATAATCTAGTTTCAAAAAAAAAGTTATTAGTATGAAGGAACCTCGATATCTTGTCTAGGTATTTACACTTTTCTAAACTGTTTTATCTGTTTTAATTATCTGTCAAAGAATTAAAGATACTTATTTTTAAAAACCGTCCAGGTAGTTTATTATCTATAACTTTTTGCCAAAGTTTTCGACTTTAAAAATACTTATTCGACAAGTTTTATAAATTAAGAAAAATAATTTCTTTATGTGTGCGGTTGATTCCACACTGCTTCCTTATACTATTATACGTATATTTTAGTTTTCTTATTCATTTTATGCGTTTTCATTTCATTCTGCGTATCAAGTATGTTCTGTGTTTTTCCTTAATTTTTAAATATTATTTTTATAGCTTTGACTTTTCCGAAAGATCTTTATTTAATTTTCTTTATTTTCTTATGCTACATCTCGCGTATACTCATTATTTTAAAACTATATTCTGTGTAATTTTCTTTATTTTCCCGTACTTTATTTTATTTGTCGTTATTAAATCGGCTTTTTTGTCTTAAGCTTTGGTTATGGCATCTTTTATTTTGAAGATTGTCTTTTAGTTACCTTATAGTAGATTTTCTGTTCCAGGAGCTATCAACCTCGCAAGCAAATTCTACATTTTTGCAGATTTTTACATTGATTTGTGGATATTGCATTTTATTTCTTCTATAAAATATTGATCATAAATATTAAACCATTCTCCTTATTGCTCTTCTTCTGAATTTACTCTCCGATTTTCTGCCAGATTTGAAATTTCTGCATAATGAAAATGTTGCTTTTTAGAATTACAAGTATCTAATATTAATTAATTGGTTTGAAATTTTTTTGAAATGACTTAAATATTAACTACGCTAGAACATATCGTTTCTGTGTTTTTATGTTGTTTCTTTGCGTATCAATATCAGTATCAATTGTTAAAAACATTTTTCAACTATTATAAATTCAGCCAATTTAACATTATCGTTCTTACAGTTAAACCAATGTTAAACATGATTGGATGTATAAATTTAATCCCACTTAGTATCCAATTAATCTAAGTGATTTGTGTGATGTTATTATTGTAAGTGTCAAAATAATTTAATATCCAGCTTATAAAATTCGCGAAACGCACTAGAAGCCAAAACGTTTATAGTAACTAAATACTCGTAAAATATGTAGAAAATTTGCTCGTTTTCGACACAGTTGAATGTCTGATGTCGTTGTTGCGCGTATGTGTATTGTGTAGCAGCAACCATTCAGAATTTTCCGCATTTGTATTGGCTAAACTCCAACGCGTGTGAAATGTAGCAGCTTTATAAAAGAAAAAATTATATAAATAGAACGCAATACATTAAGACGAAACAAAACTGGGTAATTTTTTTCAAGTTTATTTGCCAAAGTTTCCTAGGCATTAGTGAGCATGAAGTATGTCGCCAACGTCGTTTTAATTGGCATCAGGCGAATATGGCCCGTGATTTATTTTTGCAAGGGGCGCTGCACTACATTGATTAAGCGATATAAATAAATTGCATACCGCTGAACAGTGTGGATTAAAAAATTTAGTCACCACACTGAACCTTGAGATATATTTTGATAGCATAACGAATTGTAAATAAATATACTTATTTGTTTTTTCTTTCAGCCCGAAAAGCTAAACGTACACAAAAATGATTCGGAAAGCTGGGACTATACGGTAGCTACTTTAGGTAAGTTTCTTATTATAAACTTCGTTCAATTTTTCCACGAATGACACCACAAACATATAATTTATATCAAACATAACTACATGTTCATCCTGTAATTTCGTACTATTTTGTATTGTAGAACCAACATGCTCTTATCAATGGGCATATTATATTTTTTTAAACAGATTTGTATCAATCAAGGTTTCGATTGTTTCTATGTGCCGGGTCGATTGTGGTCAATTAAGGAATATCTTTTTATACGTGCACTAAATACTACAAACTTTTTTTGCAAAAATTATTTTATATAAACGCCCTTAATTATTAACAATTAGCTATTCAAGTTTGAAATAATGAACGTCATTTATACAGTATGTTGAAAATTATTACTAAAGCACGTTACTTTCTGAAGTTATTTCTAAATATTATGCTCTCCCAGGTTCACCGGAACCTATTCTCACATTTTGATAGTTTCGCTTCACTTTTCGATGATACATGATATACCTGCAATAAATTAGGATAATTATTACCGCTGACCACATCCTACATTCCAGTACCATCCTAACACAAGATTTCTTTCAAAACTTACTCTATAGAGAGTCAATATAATACTTAGCATTTTACTAGCTAGTAGTATACCATTTTGCAACACCCTGTGTGCATGTGCGTATATGTACGCCTGTACGCGCTGATGTGTGTATGTACGCGCGCGCGGTTGGATGTGCGTGCGTGCGCGCGCGCGTGTGTGTGTGACAGGTACAAAAATGGAAAATTTGAAATTACTTACCTTCTCTTCTAACTTTTCTTTGCCTGGATAGCTCAGCGGAAGTTATGAAATCGAACACAGGAAAATCATAAAGCACCTATACATTCAAAAACAATTTCTCTCATACAAAACAGTTTATAAAACAATTCACAGTTCCAGTTTATACAGAAAATAATTAAATTTCTGACCTAATATTTGCTAACAGATACACAAATAGGCGAATAATGTACCCATCTTTTATTCCCACGCTTGTGTGTTTGGCCAAAAACCGTTCACAGATTTTGTTTATTAAAAGGTCAAACTGTTTCGAAGTTCGACCTAAAACTCTTTGCAAATCCTCCGCTTTACAACTAGGAAAAAACGCAAACAAAATACAAAATACTAAATATTGAAATATTATCAATTGACAAACAAAGAAATCTAAAATTTAATACTTATTGTTATATGTTAAAGAGCGCGCTTAATCAAATCTTCTCAACGGTGTTAAGTCCTTCCTGGTTTTATTTTAAATTGACGTTCAAATCCCTGTTTACAAAAATCATCCATAATCGCTTAAATCTCCATTAATTTTCAAAGTGCATCTTCTATTTTAAACTGCCTACGATAATATATTTATATTTGAAACTACTCAACGTATAAATTTCATTACAACTCTGCATATTGTTTTGTCTTTATAATTAACGTTACATTTTACTAGGTTTATGAAGGAATCTTGAATTTTACATTGTCGATCGCGTAAATTGAAATGAATTAGATGAATGAATCTTTTCAATAAAGTTCCAGCTTTTATATAAATTATTTTGACTACATCACTCTTTCTAGATTTTAGGCGATTCAATCCGGATGATTACTCACCTACATTATGTAAGATTTTTAGGAATTCTGCAGTTTTAATGGGCTAATTAGTGTCAAATCGCCGCGACTGATCGTTGTTTGTCTAACGCACTAGGTTAATGGTCGGATCGCATTTTTTCTTCTAGTAATGCCAAAGCTATAAATAATTGTTATCGATTTTATGACATCTTTAATATTCGCGCGGCTTCTTGGAATAAACGTTTGTTTATTTAATTAGTTTATATGTCATTTCTTATTAATTGACGTATTTTTTTTAATCCTGTAAATTCGAGAAAAACTATCTAAAAATAAATTTATACATACACCGCAGTCAATTTAGCTAATCAATTAATGCTTTAATTGCTTTATTTACGGTTTTGTAAACGCAAAAAGACCTGTATCCCAACAATTGTAACAAGAAGATTGATTTTTAAGGCAAACAAAACTAATCCTAACACATTTCTAAAGATTAAAGCGTTAGTTTTTAACAAGATTTAATGTAATTTCGTTTTAAGTGATATGCGTAAAGCTGACACTATTCTGTGCCATTTACAGCGAATGTAGCACATATCTTAGCACCGGAAATGTATTTTTGTGATAATTAATAAATAAAAATGAATTGATTTGTACTTATCTCTTAGAGTGATTATTTACACGTACGGAATTGTATTTCTCTTTGCGATTTAATGTCTAAAAAGTACGCTTGTATTATACAGGGTTGAACAATGAATCTTCGGAAATTTCTATTTTTTCCTGTTTCTTTTATATTTGGATGGGCTTTATTTATAGACTTTGGTTTTCAATGACCTCTCTAGACCCCCTTATCGCGTCTATATATATATATATATATATATATATATATATAGCTATGCTGCTCCTCGTAAATTAAATTTCACCAATGAAACAAATACAATTATCCTTCTTACAAACAACATTTTAAATACACAGTTATTACTTATTCTCTACACTACCACTGTAATAAGCGAATTTTAAACACATGAGGATTATTCATCAATAAATCCATAATTAAATTTTTATTAGAATTACTATTTATACAAGTTTTTTATTTACACCTTTTTATTAATCATTCCTAAAAAAGTCATAATTTAATATCCCTTCTTTAAATACCGTAATAAACCTGCTGAATTCGGTATGTTTATTATATCTTATGTAATCACAAATTCTTTGCGTGAATTTGCAACCCCTAAAACAAATTATTTTAGCTGATTTCTTACATAAAATCTAGGAAAATTTAAATTTTTATTCTAATAAATAGTCTTTGTTGAAATCACTCTGGTGCAACAAAATATTTTATAAATAGAACCTCTGTACAGCTAAGTGTTTTTTTGTGGTTGCTTTTAGAGTCCACTCTTCAAAAATCCAAATATAAGGATTGCCCAATTCTTTTAAATCAATACTAATGTTCTAGTTTTTTTCTTTAAATTATTTAAGGAGTAGAACTTGTATTTTAAATTGCAATTAATCTTCAAATCTTTGATTAAACTCCAGCTCACAAATTGTTTTTAATATGTATTAAATTGTATATCCTGCATTTTAAAATTAATATACTTTAAATAATAATTACATTTGAAAATAAATAACGTAACGTACCCTAACTATATCAATAACATGCTCGTGACGTTTCAACAGGAACTCATCCTTGCATGCTACGGCCGTTGTCTTAAATACAATTCCACTGCTTACGTATTGCGTTCTCGTATGTTCGCGCATTTTTCCGAATATATTGGTCGTTTTTTAATAAATTGGATATGAAATATATACTTATTATGCATTTTACTATTCGATATACGATTCGACTTGAAAATAAATTTCGAAGTTATTGAAATTAATGCGTTGATGTGATCTTTAGTTATTAAATACAAATGAAAATTCTTTAAGAATATTTCTTTATGCATTAAACGTAATTATATTAAAATTACAATTCCTTAATTATTAAATAGGAATGAAACCTTCTTTCAGAACTACGGTTTTATGCATAAAACGTAACTAATACACATTCATACAGATCAAAAATATGTTTCCACTGTGCAAATAAATGGCTAAATAAGTTATTTCTTTTTCGCATTTTCTTGATTTTATGAAATGAAGTCTTTGTCATACGCTATAATATGACCTTGTTATGACTTTTAATCACAGTATTTTTCTCCGGGCTAAAATACAAAATTTTTAACAAAAATACGCCCTCTCTTTCAGATGAGAGGTAAAATAGAGGTCCCGTACGTGAGCATTGTCACGCACGTTAAGATCCCTACCTTGCTTGGAATAGCAAGGGCTTGGCAAAATTGAAAGTTTTACAAATAAAAAAAACTCGCTTCTTGGTCAGTGTAGTACCTTCGGGTCAAGCATTTTAAAATCAAATGTAGAGTATGGCACTTAACGCTAAGTTCAAATTCACTTTGATGAACAAGTTTTTATTTTATTTCTTATTATCTCCTATATACAATCCTTCATGTTAGGCCTATAAATCACACGGATAATTCTCTATTTATAATAATCTTCTTTTCAAACAATTCAAAATTCAATTCTTTCACATGCTCCTCAAATTAAAGTTAAACTTCTTCGTTCATTTCTCAATTCTCTCATACGAATACAAAGTCACATCATGCATCAGATTCAATTCCAATAAAATTCTTTCTATATGTACAAAATACTACTAAATATCCACATAGGAGATACATACTTCATATGATCTTAAAATACACTGCATAGCCGTAACTAATGTAGACAAATCAAACGAGACAGCTTTGAACTGGTAAATATACCCATCAACCGAAAAACCTGTATGTCTCTTTCCTTATAATGAATTTTTTAGATCTATTTTTGAAAAATTTTTCTTATTACCTAACCTCGCTAAACTACTCTTGATGGTGGACAATTATGTTTTGGCATAGTAAGTCGATTTATTTTTCTAGCATCCAAACATAATCGCATACTACCATCGCTTTTCTTTACTACAACTAAAGCATGCACACAATGCATATTTGATTTTTCAATGATACCCTCATTACACATTTTCTCTATTTCAACATTAACACAATTGCGATTTGATGCTGGAGTCGCTTAAACTGTTGAGTTATAAGGTTCCATATCAACAACTTCTAACTCATGTTCGTAACTTTTAGCAATACTCTACTCTCTACTCACTAACTCGTGATATTTATTTAATTATGACACTACCTCATTGTTTACTTACCTGGATCCTTAACAATTATTTTCATTTCTGTCTTCTTTACTATCTCTTGTTCAAACTGATTCAAATTTATATGGTCATTCTCGACTTCAATACTTATTTCATCGTCCCATTTAATATATTTCTCCTCACGTAATATAATCACCTTATTTTTTGCGTCAAGTCGCAACCTCAACTTATCTATCACACCCATACCAAAAATAGCATCCATCTTTAACCCAGTTATAATCATAAACTCATGCTTAAACCTCTTATTCCCTAATTCACACTTCAGAATCACAATACTATTTATATTTGCGAACTTTGTATTGTTCGGCGCTACCAAGTTACGCTTCTTTACAGGTATCAATTTATTAATTAATTGTTGCATATTATTAGAAATCAGCGATTCGTCAGCTCCTGTATCTATAAGTACTTTGATTATTTTGTCTCCCACATTCCCCTTTCCCTGAACTTATTTATTTTTCATTATGATTATGAAATTTCTTTATTATTAAAATATATATGTCATTAAAGAATAATTTTGCCTGGCATGGGGAAAGTAATTCGAGCATAGGGAACGAATCAATATATAAATTGTTGGTTATTGTGCAAAAAGAAAAGTCCGTGATCGGTTTCACTGTTCTTGCAGATCATCAGACTGACGCATTTCTTTTTGCAAAATAACCAACTAAGTTCTAAAATAATACACAAATTAATGTGTATTTATAGTACAAATGGTTCGCATGCGCCCTTTATACTCGACTATAAGCAACTAACTATCGAAGACTGTTTCCAGTCTCCGACGGTATAGTGTAGATGGCACTGTCTGACAAAATAGCGAGGCAAACGACAAAATGAAAAATTAAATAAATAAATGACCTGTTACCTACCTAGCATTGACGGACCTTCTAAGAAGATACTGCACCCAGTGCTAAACGAGGAAGTTGGCCGACGGAAACCAATTTGTTTCCAATTAAATATTAACGAATAAATTCAAAAATTCATCCGTTTCCAATTAAATATTAATGAATAAATTCATAAATTCATTAATATTTAATTGGAAACGGATTGGTTTCCGTCGGCCAACTTCCTCGTTTAGCACTGGGTGCAGTATCTTCTTAGAAGGTCCGCCAGTGCTAGGTAGGTAACAGGTCATTTATTTATTTCATATATATGTCATGACTATTTGATAATTCAAAATGAGTACTCTCCTTTACAACGCTGTTTGTGGGTATCATCTTATTCGAAACTTTTATCTTTCTTTTGTTCACTCACACACGCAATTATTATAAAATGGATTTAAACATTCACCTAGCCTATTCGTAATTTCTATGTTTTCCATACAGGTTTTATTGTAACAGTACCATGCTCATAAGGTGTACTAATTCTACTATTGAGATGTCTTTTTTATTATTGAAATCTTCCTCCATGCATGATTTATCGGTGAATAAGTAAATCCTTTGATATACCTCGAATTAATATTAAGAATACTTTGTTCGTTTTATTATCATGCACAATTCCATCACGCATCCATCTATTTCGGAATAAGAAATCGAGGGCAAGTTACATGGTTCTACCCATACCTATTCCGGGAAGCTTCGGACTACCGTTTTACCGCCAACACCTACATCGACGCCAGTCCATCCACGTCTACTCTTTTTTAATTCGTCACTCTTATTTATGCATTTTTATCACGTGATGGTTTTGACCAATCACGACTCTTATAAATTACGTCACTAATAATTATTTTTACAAGTTTTGGTCCCAAATCTCTATTTTCTTCTACTTTTAACTTGGAAAACTTTTTACTTTAATTTCATACTATTTTTCAACCATACTAAATAGTTTTTTCTTTAGTTTCATTTATATTATTGAATTAATTATATTATTGTGCAGTATCCGGTTTGAGAAGATTCTAGCACAAAATCTCAACACTTCCTTAGCGGGAAATTTAAAATTCTTGCAATTAAGAGGTGTTAGACTAAACTTAACATAGATTTCTCGTTTCTGTGTTACTTTTTGTCACCACAGATAGTTTTAGAATAATTATTAGCTACTAGTGATTTATCACCATATACTTACATAGTTTAGAAAATTAAAAATTAGTATTTCAATAAGAAGATTCAGTTTCAGCTTTGGTAGCATAATTAACGGTTTTCAATGTTTATTGAAACATCAAATCGTTTATCTCTAACGCTTTACTCGATTGATCTAAAAATGCCTTTAATTTTTTAAGGTTGGTATTTCTGAAACATTTTGCATTTCGAGACGTTTGGCAGTATCTGAATCTAACTTCTGCAATAACCAATTAAATATATAAAATCAAAGAAATTCACGTTTTCGAAATTTTTCAAAACAATAGTGCTTTCAATATATACATCTAATAAGGAGCGAACATTTTCTGACGTAGTAGAGTTCTTTTTCGAAGCTCGTTCCATACAATTTAAATAAGTGGTAAGAACTAATCGTTTATTTTCATATCGACCAGTGATAATTTTTAGGGTTATAGGGTATTTATCATCTAAACTGTTTAACAACAAAAAAATATTACTTTTTGATTAAAAAATGTTGTTGTTTATTATCTATCGAAGTACGAAAAGGATTAATGTATGATTCCAAATCTTATAATTTTCTGGTAAATTTAACTACTTGTATCGGTGGTAGCCTTATGTTACCTGTCGTGGGGCGGCCTCAACCACCTGCGGTGGGAGTGGTAATTTTACATCAAACTGAATTTGCATTTGCATCATGACCAGTGTCTTAATTTGAAGAGAATGTTTATCTAAATCAATGTCTTCGTCCAAAAGACAATTGAAATAAGGTGTGTTGAACTTTGAAATGATTTCCGAGGATTCTAATTATGCTATAACTTCAATTTCTGCGAAATTATCGCTTGTTTGATTTAACAAAGTGAGTATGTATTGTAATGCTGTGTTAACCTTTCTAAGGCGGCATTTCTTTGAAACAATAACATTTCCGTGGTTATCAAGTTGAAACAAATTTGTTTTCAAATAACGGTATTAACAAAAAAAGACTACAATTTCAATATCTAATAACTCTATACCGACAGGCTGGTTTTACACAGAGAAATGAGAAACAATAACCTGCAGGTACCATATTCCTAATAAAACAATAGCACTGGTAAATGATGAGGTAAACTAAGTTCAAAATTCCCAGCATGCGTCAACCTTTCTTTTAATAAAGATGCCGACACAATGTACAAATTTGTATGACCCTAAACCACGTATTGGGGAAAGAACAAGTTTGAAGCGACCAAATGTTTAGGACCAAGGCCTTTTTAAAACGCTTTATAACGCTAATGAAATTTATATCACTCTTTTAATCAAAGGAAAATATAATTTGAAGTATTGAGGACGTGAAATACAATTTAACTAGGATTGATCGAAGGATCATGGACGATAGTAGTAAAGGATGAAATCATGCATAAACACAATCACTTACTTTAATTCCATCTTTGATGTTGGACTCCCATCATGACAACAATAATTCCTTTTTTCGGTGATGTTTTTAAATCTGCATGATTTAGGAGGGGATCAATAAGGAAGGAAGAGAGTGCCTATTGCCCAAACATTATCTAAACTAACTGACAACGAAAGGTGTAGGCGACTTTACTACTAAGTACTACCTAACCAACTGTAAATACCTCAAATCCGGTTATTTGACCGTTTCTTCTTTGCAAATTGACGAATAACGTAACTGATGTATAACTAATTTTAGGTTTGAAATGAATAATGGAACTCTCGATGCGGTTGCGAAGTAGTACTTTATAGTCGCCTACAGCATTCGTTGTTGATTATGGTTAGGCTTCGTGAATTTTTCCGCTTTGAATGTAAAATAATATTAAAAGCACTTGCTAATAAATACGATTGGAGCGAGGGAAGCATATAATAAATTAACATCGGCTAATTCCTCCCCCAAGACGGGTTGTATCATTTTACAAAATTAATTTAAAGTGATAATATAAAATGCTCTTTTGTAAGTAAATGTTTCATTCCTAGGTGTTGAGGCGATTTTCTAATAAATGTAATTTGTGAGAAACACGTTCACGTCAATATGAAAAATTAATAACTATACGATATAATTCAGCTGTACGGTAGTTTACGGGATTTAAAAATTAATAATTACAATTCTGAGTTTCTAGATAGCGTACGATACTCAATCTGATTCAGAAAAACCAAAAGGTAAATGGCCAGTTTAACTTCACTAGCCACAAATGGCGAGAAAATGGATGTGAGATTAAGAATTATTAAATAACCTCGTCGCCCTCAAGCTTATCTGATTAGATTGTTTATGTAGCACATTCGGCGACAATTAAAACTATTTATGCAGGATTTTTTTTTTAGACACGCATGATACACTGCAAGATATATATAACGCGTTAGGGTGTGGTAACTACTTACAAGGAGTTGCTTGAAAGCTGAATCGTCATAAAAATAATTCAATATATAATGTGCATGCATGCATTACAAAGCGGGTTGAATGTTACCTATAAACTCAAAATTTATTACTAAAAGTACTTGTAGCTATTAAAGCAAAATAACTATTATTTTTAACTGAAAATCTTTCAAATTTCCTGTTTATCGTTTTATTTCTACCAGTAATAATAACAATCTCAGCTATTTAATTTTAACTCAAGAGTTAATTAAGAAAATATGTTATTATTAATATGAAATTGAAACGCTTTTATGTATTCAGAAGTAATTATTAACAGATAGTCATAATGTGTCATATTTCACATTTTTTAATATACTCAAATTGTTAGAGTGTTTGAGAAACGCCCGCATGAAATGTGACCATATTTATAATATAATATTTTATCGTGATTACAATATGGCATGCAGATCTTCTTTCGATTTAAGATATTTCACATATGTAAACATTAGCTATAATCATATCAAGTGTACTGTACATTTTACGTTTTTCTTGTTCAGTTCCTTTTTATTAAAATTACACCATAAATAGTTTGAATCTAACGAAGAATAATTAAGTAGTATATTGGTCATCATCATTAGGTCTTCAAACCTGGAACTGGTTGGACACATACCTCCATTATTTCCTATGCTGAGCTAACCAACACCTTTCCCTGAAATTTCCACTGCTATAGACATCTTTCACTATCTGTGTGCAATAGTCTAATCTATTTCTACCTCTACCTCTCTTTTGTTTTCTTTCTCTGCTGCTCATATATTACGACCCATTTCCGTTTGCCTAAGAACGTGTCCTACTATCCTATCTCTTTTATTTTTTACTGTTTTCCATATATTTCTTTCATTTCTTATTACTTCTAAAACCTCTTTGTTCTTAACTTCTTGTTTGTAGCACCACATTTCAAAGGCGTCTATCATTATCCTGGCCACTTCTCTTACTGTCCGCATTTCACAGCCTTACAGTGGTGTGCTTCATACATATTCAACATTTTTTCCTTATTTCTATGTTTGTTGTCTTCGAACATAGCAGCTGCTTTTTCTTGTTAAATGCAGCACAGCTTTATGCTAATCTTTTTTCATCTTTTGCACTTTTTCCATCTTGCGGTACTTGACTTTCTAGGTTGCAGAAATCCTTAACCACGTGTAAATTTTCATTTCCAATTTTTTGCTTTTTGACTTATTTTCCCTTCCTTTACATATTAGTACTTGTTTTATTTTTGTTGATTTTAATACTGAATCTCTGTTAATACTGTTTTCATTTCATTAAGAGCTGCTTCTATCTCTTCCATGTTAGATGCTAATACCGCTATATCATCTATAAACCTAAGCATATCTATCAATCGTTTGTACCTGCTTAATAATTCCAAATGTCTTCCTGCAATTGACAGTATTCATTGCTTCTTCGATATAGAAGTAAAAAATTAATGTAGATAGCGCACACCCCTGTCCCGCCCCTTTTCTAATATTTATTTCTCTACGTTCCTGCTCTAATTCTATTACCGCTGTTTGCTCCTTGTATAAGCTTTGTACTATCCGTCGTTCCCTATAACTAATTCAAATTTTTTTTTAGTATTTGGAACATTTTTTCCCATTTTACATTGTCGAATGCTTTTTCCAGATCTACAAATAATATACAGTGTGATTGATTTTGCATGTCTCTGCAGATATCTGGATTATTACAGGATACAAAAAAATATGAAAGGAAATAGTTAGCGTACATTAAGAGATTATTAAAATTGTTTAATCAAAAGAACTATTGATGAAAAAACAAAAGAGCAACAACAAATTTTAATTTTTTAACGGTAAAGTATTTGTTTTTCAAAGTTCCAAAAGAACTTTAAATTCTCTTTACAGTGATTCCGAATTGTGTTAGTTTCTTAAAAATTGAAGCTACAGGAATGTTTTGGAAATTAATCTAGACACCCATTTCAAAATTTACCCAATAATTATAATTGAATTATATCACTAAATAGTTGACATGTTTTAAACTAGATGCCTTGTCAAAGTGGATGCCATTGTTTGCAATGCACACTTGAGCTCTTCCGTAACATTGATTGTAGTGATTCTGCAACAGAACCCAAAAATTCGATTTTGTCAAATAGTTTAGGTTGCCTGGTGTTGTCACATAAACTTTCTGTTTGAGATATCCCCAAATAAAAAAAATCGAGAATTGAAAGGTCGGACGACCTGGCAGGCCAAGCTGCAAGACCACCGTTAGCAATCCAATTATTCTTAAATTTCGTGCTTAAAATATCTCTGATACTTTTTGTGTTGTAAGGAGGGTCCTCATCCTGTTAAAACCATTTTGAAGAAAATTGTGTCACCGCTTTCCCGTTCTCCCAGGCGAAAGAAAATCACCAGACACGGTGGAATATTATGAGGTTTTCCCGCTAACTCGGCTTGTATAAAAGTATATCAGATTAATAATAGTTTATCTATAACTCTATGACCACGTGCTCATTTGGTATAGTATAGTTTTCTTTATCGCATGAAATGTGATTTAACTTGACGTATGAAACACTTAGAATAGCTTTGTTGCATCTGGCATATCGCTAGGTGTGCGTGTTTTATCTTCATTACAAAATTTTTATAGTTTGCGAATACTAGTTCGAGAAATCGCGTTTTAATCTATAATATGGTATCGAAGAAATTGAAATTAACGCGCGAGAGATCTTATAATTTTATATAAAGACATACCTCAGCCATATTCTATTGTTCTATAAGTGTCGTTTCTACTCTTCAACGAAGTGGACTGTATGGCTATTTATTGGACGTGTTACGTACGCACTTTCATCATATTATTTAGGGTTTATCCATAAAATCACATTCAGAGACACTTACTGACTTAACTCACTTTGCCGAACCAACAAACGTTTTTCTTCGATATCTCTATGAGTAAGTGTTGATCACCACCCCTTTTTTCAACTTAATTTCCACAGACACAAAGGAGGTTTTATGACAGGATATAATGGGACAAGGGATGACAGCTTTGCTATCTGATTTACAACTACGAATTTACAACGACTTAAAATTAAACACGAAACAAAAATTTAATAAGTTAGCCAATCTGGTGTTGCTCTGTTGAAGTCTTTTTTAATGATAAATAAATAACACTAGTACAATGGCTCCTTTACTTTGAAAAGCGTATGTGACAATAGTTGATAAATTTCTCGTTATATTGATAAAAATATGTATCCATCAAATGTTCTATTATTATTCAATAATTACGGCATATATGTTTAGATAATAACTTTCTAACATACTTTTGTTGTATGCTCTTATTTCATATAAAACTAATTGTGTGGACTTCAGCCGTTTGATAATAATCGAGTTAATACGTTACTTTGTATAGTTGGAAAAAATATTGATTTTTAGTCTGTAATGCTTCCGTTTATATCGAAATATTTCTAGTTCTCAAATAATTGGAGTCGGCTAGCGTATTTGTACACAGAAGGATAGCATACTGGGAATTGGCTACAAATCGTACGGATTCCAACGTTTGTGTTTATTAAGTGCACTGGAAAGTGTCAATTCTATAACTTTTTACTTAATTTCCTAACTGCATATTATTGAACTTATATAAAATAAATTATTCAAGCATGCGTAACGTACACTCAGCTAATTATCTGATAAATATTGATTCCAAAAAATAAACTCGAGAAAGATTAGGCAGTTTCCTTTATTTGTCAATTCATATATCCGGCACACGTAATTTGATTGTATTAGACGGCGGTAGAGCTTAATTTACTAACTTCGGTTTGAAATTCGACAACTAAATTACGCTTTTACAAAACAAGATTTTAAATTGAAAAAATTTCCATGGATACAATTAGTTTTGTCTGAAGAACAGTTCAAAGATAATTTTTCAACTTTGCAGATTATTTCTAAAATAGATAGCGTGTTAAGCGTGTGAAAGGATTTACTGGAAAACCATTATTTCGGCAAATGTCTAAGTGTTGGGGGGATCTTGGTAGCCACAGGCTGCTTAACCCCCTTCACTGAATCTCGGTGAAATAGGGCATACAATTAGAAAACAATAGAAGCGGAACGAGCTGTTTACACATGCTGTGTGAGAATTTCAGGGAACTATGTAGGCTAGCTCAGAATATAAATAAGTGCAGGTACGTGTCCAACCAGTTTTGAGACGGAAAACCTAATGACGAAAAAATAAGCGCAGATAAATCTGATGATTAGTATAAACAACTAGTTGTGGTTGCGAAATATCTGCAACTAATGTTGACTGTGCGAAAAGATATATTGGAAAATATATTAAATCAGTAAATGGTTAAGTGTTGGGGGAACTTGGCAGCCACAGGATGCTTACTTCACTTCACAACCACTGAAGGTCGGAGAAATAGGGTATATAACTGTAAAACAATAGAAGGTGACCGAACTGCATCTAACAAGAAAAAACAGCGCCTATGAGGAAAGACAACAAACATAGAACAAGAAGAAAATTGTTGAAAGCGTATGTGTGGAGCACAGCACAGTATGCGTATGAAATACGGGCAGTCTGAAACGCAGACAGAAAAACGGTAGCAGTCTTTTGAAATGCTGTGCTTCAGAAGTACGAGGACGATAGCATGGACAGACAAAGATAATAACAAATAGGTTATAGAAATAGTAGGGGAACATGGATATCTGGGGAAAAAGAGAAATAGAAGGGCGGAATACGTTGTAAGGCATTTTTGGGGAATAGTATGGAATATATTACAAGCAGAGATAGGAAAATAGAGGTAGATGTGGATCTAGAACAGATAGTGATAGATGCAGACTGTGCAAATTTCAGGAAAATGTGTAGGTTAGTTCAGAATACGAAACAATGATGGTACGCGTCTAACCAGTTCCAGGACTGAAGACCTAATGATGATGATGAGATAGCGTTGTCTATCCCGCGTACCGATTACCAAGCGAATGATACAATTTTGCATTCTTTTATACATCGTGCTTTATGGGTTTTTTTTTCTAATGAAAGTAGAGGTAATATTATGAAAAAGTACATAAGGGGTTCGAATTGATTTTGTTTATGGTTGTAGAAATTTAAACAAATTTAAAACGAAAAAATTTAATGGCTAAGATGTAACAAAACAATTAAATTACAATAATTATTGGTTAGTGACACTTTACTTTCAAATTTATTGTGCATTTGTCGTTTGGCATAAATAATGTAAGCCGGTTCATACAGCAATATGTCTATTCTCTTGCCAAGAATTTACAGATATTATTTTTGTATATGGATTATATGACTTTTTAATTGAGAAATAAAATTTTAAGAGCAAGAATTCATATACAAATTTTACGTATACTGTTTTTATTATTATTATTATTATTATAGCTTCGTAATAGCGTGCAATTATTTATTTAAATGTGCATTTAGTAAGAATAACCGCAGTTCAGTCCTGGGAAATTTTAATAACTGTCGGAAAATTTGCCTAGTTAGAAAGATGAAAAGATGAATACCGTCAACGCGTTTCTCGGCAACTTTTTGGGTCCCTGAACAACAATCTACTGGACCATTATGACCTCACACCTCAGCTGTGTATGAGGCTCTCCCACGTATTCGTAGACCACGCTCTTTCTTGACCATAGCCTTTGTTTCTTAAAAGTCGAAAATTCTGATTTTATAGCTGCTGTAATTTTTACCCTGTAATCAACCTGTTACCTCGTCGGAAATTTCTCACGACATATTCTTGTCATATGACATATAATTTGTCTAAAACTGAAGACAGAATCATTAAGCTGGTCAACTATTTATTTAAAAATTGGAAGCTGCACACCGAAAAGTATCTAGGCAGGTGAAGTATTATTCAAAAACCGAAAGTTCTGATTTTATTACTACTGAAATTTTTGGCTTGTGATCAACTCTGCACCCTAAAAATTTGAAGCTGCCTGCTATCTTTTGGCGTCTCAAGAATCGAAGGCTCTAATTTTATTGCTGCTGCAATTTTCATCTTTTACAGTCTAAAATCGGACCTTTTTCCTACAGCTTATGGCCATGTGAGTATCATTTTTCAAAGCAGAAGCCACTTCACCCCGAACCGTTTCCGGGCAGGCGAAGCAAAAACTTAAATAATATTTCTGGTGAAATTATTACCATGTGATCAACTCTTTACCCTTAAAAATTGGAAATCACGTTCTTGACTATTTCCAGGATATGTGAAACTTTATTTCTTAAAAATGGAGGCTGAGATTTTATTACTTGTATAATGTTTACTCTGAAAACAACCCTTTCTCATAATTAAGATCTGATGTATCATTTCAATATCTTCGTCACAGCGAGAAAAATCGTCTATTGATTTTGATGCGCATCAAAATTTTGTTGTCATTTTACTTAGGTTGATAATCAAAGTTGGTCCAATGCATGTATACAACTTAAACTGTTTTCAATTATTCTGTTTGAAAATTTAATAAATAATATACAGTTGATCAAGTGTCAAATTTAATTTTAGCAATTTTAATGATTTTGAAAAATATAGATTTATACCAAATATTTTCAACTACTCCGTTCACTAATTTTATTCAATAAATAATAGTAGGATTGTTAGCGAGTCATCGTCATTAGGTTTTCACTATCATTATTTGCTTAAAAAAACTCGCCGTTTATTAAGTTGTATCGCTTCCCATTCCATTGTAGCCTGGCGAATATTCGTTTCGTATATTAAGTTTAGTTCGTACAATTTATCATTTTAAAGTATTTGTTAACAGTTTTAATAAGGTGTAAGTAATTAATAAGTGTTTGCTTTACATTTAACCTTTTGCTTTATTTGAGTTGTTTACCGACTCAGTTAATCTCTTTTTTTCTCGGTAGTTTAATTATAACGAGAATTACGATCTCATTTCTAATAATTTGGTATACTGGTGGGATTGATTTCGTTATGGCGGAGAAACAAACCCATGCAGTTTTTACGTAACAGTTCAATAAACTCGCTTTAAGACATCTTTGACTTTGCGTACAAAGGTGAAAATGACCCAAGCCTGTTAGATCTGTTTTACGCCAAATAATTGGTATAATCGCATCGGCCACTTACGCTGATGACCAATTTGAAAGGGAGGACGCGATTCGTAAACGCTTCGATGATTCGGACGGTTCGATACGCTTCGAATAGTTGCCTATTTGAAATTTTTATTGACCGCTTTGATAGTTTAGTCCATCTAAATGACGAACTGTCAGCCGTGGACAAATTTTCCTAGCTTCAATCAGTGTTGAAGGGTTCCGAAGTAGTTATCATCAAGAACTTTGATCTTACGTGCGCCAATTACCCTCATGCGTTCAGTAACTTCCCGAAAAATATCGTATTATTCGCCGTATTTCATCCGCTCTTTAGGAAAACATTGCTAAATTTCCCAAGTTGAATTCTGACCATCTGTCAGGCTTACAAGAATTATTGGACACCTTTGTCGATAACTTGCGGGCGCTTAAGAAATTTGATCTACCTGTAGAGGAATTTGCGATTTCATTCTGTTACACATGATTCTAGACCGCCCTGGTGTACATACGGCTCGCAATTTTGAATTGCATCAGCACTCCACCTCTATCCCAACCTATACAGAGGTAATTACTTACTTATAAAAAAATGGTAAATCCTTGGCAAATTTGTCAATCAATTATAAGGCCAATTTAAACAAAGTTATTCGTTCTAACATGTCCAGATCTCGCTCCGCTTTATCATCAAAATCATAGTATTTATCGTTGTAATGATTTCACTAAACGTTCTTCACAACGTCGCTACACCTTTATTAAAAGCTATAAATTTTGTATAAACTGCCTTAGTAGTTCACACGTTTTAACGTAGTGTAAATCCACGATTTCCTGCCGCCAATGTAATAAACGTAACCATTCTTTATTGCACTTTCATCGCATTTCATATAAGCCTGCTACTGCTATTAGTAACAAGACTTGTTTGACCCTTGTTCCCGCTGTCTCTACGATTTTACCTGCTACTAGTTCCGCTCTTCAAGACCTCTATAAGCCATCCGCTCCTCTTGCTTCTGAGAAAATGTTCACTTCTAGCAGTAGTGGCCCGTCACCGTCGAATGATGTCTTATTTAATTCTCTCGCCAAACCTTCAGTTGTGTTACTCTTCACCGTCAAGTGGAAATCGCTGATCACTTTGGTTCTATCGAGAAATTTCGTTGTTTACTCGCCTCAGGTAGCATGACTTACTTTATTTCGCAAAATAGTGTGAAACGTTTGGGTTTCCGCGCTACCCCGCATTCTCAAACTCTTGTGGTTTAGGCTCCATGCAATGCGCAGGTATGCATGGCGCTATTATCGTTTCGTTTAAACTCATAGGTGCTTCCTTACCTATTATTAATTTCGAAGCTGTTGTACTTCCCAAAATTTGTGATAATTTACCTACTACTAATATTTATTGTGAAAATTTCACTCATCTACCAATCTCAAACTGGCTGTTCCACTCTTTGCTCAATCTGAACCTATTGATTTATTACTTGGCGAGCATATTTTTCCTAAAGCTTTATTAGATGGTTCTATCCAAGGTTCAAACGATCAACCTATTGTTCTTAACACTATTTTTGAATATGTTTTAATGGGAAATATACCGACATCGCGCGCTTCCGAAGTCCCTAACTTGTTTTGTATGACTGAGTCTGTCTCCCCCCCCCTACGCCCCCCTCAAAAGATATTGTTGCGAAACTATGAGAGGTTTGAAGAGAATCCTGACGCTAAATCTTTCACACCTGATGAATTCATAGTTGAAAAATATTACGTTGACACTCGATACCGCAATGAACAAGGACGTGTGTTGTCTTTCTGCCTGTTAAAAATTCAAAACCTTCCTTTCCTGGTGGTCGTGATCTCGCTTTATAGCGCTTTATTGCTTTAGAAAATCGTTGAACTAAGTAACTTTTGATTTATGAACAAAACGTTTCTCGTTCATGCGCGACTATTTAAATTCCAAACGCATGCTACTTGTTCAAACTGGGTCTATTTCTGACTTCCTTATTATATCATATATCAGTGTGTTGTGAAACCAGAAAATATAAATACCAAACTACGTGTAGTTTTCAACGCCTTCGCTAAAACTCTATCTCAATCGTCTTTAAACGATCATTTGTTTCGTGGGCCCAAACTTCAACGAGATATTACCGCAATTTTGTTACAATTTTGTCTTTATTCCTGTGTTTTCACTGAAGATAGCCGTCAGATATTCTTGTTAATGCTTATCAGCGTAATTATCCACGAATTGTTTAGCGCTCTTCTCCTGATGAGCCTATTCAGGACTTCAAGTTGAATACCGTTACCTATGGTGTAAATTGCTCCCCTTTTCTTGCGATACGCACTGTCCTGAAGTTGGCTGAAGACGAAAGAAATTCCTTTCCTTTGGCCTCCTTTGCTCTTCGCAACCACACCTATATCGGTGAAATTATTTCAGGTGGAGACTCTATGGGGTTAACCTTGGCTTTACGGAATCAACTAAGTGCTTTTAAAACTTGGTGGTTTTGAACCGCATAAGTGGTCTAGTAATTGTCTAGAATTACTAAAGATTCTTCCCGCTTTGCAACAATTCGCACTACCTTGCTCCTTTGCGAATCTTGATCCTCAGCATCTGAAAGTTTCAGGCTTTCAAGGGAATCCCACCTCAAATACCTTTTGTTTTATAGTTCAGCCACAGTGTACCACCTTTACTCTCAAACTTACCTCGTATTTTCGACCCTATACGAATTTTATCTCCTAACTTTTTGGTTAAAACATTTAATTCATCGTTTGTGGGATGATATCCCTTCCCTCAGCTTACTCCGTTTGTGGGAGAAATATCTGCATGAATTACCACTTCTTTCGTACTTTGCTTTACCACGCTTGCTACTTCCACCACAATTTTGTACGTGTGAAGTTCATTGCTTTGCCGACTCTTCCGCCTGCGGCTATTGTGCTGCCGTTTATTTTCGTTTTCTTACCTCTTCCTCCATTAAGATTTGCTTAGTTTGCCCAAAGTTGCTCCGTTTCGTACCTTCTCTTTGCTTAGTCTCGAACTGTTAATCGTCGCTTTGGCCTCGAAACCGTTGGTCTCCTTTGCCCTTCACAACCATACCTATATCGATGATATTGCTTCAGGTGGAGACTATGAATTCATTCTTGACTTTGCAGAATCAACTAATAAGCGCTCTTTTAAAACTCGGTGGTTTTGAACTCCATAAGTGGTCTTGTAATTGTCCGAAATTGCTAAAGAATCTTTCCGCTTCGCATCAATTCGCGCTACGTCGCTACTTTACGAATCATGACACTCAGCCTCTGAAAGTTCTAGGTCTTCAATGTAATCCCACCTCAGATACGTTTGGTTTTCTAGTTCAGCCACAGTGTACCGCCTATACTAAGCGCAACTTACTTTCCAATTTAGCTCGTATTTTCGACCTTATAGGAATTTTATCACCTAACTTTTTGGGTAAATATTTAATTTAGCGTTTGTGGTCTTTGAAATTAAACCAGGATGATACAATCCCCTCCTCCACTCGCCTTACTCCATTTGTAGGAGAGAGATCTGCATGAATTACCACTTCTTTTCGACTTTGCTTTACCACGCTTGCTACTTCCGTCACAATTTTGTACGTGTGAAGTTCATTGTTTTGCGGGCGCTTCAGAGCGCGGCTATTGTGCTGTCGTTTATTTTCGTTTTATTTGCCTATACTAGCACTGTTAGCCGACGTTTTGGTCTCGAAACGATTAACCTTTATCCTCAAAACTGTTAAAACCCATGTTACCTATAACAATTTTTTTGTTGGTCTTACTCCATGGCCGTTCTTTCTTGGGTTCGTTCTCCAGCGCAGCAATAGAAGACTTTTGCCGCCAATCGAGCTTCTAATGTTTAGGAAAGCACTTCTCGTGCTTTTTGATATCATGTACCTTCCCCTGACAATCTTGCCGATGTTGGATCACGTGGTTTGTCACCTTCTGACTTGGGTCATTGTTCTTTATGTTGAGTGGTATCGCCTACTTTGCATCGCTCATCATTCGCATTATTGCTTGGATTCTCCACTTTGTTCATAACATACAAAATCCTTTGGCAACATACACTGGAACTTTGTCCTGTTTGAGCTCCATAGCGCTTTGGACCCCCTGATTAAATATACGCAACAGACTCACGTTTCTATAGAGTTGTACGCCATTCAGTCCGTATCAGTTTATAAAAAAACTCTTTGCAAATTGTACCTCTTTAATGGAGAGGGAATCTTACGAGTTTGTGGTCTCCTATCTCGCGCATCCTTATTCTCCGACAGGAAATGTCTCGCTCTTTTATCTGGTAAAAGTCGCTTTACGGATTTGTATATCAACTTTGTTCATTTGAGATACATCCACGCTGGTGTCCAAATGGTTGATTTTATCGTTCGTCAATGTGTTTCGATCGTTTTGTTGAGTTTTGAGCCAGTGTGTCACTTGTAGGAAGGATTAATCCTACCACATCGCAGCCTTCTATGGGCCACTTTCCTCCATGGCGAGTTACTCAAGTCCAAGCCCTTTTTGAGTTCGGGTGTTAATTTTGCTGGCCCCTTTTCTACTTCCATGTGGCGAGTACGTGGGGCTAAAGCGTTTAAATCATATTTGTCTCTTTATATGCAGGGATATCAAAGCGCTGCATCTTGAATTAATTTCTAACCTGTCAACAAACACCTTTCTGCCTGGTCTACGCAGATTTATTGCATGGCGTCGCTACTGTGATCATCTCTACCTTGATTGCAGCACAAATTGTGTAGGTGCCATTAGGACGTGTTTTTCTCTCGCAAAATCAGCTGCCCCGAAAGAACATACTTTGTGGCACTTTATACCGCCCTCTGCGCCTCAGTTTGGTGGTTTGTGGAAGGCGAGTGTGAAGTCAATAAAAACCTTGCTTATTCGTACCATAGGTGAGCAAGTTCTGACTTACGAGGGATTAGTCACTGCCTTTGTTCAAATTGAAGCCATCTTGAACTTCCTCTCACCCCCGTGAGCATTGACCCAACGACTTGAGTTGCATGACACCAGCTCACTTTCTGACCTTGGCTCCTTAATCGCTATTGTAAAACCTACCTTTTCTGACCTTCCGCTCAACCGCCTGTCTCGTTGGCAATTGCTCCAGCGAATTCAAGATTCTTGGTCTCGGTGGTTTAAGAAGTATTTTTAAACGCTCCAACAACGGTCCAAATGGCACAAATCGTCTCGTTCAGGCGGATACCTTAATGTTACTTAAAGCGATAACGTTCCATTCCTTCGATGGTCCCTTGACCATGTTGTTGCGGTCCATACTGGAGCTGATGGGGTCGTTACGATTGTCACTCTCAAAATCGTACAAGACAAGGTGAAGCGCCCTGTTTCTAAGCTCTGTCCTTTTCTTCGTTGTATATTTTCCTTTATCTTTCTTCGTATAATTTTTTTGTTTTAGTTTTGTTTGCGTAAATATTTCCTGAATTTTTTTATATTAATTAATTTTTTTCCATTCCATTCCACCCTTTGTACTTACTTTCTTTCAAAAATCCCTTGCATTTTGGTGGACGGTATGTTTCGTTTGCAATTAATAGTTAACATTAACATTAATTATTGCATAAGATGTAGTTTGTAGGTCAATTCCCCTCCGTTGTGTATATAGTATAATCTATGGTTTTACCGCGATTAATTTTCAAGTGTTTGTGTTGCGGTGTGCCATCACAATTGTTGTAAATAGGCTGGCGTGATCGTAGCTATAGTGGTATAACAATAAATAACATAAATTTGAAGTTATTACCGGTAAGTACTTGAAGGTTCCGCTTATATACTTTGCTCATATTTACGCGTCCACTTTCTCCACTATCTGTGGTTATTGAAGTTAACGCAACGCAGGACTACTTCAGGAGGATGTGATTAGCAAGTTCGATAAGAGGAATATAAAATCGGGAACATCTTGCGAACCGGAGCGTGGAATGATATAAGCATGAAGCAAGTAGGCAAGCTAGAGAATTGGGCTATCATTAGATATAGTAGGGATTAGTGAAGTTTGGTGGCCAGATTTGGGGGATTTTTGGAGCTGAGACTTTAGGGTAATTTATACAAGATAGGAGGAAGGAATTTCTGGTGTGGAGATAGTTTTGCAGAAAAAGAAGATTATGTAGAAAACTACTAGTAAAAGAACGAAAGAGTATTCGTGGTTAGATTAGAAACTAAACCGGTAAATACAGTAATAGTACAGGAGTCTAAAAAATAATATCGGTTGCCTTATGTGTCTAGATAGGGTACGTGCAGAAATTCTAAAAGCCTCTGGACAAGCATTAACAGAATGTCTCTTCCAACTTATAAGCTACATGAATGGAGCAGGTAAGATACCCAAAGATATAAAACATAACACCATATTCACTATACTAAAAAAGAGAGATGCGGATGTAAAATTTTTTAAACAATAATTTTTGACAGCACCTGTGTCAAAAATATGAACTAGAACTGTACAAAGGCGGATGTAAAAGTGGGCTGAAGAAATATTAGAAGATTAATTTGGGTTTAGCCGAAACGGGAACATGGACGGCCGTTTTGAGTTTTAAGGGTGACGATGGGGAAACAGTAGGAAAAGAGAAAGCGGGTATACGAGGTTAGTTGATATGAAAATAGCATTTGACAATGTAAAATGGGAAAAAATGTTCGAAATACTCAAAAAGATTGGAATGAGTTATAAGAGTAGACAGATTAGTACATAGCTTATACAAAAGGCAAACAACTGTAATAGAATTAGAACGGAAACGTAAAGAAGTAAATATTAGTACAGTATCATGGACAGACAAAATTAAGAACTAAGAGATTTTAGAAATAGTAGGAGATATGTGCAAAGTGGTAATAAAAGTAGGAGAGCTCGGCAGATAGATCACATACTAAGACATGAGGGAATAGTGCGTAATATATTAGAAACAGGGAAAGGAAAAAGAAAAGTAGAGGTAGACCTAGATTAGACTATTGATTGCACACAGATAGCGAAAGATGTAGGGTATGCGAATTTGGGGAATTGCGTAGGTTTACCCAGAATAGGAAACAATGGAAGTGCGCGTCTAACTAGTTTCAGGACTGAAAGACCTAATAATGATGATTTAAAAACTTGCAATTTTTCCATGTAACTAGAAGCACTACTTTTAGCATAGATTCGATTCATAAAAGAAGACGGAAAAAGTCAAGAGTTATTATTTGCTAAAAATTTGGAAACCTATACAAAGGGAGAGTCTGTATTTAACACAAAGAGCAAGTTTTTTCAAGAGGAAGAAACTCTCATGTATAATATTTTGTCAACGGTTACTGATAGTACTCCAGCAACGGTGGACTGTTATATGGGTTTATAGCACATTTGAAAAAAGCAGTACCAACTGTACTCTCACTATGCATTTTATTATTTATCTTTAGAATTTGGTTTAAAAACTATGTGATCGCTTGCAGACGTTGCTCTTTACGGTAGCCGATAAGATTAGAAGCAATTTATTGTATAACGTATTATTTGGCCAACTTTAGAGTGAAAAACTCTTGCTACTGCACACAGAAGTTCCTCGGCATTTAAAATGTATTTGTCTGAATCAAATTATTGAACTCAGTACTAGACTTCCTTGTAAACAGTGCGAAAACCTGATTACTTCCAAAAATTACATCGCTTATTTGACAGACTTGTTTAAAATTTGTATACGGTGAGTTGAATTTAAGTACAATAAAAAGTCTCGTAACCGCTTTTGTGAGAAAACTTCTCATGTTCAAACGAAATCTAGGCAAAGATGAACACATCCACTTTTCCAAATTATCAGCAGTCTCTGTAAAATATAAACATTTACACTACACTACTGCCTACACTAGAACGTTCTTAATGTTAATTGTACGGAGCACTTTCGTTCTTAAATGAATACACCTAGTTGGGTTTACAAAACCGTTGTTGGAGAATCAATACATAAACGTCGGTTTATATTTTTTTCTTTAATTACTAAGTTTAATCTGTATTTTACAGAACCTATTATCATATTTAATAAATTTTTTATTTAGTACAGGTTTACAAATGAAATTGTAATATGTAGCTGTGAGCAGTCTGCTTTGAACATTTGTGCAACAAAATGTAATTATAGTTGTTGCTTCTTGTAATAGTTGATGCTATTTTATGAATGATATTTGTGTTACGCGATCTCGTTAATTGGATTTTCAATTTCCTAAAAGTTGCAAATCGGAAATGTTGCAAATTTTCTTTACTCGTATTTAGTTACAATCCGTAATGCAAATGCGTTCGTACCTACCTACCATGCCTGCACATTGAAGTACGTACGTGATTTGCATTTCTAGAGGCTAAATTTGAATGTGCACTTAGGTATGAACTTTTAATGGGTTTCTTTAGTGGAAGCGTAGCGCTTTTACAATTCTCAAAATGAAACTATTGTAGCTGTTGAATTCGAAGTACGTTACTGTATTCTTGATGACCGTGGTTTAAACTGAAATTTAGTTACATTGCAAGTGCGAAATTCTATGGTTAAATACGTATGCTATGATTTAGCATGAAATAAAATGAAACTCTGCTTTTATAATTTTCATGAAAATTTTGTTTTGGGTAGGTATATTTATGAATTAAATTCTCAGCGATTCCTGATTTATACACTAAAGATGGAAATCTGTACGTACGAAAACAAGAATTGTAATATACCAAACATGTTTTAATTTCCGTTCCAGCCCGGCATTTTGTTGACAAGCTCCAAATGTATACAATCAGAAATTTGATCGGAAATCGTGAATTTGCCAAGCTTTATTTGTTACGTTATTGTACATCATGATAAATAAAAGCACTGCCAAAAATGTGTTCCCTTAACTTAAAAAGCGTTTACTTGATTTCAATTTAAACTGACCATTGTTTATAAAATGCTTAAATAAAAAGTTCTGTTACAAATAAATACCGCGTATAATTAAATTAATAACTCCTTAACACGTTGTTGTTGAATGCTAATATTCTATGTAAAAGTTAATTGGATTGACAATAGTGTGATAATAATCGAACTTCGCATTTTCCCTCATAACCATTGCTTTTTATGGTTTTATTAAAAAATCATTCAAGTGATTAATTTTAGAAAGTTACCAAAAAGATCATGGATCGGTGAACGAATTCGTAGTTTTAAAAGGCCTTTTCTTATCGAAGAGGCTTCGCGAAGTTAGATGCAGTATTTGTATGCAAAAACTATGAAAACTTATTGCCATTCGTATCGTATTCTCAATTCGTCTTTTCATATCGAGTCATTCTTTAACTGCGCTTTTTAACCTATATATAATATTTTATTTGGAATAGAGTTGGTGATTGATTATCGTTTGTGTTACAACATTTTTTCAATCTTATGC
This sequence comes from Platerodrilus igneus, assembly GCA_036346225.1. Taxonomy (NCBI): domain Eukaryota; kingdom Metazoa; phylum Arthropoda; class Insecta; order Coleoptera; family Lycidae; genus Platerodrilus; species Platerodrilus igneus. Next base: position 8,627,311 of record JARFIW010001480.1, on the reverse strand, counting down.
TGCTTGTAGAATGTTATTTTAACACATCCATGCTGGGTGAGAGCGCTTGAAAACAAACAATGGTAACTTTAATTCCAAATCTTTAATGCATTTGATGGTGTAAGAAAAGAAATGAAACTACATTTGAATATTGTGTGATGAACCATTTGTGCAAAAGAAACTTGTTCTTCTTATAAGTAAGCTGTTTGAAAATTTGGAATAGTTTACAATAAGTTAAAATTAGAATTTTATCGTATTGTAAACTATTCTACGTCTTGCGGACAGTCGGATCTTTTGATTTATAGACGTCTCAAACAATTATCGACAAATAATAAAGCAAATTTTAAACAAATATTTTATTAAATACACAAGTTGCGAGACAAATTTTCATTTTCATTTCTTATTAAATTTGATTCTCGTTTGGAATAATTCCAATGAAACGAGTAGCTCAGGGTAAGAAGCAGATGGAGATAGATGGTGGCTAAGAAAATGGAAAACTTTAAGAGGATAAGTTAGCTGGGATCAACCCTGCGGGACAACAAGACGAAGGTGGATAAGGATAAACAGAGAGTAAGTGGGCGCCACATCGCTTGGAAGAAAAATAAACAGACGGGAACGAATGAAAGACAGTTGGCGAGGGCACCATCAAACAAAAAAAATAATAAAACAGAGCATAAAAACTCGAGAGCTAAGACACATATATGAAAAGTATTTGGCAACTGTAAACACCTATGGATGCTTATCATGCGGTAAGTAGTTTTAAGGTTAGTAACCTAAAGATTTAATCTAAACATTTGAACACAAATTACTCCGGTCTGCACCTGTAATAAAAAGAGATAATTTACATAAATGTCAGAGACTCATATAAATCAAAATACTAAATATTTTTATATTTTTTAAATTCATTTTGAAGCTTAAAACAAACTGGCTTTATATGTTATTATATAGCTCATTTATTCGATAGACAGTCTTCCGACTAAGGTAGAGGTCTATTCCTCGGGTAGAGCTTATGAGGAGTGATCGTGGGTTTCACAACAAAATTCTTGTTTTCTGGACCGACTCTAAAATACAAATAGGGGGTGGAAAAGGGGCACCACCAAGTCCTAGAATTATTAAAGCACGGATTACCCTAAGGGAGAACTTGGAAATCCTCAGGGGGAAACATCGCTTTTACTGCAAAACGCAGGATCTGAAAAAAACAATGTTATTATAATAACGAAGGACGCAAGAGATATACTCTTGCTGTCTTATACAATAAAGAAAAAGAGTATTTATTAATACCAAAAATTTAAGTATAAATAGTAAAAGGAAATATAGATATTAAACTTCTTGGAAGCGCTGTTTAGTACTTCTTTATTTAGTGACAACCAATAACCTATTTTTTATAAAAAGGTATATATTCTTTTACCTTTTAACTTATTTATCTCTATCTTTTGGACGCACTTGTCCAAAATAAAACAATTGTTCAATTAAATCATATGATGGTTCCTTAATCAAATTTTTCTTTTTCTGTAGTAAAATTTTATATACAAAAATGTACAACAATAAAAAACGCGGTCTAATCTTTTACTCAGATATTTAAATATGAGAATTATGGTAATTTCTACTAGGAATCAAAATGTCAACAGTAAATTAAATACGACCGTAAAGTTTTTAAATACCCAAAATGCATAGATCTGTTTACCTTGGTTTACAAATATCTGTTATATATTCAAAGCTAAATAAATTAGTTCTGGTAATTACTTTATGTGTTATTGAACTTGAGTGCAATACTTTTCCGGATTAAATAAAGAAAATTCATAATTTTAATTATTTGCAGTAATATCAAATATAAGCAAAATTTATACTATAATGAAATCCAAATGATAATAAAAGTCCAATCGACTTCTTTGTAAAACAAATTAAAAAACGCTACCATTTTAGTTTCAAATATTCGTCTCGCTGTCAAGTTATTTAGAACAGCTGTTGTCAGGTTAAGTCCTTATGCTAACGCTTATCTTGGCAACTGGTTGTACTTTGAATTTTATTGTAACAAGTACCTTGTCGAGTCCACATCTGTTAGCTTGCGGTTGTTGGACAAACAAGTAACGTCAGTGAACTTTTCAGATCTGCACCTTACAAAGCATAAGCTTGAGCTTCTTCTTTTAAACTAACGACGAATTAAATGCATGCATTACATCGTATTATACTGGACCATTATAGGGAACCATTTTCATCAATTTGTTGTGCAATCCACCGAAGTAAATCGAAACATAAAATCGATCCATAAAACAAGCTATTCAATGTGCATCATTTTTGACTCTTCACTAACCTATCTCAAGGCGAGATTATTTAACGGTAAACTGAGAAATTAAACATTATATCTGAACTCATAAGTTCGTAGCTTTATAAATTGTGAATTAATGAAATTAAAAATTGGTAAACGTGTGAGTTATCGGTATAGGTGAGGGTGAGCGCTATAATAAAATCATTTAGCCTACCTTAATAATTATTTAGCTTGCTTACCGTTATCAGAAACAAGCAAAAGTCAAGTGCATTCTGCACTTGATTATGTTGCCACGATTATGGCCATGCGTAGAATGCTAGCTTGGACCGTATTGATCTCCATGATACTTCTAACTGCAGCGAGTTGTCGAGCCAGACTGACCCTTCTGTCGACGGGATGCGCACGAGGCACAAAAATCGTTTGACATTGTAAATGCTATTCAAATGACCAACGTTTACTGATAGACCCTTTACTATTAATATTAATTAATATATGCCTCGCGATTGGGCTATAGGGTACTGATCTGAACTTTTATTAACATCATAAAATTAATTGTGTATTTGAATAAACTGTGCAGTGTATTTTATAATTAAATTTATAAGTTTTTATAATCGTCAAAATAATTGTTACAAGCTTAGACTTAGAGATGTCTAGTAAGAACCTCTGCATTACGCGAACACCTTGTATAGTTTCATATTTTACTCAAATGATTCTAATATACCCTTGCGAGGCAATAAAACATCAGTTTTTATAAAAACTTCGTATAATTTCAAAAATTCAATTTAGTAGTTGCCTTTGTTCTAGATAATAATTATAATTTCAAATATATACAGTTAAGCGTTTTGTGCGGAAGTAGCTTCACCAAAAAAATTGATAGCTCTAGGATATACCTGTAGCATTGAGCTAAACTAAAAATATACTAAAGTGTTTAGAAAACTTTGGCAGAATAAGTTAAATGGAAATGTTTGTAATTCACATATGTAGTAGAGGTTAAATATGTTCGCAAGATTACATGTTCACTCTAAAGTTAAAAATACTAACTTAACCAAAATGAAAATTTAAGATTTCTTTAAGGAACTACATAACTGTTAATTACTCACAAAATTGAACTTTGATGCCAAAGTACCATAGGCTAACTGACAAATTGCTCTTAAACAACCTGTAATAGTCTAATTCAAATGCATATAGTATAAGGAATCTTAATAAGATTTAAGTTTTACAAGATGCATGCAAATAATTAACATACTCTTAATTTAAAAAAAAGTTGTTTATAAAATTGTGCAGTATAAAAGTTTTAGTAGATTTATTGTGATTTATTAGTAATGGGTTGTTACTAATCTATAAGTAAAACTTAGAAGCTTTACTTAGCTACGCATTTATTTTTATTGTTGTCCAGAATTAGACAGCAAACTCAAGGTCACCAGAGGAGGGTTGAGTTCAAGTTCTTGAACGAATACTGCAAAGCAAACGGCTACGAGAAACACGTTGGCTATACATGTGTTCACACGCGATTATACAAAAACGGTGGACCCCAAGGTATGCTTCCTTCAAACAGTAATTAAAGCATATAATTATGAGACACCGACTATTATTTGCAAATACTGCAGTAAATTGAACGGTCTGAATGAATTAAACGCAGCTTCATAGATAAACTGGTTTGTTAAACTACGAGCTTTAAATTTTTAAATAGTTAAATTTCTTAAATATAAAGAATTTGTTTGTAAGACTGCGGGCTTCATAATTTGTACTACAGATAACATAAAATGTAACTTTCGAAATACAAATGTAGTATTACTTACCATTGTAATCGTTTAAAAACCAACTAAACAATAATTAGAGTAGAAGAGACCTAATTACTGCTACCATTATACTTCATGCTATTCTCAAAAGTCAAGACCAAGCAAAGCCTTTCATCGTGGGTGAAACCTCAGCTGACACATGCTTCTAAACTGACTGGTTCCTAGGTCAATAATGAGCTGTGATAACCACTACGAGATTTTAAACAACAACAGTAGCATAAGATGCAACCTAATCTTGCTAAATACATACCAAGGTTTAATATAAAGACGCGTTCAAAAATAGACAGTGGTTTCACATACGGAGTAAAACACTTAATAATATCGGTTAAGAAAAATAAATCGTTATAACATAATATGGACAAACTTGAACACATACATTTGAATGGAATGCGTAAACCTTGGTGAAAGATGTTTAAGTGGAGATGCCTACAGGTCGTTTATAGAAAACCGGCAGGTAGAAAACGTGTTTCTGTTGATTAACACATTTTATGGTTGGAAGTTTTCTTAACTTACGGCGAATTATTTTTTGGGTAACAACAATTGAGTTTTACAAATTTCACGAAAAAATCGAATGACTTTGAAGCGATATATTAAAGCTAATTTATCTAAAATTAAACGGAATAAACGAAAAAACAATATTATATAAAACATTCCATCTAAAAACTTCACTGTTACACTTAATCAATTATTTGTGTATGTAAGTAAAAAATCAAAGGACGAAGTTTACGAAAAACAACGAATTCTTGTTAAAATTTATAAACAAAACTTAGACTCAAAGTGGGTTGATCATGGTAAATACTGAAGAACATGAAAGCACTTCCAAGGAGTTGAGTGAATTATTTACAAATATAGAAGACCCTGACCAAAAAATATTAAATAATGCAACAAGAACAAATTGTTCAACATGGTCCACCTCCTATTCCAACTTGTAATGATTTTCCTAGGGATGCTGACAAAATTTTTCACAACATGAGGACGATGGCAAAAGGAGACAAACACAATAGAAGATTACCTATATATTTTAAGTCATCTAATGCTATTTTTTGTTTTTTTAGGAATTATTTTCTTCTGGTGATAATTTTTTATCTGGTAAAGATTATACTCACTGGCGACATAAGTGAAAAGCTAAAATCTTACGAAAAATCTCCTGTACATATGAAATATATGAATACTGACACAAATGGAGTGTAATTTACTTATGAATAATACAATTGATCTGCTTCAGCAAAAAGTAATAAAATATTAAATAAAATGGTTTTATAATGTTTTGAAACGCATTGTATATTTATATATTTAGCTGAACATAATTTAGCTTTTCTAGATAGTTTTGAGACCCTATATAAAGCTCACTATGATAATTTTTTTGGGTCTTAGAGTTAATTTCAAAATTTGATCCAGTTTTAAAAATTATTTTATGAGGTGTTCTGAAAACAGACTTATGACAAAACTCTTACTTAACCCGTATGATTACAATATGAATTGATTACTGATTTGCGATTTCAAAATCAAAATAATATTGTAAATTTTATATTACAAGCAAAGTGTTTTTCTTTTATACCTGACTGTACACCCGATATTAGCCATCAAGAACAGATATCATGCCATTTTTAGATTTGTGCATATGTCTGAAGTTGATATTAAAATTCGAAAACATTTTTTTAGGTTGGTATCGTACTAACGATACTACTGACAAATGTATGTATGAAAATATGCAGTTACTATTAGATACGTTAAAGATCAAATTATCAGAATGTAGAGGGCAAGGATACGATAATGGCGCAAATATAAATAAACGTGACCGTGTGTGTAATTCGTAATGAAAATGAAAGGGCGTTTCTTTGCTTACGGCTAAAAATTTTTTTAATATTATGCAAAAAATATGTATGGTCGGGACCACAAAAGAAGACCTTCACCTGATTGTTTGTATCGTCTGATTCAATATGAATTTCTGAAGTTAAATGACCGTTTATTTACATTTCCAATGCTCCACCCGTAGGTACTACATTGGCCAGGAGGCGAGTTTTTTGTTGCCTGGAAATTTAGAATTTTGCCGAACCCTTGCCGTTCCAGACAAGGTAGGGATCTTTAACGTGCGTGACAACACTCACACGCGGGACTTCCATTTAACCTCTCATCCGAACGAGGGCGTAATTTTTGTGTAAAATGCTCACCTGCCATTTTTCAAGCAGTCAGCCGTGTCGGGATTTGAACCCAGGACCTTGGGATCCGTAGTCTCACGCTTACTACATTGATCCACGGCGACGCCGAAGTTAAATGACCATCCACTTACATTTATTGTGAAGATTTATAGGAAAAAGCAACTTTGCCAATTCTATTTTATTCTTCCGAGGTCTTCTTTTTTCAGGACTGCTTACAATAGATTAACCTATATGCTGTGATTTAATGTGAGTAGCTGCGCTGGCACTAATGTGCAAAGCTGTAACGACTCTCTAATAGGTATAGAGTTCATTAAAATATAATTTGTTTTGTAAAAATGTTTACCCCATCTACTGCCTCCAAAGTTGTATTTTTGACTGGCATTTTCTATATTAAGTTCTGATGAGAACTGTTTTTCATTAAATTGATGCTGAATACAATGAAATAAGTAAAAATGAGAAACCGCGTTAAAGACGTCGAAAGTACTGTTATAGTAGGACAGAAGTGAGGCTATATTATTATTACCGCCAAATTCACAATACGAGTCTTAGTCAGTTAAACGTCTATGTGTATATGAAACTAATTCCTACGTATAGGATTTGTTTCATTTCTATGCAGCACAAAGTAATTACGTATCAATTACTCGTTATCTTTATTATACTAGTTAGCAGATTGGTACATCTTTGAATGTATATACGTGTTGTATTCTTGATTTAAGTAATAGTCATGTGATGGTCTTTCTTCGTGGCCCCGACTATACACTATTCACGACGTCACGGCACATTTATATGTGCTAAAATAATTTGTATAGCAATTAACACCAAAACGATTATGCAATACAAGATGGGAGTGTAGATTAGAATCTGTCAGAGCGCCACGTCAAATTTCAATATTTCTAATTGCGCTCTGCTTCTAACTCTTTCTTGCTAGATGTTAATATATATCGTTATATCATCTGCAAGCATTAAATCGTTTGTTCCTGCACAAAAATTCCACATGTCTCCCTGTATTTCACAGTATTCATTACCTCTTCAATATGCAAAATAAAAATTAATGCAGATATCCCTGCCGCACCCATTTCCTAATACAGGGTGACTTGCGGGAAACGGATGTTTTTCAAATGAGCAGTTCAAAATTAATTTGCAAGATAGTAATATTTTAATGTTACACAAATAAAAATTATTACGTACCATTTCATGAAAGTGTTATTTTTTAAAAATTACATCAGTCATGTGGTGGCCATCTGATTCAATACAGGTTTCCAGCCTCTGTAGAAAATCATTTGAAACTTGGGTCAACAAGTCTTGATCAATCAAATTCACCTCTTCTATAATTGCGTCCTTCGAGTTGTTTAAATTACGGGGTTTGTGAGCATAAACACGTTCTTTCAAATACCGCCGCAAGAAGTAGTCACAGTAGGACAAGTCGGGTGACCTTGGCGGCCATGGCATGCCACCAAAACGTGAAATCAACTTGCCGGGAAACATGTTTCTCACAACTTCCATCGATGTGCGAGCAGTGTGCCCTGTGACGCCATCTAGTTGGAAATAAACATCATTCATGTTGAATCCTCGACTCTGAAGGTCTGGTCTAAGAAATGTATTCAACATGTGAACATAGCGTTGTGATGTCACTGTCACCGTCACGCCATTTTCCTCGAAAAAATACGGCCCGATAACTCCAAACTTGGATTCCGCACACCAAACTGTAACTTTCGGAGAGTGGAGAGGTTTTTCATGAATGTTACAGTGATTTTCAGTAGTCCAGTAGCGAAAGTATTGTTTGTTTACCGAACCGTTCAAATGAAAATGGGCTTCGTCGCTCACTAACAGTATTGCAGTACGGTTATCATTAAACAACACTTGCATACACACTACGAATTCTTTTCTTGGTTCATAATCCGCCACGTTAAGTTGCTGGACCACCTGCATCTTATACGGATGAAATTTCAAATCAAGTCGTAAAATGCTCACAGAATCACGGCTCATGTTTAGTTCTCGTGGATGTTGGCATGCAGATCGACTCGGACTCTTAATTATTGCCGCACTCGCACTGGCGATGATTTCAGGCGTCCTTACGGTTCTTGAAGGGCCTGGTGGCTTTTTCTTTGATATTGTCCCCGTTGTTCTGAATGCCTCAACCCACCGTAACAACGTGTTTCTACTTGGAACGTGCCGTTCCGACTGATATTGAAGTGGCAACGAAAGATCCGTTGTGTGGCTATAACAGACTCGCAATTTTGAATAAACGTATCGTACGCAAAAACACGATGCTGCGTCGTCCACTGCTCCATTGCAACTGAAATGGTACGCCGCACTCGGATGAATGACCTACCCTCCGTCGCCCCATCGACCGAAGGCATGCACTAGCCATTTCAAAAACATCCGTTTCCCGTAAGTTACCCTGTATTTACTTCTCTACGTTCCTGCTCTAATTCCATTACCGCTGTTTGATCTTTGTATAAGCTATGTACTATCCGCATATCCCTTTAACTCATTCCAAACGTTTTAGGTATTTCGAACATGTATCCCATTACATACTGTCGAATGTTTTTTCCATTCCTACAAACCCTATATACACGCTTTCTCCTTTTTCTATTGTTTTCTCCTTCATCATCCTTAAAGCTAAAATGGCATACCCCTCTTTCCCGTAAACCCAAATAGATCTTTTCGTAATATTTCTGTAGCTTGTTTTGCCATTCGTTTTTGTACAATCTTAGTTAATGTTTTTGAAACGTGTGCTGTCAAACTTATTGTTTGAAAATTTTCACATCTATTCTCACCTCTCTTTTTGATATAGTGACTACCGTGTTGGGTTTGAAATCTTAGTCTATCTGATAGATATAGCTGGAAGAAACGTTCTGTTACTGCTTGTCTGGCGGCTTTTAGAGTTTCTGCTTGCACTTTATCTATACTCGGCGCCTTTATTTTTCAGACTCTTTAATGCTAGTTCAAACTCATGTCTAAGTGTAGGATATTCAAAGTAGTGCTTTTCAATGTCTGATTATTGTTCTAGTGCTTCTAGTTCCTATCCTGCATATAAGTTTTTTTATATATTCTTGCCACCTATCCACTTTCTCTACATTTTCTTTAATGACGTTTCCTCCAGTGTCTCTTATATTTTTGCTATACGGTTTTATATCCCTAAAATTCATTCTAATTGGTTTGTATATTTCAGATATATAACTCATTTCTACCTTAGTTTGTGCCTCTTTCCATTTTTCCTCAGTCCATTGTTTTTATCTTTCCTGAGTTTGCGAAAAGTTTCCCATTTTATAGCTTCGTAACTCTGTTTTCCTGTCTGGTCTGTTTTTATATTTTCGCCTTGTTCTATTAAATTCAGAATTTCTTTTGTTACCCATCGTTTCTTATTAATTTTTTTTGTTTATATTCCAGAATATATCTGGCCGACATGTCTAAGCTGGATTTAATGTTATTTCCATTCGGCTTCTACTTCCTTAGTATCAGAAATTTTCTCGATGTCTTTCAGCAATTTGTTTGACTTTTTATCAATTTTTTTGTTAGTAGCTTTATCTTTTAGTTTCTCAAAGTCAAATCGCCTTTTTCCATACCTTTTTTTTCAATTTTTTAATTTAAACACATCTGTCATAATTATAGGTTGTGGTCAGTGTCTATATCTGCTTCTGGATAGCTTCTACAGTCTTTTACGTATTCCTAAAGCTTTGTCTAACAGGAAGGTAATCTATTTGATATCTTTCTATGTATCCTGGCATCTTCCACATGTATCGTCTTGTAGCATGATGTTGAAGTAATAGGTTTGTGATGGTTAAATTGTATTTGTTGCAAAGTTCTATCAGTTTATTTCCACTGTTGTTTCTTGTTCCTAAATCAATTAAACCTACTATCGCTCCTTCCATACCCTCACCTACGCTGCATTAAAATCTCCCGTAATTCTTAAATTTTCATATCGTTTTACAAATCTTGTATGTTTTTGATAACTTTGTAGATCGTTTCTACCTCTTCCTCGCCGTAGCTAGAGGTGGACATATGTATTTGTATTATTACTGTATTTACCGGTTCAGATTCAAATCTACTTATGTGTACTCTTGTCCTTTTGTAAGTCGTTTTCTACACAGTGTCCTGTCTTTTCAACGCATAACTATTCCTACACCCAAATTTTTTTCCTCTGATTCTGTATTACCCTAATGTCACCTCTCCAACAATCCTCCGCCTCTGGCCATCGAACTTTCTTTAATCCCTACAATATATCATACTGACCTATCCATTTATATTATTCAAATTCTCTATCTTGCCTACTTGCTTCATGCTTTTAACATTCCACGCCCCCGACTCGCAAGATGTTGCGGATTTTTTTCTTCTTAATTCGCTTGCCGATCACATCCTCGTAATAGTCCCGTCCCGAAGATACAAATGGGCTATTTTAACTTTGCTTCACCCCAGAGAATGCCATCATTTTTTGAAACGATTTTGGTACGTTGTGTAAGTGGGAGATGTAATGTGGTGGTTTCCCGTTGCCTTCCACATCGCAGTAGTGTGTTTTAGAAGCCATTTTAGTCGCTCTAGTATTCAAAACTTCTTGAAAGTGCAGCTACGTTTAAAATGACAAGTATTTTTTATGGATTAAGACCGCATTAACAAGTTACAACTTTTATTTGCAGGAGGTGATTCAAATATTTAATAGTGTATAGTTAACCTGTATTTTATGTAATTGTTCGCCATTCAGAATGTCTATAGGTATTGCCTGGCAAATGATGAAGAGAGCGATGTTAACGTGTAAACGTGCGAACGATTATCACTTTTAAGATGTACTATAGTGCTACTTCTTTGAACGTACTGTATATTTGAATTATTCCATGCTTCACCCGAAGGTACTACAATGATCCGGAGCCAAGATTTTTTTTACATGGAAATTTAGAATTTAGCCAAACACTTACCAGCCCAAGAAAAGTAATGATCTTTATGTGTGGCATAATTAATACACGAAATCTTGCAATTAACTTGTCACCCGAACGAGGGCGCATTTTTCTGAAGAATGCTCGCTTAATATTTCTCAAGCGGTCGAGAACCGAATCGAAAATCTTTTAGTTTATACTCATATACGAACTAACTAATCCACGGAGCTGTCTTCTTTGTAAACACCATATGTGTTTGTAAAGTCTATAATTAAACGGGCTTGGGCTCTGAATATTCTACAATATCTAGGCCGTGCCCGTCTAAAAGAATACGAGTATGTTCCAAGCAGCCAGAATAAATTTTAAATGTGCACATATAGTAATAATTTTCTAATAATGAATATTGTGAGTATGGCTTAATAGGAGCCCTTTCGTAGTAGTGCATCCAACAGATCAAAATTAAGCCGATTTGAGTTCTATGTATTGGGAAAATTACAGATATAGTTTCAAGATATAAAAATTGCAATTGTTTATACTTTATTTTGACTACCAAGGGGTGCTCTGAATTTTTTTATCACCGTTGGGAATTTTTCGTGTCTCGATGTTTCTCTATGACCTCGAAGTGCAATCTTGTAAAATTCAAAAATGTTTAGGATACACGTATACACATACCAGGGGTACACTTACTCACGCACGCACGCATATTAAAACTTTTCATTTTTTATAATTAATCTGTAAAATACCAAAAAATGTTTTTTGTTCTAATTTAAGAAAAATTGTTTCAAGTGAATTTATTATGTTAGAATATATTCACTTTTTTTTTCCGCCTATAACCAGTCGAAAAACTGCATTTTTAACCCATTTCTGTTTAAGGATATAGTTTCTTTTTTTATTAAAGAAACTTATTGGTGCAATCTGTTTTTCAAGTTCAGTAGTAGCAAAAAAGATGTTCAGATTATAAAGATTCATTTAATGTTCATGATTTGTAGCTAGTCGTTGGTAGAGATACGTATATTTAAATATATTGTTAATCCATCTGTTTTCGAAATACCCAAAGATTTAATATAAAATTACAATGTTAACGTTCTGCAAGCAACTAGCAGAGAATTCGTTTTATATGCTTCGATGCTATTAATCATTCCGTAGTAAATCTTCCCTAATCATATACCTGCTTTAATATCATCTAAGTTATTAACCTTCTATTTGATTTATTTGATTGAAGTATTAATTGTAGTGGAATTTTGAAATAATCTAATGAAGTTACTACCCACTCGAACAGCTTGAAATTATTTTGCTCATCATTCAATCACTTGGAATTGCGTCTGTTAGGCATAACGCATCACAGCCATCTTTCAATTAAGATTTGTATTATTAGACTGTCGGTTTATTTTTTATTTCTAAATTTGTGGTGCCTGAAATATGCACATAACAACACTAGTACATTTTATTTTAGGAAGTCACGCTGCCGGAAGTCAATAAATTGAATAAATACAGCATGAAGATTTTTATACAATTTTGATCTTTCTAAAATAACCCATAACAAACTGACACCTAAACAAATCAAGCAATTAACGTTAGAATTGACATCTGTTATACATCGCTTTTAGCTAGCTTTGTTTTTGTACTTGCATATTTCAGTACTCGTAAACAGTTTTAACGCCAATGCTCCGATTTAAAATGCTTCACAATGAACTAATGGATACCAAATAAAATATTATTTTAGGAACAGCGTGCCGTCTCTGAATAAGCAAATAAATTTGTAATTGTTGAGTCAATTTTTTTCAAACCTATAAAGGTTTCATGAGAAAACTTGATAACTCAATTAAATTTCTTTTTATATCATTTGGTGTACTTTTTTACCCCATATTTCTAGAGATATTTAAAGAATAAAAATACCTATAGTTATAGAGAAAGAATCCGATAAAAGTCAACGTTACAAGTTTAAATCGAAGGTTATGTCAGTCACGTATTTGTGGTTTCACTGTTGCTATTCAACTTGCTCATCTTTACCTGGTATTGTAAATCGAAATGGTAAATTTCTATGATGAAGTAGGCCATCCGTTATACATTTAGCTATATAAGGATGCAATGTGGGTTGCAGATATACCTAACAGATTGAACATGCGTTGGTTTCAAACAGACATGCCTCCTGAAAATCTTCATGTTGTATTGAAGTCATTTGTTTTCTTAATTGCGCTTATCTACAGGTGGTGTTTTGAGAATACTTTGCAGGTGCTGTTTTGAGAATACTTTGCAGGTGGTTGTTTAGTCGATGGGAAATGTTTTTCAAAGGAAAACACGTTACCACCTGGTGGCTTTCTTCGCCTATATATACAGGTTGAGCATCGGTAGGAATTCTATTCTATGCAGCGTCCTTTCACGTGAAGATACTTGGAAAAGTAGCGATGTTACTTAAGATGCATTCTTTTAATAGGCATTGCTTTGCTTCAGTTTTTATAAAGTCAAACTTAGTCAAATTCTGTAACTAGTGAAATTGTTTCATAGAAGTATCCGGTCCGTTGACTATTGTAATTACGCACTTTCAGATCTGCTATGATGGTATCAGAGTCAAGCTAGCGATGTACGATAGGGTACATATTGAGCGAATAGTTTCCTTGGAAGGCAACTATTCCTCTTTGGCACACAAACGGACTTAAGGTGGGAATATTTTGTTCTTTTGTCGGTGCTTAAATGAATCCTGGTTAATTCTTCTTTATGGTTAATAACCACGCTAGTGCTGTCGTTGTTTCTTACGCGTGGTTGTGAAACGATAAATTACAGACTCCGATTATCAAATGTCGGTGCACAAAGTGATTACGCGATTGCTTTTAAAGTCACAATTAGGATTCACATAAGCGCACGTTGAAGCAATTTTACTTACTTTAACTTAAGATTTAGGAAATTCTAAAGTCAACAAATTGTTTACTAATTATAAGCTAGAATAAGTTTAAAACTTGGTTATCTATAAAACGTATCTTCAGTTTAGGGTTACGCTATTACTTTTAGATTTAAGATTTCTAAATAGATTTTAATTGAAAATTTTAAATATTGTTGCAAATACTTCTTCGATTATTAATGGTTTCATGGCTTTACTGGATCATTTCTTACTTTGCTGCGAATATTAGTTCTAAGGTGTCTGGTTTGGTCCCGTTAAAATATAATTTGTTACCAATTGGGTTTTAGATTTTATTTGGTGTCAGTAACTTTGTTTGGATGCCAATCTTTAAGATAAACGTCTGTTGGGAAGCTGTTTAACTGGACATAATTTAAGGCCACTGTAATCAGCTTTTAAGTTATGTTCTTTTATAGGACTATTGGAAAAGTGCATTGTGTATTTAATAATTTCAGTGTGAAATTTTGTAGCTATAAGATTTAATTAATTCAAATATTTATTGAGGAAATTATTTATAACGAAGGGTAATTAACACACTTTTTTTGTTCAAATGTATATTTTTAAAGAAATAATCTCGGTTATGAGAGTACACTGATCCTGAAAAGTCAATGTTAGTGTATGCCAAATGTAAATTGATAGTTTGGTGAACTTTATGTAATTCGTATGTGATTTGCTTTGCATCAGTTCTCATTTTTGTTTATTATTAATTTTATTTGTAGATATTCGTACTCCAGAGTTTTTTTGTAAGGTTTAATATATCAATGTATTCGAGTCGGAGAGAGTTTATATTATCTTCACTGAAATTGTCGTGGAAGTGGTTTCGATTACTTAGGTAGAAAATTTTGCGACTGTTTGATAGTGGAAATTACAGAGTTCGGTAGAAAAGGAAATTGGTGCACAACGTAGGGACTCATCATCAACTTTCAATCCCACAACAGAAAACTGGCATCCAAATCGTGGGGCTTATTTAATAGGTCAATATCACAGGAAATTGACGCGCAAAATGGGGCTCCATACATTATAGTCAGACTTCGAATATCACAGCATTATACGAGGGCAAATCAAATATAAACCGTAATTATTTTTTAAAACTTTATTGAGACATAAAAATATAAACGCTTAAAATTATTTTTCAACATAATCTCATGATTTCGTGACACATTTATCCCAACGAATGGGTACTTTTATTATCCCGTTTACGTAAAACGAAGATGGTTGCGCCATCGACCAATTGCGCACAAAATCTCCAACTGCAACATCGTCATCAAAACGTTGCCTTCCAAGAGTTTGTTTCATATGTTCAAACAGATGGTTGTCTCAGGACGATAAGTCCGGACCGTATGGAAGGTGTTCCAGTGTAGTCCACGACAATCCTTCAATTTTTTCGTAATTAAGGCAGCTGTATGGTACCGGGCATTGTCTTGCAGCAGGATAATGTCTCATATGGGAAAGCCGTATCTTTTCCGACAATATGCCGTTTTACATCGTCTAAAAGTCGGTAGTAGTATCCGGCGTTTGTCGAGAGAATCAATAAGTACGACTCGCTTAAAGACGAAAAATACGGTCACCAAAATCTTTTCCAGCCGATAGTTAAATTTTGACTTTGACAGGGGCAGATTCATTCTTTGTTCGCCATTCCTTACTTGCTTGTTTCGATTCGGAGGTATAATGATGCTCTCAAGTTTCGTCACGTCACTATTCGATACAAAAAAAACATCCCCATCAGCTTCATAGCGGTTCAAATACTGTTGGCACACTTCCATACGATTCCGTTTTTTTATTTTCGTTGAGAATACGAGGTACCCACCTTGCGGACACTTTACAAAACCCTAGGTCATCTGTAGTGATCGTCGGAGCATTGCCCTAGCTGATTCCTACCTGAGAAGCAATGGCAGCTACTGTTAATCACCGATGTGTTTTAGAAGTCGACGAACAGTACGAAGGTTCTTCTCTGTCATGCTGGTTCTTGCTGAACACGTGGTAATGTGGCGTTCTATAGCGGTGCAACGTCCTCTAGGCATCTTGACCAATGAAGCTCAAGATGCTATGCTTCTTTTTGCTCATGTCACTATTGATAGGAAAAAATTCCGGTTTATATTTGATTCACTCACGTGTATGTATATATATATATATATATATATATATATATATATATATAAAGGAATAATCCACATTTGGAATGCAAATGCATGCTTATTAATATATATTAATAGTTTTTAAGATGAAATGAAAACCCAACTTTGTATGTAAAGTTGAATTACCATTTCAAATCGAACTAGTAATTGAAAACCACTAAAAGAACGTTCATAATCAGCTGACAGGATTTCCATATTATTTAAATCTCCATTTAGAAACCAATGTGCGTTCTCGGTTTAAATATTCAATTAAATTTTTAAAGTAGCTTTTCCATTTTTATTGTATATTACAAAATCAAATAACTGCAATTAACAACTTTCATATCTATGCAGGTTACGTTTAAAACTAATTTCTGTATTCGCTGTTACATCGTAATTATTAATTACGATATGCGTTTTGCATACTTTAAAACAATTTCTTCTAACATTTTAGCGATCGAATTCATGAATGATGAAAGCCTTTAATAAAAGTTTACGCGTTTCACGAGATTCCATTCCAAAAACTTCACACCTCTCCTGACGCAAGTTTCTGGGAATTCCTCATTTTATTACCTGATTAGCGTAATTTATTTCTTAGTGACGTGCGTTGCATTGTCTTTCTCTAACACCCAAGGTTATTGTGGTGTCGTCTACTAATTCAGTAGTAACGCGAAAGGTAATAAATAATTCTTATCTATTTTATGGGTTTCTAACGTTCCTGCTGATTTTGGAATAAACGTTTCTTTATTAATTAGGCATTTCCGTTGTTCTAATTACAAATGATGCGTCCTTTCTTTATTCCTCTCGAAATTTTGAAAACATGTTTTATTTAAATTTGAATTTATGTTATTAATCAATTTGGATAATTATTTTAAATTAATTGCTTTATCAATGGGCCGCATTCTTAACGATGGTAAAAGAAAATATTTGCGTTTGCGATAAATTGAAACGTGTTTTCAATACACAAAATTATTTTATAAAGATTAAAGCGTTATCAAGATTGATTGCAGTTTTCACGCTAAATTATGCAGTGGGAAATGTATTTTTATGATAATTAATAAGTGAAAATAAATGGCTTTGTATTCACGCTTGAAATCAATTAATTTTCATTAGGTATGAAGTTCGCATTTGATGTGTTTTTACATTATTTTCTAATGATTAATTATTTTGACATATACGACTTACATGTCTGTACTATTGATATGAATTGGGACTTTCAAACACAGGGGAAGTGTGTTTTTCACTATTGCACATTATATTATACAGGGTGATTATTTACACACACGGAATTGCATTTTTCGCTTGGAAAAAAGTAAGCTTGTATTATACAAAGTGAACCATGAATTTCTATTTTTTTCAGGATTCTTTTGTATCTTAGTGGAATTTATTTGTAGAATGTGGGTTTCAATGACATCTAGTGATCCCTTTATATAAGAGCTGAGCTCTTAATTAGCGACTCCTCACGTTAAAGAAAGTAATTTTGTGCTCAAAGACCTTTTTCCAAAAAGTGTGCAGTTTGGTAGATATTTGCAATTGAAATTTAGGGGTCTTTTTCTAAATAAGGGTTGATTTCATAAGGGGCGCATCAGTAGCATAAGTTACTCGCATAAGTTATTTGGCACTCTCCTAAAACATTCGTCGTTGTGCCGTATTTTGTTTGCTGCTGTCATTGTGCGTTCAATTAACTCTTCCGCGTTATCTGCAGGGGTTTTGTAGGCTTCGTTTTAAGAAGATAAAGTCTAACATGTTCAAATCTGGACTTCGAGCAGGTCAGCGGACAGCACCGTTTCTGCCCATCCAGTGACGGCAAAACTGTTCATTTAAATAAATGCGAACATGACTGGCACGCGGCGGAGCGCCGTCATGCATCAACCACATAATTTTACGTAGCTCCAGAAGTAGATCATTCGTTCTTGGTTAAGTACAGCACTTAAATTTAAGTACCCCTTCACTTGTAAGACGTTGAAACAAAATAAACGGTCCAATAAGCGTGTTCCCCAGAATACCGACCCACACATTTACTGAAAAACGATGTTGAAACTGGCCTTCTTGTATCACATGAGGATTCTCATAACTCCATGCATGCGTGTTATGATAATTCAGTACTCTATCCCGCGTAAAACAACATTCGTCAGTAAACAACATCCTAGCACCGAAACCGAAATGAACAGTTTCCAGCTGCCTGGACCGTTCACAAAATTCAAATCGTCCCAAAATCGTTGTCTGCGAGACATTGTACTCTTTTCACATGATACAAGTACAAAAGGTTAACGTGTAATACCCTGTCCACTGAGAACGAGAAATATTAACAATTCGGCTTATCTCACGAGTACTGGTACGGAGATCATTGTCTACAAGTTGCAAAATTTGTTCTCCTGTTTCATGAACATGATGCGGTCGTTCTCTTCCTCGACCTCTCATACGATGGCCTCACACTACCCACATCTCGAAGTCTTTGTACACACTGTAAAATACAATTTCTAGAAGGTAATAATCGAGGAGGAAAACATTCCCACTATAATCTCTGAGTAACATCCACATTGTGCCTACACTCCCTGTACATCAATATGATGTCACAGTATTCTGCGTTACTATACTTTTTGAGGACTCACTGCAGCATATTAAAATCAAAGACCAAATAACAGTGGTTAACAACACATCAACTAATCCGGTTAGCTTCACTGAAATACACGTAACGTAATTCACTTATGATTATAGAAGTTGTATGATCAGAAAAGGCTGATGAAAGCAGAAGTAACTCTTTTAATATAGGCATACGCCAGAACCGGACTCTAAGCTTTAATAGCGAATAACTCGCAAATGGGATACTTTTTGAAAAACTTCTAAGAATGAATGTTACTTAATTTAACATGGCGAATTGCTTGTTAAGAGCTCATTCCTTATTCCAGATACACCCTGTGATATCGTTGCAATAACCCGGTGCTCTTTTTTGTTAAATAAAAAGGTTAAAATTTTCTTTTTGTCAATTTTTAATTTTAAATTTAATATCTCGGCTAGCTCAGTTTTAACCACGCACGGCGCTTGCGACAATACGACAACAAAATTTTTTTAACTCTTTCCTTTTACCTCTACTTTGTATGCTTTTTAAGCAAAACACCATTAATTACAATTACTATAATATTTTCAATATTTACAAAGCTTTTAAATAATTTAATTAATCTCTCTCAATAACTATAATTCTCTCTAAATGAACAAAATCCAGCAACAATCACCCTTATTATTATTACGTGGAGCCCTATGAACATTCATCAGTCTTCCTTTTAATTCTTTACGTAAATTTATAACGTGTGCTAAAACGATTTTTGATGACCTTCACATAAAATTTTTATCATCGCAATATTTAAAAAATATTCAGAAATAAAAAGGCAACAAAATATTTAGAATGGTCAACCTGTTGTCCCTTTTCAGCGTGTCTCGTTCCCCCCAATTCAGACCAGTTTCTGCTCCAACTATTCGTCATTTCAGCTTCAACTTATTCATTTAAATGTTCCAGGTTGAATCCAGATATACTTGTTTAGATACTGTTTGCATATTCGTATATAATTTTTCCAGGTTGATCCAGAGATTGGTTTAATATTCTTGTTTCAATTTTCCTGGTCGATCCAGAGGTTGTTTGGACATTCAGGTAGGATCCGGCAATTATTTAGAGTCCTTTTGTTAAAATAAATCTTAAAATCTATTAAAAGTAACCTTTTATTACTTACGTTTTTAAGGATTAAACGACGAACCTCTTAATAATTATGCACCACATTAAAATTTATTAATTATAAAATCACTTGTAATTCTTTTACGTAAATATCTTTCTTTTAGGTGATGTGAACCATGCCTTCTTTTAATTCAAACTCTGATTTGTTTACGAAGTCCTGTTGTATTTAAAGAGAACGCCTATCTGTTTACAATTGGTTGTTCAAGCGCATAGTCCAAATATTACCGCCTCGTACCTTAATCTTCACATGCAGGCTTGGGTATATCTACGAATTTCCAATCTACAATGAAGTCGAGACACTTGCCTCTGCACGTAGGATTTCAAGTTATATGCATAGATTGGTTGGATTTTCAAATCTTCTATGGTCTTTCAAATCACGCTTTGTTTAAACGGCAAATTTGATGAACTTTGCTTTCTCACCATGCTGTAATTATTGCCTATCTATCAAGGTGTTGGTTTTATACTTTATCGGTCACGCAGCTTTATATTTATTGATGTATGCAATTATATGCGTTTTTCTTTTTACACATTTACAAACCTGCTTGTTTAAATGGGATTCCTTGTAAACTAATGATGCAATACTCACGCGTATTGTGTTGCAGCTTCTGTCCATTTAGTTTTATGATTTGTAAAGTTGTTTATTTAATTGAATCTTTTGAAATACTCTTTCTTTCTTTGAGTTTTATTATAAATATAGTTTATATACAGGACGTTGGCATTTGCTTTCTCGCCAAATCGTCAAATTTCGCATTTTTTTGTAGCGCACTATCCTAGTGATCCCATATACCCCTAAATGACCCTATTATCATAGCAATATATATATATATATATATATATATATATATACATGTTGGATAATTAAATAAGGCAAGTTGATTAATTCTAAGGTATTAGTTAATAAGATTGTTCGGTTTCAACTCACACGATACGCCCCTGCTTGTATGTTTCTATCATCCCTTCCTAAAGCGGTCACCCCCGTTACAACACCATACAACCAAGGTTGACTGTTCACGTCCGTTTTCCAGGCGGTTCACCGCACCCTCCTTGATTATTACTAGTTGTTTTTGTGTGTGCATATTATGCAAGTTAGAAAAGTGAAGCAAGCAGGTATAATATGTATATAGTTTTAGCATTTGTTATGATAAGCATTCAGTTACTGCATACCTGAGGATTCGTCACTAATAAACAATTGATTTAATGCTTTATAAAATAAATGTGTTTGCTATCCGAGTCTTGGTTTTGTTAATGATTTGAGCGGTCTATGGTTGTTATACTACACTTATATCGAAGGTAAAATTATTTCCGATACAGAGGAGTTAGTAAAGGAATACAACCTTCACTATTTCTCCAAAGATGAAATAGTAACCTAGACTTTTATTCAATGCCCAAACATTTGAAATTGAGGTAGTAATTGAAACAGGGAAACATGAAGTCCAGGACAGGATTCGACATTTATTTTCGGCTTTACGGTCGATGCGTTTACCAATTACGCTACCTAGACTGATGATGACAATCGGAAAGATATAAAAATCGAAATCATGTACGCAAATTACACATCAATCTAACTTTCAATTGTCATTTTTGTCAATCATACCTGCCAGTGTCTAGTTTTTGAGGTACGTCGGATATAGACAGGTGGGTGGATGGTGCATGCGTACGTGCGTGGACGTATAATATGTATATAGGTGCAAAAGATTTGCAAAATAACGGACTTTCTACTTTTTAACCATCCATTTTTAACATTTTTTGATGTGCGTTTTTAGTTTTGTATTTTACAATATTATTTTCTTTCGTTTGCCTAAAATTGTCTAAAAAGTAAAAACATAAGCTTCATCTGCGACGGCTTTGTTGCTAGTGTTGAACATCCTGTGTTCGATTCGATTGTCATATCCATCTAAAAACTTTACTTATTAGTATTTTACAGGAAAATTTATGTACAGCATTTTAAATTTCTATACTTCTTCACTCTTATTTCACGTGTTCAAATTTTAAATTCCATTTTTAAAAATAGTAGTTTACATTAAGCATTTATTTAACGAAATATATAAAATAAAGAAATTAAGGAAACATCTGGAACTCTTTCTAATGTACGTAATTTTTCAACAAAATTTATTGCGAATATTTACATTGCTGCTGATTTTATATTTTTATTTCAGAATATTTATTGCCCAAACATTTTTTCACTGTTTATATTAAATAATATATTGTGTGAAAAAAATGTATATTTACATATTTTGAAAAGTGCGGACCGAATTGTGGTGAATTTACGTAATCACAACGTAGATCATAATACTGTTTTGTACGTGTTTGTGTTACGTTTTACGAAACAATAGAACTTAACGCTTCAATAAAATTTTAAATTTTGATTATACTTCAATCGTTTTATTTTATGGTTTAACAGTTTTATCCTACTACTTAGGGTTTCCAATCTCCATTAATATCCGACGGAGTATATTTTAATTGTTTCACCTATTTAGAGAATTAAAATCTATATATGGATAACGAACGCTCTTGCTCAAAAATACATTTCTTCAATTTAATTCATCTAAAGATTTTGTCATTTCAAAATGTTATTACACCGTTAATTGGATAATTAATCTTACGTTGATTAAAATACGACCAAATGAAATTCTTAATCTAGAAACCACCACCATTTATATGTAATTTGGCAACTTAAATCCACAGCTTGATTAATTTAGAACGTTATGCGCGGCACGCATTTACTACTTCAGCAATAAAATTAGGTACGTGTAGTAAACTGAATCGTTGTGTGCGATGTAAACGTGCATGATATTTAACTTTATCGTATGAACATTATCTTCCACGGTTATATATAATAATAGCGGCATATTCCATATTTGATCAATATGTAAAAGTGTATGGATTTTTCCGTTTTAGGGTTGAATTATCGCGAGATTTTAGCAATTCTTTAGTAAACTTCTATTATGTAATCTTGTTGATCATTCTTCATCTTCAATTCGTAATTATTGTGCCAAACAAGGTAAAAGTTTATATATATTCGTAAAATATGTGCCTGCGTATGTGATGTGTGAGGGCTTGCGTGCGTGCATGGAGGTGGACGTAGGTGTGAGAATGGATTTGGTGTGGGTGCGGGCGCGTGTTTGTACGCATGCGTGTTTATATATACGGGGTGTGTGCGAAAGTTAATGAGAGTGATTTTTTATCTATCAAACTTTTATTTTTTTAAACAACAATATTGTCCCCTTTAAAGTAGTTCTCTTCGGCAGCTATACACCGGCGGAGTCGTTGTTCCCATTCTTGATAGCAGCGCTGATAGATTTCAACTGGTAGGACATTTAGAATGTCGCTTACATTCTTTTGAATGTTCTCCAGCGTCCTTTTGAAACATTTTTCAATTTCGGGAACAGAAAGAAGCCACAAGTACTCAAATCAGGTGAATAGAGAAGCTGTGGAACAATAGAATGCCTTTTGAAGTGAAAAATTCTATGATGGAAGGAGCCATGTGGCATGGGGCGTTGTTGTGATGCAGCATCCACTTGTCTGCAATATCTCATCTCACTCGATTCGCCCTTTTCCTGAGCCTTTCAAGGACATCTTTTTAATCTTTGACAGTTTGTTCTGGAAGAACAAATTCTTTATGCACTATACCTCTACTGTCAAAAAAGCAAATCCGCATTGTTTTGATCTTGGATTTGCTCATTTCAGCTTGTTTTGGTCCCGGAGAAATCTTACTCCGCACTTTGTCGCTTTGTCTCAGGAACATACTCAAAAATCCAGGATTCGTCACTTGTGATCACACGACTGAACCATCCGGGGTCATTGGCAATCCTCTCAAGAAGATCAACGCACACGTTTCTTCGATTGTCCTTATGCTCGGTTGTGAGGTTTTTCAACACAGGCACAAATCTTTCGCATTTGTAAATCTTCTGCCAAAATTTGATGTATGGTGAAACTGTTTAAGTTTAACAGGTTTCACACCATCCTTATTGCTAAACGTTGGTCTGATTTCACAACAGCACGCACACGTTCGACGTTTTCGTCGTTTTTACGTTGAAGGTCTCCTGAGTGAGGTTCATCTTCAACGTGTTCTCGGATTTCAAAATTATTTGGGCCAGCGAAAAACTGGTGCTATTTTCAAAATTAAAGACAAAATTCTCAGGTATTACAAAGAAACGTTATTTGTAAAATAAATTGTTTAGATTGTGATCAAATTGGTCAAATTTCGCAAAATTTAAAGCAAAGAATTACACAACATAAAAGTGATATTCATACAAAACCTAAACCATGTGCATTAGCTACGCATGCACCTAATGACGGACGTAAGTTGGATTCAACAACCCAAATAGCATTCAAATAGAAAACAATACTTTCAAAAGAACTTTTATGGAATTATGTCATATTTATGAGAATGCAAAATCTATGAACAAAAAAGTGATATTGGTGATCTATATACTCACATCTTTTAAATCTAAAATTCAATTCCGATAAATAAGTTTCTACAAAATTTTGGATACTTAAGGATTATATAAATACATACCCTTATATATGGTAACCTTTACATTATTTGGGAACACACGCGAGCGCATACGCGCGCGCGCGCACACACACATACACATATAAACACACGCACGCACACGTGCGCGCACACACACACACTCAAACACATACACACACTACACTAAAACACGCACTTATGCACCTCCTACTTACACATGCACCTGTACACGCATATAAATCCAATACAGTATACATCAAAATTTTTGAAATTCTGTCAAGCCAATATTTTACTTTTTCTATATTACAAAAACTTTTACTATTTAAAACGCTATTTTAAGTATTTAATGTACACATAGTAATTTCATGTTTAACATGTTTATAACTGACCTCATTTTAAGCAGCTGAAACTTGTTATACTTATGGAATTAATTAGTGTTTATATTTTTTAGTAAAACCTATGATCAGGAATAAAATATATTCGAAAATTTAGGTATTAAAGAAGAGTACTTATTTTCAGTAGACCTATAACCCACAAACTATTATATTAAATTAACACTAAAGGTCGTTAATACAAATCATATAATATATATATATATATATATATATATATATATATATATATATATATATATATAGGTCGAATCTTTATATAACGAACGTGTGTAATTAGCGACGTTGATGGTAGTATTTCGTGGGATTGTCGTTCGTAACCAAAAAATAACTATTATAAAATAATCATTTATTATGAAATCTACGTTTCGACTTATATAAAGTCTTTATCAAGATCTAAAATTTAAAAATTATGAGTGAAAACACAGTCATTAACCTAATTAAAATTAAGAAACTTACACACAATTTGATGTTAATACATGTACTGATTTAACATAAAGGAGGATCCCAAATAAATAGTAATAACATTTAATGTAAAAATAAAATGTAAAGATAAAATTAAGACTACAAACAGCATACAATACGGTCTGTGTTTTTGACTTTGACGTATTAAAAACACAGTACTCACCCGATTTATTCTTCGCTGTAGGCCTTTCTGAACTCTGGCTCAAGATCTCAGTCTCCGGATGGGTCTTCACACTGCGTTTCACTATCACTAGGACTACCCTGCTTTCCAGACACCAGGTTTTGATTTATTTAATTTTGATATCCACCCAAATCTATAAATAATGACTGAATTTAGAATTTTGAATACCTTAAATTTTAACTTCCCCCGCGCTAATTTTCCTATAATTATGCCTTCGTTCTGTATAACCCTCCTTCTAATCCAACACTATCCGATCCTTAACCTGCTCGTTCCAATTCTGTGCTGCTTTATATTTTCCACTCAATCTATCCGCAATGTACTATCCAAATCCCTCTAATTCGTTTTCCTTCCGTCTAATAACTCCAATCCAAATCCTTTATACCGTAATTCAACTCGTTCTAAATATCCACTCTTATTTCCGCCTGTCTCAATGCCGCTCCAATTATTTAATCTTGTAACACTCTACTCTTCTTCACTATTTCTATTCCGTTTAACTATCTATACTCTTCTTTATTTCAATTAAAGGCTTTACTTTTCAAAATATTTTATTTTAACTTTTTAAATATCCAAATTAGCGCAATTATACAAAAACACGTCTTGTAACAAAAATAATTCAAATCGGTCTTCCCTTATTATTTTGTTTACCTAGGTGATACCACCTTTAAAATTATGCCTACTCTTTATACAATTCTACAAATCCAACATCCAATTAAATCGTCCCAACTATTTTGTGTCACTAATACCTATTTATCATCTTTTACACTTTACAATTATATAATTAAATGTTCCAACATTGGTTCATATGACCGCGTTGCACTTCAATCAGTTTTGATACAATATTTTCACATATAATTTTGATACTACAAGTTTGTCCAAAGGTTGATTGTAGTAAATAAGTGCCGAAATGTTTCACATATAAACCTGGCTCTGTGTTGTGAATAGTGAAACTTTCACAGACGCAACCGGCTTTTAGACCAGCAAATTTACACTCTTTGGCTTATCAACGTACAACTTAGTATAAATCCTTGAATACTGCGCTTTCTCACGTCATCAAGTCATTGTTTTACGTATTGGCGCTTCTACTCTGACTAATATACTTCAAATACTTTACCATTTGCAAAGTACGGCAAACACAAATTTTTCAATTACGTGATCTGATCATTGGCTTCATTTGGCATATACACAACCTTCAAACAACAAAATGCTGTTTATACCCTTTTAGCTATTATGTACACTTCAATATATATATATATATATATATATATATATATATATAGATATGATTAGGGGTCATCAAGAGGTCTAATAGCACCGTTCCATGAACACAAAATACTCTCGACCTGAGCAAAATAAGAAATTTTAAAAGAAGCTTGAATTATGTAAGTACTCATTTGCTTTGTCGCATATTTGGAGAAGCGTTCAGTATATTGGATTATAAATGCTTAAACCCGTGCTTCTTTAAAGAATATTGCACGTGGACAAGGAAGTTGTCGTTTCTTATAAAAAAAAAGTACTTATTTGCTATCAAGATTACGAAAAAGTGCACGGCTATTATTAAAGATTTCGTTTGATATTCTGTCAAGAACTTGATAGTACGAGTGTATTCATGTTTGCAGTGCAATGTCGCGTGAGTAACAGTGAAACGTAGACCGTATTTTTGACAAAAAGCGCATATACAGTGTGTCTGCTTTTATGTGTCACGGCAAATATCTCGGTTATTATAGGAATTTCAGAGAAATGTTATATACAAAAGTTATTTACAAAATAAAAAGAACAATGGAGCATCAAATTTTTGAGATAGCAAATACATTCAAAATTTTAAATGGAACATACCAATTGTTATTACATATTCTTAAAGTGCTTAAAATTTTCTTTCCAACGATATATTACTCAATAATAATTAGACACAGAAATCGATTATTAAATAGCGCTTAACATGTACCTAATTGAAATAGGCATTCAAAACAGTGGGCGTCAAAACAATTGCTAGCGCTCACCTAAGCGAAGGAATTGATAATAATAACAACAAAGAAATACTAAATTACAAAATTAATTTAAAATGTTAAAGGTTATGTTCCACATGGCCTTCGTTATTTGCAAGACATCGCTGAGATCTAATTATTAAATTTTTTCGTGCTTTTTGCAACATACATGGTGCTATTTGACCACACGCTCTTCGAATGCGATCTTTAAGGATATCAAGACTCTCTGGGCGCGTTACATAAACATGTTGTTTGAAATATCCTCAAACGAAAAAATCTAAAACAGAAAGATCTGGTGATCTTGCTGGTCAGTTGATGGGACCTCCATATCCGATCCATTTTGCACCAAACATGAACAACAATGTGGAATTAAATTACTAAGGAACAACTGTCAAGAAGCGCCATCAATTGTTTCACCGTCCACTGTTTTGAATGATTATTTCAAATAGACGCCTGATGTTAAGCGCGATTTAATAATCGATTTCTACGTTTAATTGATTGGATAATTATTATTGAGTGATATACCGTTGGAAAGAAAATTTTCAGCACTTTCGGAATATGCAATAATAATGCGTAAGTTCCATTTAAAATTTCGAATGATTTACTATATCTCAAAAGTTTGATGCTCCATTGTTCTTTTATTTTGACATATTATTGCAAATAAAAGTTACACAACTTTGTATATAACATTTTTCTGAAATTCTTACAATAGCCGAGATACTCACTGTTACACAAAAAAACAGACACACTGTATAATATATTGGAAAGTAAGAAGGCGATTCATTAAACCTCGAGAACATTTCATTGATAATAAATGTGAATGAATGGACATTCTACTTTTCAACCTATCCTCGTATTTAGTCTTGCAATTTGTACTCTAGATGTGTACTTGAAGCAAGTGATCATATCTTGAAACTAAATCAATTATTTTCACAAAATTACTGCTTTTTGGACCTATAGAAAATGTATTTTGACGATGTCCATGAAGCTGAAAATTACACGCTGCCAGTGTACGAATCACATTACAAATGCGAATCACGGTTGATTTAATTTTCTCCTTTTCTTCACCAATTAAAATATCAACAGTAGAATTTTTTTCCGTACGCGATAAGTTATGCTTGCTTGAAAATAAGCAAGAACTCCTTGTGAATTTTAATTTTTTTACTCGAGTCCCTCCAACAGTAATTTTTTTCTTAACCATCCTCCCGAGTCTTTACGCTCGAACGAGTCCTTATGTAGGTTACTGTTAGAAATAGATATTATTATTAAAAAACACAAATCACTCAACACACATAACAGAACAGTCTGCAATAGTTTTAGCAAAAAAAAACAAGACAGTGTTCGCTGCGGCTTTTGTAACTTTTTACTGATAAACAGCATTAATTAATACACTAAAGAATGTTCATCCAATAATATTAAATTTTGTGAACTGGATATGCTATTAAAAAGCTACAAAACTTGGAAGAAAAGGTATTTTGTAAATTAATTTAGTTTAGAATTTGACAGACTTTGACAGTTGATATTTTACAAAATATTTTTGTATTATTAAACTGAACTTTAAAAATGTTTTGCACCAAATTTCTAATGAATAGTTACTACGAGTAGACTACGTTTGCTTAACCGCTGCTAATTCCTCTTTCAATAATTCATCACTAAAATAAAAATGCCAGAAACGATTCATTTACGATCTACGGATAAAGAAGATGCGATGGTTCAGCGTATAGTAGAAAAATTCTAAATTCACCTAGTTTTATCAATAATATAGTCAGTCAATGTTACGAGCAGACCGCTATTCATGACGTATCCGCAGGTAACTAGAAATATTGATGCTTGTCCGGACCCTTCGAAGTCGACTGTAATCTATGGGAGCTGTAAATAGTTGATTTTAGGGCCGCTGAACTCTTGATTTTAATAAAATGATAACAACGGATCCATATATACAGGTTTATTTACATTGGAAACAATACATTTCTCGGAGCGGATGAACATAACCTGATACACATGCAAGTGCAAAATCCAATCTCGTATTTAAACAATAACTAATTATGTGCTAATGTACTTACAATAACATACGGATGGCACAAAGGGTTTTACTGGAGGTTTCAAACTTGCACTCACTAATTTATTTTAAACATAATGAAACGTATACTGGCGCGGTAGCTTTAGGACTGGGGAGCGGAGAGTTTTAAGGGTTGAAACGGAAAGAATGTGCCTGCACGAAGATAAACGAGGGTAGAATGTGTAGCGATGCCGCATGATGTACAGCAGGTACTTTGTTATTGAAACGAACCGGTTGGAGGTAGAGAAAGATGAATTTAAATGTTAAATGTAGGAATGAAATTCCAACATATTCCGCCCCTGTGCAAAATCCAGATTTTCACAACAAATTCAAAAAGTAGGATAAAAAAGACAAACAACGTAAGAAAAGGGACAGGAAGGTGGAGTATGAAAATGAGAGTTACATTGAGAGAGAAGAGCTATCTGAAAATGGTAAAGGGCAGACCTTGGTAATAGGTCGCACAAAGGTTCCTTCTTTTGTTCGAAGACTAACGGATCGGACGTTCTGATCGGAGCCGGGATGAACGGCAACTACTCTGGCTAATGGCCATTTTAATGGAGGAACAGCGTCTTCCTTTAATATCACCAACTCGTTTATTTCTAGATTTTTTGATGGAGATAACCATTTTGGACGACGTTGGAGACGACTCAAATATTCTACGGACCACCTTTTCCAAAACAATTGCTGGATACGACAACATTGTTGCCAAAGTGAAAGCATATTCTCAGGTAGGTGAGTAACCGAATGTTCAAGAAGGAGGAGAGTGCACTACCGACTAAAAATGACCTGGAGTGAGGACTTCTTGATCGTTGGGGTCGTTAGAAAGAGGATAAATTGGTCTGGAGTTTAATATAGCCTCAATTTGGGCTAGGATTGTACTTAACTCTTCGAAGGTGAAGTTTGAGTTACCGACTAATCGGCGTAATGATACTTGCGCTCTTTACAGCGGATTCCCAAATTCCGCTCCAATGAGGGCTATGAGGGGATGAATTTCCACTGAAAACCTTTTTCAGTGGCGAATGTTTGTATGTGATCTGAAACCAAGGCGTTTTTGAAAAAATCTTTTAAGTCTTTGAGTTGATTGCGTGCACCAAGGAAGTTGGTGGCGTTGTCGCTATATACAACTATTGGAATTGACCTTCGGGAAATAAACCGATTGAGGGCCAATATGAATGCTTCTGTCGATAACGATGAGACTAACTCTATGTGAACGGCTTTTGTGGCCATGCACACGAATATTGACATATAACATTTTAGGATAGGAGCTTTTCTAAGTTTTGAGGACCTGATTAAGAAGGGACCTCCATAATCAAGACCCACCCTTTCGAATGGTCTGAAAATTGAAACTCGGTCAGCAGGCAAACTAGCCATAATTTGTTGAAGCGGTTTCGCTCGAAATCGGAAGCAAATCATGCATTCTCGAATTACCTTTTTCATGGCTCGCAAGCCATTCAGAGGCCAATAACGTAAACGAAAATTAGAAAGGGCGCATTGAGCACCGGCGTGTCCGAGTCGGACATGCTCTTGTTTTAACAGCATAAACACTATATGATTCTTTGCTGGAAGTAATATAGGATGTTTCTGTCTTTCAGTTATGT
Source organism: Platerodrilus igneus (assembly GCA_036346225.1). Classification (NCBI taxonomy): domain Eukaryota; kingdom Metazoa; phylum Arthropoda; class Insecta; order Coleoptera; family Lycidae; genus Platerodrilus; species Platerodrilus igneus. The sequence continues at coordinate 8,596,349 of JARFIW010001480.1, read as the reverse complement.
CAGCGTGCTGTAATCGTCCACCCACGCAAACAAGACCGTCTTCATTCAGAAATGGATTCAGTGATAATACACTTTTGTTGGATATAGGTTTTCGTGCCTTCAATTCAGAAATTTCTTTAGAAAAAGCTTGAGCTTGGAGTTGACGAAGGACCAGCGCTAAGGCAGAATTGATCTCTAGGATAGTTAAAGGACCTGTAATTTTATCACTTGACCGTTTAGAATTCGAAACAAAGCGGAAAACATAAGATATAGTATGCAATAACCTATTGATTTGAGAAAATCTACTAAATAGTTGCGTCCAAAATTCATTTATCGGATTTATTTCTGAGAGTAACACCTTAAGGTTGGCCTTTTTTGTCTCAGGAATAACCTTTGGAACATCCCTTGAATCGTAATCAGAGAAATTGACATTTGCATACGAAAGAAACTCAGGCCCGCGCCACCATAAGTCGGAAATCATCAATTGAGGAGCCAGTAGCCCTCTGGAAAGTAAATCGGCAGGGTTGTCAGAAGAAGCAACATGCCGCCAGTGTGCTTGAAAGGAGCAGCCTTGAATTAAAGATACCCTGTTGGCAACGAATGTTTGCCAACGCGAAGGAGAAGATGCAATCCAGTGAAGAGATATTTGGGAATCAGTCCATAAATTTATAGACTCAAAATTTAGTGCATTGTGAAAGATTTCCAAAACTCTTTCTGTAAGTTTGACTAATAAGACCATTGCGCATAGCTCTAGTCGCGGAAGGGAAATTGTTTTAAGAGGACTCACTCTGGACTTAGAAGTAATCAACATACAAGAAACCGTGTTATCTGAATATGTTGTTCGGACGTATAAGCAAGCTCCGTAGGCCTTGACACTACTGTCTGCAAACCCATGAAGTTGGATAATGGCGACTGATTTTTCTAAAAATAGATTACGAGGAATTTTTAAATGTTGCAAGGAAGCAATTGAATCTATGAATTTATTCCAATCATTACTGAATTCGTGACCTAATGGTTCATCCCAGGGCAATTTCGATTGCCACAGTCTTTGCATAAATATTTTCCCTATGACTATGTATGGTCCCAGCAAGCCTAAGGGATCGAACATTTGAGCGATGATGGACAAAGTTTTACGTTTGGAAGGCGGATTATCGCGAAAAATCTTGGGAAGCGAAATAGAAAAAATATCGGAAATAGGGTTCCAAGAAAGGCCTAATACCTTGTTCGGCCTGCCTTCAATTTTAATTTCAAAATTTACAGAATCGGAAAGTTTAGAGTATAGCCTCCTAAACTGCGGAGAATTGGAGACCCACTTGTGCAGGCGAAAACCAGCTGAGTTTAACAATTCATTTAATTCACGATATGAAGCATTTAAATCTGAAAGAGAAGAACAACCATACAAAATGTCGTCAACATAAGTCTGGTTTAACAAAGCATGTTTGGCAAAGGGATATTCATTATTTGGATCGGAAGCTATTTGCTAAGAACTCTAGTGGCCAGGAATGAAGAACAAGTAACGCCATAAGTTACAGTGGAAAGCTGAATGCATTTGAGAGCATCTTGAGGAGAATCCCTCCACAGAATATTCTGCAAATGTCTTTGATGCGGATTGATTAGCACTTGTCGATACATCTTCTCGATATCACAAGTAAGGACGAAAGGATGCAAACGAAATCTACAGAGGATATCATACAGCTCGGGTTGAACTTGATAACCCTTATGTAGGATGTCGTTGAGGGAAACACCAGTAGAGGTCTTGCAGGAGGCGTCGAACACAACCCGTAATTTTGTGGTGTCACTGCTTTCTTTTATTACGCAGTGATGCGGGAGGAAGTACTTGAAATTAGCATTTGGACTTGTTTCATCGAACGGAACATAAGTACCGTGATTCAACGAAATATATTCGTTTATGAATTTTTTATATTCCGAGAAGAGGCCAAGGTCATTATGAAGGCGCTTCTCTAGACTAAGAAACCGCTTTCTTGCTATATGAAAGGACCCGCCAAGTTCGGATTGCCCTGTCACATTCTTCAAAGGCAAGTCTACTTGAAACACGCCGTTTTCTAAACGCTTGTGGGTTTTTATGAAGTTTTCTTCGGCTTGCTCAGCGTCTTTTGAAAGAGGAATTGAATAAGGAATGCCTTCTAATTCCCAAAATTTAGGCAGAAACTCATCTATAGATATTTTTGAACCAATGTCATTTTGACACAACAGCAGAACTCTTTCGCTAAAGGAGTTTTGAATAGGCATTTGCCCACCAATTACCCAACCCAACTTGGTTAGTTGGAGAGTAGGAAGTTTCGGACCTAGTTTGAATATTTTCGGAAGGAGTAAATCGTAATAACCGTCAGCTCCTATTAGGATATCAATAGCGGAAGGTATATAAAATTCAGGATCAGCTAAATCAAACTCTGGCGGAATATTCAATAGATTTGGATTCAACAGAAATCTAGGTAAATTAGAAGTGATCACCGGAAGAACGGAACAAGATAGTTGAAGTTGGAACGGCCTTAGAGCGCTGGAATGTATGACGATATTTGCCATTTTCTGGGACTTAACTGAAGTACACTCAATGCCAGTAAATTTTAAACGATTATCGGAAGTGTTCGTTTTAGTAAGGACACCAAATTCTCTGTAATGAAGGATGATTGGCTACCATTATCCAGGACTACCTGAGCCCTTATGGGATTACCTTCGATGGACATGAGGGTGACCACAGCCGTGGCTAATAACACTTCAGGATCGCCATTACCCGTAAAAGGGATGACGACACTAAAGATGCCTGGGAAGTGTTACGAGCACTAAACTCGGCAGTTGAAACATTTAGATTCGAATTGGTTGAACCTCTAGATTGACTGACCACAGGAGACCGCAAATTTTGATTGGAGCAAGCATCATAGTTTTCATCAATTGGAGGAGGCGCTGTCGAGCTACCTTGGATTTTTTTAGAAATTGCTCCAGTATTGGAATGAGCATTGGAGGCGGTGTTTCGTTCAGAAGATTTCGAATTTGTTTGCTGATTGTTGTGCAGGATGGTGTGATGCCTTTTACCACACAAGAAACAAGACTTGGATTTGCATTCGTGCAACAGGTGTTTGGCGCCGATGCAATTGAAACGATTGAGATTTAAGAAAACGAAATTTTTCTTCATTAGACAGGCCAAGAAATTTAGTGCAACGATAAATATCATGGCTGGACACCTTGCAATACCAGCAGGTTCTGCAATTGATTGCAGAGGAATTGGACGGATTATTCCCCACGTGTAGTGAGGTTTTACTAGTGTTTGATTTGGGAGAATATTTGTCTTTTCTATCAGAAAAGTTGGAAGTGCCTACATTGCTGGTGCTTAAGGATTCAAGTGTTTGGAACAAGTTACTATTAGCAAAGAGCCAGCCTGGTTGATAATACAATGCATTGAGAATGTTTGAGTAGCGCGATCAAATGCATTCAATTTTTTGTCTTGGTTTTGTGCTTTTATAATAATAATCCGGACTAAAGGACCTCGGCGATTTTGGATGACTAGGAAAAATGAAAGCGGATTGTAAAGTAAAATTCTGTCTGTATCTACCTTTTGATCATCTACATACAAATCTAAGGAAAATAAATCTGATTGAGATTGCTTATGAGGACTTGCTAGAAATATGCGTTTAACGACCCTGTCTTTTTGCTGAACTCCGTCAGCAATATATTTGCTACATTCCGCATGACCTTTTTCTAACTGTTCGACACTGTCACTTGTCGATTTTTGATTCTTAATTACAATTTGATGATGTGGAAGGTTCTTCGTTTTTAAAAAATTCATAACCCTAGGTAATTTACTTTTAGCTTCCAATTTGTCGTGTTACATTTTAGGTTTATTTTGGTATCACTCATGTAAATTCTGCTTGTTCCACTCTTTATTAATTATTAGGTAACAAATATTTCAGAATAAGACAGAATAAGTTTAATCATTAAACTTGAACACTAGGAAAAAACGATTATGATGGTGAACCTAACATGAAATGACAACCTGAAACTGAACCGAAAGCGGTACGAGTAAAAAAGACAAAACAACACCATATATTATTCTTGCAGACGGCATTCAAAACAGAACGTCGGGTTTTTTTTAATAGTGTCGCATTCGTATGTTTTTTATTCTGCGTTATAAATGAAACACCTCTGCTTTTCTGTTTTCAAAACAGAGTCACCTTTGTTCCAGTGTAAAACATTACTTTCCTGTTCATTGTTTATAGACATTATGAATATATGAATAGAAAGAAACCTGTATAACACAAGCATGACTTGATTCTTGCAGCAAAGCCGCCTGCCCGTCTTTATATATACAACGGAGATACTATATATTTAAAATAAGAACCCAAACCCCACCATTCAATTTTATACATTTCCGTTTGAAGTGGTACAAAAGCAACTTCATATTTTCATATATTTCTTCATTTTTAAACCTTCCATATAATGAAACATAATGACAGCGCATTTGTCAACTTTATCCATTTTAGTAAAAATTTAAAGTGATTAATTCGAAGAACTGTTTACAACCAAATATTTGACAAATGAGTCAAATTTTTAGCGTTGCCAACTAAATGATAAAACTTGAAAATATAGCTAGTTCCCCCTCGTCCGTCTGTCCGTCCACCCGTCCGTCCGTCCGTCCGTCCGTCCGCCTTATACGCATGTACTCGTCACTGAATATCTTTTTGCTAAAGCGAAACTTATTAAAATTTATTAAACTCCGTTTGTATCGTCCTCTTGTACTTCGGCGTTTAATGTTCGCTTAATGCTATATAAAATGATTAATTAGCATATTAGGGAGTTTAGAAATTTAATTATCATTATTATGTTTTCATCAGCATCAATTTGCTTTGTAGTTCCATCAATTTATATAAACGTCTATTAAACTATTTATGTTAATCAGTCTGTGCATTAAATTACATTGATTGGATTACAAATGTTGTTTGAAGTTTAATATAAACAGTTTTACACAAAGGGGTTAAATTCCGGTTTCTTGTTGTATTACAACATCCATTGCTGTTAAATAATGATAGTCGTTGCACATCATGAACTAAAAATAGATAAATACACTTAAATTTCTATATTTAACTATTGTTAATCTCATGAGCACTGGCTATTAATGTTCTGACGGAGCGTATTCTTTATCATGAATTGATGGTTGTTATTTTAATTTCAGTCGAATATATAGGTAGGTTTACTTTGGAAAAACAAATAAAAGTTTATACTTGACAAGAGTTTTCAATTACGCGTATTATTCAGCGTCTGAGTCTGCTATCTGGTTTGTTCTTCACGTCGCTTCATTGGAGAATAAGTTGGAAAATTACATTTTTGCTACTATTTCATTATCTAAAATATTGCAAAAATGTAGAGTGCGGCTGTCTATTTCTTTGTTCGTTACTTTGCTCTCTCGTCAATAGTTTCGTAGCTATACCACGTAGAAATAGAGATATTTTGTAAATCTATAAGAAAATTGATTTTTAATAGAACGTGTGATACGTTAAATTTCACCCGACTGAATATTTTCGTTCAATTTACGACTATCTCAAATTTCTTCGACATTTTGTATAACTACCTGTTATGAGTGACGCTTCTGGTCAAGTATTACAATTTCGTAATTCACTTTGTGCATTTTATTTTAAGTCTACAATAGTTCGTTAGTCAACCAACCTTATACCTTAATATCGGTAACTATATTATTGTAACGTTCTAATTCATACGAGTATTGTTATCAACACATGCTACACGATTTGGATAGTCTAGAAGTTTCTTTCACATTTGGTTGTTAATTTAATAATGCGCTTATCGCGTTATTAAAGATTCTTTCCCGAAAATTTGAAGGTGTAAGAACATATTACCCAATTTTTTTTTTACAAAGTTAAAAGTATTTGCACCAATTCTGTTCTACGTTTATCCTATTGATTCTTCCTTTTTTTGAAGTACAGCACGGAGTATGCAAGGATTAGATTATACCCGTGCTTTGGTTACCGCCTCCTATTTCTAGCGCCCTTCTGCTGTCTGAATGGTTTACTCCCCTGATTATTGGTTGCTATCCGCTGATTCCGAGGTACTGTTTGGGTTGCTGCCATACTGTTTAATTACACACCACCTTAGCTGGCACGGATTAATTTTGGTGAGATTAGTATAAGGCATTATGGTAACTACATCTATACTGTGACTTATGATACTAGTAAAACGTCCGGGTACTTACGTAATTTAACTGGATATGTACTAAATTCATATCCTATTTATTCTAATATATACATACACATGTTTGCAATTGCCTGGAGCGCCACATTTTATGTATCTGTCTAGTTCGGACACACGTTAGTAAACCTTTCTTCGCCACGCAAACATGATGTGGATAACATTTTACTAAGTGAAATATCTTTAACTGTTCAATAGCAAGCAATTTTATTCTTAAAAAAACAGTATTTTATACCGGCGCTGATAGTACAAATATTTTATTTATTTCTTTAGTGTTGCAGTATACTTTGTAAATCAATGCTCCGTGAAAACGTTTTCATTCGTGCATTAGGCTACAGGCATAATCATTAAACGCATGTATTAATATTACTTATTTGTTTTGATTCACTTGATTACCTGAAAGTTACGGAAAGTGTGAATATATGTCTATATTATTGAGTTTTTTTTATTACTTGGGTGGAGGTATTAAAATGTTTACTAAACAGACTAATGCTCTGTCCAAATTATTTCTTTACTAATTATTACATGTTTGTCTTTATTTCAGCACAGCGATTTGTTATGTTCGTTTATCGTATACTACCCACTCCAATCTCCGATTGGTCTAGCACGGTAAATCCTTTCGGTAGTGATGAGAAACTACCGTAACATTATGGTAACACGTTTAAATGTTGTTAATTGTTTTGGTACCTTCTACTCTTCAGTAGCCATAGTTACGATGCATTTTTCGTGCGTAGAAGATCAAGATTGAATATTTTGGAACTTCTTGTAGAATTAGATGAACTCGACTGATCTGATTCGATCTGCATAGATGAACTCATGCTTCGTTAGTTTTCCTCTTGTTCAGAGTCCTAATCACCATCTTCATATCGCGTTTTTCACGCCAGAAATTGATGGAATTTTGGTTATTTATTTCCTTGTAATTATCTTCTACGGTGAGAAGTTTTTTCGGAACTTTGTTATATGAAACTAAAAAACTTTCTACCCGCCTTCATACATCCGCATTCTGAACCTTTTACACATTCACATGAAATGTATTTTGATAATATTTAAGGTGCAAGATCGTGTATAATATGTTGGTGCAAAGCCAAATTTACTGCCCTTTCACCCCAATCAACTAACTGCATTTTTTGATTCATTCTAGTTTAATCAACTTGGGAGCAGATCCGTAAATCATTATAATGCTGCCACACCGCTTGGAGAACGCATGGTGGCAAAAGTTCAGTTTGTTTTTTGTAATAAGTTTATAAAATGTCTGTAGCGCAGGGCATCTAAGGTGATGTTATTGTTATAAAAATACTGGAAAGTGCGATCGTAATTTTTCTTCAGTACTGTAGTATTTTCATTACGTCACTCAGTGACATACTGCTGGAACTGGTTAAGAAAATTGATTTTATTTTTAATAACCACACAAATGTGTGATATCTTAACCCTGGATCTATGTAGAAAAAAATACTGTATTTTAGCAATTCTTTAGTAAACTTCTATTATGTAATCTTGTTGATCATTCTTCATCTTCAATTCGTAATTATTGTGCCAAACAAGGTAAAAGTTTATATATATTCGTAAAATATGTGCCTGCGTATGTGATGTGTGAGGGCTTGCGTGCGTGCATGGAGGTGGACGTAGGTGTGAGAATGGATTTGGTGTGGGTGCGGGCGCGTGTTTGTACGCATGCGTGTTTATATATACGGGGTGTGTGCGAAAGTTAATGAGAGTGATTTTTTATCTATCAAACTTTTATTTTTTTTTAAACAACAATATTGTCCCCTTTAAAGTAGTTCTCTTCGGCAGCTATACACCGGCGGAGTCGTTGTTCCCATTCTTGATAGCAGCGCTGATAGATTTCAACTGGTAGGACATTTAGAATGTCGCTTACATTCTTTTGAATGTTCTCCAGCGTCCTTTTGAAACATTTTTCAATTTCGGGAACAGAAAGAAGCCACAAGTACTCAAATCAGGTGAATAGAGAAGCTGTGGAACAATAGAATGCCTTTTGAAGTGAAAAATTCTATGATGGAAGGAGCCATGTGGCATGGGGCGTTGTTGTGATGCAGCATCCACTTGTCTGCAATATCTCATCTCACTCGATTCACCCTTTTCCTGAGCCTTTCAAGGACATCTTTTTTAATCTTTGACAGTTTGTTCTGGAAGAACAAATTCTTTATGCACTATACCTCTACTGTCAAAAAAGCAAATCCGCATTGTTTTGATCTTGGATTTGCTCATTTCAGCTTGTTTTGGTCCCGGAGAAATCTTACTCCGCACTTTGTCGCTTTGTCTCAGGAACATACTCAAAAATCCAGGATTCGTCACTTGTGATCACACGACTGAACCATCCGGGGTCATTGGCAATCCTCTCAAGAAGATCAACGCACACGTTTCTTCGATTGTCCTTATGCTCGGTTGTGAGGTTTTTCAACACAGGCACAAATCTTTCGCATTTGTAAATCTTCTGCCAAAATTTGATGTATGGTGAAACTGTTTAAGTTTAACAGGTTTCACACCATCCTTATTGCTAAACGTTGGTCTGATTTCACAACAGCACGCACACGTTCGACGTTTTCGTCGTTTTTTTACGTTGAAGGTCTCCCTGAGTGAGGTTCATCTTCAACGTGTTCTCGGATTTCCAAAAATTATTTGGGCCAGCGAAAAACTGGTGCTATTTTCAAAAATTAAAGACAAAAATTCTCAGGTATTACAAAGAAACGTTATTTGTAAAATAAATTGTTTAGATTGTGATCAAATTGGTCAAATTTCGCAAAATTTAAAGCAAAGAATTACACAACATAAAAGTGATATTCATACAAAACCTAAACCATGTGCATTAGCTACGCATGCACCTAATGACGGACGTAAGTTGGATTCAACAACCCAAATAGCATTCAAATAGAAAACAATACTTTCAAAAGAACTTTTATGGAATTATGTCATATTTATGAGAATGCAAAATCTATGAACAAAAAAAGTGATATTGGTGATCTATATACTCACATCTTTTAAATCTAAAATTCAATTCCGATAAATAAGTTTCTACAAAATTTTGGATACTTAAGGATTATATAAATACATACCCTTATATATGGTAACCTTTACATTATTTGGGAACACACGCGAGCGCATACGCGCGCGCGCGCACACACACATACACATATAAACACACGCACGCACAAGTGCGCGCACACACACACACTCAAACACATACACACACTACACTAAAACACGCACTTATGCACCTCCTACTTACACATGCACCTGTACACGCATATAAATCCAATACAGTATACATCAAAATTTTGAAATTCTGTCAAGCCAATATTTTACTTTTCTATATTACAAAACTTTTACTATTTAAAACGTTATTTTAAGTATTTAATGTACACATAGTAATTTCATGTTTAACATGTTTATAACTGACCTCATTTTAAGCAGCTGAAACTTGTTATACTTATGGAATTAATTAGTGTTTATATTTTTAGTAAAACCTATGATCAGGAATAAAATATATTCGAAAATTTAGGTATTAAAGAAGAGTACTTATTTTCAGTAGACCTATAACCCACAAACTATTATATTAAATTAACACTAAAGGTCGTTAACAATACAAATCATATATATATATATATATATATATATATATATATATATATATATATATATATATATATATATATATATATAGGTCGAATCTTTATATAACGAACGTGTGTAATTAGCGACGTTGATGGTAGTATTTCGTGGGATTGTCGTTCGTAACCAAAAATAACTATTATAAAATAATCATTTATTATGAAATGTACGTTTCGACTTATATAAAGTCTTTATCAAGATCTAAAATTTAAAAATTATGAGTGAAAACACAGTCATTAACCTAATTAAAATTAAGAAACTTACACACAATTTGATGTTAATACATGTACTGATTTAACATAAAGGAGGATCCCAAATAAATAGTAATAACATTTAATGTAAAAATAAAATGTAAAGATAAAATTAAGACTACAAACAGCATACAATACGGTCTGTGTTTGTCCGAACATTAATAGCCAGTGCTCATGAGATTAACAATAGTTAAATATAGAAATTTAAGTGTATTTATCTATTTTTAGTTCATGATGTGCAACGACTATCATTATTTAACAGCAATGGATGTTGTAATACAACAAGAAACCGGAATTTAACCCCTTTGTGTAAAACTGTTTATATTAAACTTCAAACAACATTTGTAATCCAATCAATGTAATTTAATGCACAGACTGATTAACATAAATAGTTTAATAGACGTTTATATAAATTGATGGAACTACAAAGCAAATTGATGCTGATGAAAACATAATAATGATAATTAAATTTCTAAACTCCCTAATATGCTAATTAATCATTTTATATAGCATTAAGCGAACATTAAACGCCGAAGTACAAGAGGACGATACAAACGGAGTTTAATAAATTTTAATAAGTTTCGCTTTAGCAAAAAAAGATATTCAGTGACGAGTACATGCGTATAAGGCGGACGGACGGACGGACGGGTGGACGGACAGACGGACGAGGGGGAACTAGCTATATTTTCAAGTTTTATCATTTAGTTGGCAACGCTAAAAATTTGACTCATTTGTCAAATATTTGGTTGTAAACAGTTCTTCGAATTAATCACTTTAAATTTTTACTAAAATGGATAAAGTTGACAAATGCGCTGTCATTATGTTTCATTATATGGAAGGTTTAAAAATGAAGAAATATATGAAAATATGAAGTTGCTTTTTGTACCACTTCAAACGGAAATGTATAAAATTGAATGGTGGGGTTTGGGTTCTTATTTTTAAATATATAGTATCTCCGTTGTATATATAAAGACGGGCAGGCGGCTTTGCTGCAAGAATCAAGTCATGCTTGTGTTATACAGGTTTCTTTCTATTCATATATTCATAATGTCTATAAACAATGAACAGGAAAGTAATGTTTTACACTGGAACAAAGGTGACTCTGTTTTTGAAAAACAGAAAAGCAGAGGTGTTTCATTTATAACGCAGAATAAAAAAACATACGAATGCGACACTATTAAAAAAAACCCGACGTTCTGTTTTGAATGCCGTCTGCAAGAATAATATATGGTGTTGTTTTGTCTTTTTTACTCGTACCGCTTTCGGTTCAGTTTCAGGTTGTCATTTCATGTTAGGTTCACCATCATAATCGTTTTTTCCTAGTGTTCAAGTTTAATGATTAAACTTATTCTGTCTTATTCTGAAATATTTGTTACCTAATAATTAATAAAGAGTGGAACAAGCAGAATTTACATGAGTGATACCAAAATAAACCTAAAATGTAACACGACAAATTGGAAGCTAAAAGTAAATTACCTAGGGTTATGAATTTTTTAAAAACGAAGAACCTTCCACATCATCAAATTGTAATTAAGAATCAAAAATCGACAAGTGACAGTGTCGAACAGTTAGAAAAAGGTCATGCGGAATGTAGCAAATATATTGCTGACGGAGTTCAGCAAAAAGACAGGGTCGTTAAACGCATATTTCTAGCAAGTCCTCATAAGCAATCTCAATCAGATTTATTTTCCTTAGATTTGTATGTAGATGATCAAAAGGTAGATACAGACAGAATTTTACTTTACAATCCGCTTTCATTTTTCCTAGTCATCCAAAATCGCCGAGGTCCTTTAGTCCGGATTATTATTATAAAAGCACAAAACCAAGACAAAAAATTGAATGCATTTGATCGCGCTACTCAAACATTCTCAATGCATTGTATTATCAACCAGGCTGGCTCTTTGCTAATAGTAACTTGTTCCAAACACTTGAATCCTTAAGCAGCAGCAATGTAGGCACTTCCAACTTTTCTGATAGAAAAGACAAATATTCTCCCAAATCAAACACTAGTAAAACCTCACTACACGTGGGGAATAATCCGTCCAATTCCTCTGCAATCAATTGCAGAACCTGCTGGTATTGCAAGGTGTCCAGCCATGATATTTATCGTTGCACTAAATTTCTTGGCCTGTCTAATGAAGAAAATTTCGTTTTCTTAAATCTCAATCGTTTCAATTGCATCGGCGCCAAACACCTGTTGCACGAATGCAAATCCAAGTCTTGTTTCTTGTGTGGTAAAAGGCATCACACCATCCTGCACAACAATCAGCAAACAAATTCGAAATCTTCTGAACGAAACACCGCCTCCAATGCTCATTCCAATACTGGAGCAATTTCTAAAAAAATCCAAGGTAGCTCGACAGCGCCTCCTCCAATTGATGAAAACTATGATGCTTGCTCCAATCAAAATTTGCGGTCTCCTGTGGTCAGTCAATCTAGAGGTTCAACCAATTCGAATCTAAATGTTTCAACTGCCGAGTTTAGTGCTCGTAACACTTCCCAGGCATCTTTAGTGTCGTCATCCCTTTTTACGGGTAATGGCGATCCTGAAGTGTTATTAGCCACGGCTGTGGTCACCCTCATGTCCATCGAAGGTAATCCCATAAGGGCTCGGGTAGTCCTGGATAATGGTAGCCAATCATCCTTCATTACAGAGAATTTGGTGTCCTTACTAAAAACGAACACTTCCGATAATCGTTTAAAATTTACTGGCATTGAGTGTACTTCAGTTAAGTCCCAGAAAATGGCAAATATCGTCATACATTCCAGCGCTCTAAGGCCGTTCCAACTTCAACTATCTTGTTCCGTTCTTCCGGTGATCACTTCTAATTTACCTAGATTTCTGTTGAATCCAAATCTATTGAATATTCCGCCAGAGTTTGATTTAGCTGATCCTGAATTTTATATACCTTCCGCTATTGATATCCTAATAGGAGCTGACGGTTATTACGATTTACTCCTTCCGAAAATATTCAAACTAGGTCCGAAACTTCCTACTCTCCAACTAACCAAGTTGGGTTGGGTAATTGGTGGGCAAATGCCTATTCAAAACTCCTTTAGCGAAAGAGTTCTGCTGTTGTGTCAAAATGACATTGGTTCAAAAATATCTATAGATGAGTTTCTGCCTAAATTTTGGGAATTAGAAGGCATTCCTTATTCAATTCCTCTTTCAAAAGACGCTGAGCAAGCCGAAGAAAACTTCATAAAAACCCACAAGCGTTTAGAAAACGGCGTGTTTCAAGTAGACTTGCCTTTGAAGAATGTGACAGGGCAATCCGAACTTGGCGGGTCCTTTCATATAGCAAGAAAGCGGTTTCTTAGTCTAGAGAAGCGCCTTCATAATGACCTTGGCCTCTTCTCGGAATATAAAAAATTCATAAACGAATATATTTCGTTGAATCACGGTACTTATGTTCCGTTCGATGAAACAAGTCCAAATGCTAATTTCAAGTACTTCCTCCCGCATCACTGCGTAATAAAAGAAAGCAGTGACACCACAAAATTACGGGTTGTGTTCGACGCCTCCTGCAAGACCTCTACTGGTGTTTCCCTCAACGACATCCTACATAAGGGTTATCAAGTTCAACCCGAGCTGTATGATATCCTCTGTAGATTTCGTTTGCATCCTTTCGTCCTTACTTGTGATATCGAGAAGATGTATCGACAAGTGCTAATCAATCCGCATCAAAGACATTTGCAGAATATTCTGTGGAGGGATTCTCCTCAAGATGCTCTCAAATGCATTCAGCTTTCCACTGTAACTTATGGCGTTACTTGTTCTTCATTCCTGGCCACTAGAGTTCTTAGCAAATAGCTTCCGATCCAAATAATGAATATCCCTTTGCCAAACATGCTTTGTTAAACCAGACTTATGTTGACGACATTTTGTATGGTTGTTCTTCTCTTTCAGATTTAAATGCTTCATATCGTGAATTAAATGAATTGTTAAACTCAGCTGGTTTTCGCCTGCACAAGTGGGTCTCAATTCTCCGCAGTTTAGAGACTATACTCTAAACTTTCCGATTCTGTAAATTTTGAAATTAAAATTGAAGGCAGGCCGAACAAGGTATTAGGCCTTTCTTGGAACCCTATTTCCGATATTTTTCTATTTCGCTTCCCAAGATTTTTCGCGATAATCCGCCTTCCAAACGTAAAACTTTGTCCATCATCGCTCAAATGTTCGATCCCTTAGGCTTGCTGGGACCATACATAGTCATAGGAAAATATTTATGCAAAGACTGTGGCAATCGAAATTGCCCTGGGATGAACCATTAGGTCACGAATTCAGTAATGATTGGAATAAATTCATAGATTCAATTGCTTCCTTGCAACATTTAAAATTCCTCGTAATCTATTTTTAGAAAAATCAGTCGCCATTATCCAACTTCATGGGTTTGCAGACAGTAGTGTCAAGGCCTACGGAGCTTGCTTATACGTCCGAACAACATATTCAGATAACACGGTTTCTTGTATGTTGATTACTTCTAAGTCCAGAGTGAGTCCTCTTAAAACAATTTCCCTTCCGCGACTAGAGCTATGCGCAATGGTCTTATTAGTCAAACTTACAGAAAGAGTTTTGGAAATCTTTCACAATGCACTAAATTTTGAGTCTATAAATTTATGGACTGATTCCCAAATATCTCTTCACTGGATTGCATCTTCTCCTTCGCGTTGGCAAACATTCGTTGCCAACAGGGTATCTTTAATTCAAGGCTGCTCCTTTCAAGCACACTGGCGGCATGTTGCTTCTTCTGACAACCCTGCCGATTTACTTTCCAGAGGGCTACTGGCTCCTCAATTGATGATTTCCGACTTATGGTGGCGCGGGCCTGAGTTTCTTTCGTATGCAAATGTCAATTTCTCTGATTACGATTCAAGGGATGTTCCAAAGGTTATTCCTGAGACAAAAAAGGCCAACCTTAAGGTGTTACTCTCAGAAATAAATCCGATAAATGAATTTTGGACGCAACTATTTAGTAGATTTTCTCAAATCAATAGGTTATTGCATACTATATCTTATGTTTTCCGCTTTGTTTCGAATTCTAAACGGTCAAGTGATAAAATTACAGGTCCTTTAACTATCCTAGAGATCAATTCTGCCTTAGCGCTGGTCCTTCGTCAACTCAAGCTCAAGCTTTTCTAAAGAAATTTCTGAATTGAAGGCACGAAAACCTATATCCAACAAAAGTGTATTATCACTGAATCCATTTCTGAATGAAGACGGTCTTGTTTGCGTGGGTGGACGATTACAGCACGCTGACATAACTGAAAGACAGAAACATCCTATATTACTTCCAGCAAAGAATCATATAGTGTTTATGCTGTTAAAACAAGAGCATGTCCGACTCGGACACGCCGGTGCTCAATGCGCCCTTTCTAATTTTCGTTTACGTTATTGGCCTCTGAATGGCTTGCGAGCCATGAAAAAGGTAATTCGAGAATGCATGATTTGCTTCCGATTTCGAGCGAAACCGCTTCAACAAATTATGGCTAGTTTGCCTGCTGACCGAGTTTCAATTTTCAGACCATTCGAAAGGGTGGGTCTTGATTATGGAGGTCCCTTCTTAATCAGGTCCTCAAAACTTAGAAAAGCTCCTATCCTAAAATGTTATATGTCAATATTCGTGTGCATGGCCACAAAAGCCGTTCACATAGAGTTAGTCTCATCGTTATCGACAGAAGCATTCATATTGGCCCTCAATCGGTTTATTTCCCGAAGGTCAATTCCAATAGTTGTATATAGCGACAACGCCACCAACTTCCTTGGTGCACGCAATCAACTCAAAGACTTAAAAGATTTTTTCAAAAACGCCTTGGTTTCAGATCACATACAAACATTCGCCACTGAAAAAGGTTTTCAGTGGAAATTCATCCCCCCTCATAGCCCTCATTGGAGCGGAATTTGGGAATCCGCTGTAAAGAGCGCGAAGTATCATTTACGCCGATTAGTCGGTAACTCAAACTTCACCTTCGAAGAGTTAAGTACAATCCTAGCCCAAATTGAGGCTATATTAAACTCCAGACCAATTTATCCTCTTTCTAACGACCCCAACGATCAAGAAGTCCTCACTCCAGGTCATTTTTTAGTCGGTAGTGCACTCTCCTCCCTTCCAGAACATTCGGTTACTCACCTACCTGAGAATATGCTTTCACTTTGGCAACAATGTTGTCGTATCCAGCAATTGTTTTGGAAAAGGTGGTCCGTAGAATATTTGAGTCGTCTCCAACGTCGTCCAAAATGGTTATCTCCATCAAAAAATCTAGAAATAAACGAGTTGGTGATATTAAAGGAAGACGCTGTTCCTCCATTAAAATGGCCATTAGCCAGAGTAGTTGCCGTTCATCCCGGCTCCGATCAGAACGTCCGATCCGTTAGTCTTCGAACAAAAGAAGGAACCTTTGTGCGACCTATTACCAAGGTCTGCCCTTTACCATTTTCAGATAGCTCTTCTCTCTCAATGTAACTCTCATTTTCATACTCCACCTTCCTGTCCCTTTTCTTACGTTGTTTGTCTTTTTTATCCTACTTTTTGAATTTGTTGTGAAAATCTGGATTTTGCACAGGGGCGGAATATGTTGGAATTTCATTCCTACATTTAACATTTAAATTCATCTTTCTCTACCTCCAACCGGTTCGTTTCAATAACAAAGTACCTGCTGTACATCATGCGGCATCGCTACACATTCTACCCTCGTTTATCTTCGTGCAGGCACATTCTTTCCGTTTCAACCCTTAAAAACTCTCCGCTCCCCAGTCCTAAAGCTACCGCGCCAGTATACGTTTCATTATGTTTAAAATAAATTAGTGAGTGCAAGTTTGAAACCTCCAGTAAAACCCTTTGTGCCATCCGTATGTTATTGTAAGTACATTAGCACATAATTAGTTATTGTTTAAATACGAGATTGGATTTTGCACTTGCATGTGTATCAGGTTATGTTCATCCGCTCCGAGAAATGTATTGTTTCCAATGTAAATAAACCTGTATATATGGATCCGTTGTTATCATTTTATTAAAATCAAGAGTTCAGCGGCCCTAAAATCAACTATTTACAGCTCCCATAGATTACAGTCGACTTCGAAGGGTCCGGACAAGCATCAATATTTCTAGTTACCTGCGGATACGTCATGAATAGCGGTCTGCTAGTAACATTGACTGACTATATTATTGATAAAACTAGGTGAATTTAGAATTTTTTCTACTATACGCTGAACCATCGCATCTTCTTTATCCGTAGATCGTAAATGAATCGTTTCTGGCATTTTTATTTTAGTGATGAATTATTGAAAGAGGAATTAGCAGCGGTTAAGCAAACGTAGTCTACTCGTAGTAACTATTCATTAGAAATTTGGTGCAAAACATTTTTAAAGTTCAGTTTAATAATACAAAAATATTTTGTAAAATATCAACTGTCAAAGTCTGTCAAATTCTAAACTAAATTAATTTACAAAATACCTTTTCTTCCAAGTTTTGTAGCTTTTTAATAGCATATCCAGTTCACAAAATTTAATATTATTGGATGAACATTCTTTAGTGTATTAATTAATGCTGTTTATCAGTAAAAAGTTACAAAAGCCGCAGCGAACACTGTCTTGTTTTTTTTTGCTAAAACTATTGCAGACTGTTCTGTTATGTGTGTTGAGTGATTTGTGTTTTTTAATAATAATATCTATTTCTAACAGTAACCTACATAAGGACTCGTTCGAGCGTAAAGACTCGGGAGGATGGTTAAGAAAAAAATTACTGTTGGAGGGACTCGAGTAAAAAAATTAAAATTCACAAGGAGTTCTTGCTTATTTTCAAGCAAGCATAACTTATCGCGTACGGAAAAAATTCTACTGTTGATATTTTAATTGGTGAAGAAAAGGAGAAAATTAAATCAACCGTGATTCGCATTTGTAATGTGATTCGTACACTGGCAGCGTGTAATTTTCAGCTTCATGGACATCGTCAAAATACATTTTCTATAGGTCCAAAAAGCAGTAATTTTGTGAAAATAATTGATTTAGTTTCAAGATATGATCACTTGCTTCAAGTACACATCTAGAGTACAAATTGCAAGACTAAATACGAGGATAGGTTGAAAAGTAGAATGTCCATTCATTCACATTTATTATCAATGAAATGTTCTCGAGGTTTAATGAATCGCCTTCTTACTTTCCAATATATTATACAGTGTGTCTGTTTTTTTGTGTAACAGTGAGTATCTCGGCTATTGTAAGAATTTCAGAAAAATGTTATATACAAAAGTTGTGTAACTTTTTATTTGCAATAATATGTCAAAATAAAAAGAACAATGGAGCATCAAACTTTTGAGATATAGTAAATCATTCGAAATTTTAAATGGAACTTACGCATTATTATTGCATATTCCGAAAGTGCTGAAAATTTTCTTTCCAACGGTATATCACTCAATAATAATTATCCAATCAATTAAACGTAGAAATCGATTATTAAATCGCGCTTAACATCAGGCGTCTATTTGAAATAATCATTCAAAACAGTGGACGGTGAAACAATTGATGGCGCTTCTTGACAGTTGTTCCTTAGTAATTTAATTCCACATTGTTGTTCATGTTTGGTGCAAAATGGATCGGATATGGAGGTCCCATCAACTGACCAGCAAGATCACCAGATCTTTCTGTTTTAGATTTTTTCGTTTGAGGATATTTCAAACAACATGTTTATGTAACGCGCCCAGAGAGTCTTGATATCCTTAAAGATCGCATTCGAAGAGCGTGTGGTCAAATAGCACCATGTATGTTGCAAAAAGCACGAAAAAATTTAATAATTAGATCTCAGCGATGTCTTGCAAATAACGAAGGCCATGTGGAACATAACCTTTAACATTTTAAATTAATTTTGTAATTTAGTATTTCTTTGTTGTTATTATTATCAATTCCTTCGCTTAGGTGAGCGCTAGCAATTGTTTTGACGCCCACTGTTTTGAATGCCTATTTCAATTAGGTACATGTTAAGCGCTATTTAATAATCGATTTCTGTGTCTAATTATTATTGAGTAATATATCGTTGGAAAGAAAATTTTAAGCACTTTAAGAATATGTAATAACAATTGGTATGTTCCATTTAAAATTTTGAATGTATTTGCTATCTCAAAAATTTGATGCTCCATTGTTCTTTTTATTTTGTAAATAACTTTTGTATATAACATTTCTCTGAAATTCCTATAATAACCGAGATATTTGCCGTGACACATAAAAGCAGACACACTGTATATGCGCTTTTGTCAAAATACGGTCTACGTTTCACTGTTACTCACGCGACATTGCACTGCAAACATGAATACACTCGTACTATCAAGTTCTTGACAGAATATCAAACGAAATCTTTAATAATAGCCGTGCACTTTTTCGTAATCTTGATAGCAAATAAGTACTTTTTTTTTATAAGAAACGACAACTTCCTTGT
Organism: Platerodrilus igneus; assembly: GCA_036346225.1. Taxonomy (NCBI): domain Eukaryota; kingdom Metazoa; phylum Arthropoda; class Insecta; order Coleoptera; family Lycidae; genus Platerodrilus; species Platerodrilus igneus. The sequence continues at coordinate 8,576,851 of JARFIW010001480.1, read as the reverse complement.
CCACGTGCAATATTCTTTAAAGAAGCACGGGTTTAAGCATTTATAATCCAATATACTGAACGCTTCTCCAAATATGCGACAAAGCAAATGATTACTTACATAATTCAAGCTTCTTTTAAAATTTCTTATTTTGCTCAGGTCGAGAGTATTTTGTGTTCATGGAACGGTGCTATTAGACCTCTTGATGACCCCTAATCATATCTATATATATATATATATATATATATATATATATATATATATATATGGCTCGCAAGCCATTCAGAGGCCAATAACGTAAACGAAAATTAGAAAGGGCGCATTGAGCACCGGCGTGTCCGAGTCGGACATGCTCTTGTTTTAACAGCATAAACACTATATGATTCTTTGCTGGAAGTAATATAGGATGTTTCTGTCTTTCAGTTATGTCAGCGTGCTGTAATCGTCCACCCACGCAAACAAGACCGTCTTCATTCAGAAATGGATTCAGTGATAATACACTTTTGTTGGATATAGGTTTTCGTGCCTTCAAGTCAGAAATTTCTTTAGAAAAAGCTTGAGCTTGGAGTTGACGAAGGACCAGCGCTAAGGCAGAATTGATCTCTAGGATAGTTAAAGGACCTGTAATTTTATCACTTGACCGTTTAGAATTCGAAACAAAGCGGAAAACATAAGATATAGTATGCAATAACCTATTGATTTGAGAAAATCTACTAAATAGTTGCGTCCAAAATTCATTTATCGGATTTATTTCTGAGAGTAACACCTTAAGGTTGGCCTTTTTTGTCTCAGGAATAACCTTTGGAACATCCCTTGAATCGTAATCAGAGAAATTGACATTTGCATACGAAAGAAACTCAGGCCCGCGCCACCATAAGTCGGAAATCATCAATTGAGGAGCCAGTAGCCCTCTGGAAAGTAAATCGGCAGGGTTGTCAGAAGAAGCAACATGCCGCCAGTGTGCTTGAAAGGAGCAGCCTTGAATTAAAGATACCCTGTTGGCAACGAATGTTTGCCAACGCGAAGGAGAAGATGCAATCCAGTGAAGAGATATTTGGGAATCAGTCCATAAATTTATAGACTCAAAATTTAGTGCATTGTGAAAGATTTCCAAAACTCTTTCTGTAAGTTTGACTAATAAGACCATTGCGCATAGCTCTAGTCGCGGAAGGGAAATTGTTTTAAGAGGACTCACTCTGGACTTAGAAGTAATCAACATACAAGAAACCGTGTTATCTGAATATGTTGTTCGGACGTATAAGCAAGCTCCGTAGGCCTTGACACTACTGTCTGCAAACCCATGAAGTTGGATAATGGCGACTGATTTTTCTAAAAATAGATTACGAGGAATTTTTAAATGTTGCAAGGAAGCAATTGAATCTATGAATTTATTCCAATCATTACTGAATTCGTGACCTAATGGTTCATCCCAGGGCAATTTCGATTGCCACAGTCTTTGCATAAATATTTTCCCTATGACTATGTATGGTCCCAGCAAGCCTAAGGGATCGAACATTTGAGCGATGATGGACAAAGTTTTACGTTTGGAAGGCGGATTATCGCGAAAAATCTTGGGAAGCGAAATAGAAAAAATATCGGAAATAGGGTTCCAAGAAAGGCCTAATACCTTGTTCGGCCTGCCTTCAATTTTAATTTCAAAATTTACAGAATCGGAAAGTTTAGAGTATAGCCTCCTAAACTGCGGAGAATTGGAGACCCACTTGTGCAGGCGAAAACCAGCTGAGTTTAACAATTCATTTAATTCACGATATGAAGCATTTAAATCTGAAGAGAAGAACAACCATACAAAATGTCGTCAACATAAGTCTGGTTTAACAAAGCATGTTTGGCAAAGGGATATTCATTATTTGGATCGGAAGCTATTTGCTAAGAACTCTAGTGGCCAGGAATGAAGAACAAGTAACGCCATAAGTTACAGTGGAAAGCTGAATGCATTTGAGAGCATCTTGAGGAGAATCCCTCCACAGAATATTCTGCAAATGTCTTTGATGCGGATTGATTAGCACTTGTCGATACATCTTCTCGATATCACAAGTAAGGACGAAAGGATGCAAACGAAATCTACAGAGGATATCATACAGCTCGGGTTGAACTTGATAACCCTTATGTAGGATGTCGTTGAGGGAAACACCAGTAGAGGTCTTGCAGGAGGCGTCGAACACAACCCGTAATTTTGTGGTGTCACTGCTTTCTTTTATTACGCAGTGATGCGGGAGGAAGTACTTGAAATTAGCATTTGGACTTGTTTCATCGAACGGAACATAAGTACCGTGATTCAACGAAATATATTCGTTTATGAATTTTTTATATTCCGAGAAGAGGCCAAGGTCATTATGAAGGCGCTTCTCTAGACTAAGAAACCGCTTTCTTGCTATATGAAAGGACCCGCCAAGTTCGGATTGCCCTGTCACATTCTTCAAAGGCAAGTCTACTTGAAACACGCCGTTTTCTAAACGCTTGTGGGTTTTTATGAAGTTTTCTTCGGCTTGCTCAGCGTCTTTTGAAAGAGGAATTGAATAAGGAATGCCTTCTAATTCCCAAAATTTAGGCAGAAACTCATCTATAGATATTTTTGAACCAATGTCATTTTGACACAACAGCAGAACTCTTTCGCTAAAGGAGTTTTGAATAGGCATTTGCCCACCAATTACCCAACCCAACTTGGTTAGTTGGAGAGTAGGAAGTTTCGGACCTAGTTTGAATATTTTCGGAAGGAGTAAATCGTAATAACCGTCAGCTCCTATTAGGATATCAATAGCGGAAGGTATATAAAATTCAGGATCAGCTAAATCAAACTCTGGCGGAATATTCAATAGATTTGGATTCAACAGAAATCTAGGTAAATTAGAAGTGATCACCGGAAGAACGGAACAAGATAGTTGAAGTTGGAACGGCCTTAGAGCGCTGGAATGTATGACGATATTTGCCATTTTCTGGGACTTAACTGAAGTACACTCAATGCCAGTAAATTTTAAACGATTATCGGAAGTGTTCGTTTTAGTAAGGACACCAAATTCTCTGTAATGAAGGATGATTGGCTACCATTATCCAGGACTACCTGAGCCCTTATGGGATTACCTTCGATGGACATGAGGGTGACCACAGCCGTGGCTAATAACACTTCAGGATCGCCATTACCCGTAAAAGGGATGACGACACTAAAGATGCCTGGGAAGTGTTACGAGCACTAAACTCGGCAGTTGAAACATTTAGATTCGAATTGGTTGAACCTCTAGATTGACTGACCACAGGAGACCGCAAATTTTGATTGGAGCAAGCATCATAGTTTTCATCAATTGGAGGAGGCGCTGTCGAGCTACCTTGGATTTTTTTAGAAATTGCTCCAGTATTGGAATGAGCATTGGAGGCGGTGTTTCGTTCAGAAGATTTCGAATTTGTTTGCTGATTGTTGTGCAGGATGGTGTGATGCCTTTTACCACACAAGAAACAAGACTTGGATTTGCATTCGTGCAACAGGTGTTTGGCGCCGATGCAATTGAAACGATTGAGATTTAAGAAAACGAAATTTTTCTTCATTAGACAGGCCAAGAAATTTAGTGCAACGATAAATATCATGGCTGGACACCTTGCAATACCAGCAGGTTCTGCAATTGATTGCAGAGGAATTGGACGGATTATTCCCCACGTGTAGTGAGGTTTTACTAGTGTTTGATTTGGGAGAATATTTGTCTTTTCTATCAGAAAAGTTGGAAGTGCCTACATTGCTGCTGCTTAAGGATTCAAGTGTTTGGAACAAGTTACTATTAGCAAAGAGCCAGCCTGGTTGATAATACAATGCATTGAGAATGTTTGAGTAGCGCGATCAAATGCATTCAATTTTTGTCTTGGTTTTGTGCTTTATAATAATAATCCGGACTAAAGGACCTCGGCGATTTTGGATGACTAGGAAAAATGAAAGCGGATTGTAAAGTAAAATTCTGTCTGTATCTACCTTTTGATCATCTACATACAAATCTAAGGAAAATAAATCTGATTGAGATTGCTTATGAGGACTTGCTAGAAATATGCGTTTAACGACCCTGTCTTTTTGCTGAACTCCGTCAGCAATATATTTGCTACATTCCGCATGACCTTTTTCTAACTGTTCGACACTGTCACTTGTCGATTTTTGATTCTTAATTACAATTTGATGATGTGGAAGGTTCTTCGTTTTTAAAAAATTCATAACCCTAGGTAATTTACTTTTAGCTTCCAATTTGTCGTGTTACATTTTAGGTTTATTTTGGTATCACTCATGTAAATTCTGCTTGTTCCACTCTTTATTAATTATTAGGTAACAAATATTTCAGAATAAGACAGAATAAGTTTAATCATTAAACTTGAACACTAGGAAAAAACGATTATGATGGTGAACCTAACATGAAATGACAACCTGAAACTGAACCGAAAGCGGTACGAGTAAAAAAGACAAAACAACACCATATATTATTCTTGCAGACGGCATTCAAAACAGAACGTCGGGTTTTTTTTAATAGTGTCGCATTCGTATGTTTTTTATTCTGCGTTATAAATGAAACACCTCTGCTTTTCTGTTTTCAAAACAGAGTCACCTTTGTTCCAGTGTAAAACATTACTTTCCTGTTCATTGTTTATAGACATTATGAATATATGAATAGAAAGAAACCTGTATAACACAAGCATGACTTGATTCTTGCAGCAAAGCCGCCTGCCCGTCTTTATATATACAACGGAGATACTATATATTTAAAAATAAGAACCCAAACCCCACCATTCAATTTTATACATTTCCGTTTGAAGTGGTACAAAAAGCAACTTCATATTTTCATATATTTCTTCATTTTTAAACCTTCCATATAATGAAACATAATGACAGCGCATTTGTCAACTTTATCCATTTTAGTAAAAATTTAAAGTGATTAATTCGAAGAACTGTTTACAACCAAATATTTGACAAATGAGTCAAATTTTTAGCGTTGCCAACTAAATGATAAAACTTGAAAATATAGCTAGTTCCCCCTCGTCCGTCTGTCCGTCCACCCGTCCGTCCGTCCGTCCGCCTTATACGCATGTACTCGTCACTGAATATCTTTTTGCTAAAGCGAAACTTATTAAAATTTATTAAACTCCGTTTGTATCGTCCTCTTGTACTTCGGCGTTTAATGTTCGCTTAATGCTATATAAAATGATTAATTAGCATATTAGGGAGTTTAGAAATTTAATTATCATTATTATGTTTTCATCAGCATCAATTTGCTTTGTAGTTCCATCAATTTATATAAACGTCTATTAAACTATTTATGTTAATCAGTCTGTGCATTAAATTACATTGATTGGATTACAAATGTTGTTTGAAGTTTAATATAAACAGTTTTACACAAAGGGGTTAAATTCCGGTTTCTTGTTGTATTACAACATCCATTGCTGTTAAATAATGATAGTCGTTGCACATCATGAACTAAAAATAGATAAATACACTTAAATTTCTATATTTAACTATTGTTAATCTCATGAGCACTGGCTATTAATGTTCTGACGGAGCGTATTCTTTATCATGAATTGATGGTTGTTATTTTAATTTCAGTCGAATATATAGGTAGGTTTACTTTGGAAAAAACAAATAAAAGTTTATACTTGACAAGAGTTTTTCAATTACGCGTATTATTCAGCGTCTGAGTCTGCTATCTGGTTTGTTCTTCACGTCGCTTCATTGGAGAATAAGTTGGAAAATTACATTTTTGCTACTATTTCATTATCTAAAATATTGCAAAAATGTAGAGTGCGGCTGTCTATTTCTTTGTTCGTTACTTTGCTCTCTCGTCAATAGTTTCGTAGCTATACCACGTAGAAATAGAGATATTTTGTAAATCTATAAGAAAATTGATTTTTAATAGAACGTGTGATACGTTAAATTTCACCCGACTGAATATTTTCGTTCAATTTACGACTATCTCAAATTTCTTCGACATTTTGTATAACTACCTGTTATGAGTGACGCTTCTGGTCAAGTATTACAATTTCGTAATTCACTTTGTGCATTTTATTTTAAGTCTACAATAGTTCGTTAGTCAACCAACCTTATACCTTAATATCGGTAACTATATTATTGTAACGTTCTAATTCATACGAGTATTGTTATCAACACATGCTACACGATTTGGATAGTCTAGAAGTTTCTTTCACATTTGGTTGTTAATTTAATAATGCGCTTATCGCGTTATTAAAGATTCTTTCCCGAAAATTTGAAGGTGTAAGAACATATTACCCAAATTTTTTTTTACAAAGTTAAAAGTATTTGCACCAATTCTGTTCTACGTTTATCCTATTGATTCTTCCTTTTTTTGAAGTACAGCACGGAGTATGCAAGGATTAGATTATACCCGTGCTTTGGTTACCGCCTCCTATTTCTAGCGCCCTTCTGCTGTCTGAATGGTTTACTCCCCTGATTATTGGTTGCTATCCGCTGATTCCGAGGTACTGTTTGGGTTGCTGCCATACTGTCTAATTACACACCACCTTAGCTGGCACGGATTAATTTTGGTGAGATTAGTATAAGGCATTATGGTAACTACATCTATACTGTGACTTATGATACTAGTAAAACGTCCTGGTACTTACGTAATTTAACTGGATATGTACTAAATTCATATCCTATTTATTCTAATATATACATACACATGTTTGCAATTGCCTGGAGCGCCACATTTTATGTATCTGTCTAGTTCGGACACACGTTAGTAAACCCTTCTTCGCCACGCAAACATGATGTGGATAACATTTTACTAAGTGAAATATCTTTAACTGTTCAATAGCAAGCAATTTTATTCTTAAAAAAAACAGTATTTTATACCGGCGCTGATAGTACAAATATTTTATTTATTTCTTTAGTGTTGCAGTATACTTTGTAAATCAATGCTCCGTGAAAACATTTTCGTTTAAAATTTTAATCGCGTTTTAGGTTCTTCGTTTTGTGTCGAATGTATCGTGTCGATCTCGTCTGGATCATCCCTTATTTCTGCTTCGTCTATGTTTCCTATAATGGATTCCGTTTCTAATGCATTGAGCTGGATTCTACTTAAAGCGCCTGCGTTGTTGTTATAAATTCCTTTTTATATATAATTTCGTAATCGTACTCTTCGAGTCTGATTCTCCATTGTTGTAATTTTGAATTCGGTTCTTTCAGTTTGCATAGCCATACTAATGGTCTATGATCGGTGTATATGTAAAATTTTCTTCCGTATAAGTAAGGTCTAAAATATTTTGTTGCCCAAATTATAGCTAATAATTCTTTTTCTATGCTTCTATGTTTCTGTTCGGTTTCGTTTAGGGTTCTGGATGCGTAGCTGATGGGTTTATCACTACCTATTTTTCCTTGGCTCAATACTGCGCCTAATGCTACATTCGATGCGTCTGTCGTCAGTATAAATGGTTTTGAAAAGTCTGGGTATTCTAGTACAGGGTGATTTGTTAATATGTTTTTAATTTTGTCTACGGCTTTAATGAATTCCGGGGTGTGTTCAATTTTGTTTCCCTTTTTTAAACAATTTGTCAGAGGTTTGGTTATCCGAGCGTAACCTTTAATGAATTTGCGGTAGTAACCACTAAGTCCTAGAAATCCTTTAATTTATTTGGTTGTCTTTGGTAATGGGTAATTTAGAACTGCATTTGTTTGGTCGGGATTTGGCATTACTCCTTGGGGTGTTATTACATGTCCTAAAAATGATACTTCTTTTTGTAAAAATTCACTTTTGTCTAATTGTAATTTGAAATGTGCTTGTCTAAGTCTTTCAAATACTTCTCTCAATCTTTCTATGTGTTCTACCAATGATGTGGAATAAACTATGATGTCATCTAGGTATACAAGGCATTTTTCATTGTGTATTCCTCGTAATATATTGTCCATGACTCTCTGGAAAGTAGCGGGTGCGTTCTTTAATCCGAATGGCATTCGTTTGTACTCGTAATGTCCTCTAGGTGTGCTGAAGGCTGTTTTTGATATGTCTTTTTCTTCCATCTCTACCTGATGGTATCCTGATGCTAGGTCTAATGTTGAAAAAAAATTGGCATTTACATAATTTGTCTAAAATTTCGGTTATATTTGGTAGTGGATATTTGTCATCTACCGTTTTTTCATTTAACTTTCTATAGTCTATTACCATTCTGTACTTTCTCTTTCCGGTTGCGTCTAATTTCTTAGGTACTATTAACACGGGGCTGCTCCATGGTGAATTGGAGTGCTGGATTATGTCTTGTTCTAATAAGTCTGCTACTTGTCTGTCAGCTTCTTCTTGGCTTGCATGAGGTAGTCTATATGCTTTTGTAAAGATTGGCTTATTGTCTGTTAACTCGATATTATGTTTTACTGTGTTGGTGAATGTTAATGGTATTCCTTCGCAATGGAATATGTCGCGGTATTCAAAACATAAGTTTTTAATTGCTCTTTCTTCTTCTTGATTGATATCGGTATTAAAGCGGATGTTAGTTAAATTTTCTCTTAACATTTTGTCACGTTCTATTGGGTTGTAATCGTTTTCTAAATTTTCGTCTATTTCCATTCGTTAAAATTTATTTCTTCTACGTTAATTGGGTCTGTCAATGATAGTTCTACGGGATAGTCGTTTGAATTTAATATCGTTGTGGTTGCATAATTATCTTTTATTTGTACTAAAGCAGTTGGGGTTTCTACTCCTTGTTGAAATGTCATATGATTTATTATTCCTACTTTTTTGTTAGATTTTACTGGGATTTTTATTTTTCTTTCGTTCGGGGTTCTATTGTGTATTTTTGTTCGATTTGCGTGTTTTGAAATTTAATGGGAATTTTTCCGTATTTCGTCCTTAATAAACGATTTTTAATGTCAATGTTGGCTCCTAATTTTCTTATTGGCATAAAATAAAATTCATAAAATACTAATAAATGGTAATCAATAAAATAATAAAACTAATATATATCAATTATAGTTTGTGAGATCAATTGGTATAAATGGAAATGAACTTACATTAATTTCTTCATCTGTTTCTTTTGTGGGCTCGATCGATGCTGTATCTTGTCCACCTTGGTTTGTTGCTGGATTTAGACTATTTTTGTTCTTCCTCCAACTTGGTTTGTTGCTGGATTTAGACTATTTTTGTTCTTCCTCCAACTTGGTTTGTTGCTGGATTTAGACTATTTTTGTTCTTCCTCCAACTTGGTTTGGGTTCTGTCAAAATTGCGAATTGAAATTCTTGGTCACCAATCTTCCTATTTTTGGATTTTCAGTGCCCTTTTGACATCCGTTACGACTGCGCCAGTTATGGTTCGGGCCTTTGGAGCGGTGTTTTTAAAAACAATTTTAAAATCTTAACAAATTTATTTTAACTTGAAACAGAAATTACAATGAAATTTTGAATAACTAGTAACATAATAACTTTAACCAAAAAATATAATAATTGTACTAAGGTGAGTAGCTTGAACAACGAAGTATGGAGTTCGAAGACTGACTGCCGGGCCTTGAGCTCCCGAGCTTTTTATAATAACCTGCCCCTCACACGGCTGTGGGAACTTGCAGATCTCATGTCTGCGTTTCTCTTAATTGTACACTTTATTACAATGTAACAATCTTATTTCTAAGTAATTGCGGTATGTTAACCGCCTGTGACCTGCCACCTGCAGTATCACTGCCCTCTCGGATGCAAAGCTGCATTCCGTTCTCATGAACTGTCGATAACCTCTCTGGGTTATCCTTGTATTACAATGTTGCAATAAATACTTTATTTAACAATTTCTAATAATTCCTATTAGATTCAATATATTCAATACATATAGATAGTTGGGGGATACATAACTCGCATAAAGAAATAAGTTATTAGTATATGTTAAATGTGTGGTGCAATAAGTAGATGAGATACCTTCATATAGAACCAAAACTACTCATTTCTAAATATAAGATGCATAAGATAAACTAAGACCCATTCTGGCCATTTTTGGTACCTTATTCGTAGTATACAAAGTCCTGGTATGAGAGATTGGTTATGGCGACAAAGAATAGTCTCATATCTGCATGGAGTATGAACGACCTTCAATGAAATTTCCAATCGCCCCGCCTTCTATGTTCCTCATCTTTCAAGGTCATGATTCTAAGTCGATTCTAAGTCGTTGGTCGTGATTGTTTTCGTTGATAGGTTATTCGAAATATTTCAACAGGTTTGTATGAAAAATAAGTGTTATTTTGATCTTTAAAATATTCTTTAGATGCTTGGGTACTTAGTTTTATCCAGTCGATCATGAAAATTAGCGCCAAACGTATGCTAGTCATTTGCAAGGTTAGTATATATTGAATATACTAACTTTGAGTTATTTATTGAAGAACATACGGCTCTTTAAATAACTAATGGTTAAATTATTAATCCAAGGTTAGATTATTGTTAAGGTGGTTTCTGTTGAATAATGCTAATTCTACTTCCACCGGACAAATGTTTTCAAATATAGTTACAAAAACTATAGTTCACAATAACTTTGCCTGGATAATGTATCGCTTAGAGCAGGTTACCGATCTATCTTTCAAGTTTTGCTGGATTGATTTGCGCAAGCTTGGCGGCATTTACGACGACTTTTATGCTCGACGGGATAATACGTAAGTACCAATGGTTGTACCGGAAACTTGGAAATACAATATATTTAATAAATAGTTGTACACATATTTAACTATTAGAGACAAACTATTAATTCGACAAAAGTTCAAGTGCTGGGGGAACTTGGCAGCCAAAGGCTGCTTACCCCTCTTCACATACCTAACATGTGATTTACAATGCTCCACCCGAAGGTACTACATTGACCAGGAGTTTTTTTTTTACCTGGAAAACTTGGAATTTTGCCGAACCCTTGCTGTTCCAAGCAAGGTAGGGATCTTTGACGTGCGTAACAACACTCGCACACGGGATCTCCATTTTACCTCTCATCCGAACGAGGGTGTATTTTTGTGAAAAATGCTCGCCTAACATTTTTCAAGCGGACCGTGTCGGGATTCGAACCTGGGACCTTGGGCGTAGTAGTCACACACATACCACTACGCCACGGAGCCGCCCTCCTTCACATACCAGTGAATATCGGGAAAATAGGGTATATAAGTTTAAAACAATAGAAGGTGACCGAACTGCATCAAACAAGAAAGAACAGCAGCGATGTTCAAAGACCACGAAGAAGAAAACTGTTCAAAGCATAGTGTGGAGCACAACACAGTAAGTCTATTAAATAGGGGCAGTAGGAAAAGCAGACAGATAGAGATAGAAGCCTACTGAAATGTTGTTCATCAGATGTTTGGGATGTAAGCATGGACAGACAAAGCTAATAACAAATAGGTTGTAGAAATAGTAGAGGAATAAAGATATCTGTGGAAAACGAAAAAAATAGAAGGACAGGATACGTTCTAAGGCATTTCTGGGGATTAGTACGGGATATATTACAAGCAGAGATAGGAAAGAGAGGTAGACCGATATCAGACTTTTGCACACAGATAGTGATATAGATGCAGACTGTGCAAATTTCAGGGAAATGTGTAGGTTGGTTCAGACTAGGAAACATTGAGGGTACGCGTCCAACCAGTTCTAGGACTGAAGACTTGATGATGATTAGAGACAAACACTCTATGTTTGCATTCGTTTGCATGTTTCTAAAACCTCAGGTTTTGAAACTGTTACACTTATTATTTCATAATACGACCTTGCTTTATCATGTTTATTCGTGTTTGTCTGTTGTAGGTATTTATTTCTATTCTCTGTCGCTTAAAATGAACGGATTTTACAATTATCGATAAAATTAATTAAATTCATTATAAAACTTTTGATTATTATGAATTTCTCAGTTGAGCATAATATCGCTTAGTTTTAACAGGAAGAAACAAATCAGTTTCAATATTAACTGTAATTTAAAGTATTTGCGCAAGATACAAATGCTGTAAAGTTTCCATGTGCTGGCAGTTCCAATATTAAGAATTTAATGTAGTCAATAAAGATGAACGAAACACTTTTAAAGTGACGTCAAACCATTGATTTCAATTAAAACTTTATTATTGCATAAATCGCAGTATTGGGTATAAGGTCTATTTTTGCTCAGTCGCTCTTTTGATATTTTATATACGTAAGTATCCAGAAATTTGTTCGTAAACACGAGAAAGGCGGGTGTGTCGATGTCTATGTGCTTAGAAACTCTTATCGGATGATTGATAAACCTCGTTCGGAAATGACCTCGTTGTAAGGATATCTCTAGCGTTTCGCATACTCTCCAGAATTCGCAAACTTTGATGAGGTGGAGATGTTGGTTGATATCTCACTAAAATCATGTCTTATAGTAACCATTAAAGGGTTATTTTAATGGAGTGTTCGTTATTCTAGCAAAGTATAATTATGATCTCAGCAATGTAAGTCTGATAAATTTTAATAAAAAGGAAGTTTTAACAAAAATGGCCACTTGATATTTGAGTTTCGATATTTTTCAATCAAGCTTATAGATGTTGACACTGTATATCCGATGCGCTCGAAGAGAAAACTTTTGAAAATTTTCTATTAGAGTCATGTTTATGAAAGCATTGTGTACCTTACTCAAACTTTTTGACAGGTATTTTATATCAGTGAGATTGTATCGTATGATTTTTTAACATCATACACTTCCTATTCCTTTTGTGGTACTAGTAAACGTGTAGGAATGCAGTCGATAACGAATCAATTTTATAAAATAGATTAGTAAAGTTTAATCATACTAATTTTAAGGGTTTGGCCAAATTGATGTACTTAGCATAACCGTTGGTGAAATTAATCCATCAAGAGTTCGTGATAACGTTAAAATTTTGTATTTTAATAGGCGCCGTGGTTTAATAGCATGTTCACCAGGCGCTAGTTGTATGTGGTGCGAAATGTTATTAAATAATTTTTTTCTAGAAACATCAAAACTAGGAATTTTAACTTTGTGTGTCATATGAAGAATAGGTAATTCAATTTGATACTCGTGACAAGCTTTGAGTATGGCAATTTCAACAAATCTCCGTGTTTAAGGTCACCTCAGCCTAAAAAGTTGTTTCCGACATAATGCGTATGAATATCTCTTTGTTTGGCAAAAATTTTCTAAACAAAATTTCGATTGGACGAATGGAGGAGATTTCATATCATCCTATATGGGCGACGCCATCCATTTTTTTAAAACAAAACTGATTTTTTAATACACGACCTTCAGATAAACAAAACTAAAAATTTGTTGCATCTCTGAAACTATCAATGAAATAAAAATGTGTTTAATATTTGTACATTTTCAATTTAGAATTTTTATCTCAATTACAGATTGTAGTGTGCGTTGAAATTTCAATGTCTTTTGTTAATATGTTATATACAAGCTACTACCCATGATTAAAGTATTCAATTTACAATATTTTTGCTTCGAATAATGTTTCTTGTGTAGTTCTAAATTGTAAAAGCGCAATTGTACGTGTTTAATCAGTATATTGTAGCGCCTTTCGGTCTAACATTGACTAGAGTAATTATGTTAGAATGCAAGCGAAGGGTTGAATACACAAAGGATGATTGACGGCTCTTTGCTACGTTTCACCTTTTGGGATCTGTTTATTGACAAATACAAAACTTTGCATTTAATATTATATAGGGTATATGCGAGAAGTTATAAGAAATCTTCCAATAATAATTCACATAATTTGTGGAATGTTTGTGAAATAACTAGTACTATTTGAATAGGTATAAATTAGCGTTAAGGAATTACGAAGTCGGTCAGTTCTAATTACAGCTTCGATCTTAATAAATCACGATGTTAGTTCTAATACCAGTTTTGTTTGTAATAAAGTGATAATGTTAAGCTTCATGCTGTACTGTAGAGATTCAAAATATGTGTAATAAATTACTCTACTGTTAACAAATTCGATATAAATTAATCATAGTGATTAGTGCTTCGTATAGAAATTAATTGTAGTGCTTAGAGATTTAGATAATAAAGATGATTGGCATCGTAGTTTTAAGAAGATTATACTTGTGCTGTTAGCTACATTCTGAAAATAAACTATTGTGTAAGCTTTTAGAAATTTTATAGTACTACGAGTTGTTGAAAAAGACTTGTGTAACTAGTTTGAAAATAAAGAACTGTTGTTATTGCTAATAGACTTTTTCGTTACAATATGTATAAAACATCAACCTTTGAATGAATCGTGCCAAAAGGTCATATGGTGGCCACGCCATAGTAGTCCACTAATTATTTTAGTGTCATATTCAGGGTTAACCAGCTGCATTAATACAATGAAATATTTTTTAAATGATAGATATGCAGAAACGTTTTCAATGAAAGTTGTAAGAGATAAAAGGAGAACGAAAGTTTCATTGAAGATGTGCTTCAAATATTAGACAAAGATCAACTTCGTTTTTACATATATTTTTATTTACGACTTTCATTTTACTTTTAATAAAATAATAAACAAAATGTATTCAAGTTTGCATATTTTTGAGATTTGTTAATTACTAAATAAATTAAACTCATGTTTGATTCATGTAAATTTTGAATTTGCTTTCGATTTTGGTTGTCATTAATTTACCTTGTTAAGATTTAACAAATTTCTTTATGCATTTCTGTAGTTTCATTTTAACAGATCGAAGCAATTAAGTTTATTATAATCGCAAAGGTAGATAATGTGGAGGACTGTAAATTAGGTATCCTATGGGTAATTTTGACTTTAAACCGACTAGAAATTCCGACTAAATGTGAATACGTGGTTATTCTGATACGTTTCTTAAAATCCGTAAAAATGCAAAACTTCCATTGCTACGAAATACCGATTAAAACGCGTTCCGGGGCATATTATGTAAGTTGAAAATCTGTGAAAATCCTCTACTAAAATGTAGTAATTAAAACGCAAATACCTGCATCACAAAACATTATTTAAAAACGCGTTGAAAAACGTCAGAGTGTTTCGAACTCTGAGCACAAACTTTCCTTGATAAATACCCTTACCAAAAAAATTATATAATTAATACCTATTCTTTCTTAAACTAAAATGACATACTCCAATATCAGTTACAATCAATATTTGAAAAGTAATACTTGCAAAAATCCACAAAGCGCTTTGCCAATTCGTAGTTACGGTATTAAATATCTTCGGCTTCTTGGCTTTATTTTAAATTGACGTTTAAAGTTTACAAAATAATGCATATTCGCTTAAATTTTCTTTCCAATATTTAATTAAATTTTTAAAGTAGGTTTTTGTGTCTCGAAGAATTTTCTCTCTTCATTGTATATTACAAATTCAAATATTTGCATTTTTGAGAATGACTTCTATATTCACTGTTACATTGTAATTATTGAATTAAGGTATGTGTAGCGCATACTCAAAACATCAGCTTCGAAATTCTTTTCTCAGAGTAACATTTTCGCTAACGAATTTATGAATGAATGAATTTCTTTAATAAAAGTCCCCGTTTATATACAAAAATTATCTGTTTTCTAGTACGTTCCAGCTCCGTACAGAACGTAGTACACCGTAACTGTGCTAAATTTTTGGAAATTTTTCATTAGCGTCAAAATCGTCGCGTTTTATTACCTCGTTAGTGTTGATTTATGTGCGCTGTTCGTACTTGTCTAATACATAAAAGGTTATTGCGGCATCGCATCTCCCCTACAGTGATTGCGAAAAATAATAAATAATTTTTATCTATTTTTATGGGATTTTTATTGTTGCGGCCACTTCTGGGAATAAACGTTTCTTTAACAATTAGGTCATACGAAATTAACGTATTTCTTCTCAATTCCTCTGGAAATTTCTAGAACATGTTTTATTTAAATTGAATTTATGTAATACAAAAGTCAATTTATATGATTAATTTAGAGCTTTCATTGCTTTATAAACGGGTTTTGCACATGCAGAAAGAACCGCGTCTTCATAAGTATAATAAAAGATTGGTTTTTACGACAAAACGTGTTTTAATCCACACTTACTAAGTTTAATTGTAGTTTCGTCTTACATAAAATGCGTAGAGCTAGTACTATTCTATACTATTTAACAGCAAATGAAGGGCATTTTATACGCATCAGAAATGTATTGGTAATTAATAAGTGAAAATAAATGGTTTAGAGTGATTATTTAAAAACACGAAATTGTGTTTTTGGCTACTGCACATTAATTGCTATGTATCTACAATGCGTGTTTCTAATAATCACTCTAAACCATTTATTTTCACTTATTAATTACCAATACATTTCTAATGCGTATAAAATGCTCTTCATTTGCTGTAAATAGTATAGAATAGTACTAGCCCTACGCATTTTATGTAAGACGTAACTACAATTAAACTTAGTAAGTGTGGATTAAAACACGTTTTGTCGTGAAAACCAATCTTTTATTACACTTATGAAGACGCGGTTCTTTCTGCATGTGCAAAACCCGTTTATAAAGCAATGAAAGCTCTAAATTAATCATATAAATTGACTTTTGTATTACATAAATTCAATTTAAATGAAACATGTTCTAGAAATTTCCAGAGGAATTGAGAAGAAATACGTTAATTTCGTATGACCTAATTGTTAAAGAAACGTTTATTCCCAGAAGTGACCGGAACAATAAAAATACCATAAAAATAGATAAAAATTATTTATTATTTTTCGCAATCGCTGTAGGGGAGATGCGATGTCGCAATAACCTTTTATGTATGTTGTATATATATATATATATATATATATATATATATATATATATATATATATTGACGTGATATTTGGGGGTTTGAAACAGTATTTGTATTCAATTTGGTAATTATTTCAGGATTCTGTATATAAAATTCAAATAACAAGGTGAAACGCTTTTCTTTAGAGTAATTTCAGTAAGCTAAAAGTTAATTTAGCATCATCCTTTAATTATGAATATTAATTACAAATAGCTTGTTTATATCATAAACATATTTTTACTATTGTATTTAAAAAGTATAAAGCATTGTAAATTTCATATTATAAACCAAGGTAAACTTCAAAGTTGAATTGTAGCAAAAGAGGGATGTATATATCCTAAAAAGAGCTTGAGCATTTCAAATCGTTGGCAGTTATATTCGAACGAAGCTTTTTGAGTATCGTTACAAGATAAGACGACACAGATAACAGGCAATTCTTAGTAGGGTTAGTAAGACGGCCGTCAATTAAAAATGAATTTATAGTTTTAGGGGTTTAGGCAGTTACAAATATTGCTTGCCAATAGAGAAACAAAGTTGGGTTATTTGTTTGAATGCGTAGAAGATGGAAGTATCACGTGTTAACATAGATATAGTTTAAACTTAAGAAGAGCGGGTGATTTTGTCCGTTTGAGTGGAACTTGCAAACCAGTAAACAAAGAGAGCGATTGTGTGATAAAGTGGGTATGAGTGCGATAAGCAGAGATGGAACTTTAACGGTCAGGAACAACGGGGATAACAGACAAGATATACAGGTGATTTAGCGCGTATGTATTGAAGCAAGATAGAGATAACGAGTATTATTAGAGGCGTGTTTTAAACGTTAACTTTTCAGAGAAATATTTATAGTACGTGCGTTGTTGTGAGCGTAAACTTAAATTTTCTGAGAAAATCGGTTTCGGTTGGGAGTGACATACACAAAAATGTATACGTTAGCTTGTAACGCGAGGAAAAATTTCTAAAATTTCCTTGGCCGTTGGAGTTGTTGTTTCTAGAATTTGTGAAAAAAATCTAACCGTTGAAAGTTTCAAGAATTGAATGTTTGTTTGTATTGATAGAATTAACAAGCTTTAGAGGGGCAAAACGAAGGGTATATAAACCCTAACGAATGATAGTGAGGCTCTCTAAGTTTCCAGCAAGCGTATGTCTCTTTAGGCGTTTAACTTCACTTTTAACTTGCCTTACTTTATTTTTTATCAGAGTAACAGTAATTGTGCTGCAATAACGCCTGTTTTTAAAGTAATCTTTAACTGGATGTCTTCATGATAAGATCATATGCTGCGCTAGAGTACCAATACTTAATTAGTTTTTTCCCCTATCTTAGCCTTAAGTGTGACACTTACGTCACTGAGACGGCCTTCCGTAAATTGCATTTACTAGGATGACTGTGAAGCAGGACGTACATTTTTACCCACTTCCCTTGGGACGTAAGTGATTGTCATCCAAATGAAAGCAGCCATGATTACAAATCCATAGTTACGAGTCTAAGTCTACATAAATAATTCTCTATTCTTATTTGAATTTTAAACTTAATTTAAGGGCATCTTTAATGATTTGGAATTTAGAGGTAGGGAAAAAAATAAGATGCATTCCGTGGGACGTAAGGGATTTACGCTGGCTCGACATTTTGCAGTCCGTCTCGTCATCGTAAATCCTACTTATGTTCCTTAGTATGTAATATACTATTACGTTATTTGGTCCTAAACAATCCAGATACAGTGGTGTGGTTATTTTTGACATAGCGTTACATTTACAACTTAATATTGTTTAATTGGATTTACCGATTTTAAATTTTAGTTACTGATTATAAAATGTTGTAAGTAATCACTATATTGGGGTTTCTATTCAAGTTCCTAACTATTTTATGGTGCCATCTTGACTGCTCACTTGTTTTGTGTGTTGTCTATACCTTTTGTGTTATAGCTTATGAGTACCTGGAAGTTATGTAGTTAAATAGAAATCTCGAAATAATGCATTTACATCATTAATTTGGGATTCATTCAGTTTATACTTCAGCATATACAATTGGCGTTAATTAAAACTTAAAAGTAAGAGAGAATGTGAGTAGCATGTGTTGCGAGCAAAGTAGCTAACTAACGACAAAAATATATCTATCGTTGTAAAATCGTAAATATTCAGTGCAACTAGACAGCTATAATTAGATATACCGTTTATAAGAATACAAATAAATCGTGACATTATTAAAAAGTTAATTTTATGGTTTAAAAATCAAGATTATTATTTAGCAATCGCAGACAGTTGTAGGTACGCTTAAGACATACTGAAATAAATATTCGAAACAATGGCCCCGTTCGGAAATTCAGCGCCAACTTATTTATTTCGAAAATACAACAATAATTGTTAGTTTCACATTTCGGTCGATAATATATGGTCGAAATTTTTGTTCAAAATAGAATTTCTAATCTATTCGTATAAAAATATTCAATAAAAATTTTTTTTCACAATTAACTTGGAAATGCAACGTTTAATTTCTTTTTGTTTTCATCACCTGTAACAGCAAAAAAATACTTAGCTCTGTTGCTAATTTAACCGACATTGTAGTTTCAATAATAAAGAAGTTAGTTAATGATGTACATTTATAAATTTGGCGTCTTGTATAGACACATTTTTATATATTGTAATTCATTAATTAATTTGGAAACTATTGCAACATTGATATTTTTATATTACTGGAAAAGGCTATTGCTTTTTCCTCTACAGTTTGAAACATTTTCGATCAGTTAAAATGCGTTGTGAAACCGTCAATTAAATTATTATATAGAAAATATTAGAAGATTTCCATATCCGTGACTTCATTTCAAGAAAAAAATACTGACAGCGCCAGAAACAGTTTCTGATTACAATTTCATATTGCCACTTGAAATACGCTTAATTACATTATATTCTGTTGAGCGTTTAATGCAACGGTGTATGAAAGTTGGGCTTCTTTAGTCGTTTTATTAAAACAGTATTTTGGCAAGTAGTGCATTTGTTTATTCGATTTATTGTGACTAACTGTATATAACTTTCCAATAATGCAATTTCTTAAAATCCGTTAATGTATGTGGGAGGGGATATCCATGAGTAGGGTGCGCTAACTCCTGGGGTACCTGAAACTGTGTCACTTGCAAGTTGCAATCAATATAATTGTCTAGGCACCAAGTAATTGCAGTTGACATTCTCTAGCTATCGAATTTCAACGGAAATAGATTTCGTGTTACTAAAATATTTATGTAATGGGTTGGTTGTTCTATCGAGATTTCTGAGGTTTCGTGTCTAGAATCTATTCCGCCCTTCACTAAACATTAATGAAAAAAGGAATGGGTTTTCTATTAAATTTTTATGGAAGCAATACAAAACAATTTTCGGCTCTTAAATTGTTATACACGTAAACGACCTTTTCAGAAATGTCAGGGAAGTAACTTGAAAGTCTCCCGAGATGCATTTATGCGGATGATTATTGATTTCTCGACTGCTGATAGCTCTTCCATTTTATTAATAGCATCGGTTGACAAAATGAATGTCATTGGCACACGCTTATTATTATAATTTTGAAGTGATGGTATAGTTGAAGCTCGTACGTTATCGATTTAGTTTATAACTAGACCGTAATCTGTAATATCTCAGCATGACATTTATAAACTTAATTGCTTGATACTGGCAGTAACGAAAATAATACATTTATGTAAATTAATCACGCGTATTCAATCGTTTGTTTCTAATATCGATCGATTTTTGACACATTCATATTGTACAGTAAATTACGTGAAGAATTTTCTTTTGTTCAGCGAATTTGATCATTTAACAGCTTTGGTATACCTGTTTCATTGTTTGTTGTATGCTGTGTTGCCAGGAGCTATTTGTATTTGTAAAATGGCAATGTTTTTCGGTTGAAGCAAAATCTGTCAGAGAAGCTTCGACTCAGAGCTCCGAAATCGACATTATCCAAAAAAGACCCCAAGATACTGAACAGTTGCCGAAAAAATTTTTTCTCGTACGTAAGTAACACTGTGGTGATGTTACACTTTGATCACACTTCACACAGTTCCATTGAATCGATGCGTAAAATGCAATGCATTCTTCATGGGAATTATTTTACACACACAGCTGTAAGTTCTATACTTTTCGATACCGGTAATGCTTAATTTAAAACTTTAGGTGCTGTTCCTACAGTCGTAATTTCTGTCATTCAGTATCTGAGGTAGTATATGTCAACCTGGTATTAATACAATTTGAACATGAATAATGAAATTTCAGTTAGCGCATCTTACTGGCCCAAAAGTACCTCGAAATATACGAAAATGCGTACCAGCGGTTAATGGAACGGCGAGCAACAAAAAAATATAACTTCATTTTCTGACACGGAATATTAGCTTATTTACCTGAACTGCAGAAGATTAAAAGGTTCTACATTTGCAGCCATTATTCAATGTTAAAGAGTACTTAGCATTCGAGATCATGTGAATACTGCAACTATGCAAAGGAAAAAAAGGGCCACATTCCGAAGAAATGTGTTTTAAAAAATTAACAAATTTTTAAATTCATTAATAACGCCCCCATGAAAAACCTTTATTAAGCAAAGTAACTTAATAACAAACAGCATATACATAATTACAGAAGATCGATTTATCATTTAGATTGTTTTGATATTTAGAATTTTTATGTTCCTAAGAGAAGCGACATTTACAAATTAATGGTACACAATATAGACTATAGAGGATCCGCCCTTGTATTTATAAGTGACACAAAAACACGTTTCAAGAAAATTTACAACAACCGTACATATGTAACTATAAAAAATACATAACTCTTGTCCTAAAAATGTTGACAAAAGAAAATTATTTCTTAATTTATTTCTCAAATGATGGTAATATTCGAGTCATTCCTTCAGGAGAGCATCGGCTTTTTGTTAATCTTCATCTAATAACGACTCCCCTTGCCACTACCCGTTAAACCTTGCTAGGAATAGCAAGAGCTTTTGCAAAATTCAAAATTTCCAGGTAAAAGACTTGCTGCCTGATCAATGTAGTACCGTCAGATGGAGCTTTGGAAAGTCAAATGTAATGTTCTGAATAGTTATTTCGTCATTTCATAGGTTGTAGGTGTTTATGTTTATTGTGTGAGACGTCATGCAGCGTATATTTAAATCTTATCCAAATTTGATTGTGATAACTGAAAATTAAATATATTGTCCCACATTGTACTGGTACATTAGTAAATACGTTGTCTATTACTGTGTTTAAAAAAAGTTTTCTTCCCTGCACTATTACACTGTCAAAAAAACTTGCAGTTTTTCGATAATCTATGACTCAATAGCTACTATCCATATTAAAATCAAAATTATAACTTTGGAAATGTAGGAGAACGGCGGGGGGGCAGCAGTCATTTTTGGCACATTTTAAACTATATCATGAAGACTACTGAACCGAAAATTATAAAAGAATACTTTTAGAAGCCTTTTAGAATCCTCTTTCAAATGATACCTCACACGATACATTTATTAAACCTTTTTTTCTTTTGACCGAATTAACCCCCGCCATTTTAATCTAAAATTTGTTTCTTTATTTTCTGACTGTCGATCTATGTGCGCGCCATCAAGACCTAGCGTAGTGCCAAATTTCAAATTCCTACATTTTATAGTTTTCGAGAAAAACATCTGTGACAGACGGACGGACGGACACGAGAGTGATCTTATAAAGGTTTCGTTATACCTTATAAGTACGGAACCCTAAAAATTGAAAAAATCGGTTCAGACCACTTATTTACAGCATTAGGTCGATCCTCAATTTTTAATAAGTTCTTGGTCCCATATAGAAAACAAGTTCGTTATTTTCTAATTTGATTCAATCACAAGGTTAAGTTCAACAGTTCGTATCCACAATTTTGCAGAATACATTCCAGCTATTATGAAACCTGGTTTGTAATGTCAGAAATAACAATTCAATCTTTTAAAGTCTGTGTAAACACCTTATGGTTCATGAAATACCTCATAGTTTCTAACTTGCTTCACACATACGGCGCGTGGGCATTGAAAGTTTTGTTCGGATACTTCCGCTTGAATTGTCCCGGGAAGTAATTTTCTTGATCCGCTCACTTCCACTATACCTTCGAGGTAAGCGGCCTGGAAAGTCGCTGATGCGCATAACCCCCTGTAGTGTTAACACATCCAACGTCTTGTGACCATACAACCGGAACCTGTGCCAGACCAACTTGAAGGCCCCCGCCAATCACTAGTGGTTAAGGGTGTGACTTTTTGCTGGACCCCAAAAGGGTCTATACATTGTTTTGACATCCCCCTTTTCCACTAGGGATATGTCCCCAAGCAACCATGTTAGTAGTCTATAAGACTCGGCACCCTATTAAGTTATAACCTAGCACTATATAGTAAATTTTCTTATTCAAAGCATTTTGTTTAATGCGCGGGGCGTCTTATAAATTTGTATATCGACTTACCTCCGCAGTTGTTTTCTTGTTCTAAGATGTAGTTCCTACTCTTCAACTAAGTGGACTGTATGTGAATTATAGTACGTGTTACTTTGCACTATCACTGAGTTTTTTGGGTTTATCAAATAAATTCGCATTCAGCGGCACTATTGACTAACTCACTTTACCGAACGAACAACCCACCGTTCCGCTTCGATATCGATGAGAGAGTGTTTTGTCACTACCCCTTTTCAACTTATTTACACATGCACAAAGGAATTTTTACGACAGGATATAAGGGGACAAGGGATGACAGTTTTACTATTTGATTTACAACTACAAATTTAAAATAACTTAAAATTAACCACGCGAACGTGCGACAAAGAGACCGAACACATTTGCTTCTTTAGAAGTGATAATTGCTAAAATTTTACATTTAAGAATTTACAGCTATAACTATTGTAAAAAGATATTAATTAAAGTATGTACGCGATTAGCAGTTCTGATACTCATCCAAGTCTTAAGAGACAAAAATGTTCTATAAATAATAATTTTGTTTCATATCACTAAACTTTGTGAATTGATTTAATTTTTTTTTTTGATAAAAGTAATTTGTTATACAATAGGTATTTTCTGATTCTAACAGGTTTCATGTTCTAAGTAAAGTAAATAAAAGTTTTAAAAAATTTATTCCAAGAAGGTTTTAGTATTTACTCTAAAATACCTTTTTTAATACTTGCTAGATACAGTGGCGTCTAACTTTACTTTATTTAATTTTTGATTTAACGAAGAATTTTTCAACCCTGCCCTTCTCATGATCTCGTAGGGGTAATAGTCAAGATAGCGACCGAAGCAGGAAGTTTTATAGTTCCAACTTCTCATTATTTAATTACCCTACATTGACGCCCAACGTCGTGGGGTTAAAAATTAATACGTTACATTTTAACTTTAATTTTTAATACTTAATTCATGACATTAGCGCGTAAAACGTGGGGCTCGAAGTGTGTAACAACTTTGGTGAACTATAAAAATTAATCCGCTACACGATCTTAATTGAAGGTTTAAGAGACTACATACATTGCTTTGCCATGCTACGGAGGCTTTCAAACACCCATTTTCCTACGGCATTATAATTGTATAATCGTCTTAAGCGGGATCTCAAATTTCTTTCTCCATCTACATTTAATGTTCACCTTTGGCGGGTACTCCTACAGACTGGAAAATTCTGATAAGTGTGTTAAAAAACTGAATGTTGTATTTACGAATTCTATTACAGTTTTTATTGTAAGACTTTAACTTTGCTTGGTGTTACTTGAAGTGAGGTATATTTGAATTTACTCGCTAGTTTCAGTGGAAGAACAGCTCAAGAAAACTTAGTGGCTGAACTGCCCCTTCTGCTCTGTTTTATTTATAATTCGCTGTTCAGAAACTTGTTGATTTACATTATTTTTTATTCATAGCAATCAAAGCATTAATAATAATAATAATAATAATAATAATAATATCTTTACTTAGCAGTAAATATTCTTAAAAGCTCAATATACCCGGTGTGTTCACATTCATTCTGTCCATCCTAAATTAATAATTAATAGCCTCCCGAAACTAATAAATGTAATCTTAGGACTTCATTTTTATGCAAAATAACGTCACGCGTTGCAACTCCTTTTATATCCCATGTGTATATAACGTCATTTCACTGTACCGCTACAGAATCTTTATCATTTTAAAGTAATCTTCAAAGTGTGTTGATTTTACTCTTAGGAATGAACCCCTGTGGTAGTTTATTATTTAATTGTTGCGTAGATACGACTTATAAAGGTATAATATCAGTTTTTTATTCCTTTAATGCGTATATTCTTTACGGGTTAGGTTCCTCAGAGGTGTCTTTTCAACGTCTAAAAGTGTGCAATACGAGGGTTGTCTTTTAACTTTTGCATATAGAGCTGGAATAAAACAGTAAATAGCTTCTAAAGACTTTTTCAAAGTATTCTCCACGAAGATTAATGCACTTTTGCATGCGCTCGAACCAACTTTGGAAGCAGTTATTTTATTTGTTTGTTGGTAGAATTAAAATTGCATTTTTGAAGGCATCGACTGCTTCTTCTGACGGCAGGAATCTTTGACCTCTTAGTCAGTACTCGATTTTCGGAAAGGCATAGAAATCGTTGGGACTTAGATCGGGACTGTACGGAGGATAGTCTAACAATTCGACGTTTTGTTGCGTTGAAAATTCAATTATCTTGCCAGCTGTGTACGAACTTGCATTGTCTTGGTGGGGGGTGATTCGTCGTTCAGGGTTGGTTTTTCGAAGCTCCCCGATAAGTTGCGGCAAACAAATGGGCAGTAACAGTTTTTTGATCTTGTAGAGGAATTTTTACTACATGATCTGTTTTCGAGACAAATGTTGCGACCATCTTTTTGGGGGCACTTCGAGAGGATGCCTTTTGTCGACTTTTTTTTTACACCTTGGAACCCCAAAACAAACGGCTGACGCTTATTTTCTGGTTGACATGACTAAATCCTAGATTCATCACCACGTTTTTAGAGTTTCCTGCGTTGAGGTGATATAGAGTTTTTTGACACCAATTTATCCACCTGTTTTCTGTTCTTCGGTCAACAGATGCGGTATCCAACGGAAAACTAATTTTTTACATACAAATCTTCTTGCAAAATTTTTGAGTTGAAATCTTTGAAATTCCGGATGATGCCTTAATTTCACGATATATCACGTGTCGATCGGCGTTGATGAGCTTACGCACAGCACCGACATTTTCCTAAGTGACTACCGTTTTTGGTACACCTTCTCTTGGATAGTCGCTAAGACTAGTTCGTCCACATTTGAATTCCCCATACCTACGAGAAATTGTTGACTGCTGTGGTGCTTCATTACCGAAAACAGAAACCAACTTGACGATAATTATATAAAAAATTATTGCGCGAAAATTTTAATGGCTTAATTCTATGTTTCGATTAACTTGCTAACTTAAGACATTTCGTTGTAGCTTGTTATGTTTACGGTAGTTTCGGTATAAAATAAGTGAAATTGAACTTTCCCGGCGTTGATTAATCATGCATAACCCTGGCGTAAAAAGGATTCGCCTATAAATTAGGTTGCATGAGTAATCGTCGCGAGCAAGGTACACAAATTAATAACTCAGGGCCAAGTCATGTACTAACGGGTTTTTGATGTTTCTTCCTGGTGTGGTCTAGATGTAGTACGACGAAGCACGGATATATTTAGATAGAGGAAGGAAAGGAAAGGGAATCGCTTCGCTAAACTGAAATTTCACGCACGTCCACCCCCGCAAATGTCGATAGTAAATTCCTGTCCTTTAAGAGGTTTAGTTCTCACGCCGTAGCCCCCACACATTTTTCTACGCTCCGCGGCCGAAACCGCTAAACACAGCTGCATTATTATAGCCTGGGAACTCAATGTTTGCGTGAGAAATAATAATCGTGGTTTAAATCAAGGGACCATGGGGCCACACAATTGGTCCCAAGCGTCCGATCCATCGTTTTTGCACTGCGTGGTGAGCAGGATACCCGTCGTCCTGCAACCACATAGTACTCCTCCATTCTACAGATATCGTTCCCCTTTTAACGTTTCAAACATTTCAATGTGTCCTACAATCTCCCCGTTTAAGATGCCAGTCCAGTAATTTATTTTAAATTGAACATGGGATCTCTGCTGTCGAATTTAATGGGAATTTTCAAATGGAGATTTAAAAATCCATCTTTCCGACCTGCAGATGTATCGTTCCGTAAGATTTTATTAAACAAATTCGAAAGACTAGCATACCATGGTAGTCCCCCGACTGCAGTGTTTGCAGCCGTTGGACATTATAAGGGTGAATTTGATCGTTTTTAAGCACTGGATGGGTTGTAATTTTCGAGATTCTGGTTTGACGGTAAATAATGTGTACTGAGGTGGTCCGATCTGCATTGATTTCATCCAGCACGTCGTTTGCGCCGCCAACACTTCTGCCTGGTAATCTACTGCTGTATATGCGTTGTGCATTCTAATGAACACACAGTAGTTCGGAAGGCGTTCATTTGAGTAGCTTTTAACATACACTGCTGTCCATATGTATGGAAGAAATTAATTTTTAGCGGTATTATGTACTATTGGATACAAACCTGGAAAAGGGCGATTTCTATTCTTAATTTGACAATTTATAGTATGAAAATATTACCCATCTTCTGTACCCTCTCTGAATTATAAGCACTTCCTAATTTTAAATAAGAAAGGTGGCCGTATGGCACCTTGTTTGAAGGTGATTTTAATTTTCCGTTTAGCAATATAAAGTTTTTTAAATTTGGTGCAAACATAGCTGAGAAAATTAATTTTGAAGATGTAAAATTTTGATAATGCCTCCATCACAAAACTTTACGTAAAATGAAGCAAAGAATGTCACATAATATATAGAATATATTTTTCAATTTAATTTACAGTTAAATTAAATGTTCAAAATGACTACCATTCACTTCTTGACAATAAGCAAGGAGATCTTGAAATTCTCGTAGAATATTTTGTATGACCACAGGGGTTATGTTGTTAATTTTTTCTGTTATCCTAACTTTTAAATCAGCACTATTGTCTGGTCTATTATAATATACTTTGGATTTTAAATCGCCCCTTAAGAAATAATCCAGATTAGTCAAATTGGGAATTAAGCCCACCGGTCATTTAATTGTTCCACATCTTCCTATCTACTTATTGAGGAAAACCTCATTTAAATAATTTCTAACTCGTCTTGTTGGTGCCAAATTGATCTATCTATTTCATTTACATAATTAATATCGGGAAAAATTTTTTAATGTAGGTATTAAAAAGTTCATCGAAAAAGATAAAAGCTTACCATTAACTGTGCCTTCAAAAATAAGGCCCAATGATGTTATTGTTGATGATACCAGCCCAAAAACTCACTTTTATAGGATATTGAGTATGAACTTCACACATCCAATGAGAATTTTCCCTCTTCTAATATCTAGTGTTCTGTTTGTTAACCGTTCCGTTTAAATGATAAGTCGCTTCATCAGAAATAACAATTTTGTTTATGCACTGCAAATCTGCTTCCATTCTGTCCAGCGTCAATTCACAGAATTCTAGCCTTCTTTGAGAATCGTCCTCACTTAACTCCTGAACCAACTGAACTTTGTAAGGATGGTATTGTAAAGTTTTCAAAATCGATGATTTACTTACATCATTGCCGATGACAAGTTGTCGAGTTGTCTTAGGCGGATTTTCCTCAATCTCTAAAAGTTCCTCTAACTTTTTCTCCTCGTCAAATTTAACATTTCTACTAGGTTTTTCACGAATTTTTTTTATTGTTGCTAACTGCAGACTGTGAGACGCGTTGACCAGGGTATTTATTATTAAAAATGTCACAAACCTTCTTTTTCTCGTTTTATTACCGCAACTAATAATTAAAATGTCTATTCTCTGAGTTTCTGATAAATTAGCCATAATTAAATTAAATACACACACAAATCTTTTTCAATATACATAGGGACACATTTCAGTAACTTATAAATACCAAATGTACAGTCATCTACTAGATTGATATTAAATTATTTATTTGGATTTTTTTGTTTAATTTTTTTAGTATCCTAAACGACTTTTTCCTAGGCAGAACAGATAAGAAAAGATTTGATTATATTCTAAATATTATGTGACTTTCTTTGCTTCATTATACGTAAAGTTTTATGATGGAAACATTATCAATATTTTACATCGTAAAAATTAATTTCTCGGTTATGATTGCACCAAGTTTAAAAAACTTTATATTGCTAAACAAAAAATTAAAATCTCTTTCAAACAGGGTGCCACACGACTCCTTTTCTTATTTAAAATGTTTGAGGGGATGCTTATAAATTCAGAGGGGGTAATATTTTCGTACTATAAATTGTCAATTAAGAATAGAAATCGACCTGTTTCAGGTTTTTTCCCAATAGTACATAAAAACGCTAAAAATTTGTTTATTCCATACATATGGACCGCAGTGTATAATCGAATAGCTTCATATTCGTTGCCACAACACTCGCCATATTCAAAATGCATATTTGCATACTCGTATGGTGTGTACCGTCCCACTGTAGAAGGATCTAATGCAGTACAAAACAATGTCGGTAAGAGCAAAAAGATCAGTTTAGGTAATACTAAACAAACAAAATTTAAATCACACAACCCAACACGTCAAGTTTATGGCATGAACCTGATATAATATAACCCAAATCAGGAGCAAAGCAAATCGTGAACGAGGTAAAATGTCACACCGGCTGTAGTAACTGAAGAGTATAAACAAATCAACCACACTAGCATCTGATGTGTCACGTTTCCGTTTCAAAACAAAACATAACATTATAACTCACTGAAGCTGCGATGACCGCCGTTACAAAAGAAGCGGGATGCCAGGTAACGATCTTACGTCTAGACGCGTGTTACGTATTGTTACGAATCTTCAAGCTGTATTAACTTAACGATATTTCAACACAGTTCAAAATGTAAACACGTTTAAGGAAAAATTTAGAATAGTAAATTTATTCGTTGTAATTGTTTTACTTAGTCCTTGCATGCGTTTAAATTTTTTTAATTTGGTTAAATGTCCTGCTTTGTAACCTCAGCATAATTAATTGGTTTCCAAATAAGAAAACTATAAGTGTAATATGTTTTAAAAACTAGATTTCCTAAACTAATTTCTAAAGAAATGATCCAGGCCAAATCGGTAAATTTTTTACGTTACAGGGGGGTCGCAGGCAGATGTTTAAATAAAGGCAAGAAGTAAATTCGAAAAGTGCTAATTAATATGCTAATACCATAATTAATACTGAATAACTTGGATATGCCATTATACGGTTGTGCCTGGTCATTTGTCCGAGAGTTCGACAGATTTTAATCGGGAAGATTTTGACCCAGGTTAAAATCTCCTAATTTCTGCTAAAAAGTAAGAACAAAAATGAAGTAAACATTTTATGTTGTTTTCGAATATTTGCAGTTCTTTCGAAACTAAAATGTGTTATGCCTATTTCACTATTTGGACTATTGTACATTTAAGATGCAATTAAATAAAATAATTTAATTTGACTAAGCTTTAATCAAGGTATAAAAGTAATGTTTCTTTGTAAAATGTATATTATTCGCAAATTATATTTATAGAAATGACAATCACAGTTTGTGTAACAAGCAAAGAACAAAAAATCACATATCAGATATCATATTAAATAATAATGCAATCTGATCACTAGATTCATTTGGCTTGTACTTTGTATTGTCTGAAAGAAATATTATATTAACATAAACAAGAAGTACCTGTTTTAACTTGTAATTCACTGAAAGCAAATGGTAATTATAAAGCACTGACTAGTTACCTATCCCAATTCTAGTATATAGCATGTAAATAAAAGTTTGCATTCCCATTCATACTCAAATTTCATTATTCCGTTCAGTAATTGTATATGGTGTTAAATGTTTTTTTGTAAGTTGTTAATAAATAACTTCGATTTAATCTGTGTTCTCATTTTTCTGATAGACATTTCTAAGTGCGACTTCCTTTATAAGCACTAAACCGTGTCATATTATATGGAAAATGGACTGTTGTACAGAAATTCCAGAAGAAAATAAAGTGAAGCGTCAATGTACGTATTGTGGTATTATATCTTGTTAATAGAAAGAAAAAACATATTGTAATGTAATGCAAGACGGAGTCCGATAAGTATGTATAAAAGTGAAAAGTGGAAACATTTTTTTGAGAAATGTAGACCTACTTTCCGCATATCAAGTAGAAAACAGTTATCGACAACATAGCTCAATATATTTTATGAAGAAATGAAAAACGATATAAAATGACAGTATGATGAAAAATCAACAATTTTCATTATGAGACTTGACTGGCCAAATTTTTGAAATGAAGGCATTATCAACTACAGTAAGGATGCTTTCTTTTATGATTTTTCTTTATGGAAAATCGAAGAACGCATGAGAGTTTTATTGCTTCTTAAATAAGTCCAATTATTAAAGAAATCGGAGTTTATAAAATTGGGGCACTTGTACCAGATAATGCTCCTAACATGGAAGTAGCCTGGGCTGAATTTAAAGAAAGATATCCAGTGTTACAAACCTAGGGATGTGCATCTCATACCCTAAACTTGTTAATAGAGGACTTTGAATCCATAACAACTTTTCATAACCACATTTCCATCTGTAAAGATACAAATTTTTAAAATTAAAACACGTAAATGTTGTACTTAGGGAAAAACAGGCATAGAACAAGCTGCAAATCTCTAAACTTGCCAGTGCATACAAGATAATAAGGGTATACATGAAAAGTATTAAAGAAAATAAACAAGCTCTAAGAGTACTCCCTGTATGTTTGTTGTGGTTTGTTTAGTATTCTTCTTAATCTTCTTTGGGGATTAAACCACTCATAGTTTTTAAAATTATCTTTATTAACGTTTCGATCCATAACCTAGGATCGTTTTCAAAATAATAAAAACTTCAAGTTTGACATTTATGACATAAATTGAAGGTGATTTTGATTTATTGATGTTTGAAATATTTGGTTTGAGTACACTAAGCAAAAATTTTTAAAATTTAAATGAATAATTGCCTTCAATTTGTGTTACGGCCTGGGACCGACTTTTTAGGTAGCAATACGCTTAACGTGAAATCAGCTGATTAATTTTTATTGTAAAATTCAATAACTTGGGAATTGGAAAACATTTTTAACATGTTTCTATTTATACAATTTAGAGGATGGTTATTAAAAGTGTGCAATTGCATTATTAAGAGGCTTAAGTAGTCGTTTTTTATATTTATTTTGAAGGAAATCATTATGATTTAGGCTACCTCTTTGGTAGATTTTAACATTGTTCTGAGGTAACCTTATGGTGGGTTTACACTTGTCAGATACCAATGTTGTTCTATGAAGGTTGTATATGGATCTGAGGCGACCTTATGGCGGGTTTACACTTGTCAGAAACCAATACTGTTTAACGGAGATTGTATATGGTTGTGAGGTAACCTTATTGCGGGTTTACACTTGTCAGATACCAATGCTGTTTTACAGGGGTTGTTAATATGCTTCATCATCATCATCATCATTGGATCTTCATCTCAAAACTGGTTGGACACGTACCTGCACTTATTTATATTCTGAGTTAGCTTCCCTTCTATTGTTTTCTAATTTTATGTTTTATTTCACCGAGATTTAGTGAAGGGGTTAAGCAACCTGTGGCTACCAAGATCCCCAACACTTAGATATTTGCCGAAATAATGGTTTTCTAGTTACTATGCTTATTGTTATATAATTAGTTATTGTATGTATAAATAGAAATCATGTATGTAGGCTGTATTTCATGTTAATATCGCAGGAAAACCCAGGAAAAACTTGCAATGCTACATAGATATTGGGGCATTTGATTTTCATTTGTTATTTCTTTGTTATTTCTTTTAGTAATGGAATCCATTGTTTACTGAAAGTTACGGATTCGTTTGCAACGCAGTTATTTTTATGTAAGGTTATATAAACAGCTTCTTTGATTTTGCGTTTTGGTGGTTTTCTTCTTTGTCGATAATTTTGCGTCCTCCCATTTTATTTTATGACTGGAGTCCCATGCATGTTGGCAAATCATGGATTTTCAAATTTTCTATTTTTATATATGATTTATGTTCTTTTAATCGAACTTCAAATGGTCTGGAACTTTCCCTATATAAAACTTATTACATTCGCACGGTATTTTGTAGATACAATTTTTGAACTTTGTATTGCGTTTTGGGTTTTGTTTTTGTTAATTGTGCTCTTAGTGTATTGTTGGTTCTAAATACTGTTTTAATTCCAAATTTGAAATTTGAATCCTTTTATGTATGGTATTGAGAGCATTTTGTTGTGTGTATCATTGTTTTTGTTTTCTTTTTCTTTATTTTAGGGTTTTATTCATTTCTTTCTCTATTATTCTTTTAGGATATTTGTTTTCTATTAGTGTACATCTGATTAGGTCTTTCTCTTCCGTTTTTAGATATTCTCGTTAGCAAAAACGATACAGCAATTAATACATCGGTATATAGAAAACCAACGCACACAAACAGATACTTAAACTTCGATTCAAACCACCCACACCGTGTCAAACGAGGAATTATCAAAACCATGTATGATAGAGCAAAATTAATATCATCAAACGAAGAAATTTTAAAGAAAGAGAAAGACCTAATCAGATGTACACTAATAGAAAACAAATATCCTAAAAGAATAATAGAGAAAGAAATGAATAAAACCCTAAAAATAAAGAAAAGAAAACAAAACAATGATACACACAACAAAATGCTCTCAGTACCATACATAAAAGGATTCTCCGAAAAATTCAAAGAATAGGAAACAAATTTAGAATTAA
The DNA here is from genome assembly GCA_036346225.1 of Platerodrilus igneus. Taxonomy (NCBI): domain Eukaryota; kingdom Metazoa; phylum Arthropoda; class Insecta; order Coleoptera; family Lycidae; genus Platerodrilus; species Platerodrilus igneus. The sequence goes on along the minus strand of JARFIW010001480.1, from coordinate 8,543,384 downwards.
AACAGTATTTAGAACCAACAATACACTAAGAGCACAATTAACAAAAACAAAACCCAAAAACGCAATACAAAGTTCAAAAATTGTATCTACAAAATACCGTGCGAATGTAATAAGTTTTATATAGGGAAAGTTCCAGACCATTTGAAGTTCGATTAAAAGAACATAAATCATATATAAAAATAGAAAATTTGAAAAATCCATGATTTGCCAACATGCATGGGACTCCAGTCATAAAATAAAATGGGAGGACGCAAAATTATCGACAAAGAAGAAAACCACCAAAAACGCAAAATCAAAGAAGCTGTTTATATAACCTTACATAAAAATAACTGCGTTGCAAACGAATCCGTAACTTTCAGTAAACAATGGATTCCATCACTAAAAGAAATAACAAAAGAAATAACAAATGAAAATCAAATGCCCCCAATATCTAGGTAGCATAGCAAGTTTTTCCTGGGTTTTCCTTGCGATATTAACATGAAATACAGCCTACATCCATGATTTCTATTTATACATACAATAACTAATTATATAACAATAAGCATAGTAACTAGAAAACCATTATTTCGGCAAATATCTAAGTGTTGGGGGATCTTGGTAGCCACAGGTTGCTTAACCCCCTTCACTAAATCTCGGTGAAATAAAACATAAAATTAGAAAACAATAGAAGGGAAGCTAACTCAGAATATAAATAAGTGCAGGTACGTGTCCAACCAGTTTTGAGATGAAGATCCAATGATGATGATGATGAAGCATATTAACAACCCCTGTAAAACAGCATTGGTATCTGACAAGTGTAAACCCGCAATAAGGTTACCTCACAACCATATACAATCTCCGTTAAACAGTATTGGTTTCTGACAAGTGTAAACCCGCCATAAGGTCGCCTCAGATCCATATACAACCTTCATAGAACAACATTGGTATTTGACAAGTGTAAACCCACCATAAGGTTACCTCAGAACAATGTTAAAATCTACCAAAGAGGTAGCCTAAATCATAATGATTTCCTTCAAAATAAATATAAAAACGACTACTTAAGCCTCTTAATAATGCAATTGCACACTTCTTTAATAACCATCCTCTAAATTGTATAAATAGAAACATGTTAAAAATGTTTTCCAATTCCCAAGTTATTGAATTTTACAATAAAATTAATCAGCTGATTTCACGTTAAGCGTATTGGCTACCTAAAAAGTCGGTCCCAGGCCGTAACACAAATTGAAGGCAATTATTCATTTAAACTTTAAAAATTTTTGCTTAGTGTACTCAAACCAAATATTTCAAACATCAATAAATCAAAATCACCTTCAATTTATGTCATAAATGTCAAACTTGAAGTTTTTATTATTTTGAAAACGATCCTAGGTTATGGATCGAAACGTTAATAAAGATAATTTTAAAAACTATGAGTGGTTTAATCCCCAAAGAAGATTAAGAAGCTCTAAGAGAATCGGTAGTTAATTCCGATGCAGAGATTGTAGCTACATCAAGAATAAGAAGCACAATTCTATCAGATGAAGAGTTTTGGGATAGAAACTCAACGTTTAAAGAGCTTCTTTCTCCAGTAGTATGATTAATCACGTTTAATGAAAAACACAAATGCTACATTATCAGACCTCCAGCATAAATCATATAAATTGAAAAACTATATCTTTGAGCAAATATCCGAAAGTTTATTTTTGGTTACGGAAGAAAATCAGTACTGTAAAATACTGCAAAACGAATTGAAATGGTATGCTTAGATACGCATAAAACAGTGTACTTATACTTGATCCTTGACATAGGGGAGAATATTTAACCTGCAAAAAACTTGAAAATGCAATTTCTCATATAGTAGAACTAAGTAAAAAGAAAAATGAAATAAGGATTACAGGTAAAATTACTAATTACAGAATTCAAAAAAGTATCTTTACTAAACCAATTACTTAGGCTGCTTCAAGAGGTGTCATCGCTCAAGCTAAAACATCGTTGATGTAACACCAACTACTTGGTGGAAAAATTATTTTTTATGTAATGCAGCAGTAAAACTGTTAAGTGTGCCTGCGTCGTTTGCATCATGTGAAAGAAATTGGTCTGCATGTGGCATTTTTCGTAACAAATTGAGGAACGATTGGAAACCATACTTGCTCGGGAAAGTTGGTTTACATAAAATACGATTTAAATTATGAGTTGCGAACAAAACTATCAAAATAATGATCAGGTAAACTTATGTAATAATTTGGAAACTGCAAATTCAGAAGATCCAAGTTTGTTTGATATTGAAGATAACGTGCCACGTTCTTAATTGAAAATGTAGAAAGTTGTCTATTTTAATATAATTTCCAATTTTATAATAATAATAATATTTTGCTATGATCCTTAATAAACAACAATTATTGTCATAAAATTCATTTAAGAAAAACAGTTTTGTCACAAGATCTGTTTCAAATATACCTATATGCGTTATAAATAAACGGATGAGAATTTGACGAATTTTTTGTTAATTTACCAGCCAATTAACTGGACAATCGATCAAAAAGATTTTTAGTGGTAAAAAACACAAAATTCATTCAGCTATTACAGCTGCACTCAAAAGACTAACACAAGGCGAGTCTTAATATTTCGAAAACCTTTAGGTTTTCATAAGGTCAAATGTAATAATCAAATAAACCATGGGGTGACCCATCCGTAAACGGGTTACCCACTGAACTACAGCTTCTGCAATAGTAGTATAACAAACGTGTGAAAGACATTTCTTTTTATGGTACATATAAAGCGGAATTTTTATAGTGTTCAACTTTATAGGGTTTCTACAACTTAATATTTTATTAAAAATGAGGGTGTATATCTAAACTAAAAACTTTCGAATAATAAAATTATTCGATCGATCCTAATTTTATTTAATCAGTACCTTTTGTCACTATGCTGTTTTGGGAGTTTAAACTAAAGAAAATGATTTAAAATATGGCACTCATTGCCGTTTCTAAACGTTTCCGACGAACAATTTATCTCTAAAACTATAAATTACAGCACCATGCGTGTATTGCATCGCATTAATCGTATTTAAAAAGCAATGTTGACGATGGATTCTGTTACCATAAAACGTCGAATAAAAGACGCAACCCCGTTATGTTAAGGTGTTTTACGAGCTACGACAAAAAATGTTCTAGGTTTCCTTCTAAAGTTTATTACAATCAGAAGAAAAAATTCAAAAACGGGAATATTTAGTCTTTCAAGATAATTCAAAAACCAACTGCCATTTTGTCTGTCCCTTTGAAAACACAACTATTTTCTATTTCTTTAAATTTGCAAGTGTTCGATTCTGTAATCTCTAGACTGGTTTTCCTCATCATGGACGTTCTGTATTTATACTATTTTTATAACATATGAGGACATGTGAGGACATCGAATTTGGTAAGTTATTGCGAGTTTAGCACTCAGTCATGCTAGTGAATACATGATGGAAAATCGCATGACGACAGAATGTGCTGTGTCCGACAGATGTTTTTCTTATACGTAAAAATTCATCGGTGAGTTTCATAATGTGTTTACAGTAGAGATTTCAACTCAAAGGAAGACTACTGGCCCGTATATATAGGGATATACTACAATAAAGATAATTTATATTTTACTTAATTAATCGATATTTATTTAAATTAAGCAAAATAAAAACCTATATTACAATTGCGTTAGTTCCAATAATAATTGTCTCAGCATCTGAGCAATATCACCAGGCTTTGTTATTTCTATGAGTTTTTACTTTAGAGTCTTGTATATCTATCTATAACTCGTTAGCTAAAATAATTAGCAGTACCCAAAATATTGTAAGTTTTAAGCGCAAGAATTACACATCTTACTGGTAATATTTTTACGATATCATTTTGGAATTGAATTACTTTTTAGATGTGACCCTGAAAATAAATGTACTTATTAGCTTCTTGTTGAACTTTAATTAGATAAAGGATTTATGTAAAGCACCCGCTTGTAATTCGATTTCAATTAATGAATCTCAATTTGCTATAGCAGTTCTCTTGAGCAAACGCGCCAGTTTTACAATTTTTAAGGTTTGGGTTAACTACGACGTAAATTTGCGAATCGGGATTTCGTTTTAGTTCCATTTCTAATTTACTTGTTTTGTATCTTTTGTCACAATAAATTAGAACGGTAGTAGAGCTTTATCAGGTTTTTGCAATTGCTGTAAAAGTTAAAATCACCCCATTCTGTAGATCGAATTGTAATGTCTGATTTGCACAAAACTAGGGAACCGTTTTTGTGTCTGTATTTTATCCTGTGTGAAAAGTAATTGCTTTTAAATTCCCTTCGTTTAAAGGTTTACTGGGAATGCTAGTATTATAGAAAATAATTTTGATGGAAAGCAATATATAACGGTGGTTCGTTCTTTGCTTTTATAAGCTATGCCCTTTTTATCCTAATACAATTGAAAGTTTTTGTGTCAGTATAAAACAGTTTTTAATGTGCTTGTAATTCTTTCACGGAACCTAATCAGTATCGTACTTATTTAACATGAAATAACGGGTTTAGTCAGTTAAAGTATAAAATAATTTCATAATTTCATGCTTAACGTAGTTATTCTACGAAATAACTAGATATTTCGTAAAATTGTTAGTTATAGTGTATAAGTAAAAGAATGAAACAATTACTAACACATAACTGATTTATTATTAATATTATTATATTTATGTACAAAAGAAAAATTAGGAAATCATTTATAGGAACAAGAATTGCTATGGTGACACTTTGAATTGCATAGTACGTTATTTTTTAAACAAGCACATCTTTTGCAGGAACAATTTTAACTAGACTCAGGGGTATGGACTCTTAATTACGGGCTCTTTTCGTGGGTTACTTAAAAACATGAAATGAAAAATTACTGGATTCCAGTTATGTGGTTTTATTCTCCACAATAATAAAGAAAAATGAACATCCTAGTTAACGCTTATACTCGCTACTCAAAACAAAAACCTAAAAGGGTACAAAACAACCTTACTGCAACCCTCCTATTCTAGCTAAAATATTCTTAACTATTCGGGCTCAAAGAACTACCGGACATAGGTAGAATAAGCTTAGGTATTGATAATAATGCTAGCAACCACTTATCATAAATTATGCTAATATTAGTAACTCGAATTTTCCGCGCCAATACTATTTCACTTTCACACACCTCTGAAGTTTATTAATATAATTCTTTCCCGAAGTTCCGCGGTTTGATAACGTCGGCGAAGTAAAATATAACACCACACGTAAATAAAATTATGTTAGATGGGGGTCCCTTTCTGTACGAGGTTGATTGTATTAAAGCGAATCATCATACAAGGCAAGCGACTACTTTTTCACAAAACACACGTGATGGTTGAAAGCAGTGCTGGATAATATTTGTAACCAGATCACCACTATCTACAAACCGTGAATTCTAATATTTCTACATAACAAAAAGTTGGCGCTTGCTTAATACTGTAAATTAATACGATACCTACAGATTTTACTCTGTTCTGAATCCAAACTTAGCACTTCGTCACTTTTTTCAGTTATTCTGTAAGCTTTAATTTATAAAGCATCACTTTTTAACGGAACCACATTAAATTCTCAACGCGAATATAAACATAATTAATCACCTAAAAACCACGTTTCTTAATGAATATCTCGCCTGACATCTCACTCAGCCGACCGTTCAGGCGCAACTAACTGGTTACGTATCTGCCGGCAACCCTCGTTCGCACCCCAGGATGCGCTAAACACGCGTAAGTGACTTAGATATAACTTACTTACTAGAACACCAACATTGTTTTTGATGCAAGGGCAGAATTTTAAGAAGAGGGAAGATTATGATTTAACAAACTAAACTATGTATACCGGGCGTTCCTAGCACAACTTTTTGAATTTTTGACTGTGGTCAACACTTTGATCTGTGGGGACAGGCCTGAGCGATTTCTTAATATTTAGTACTTCTTCAATTGTAATTAATTTTTGTCCACAATCATTGAAGTGGGAATATCTGTTTTATGGGGATATTTTTTTGCTTTCAACCGGAAAAATTCTTGTTGGGTTACTTTCATGACAACAGCTAATATAGATCGAACGTCATCTTTTTCTCTATCAATGTGGGGACTGGGAAACGGACTGTAACTCATATAAAGGCTTCACAATGAGATTTATCTGACATTAATTTCATTTTCTTAGTTTTACTTTTCAAACTTTCTTTAGATTTTTCTCTTACTTTTTTGGGTATTCACCTCATTAAAGCACAACCTACATAACTTTTATTGACTTTTTCTTGCAAAATACAGTGTTTTAAACATGATTTAGTGGACCGGCTGCTTACATTTCCAACAAACAATGTTTTCAATGCAATCGTTTCGTTTGAACAAGCTACACTTATTTCAGCACCATTATGAAGTCTTGTTTGTTCAAATACTAACAGGTTTAAAAGAAGTATTTATTGCAGTTAAAGCGTTTTGCAATTGCTTTTCATTCTCAAAGGAATCGAATACTTCCTTCGGAATAGGAGTTGTTAACAATTCGACTCTGGGCGCGTAACCAAACATAGCTTCATAAGGCGACCACTTAATGCCAGTATAAAAAAATGTGCTTTTCATGAACTGGATAAATTTTTAGCCAGTTTCTTCCGGAGATGGATTTTTTGTCTTGCATCCATGTCGTCAATATATTTTCTATGTTCTGGTTAGCCCTATCAACACTACCTTAGATGTTTTAGTTTGTCATGTACGATTTTAAGCTCTGGCCAAGTTGTTTTCAAGTTTTCTATAAGTTTATTACAAAATTCTCTGCCATTGTCTGACTGTAGTATACATGGAGCTCCAAACAATAGAAAAATATCAAGCAATCGTAGCGCAACTTTCCGCTCTCTTTGTCTGAAGCGGCCTTAAAACAACAAATTTTTTAAGATGGTCCTTAGTAAACTAAAATGAACTTATAGCGTCTATCAGGTTGCGATTGAAAATTTAGAAGGTCTACCTGATATCTTGAATTCATATGTGAGAAAATCATTTGGTTTAAAACAACGCCTTTTTTACTCATTTTTCTTTTTGTTGGCAAGGTTCACTGACACTCAGAAAAATCTTGATATGATTTTGTTTGTTATTTTTGTAACGACGACTAAGTTCTTTTATTATTCGATCTTTGCCACCATAATCAATAGACGAATGGGTTTCATACAATCACTTGAAATGTAAAATAATACATTAGGTTTTCAATCCGTTACTGACAGTATTAATTTTTCTACTCCCTGATCTTCAAGGACAACATAGTGTTGAAGTAACCAGTAATCACGCGGAATTTTCCAGTTTGCCGATATAGCTGTCTTCGCATCAGCGATAATAACTGTTCGCGGGTAAACAAAGTTCTTTTTCACATAATGCTTTTGTAGTAAAGACTCGAACTTTTCTTTCATTATATCTTTTTGTTCCCTTTATTTACTCTTAGAAAATCCATTATCTAGCACAACGCAATAACAATACTGATAGCCAAAGAGCGCAAAGACCTAATAGCACCTACTTATAATAATGCAAGCACTAAACTGGCACGAACGATCTCATCAGCAGACTCGCTAACACAAGGCTGGGGCGTGACTTATACCTGTCCCCATCGTCTCTCCAGTATGCCCTCCGTCATTTTCCTCTTTAACGGGGTGCATTCGGTTATTGTATGAAATAACTGGTTAAAGCATAGAATATGTTCATTATACACTTCAACTGATACAATCTGTTTCATGCGCTACCCAGGTACTTCATAAAATAACGGATTTTATACTTTAACGGTAACATATACGCCCCAGATAGATAGAGATATAAGGTGCTTTCTTTTCACCACCTTACTAAGATATTCTTACCTAACCTAAGTTGAACGTTATTTCGTATGTTCCTTTTACGTGCCTAGTAGTTCAAATAACTATTTCTTCCCCCTTTTCTGATCTTAAGTGTACCGACACACTGTCCTACATTTAAGTAAAATAGTAATTATATTAATTTTGAATTTCAATTATTTACCGATCCGCTACCGAAAGCGACATGTCTTATACAATTTGCATACGCCCTGTTAATAACAAAAAGCTCCCAGTTGTTTACAGCTGCAAATGTGAGGTTAATTTGAAGAGTTCAGTATTTTGCCGGAAGTACGTTCCATTCAAACAACTTGGGTTAGCTAAGCTACTTCACTTTCATGTAAGATAATCCTTTTTACTAAGTTGTGAAAGGAAAACGCCTATACTCTTGCAATACCATCCTATTTGATAGACAGTCTCTATTTACATTTTAGCAAGGAACAAAAAGTCACTAAAGAAGAAGAAAAGTGAAAAAGGGAAGAATCCACCAAGGGGGTAACAATTTTCTACAAATCGGAATGTGGAATGTTTGAAGTCTTTTGATTGTAAGTAAGCGGAGAATTTGGAGCTGGAAATGGTTAGATTTGGTAGTACTTAGTGAAAATGGAACTTTTGCTCAAAGATTACTATTTACCGAATATCTAAAGTCTACCAAAAAAATCTGAATTCGTATTTTGTTCTTCATATACAATTATCTCTTGCGCTTATAAATATTTAAACGATTATGGATCGTTATTTTACTTTACCACGAACAAATTTTTAACTGATTCTCAAGGCCATTGATCGAAAATAATTTTTTAACTTATTCTCAGTCTGTTTTTCAATATTTGCAGAATCTGAAAATATTTTCTACTAATACGCAGAATTCACATTGATCCTTAAATTTATTTCAGAATCAAAAAGTTTGGCTACTCGATTTTATCAACACTTTTCACAAAATTCTGTTTACCGTCCGAAACCATTTTTAGTCATTTCTTGATGTTGTGACCTTTGAACTTTTACTTGAAAGATTTTGTATAGGTTTCTTACAGATGTTAAGATTTCTTGAAAGTTGTCATAAGTGTATGATTTTCATTTTCAAAATCTTGGATGATCTTTTATTGTAACAGTTTTATAAAATTTTTGTTATCTAAAACACCCTCCAATACTCAGAATTAGTAATTTCAGAATAATGAAAAAAGAATTAATGAAGCTGCAACTTGTCTGTCATTCTGGATTTGGCCGACCCAAAACTGCATTTAATGAAGAATGGACTTTAGATGATGTCTAAGAAAATCTTATACATCTACTTCGTAGCTTGCAAGAAATCTTAATATTTGCAGAAATCCTATATAAAATATATTCATCATCATCATTAGGTCTTCAGTCCTGGAACTGGTTAGACGCGTACCATCATTGTTTCCTATTCTAAACTAACCTACAGATTTCCCTGAAATTTGCACAGTCTGCATCTACCACTATCTGATCTAGGTCTACACCTATTTCTTTTTTCCTATCTCTGCTTGTAATATATCCCATACTATTCCCCAAAAATGCCTTAAAACGTATTTCGCCCTTCTATTTCTCTTTTCCCCAGATATCCTTATTCCCCTACCATTTTTATAACTTATTTGTTATTATCTTTGTCTGTCCATGCTATCGTCCTCATACATCTGAAGCACAGCATTTTAAAAGGCTGCTACCGTTTTTCTGTCTGCGTTTCAGACTGCCCGTAATTCATAGGCATACTGTGCTGTGCTCCACACATATGCTTTCAACAATTTTCTTCTTGTTCTATGTTTGTTGTCTTTCCTCATACCTGTTCTTTCTTGTTAGATGCAGTTGGTCACCTTCTATTGTTTTACAGTTATATACCCTATTTTTCCTACCTTCAGTGGTTGCGAAGGGAGGTAAGCAGCCTGTGGCTGCCAAGTTCCCCCAACACTTAACCATTTACCGATTTAATATATTTTCCAATATATCTTTTCGCACAGTCAACATTAGTTGCAGATATTTCGCAACCAACAACTAGTTGTTTATACTAATCATCAGATTTATCTGCGCTTATTTTTTCGTCATTAGGTTTTCCATCCCAAAACTGGTTGGACACATACCTGCACTTATTTATATTCTGAGCTAGCCTATATAGTTCCCTGAAATTCTCACACACCATGTGTATACAGCTCGTTCCCCTTCTATTGTTTTCTAATTTTATGCCCTATTTCACCGAGATTCAGTGAAGGGGGTTTAGCAACCTGTGGCTACCAAGATCCCCCAACACTTAGACGTTTGCCAAAATAATGGTTTTCCAGTAAATCCTTTCACATTTAACATTATGCGAGAATATTGCCCAACCAATTCGTGTAGTTACTTATAATAATCATCATGTTTAAGCACAGTTATTTTTTTCGTCATTAGTTTATCCATCTTGGGATTGGTTGGATGCGTACCTCCATTGATTTCTATTCTGGGCTAGCCTACACATCTCCCTGAAACCCCTACAGCCTACATCTTTTACTATCTGTGTGCAGTAGTCTAACCTAGGTCTGCCTCTTCTTCTTTTTTTTCCGATCTCTGCTTCTAATATATTCCGCACTATTCCCTCATGCCGTAGTATGTGGCCTATCATCCTATCTCTCCTATTTTTTACCGTTTTCCACATATTTCTTTCTTCCCTTACCATTTTTAGTACCTCTTCGTTCTTAACTTTGTCTGTCTATGATGTCTTCATCATACGTCTGTTGCACCACATTTCAAAGGCTCCTACCTTTTTCTTGTCCGCTTCTCCTACTGTCCAGGCTTCACATCCGTACAGTGCTGTGCTCCACACATATGTTTTAAGCAATCTTTTCCTTGTTTCTATGTTTGTGGTCTTTGAGCACAGTAGTTGCTTTTTCTTGTTAAATGTAGCACGACCTTGTGCTAATCTTTGTTTTATATTTTTTGTGCTTTTTCCATCTTGCGTTATTTGGCTTCGTAGGTAGCAGAAATTCTTAACCTCTTGTAAGTTCGTGTTACATATGTATTCTTGTTTTTGATTTATTTTCCCCACTTTTGCATACTAGAACTTTACTTTTAGTTTTGTTAATTTTCATACCGTATCTCTATGTTAGAACCGTTTCCATTTCATTAAGAGCAGATTCTAACTCTTCTTTGCTAGACGCTAATACCGCTATATCATCTGCAAATCTAAGCATATCAATTTTTTGTCCTTGCATAGTAATTCCAAATGTTTTCCTGCATTTGACAGTATTCATTGCTTCTTCTATGTACAAGTTAAAAATCAATGGGGATAGGGCACATCCCTGTCTCACCCCTTTCCTAATGCTTACTTTTCTACGTTCCTGCTCTAATTCTATTACTGCTGTTTGCTTTTTGTATAAGCTATGTACTATTTGTCTATCCCTATAACTCATTCCAATCTTTTTGAGTATTTCAAACATATTTTTCCATTTTACATTGTCGAATGCTTTTTCCAGATCTACAAACCCTATATACATATGCTTTCCCCTTTTTCTATTGTTTTCTCCATTATCACTCTCAGAGCTAAAATAGCCTCCCGTGTTCCCCTGTTTCGCCTAAACCCAAATTGGTCTTCTCCTAGTATTTCTTCCGCCCGTTTTTCCATTCGTCTTTGCACAATTCTAGTTAATATTTTTGACACGTGTGCTGTCAAACTTATTGTTCGAAAATTTTCACATCTATCTTCGCCTTTCTTTTTTGGTATAGTTACTATGATGCTACGTTTGAAATCTTTGGGTATCCCTCCTGTCTCATACATATAGCTTACAAGTTGGAAGAGACGTTCTGTTACTGCTTGTCCAGCGGCTTTTAGAGTTTCTGCTTGCACCTTATCTGTACCCGGCGCCTTACCATTTTTCAGACTCTTTAATGCTAATTCAAACTCATCTCTAAGTATAGGATATCCCAAGTCCTCATTTTCAATGTCTGATTCCTGTTCTAATGCAGATAGTTCCTCTCCTGCATATAAATTTCCTATATATTCTTGCCATCTACCCACTTTCTCTACGTTTTCTATAATGACGTTTCCTTGTGAGTCCCTTATATTTTTGCTGTACGGTTTTATATCCCTAAAATTCATTCTAATTAATTTGTATGCTTCGTCTGTCTTTCCTATTTCCATCTTCGTTTGTACCTCTTTGCACTTTTCATCAATCCATTGTTCTTTAGATTTCCTGCATTTTCGAATAATTTCCCATTTTATGGCTTTGTATCTCTGTTTTCCTGTTTCGTCTGATTTATTTTTGTATTTTCGTCTTTCTTCTATTAAATTCAGGATATCCTTTGTTATCCATGGTTTCTTATTTTCTTTTTGTGTATAGCCCAGAATATCTCTGGCCGCCATGTCTAGGCTAGATTTAATGTTATTCCATTCTGTTTCTACTTCCTTAGTATCATATATTTTCCCGATATCTTTGAGCAATTCATTTGACTTTTTTTCGAATCTTTCTTGAATATCTTTATCTTTTAGTTTCTCCAAGTCCAAGTGCCTTTCTCCGCTCCTTTTTTTCATATTCTTAAATTTAAGTGCGGCCTTCATAATTACGAAGTTGTGGTCAGTATCTATATCTGCTTCTGGGTAGGTTCTACAGTCTTTTACTTGATTCCTAAACCGTTGTCTAACAAGAATGTAATCTATTCGATATCTTCTTATATCTCCTGGCATCTTCCACGTATATCGTCTTCTAGCATGATGTTGAAATAATGTGTTTGTGATAATTAAATTGTTCTTGTCACAAAATTCTACAAGTCTATTTCCCCTGTTGTTTCTCGTGCCTAAACCAAATAAACCTACTACTGCTCCTTCCCTACCCTCACCTACCACGGCATTAAAATCCCCCGTAATTATTAAATTTTTATGTTCTTTTACGTATCTTAATATGCCTTCGATATCTTTGTAGATGGCTTCTACCTCTTCGTGACTGTAGCTAGAGGTGGGCATGTATACATGTATTATTACTGTGTTTACCGGTTTAGATTCTAATCTAACCATGAGTACTCTTTCGTTCTTTTGTAAGTAATTTTCTTACACAGTATCCTATCTTTTTTCCGCATAACTATTCCCACACCCAAATTTCCCTCCTCTGCTCCTGTATGAATTACCCTGAAGTCTCCACTCCAAAAATCCCCCGCCTCTGGCCACCGAACTTTGCTGATCCCTACTATGTCTAGTGATAACCTATTCATTTCGATTTTTAGATTCTCTAGCTTACCTACTTGCTTCATACTTCTAACATTTCTTACCGTTTAAAACGCGAATTCTTACGGTTTAAAAGTCAAATTCTTACACTCAAAAGTTCATAAATAGACCGCGCAAGCGCGGAATAAGCGACGCCACGAGCAGTGGGTAACGCTAATCTTATACAGATTTGGCGCGCCCATCTGTCAATGACGTCACCCAATCAGCTATTTTAATTACGCAATATATAAATTAAATTAACAACAATTATGTCGATAAGGTACTCACATACGAAATCCGACGTCCTGCGGGGTTGAGTTAAAGTTGGCTTCTGTTGAAGTCCATCAGGCTGCTGATGGCCCTTTTAAGGCAATTAACGGAGGGTACGCCTAACGTACATCCCAATGGCTTCAACGGGATCTCAGGGCTCCACTCCGGAGTGATTAAAGATTGTGCTCCGGCGTGGAATGCGTTTCAGCCACGGCTGCAAATTACCTCTACCTATGTAGGGAAAGACAGGAGCAGGTAGAAGGGCGACAAACAAAGATAATCAGGCAAGGATATCTACATAAATAAAGATAAAGGCACGATACGATACCTAACACGACCACACTTCTTGAAGTCCCAGGCAAAAAAGCCACGTTAAAGCGTCTCACGGAAACACTTCTCCCACTTTTTGTTCTTTCACGCGTCGGTGCGAAGTTGTTCGTCCAACCCACTTTTGACGTGACGGAAATACGCGCACCGAGTCTTTTGAATTTATGGCGCGAAACTTCCGCACATCAAAATTAAACTAAAACAATGTTTAAGGGCCATTTTGGCACGTAACACATTCCACGCTCCGGCTCGCAGAATGTTTCCGACTATTATTTCTAACTTTCCGATCGCATCCTCCGAAGTAGTCCCCTCCCGGAGATCCAAATGGGGGACTATTTTAACTCCGGAATCTTTTACTCCAGAGAATGCCATCATGTTTATTACAATTTAAGTACGCTGTGTACTTGGGAGATAGTGTGGTGGTTTCCCGTTGCCTTCCACAACGCGGTAGTGTGTCTTAGACTGCCATACCGACCCCTATGGTCTCTGCCAATCTAATTACCGAAAGAGCCTCTGTCCTCTTTCGGGGACCTATCTTAGTCTGGTTCCTCACTAACGACCCTACTACTTTGGTTAGACCTGTAGTTTGGCTCTTTAACTCATTAGAACACGCAAGCCATTTCACCTGTTCTAGTAATTTAGAACTTTGGCAAGGTGCAGGTCCATTCGAAAAGGATAAAATATTTTAAGAAAAATTAAATTCTGCCCTTGTAAAATTTAGAACCATCAAAAATTAACTGAAGATAATTTCTGTGGGTGAGTGGAACGTTATGAAAATATTGATAGGAAAATTTAAGCGTCCACGAACAAGTTTTTAGAGTCAGTCTTATGTTTTGATGAAGATAATTAGTACAAGCTGTGCAATTGGGTGTTATGTTGATAGGTCAACTAACTAAAATAATTTAAAAAATTCTGTTCGTTTAAAGAGATACCCGACTCACTCTGGAATCATGAATAAGTTAAAGTCCAAGGTAGGCTAGCTACATAATTACCAACCAACATCAAACCAAAGCTTTGAACACTCCTTGCAGTGAAGAAAGTTATCTATTGTCTTCGTTATTATTTTTTCAATTAAAGTAGGTTATTTATTTTTACATTTTCAAAGTTTTTGAGATAATTTTTTGTGGTACATCATTACCTTTTTTTGAAAAGAGGAAGTAACAAGTGTTTTCAAAATATATCGCACGGCTATTGTTCGGTCTCTTTGTCGCACGTTTGCGTGTTTAATTTTAAGTCGTAAATTTTGTAGTCGTAAATCTAATAGTAAAACTGTCATCCCTTGTTCCCTTATATCCTGCCATAAAAATTCGTTGGGCATGTGTGAATAAGTGGACAGAGTAGTGAACAAACACTTGCTTATGGATATTGAAGCAGAACGGTCGTCGGTTTCTTCGTTCAGTGTACCGTAAGTTAGTCAAGTGCCCCAGACTTTCGTTGTTAAACCCTAAAAACATAGTGCAAGTGTTACGTAACATATAAACTCAATTCGCATACAGTCCACTTGGTTGAAAGAATAGGAACTGCAGCATAGAAAACAAAACACCGCGGAGGTAAGTCGATTTATAAATTTATAAAACCCCGCGCGTGTACAAAATTGGCCTTCATCGCTGGATCTTTAATTAAATAATTAGTTCCTATCCTTTAAACTCCTTATATTTAAATTTAAATTTATAAAATTGTTGTAGTTTTATTATGGTTAAACGTGTTACACAGAAAAGAACATCTTGCTTACACATTTAATGCTAAATACATCTGGTTATAACGGTAGATTTTACAATACATTCCTTATCCTTTGTGGCAAAATTAGGGTCGTCGTCGTCGGTATCCTTTTATATAAACTATTTATGAGTGTTATTGTGTCCTAGATCTTTACCTTATTTGTCACTTCAAGTTGGAGCAACCATTCGGGTTCATGCAACTTGTATAACAAAGGGGTTATTGGTATTTATTTGAAACCTTAAAAGCTTTGTCGGGCAAGCACTGTAGTTAGTTGCACTTTTCTATTAATAATTTAATTTCGTAGATGAATTAGTAATTTAGCGTATTCGAGTTACGCATTGTTTTTATATTAATTTTTATTGTCGTTCATTAATCATTAATCAAATATGGTTATATCAATTGATAAAGCTATTCTTGAAGCTAAATTTGTAGTTAAAAGGTTGGATCACATTTACAGTAAGATCAACCAATCGGAAGACGTATCGATTGCTTTAATTAGAGCGTCGATTAAAACTGTCGAACAGATTGAAACGCTTTTCAAATCCTTTTGCAAGGATATTTTTTTTGATGAAGAAAGTGAACAATTGGATGAATTTTCGGCTCTTAGGGTGAAAATCGATGATTATCTATTAGATATTCGTATTATCGCTGAACAATGCGAATTAGATCGGGTAGAAAATAAGCCAAAGTTGGAAAATATGAATAATTCTTTTCGTCAAGCTGTGGAATTCGCTTGAAACATCTTTCCGTTCCCCGCTTCTCCGGACGAATTTCAGATTTCGAGAGTTACAATGCAATCTATAAGCGGTTGATTCATGATAATGTCAGTTTGTCACCCGTTGAAAAATTTTGCCATCTCGTTGATACATTAGATGAGTCGTCGCGTGCGTTGATAAAACACTTGCCATTAAATGATTATGCATACGTGGAAGCCTATAAAATCATTACTAATCGTTTTCAGTCCAAGAGGTTATTACTTTCAACATATTTTAATGCTCTCGAAAAATGCCCTAAGGTCAGTTCCTCAGACTCGCATGCGGAACTCCGGCAATTAATTAGTTGTTTTGATGAAAATATATTCGCGTTAAGGCAGATGGAAATAGATTTATTAGATTTCATGTTGTTTAATCTGTTATCGAAAAATTAGATACAAATATTTTAAAGCGTTTCGAATTAGGAAATAATGACGAAATTCCTCGTTCAAAGATTTAAGGTCGTACATTGAAAACAATGTAAAGTGTTGGAAATAAATGACATTGCTTCAGGAACATGCTTAAAATCTCGAGATTCCGTTAAAGAAAGAGATAAAGGAAGGTTCGTTAGCACTTCGACTAAAACTTCTTTAGTTGGTACCACCAATGATGTTAAAATTGTAGTTTCTGTCAAGCTGTGCATCCTATTTATAGATGTAAGCAGTTTCTCGATAAAACCCTCAAGAAAGATTTGAGGTGGTAAAGCTTAAAATCTTTGCATTAAATGTTTAAATCCTTCACATTCGATGAAAAATTGTACGTTAGATTGGTCGTAGAAAATGTCATCAGTCGCACAATTCGTTGCTTCACTTCGATAAACAAGAAAAATCGGTGTCGCCACGCCGACAAACCCATCGTCAAAGGTCAGCGTCTCCTTGGAGAGCGGCGCCTAGACTTACTTCTACTAGTAGACCTAGTGAAGACAATCTGTCGTCGTCGGTTGTGCATGAACAACCTGTCACTAGTTCGTTGATTTCGACGTCATTAGAACACACAACCACGCTGTTAGCTACGGCAATGGTGTCGGTGCTTGATTATACAGGAACATTGCAATCTGTTCGTGTAATATTAGATAACGGATCCATGGAAAGTTTTATGACTGAAAGGTGCCGTCAGAAATTAGGTTTAAGGAAACAGAGAGCCAATGTCACTGTTCAAGGATTTGGCTTGAATTCGTCGTTGGTGTCTGGTGCACTATCGTGTAGTCAGTCCTCGGGAGCACGATCTCCAGCATATGGAATTGATTGTTATATTTTACCTAACATTTGTAATCAATTACCTTCATCGTCGATAGGGGTCAAGGAATGGTCGCATACTCGAGGTTTGGCCTTAGCTGATCCTAATTTTAATGTTCCTGGTAAAATTGACATGCTACTCGGAGCGGAAATCTTTGCTCAGGTTTTGTTGAACGAGTCTCGTTGGGGTGTCGCTAACGAGCCAGTTGTTATTAAAACAACCTTTGGTTGGGTTTTAACGGGAAAGGTCGTTTCCGAATAGTTCTATTACGTCGTTGTGTGCTTTCATTGAGCCCTTAGACAGTGACATTCGTCGATTTTGGGAATTAGAAAATATTCCTTCAAAAACACATTTCTCCTGAAGAAGAAAGGTGTGAAAATCAATTTGTGGAAGGTTATAGACGTAACAAGGACGGTCGTTTTGTAGTGTCCTTGCCCTTTAAAATTTCGGAACCCTCATTTGTGGGTATGAGATCAATTTGTATTAAAAGATTTTTGTCGTTAGAACGTCGTTTGCTAAAATTCCTGAATTGTATTCAGATTATAAAAATTTATGGAGGATTATTTGACAAGCGGTCACATGGTTCAAGTGAAATCGCCTGAAAATTCGTCAGGTTATGAAAAATGTATTACATTCCCCATCATGCTGTACATAAGCGGAATAGCACTACCACCAAATTGCGTGTGTTTTCGATGCTTCGTGTCAGGATCAATCTGGAAAGTCGTTAAATGATAGCTTGGCTATTGGCCCTGCTTTGCAAAAGGACATTGCAGTTTTGTTATTGCACTTTCGTGTACACCCTATCGTAATTACAGCTGACATTAAACAAATGTATCGGCAGATTTTGGTTAAAGATACTCATCGTGATTATCAACGTATCGTCTGGAGATTTTCTCCGTCAGATCCTATTATGGACTTTAAATTAAATACTGTGACTTATGGAGTTTCGTCGTCGCCTTTTTTGGCCTTGCGTACTGTTCAAGAATTGGCAAGGTTAGAGTCGATTAATTTTCCTTTCGCGTCATCCGTATTGGCGAGCGATACCTATGTTGATGACTTAGTCACTGGATGTAATTCGATTGAAGCTGCTAATCAATTAATTGGTGAATTGAATAGTATTTGCTCTAGTGGTGGTTTTCAATTAAGAAAATGGAGTAGTAATTGCCCGGAAGTGATGTCCAACTTGAGGGAGTCCCTGTCCAGTTCGGACGCAATTACATTTCAAGATAAAGATAGTGGTTCAATAAAAATTTTGGGCCTTTCGTGGCGTGCTCTTACAGATGCATTTTATACAACTTAGACGTTGAAGAGCGCACTTGCACTAAGCGTAATATTTTGTCGGCTATCGCAAAATTTTGATCCTCTCGGTTTGATAGCACCTGTAGTACTGTTCGCTAAACGTTTAGTTCAAGATCTTTGGCTATTAGGTCTCGGTGGGACCAAGAGCCTCCATTGAAGTCATACAAAATGGAAACATTTTTGGGTGAATTGCCAGCGGTTTCGAATATTGAGATTTCGCGTCGCATCGTATGTCATAATTTTAAAAGGGTGGAGTTGCATGGATTCTGTGATGCTTCTGAAGCCGGGTATGCAGCTGTCATCTATTTCGTTCGTTCGATCTAGAAGGTAATATTACCATTTCATTAGTATGCGCAAAATCGAAGGTTGCTCCTACTAATCGCGTTTCATTGCCCGTCTCGAATTGTGTGCTGCCGTACTCTTGGCAGATTTAGTAGATTTTGTCAAAATACTTATACAGATATTTTATCATTTAGTAATATTTTCGCGTGGTCAGATTCTACTGTTGTTTTGTCTTGGATTCGGTCTTCCTCGCATAAGTGGAAGACATTCGTTAGCAATCGTATTTCGCATATTCAAGAACGTATTCCTCCATCTTCGTGGTTTCATGTTAAGTCCCAGGATAACCCTGCGGATTGTGCCTCACGTGGACTTTTGGCTTCAGAGTTGGTTCATCATCCATTATGGTGGACAGGACCTTCTTGGTTAGTGCGTCGTAATGAAGAATGGCCAGTAACATCGCTGCCAAAACTTATCGACTCATCTCAGATGGACGTCGAATATCGTACTCTGTCGTTAACAGTCGTTATGTCTGAGAATTTCTTAGATTTGTTGTTGGATAAATTTTCAAAACTGCAGAAAATTTGTAGGATTATTACATGTATTCGTCATTTCATTCGTAATGTTCAATGTCCAGATTTGCGTTCAAAATATGCTGATAGTTTGTCTCTAGCTCAACAGCAAGAGGCTATACAGTTATTGATTAAAAGAGTTCAAACAAATGTTTTTGCTCAAGACATTGCAAATATTAAAACTGGAAAACTTGTTAGTAAACAACTTCGTAGCCTTAGTCCGTTTCTAGATAATCATGATTTGTTGAGGGTGGGCGGTCGCCTACGTAACTCAGAGTTGTCGCATGATGCAAAATTTCCAATTTTGCTTCCTCGGTCGCATCGGTTGACTGAACTTATTATATTAGATTGTCATGAAAGACATTTACATCCTGGAAATCGAACAACTCAATTTTTACTAACTCAAAATTATTGGATCTTGTGCGCCAAGAGGGCTATTCGGCAATGTCTGAAATCCTGCATTCGCTGTTTTCGTGTAAACCCTGTGGCTTTATGCCCCCCTATGGGGGATTTACCAGCTTCTAGGTTAACTCCAGGTAAGGCGTTTTTACATACGGGAGTCGACTTTGGTGGACCTTTCTCTGTCACGATGAATCGATGTCGTGGCGCAAAATCATTGAAAGCGTACATTTGCTTATTTATTTGTTTCAGCACTAAAGCCATCCATTTGGAACTAGTGTCTAACTTGTCGACAGACGCTTTCTTGGGTGCTTTACGTCGATTTATTGCTCGAAGAGGCAAATGTATTCAAATCCATTGTGATAATGGTACTAATTTCGTTGGGGCCTCTCGTGAAATCTCTCAATTGATGCGCCATTCGGCAGGCGTTGAGGGAATCGAATTTGTGTTTAATCCTCCTGCTGCTCCTCATTTTGGTGGGTTGTGGGAGGCCGGGATTAAATCGGTAAAATCCCATTTAAAGAGAATTATCGGTGAACAAATTTTGTCGTTTGAAGAATTCTCGACGGTATTGATTCAATCGAAGCGATTCTCAACTCACGTCCACTATGCGCACTGAGTTGCGAACCGCATGATTTCTCGTATTTGACCCCGGGTCATTTTCTTAATGTTGAACCAGTTTCGGTGTTACCAGATCCAGATTTGTTGTCCATAAACCCCTCTCGTTTGAATCGCTGGCAATTGTTGCAGCAAATGCAACAAGGGTTTTGGAAGAAATGGAGTGCTGAATACCTGCACACGTTGCAGCAGAAAGGTAAGTGGTTGAAGAATTCCGCTACCCTACCTATTGATTCGCTTGTCCTCTTAAAGGAAGAAAATAACCCCTCTACAGTGGCGTTTAGGAAGGGTCGTAGATGTTCACCCTGGTAGAGACGGTATCGTTCGGGTAGCTACAGTCAAGACATCCCAAGGGTTAGTTAAACGCCCTCTAGTGAAACTATGTTTACTGCCAGTTCCTTGATATTTAATGGTATGTACACATATATTCACTTATATAAGTTTGTCGCTTAGGTTTATTAGTTAATAGCTCTAATTAGTTTTAAATATAAAATAAGTTAGTTCGTAAATTTTGTAGTCGTAAATCTAATAGTAAAACTGTCATCCCTTGTTCCCTTATATCCTGCCATAAAAATTCGTTGGGCATGTGTGAATAAGTGGACAGAGTAGTGAACAAGCACTTGCTTATGGATATTGAAGCAGAACGGTCGTCGGTTTCTTCGTTCAGTGTACCGTAAGTTAGTCAAGTGCCCCAGACTTTCGTTGTTAAACCCTAAAAAACATAGTGCAAGTGTTAAGTAACATATAAACTCAATTCGCATACAGTCCACTTGGTTGAAAGAATAGGAACTGCAGCATAGAAAAACAAAACACCGCGGAGGTAAGTCGATTTATAAATTTATAAGACCCCCCGCGCGTGTACAGCTATGTTGCAATTAAAACAAATTTAATATGCCATTGGTATGCTAAACGTTATATAAATTTGTTATACTCTTTAAAAATGCAAAAGGCAATGCCAATTAACATCTTAAAATTTCGTAATAATAATTTGATTGTTTTTGAAAAATACATTGCTAAACATTTTAGTAATTTTATACAGGGTGTCCGGAAAATACGTGTACAACATAAGAACAGAGATTCTTTGGCTCGAAATAGATCGATTTGAGCCAACTTACCTATTATACAAGTTGCTTCATTTAGCCGCTAGAGAGCTTCAAAAATCGTGAAAAACATTTGATATTTTAAAATAACTCATAAACGCGTCGATAGATTTTGACAATTTCTGGGGTGCGAGTTCGAGCTAAAGAATCTCTGTTCTTACGTTGTACACGTATTTTCTGTACACCCTGTATATTGAATAAAACGGAAAAGCATTCTTACTTTTCATTAGTAAGCGCTTTTTATTTTATATTTTTCGACATTAAATGCGTTGGAGTTTCATTTTGTTATACATCCTTATGTTGTAATAAATAATAAAAAATTACTGCATATTAATTTTATGTCCAATTCTCTAAGGGCATTTTTATTTACTTCGAGTGTATCTCTTTTTTGTATTTGGCGTCTTAAGCGACTAAACTTCCTTTATGAAATATTGCCAAATGCTGTTAATTTACTTAGGCAATGTTTTCCACTTTTCATGCTTGGCTCTAATAAGATTTAATCTACCCTTTTAATAAAATTGCGAGGCAGATCCGATTTTCCTGTAAAAATTTCTACCTTTAGATAACTTAATTTGTAAAACATGCTATATGAAACCGTAATTTACATTTGGTTTTTATTTTTTAATTGCATAATGGGTTTTACAAATTTTAATACAGAAGTATCACGTTGTTAGCTATTCAAATTTTATCAATTTATTAGCATTTATAAATCTTCCTTTATTAAACCACCTTATGAAGCTTAATTAAAGCTGCGATTTTTTATGTTTCGATTAAAAATTAGTAATAATATTTCTTTGCAAATGGTATGTAAATAGCATGGATGGCTTATTGATAGAAATAATTACACTAAAATAGTGACCTTTGATTTGATATCAACCTGGATGTAGTCTCCGTGGGCATGTATGGTTTCCTGCTCTAAATTAATTACGTTACAAATTTCAAATAGTATAGTACATACTAAGGGACGTAAGTAGGTTTTACGGTGACGAGACAGTTTGCAGCCCAAGCGAAGCGAGGACTACAAAATGTCAAGGCACTGTAAATCCCTTACGTCTCGCGGTATGCATATTATTTTACTCGGCCTCTAAATTAAAAATTATTAAAAATACCCCTAAATTAAGTTTAAAATTCAAATAAGAATAGAGAATTATTTAATGTAGGCTTAGACCCATAACCATGGATTTGTAACCATGGCTTTTTTCATTTGGATGACAATCACTTACGTTCCAAGGGATGTAATTTGTTCAGCGCGGGGGTCTTATAAATTTGTATATCGACTTACATCCGCGGTTTTTTGTTGTTCTAAGATGTAGTTCCTTACTCTTCAGCTAAGTGGACTGAATTCGAGATTATAGTAAATGTTACTTTGCACTTGCACTGTGTTTTTTAGGGGTTTATCGATAAAGTCGGCGGCACTATTGACAAACTCACGTTAACGAACGAAGAACCGACTGTTCTGCTTTGATATCGATGAGAGAGTGTTTTTTCACTACCCCTTTTTCAACTTATTTACACATGCACAAGGAATTTTTACGACAGGATATAAGTGAACAAGGGATGACAGTTTTACTATTTGATTTACAACTACAAATTTAAAATAACTTAAAATTAACCACGCGAACGTGAGACAAAGAGACCGAACATCCCGCCCACCAAAATAAGTATGAACTAACTTATTTTATATTTAAAAATAATTAGAGCTATTAACTAAGAAATCTAACCGACAAACTTATATAAGTGAATATATGTATACACACCATGAAATATTAAGTAATTGGCAGTAAACATAGTTTCACTAGAGGACGTTTAACTAACCCTTGAGCTGTCTTGACGGTAGCTACCCGAACGATACCGTCCCTACCAGGATGAAAATGTCTTTCATGACATTCTAATATAATAATTTCAGTCAACCGATGCTACCCAGGAAGCAAAATTGGAAATTTTGCATCAGAATTACGTAGGCGACCGACCACCCTCAACAAATCACGACTATTTAGAAACGGACTAAGGCTACGAAGTTGTTTACTAACAAGTCTTCCAGTTTTAATATTTGCGATGTCTTGGGCAAAACATTTGTTTGAACCCTTTTAATCAATAAATGTATAGCCTCTTGCTGATGAGTTAGAGACAAATCATCAGAATATTTTGAACGCAATTCTGCCGGACATTGAACATTACGAATGAAATGACGAATACATGTGATAATCCTACAAATTTTCTGCAGTTTTGAAAATTTATCCAACAACAAATCTAAGAAATTCTCAGACATAACGACTGTTAACGACAGAGTACGATATTCGACGTCCATCTGAGATGAGTCGATAAATTTTGACAGCGACATTGCTGGCCATTCTTCATTACGATGCACTAACCAGGAAGGCCCTGTCCACCATAATGGATGATGAACCAACTCTGAAGCCAAAAGTCCACGTAAGGCACAATCCGCAGGGTTATCCTGGGACTTAACATGAAACCATGAAGATGGAGAAATACGTTCTTGAATCTGCGAAATGCGATTGCTAACGAATGTCTTCCACTTATGCGAGGAAGACCGAATCCAAGACAAAACAACAGTAGAATCTGACCACGCGAAAATATTACTAAAGGATGAAATATCTGTATAAGTATTTTTGACTAAATCTACTAAATCTGCCAAGAGTACGGCAGCACATAATTCGAGACGGGGTAATGAAACGCGGTTAGTAGGAGCAACCTTCGATTTTGCGCATACTAAGGACATGGTAATATTACCTTCTAGATCGAACGAACGAAAATAGATGACAGCTGCATACCCGGCTTCAGAAGCATCGCAGAACCCATGTAACTCCACCCTTTTAAAATTATGACATACGATGCGACGCGAAATCTCAATATTCGAAACCGCCGGCAATTCACCCAAAAATGTTTCCATTTTGTATGACTTCAATGGAGGCTCTTGGTCCCACCCGAGACCTAAAAGCCAAAGATCTTGAACTAAACAATGTTTCCATTTTTGTATGACTTCCAATGGAGGCTCTTGGTCCCACCCGAGACCTAAAAGCCAAAGATCTTGAACTAAACGTTTAGCGAACAGTACTACAGGTGCTATCAACCCGAGAGGATCAAAAATTTTTGCGATAGCCGACAAAATATTACGCTTAGTGCAAGTGCGCTCTTCAACGTCTAAGTTGTATAAAAATGCATCTGATAATCACGATGTGTATCTTTAACCAAAATCTGCCGATACATTCCTTTAATATCAGCTGTAATTACGATAGGATGTACACGAAAGTGTAATAACAAAACTGCAATGTCTTTTTGCAGAGCAGGGCCAATAGCCAAGCTATCATTTAACGAATTTCCAGATTGATCCTGACATGAAGCATCGAAAACCACACACAATTAGGTGGTAGTGCTATCACACTTGTGTACAGCATGATGGGGAATGTAATACATTCTCTCATGAACCGACGAATTTTCAGACGATTCCACTTGAGCCATGTGACTGCTTTCCAAATAATCCTCCATAAATTTTTTATAATCCGAATACAATTCAGGATTTTTTTAGCAAACGACGTTTTAACGACAAAAATCTTTTAATACAAATCGATCTCGTACCCACCAATGAGGGTTCATAAACTTTAAAAGGCAAGGACACTACAAAACGACCGTCCTTGATACGTCTATAATTTTCCACAAATTGGTTTTCACACTTTTCTTCTTCAGGAGAAATGTGTTTCTTGAAGGGAATATTTTCTAATTCCCAAAATCGACGAATGTCGCTGTCTAAGGGCTCAACGAAAGCATACAACGACGTAATAGAACTATTTAGGGAAACGACCTTTCCAGTTAAAACCCAACCAAAGGTTGTTTTAATAGCAACTGGCTCGTTAGCGACACCCCAACGAGATTCGTTCAACAAAACCTGAGCAAAGATTTCCACTCCGAGTAGCATGCCAATTTTACCAGGAATATTAAAATTAGGATCAGCTAAGGCCAAACCTCGAGTATGCGACCATTCCTTGACCCCTATCGACGACGAAGGAAATTGATTACAAATGTTAGGTAAAATATAACAATCAATTCCATATGCTGGAGGCCTTGCTTCCGATGGGCTGACTACACACGATAGTGTACCAGACACCAACGACGAATTCAGACCAAGTCCTTGAACACTGACATTGACTACTTTCTGACGGCACCTTTCAGTCATAAAACCTTCCATGGATCCTTTATCTAAAATTACACGAACAGGTTGCAATTTTTCTGTATAATCAAGCACTGACACTATTGCCGTAGCTAACAAATCGTTGTATGTTCTAATGACGTCGAAATTAACCAGCTGGTGGCAGGTTGTTCATGCATAACCACCGACGACAGATTGTCTTCACTAGGTCTACTAGTAGAAGTAAGTCTAGGCGCCGCTCTCCGAGGAAACGCTGACCTTTGACGATGAGCTTGTCTGCGTAGAGACGCCGATTTTTCTCGTTTATCGAAGTGAAGTAACGAGTTGTGTGACTGATGACATTTTCTACACGACCAATTTTTCACTGAATGTGGAGTATTTAAAATACAAAGGTTTTTAACCTTTACCACCTCAAATCTTTCTTGAGGGGTTTTATCGAGAAACTGCTTACATCTATAAATAGGATGCACAGCTTGACACAGACTGCAATTTTTACCATCATTGGTGGTACCAACTAAAGAAGTTTTAGCCGAAGTGCTAACGAACTTTTCTTTTTCCATTTGTTTCACAGAATCTCGAGATTTTAAGTATGTTCCTGGAGCAATGTCATTTATTTCCAATACTTTACATTGTTTTTCCATGTACGACCTTAAATTTTTGAACGAGGGAATCTCGTCACTATTTTCTAATTCGAAGCACTTTAAAATGTTTGTATCTAATTTTTTAGATAGCAGATTAAACATTACATGTGATTTTCCAATGCTCCACCCGAAGGTACTACATTGGCCAGGAAGCGAGTTTTTTTTACCTGGAAAATTTGGAATTTTGCCGAACCCTTGCTGTTCCAAGCAAGGTAGGGATCTTTAACGTGCGTGACAACACTCACACACGGGACCTTCATTTTACCTCTCATCCGAACGAGGGTGTATTTTTGTGAAAAATGCTCGCCTAACATTTTTCAAGCGGACCGTGTCGGGATTCGAACCCAGGACCTTGGGCATAGTAGTCACACACATACCACTACGCCACGGAGCCGCCCAGCAGATTAAACAACATGAAATCTAATAAATCTATTTCCATCTGCTTTAACGCGAATATATTTTCATCAAAACAACTAATTAATTGCCGGAGTTCCGTGTGCGAGTCTGAGGAACTTACCTTAGGGCATTTTTCGAAAGCATTAAAATATATCGAAAGTAATAACCTCTTGGACTGAAAACGATTACTAATGATTTTATAGGCTTCATCGTATGCAGAATGGTTTAATGGCAAATGTTTTATTAACGCACGCGACGACTTATTAGTGTATCAATGAAATAGCAAAATGTTTCCACAGGGGACAAACCGACATTATCATGAATCAATTGCTTATAATTTGCATGATAACTCTCAAAATCCGAAATGCGTCCCTAGAATCGCGGGCAGAAGGATGTTTCAAGCGAACCCCACTATTTAGCGACAAAAAATTATTCATAGTATCCACCTTCGGCTTATTTTACGCGATCTAATTCGCATTGTTCAGTGATAATCCGAATATCTAATAGATAATCATCAATTTTCACCCTAAGGGCCGAGAATTCATCCAATTGTTCACTCTCTTCATCAAAGAAAATATCCTTGCAAAAAGACTTGAAATGAGTTTCAATTTGCTCGACACTTTTAATCGATGCTCTAATTAAAGCAATCGATACATTTTCCGGTTGAATAACCTTACTGTATATATGATCCAACCTTTTAACTACAAATCTAGCTTCAAAAATAGCTTTATCAATTGATATAACCATATTGATTAATGATTAATGAACGACAATAAAAATTAATGTAAAAATAATGCGTACTCAAATACGCTACAACTAATTAATCTACGAAATTAAATTATTAATGGACAAATGCAACTAATTACAGTGCTCGCCCGACAAAAGCGTTTAAGGTTTCCCATATTCCAACCCCTTTGTTATATACTAAGTCTGATGAACCCGAATGGTTTCTCGAACTTGACAGGAAAAATAAGGTAAAGATTTACAATACAATACCCTCATAAACTTAGTTTACATAAAAGACACCGACGACGACACTAATCTTTACGACAAAAGATAAGGGATGTATTATAAAATCTACCGTATAACCAGATGTTTCTACCATTAAATTTGCAAGCAGGATGTTATTCTTTTCGTAACACGTTTACCCATAATCAAAACTACGACAATTATTAAATTTAGTATTAATGAGGAGCTTAAAGGATAGGAACTAATTAATTAATTAAATAATCCGGTGATGATGGCTATTGTTCAGCGCGGGGAGTCTTATAAATTTGTATATCGACTTACCACCGCGGTTTTTTGTTGTTCTAAGATGTAGTTCCTTACTCTTCAGCTAAGTGGACTGTATTCGAGATTATAGTATGTATTACTTTGCACTTGCACTGTGTTTTTTAGGGGTTTATCGATAAAGTCGGCGGCACTATTGACAAACTCACTTTACCGAACGAAGAACCGACTGTTCTGCTTCGATATCGATGAGAGAGTGTTTTTTCACTACCCCTTTTTCAACTTATTTGCACATGCACAAGGAATTTTTACGACAGGATATAAGTGAACAAGGGATGACAGTTTTACTATTTGATTTACAACTACAAATTTAAAATAACTTAAAATTAACCACGCGAACGTGCGACAAAGAGACCGAACATAAGTAAAAATTTACGTCCCACTTCACAGCCATCCTAGTAAATGCAACTTACAGAAGTTCGTCTCAGTTACGTAAGTGTCACTTAAGGTTAAGGTAGGGAAAAATATTTAGAAAATTGTTTTTAGCATTAGTCAATATTTTTTAGTAGATTTATTGTTTAAATAAAATTCATAACACTAATACCCATAAGTGCATGTGTCATTTTATAAGACTAATTAAACAGGACGCGCATTCTATTGGAAATACAGTATTAAATTAGCACAAGTTGTCACTTTGAAATTAATATTCTTGTCAAATCTCTTGCAACTGAAATTTCTTGACGTTTTCAACTAAACTTTTTGGTTATGTTTTCCTACCGACATTAAAGAAGTTGCTTCAAAAGATATCAAGCGTATCTCGTCAATATTCTGTGGATATTGATGCGTGTGCCTGTGGGTCTAGGTGCGTGCGTACGTTCGCGCGCGCGTGTATGTGAGTGCATGCGTGCTGATATTAGTATTAAAATAGATGCTTTTTATTGCGGTTGGAGAAAAACACGATTTTTACTCTATAAAATATTAAAGTAATCTTTGCAGAATATTCCGTATGACACTGTAGAACTATTGTTTGTTGCTGCGAATCGATATTATCGTTCTACAGGTGTGACGTACCATTGTTAAAATTTTTGACGGACACACGCTTATTCTTTTCTACTGATTAGTTCATTTTACAAACAGTATTAGGTGCAATTTTAAAAACGCTTGACAGAAGCTCTCACATGTTTATTTACTACTGATTAATTGTAGTTTTGTAAAATACGAGATGCGCACTTCGTATCTCAAGTACTAAATTGTTCATATCACGTAATTGTTTGCTTTGAAATAGTAACGTTTAATATATTTCTTTCGCTTGTTTGTACAGAATCGTTTATTTATTTTTATTTGTTAATAGATAATGGTACGTAGCAACCTTGGATCACACTCTCATCTTGCACATATTGTTTTTACTAAGCAGATGTTTGCCACAATACGGTTCCTCGTGGCCAGATATATTCTTTAGAACTAGTAATACACCACAGTTTATATTCAAACTTTAAGGTTTTCCATTGATAAATTGCTTAGCCTCCATATGATGGCCATTGTATGGTGTAAGGCGTTCGTTTAAACCAAGTACCAACGACGAATTTAGAGAATCATAAATAGTTTTACTTCGGAAATGTATCAGTATTTTCTATTTTTTAATTATCAGCAAAGTGTAGATATTTTAAATTTTTGACATGCGTATTTTGCAATAATCGGAGAATGACAATCATTATTGGTTTTTGCAATACCTCTTTTTACTGTATAGTATATGATACCCTGAGTACAACCTAATACACCAATTTACTATTACTATATACTTGTATATTTTTTATTATATTGCATAAGCTTGTTTCATATACAATGAGATTGAGCAATACATCGTTAAATACATTTCTATTGTTTCAGTAGAAGCATGAATGTAAAAAAATCGGTGTTGTTCTAAAGATCTTCGCTTTAAATATTTGGTAACTGAAAACTGATATACTCAATTTTGGTTTCTTTGAATTATTGTTGTTTATTTTTTGGATTGGAATAAGAGCCCATGGTTTTAATGGTATATTACTGGCATCATACTACTATTTTTGAAATTATATTTTGTCACCGGTACAGTAATGAAACAAAGTGGATGTTAATAATCGATTCTCCACCTAAAATAATCTCTATTGATCGTCACCAATCGATTCCGCGTCATTGGTTAAAAATAAAACTATTATTTTGGTAAAGAATCGGGTCATTCCTAAAGTCCCAAAAATTATTATCGCGAGTTTAAAATCGTCAAATATAGAAATCAAGTTTTCTCTTATCTCGATTTTACTTGGTTCCAGTTAACCAATCGAATTCAAATAAATCCCGTTTAAATTGCTAATTCTTTATCTATGAACATGCAACATTTTATCCAATGCATTAACTGGTTTTGGAGTTTATAAGCGACATCAATCAAAATATTTGATATTTCTGAACCGAAACATCTTTAGAAGTTACTAATAATGTCAAAATATGCGAAATTTATTGCCAATTAATCCTATCAGCTATAAAGTGATAATCTTTATTTGTTCCCAGGCTATTTTAATTTATTGGAATTTTGCAATTTCGAAAAACCCAGGTGTCTCTGGAACAACGAGTAAATATATATTGGAGTTAGATGTAGATCCAGAGTTCAGAGCGGTCCTGGAAAAGTTCGGGAATATGATTTTATATTTGGAATTTCTGGAATTTATCGAAAATACATGAAAGTCTGGGAATTTAGTGAAAAAATCTGGAATTTTTACGTTAGCATTAAATTCTGTTAAAGTATACATTTATATACAGATGTGCAAAAAGAAATTTAGGAAGTGTCGGACACTGTTATAGTTAATTTTGTGAAAACATCAATTGTATATAATAAAATAAAATAATTTTTCTAATCTGCTAATTTACTTATATTTACTGGATGGGAATTTTAGGTCTATGTGTTCTTGTCCAACTCTTGCAATTTCGAGTATATTCGTCTTCACATATCGTGACATTTTGAGAAAATCTGTAAATTTTCAAAGAAAATTCGCACCTTTGTTTTTGAGTTAAGTTGAGATAAGTTTTAACACATACACTCCTCTTCGAAACAATACTTACCAGACTTTGATCGGATCATTAGTCTCTGAGATATGATCTCGTTTATGGGGACGTGTCGAATCCGGAAAGTCGAAAATCGTGGGTTCATTTTGTGCGCCCATAGTTTGCAGCATTCGGCTGCTACAAATGTCAGTGGACAATTCGCCAGCGCCGATTCGCCGGTGGTACAATTCGCCGGGCGTCGCCGTGGATCAATGTAGTAAGCGTAAGACTACGGATCCCAAGGTCCTGGGTTCAAATCCTGACACGGCCGACTGCTTGAAAAATGACAGGAGAGCATTTTTCACAAAAATTACGCCCTCGTTCGGATGAGAGGTTAAATGGAGGTCCCGTGTGTGAGTGTTGTCACGCACGTTAAAGATCCATACCTTGCCTGCAACGGCAAGGGTTCGGCAAAATTCTAAATTTCCAGGCAACAAAAAACTCGCCTCCTGGCCAATGTAGTACCTTCTGGTGGAGCATTGGAAATATAAATGCACGGTACAATTCGCCGCTAGCAAACTCGCCATCGGCAAGTTCGTCGTCGGCTATTTGATTGTTTTATATTAATAAAAATACCAACGAGAAAACATCATATGTTATTAATTCAATTCAATTTAATTATTATGTTATTAATACTTAATAATTATTTACATTTCGTAATTATGCGCTAAGCCTCTAAAATATTCTAAAATCCTACCGTTATCAAAATTTCGAACCATCGATAAAATATGAGCGTAAACGTTTCTGTATTTTTTTAGTTTCAAAATCGAAGGATTACCATTATTCGTAGTAAGTATCCTGCTCTTGCTGCACCTTGCGCAAGCCATTTACGAATTTCCAAATTGTTGGGTGCTCCATTCACAATTCCTACTGAAGTCTTCTGTGAGCGGCCTCTGCTAATAGAAAAATTTCTTCAATGCTAAGTTATATCTCGTAAATTCTATAGATCTTTGGTAATATTAACTGATGAAAATCCTTACATTTGATTTTCCAATGCTCCACCCGAAGGTACTACATTGGCCAGGAAGCGAGTTCTTTTTTACCTGGAAATTTTGAATTTTGCCGAACCCTTTCTGTACCAAGCAAAGTAGGGATCTTTAACGTGCGAGACAACAATCACACAC
Source organism: Platerodrilus igneus (assembly GCA_036346225.1). NCBI lineage: Eukaryota > Metazoa > Arthropoda > Insecta > Coleoptera > Lycidae > Platerodrilus > Platerodrilus igneus. The sequence goes on along the minus strand of JARFIW010001480.1, from coordinate 8,511,166 downwards.
GGGACCTCCATTTTACCTCTCATCCGAACGAGGGCGTATTTTTGTGAAAAATGCTCGCCTAACATTTTTCAAGCGGACCATGTCGGGATTTGAACCCGGTAACTTGCGCGTAGTAGTCACACGCATACCAACTATACCACACAGCCGCCTACTGGTGAAAATCCACAGGATTATTTGATGGTGCAGCCTTTATAGCATTACGTTTGCGTTTGACTAGTTGTCTTAGGGCGCAATTATTTAGAACCCTAACTTGAGCAGCTTGTGTTGTATTTTGCAATACATTTATAGAAAACTTAAAACAATGTTTAACTAACAGTGCTCTCACATACGATTTATCGTAAAAATTCAAACGTTTATCTTACATCAACGGAATAGATAGGAATTATTAAGACAATTATGATGCGCTTCTAGGTAACTAGAAGTAGATATGATCATTCATCAACCTTGCCACACTAATACGCTTATTAGTGTTAAAAATTCGTAAGGAAAATGTATGGGTAATAAGTTGTATATGACCCAAACACTGTTTTACTGAAATTCAAACTGTAGAACGACGGCGAATCGACGATGGCGAATTGTCACACATTGGCGTTGGCGAATTGGCGACAGTGAATCGGCTGAGGCGAATTGTTCCATTTCTAGTGATACTGGTCCAAATTGTCATCTTTCTTCTTTAAAACGAGGCCAAGATAGCGGTTATATGTCCATTTTTAATCGAGTGGTTGAAGTTTGAAAATACTTCTTTAGAAACTGTCGCTCATTTGAGCACAATTGCCTCCTCAGATTCAGCATTGATTTTTATGGCATTTTCACGTCAAAAAGACTATCATGAAACCTAACATGTATTGTTTTCGATATTTGCGTCCTTACTTGGTTTCATTTTCCACCATTGGGATAATTTTGTAATCTGTTTTCTTCTAACTTACGTTAGCAATGTTATTTGGATTGTTTAAAAGGTTTTTATGTTGGCATATACAGAAACTGATAACCTTTTATAGCTCATTAAAAAATGACAGGTTGTTATTTAAAAAATTCAATTATTTTTATAACAATGTTACTTTTTAATTCATAAGATTCTGGAATTTGGATGAAAAGATCAGGGGAACCCGGAAAATTCTTGGAATTTTATTTTATGTATCGCTCTGAAGTCTGAGGTTTCAGGTAGTATCGATTAAGTAAAATAATCCACGACTTTTAGTATAAATTCACTAGCTGACCGACTCACGGAAAACAAGAAAGACAGCTCAGAATTGTGTGTGAGAGAGAGAGCGCGCAAAAATTGAACCAAGTGACAATTTGTTCACAACTGTGTACCGGTCAATACAGTTGCAATTTTGCATAACATTTTTAAAATTACCAGTTCTGGTATGCATTGTCATTGTTCTACTATTTAAAGTAGTAAATAGAACGATTTAAAGAATACGCATTCACCTTTTGCGTTTTTTAATTTTGGGTTTTGTATTAGCTTTCTTTAAAATGCAATAGCTATTTTTCTCACATAACCTTTGCGTTCTGGGCATTGGTTATTTCAATCCAGCAATATTACTGTTAGCGATGTTTTACTTGTAAATAAATTGAGGTAGTAATAATAGTTATTATTCTCAAAATTAACTTGCTCTTCATATTGAAGCCGGGGCGTGGAACATAAGTTTCTGTAACGAAATGCTGAAACTAATTTGAATTGAAAGCGAATGAAAGTTACCCATCCCATCTAATCTTTAATTAATGTAATATCACGCCATATTCTAATGTGTACACTGTAATATTTGCATTTTGGTTTATTCATATATGACGCATTTAATGTAGCTATAAATAACGGTTTTACAGTCTAGAAGAGTGGCTGCTTTGTAGGAATGTAATTTTTCTGGTTTCAAAATTGCGTAAAAATTAATATCTAGAACATGTCCGAAACGTAATTTAATTTGCAACGTCTGATTCCCTTTCGATGGGAGTATAATGATAAAAAATATATCAGCAAGTGCATCACTTGTTACAAATCCCAAACTCGGTTAAAATAAAATCACCAGATATAATTAGATGGCAGATTAACAGGTTTTCAGTTGATATCGTATCTCTATTTGCTGACTTTTTATTATAAACTTATTCACTTTATACTGCGACGTGAGGAATAACATTAATTAATCGTATGTTGAAATGTTCATTTCACCCTACGGAGTGAGAAAAACCAATCCTCAGAAGTGTTCCTGAATAACATCTTTAATTGGTTTTCAAATACTGCGAACAGCGACTACATACGCGGTGGTCGAAATACAGGTCTTGTTTTAAAAATGATTTGTGGTTAAGGGGTTTTATTATATTTAATTTGAATGATACCATAGAGTTCTTATTTATTATTAAGATTTATTTAATATATTTATACCTTTTAATGCCTGTGACAATTAAAAAGGTAAATTAAGAAGCATATGCACTTTAATTTCATGCATACGCAACTAGATAGTAAGAGTTGAGTAAATATGTTTATCAGTCGTGTAAATAAAAATATAATCTTCCATCAGAGTATATATCAAGTTATATCTTATCGAGGGAAATATGTTTTGTAATACTTAGTTGTCTATTTATTATATCACGTTTATATTGTTTTTGATATGTAACGTAATCATTCATTTTTCGAAATATTAAACGAATATTCAAAACTATTTCTGTTATTTGGAAGTAGAATCCTTAAAATGTAAGTATCTATACAAATGAATAATGCTATATCAGCCAGTTTATCTTGCAGATTTATTATGTTTGGACTGACTTGCGGCACAGTACATTTTTTAAAAGTTATTTACCGTAGAAATTGATGATTATTTCACAATGGTTACCAGAAAGTTAATAATCTACGCTTAACAAATAAGACACTGGGTATATGCTGTTTTTTGACGACTGAATTTGATTAGAAAGTATACTCAATTTAGTAAAACGCCTTAAGATATTTTCCAAAGCATTTTCTAGATACTCAGGAACCGAAGTCTGGGTGGTTTTTTGACATGAAAATAAGTGCATGCCGCATTATAGCAGAATTTCTTCATACTATTACACATTTTTAGACGATAACTTTTCTAGTTCAATCACTTTTTAACTACATTTTCACACACACACACACACACACCGTTTTATTTATTAAAAGTTTACTATAAATAATTTTCATCCGCAATATCTACAATTTTTTTCTACTACATTTAATTTTTTAGTAGCTAGATTACTATGTATCTTTTTCGATCCAAATTTTGAGCACCTTTATACATTCGAATTCTAGATATCATCATCATCATCATTAGGTCTTCTGTCCTGGAACTGGCTAGACGCGTACCCTCTGTTTCCTATTCTATGCTAACCTATACACCTCCCTGAAATTTCCACAGTCTACATTTTTCACTATCTGCGTGCAATAGTCTGATCTAGGTCTACCTCTACCTCTTTTTTTTCTATCTCTGCTTGTAATATATCCCGCAATATTTCCCAAAAATAACGTAAATGCTAGATATGTTTTAGAAATTGGGTTCTTCCTGAACATCATTTGTTCACAGTGTTAATAAATAATCAATATTTTTTTTTTTAAATCCATAACTCGTAATTAAAACTACCATTAAATGTATTTTTGAAATATGAAATAAAAAATACAGCTCCGTATTTATAAATTTTGTTCAAAACAAATGATGTTATTTTACCAGCTAAATTGGTAAATGATGTTATTTTACCAGCTAAATTGGTAAACACATACGAAAACAGAAAATTCAAATCCGTGTTTAAAAATTTGAAGTTGCTGATGGCCCTGACGAGATGAAGTCTGCAATCATAATTTTAAGAATTCCGTCTACAGTTTCTTCTTATTACTTTAACTATATATATATATATATATATATATATATATATATATATATATATATTAATGTGATACGGAGACAACGAGCGGTCATGGAAATTCAAATTCTATAAATAAAACCCACCCAAATAGAAAGAAACCGGAAAAATTGAAATTTCCGAATATTTAGTATTTTACCCTATATTAAAATATAAGTGTATTATAAATCCAAAAATCCATTCATTTTTCATAAAAATACACTTTCCCCATAAAATAATTATCCCGTGTGTAAATAAAAGCCTACTTAATAAAAACGAGTTTGCATTACTAAGAGATAAAATACAAAGCTGCGGCATTTGTCAACAAGGCTCCTGTTAATTATGTGATTAGATTTCCGTTTATTACATTAGTGGCAAGATCATAAAACGAATATAAAACTTTAAACCTGGTGCAAATTAATCGTTTAGAGATACCGTAAAAATGAATTTCAAGCTTTAAGATATAAATCCATTTATTATAAAAATACACTTTCCGTGCAAAAAATATTGGTTTTATTTACTTTTTTTTTGTTACAATTATTAAGATTTAAATCTTTTTGCATTTGCAAGCAATTGAAGCTTTAGTTACTGAATTCCGTGCTCTGATTAGAATGCAAAATAATTTTAAGATATAAACAAAATGCGTTTTCACATCCTAACGTAGTTAGTATACAAATCAACCATAAAGAAAGCAAACGCGTATTTTAATTATTTTTCTGTGTCGATTTATCATTTAAATTTATTTTTAAGGTTTTTAAATAAAACTATTCTAAAGTTCTCTGGTAGTTTATTAATAAAGACAAATGCGTCACCTTTCCTAAGAAATGTTTTAAAACCCGATTAATTATTAAACGTCTATACAAATAAGCCCGAGGTTGTTAAAATGTCGTAAAAATGAAGCAGGGATAAGGTAACGCGAGATTTATAGTTTTAATTGTCTTGCATATGACAATACGAAAGAAGGAGAGAGTAGCGGACAACTTTGCACATTAGACAAGGATAAACAGCGCGTAGGACGATAAAACATAAATCATAGTTGACGTTAATTAGACTATTAAAACGTGCCATTTCCGGTAAAATTACATCAACCAGATAAGTAATTCTTCCAATTAAATCTGGAATAGTATGCAAAAAAGTGACGTAGTTAAAATTTTAATATAAAAGGCGGAACTTGATTAGAACGATTCATTCATTCGTTCATTCATAAAGTCGCGATTCATTTTAAGACGTCGAACATGTTACTTTGAGAAGACTCGTTTATTAAGTATGCGACATGCATACAGTATTTAATATTTAAGATGCAACTTTGAATAAAGAAACGTAACTCTGCATAAATATGGAACCTAATTATTTTTAAAACATTAAGAGAATTGAACATTCTTCGACATAGATAATCCTAATGCTAAAGAATACGCTGAGTTAATTAATTGAAAAATAGAGATTCACTTTGAAAATTAAGTTTCTAAATGGAGATTTAAAATTATATGCACAAACTGGAAAATTGGTATTTTAACGTCAATCTTAAAATGGAAATGGAAGGTATTTAATATCGTTAATTACGTGTTGAATAAGCGGTATTTGATTTCGCAAGTATTAATTTTCGATTTCTTTGTTTGTAACTGATATTTGAGTATTTTGTTATATGAATTTAAGGTAGAGTAGGTTCACATTTTAATTTCGTTTTGTGAGCGGATATTTACCAGAAAGTTTTGAGGTTAGAGTTCGAAATATTTTGACCTTTAATAGATTATCTGTGGAGCATCATTGGTCAATTATATTCTTCCTTCGAGGTAGTACAGGACAGGTAAATTATCCACAAGAGAAGAGATTTGAGTTCTGTAAATTTTAACAAAGATTAGGTGAGGAACATTTTGATAATTAAGTAAATAGGTACTTGTTAGGAATAATTTTGTCTGAGAGAAACTATCCTGTAAACATTTTATATTTTTTTGTATGAAGAATAGTTGTTTTTGAATGTGTAGATGCTTTTGAAATTGCTTTGTTTTATTTCATTTTGTAAATTCCATAGTACAACTTCCGCTGAGCTAGCCAGTAAGAAAAGTTAGAAAGGAAGGTAAGTTAGTAATTTTACATTTATAATTTGCTGTACCGTGTCACAGCATTCTTTTAGCGATACTCCAATGTGCGGCTTTAACGTAGCAATATATATTGCTGATAATGATAAGAATTTTGGGAAATACAGGTCAGATACTAATACAAATCACCACTAGTCAAACATTTTTATTCCTACAAAACATTTCGATCCCCAAAGATCTTTTTCAATCATTATTCTTGAAACGAAAATTGTCCACACATCAAAGCGATAAACACATGAAATATTTATATAAAAGCATTCTTTTATGAGATAAATCTCTTAACAAATATATATATATATATATATATATATATATATATATATAAACATATATATTGCTGTGATAGATCTGGGTTGGGTAGGAAATTTTATTGCTGTGAAAGGACTAATTGCTCGGTCTACCCGCTAGCTGTCTGAATTAATAAAGCCACTGTAAACATACATAAGATTTATAATATAAGACAAAATACTTTTCTTACATAATATTTCAAATGCAAAATAATACATCCTTAACAACTCTCTCGCAAACAATATCTAACTTACAAAATTGATGAAGAGTAATTTCCTTGCAACACATGTCTTATGTACTAAATATAGAATCAAGAATATCTCTGTCACTCACTTATCTTAAACACGTGATTATCATTCATTAATAACGCCCTAATTAAATCTTTCTTAATATGTAGAATAACTACTTTTATAAGTCATGTAATTTAATACCCTATTTTAAACACGTGATTATTATTCATTAACAACTCTATAATTAAATTTTCCTTAATATATACAATAATTAGCTTTATAAATCATGTAATTTAATATCCTTCTTTTTAAAACCGTATTTAAACTTATCTGAATTCAGTTAGGTTCAATTAGTACCTTGTGTAATGGCAAAACCTATATCGTAGGTTTGCCAAACCCTTACGATTATTAAATTGATTTTTACACATAACTTTTACTCTAACTTAAACTAATCAGTGAGTCTTTATAAATCACTTAAATATCTAAATAATTTGTTTTAAATTTTACCGTTACAGATTCTTGTTGTTTGGCGTTTCCAAAACATAATAATCATCGTTCACCGCTCCATCCTCTTTTAAATCGTTTCACAAGTCCAATTTTTCATGCAATTGCATCAATTACAACAATACATTTATTAATATTGCATTGAGTATTTAAATAATTTTTACTGCCACATTGTATATTTTATTAGTACTTTAAAATACGTAACCTGTTATCCAATTTCATCAACGATATGCCAACCTCAAAGTGTCAATCAAGACTGCCCTCCACTAAATATCGATTAACTTTTATAAAGCAAGCCCCTTCTGACGTAGTAACTTCGAGAATTTTCGCCTTTGATCTAGTCGCTTTTCTGTATTATGTCCACGTTCGAGTTTAGTCGAGAATGTAGGTATATTATCACGCATGCGTATCAACATTCGAGAATTCTTAGTTCCTTGTTTCCCTGTTTTTTGATTACCGCTCGAGGCTATTAAATAATTGGTTGAACGTTTATCTTATTTATCTTTTATTACTTATTTTTTTTATTATCTTATTTATCTTTTATTACTCGCGTCGTTTACATATGCTATCAGCATTTCATCGTTCTAGAACATAGGGGTCAATAAACAAGCTTTATATGCATTAATTGCTGAAATTGCTCGAATAAATTGATACTGAAATTTATTATATTATAACTGAAATCCTTTAATAGCATTTATACGTGTGAGTTTCCCGTTATGAGGTATTTAAATGCATTTGAAAGTAATAAAAAATATCCTTATTTTGTCCAAAACACGATTAAACTATCTAATAATTACTGTTTTTATGCGTTAAACGTAATTGATACATTTTATATAGGACATTTTACAAATAATATCTAAATAATTTGTTTTTTTCTAGAATTATCTTGAATTTATGAAGTTAAATGTTTATCATACGATGTACTCTTGTCCATAAACCAAGGTAGACAGTGGTATTGATTTTTGTAACCAGAACTCCCGCTGTCTATTTTTGAATTCAACTTTTAGTTCTTCGTTAGTTGCGAGTTCTATGAATTTCTCTTCTAAGCTTAATGATTCTGCTGTATTTTATATCCCCAATGTAGTACCTTTGGGTGGAGCATTGGGGACGTGACCTCAAGTATAGCGGCCCTTATTCAAATTATAATGTATTTTATATCTAGAATGCGGCTCCGTAGCTTAGGTGGTATGCGTGTGAATACTGAACCCAAAGTTTCAGGTCTCGAATCCCGACACGGTATGTTTCAAAAATGTTAGATGAACATTTTTCACAAAAAAACGCCCTTGTTGGGATGAGAGGTAAACTGTAGGTCCCGTGCGTGAGTGTTGTCCCGCACATTAAAGACCTTTACCTTGATTAGAAAAGCAAGGGTTCGGCAAAACAAAAAATTTCCAGGTAAAGAAACTCGCTTCCTGGCTAATGTAGTACCGTCATCATTTTCATTACAAAGTTGACCAAATTATCTACTATGCAATGAATTACTTCTATTGTAATTGTCTTACATGCTAGAGCGATGAATGCAAGCGTTCGTTGTTATTTCTGCAACCAAATATCATCTATGAATAATACAGTGTATAGTGAGTACATTTGGTGCTGCTTGTTTCAAATACCCTTACCACATCCCGTTATTGTTGAAGCATCAGTAGCTATTCAAAAGTAGCAATTCAAAATTTATGGATTGCAATTACTTTCTCTTGAAAAGATTTGCTCATAGTATTAAATATCAAATCTCCTTATGCACCATTTTTAATTTTTTTTGGTAAATAGTAAGTTTTCTTCTTTTATGAATCGCACGTATGATATGGGTGATGATTCGTTATTTGGTAAAGTAGATTCATTGTGGTAAATGGAAAAATTGCAAATTTTTAAGTAATCGCATAATGATATTTCATCGTCTTTAGCATTTTCATGTATTCTTATTTGTACTGAATTAGTACTCCGAGGAATTTTTTATTATATCTGACGGTGCCTCATGATGAAGAACAGTTTTTACTTCCACTTTGATTGTCTGCGAGATTAATTCCCCGCCAGTTGTGTATGGTTTTCTCACTTTTGCGCTTAACAATAAGATGTTATTGAGGCTCGTAGTCCATCAGTTTCTTGTTTAAAAGACAACACAAAGGTTTGATATATTGGGCTATTTTAAATATTTCTGCTCCAATCCTTGGAAACGGATAAATCTATTTCCTTTTTACCAGCGTGTATTTTATTCAAATTGTTATGGTTACTTTTGGAAATAGAGTGATTCTGCATTAAATTGCAACTACCTTAATTAAAAACGCTTTTCTAAACCTTGTGTTATTCTCAAATAATAACGAGTTCGATAAACACGTATTAAAACCGTCTTGTATAAAAATGTTTCTCAGTACGTGGAATATATCCTATAACCGTTTATAATTCTTTGAAATGTTTGCTCCTCAAACGACTTTAAATAATCTCTCGTTTCCTGAAATACGCATTTGTTATTTCAAATAGTTATTCGTCGACAGATAAAAGCTTGTCACCAACAATACCAAACCGAATTAGGTATTCCTATACGTAAATATAATTTAAATTTTTTAATACTTATTTACGCGATACGATAAAAATAAAAATGTATATAGGTAGATAATATGTTTGTTTATGAAAACAGCTGGTATTTTTCAAAATATTTCAATATATGTATAGTTTCTAAAGCTATAACGTCTAATAGGGGACGGCCGCTCCCCGTTGAGTAGGTGAAAAAGTTTAAAAACCGCAATCACGTAGTAGTGTTAAAGGCTTCACTATGCAGACTTCCTAGGAAAGGACTTCATTGGTATAATAATTTTTCTTCCGTTTTAAAAGATGTTCTTTTATTATTTATTGCAAGCACCTTGAACATCTACCGACGCGCGAGGAATACAACATAATCTTTCTCTTACCATACATTTGTTGTGTAAAACTTTGAACTTTTCGCTATCAAACTTCTTGTTTGGGTTTTGTTCTATTAAATCCCCCTCATTTTTCTTTTGTTAACCTCCAGGGTTTATATTATTCTGCTTTTGCAGATATTGGAGGTGTTAAAATATTATTAACTATCAATCATACCGCAAAAGTTGTAAATTGCTGATAGATATAAAAAATTGTTTAATTATATTATTTTACTATATTATTTTACTACACAAAGCTCTGTATGGCTAGAGGAATTGAAGCTAATTAAAATACTCCTTTTATTTTTAATTTACTTTTAGATTCTTTATAATTGTCGACAGGGAAGTAAGCCTGTTTTAAGTTACAGCGTTTTTTAACTAATGTATTAACCAAATTTGAATTCATGTAAAATTTTACAAATTATATTGCAAAAGTATTTTTATAACATTTACTTTTTTATTTTTGTGTAGATGTGTAAGCTTTTTATATCCATATAGCCAATTGAAATAAACATATAATAGCATATTATAGAACTACCTTCTACCTTATCACAAACCTTCCATTTCATTTTTACCTATTTATACTTTCAATTTCTTAAATGTATTCAACAGCACAACACGATTAAGTAAATCACAATAGCATGTTTTGAACAACATTAGTTAAATATTTTTTGCTATAACACACACATGCGTTGTTCATTTGAACTGCGCTACCTGCATACAGACAAACATGCACATCACCAACAACCTATAAAATCAGTAACAAGAGTTCTGCATATGATTCAAGAAGACTGATGTTTGTCTGTGTGCAGGTTGCCGCAGAAGAAGTTAGTCATCCACGAGAATCTTCCTATTCATCAACTGTACACGATGATGAAGTTATTGGTTGCTTTTGTCTTCACTCCTATGCGTCTTCAACGGTGATGATAGATAGGGTAAGTGAATTTTAATTAATTATATGTATATGCAGTGTTCTATGAAACTCGAACGCATATGAATACTAACCGCGTATTGATAAAATTATTGGTAATAAATAAATCAAATTAGGACACAATGGAGATCATTACCATGACTGTGTTCATTTCTTATGTTAGTTTTTCTAAGTTGTGTCGGAATAAGGAAAGCGTTGAATGATAAGTAAATGAGTTTATAGAGTAACTAAAACGTTGATGAAGGTACAACGAAGTGTTTTTGCGATGGGAGATAAATGATAAGGGAAATCCTAGAGCAAGTGGGTGAACATATTCCAAAACCCGTTATGTGATATTAAGAAACATTGTAATGTAGGAATCACTGTTAGTAATGCATCGAAATGTAATGTGAAGAAGGCTGCCAATCAATTCAAGCAATTTTCGTAATCGGTTCATCAGTGCTAAATCCTATATATAAACCAATAGTAAGTAGTTTGATTTTCTGATATTTGGCTGAAATAACGCTCAAATTGACGATAACACCTCATCTATTTAAAAATAACTTGTCATTCTAAATTTGACTGTCAGTTATTTAAGTCTGCACTTATTTTAACTTGATACATTTTTTTTCTTTTAATTAATTGAATTCTGTTTTTAATATTTCGTTATTGAATATCACCTTCGGCTGAGTTTTTGAAAACGTCTCAAAATACGTCACTACATCTATTAATCTTTGTTCATGGAATATGAAGTATTATCTATTTTTTTTTCTGTAATGTGTGGTGTTATTGTTTTTCATTTTTAACTTGATACCGCCAGAGCTTGAACTATTAAAAAAGTTTTTGAAACATCTGAATGATTTGAAATTTTTTATAAACTTTAGCCACAAAAGCACGTCATATTTGTTAAGAAAATACAGAACCAAAATTGAATTTTTAAAATGAAAAAATATAAAAGAATTTTAAAAAATAAAAGAGTTGGCAATACGAGTACGACAATACGAGGAATGAATCCAAACAAAAGCATCAGATTGGTTGGAAAAAGTTGGTGCGGAATTTTTCATATATTTAAGAAAATATTAAATATCCTATTCTTGATAATTCGAAAACGTAAGGCTAGTAAAATATCATCGAATCCCATTTTTAGAAAGCCTAAATAACATTTTTAGGATTAAAAAACAATAACTAACCGGGTAATTTAATCGTATCATGCCACAAATGATACAAAATTCGTTGACATTTCATTGATCAATTACATCATTGCTAGGTTGTTAACGGAGTACAATTCCAACATTTTTTGTACCGTCAATTAAAATTTCAAATAGTTTTCAAAGATATCTGGATTTTGCGTTATCGGTAGTTTTTATTATTTTTTGTAATACGTTCTTAAAAATGAAAAAAGTAAGTTAATATTTCTGAAAGTAGTTTTTTATTTTGCATTCGAAAATGTAAAAATATAATGATGTCTCATTTAAAAAACTAAAAACTGATAAGCCTTTCCGGTTAAACAGGAAGTGACAAAAAATTGAAAATGGCATAGATAAAGTCATTCATTTTAACCACATATCCATACCAAATTTAAAAAAACAATGCACTTCAAATACAAAAGTTATTCGACCATTGTGGAACTTCATACTAGTCCTGTATAAACTGCTGAATATATTTCATTTGTCTGTGGGAAACCTTTACTTCGTTGTATTGAAGGAATAAAGGTAGAAGCGACCAAAGAAGAAAACCAATTTACAAGTAGGAGCGCATAATGTTCGGAGAATTTGGTGGGCCGGAAAGTCAGAAAATTTGAAGTTATATCTAGATATTCTACGATTTTGTGAAGTCATTTGGCTTACAGGAAAATTTAGACTATCTCAGGTAATAGACATACAGGTATTACGTTTATTGTAAATAAGAAAGCAACAAGAGGAGTAAAAAAATTAATTTTCAACAGTTAGTAGTATTACTGTAGCAGTCAGACAGTATAAAATCAAAAGACACGGTGGTTGTTCAAGAATACATGTTTACGTACGATTATTTATTATCAGAAAAGTGAAAGAATATATGATCAAATTGATAAGGTTATTTGTAACGTGCATTTTTAATGGCTTAACATTTTACACTACCTAATTCGTAAATACTTCAGAATAATTCAGAATTGTATGCAATTTAACTCGTGTGTATTAATTAAAGATAGTTTAATTGAAGATTGATTTTCAATTAATAAATAAATTGCAAGGAACGAATTTTAAATAGGATTATTCGTAAATTACTTCCCAACTTATCGAAAATGATAAACAGCTCGTAATTAATGAGTAGATATGATTGCTGCATTCATTTATTGGATGTTCCTTATGTTATTAACGAAGTCGAGATAATAGTCGATAAGAGGTTATGGTAACAACGATTGAATATAAACAGATGAGCAGTTGTAGTTTGTGCTTTGTTCCTATATATTACTTACGTTAAAAATACTGTTTCCTTGTTGCTTCGAAAATAGTGAGAATTAATGCGGTATAAATTTTCGAATTGTTCATGAACAAGCACGACACGATTTTAGTTGTTTTTCTTGTGGAATAAAAGTTGTATATTAACTGTAGGGAGTGCTAATTCCGATTGAAATAGTATGTTTTATAGGCGAACGTGTTTGGTCGACGCACGTGTGTTTTAAGGACATTTGACGGACGGTTTTATTGCTTACGCGTGGCTTACTAATTGTTTTTCGGTTGAGTTTCTTGTTGGAAATAAAAGTGGTAGAACTTGTTAAACTCGACCTGCACGCGGGTTCTACGGAAAATTTTGACGGACTTACTTTAGTGATACACGTGCTTCACTCATTGTGTTTTTTTTGTTGGTGCTTTGTCTTTTGATATTTAAACTGTGTGTGCGATCTAGTTTCGCGGTCCGTTTCTTTTTTATCAGAGTAGTGCATACTTTGGATTATCCAAATACAGTGGATACTGTAGTTACTGAATTTTCCAACCCCAAAGTATCTAAAATAGATCATTGCTTGCACAAATTTCGTTATTTGCGAAATATAACCGATTACCGGTTTACAAAGGTATTGGTTGAAGTTTCTCACTGCTTTTTGGATGTTTATGAAAATAATATACATTTGGTCCCAGTTGAAATTAAACTAGTGCTACAAAATATTTCGAAATTATTGTCTCAGGAAATAGAATTAACAGGAAATTTATCAATGCTACATAGTTCCGTCGCGTGATAATGTCTGCTGCTAACACCAGTGAAATACGTAGGTGTGATCAGGGTAACGTGTGATAAGTTCTATCAACACCCTCATAGTCAAGGGTGAAGTGCTGCGTTAGTGCCGGACATCGTGAATCCCACACTTCAATTGCAAGGAAGCGTTACTGAAGGACCTTGTGTAAGTTGAACTATTTCCTACTTGTTATTGCTTTAATTATCTATCCGTTGTATTGCCATATCTTTGTCGTTCTGATACCTTTTACCATAGACTTGCATGCTATTTAAAAAAAAAGAAGAATCAACAATACTAGATGACTCATATCAATTGTGCTTACCTATTTAGCTTTTGTTAAAAATTTTGTCTGATCTATGTTTAATTGGTGTGTGAGGAAACGTTTCTGCTACTCCCCAATATTACCTCACTTTGTACTAAAAATTTTTGTATTGCTTTTACCGTTGTTACATTATATAGATTATCCAAACAGTTCTTCTTTACATTCTACCAAGTACTGAACAATCTATGCTTGATAAACATGCTATGCTTTTTCTTTATTTCAGGTTTGCAGGACTAATTTTTTTTATTGCAGGTTTGCATTCTGTTTTTTTTTTGATGCAGGTCTTGTTACTAAGTCCTTACAACCGCGTACATATATGTTGGTCTGCTTTCTACAACCCCCCCTAATCTCCGATTGAGCCCGGCCATTCCTTGACTTTCTTTGTGTTACGCACGGCTACGAGTCAACGTAGCATAAATTTGGCGCCCAACGTGGCTGCCTCGAATTAACGTAACATATTGAGTAAGTTATTCAAAGAACTAGAAAATGATATATGTTGCTAATTTATAAGAGATTGTTGCCGTTGCAGATCAAGACAGGGAAGGTGAGCATGGTTTAGGAGTTAGAAATGAAAGATATAATAATATAATACAGTTATTGTAAATTTACAATTTTCTGTACCGCAGATTCAAATTGTTCTACTAAATTGTTTTAATCGATTTTATGGCTCAAGTAATTAACAGGCTTGGGTAATTAAGCAATGGTTAACCTGTATTCTGGAACACGGTTATAAGAACTCGACACTTTCATCAGCAAGATACAAAACAAAAAAAAACATGAATGAGGTGAAGATGGCGTGAAAGAGTACACACGATGCAGTAAGCAGTGAGAATATGTATGAACAAAGTTAAAAAAGGTGACTTTGTGGTGAATGAAAACAGTATAATTATGCTGATGTGAATAGAACTCTTGGTATAAAATAGATGCGGAATAAAAGAGAGATCACATGATAGAGAAGCAGTAAATGTGTTAGAAGAAAACCTAAGGATGGTATTGGTTATTACATATCAATCAGATTTAAGAAAATAAAATGTAAAAGATTAAGATGCCGGTGTAAATTAAAGAAGTTTCATACAAGTGGTTAAATTGAAAGATGTGTGTAAAAGCCTGACACGAAATTAAAATCTTAAAATTGTAAATGAATCACCAAAGTATTGTATTTCTTTTATACAAATTAACAACCAGTTGAAATTTACCAGAAACTATTTTAAAATTTAATTATTTGCAGAATATTAAATTACCTAAAGTGTAATATCTGTTTTGGATGCCCAATAAAATCATTTCGTATAAGTTTCCTATAAAAGGTTATCCTACTTTTATTGTTAGCGTCAGATTGTTTCCTCGCTCGTTTAAAGCTCTTATCCCGCAGGAATAAAGTTTTCCCGGGGAATTCGATACTATCTCAGTTTTAAAGTCGAATTTCTAATACAAAACATATAGCTTGTAAGTGATTTCCATTGTTTGCTATATTGCGACAAACTCGGAGTCAATTATTGCACAGTAGAATGAGTTTAGTAGTGTGCTTACCGTTAATCCTCTTTATATTGTTGTCTAAACATCGATATTGTGTTCTGTAACTAACTTCTAAAAATAAACCTCTTCGATATTTTGCTACCATTGTTGAAATTGGTTCAGACGTTTGCTCAAAATATACTATGATCATTTCTCCAACGTTTGTGAATAATATTCATAGAATCTGTTCATGCGAAACTATTTTTTTTATTGATACTTTTTGAAAAAGACAATACATACAAATTAGTGGATGAAGTTTTTGTATTCAGTTACTGCATTTTTCATACTAAAAATTGAAATAACGTTTTGTTGGAAAATCACCTAAATTAATATTGTATTGTGCAGTAAGGAATATCTTTTAACCTGTCTCATGTTTTATTTGAAATGATACCAAAGTAATGAATTTTTAAGTTATTCATTTTTGACATCTTTGAGAAATTTCGTTTGTCTAAAAGTAGCCGTTAGGCGTATGGAATTTGTAATACAAATATAATTTTAAATAAAAATAATTTTTGATAAGGAGTATATTACTCCAAAGGTTTCGTGTGACTTGACTTGTCTGACATCCATTTGTTGCTCTCCAAGAATTAACTGCAAGTTTACAAAATAGTTCGTTGTTATTGTAGTAATTTTAATTTTTGATATTAAATAAAAATTATTTGCTTTAGCGTCAAACCAGATCTCGGGTTCGATTACCGATACGGATGCTTGGAAAATGTTAGGTGAGCATTTTTCACAAAAATACACTTTCGTTCGGATGAGAGATAAAATGTAGGTCCCCCGTGCATGTGTTGTCACGCATGTTAAAGATCCATACCTTGCTTGGAACAGCAAATGTTCGGCAAAATTCAAAATTTCCAGAAATAAAATGTAGTACCTTCGGGTAGAGCATTTGGAAAACCAAATTTAGAGGCAGAATCAAACTGGCGGCTCCGTGATCAGACAGGTTTGCCTTAATGTCAATTGATGGAAGAATAGACATTGTTAAAGAGTTGACAGATTTATTCGTGACGAAGAAAACTCTAACACTAAACTTACTTTTGTGTCTCGAGTTGTTTTTAATAACGAATCTAAATAAATAAATTTACACTAAAGTGTAATAAATATAAAAACATTACTTTCACTCGTCCCCCCTTGTTACTTGCAAAATGGACGTCAGGTTAATAATTGGGTGCATGTGTGCGTGTGTGCGCGTATCTGTGTGCGTATGTTCGTGTGTGTGTGCGTGGGACAGTGCGTGCGTGCGTGTGTGTGGGTGTGGGTTGTTGGGTGCGGGCGGGAGCATGGGTGGGCGGGTTAGGGCAGGAGCACGTGAGGGCGGATGGGGGAGGGTGCATGGGTCGGTGCGTGCGTAGGTGGGTCGGTAGGTGTGTGCGCGCGTGTGCGTATGTCTGCGTATGTTCGTGTGTATGTGTGACAGTGCGTGCGTGCATGTGTGTGGGTGTGGGTTGTTGGGTGCGGGCGGGAGGAGGTTGGAGCGGGAGCATGGGTGAGCGGGTTGGGGCGGGAGCACGGGTGGGCGGATGGGGAGGGTGCATGGGTGGATGCGTGCGTATGTGGGTGTGTGTGTGGGTGTGTGCGTGTGTAGGTGCGTGTGTGTGTACGCGCGCATCAAAATTTTTCTAATAGCAGTCTTGAATTCTAATTTTTGAATTTGAATAATTTTTGGGTTTTGAAATTCCATTACGTGATTATTTTTTAAAGTATGTTTTGTTATACCATTGCATCAGGTTTTCGATTAACACGCTTTAGAAATAATCACGTAATAGACTTTCAAAACCCAAAAATTATTCTAATTCAAAAACAGAATTCAAAAGACTATGTTTTTAGAAATGTCATATTTATCAACATTCTTGTGCAATGTTCAAAAAGACGGACATAAACATCTTGCCCTCTATATTTATACATATTTATTAAATTAAAAAAATTAGATACTTGAATAGAGATAATACATATTAGATCAAAGTAATTGTTTGTTAGTTATTACAGTGAGATGTTATAAACATTCACTACAATAATATTTATATAAAAAATACACACACAGACACACAACACAAACAAACAAATAGAAATAAACACACGCATACACGCGCGCGGGCAAATACATACACAACACGCACACACCCATGCATGCACACACCTACGCACACATGCACATACACACGCACACACAGACGCACGCATGCTCGCGCGTACCCATGCACACACACAGAAGCATAGACACATACACTTAGACACAAACATACACACACACACACACACTGACATACACAAAGAACACACAG
Source organism: Platerodrilus igneus (assembly GCA_036346225.1). Taxonomy (NCBI): domain Eukaryota; kingdom Metazoa; phylum Arthropoda; class Insecta; order Coleoptera; family Lycidae; genus Platerodrilus; species Platerodrilus igneus. The sequence continues at coordinate 8,493,071 of JARFIW010001480.1, read as the reverse complement.
ACACACATATACACACACACACACCGCACGCACGTACACACGCGCACACACACACATAAACGCACGCACTCACGCGCATACACACACAAGACACACAGACACCCACACAACAGGCACATACAACACACACGCAGACACTCAGACAGACCAACACACACACACACACACACACACACACTAACATTCAATCAGGTTAACACCCACGTAATTCATTAAAAGCGTTACACGCATGTATTTAATTTTACAATACCTCATACACACAAAAATAATAGAACAATGTGACAAATTTATTAAATTTATTATTCTATTAAATTATACATTTTTATATTTATATTTTATTTTTTATATATTCGTTAGTTTCTCAAATATTGGCACGTCTGGACCATGTGGCACTGGCTTAATTGTAGACTTGAGGTTCGGATAAATGTTGTTTTTAAATTTTTGTGTTATATCCATACATTGCACATACAGAAATAAGTCATCATAGTTTGTTGGCTCTCGCCAAATCATTGGTATTCCAAAGTGTAGAGATTTCCTTGTTTCATTACTCAAATGCCTTAAACCCTCTTCACATATCTTACATACAACATGTGGTGCCCAATGTTTGTCTTGATGACCAATCTTTACTTTAAAATACGCGTAGTATTAGTGTTTCAAGATTGATGTAATTTTACGTTTAAATTTCTTGACCACAAAACAACCACACACATAGCAAAAAGTATCTGGTTTTATTTTGACAATGTCTTGTTATTTTAAACACGAATTGAACTGCAAAAAACTCACTAAACTCACTAAACAACGACTGCCTAGACCGAACGCAAACAGACTAATGAATGCACTTGTTACACATAGACGTCTACTTATATCTCATTCGCAGACGGTCTGATTGCAAATCAGGGAATCCCAACAATTAAATTTTACTTTCGGGAATTTCCCTATACTATTCTATTGATTTGTATGCAATTTAATCTCAGTGGCGTATCAATTTTTAGAATGCGATTAAATTTTTATTTGTAAATATTTAAAAAACCATAAACATGACACCTAGTAAATTTTTGAAAAAATTGTACGTGTTGGAAACATAAAAATGTTGATCCTTTATTGAATTAGCTACCAAAACTTAAAATAAATGAAGAAATCTAATCACAATTTTTGGTGCCCTGTGTTATCGATACAATAATATTTCAGAAGGTTTATTCCTGTTATTCTGCTGACAAATGAAGTTATTTAAACATTATACCGTTTTTAATAAAACTTAGTGCAAGTATTTGTAATTATTATAAAGTGACTGTAGTTGGCTGATTTTCGTCAATTTTGGAAAAATTGTAAATATACCTGTATTTGTTGTATTATTTTCCTAGGAGATTATTTTAAAGCTTCTTATGCGATTAAATTTAATTCAGTTTCAACCTATTCGATTTTATTTTACTCCTTGGGTAGCTTTCTAGACAGTATTGGTGAAAGTCTTGTATTTTTGAATGCAAGTTAGAACAATATCCACACTAAGAAAATTTTATGGTAATCCATATGTGGAGGAGACCCTTATTGTTGAAGCTATAATAGTTGGATCATATGGAATTTTCAGAGGGCTGATGAATCTGTAGTTATTTCAAGACATCTGTAAATAAAGTTCAGGATAGCTTTTAAGATTTGTGATTTATATGAGACTTTATGGTGATATTTCTATCTGTAATTTGTATAGTGTTTGTTAGTTTGATATTTTTATTGTAAGAGGTAGTAACTTTTAGGTTTAAGCAATTTAAAATCTCATGATTTCGCTTGGGAAATTTATTATTTTTAGAATAAAGGGTAATGTACATATATTGTGGAGAATGTGTATATTCTAATATAGTAAAAACGAAGGTGTAGGTATTCTCAGAACGTTGTTAATGCAAAGTAATATTGATTTTGGTGTAAGTTGAAACTTCGACCTTTTTATTTATTTTTTTTTATGCAACTATACTATAAAAATTTTCATTTTTCTTTATTATATTAGTTGTCAATATTTGTACTTTAGAACATTAGTAAAGGTTTAATACATCAATTTATTAGAGCTTGAGAGTCTTTTTAGTGTTCTCCTAACTGAGATATTGAAGAAGTGGATTCTTCAATTGAAATTTTTATTCTGCGTCTGTTGAAACGGTTGGTTTTGTAAATTTCTACATTTGCCATTATTTATGTAATTTAATATTATTTCCGTGCTCAGATCTTCATGGTCTGTAATACCTTTTATGTTGGCTAAATTGATAACTTCAATTTGGAGATGGTTGATAAGAACCTGTCGACGAAGCCATTGATTTATGATCCAGACTCCAGGTTGTATAGTTAGAAGTTAGTGATACCTATTGCTGTATTTATTGTGTATTGCGTTACGCAAGTATTGGCGTAATTATTGTTTAATCTTGATTGAATCCGTGTAATTAGCCGTATGCTGGTTATATTATTTCATGGTTATTGGTAAACTATATCAAACTCTTGGTATCCTACCACCAGCTGTTCGTGTGTTTACTCATGTTACAGGTCAGCACTGGAGCACAGCGATTTACTAGCTAGTGATTGCATCGTCCAGGTATGCTCAATGTATGCCGCTTTCTGGTGAGTAATCATTTATATTAATTAATTATTTATTGCTAACCTGTAGGTGAAAAGCCATTTGTGTGTATTTTTTTTGTAAGGCCTTTCTCCTCTGTGTTTTTGAAGTTTACTTACTAGCAAGAAACATTTTGCGGCTAGTTTAATGTCAATTTGTACTCGCCAACAGGCGAAAGATACCTTAAATTCATTGCTTTTAGTGGGATACCGGTTTATATATTACCCTTCATGTGTGTTATTAAAAATACGTTTATATTTGCATTGCCACTGTGGTGTGTATTTAATTCCAGATAAATTGCTTGTGCTTGTAATTCAGTTATTTTGAAATATGGTTATATGATTGTAGTGGCTACCGTTGTTATACTTATTTCGCTCTTTAGGTGTGATATTATCCGAAACCATTGGGACTTGGGGTTTCGTAGTTCTTTCGGCATTTTAACCAAGTCTCTGGCGCCTTTTATACTGTATTTACTTGTAGGTCTGTTCGGGTTCTTAACGACCTACTTGCAGGAATCAAGATCCACCCCTGCAGAAGAGTCTTTATTAGCCTAGGTGCAAAAAGTCACCGTATCTACCCTAAAGAACCCACCTCTGAAGCTTTCATCAAATTACCGTGACATTATTATTTAGGCCCGACGTGGTAGGCCCCAATTTGAGGCATTATTATTGACGCCCAATATGATAAGCCCCGATTCGAGACATTTGTATTGACATCCAATGTGATAGGCTCCGATTCGAGGCATTATTTTTGACAACCAACGTGGTAAGCTCGTAATTTTGCTTTTCTCCGCTTTGTTTCCTATTTGTGAATTCTGCTAAATTATTGAATTTTTGGCAGTTAGTTGTTCGGTTGTTTATGTTTCTATATATAAATATCATAATTTGCTCCTTTCATTTGGTATTTTTTGTAACTTAGAGAATATTTATCTTACATGTGCTAACGTTCTTATCACCTTGTTTAGTGTTTTGGTTTTGGTCATTCACTTACTGGCGAGTGGCAGTGCAAATATTCTTTATGGTGTTTATAATGGGTTTAGTAAAGTGTTAAGAATACTTCAATGGTTATTGCTGTTAGTTTATATTACCTTGCAGTTATATTATTTTTGTTGAAGCGGTAAAAGCCGACTTCAAAGGTTTTTGTAATAATTGTGTTTAAGATTTTGCCGGTTTTATTCGTCTATAAATTTATATTGTTTGGTGTTCTGCTTTGGTACTATGTCCGAGTTTAAAATGGATATTAATAGATTGCGTAAAGATGAATTGAATTTTGAATTGTTGATTCGTGGAGTGGTTACATCCCATTCCGAAACTATCGTAAATTTAAGAGCATGTTTGCGTCCCTTAATGAGATTAGAATCTTCTGTGACACATTTGCCTTCTGATTTCAAATGTGATGAGGAACTTAATGTTATTGGTTCTAAAACTAAAGAATTGGAAAGTAATTATGATAAATTAGATTCACCGTCACAAACTATTCGTTCTCGTTGTGTTCATTTATTGAAAAGAGTTAATCTTATTGTGCCTTCTAGTTTATCAGTGGAACAAAACCAAGTTCGTACTACCTTGTTGACCAATATTTTGATGCTGTTAGATAAATTAGATGTGCGATTGTCCTCCGAAGTGACAGATATTAGTAAGGTTTTGTCACCTTTAATTATTAACGAGTGTATACCCATTCCTGAAGTGCCATCTGCTAGTTCTTTAGCGAATAATTACAAAATTCCTTCACAACCTGTATTGAAATGGAATTTGAAATTTTCCGGCGATTCTCATGGACCTAGTGCTCACAATTTCCTAGAAAGAGTGGTAGAATTTCGAATTGTCCGTAACGTTTTTGAAATTCAGCTATATGAATCAGCTGTTGATCTTTTCGACTCAAAAGCTTTATTATGGTACCGTAGTAACCGCAATAGGTTTTCTGATTGGAAAAGTTTGGCTAAATTATTACTACATCATTTTGTTCAGGATTCAGGACCGTTCTGAAAGTATTATTGAATATTTATCCTGTATGTCTGCTATGTTTAGGCGTTATGGTGAAGTAGCAGAAGATATTCAGCTAAATATTATTTCTAGAAATCTTTCTCCTTTTTACACTGCACAACTTCCGGTTGTACAATCCTTGCAAGAATTAGAAGATGAATGTTTAAAACTTGAAGTTAAGAAATATCGTTCCGAAACGTATGTCCCACCTCAACATAGAAAACGTGACTATGTTGAACCCGACTTTGCCTTTATTTCTGCTCCTGGTGCCATGCCAGACCCCGAAGTTTTGTCATCTCCATCAGTCGTTAATGAAATTCAAACCATGTGTAAGCAAATCGTTTGCTACAATTGTTATCGTTTGGGTCATTCTTTTAGAGAATGTAAGGAACCTAGAAAGTTATTATGCTATCGTTGTGGGAAATTTGATTTTACCTCGCGTACTTGTCCCGACTGTAATAAGCATTTAAACTTAATGCGGAGGAACCAATAAGTCGAGTGGCTGCCTCCTGCACTTCCAATCTTCAAGTCTCGACTAATTCAGAGTCGTGTAATTTTTCTAATAAAATTTTACTTGACTTCGTTTTATCCCATGCACACGGTGATCAGCGCCCTTATCTGCAAATAAAAGTTTTAGGTCATCCTATGTTGGCTCTTCTCGATAGTGGTGCTACCCAGTCTGTAGTTGGATTACCTGGGTATGAACTTTTTTAAAAATTAGGTTTAACTTTGGTCAAAAATCCTATTGATTGTACCGTAGCCAATGGTCAGACTTGTAAAAGCCTAGGTTACATTTCCGCTCCTATTCAACTCATGGAAAAACTTCACCTCATTAAAGTTTTAGTGGTTCCTGAACTTAGTCACACCCTCATTCTAGGTGTTGACTTCTGGAAAATAATGGATATCATTCCTAATTTAAAGGAAGATGTGTGGCATTTTTCTAACCAACCCCAACATATTCAGATATCTAGTATTTGTAATAAAGATAGCTTAACTTCCGAACAAAGTTCAACTTTGGATAAACTTATTAGTGATAAATTAGCAATAATGGGTACTGGTATAGGTTTGTGTAATAGTACTGAACATGTTATTGAGCTACTGCCTAATACCAAACCTATTAAACAAAGGTACTATAGAGTGAGTCCTGCTAAACAAGCGATTATTGATGATGAGTTAACTAAGATGTTGAATGATAAAGTTATTGAACCCTGTAAAAGCGTATGGTCTTCTCCTGTATGTTTGGTTCCCAAAAAGGACGGAACTTATAGATTTTGCATTGATTTATCGTTAGTTAAATTCTGTCACTATTAAAGATGCTTACCCTTTGCCTTATATGTCTAGTATATTAGATCAACTTCGTGATGCTCGCTATTTAAGTGCGCTCGATATTAAGAGTGCTTACTTTCAAGTCCCCTTGAGTGAGTCATCGAAAGATTGTACTGCTTTCACGGTGCCCGGTCGTGGTCTTTATCGTTTTAATCGCACGGCTTTTGGTTTAACGAATGCCCCCGAAACCTTTCAGTGGTTGATCGATAATACTTTAGGTGCCGATCTTCAGCCCTACATATTCTAATATTTAGATGATGTGGTCGTTATATCGCAAGATTTTGACACACATTTAAATATTTTAGGTAGAGTTTTCGATCGCTTAATAGAAGCTGGCTTAGTCCTTAGTTTAGAAAAGTGCAAATTTTGCTTGCCCGAACTACATTATCTTGGCTATATGGTTGACCAACATGGTTTAAGACCAGGTCTAATATTCGTTTTGCACACCGATGCTAGTGCGTATGGTATTGGATCCGTATTGACCCAATCAACCGACATTGGTGATAATGTCATCTGTTATTTATCTCGCTCGTTAACTTCGCAAGAGCGTAAGTACTCAACCACCGAACGCGAATGCCTTAGTGTAATTTGGTCTGTGGAGAAACTTAGGCATTATTTGGAAGGATCGCATTTCACTGTGGTTACGGACCATCACTCTTTGCTATGGCTTCATAATTTACGTGACCCGCAAAGTCGTCTTGCTCGATGGGCCTTACGCCTACAGCCTTATAATTTCACCATTATTCACCGCAAAGGCAAGGATAATGTTGTACCCGATTTTCTTTCTCGTTCCGTGCCAGTCTCTGTTGATGCTGTTGACATCCCAGTTGACTTTTCTCAGACTACCGATCGCTGGTACAAACAAATGCTGAATAACATCATTAATAATCCGTCTAAATATCCTCAATGGCGTATTGAATCTGATAAGCTTTACAAACATGTCAAGTCTAATTTACCTGAATTGTCTTCTGAAACTGATAATTGGAAATTAGTTATCCCTAAAGATCATCGTAAAGAAATTTTGTTACATTGTCATGACCACCCGACTTCTGGTCACAATGGTATTTTCAAAACCTATTCAAGAATCCGCACACGTTACTATTGGCCTCAGATGAAATGTGATGTTGCCAGGTATGTTAATCGCTGCATTGTTTGTCAACAGCAAAAACCTGAGCAAAAGCTTCCTGCTGGTTTAATGGGTGATCGTCCAATTCCCGAAAGACCATGGCAAGTAATTAGTGTAGATTTCATGGGTCCCTTGGTACGTTCAAGTCGAGGTTATAATTATTTATTAGTTGTAACCGATTATTTCAGCAAGTATGTCGCTCTGTTTCCTACTGGTTCCGTTACTGCTTCAAGCATCTGTAAGAATCTTGAAGACGAAATATTTCTTGTTTATGGTGTGCCTCAATACATCGTTTGCGATAACGGTACTCAGCTGAAAAGCAGAGATTTTCAAAAATTATGTGACAAATACAATTCTCAAATCTCGTTTACTCCTTTGTATTATCCTCGCGCTAATCCTACGAAGAGGTCGAACAGAACTATTAAAACTATGATTCGTTCCTACATCAACGAATTACAGCGTTCGTGAGATTCTCATATAGCTGCTATAGCTTGTGCTATCCGAACATCTAATAGCGAAAATACTGGTTATACCTCTTCATAAATTTCGGTCGAGAACATGTGGTTGACGGCAAAGACTATTCTCTTACGGTCGTTTCAGATAAGTCTAATTTAGATGATAAAATTGAAAAAAGTAAAATCGGTTTTCAGAAGTTGTTTGAAAATGTAAATGAACGCTTACGCTTAGCTCACGAACGTTGCCGTAAATATTATAATCTTAGGCGAAGAGAAGTTATTTATCAACCCGGACAACTAGTATGGCGTCGTAACAAAGTTCCCAGCGATGCCACAAAATTCTTCTCTGCTAAACTTACTCCTAGGTTTATAAGTCCATATAAAGTAAAGAAAAAGCTAGGTTCGTGTACTTACCAATTGGAATCTGTTGATGGCAAACCTATGAGTATTTGGCACATTCAGGACTTGAAACCTGCAATTGTTGATATTGGTTGAATGTTGTTTTTGTATTTGTTTTGGGTTTTGTTATAAGTTCACAGAGGTGAACTTGGTCGTCAGTAAACTTCTTTCGAAAGTTTCCTTCCTTTCGGAGGAGAGGGGGAGTGAAACGGTTGGTTTTGTAAATTTCTGCATTTGCCATTATTTATGTAATTGAATATTATTTCCGTGCTCAGATCTTCATGGTCTGTAATCCCTTTTATGTTGGCTAAATTGATAACTTCAATTTGGAGGTGGTTGATAAGAACCTGTCGACGAAGACATTGTTCTTCTTTCAACGAACGCCGCTTTGACAAGCAGTCTATTGATGCATGCATATTAATTTCGCTTTATAGCGGACTTGGATGTATTAAATAATATATTTGTGGAGTAGATTTTGGTATTATATTGGGTTATACGTTTATTTTTCTACTCACAATACCGCCTTGCGGATATTTCCTGCTTTTACTTATATTAGGTGAGCCACGTTTTTCCTGTTTTGTGTTTTTTGATATTAATTATTTATCTTTCAGAATCTTGTATTGTACGAATATCAAAGATGTTCTTTGTTAACTATTAATTCATTGAAACCCACTTCTGTGGTAAAGTATAACTTCCAAAAATTTCAGCACTAACATTATTTATTTTAGGATCCTTAATCTTGGTATTAAGCCCGGTCCGTAATCTTGGTTATAATCTTGGTATTAATCTTGTTTCATGTAAACAGATCCTTATGTCAGCCCGTGGATGCTCATTGTGAGCTCACTTCAATTCTGTACTAATCATCCGTTTGGATTTCCGTTTAAATTCAATATTAAATATTACTTCATTCTGTGGCTTATGTACTGAAGACTTGGAAGCGGAAAGCATTGATTTATGATCCAGACTCCAGGTTGTATACTTAGAAGTTAGTGATACCTATTGCTGTATTTAATGTGTGTTGCGTTACGCAAGTATTGGCGTAATTATTGTTTAATCTTGATTGAATCCGTGTAATTAGCCGTATGCTGGTTATATTATTTCATGGTTATTGGTAAACTATATCAAACTCTTGGTATCCTACCACCAGCTGTTCGTGTGTTTACTCATGTTACAGGTCAGCACTGGAACACAGCGATTCACTAGCTAGTGATTGCATCGTCCAGGTATGCTCAATTTATGCCGCTTTCTGGTGAGTAATCATTTACATTAATTAATATTTATTGCTAACCTGTAGGTGAAAAGCCATTTGTGTGTATTTTTTTATAAAGCCTTTCTCCTCTGTGTTTTTGAAGTTTACTTACTAGCAAGAAACATTTTGCGGCTAGTTTAATGTCAATTTGTACTCGCCAACAGGCGAAAGATACCTTAAATTCATTGCTTTTAGTGGGATACCGGTTTATATATTACCCTTCATGTGTGTTATTAAAAATACGTTTATATTTGCATTGCCACTGTGGTGTGTATTTAATTTCAGATGAATTGCTTGTGCTTGTAATTCAGTTATTTTGAAATATGGTTATATGATTGTAGTGGCTACCGTTGTTATACTTATTTCGCTCTTTAGGTGTGATATTATCCGAAACCATTGGGACTTGGGGTTTCGTAGTTCTTTCGGCATTTTAACCAAGTCTCTGGCGCCTTTTATACTGTATTTACTTGTAGGTCTGTTCGGGTTCTTAACGACAAACTTGCAGGAATCGAGATCCACCCTTGCAGAAGTGTCTTTATTAGCCGAGGTGCAAAAGTCACCGTATCTACCCTAAAGAACCCACCTTTGAAGCTTTCATCAAATTACCGTGACACTGTTGTGTTGAGAAGCGAGCTGCATAATTTCACAGTATAAATTTGTCACCAAACTCCTGATGCTTCAATATCATAAAGTAAGAAAAATGAATGTCAGTTCACTGAAAATAAGCGGTCTATCGACGCGTTTCATCCTAATTGGAACTCGTCAGAACAGGAGTAGCAAAGTTGTAATATTTAACACATATACATTATGGATAGTACAGCATCGCCCAGCTCGGTGTGTGCTTTCGTGTTATTTCACCGGACATCGATGGTTCAGTCGGCTCGGGGAGATTAAGCTTAACTGCCTTTTTCCATTATCAAAAATAATATTTATAAATAAAAGAAAGTAAACTTAATTAATCTTAAATTAATACAAAGTAAGAAGCATTTATGGCAAGTGACTTAAAATAAGAATCCTACCGACCAGTTTTGTTCCAATTGGGGTCTTATTAAGACAGGAGCAGCAAGGTTGGAATATTTATTGAGCACAGACACCTGTAACACTAGTGCGTTATTTAAACAAACATTAGGTAAGAGGAAAGAATTTATTAATTTCTGTTAGTTAAATGAACTTTAGGGAGAAAATAACCTGAAAAATTTATAGAAGCTCCACCATTGTATCTGCATAATTTGCATGTACCACTTAATTTGGTGGGATATCTATAATTAATAAATTTAAGATGTTCTTTTTATTTTAGATGCGCACATATTTGACCAATTAGGGATAGCGCCTAGTTTTTTTGCTTTTGTTATATACTGTGAATTTATGTGTCAGTAATATATGTTAGGTGAATAAGACTTGGAGTTATTGTTTGTGTTTATTTTAAAATTTGTAGAAAGTGGTAAAGTATACACAAGGCTCTATCAACCGTAGAAACGGTTAAAGTTGTCTCTTGGAATCCCATTTTCAAGGGAGATTGAAATCACATCGTTTAGCGTTCAGGGGCTTTTTATTAGAGAGAAAGTTAGAAGATCGTTCTAGGTGGCTGTAAGAGTATTTAATGAAAGTGTTACCATTAATATATTTTTAAAAAGATTTGCATTTGCTTTTATAGAACCCACCCCTCACTACAGAAAGCTAATTGCTGCATTATAAACTGACACGTATCTTTTGTAGAGTAAAATTAATTCAGGTAACTACCGTTGATTTAGCACTTGACACGCCTTATGAGAAGTACATCTCCTAGCTCACAGTTTGTGCTTTCGTGTTGTTTCACGTGACATCGTAGATTTTGGTAAGTCGTCATCGACGAGATCCGGGCTCAAATTCTTTTTTCCATAGTTAAAAATAATATTTATAAAAAACATTTTGTTGACACGTTTCGCTCTAATTGGGACTGACAGGACAGGGTAGCAAAGTTGTATTATTTAACACATATACATTATGGGTGGTACAGCATCACCTAGCTCACTGTCTATGCCTTCGTCCTGTTCACTGGCATTTCAGTTTTTGGCAACAGTCGACACGGAGGAAATCCGGCTCAGCTGTCTTTCCATAGCCAAAAATAAGGCGTCTTTGTTAAATATTATAACTTTGCTACTCCTTTTCAGATTAACTCCAATTAGGAAAACGCGTCGACAGGATTGCTTATTTTGGGTAAGTTGCCATTAATTCTTCTTATTTTGTATTAATTTAAGACTCATAAATTTCTTTTTTTTTTTTTCAAATTTTTCAAGATACGTCTAACTCGTGAATGTAATTCTTTACTTGATACTCAGGTGTTCGATTGCTAAAGTATTGATAAAATGATAGAGTTTGAATTAGCGGCAGATTATGTTCAAATCTGTGTAATAAGCATTTTGCACATATACTAATAGCCGGCAAGAAGTTTCTGTTGTTGGTATAATATTTGGTTATTTTAATTGACATGTGTTTTGAACATTTATTATACCGTAAACTTATTTATATTTGAAACAGTTCGGCTACGTCATTTGTAATAAAATTGTGTTACGTATGCGCTTTGTAAGTTATGATAAAATGAACAAAATGAAGGAATGCAATTATATCACTTGTTACGCCCACAAAGTTTTGAAACTAGCTCTCTGTAATAAACTGATTTATGTGCTGGAAGCGTCTAAGATGAATCTTAACCAAACCCAACAAAGCCTTCGAGTGCACAGGCAATAGAACCAACAAAAATGCTTGATTTATGAGGGAATCTTTAACCCCGGATATGCACAATTTAAAGTTGTAACAGGGTATGCTCTTTCTATATATACTTTAGGATACTATAGAAGACTTCTGCGTTGTAATAGTGATTGCGACGATCGATCAATCTGTGAACTCTTGAACGCCATTTTAAACAAAAGATATTGTGTCATTATAAGATATTAAACTATTCACTTCAAGATTTTTTATATAAAAAGTGGTTTAAGGATAAGAGAGAACCAACAAATAGCGGCATAAAATTGTATCTTTCATTTGCACAATTCTACTAAGTAGTTACTTTTCAGGTTTCATATTCTTGAACGCTAATCTGTGCCAATGTAGATTGGATGATAAAGGCATTATGCGTTCATTATAGGGTTATCCTGATATATTCTGCTTGTATATATTTGGCGTGTGTTTAAACTTGTTCCTAATTACACTTTTAATCTGAACGTAGTCTGCTTTTAAAAACTCAATTTCACTAGCAACTTGATTTGAGTTTTCTATAGGGATGTTGCAATATGTAAGGGAGAAGATTGCGTGTTCATAATGCAACACTGAAAACACATCAAGCGAGCGTAGTGAAGGAATTATGCATAGCACTGAAGTAAACAGTTGTTTCCGTTCCCAGGGCCCACAGAAGCGATCTAAACATTTCAAGCACAACGATTAAATGAGGCACACGTAGATAAAAATTCCTTGGAGTAAATTTTTTATTAACCTTATTTATCCTATACCGAAAGACATAGGATACATTGTAACCTTGATTATGAATAAAAAAGTTTTTGTCGAGGTTTTACTGCAAGACGTGGATAGCATTATTTGCTGAAATATGGACTTTTCATTGGTAACCTCATGTACGGGAACGCCTTACTAGTTTACTAAACGGTTGAATGATTGGTTGTTTTTTCTAAGAATATACTCTGACATAAATATTATAATGTGAATTTATTTTGTTTTCATAATCAGGGAGAAAGTATATGGCATGTTAAATAAACATGAGAATATTCAAACTTGGCTATTATCCAGTAAATGTTCGCCTTGTGAACACACCTTCATAAAAACCTTACATGATTTATTTATATTGATAAGTGCAGAAGTTTTGGTGAATCTTAAATTTAAAATACGCACATAACTACTATAAAAATTGCAGTTGGAACAAAACATTCGTGTGCATGTTTTTGTTACGTTTCCTACGTTATTCGGTACAATTAATCACACGAACTGCAACGGATGTGGATACGCATATCAACACTGAAAAGCTAAAAATAACACACATTTGACAAGATAGTTACTTTTTATTTATACGTATAAGAATACGTATACTGCTCCAAAAGCTTGAGTATGCGATGAATAAGTTTTAAAATTAATTGTAAAATTTATATAAATTAATCTAAAAAAATGCATTTTTTTGTTATTGGCACTAATTTATTCCTACTGGGATGCTGATAGTTGTTCCAATTTCTACCGACAGTGTGTTTCTTTAAAAAAATATTTAACTATTATTTTCGAAAATGAGGACTTAAATTATCTTATCAATATTATTTATTTGTGTAAATATTTTATATTGTAACGTATTTCTTTTTCTGTGGTTTCAATTGAGACTCTTGCACTTGAAGATTGTTTCATCTAGCAATTTCGAATTTTCTTGAATTTTTTTTTAGTGGTTCCACCAATAAGGTTTGATTATTTCCTGTAAGAAATATAATTTTTAAATTACATGCATTTTTTTTTTCTAAGGACGCATTATCTTTTTTTATCTTATATTGTTCATCCATTTCGAATGGACCTGCACCTTGCCGAAGTTCTAGATTACTAGAACAGGCGAAACGGCTTGCGTGTTCTAATGAGCTAAAGAGCCAAATTACAGGTTCAACCAAAGTAGTAGGGTCGTTAGTGAGGAACCAGACTAAGACAGGTCCCCGAAAGAGGGCAGCGGCTCTTTCGGTACTTAGATTGGCAGAGACCATAGGGGTCGGTATGGCAGTCTAAGACACACTACAGCGATGTGGAAGGCAACGGGAAACCACCACATTATCTCCCAAGTACACATTGTACCTAAATTATAATAAAATGATGACATTCTCTGGGGTAAAAGAATCCGGAGTTAAAATAGTCCCCCATTCGGATCTCCAGGAGGGGACTACTTCGGAGTATGCGATCGGAAAGTTAAGAATAAAAGTCGGGAACATTTTGCGAGTCGGAGCGTGGAATGTTAGAATTATGAAGCAAGTAGGTAAGCTAGAGAACCTAAAAATCGAAATAAATAGGTTATCAATAGACATGTAGGGATCAGCGAAGTTCGGTGGCCAGAGTCGGGGGATCTTTGGAGTGAAGACTTCAGGGTAATTCATACAGGAGCAGAGGAAGGAAATTTGGGTGTGTGGATAGTTATGCGGGAAAAGATAGGATACTGTGTAGAAAATTACTTACAAAAGAACGAAAGAGTACTTCGATTAGAATCTAAACCGGTAAACACAGTAATAATACAAGTATACATGCCTGCCTCTAGCTACAGTGACGAAGAGGTAGAAGCGATCTACAAAGATGTCGAAGACATATTAAGATACGTAAAAGGACATGAAAATTTAATAATTACAGGGGATTTTAATGCAGTGGTCGGTGAGGGTAGGGAAGGTGCGGTAGTAGGTTTATTTGGTTTAGGCACGAGAAACGACAGGGGAAATAGGCTGTTAGAATTTTGCGGCAAGAACAATTTAATCATTACAAACACATTATTTCAAGATCATGCTAGAAAACGATGTACGTGGAAGATGCCAGAAAATATAGAAAGATATCAAATAGATTACATTCTTGTTAGACAACAGTTTAGGAATCAAGTAAAAGACTGTAGAAGCTACCCAGAAGCAGATATAGACACTGACCACAACATCGTAATTATGAAGGCCGCACTTAAATTTAAAAAATTGAAAAAAAGAAACAGAAAAAGGCACGTTCACTTAGAGCAACTAATAGATAAAGATTTTCAAGAAAGATTCGAAAAAAAGTCAAATGAATTGCTCAAAGATATCGGGAAAATATCTGATACTAAGGAAGTAGACACAGAATGGAATAACATTAAATCCAGCCTAGAAATGGCGGCCAGAGATATTCTGAGGTATACACGAAAAGAAAATAAGAAACCATGGATAACAAAGGATATCCTGAATTTAATATAAGAAAGACGAAAATACAAAAATAAATCAGACGAAACAGGAAAACAGATACAAAGCCATAAAATAGGAAATTATTCGCAAATGCAGGAAAGCTAAAGAACACCGGATTGATGAAAAGTGCAAAGAGGTACAAACGAAGATGGAAATAGGAAAGACAGACGAAGCATACAAATTAATTAGAATGAATTGTAGGGATATAAAACTGTATAGCAAAAATATAAGGGACGCATAAGGAAACGTCATCATAGAAAACTTAGAGAAAGTGGGTAGATGGCAAGAATATATAGGGAATTTATATGCAGGAGAGGAACTAACTGCATTAGAACAGGAATCAGACATTGAAAATGATGACCTGGGATATCCTATACTTAGAGATGAGTTTGAATTAGCGTTGAAGGGTCTGAAAAATAGTAAGGCGCCGGGTAAAGATAAATGCAAGCAGAAACTCTAAAAGCCGCTGAACAAGCTGTAACACAACGTCTCTTCCAACTTGGGAGCTATATGTATGAGACAGGCGAGATACCCAAAGATATCAAACGTAACATCATAGTAACTATACCAAAAAAAGAGACGCGGATAGATGTGAAAATTTTCGAACAATAAGCTTGACCGCACACGTGTCAAAAATATTAACTAGAATTGTACAAAGACGAATGGAAAAACGGACTGAAGAATACTACGAGAAGACCAATTTGGGTTTAGGCGAAACAGGGGAACACAGGAGGCTATCTTAGCTCTAACGGTGATAGTGGAGAAAACAATAAAAAAAGGGGAAAGCGTGTATATAGGGTTTGTAGATCTGGAAAAAGCATTCGACAATGTAAAATGGAAAAAATGTTCGAAATACTCAAAAAGATTGGAATGAGTTATAGGGATAGACGAAGAGTACATACCTTATACAAAGAGCAAACAGCAGTAATAGAATTAGAGCAGAAACGTAGAGAAATAAACATTAGGAAAGGAGTGAGACAGGGATGTGACCTATCTCCATTAATTTTTAACTTGTACATTATTGAAGAGGCAAGGAATACTGTCAAATGCAGGAAGACGTTTTGAATTCCTATGCAGTGATAAAAAATTGATATGCTTAGATTTCCAGATGGTATAGCGGTATTAGCGTCTAGCACGGAAGAGTTAGAAACTGCTCTTAATGAAATGGAAACAGCTCTAACAGAGAGATACGGTATGAAAATTAACAAAACTAAAAACTAAAGTAGAAGTATGCACAGGAGGGGTAAATAAATAAAAAACAAGAATTCAAATATGTAACACGAACTTACAAGAGGTTTAGGATTTTTGCTATCTAGGAAGCCAAATATCGCAAGATGGGAAAAGCAGAAAAGATATAAAACAAAGATTAGCACAAGCTCGTGCTACATTTAACAAGAAAAATCAACTACTGTGCTCAAAGACCACAAACATAGAAACAAGGAAAAGATTGCTTAAAACATATGTGTGGAGCACAGCACTGTACGGCTGTAAAGCCTGGACAGTAGGAGAAGCGGACAAGAAAAAGGTAGAAGCCTTTGAAATGTGGTGCTACAGACGTATTATAAAGATATCATGGACAGACAAAGTTAAGAACGAAGAGGTACTAAAAATGGTAGGGGAAGAAAGAAATATGTGGAAAACGTTAAAAAAGAGGAGAGATAGGATGATAGGCCACATACTATGGCATGAGGAAATAGCGTGGAATATATTAGAAGCAGATATAGGAAAAAAGAGAAGAAGAGGTACCCTAGGTTAGACTACTGTACACAGATAGTGAAAGATGTAGGCTGTAGGAGTTTCAGGGAGATG
Organism: Platerodrilus igneus; assembly: GCA_036346225.1. Lineage (NCBI taxonomy): Eukaryota > Metazoa > Arthropoda > Insecta > Coleoptera > Lycidae > Platerodrilus > Platerodrilus igneus. Next base: position 8,476,220 of record JARFIW010001480.1, on the reverse strand, counting down.
TGTAAGCTAGCTCAGAATAGAAATCAATGGAGGTACCAGTCCCAAGATGGATAAATTAATGACAAAGAAAGTAACTGTACTTAAACATGATGATTATTATAAGCAACTACAATATTCTCGAATAATGTTAATTGTGCGAAAGTATTTACTGGAAAACTATTATTTTTGCAAATGTCTAAGTGTTGGGAGATCTTCGCAGCCACAGGCTGCTTAACCCCCTTCACTAAATCTCTGTGAAATAGGGCAAAAAATTAGAAAACAATAGAAGGGGAACCGAGCTGTATACATGCTGTGTGAGAATTTCAGGGAGCTGTGTAGGCTAGCTCAGAATATAAATAAGTGCTGGTACGTGTCCAACCAGTTTTGAGGCTGTTTCTGTTTCTGTTTCTAAAATTAATTGGATTGTGCACAGAGTTATTCATTTTACTAAATGTGGTTAAATTATTAAAGAAGGAGCTTCCTTTCATTTATTGTAGTTAGTTGTTGATTTTGTACAGGGTGTTTGGTATTTGTTTTTTGCATAATTAACGAATTGTGTACTTTTTATGATTTAAATGTTTAGTTTTTTTAATTTTTGGGTTGTTTACATGAAGTATACCTTCCTTGTGACCTTATATACCCCTAAATAACCCTATCATCATAGCATTTTATATATATATATATATATTGCTGTGATAAGGGGTTGTTTAGGGTGTATTGAGTAGCAAGGGTCGTAAGGTAACCATAAATTGCAATAGAAATCAGAAAACTGCATTTATTTAACAGAAAATTATATGTAAATAGTAAGCATTTAACACCCTGTATATAGACCATAATTAGCTTTAAGCGATGCAAGTAAGCATATCTTACAACAATAGAACGCGTATTTAGCAGAAAAATAGGTAATTCATACGTTATGGAAATAGCAAGTATTTAACACTCTGTATATAGACCGTTATTAATTTTAAGTAATCTTTCAACAACAGAACGCGTATTCAAAGAAATGATAGTACATGTAGTAACACGCATTGAGAAGTGTTCTAATTAGTTATAAAACAAATACGAAGATAAGAGTTAAAACCTAACAAAGCTTTATGCAACTGCGCGGAAACAATAAACATTTTTGATAAGAAAACGCAATTTTTAAAGATGCATAAACACAAATGAAAACAGCATTAAAGTTACATCATTTATTTTGTTCAATTATGGAAAAGGCGATATATACACAAAACAACGTATGGTCAAGATAACGATGTATCAATAGCAAATAGATATTACACGGAAAACCGAATAAATTACATCAGAAACAACTTCAAAATGCAGGGCCTGATTGGTTGAGATATCTGCAAGACTTGTTGAAAACCCAGCCCGCATGTAAGTGGGAACAGCCTATATTAACACAGAGCATTGATAAGACGAGTCAGTTCACAACTCAAGCAGGGCGAAGCTGCGTCACTGCTAAACAGAAAGTCACGCGTAATTTAATATTCAATAAAATATCAAGTGTAAGTGATAAAGTGCAACGACTACGAAGACTTCTTTTACCGTTTAACGTGAGTAGAATTTGGGGTAATTTATTTAAACTAAATATTTATAATAATAGGGTTTCTAATTGGTGGTACATTTTGAATACTTTGAATCTGGTATATAATAATTCAAATGTGTTGATGAGAATATTTCAAATTGGGCGATATAACACTTCGAATGTGTCGACAGAAGAATAATTCGAATATTCGAATGTGATAATAATATTTCGAATGGTGGTACATTTCATAATACTTCAAATTTGTGGTGTAATTCGAATCTGCGATAGTAATAATTCGAATGTTGATGACAATGATTCAAATTTGTGGTGTAATTCAAAGTCTGCGTTGACAATAATTCGAATCTATGATATAATATTTCGAATCTATGATATAACATTTCGAATCTATGAATATGTGGAGTATTTCTGAATAATTCAAATCGGGGTCAATATAATATTTCAAATCAGCATCGACAATTATATTTTGGTACAATTCTGGTCCAATTTTGAGTTGCGAGATTCTCAAGGCACATAAAATAAAGAAGCACGAAGTAATTTTTGGAAAACGAGGGATTCAACTAAGCAGAGCAGTGATAGACGAAGGAGGATAACAAAGGGGTGCTGATCCACAACCCAAACAAGCTGTAGCAGGTCAGTTCTATTTAATTTTAAGATATTTTTCTATTTAAATTTCAATACTGAATTTATTCAATTTATATAAAACCTGTAACGAAGTTAACAACAAACATTGCATACGTTAAACTTACGTAATATATTATAAGGGGTCTAGAACGTTCCAGGTTTCTTTGGTAAAAAAGGGTAGTTTTTGGTGACTTTAGATTGAATTTAAAGCATATAAATTTTGGGATAAATGATACACATGATATTGATTGATTGAAGGGTGTATTTAAATATTTTTCGAAAATTGTAAATAATATTTCTTTTCATTATATGAAATTAATTGACTTCGTTTTATAAATTCAAACAAATAGGTAATCATAAAAGGGTGGAGAAGAGAAAAATTGATCATCGTAAAACGTTGTGCACTCTGTGTAGATTGAAGAGGGCTAGCCGTGACATAATAATAAAATTAATAAAATTAAATTTGAAGTGAGAACACAGAGAGGTGGAGTTAAGTAAAAACGTTATTACACCGAGTACGGCGTTATCATATCAATATATATATATATATATATATATATATATATATATATATATATATGTCGGGTGCCTAAAAATATTAAAATGTAGAGATGCGCGCGGATAGGACATGAAGGGATTGGGGTGATAGAAATGTTTTCATATTAGGATTGTATACAAAAATAATTTAAAAATTTGGTTGTAGGTACAGAAACTCCAAGAAAAATTGTATGGCATTCCGCATGGGAAACAACGCAACAAGAGACATGTAAAAAAGAAATACATATGCTAGTGGCAGGGTTCGTGTATGAACTCGCGAACGCGCATATAATGTCGGAAAACCGTTTAAAAACAAAGGGATAGGACCAAATAGGTCATTCCTCTATTAAGTTGGAACTTTGTGGCATGTTTTGAGTCAGGTAGTTGCTGTGTTTAGATCTTTACTAAATAATAATAGGAAAAATACCGAAGTGGTTGGAAATTCTGGAATTGAAAATTGAGTACTTTATGTAAAGGTTAAATACAATATTGTGAATTTTTAAATGTCAGTTGTGTATATTTTGGTAATAAGACAATAATTAAGTGAAAATAATTGGTTAGACCAATTTATGATTTGAGATGCTAGTTTATTAGTGAAATTAATGATAGTAAAAGTATCAAATTAACGAATTTTGAAAAGGACAGTGGCATAGCACAAAGTCGGTATTTAACTTTTTTTTGTTTTATCAACAACATTGCCCATAATTTGGGATTTAATAATGTCTTCTAATTAAAAAGGAACAATTATGTGTACTAAAATTATTTTTATGTTAATAGAGGTTAAGTTTAGGTTGATTTTTATTTTAATTGATTTAGGCAATAGATAAATTCAGTGATTTGTAACGGATATCCAGCTACCCCAGTGATAATCTTATTTTGAAAGAGCATTTTATTTTGAGAATTTTTTTTAATTATAACCAACTTTAGGATAGTATAGCAGAGGAGTTTTATGTGGAATAGCGTCTTCCAGATAGAAATGACATCAAAAGGTGTTACGTGCCCAAAAATTTCGACACTAGACATCTTTAACTAAGTTTTAATATGTGAGAATTTCGCGCCATAAATTTAAAAGACTTGTTGCGCGTATTTCCGTCACTTCAGAAGTGCGTTGCGCGAATTTCGCGTCGACGCGTGTGACGAAAGAGTGGTGGAAAATTTCCGAAAGACGCGTCAGGACTTGCCTCCAAAACGCGAAGAAGAGTAGTTGGTCTGGTATCTTATCGTATCTTTTTATTATGTAGATTCCCTTTTGCCTTTTTTGATTAGCGTTCCTCAAACCCGTTCCTTATCGAACCTCTACATAGGAAGAAGACCAGCGAATTTGGATGCAACCTGGCTTAAGAGATCCACGACCCGAGAACCATCATGAAGTAATCCGGATGCAAGCCGCCGCAATCATGAAGTAATTCTGCAGGAAGCTTTACTTATTCACGTGAGTACCCCGTGGGGGTTTTATATAATTTATACAATTGGATAATGTGTTGCAATAATTTGCATATTGTATGACGTCATCGAAATTTGAGCGTCGATTTTCACATTATGTAATATCGTTACCAATTGTCTTTTGTGTCGCATGTACCGCGTCGATGGGACGGTAATAAAGGGTTGCTGTGACAGACTGTTTGGCACCCCTCATTTTGACAGTAGGTAGACATTTCAGGGTAAGTGTTAACGTAATGTAGAATTTTTGAATTTAAGCCTTGTTATGTATTATTTATTTGTGTATTTTTTTTTCTTTTTTTTTCTTTTCTTGTGCACCCATTGGAAACGACTCCCGCACCACTGCAGTTAGCGGACGTCACCATATATTGTTACGGATCCCTGCCCCTTCACGGCAAATCAAAATTAATTCGCATAACACTTATTTCACCCGTAACAGACATGCAGCGGAAAAAAATGTCTGTACCTAGACTTAACTATTTAAGATTCGATACAACAGTACTAAAAAACGTTATTACCAAAACGTAAACGTAATGTTTACAAAAACAATTGTAGCTTAATTAATTACCTCAATAATAATAGAAAAATTGCACAATTAAAAATATACAACTAAACTTGTAATTAAGAAATGATTTGTGATATTAAATTGTAAAATTACAATATTTTTAGATTAACTGTAAGATATGTATAAATAGATGTTAAGTATTTACAGCAGTTCTCGGCAGCGTCGCCAGCTATATTATGAAAATTGGGATAAAAATGTGAATTGAGGAACCCATTTTTGAACAAATTTTAGTTATAATAAACTAGCAAATCCTTTCGAAATAACATCTGATCCTTAACTTAAACATTGAAATGCCGAACAATTATTTTAACAAAGTTATCAAACCCTTCAAAATACTGTCGACTACCACACTCTTGCAATTTTATTTAGAGTTACGTAATGAAAACTAAGCCGAACATTTTATAATTAGGAGAAACCTCCAAATAAATTTATCATATCATTCTGCGTTTTAAGCTATTAGCTTTAAACAAATGGAAATGCAACTTTAGTTCAGAACGGAAATTGGGATTTAATCCTCTCATATGTCTAGTCTGCACCATTAGTCGCTTAATTGTGGTAGGCTTTTAACTAGTTTAACGGTACAATAAAAACAAACGTTAATTCTAAAATACGCTAACTACTGGGTTTAATGTTTTTGGATATTAAAACTTAGTACAAGTTGTGTGTTTGTATTTGTACTACACAAAATCTCAGTAATTTTATTACTAGTGCTTACTCGTAAAGTTTTCTTAAACACTAATATCTTGAATAAATGTTTTACTTTGTTAATCATTCAATAAAGAATACTTTACGTATTTTTCGCACTATAAGACGCACTTTTTTACGTAGAAAAATGGACTCAAATTTTGGGTGCGCCTTATGGTCCGAAGGTAGTATTCAATTAGTTTTTTTAATAAATCGTCTCTAAATTTGAGGTGCCTTGTAGCGATTTAATTTTTATAGCTAGCCAAAGTTGTTACACTTTTTGAGCCCCACATTGTACGCGCTAATGTAGCGAATTTATTCTTAACACCACGACGTTGGACCTCAATGTAACGGGTTATGTTTTTCCAACTCGGACCCCTCATTGTAAGCGTCAATGTAGGAAATAAGTATTAAAAATTAAATCAAATTAAACTGTGACTATAAAAACTTGCCGCTTCTACCGCTAGCTTGGCCATTACCCCTGGGAGGTAATGTGAAAGGGTAGGGTTGAGATGTTCTTCGTTAAACCGAAACTTAAATAAAGTGAAGTTGGACGCCACTGTATCTATCAAATATTAAAAAGGTTGTTTTAGGGTAGATACAGAAACCCTATTGCAATGAATTTTTTTAAACTTTTAATTTACTTGCAAAATTAAACCTTTTAGAATCAGAAAATATCTATTCTATAACAAATAGCTTTTATCCAAAAAAATTAAATCAATTCACAAATTTTAGTGATATGAAACAAAATTAGAAAATAACAAGTTTGTTGTTTTCTATATGGGACCAAGAACATATTAAAAATTGAGGATGGACCTAATGCTGTAAATAAATGGTCTGGATAGATTTTTCAATTATTTTTTTATAGATTTCTAATTTGTTTCAACCAATAATTTTCCGTTTAAAAAAATTGTTACAAACTATGTCTTCTAGTTCGAAGAATAGCAGAAATAGCAGTCACTCCTGGATGCCTTACAAGTCAATTACAAGTTACAACCCTTAGATGTCTCTTTCAATAAAAGATTTAAAAATTTTAGGCGAGAAAATGGAATGGCAAAACTAAATCATTATGCCACCGCAACAGGACGTATGAAACGACCAACAATTTTAGAGGTTTTTAAAAGGAGTGACAGCAACAGTTCAAACGAAAGTAATACGAACGGTGGCATTAACGAGATGAGTGATAGTACCGAGAGTGAAGATGAACTGAATATTGCTAGTACTAGTTATGTTCACAATAAATAAAAATTATGATCCGAAATCATCCTATAAATTTGAGGTGCACCTTATCGTCCGGTACGTCTTATAGTACGTAAAATACGGTATTAAAAAATTTTCCAATTTGTATTTAAATTTGAGTTACTACCATTTCACGACTTTGTTAGCATTTTTGAAGACAAAAATAATCTAAGGACTTGTAGTACATGAAATAGCTAAATAACTCCAATAGATAACATAACAATGTATAATAATAATTTGATGCATGATGTCAGTTTGGGCTTCATGATGGGGGGACTATTTATTGTGTCGCATTCATCCCGATGCAGTAATGTTCATTGACTTGGATGTCTGTTTCGTAGTTGATAAAATTATATGAGCTATATTATTTCCCAGTGTTTTTGTTGCTCTGAGCTGGTTGGTAGTTTATGAAAATAATCTTGATTTAGGTTTGTTTTTAGAATGTGCCCAGATTTACTGTCTACCGTCAAGGTGACAAAATTTATACTATATTATTTCTTGATATTAAATTATTTGATACAGTTTGATGTTCTGATCTGACTTGTGATTTTCAAATATAATCTCGATTTAAGTTTGTTTAGGTTGTACTCAGATTTAGTTCTTACTGTAATATTATCAAGGATTTGGGGTTTTATAGAGATGATGTCTTTTACGAAGGAGTCGAATAAAAGGGGGATGGTTCGATGTCAGAAATCTTATACTTGGTAGTAAAGTATAGATATCTGTGTTTATGTTTTCTTTGAAAGTGTTTCGGGGCGGGATAAGGAGGGTACATTCGTATAGATGGTGGATTGGAGCTTCGGGTATGTTTGCCTTTATCGTTCTTCTGGTGTATCTGCGAATGGAAGTGGATCTAGGCAAGGAGCGGTAGGTGTTATTAAGGTTATATTTGGGTAGATGGAAAATGCATTGATAGTCGGGTTTGTAGGTTAACGCCAAGGTACGATACTGAGTCGAAAAGTGTAAGGGAGATTCAGGGATACGAATTTATACAATACATATAGGGTCTAAATAGCCTTTGAGAAGGAGCATTTTGGATTTATGAAAGGTTAGCGGTTGCTTGTTCAGGATCGATCAGGATTCAATTTGTTGGTTGAGGATTCGGGCGGTTTATTCTAGTGCAGAGCGGAAGTTGTCGTAGATTATGAATGTTAAATAGTCAATGTAAAGTGAAGGATGTGTGTCTTGGGGACGTGGATATCTAATAAAGGGTCGATAGCAATGTTCCAAATAGTGGGAGAAAGGACAGAGCCTTCAGGACAATCTTGTGTTAGGATTTTGGAGGTTGAGTGGTAATTAAGGACACTATTCTAGAAGTTAGGCAGAATTTTATTTTATGGTATAGGTTAGAGGGAAAGTTTTGAATTCTAATTTGTTTAATAGATTGGGCTACCATAATAGGTTAAAGGCTGATTTGAAGTCAAGGACGATTGCAATGTAGAGGAGATGGTTTAACTATGGTAATAATGGTTATGATGGTGTGTTCAGCATGAAGTTTTTGTAGAAGCCATATTGATTTGTAGATATCGTGAACGGTTTCAATAATTAACAATTTTTAATGGGGTCTGGGTAGGTGTTTTAAGAATGGGCCACGATTGCTTTAGATTGGTGTTGTTTATACAATCGTGACCGGGAGCTTTTTAGGGATTAGATTTGCAATTAGGGTGTCTAAGAAGTCATGGTGTAAATAGGAGCCTGGATTAGTTGTGGATAGAAGTCCTTTAATAGGAGTGATTGACTTTCGGAGTGGACGTCGGTATTTATAAACGGAGCAACGGTGTCTATTAAGAATTTTATGGTGTTTTGTAGTTATGAAGTTTGTTGTAAATGATGCGGTGATGATATCAGGAGGTCCCGTTCAGCTTTAATAATTTGAACTTTGTAGTTGTTTGTTAGCCGCTTGAATTGGTTGACGTAGTACTCCAAGATAACTGCTGCTGTATTAGGTTTTCACAAACATGAACACCTCGACAGATCTCCAAGCGGGATTCTGGAGGATAGCACGTACGGCGCTAGAGTTTCGACGTTTAAAGTTCTGTTGGGTGAGGTCGCACAATGGTAACGTAGGAAACGATAGGGCTGACGAATTAGCTAAAGAGGCCGCGACGGGCGACTTTCGAATATCACATTCGTCGATACCGAGGTCTTTAATCAAAAGAAAACTGCGCGAAAAATCAATTCGACAATGGGAAGAGAGGTGGAACAACGCTGCCACGGGCAGGTTGACCCACAAATTCATACCGAGCATAGAAGCCAGAGGTAAGATCGAGGTTAAGCTCGATCACAAAATGGTGCAGTTGATAACAGGGCACGGCGCCCTGAAGGCGTATTTACAAAGGTTCGGTCTAACCAACAGCGACCGCTGCGAATGCGGTGAGGGCGCGGAAAGCGCAGAGCACGTGCTCTTCGACTGCCTGCTTGAGGCGGGAAATCGAGGGTTGGCTGATAGCAAACTAGCTATCCTAGGTCTGACATGGCCAAAGAGCCTAGAGGAAGTCGGGGAAGTGGTTAACCAGAAGGCGTTCTGGACAGCCTTAAAAGAATTCGCGGGAAGGGTCGCGAGATTAGACAATCAATGACGACCGCGTGTAAAAATTCGGTGGGGTTGGTGGGAGGATTGAAAAATTTTAGATTGACTTGGCGTGAGTAAGGATACGAGCATAACCAAAACCTGATATTAAATAATAAAAAAAAAAAAAAAGATAATTATACCAAAATGTCCAATATGCACGAGAAACCCCACTCCATTAATACAATCATAATTATGTGCGGAAAATCGGGAATAAATAATACCAAATAAACAATAACAAATAAATCATAAACCCTCATTAAATTAAATCAATAAAGTAAACAAGGATAATAAAACAGAGCGCAACCGCGCATCCCCAGGACTTGAAAGTGAAGTGATAGTGATAGTGATTGTGATCCCCAAGAACATTTAGTGCATACCCACCAGGACTTTAGCAGTGCACCCGTCCCACCTTTAGAAGTAAGTTACAGACGACCAGATCTTCGGATGCTGGAGAATTTTATTATCGAGGTAAGACTTAAATTGTGGCGGCTGTACTCGCACAAGCATTGATTTACATTAATTAGTAGTTTTGAAATAATTTAAGAAGCACGTTTGGTGTGTAAAGGCGCTAGCCGACATAATGCTTGTGCGAGTGCACCTGATAGATAGGGTGATGCTTTCGCTATTTTGTGCACTGCTATATGCTTAACGCTTATTAAACATTTATTTATATATTTACATAATTATATTTATTTATATTTTATATTTACACTTTATATTTATTTATATATAGCATGTATTATGTGGCTAATTTGTTTTGTTTGACGTTCTGTCGCCATTTTGGTTGCAGTATATATTTGGGAAGGACGAGCAGAATTGCGAAGATTGTAATCATAATGTAAATCAGTTAGGGAACGATAGGGAAAGCTAGGGATGGATTTATATGAGTTAGCTTGATTTGGTTAGTTTTAAGACGACCCTTTAGGTCGCACTGGTAAGCAGAACCGGCGTCTGCTATCCGGTATTACGGATCCCTCCCCCTCTCATTTTTGCTTGTTGATCGGGTACACTCGAAAGTCAGCGCTAGGGATACCATTATTTACAACCCTGTTTTTAGTTTTTGTTTTGTTTTTGTTCCAGTTTTTGTCAGATTTTTAGGTTTGTTAGATTGTTAGAGTTTGTTAGGTTTGTTAGATTTTTAGGTTTGTTAGATTTTTATTTAGTTTTTATTTAGGGTGAATCAACTATGAAGTAAGAATAAATTAGGAGCACGACTATTTTTCGCGTTTAAACCCAATGTAGTACCTCCGGGTGGAGCATTGGGGACGTGGCCGCAAGTATAGCGGCCCTAATTCAAATTATAATGTATTAGGTTTTCTCCTTTGTAGGTGATGCCCTTGAACATTGAGCTTGTTTATTGTAAAAGTAAGTTCGTTCATTCACCAAGATGTCGGTCGTATCACGTGACCTCTAGTCGATAAGAAAGGTCTGCTGCGTGTTATAGGGATTTAATTAAAAAGGAACGTAGCTTGTTTGATTATGATGGGTAATGAAATTTTCTGTGTCTGCACTCTTTTGATCAGTATTTGCGTTGTACAACGCCAGCGATTTGAAATTAGTGTCAGCTACGATAATAATCGAGTATTGTTGATTTGCTTTAGAATACGTTCTAGGTGGATTAAATAAAGATGGATGTTGGAATTATATTAGAAGCAGGATGAGTAAAGGTAGATGATTCCGCATTTGGCAATGTTGTTATTTGTGGGTTTGATAAACTAGAAATGTTATGTGGCGTCAATGGTAGGATCGGTTGTAATTATGGCGAATGTGAAATATGAATCTGATGGAATGGGATAAACGATATATATTGATTTCGGAGAGAGGTTTGGAATTTTATTATTGATAATATAAGATTCTTGGACTAAGGCAATTTATATGTTTTGTTCAGTTGGGAAGTTAAGGAATTCTAGTGCTACGGATTTGGGGTGCATAAGACTGGTTTGGATATAGGTGGGTTGCTTGGGATATTTTTTAGCAAATCTGTTTTTGTTGTGTAAAAGTCATAGTCTGTAGGCATGTTGGACAGTTCTAATGACTGTTTAAAAACCTGGCATTTCGGACTAGTAACTACTGGTTGATCTATTGATTCGGGTACAGTTAGGGCATATTGGAGGCGGCAGAAGGGCTTGCGGATTAGGGCATAGACGGGTTATATTATACCCCCGACGGTACGGTACGAGAGTCACTACAGTAGTTGGTAGCAATGATAAATAATTGCAAAATGATGCGCAAATAAAATATTACGTCATATAAATGTTCAAATTATTATCACATACAAAAAGGTTTATATTAATTATAAGGAAAACCAAAAGGTACTCACGTAAACTGTAGGACTTCTCACAGCATTACGCCATTATGGCGGCAGCTGGGCTTCGCTGAGTAGTTCGGGCGTGGGTAATCCGTTGGGCCCCCGGTTGAATCCAAATTCAAATTTGTCTTCTTCTTCCTATTTGTAGAGAGCGACAGGAATACAGGAAAAGGTACGATAATCAGATATAAGGCAGGAAACTTACATATCAAAAAAAAGGAGACACGATAAGGCACAAAGATAACTACACTCGTCCACGTCTCGCTCACCAGTCCTCGACGTGTCGGAAATCACCACCCTTCTTCCATTCTCCGCGTCTGCGTAATACTTTGCGAAAACGCACTGTCTGAAGTGACGGAAATACGCGCACAAGTCTTTTAAAATTATTGGCGCGAAATCGCTTACAAATTAAAACTTTACAGGAATGTTTACAGCCGATTTTCGGCACGTAACAGTTATATGGTCTTTAGTAAAAATATCACTAGTTAATAGTGATCTGCAGGTTGTTGGGACGTGAAATTTTTGCCGGTTATAGTACTGCCCCACTGTTGATTGATTTCTAATTCTGTATGCTTTATATCCAGCGAGGTCTGATTTAGGGGTTTTGGTGTGCTATATCGATTTGAGTTCGTTATGATTCCTCTGGGGTAAAAAGGTCAGGGAGTTTTCGTAAGAGAGCGTCCACTGAGGTAACTTCTCGATCAATGTCAAAGACTATTAATTGCGGCCTTTTTAGGAACATGAGCTGAGCAGAACTATGGGCAAGGGAGGTAACTAGGTTTAAATCTGAAGGTTTGTCTGTTCCGATTGTTTCTGCGGTGTTGGAAGATCGGATACTTCGTATTGATTGGAGGAAGTGGAGGAGGTTGTGTTTTATGATGGATACAAATTGCGTTGGGGTCGTTTCGGGGTCGGTAGGCCTTGATGTGATAGATTTGAGGGGTGGTGTAGTTGGTGCAGGGTGGTGTGACATCGGTTGCGGTACTGCAGTTGTAGCAGAGATGTGTACGTAAAGGTGTATAAATCAGCGAAATCTGGTCCGCGTGTTGTGTTATTTAAGTAGCTAAGATTCGTTTGATGTCTCGTTCAGTTTATCTGAACTTACACTTACTTCTATTTCTAATCAACAACTGAGACTTTAAGTGATAGCTCGTCGAATTTCTGTATCATAAATTGAGCACAGGTTCTGTTTATTTTGCTCGTATCTTTAAATACGTAATCCATGAGTTAATTTTTATAGGCATCAATGGATTCAAGATTTATTAAAGAAATCACATATTATTCGTCTTCCCGTGATCTGTTATCTGATTTAAATTGATTAAGATAAGTTGTTGGTACTCTTGAAAAGAACCCCCCCCCCCCAAGGGCTTAAATGTCTTTAATTCGTTATCGACTGCTTGATATATGAGAATTTTATTACTTACAGTTACTTTTGTAAATACTGATGGTATACTATTTGACAGATAATTGCAGGGTGGTACCCCTGGCAGAGATCACCGAAAGGATAATCAGGGCACCGTCGGATTGTTGTCACTAGTTGTATTTTATTAGACTTGAAATGATAATTGAAAATGAACCTTGAATATATAGAATAATACAATATTCAAAGTGCAATATGTGGACCCGGTCACGGTGACGATCGACATGCAACTGCGAGAATGGTTCCGAAAATTTAAAGATGACCGACCTTATGTGAATGATGAACAGGACTCTTTCAGCAAGTTCAATAGGATATGTTAAATCATCCGCTATATAGTCCCGACCTAGCGCCTAGTGACTTCCATGTTTCCCTGAACCGAAAAGTGGCTATTAGAGCAGTGCTTACAAACTAACGAGGAACTTAAGACATCAACAGTCGTTTTAATTCATTCGTGACAACATTTTATGTAGAGGGTATTGGAAAGATGATTATGTTGAAAAATAATCATACCTCTATATAACTTTTAATAATAAAATTATTTGTTTATATACACTTGCCTTTTTTATGGCCCATCGGTGATTGAAAGAAGAAAACGACCCTTGCATATGTGATTTACTGTATGGAAAAACGGTCAACATAAGGTTAAAGTTTTAGATGCCACGTAGCATAATGAATCTGAAAAATTCACTTGTGACACTTTAATTTTCATACTAAATTTATTGAATTGCTACAAATGCTAACTTTAGGATCAATATTTTATATTACTCTAACATCCTTGATCATGAGCACCATTCAATACTCTTGATATATGAAACAAAACTGTTTTCAGCATGAGTGCTTACTCTTGAAGACACTTTGTCCATCTTGTTTGAAAGATGAAATGAATTTGGACTGCAGAGATATCTTTTAACTGATACAAGTTTTTCAGTTTTCAAATTTTTTCTTGAAACTTTTGTTAAATTTAAAAATCAGGCAACATGTTTATAAGTCGAGTGCCGTGATAATTAGTTAATCTTGGGTGATTATTGTTTAACTTGATCCTGGGTAATTTACAAGAAATGATTTTATTGTATCTAATGATTACATATTTACGAGATTGTAGATATTGCCGATGTCATTCGATGTTTTAAAGTTTAAATTTATTTTTGATTTCATTATGTAGCGTGCTGATGAGTTTGAATTATTAAATATTATAACCTGGAGTCTAAGGAAGTGACTTTTTTTCCAAGCGTCAAGTTTTACGGGTCTCTTTTGAACATCTTTTAAAGATACAGATGGTAGAATAATATGGTTTCAAATGTTCCATTTGAAGTATTCGTTATTCCAGCAAAATAGGAACTTCATAATTCAGTTTTAAAACACATTCAAATATTCTTAAGTGCTTTTCAGTACACTTGTTATTTTACATTTAATTTCCGGGAACGTTTTTCTTTCTTGTTTCATATGAATTAACATCGTCCGAAGTTCGTTTGTCATATTATTCCTATTCATAGTAAACATAGTAAAACATTTCTTGAAATTTACCAAACTTACGCTTTAATTTTATACATCATCTAAATAAGCCAATAATATCAGCAAATAATTTTATGTTAAATTTCGTGCGTGGTTTAGTATGTTGCAAAACGGTAAATGCTATATAATTTTTCATACTTAACCTTCTTATGGGCATTGTGCTTGTTAAAAATTCAAGATTATTATTAAAGCATTTGCTATGCATAAGCTGCGGCCAATTTAATTTCTAGTCATAGTTAATTTAATGCATCAAAGCAATATGCTTCCTTAATGGAATCCATTATGTGACGTGTAATCTTAGACATCAGAAGATGATAGTGCAGCTAATTAGCGCAATTGAAGTTAGTTTTGCATTGGTTACTAAATAGATGTCTTTGACAGCTTATCTGTTCACATATGTTAGCAAATACTATTTGATATCATTATGTATACCAAATATTGATTATTTATTTGTTTTAGTTTCTATACTTGAAGATAGTCATTTGATTTGATTACTCTTTATGTTATTTTGCTTCAAGCCTTGGCTAGTATTCTATTTTTATCAAACTTCATTGGCGAAGCATTTTAAAGCACATTTGTATAAAGTTATCGAAGTTCTAAGCGGAGCATTATTTGAAATATTTTTCAGACCATCACATTCATATCTTGCAGTTATCTTGAATAAATTATATCTCCTTCGAATCTTAACATCATAATTGTATTTCTGACAACCGCCTTATAAAACAATAAATGTGCTAAATGCTTTGCATGCTAAATAATTTATAAGTTGGTACAGCCTATTAAGTTGATGCAAATAAAAAAGACCTATGCGAGTTATGTATACCTCAATTTACCTATATATATTAAATAATAGAATCTAATAGGAACTTATTAGAAATTGTTAAAGAAATCATAAGTCAATTGCAACAATGTAATACAAGGATAAACCAGACAGGTTATTAACAGTTAATGAGAACGGATATGCAACTTTGTATCCGAGACGACAGTGATACTGCAGGTGACAGGTCACAGACGGTTAACATACCGCAATTACCTAGAAATAAGATTGAAACAATGTAACAAAGTGTAGAATTAAGAGTAAAGCAGACATGAGATCTGCAAGTTCCCACAGCCATGTGAGGGGGCAGGATATTATAAAAAGCCCGGGAGCTCAAGGCCCCGCAGTCAGTCTGAGTACTACAGCTTTTGAATTGTTGTTTACCTAGGCTACTCGCCCTCATATTAGTACAATTAAATATTTTGGTTTAAAGAAAAGAACAGTTTGTCAAAATTCCACATTAGTTTCTGTTTAAAATAAATAAATTTGTTAAGTTTTGGAAACGTTTTTTAAAAACATCGCTCCAAAGGCCCGAACCTTAACTTGCGTAGCTTTAAAATAAGTTCATACTAATACACTTCTGGCTAAATAAAATATTTTTAACAAAAATTGAGAAATATATTGATGTGATAACGCCTCACGTTGGGAGCGTTTAATTAGTGCTATGACAACGGCTGGTATTGGGCGTCGGTAAAAGAGTTCTATGATACAGGTACAGTAAATTGTAAAAATTGCTGACTTACCTTCATTTCTAACGTTTATTTGCCTGGCCAGCTCAACGGAAGCATCTATAGAGTCTAAAATATTTTCTCTCATACAACAGAATATAGAACATTTACAGCATAGTTTCTTTCAAACATAATCTTATTCCTAACAAGTACTTATGTATAATTATTAAACTGTTGCTCACCTTATCTAGGTTAAAATTCACAGAATTTAAATTTCTTCTATTGTGAATAGTTTACCTGGCTTTGATTCCTATGCTTACAAGGGTTGTTTTGGCTAAAAAATCCTTGACAGATAATCTATTAAAAAAGTCAGTGTCTTGAACTCTGACCACGAACTTCCTAGTAAATATCCTTACAAAAAAATATTATATGATTAAGACTTACTCTACCTTAAATTAAATGACAAAATACTCAAATCTCAGTTACAAACAATAGATTCTAAAGGTAATACTTGCAAAATTTCAAAAAGCACTTGTCCAATTCGTAATTAACAGTATTTAATATTGTCTGCTTCTATTTTAAATTTACGTTCAAATCTCAGTTTACAAAATCATCCATTCGCTTAAAGCTTCCTTGTAATTAATTTATTTATAGTAACGTTGTATCGAAGAATTTTCCCTCTTCATTGTATTATACAATAATTACATTTAACAACTTCCATATTCACATGTAAACTCTGCACGTAATTTTGGCTTTATAATCAACGATACATCAAATATTAAATACTGTATGCACACTGCATACTTTTACTTGGTTGGCGTGAAATTTTATTTTCGATCGCGTAAATCGACATGAATCAATTTACTGAATGAAATCTTTTTACATATTGCTTGGTTAACGCGAAATCATAAATGAATCTAATGTTGATTGCTTCTGCTTATATATAAAAATTATCTCTATTCTAGAGCTTTCGAGTTTTACGGGATTTCATTTCAACGACTACACGCCTATCTGACACAATTTTCTGGGAATTCCTCGGTTTATTACTTCATTAGCGCCCTCGTTTAACACCTAAGGTTATTGGTCGCATCGCATCTATTTTGTAGTAATACAAAAGATAATAAATAATTCTTATCGCTTTTATGGGTCTTTTAATGTTTCAGAGGATTCTTAGAATAAATGTTTATTTATTAATCAGGTATTTACGTAGTTTTAAGTACAGATGACGCATCCTTTTTCAATTTTGAATATTCGAGAGAATTCTTCATTTAAAATTGAATTTATGTTATACAAAAGTCAATTTTGGTAATTAATTTAAGCTTTAATTGCATTATCATGCAAATGATTGTATTAAAAGGTATTGGTTTTTATGGTAACTAAACATGTTTTTATTGCATATTTATTAAGATTAAAGCGTTAGTTTTTAACAAGATTGATATGGTTTTTACGCTAAATAAAGCGAATGCTTTATGCAATTTACAGCGAATGAAGAGCATATTTTATACATCGAAAATGTATTTGTATGGTACGAGGCGTGCTCGATGTGTATCGGGAGTAAGTAACAAAAACAAAACTTAAGGTGTGAAAACTTCTGTTTTTGAAAATATTTTCCACGATGATTTATACACTTTTGCATACGTTGGAACCAATTTTTACAGCATTTTTTTATTCCGAAATTTTTAACTCAATCAAAACAAAACAAATAGTGTTGATATGGCAAAATTTTGTAAGTATGTATATTGTCAAAAATGTCAAACTTTAGGTTAAAAACGTCAGATCGCACCTAGCAACACTAACGTAGTCAGTTCCCGATACATATCGAGCATTCCACTTAATTCACGAGTGAAAATAAATGGCTTTCTATTTACGCTTCATAATAATCGATTTCCATATTGTTTAAGAATTGAAATTCGTTTTTACATTTACGTCTTAAATTTGTACACATTATTGATTAAAAATTTTGTGCTTTTAAATACACGGAAAGTGTGTTCTGCCTTGCTCTTGATGGCTGTCTTTACAACACGTCTTTATTATACAGGGTGATTATTTACACACACGGAATTACATTTTCGCTTGGCGAAAAGTAAGCTTGTATTATACAGGGTGTAACTATGAATTTTCGGAAATTTCTATTTTTTTCAGGATTCTCTTATATCTTGGTGAGATTTATTTGTAGAATTTGAGTTTGAATGACCTCTCGGAACCACTTATCACGTCAATATATTAATAAGAATATCTGCGATTTATATTTGGTTGATATTTCTTAGAAGGTTCATCTCTGCAAATTACATATGCAATTTGACAAGGTTAAAAGGTAGCTTTACATTTTCTAAGATTAGTTACGTAAACAGTACATTCACGCTCCTCACTTTGTTATACATGATTATTCCTTCAAAACAGGTTTTTTAAAACCTTAAGTCCCCGATAGAAGAATTGGGAGTTCTTTTTAGCAATATTTCGTTAGCTTCGTACAACATTTATAAAATATCACAAGTGTTTCACACACACCTAAATAGACTTATGCAATTTGCTATTTTATACCAAATTGCTAATGTAGCTGACTAAAGATTAAATTCACATATTCCGAAAAAAAAAAACAATAGTTTTCATATGATATGTTTACTCGACCACATTTTAAATTAAAGGAACTGTATGTAATTGAAATGTATCTAATTTATATGTTCATGTTTTCACACTATTTACTAAAGTCTTAATTAATTATTAATAGTTGGCTATTTATGTCACAGTACCTGTAAAAAAATGTCTAGTCTTCTTTCTTGTTTTTCAGCAAACACTTTTGTTAAAATTTTCTATATTATAGATCATTTCTTTTTCTATCGAAAACGAGGTTAATCGATTTAATCTGTTCTGCCGCGTGGTACTTTTCAGAAATGTTTTATCTTTTTTATAGTTAAAAAATAATTTATATGTTTTGAAAAATGTGGATTGGAAATTGTTTTTTATTATATAAATTGTATTATTTCGAATATCTGGTTTTCTATAGATAACTGCAGATTTGAGCGCTCCTTTTGCAAAAACGGGTATAGTTCTATTAGTTTTCAAACAATTCTTTTGGATCGTTCTTTTCATAAACCAGGAATTTATTCCGCAAAAAGTGGATAAAGCAGAAAGCATGTACCGAATGAAAACCTTGTAGCTATCTGCTTAATTACATCCACAACCTTCTTTTTCAGGCAGAGTTCTATTCAAGTGCAGATTTTCCACGTGTCTTCGGCGATTCTAAGTGTTTTTATTCAATTTGAAGTTAAAACTTGTTCGTGTGATCTCTTCTTTGTCTATTGATTTACGGAAATGGTCCAAGATGTTTTTACGGTATCAATAACGCCTTTTTAAATTTGGTTATATAAAACATTTACACGTGGCACAACATTGTGAAAACTGTAAGCCAAAAGATAAACACTGAATCGTACCAGCATAGTCAAATAACTACGGCTTAATCGATCGTCATCAAGTACCTTAGTTGACCGTTCAATTTTTTTTATACATTCAATTTGCTGCATTCTACACTGATATACAGATTGACAGTTTGTTTCTTGACGCGGAAACGTGTGGCCTATAGTTTAATCCAGAATAGACATTCTTTGCAGTAACTACTAAACAAGTTGGCTATGTTACTCATATTCTATTCCGATTTGTTGATTCTAGCTTGTGCATTGTGCAACAATCAAATGCAGTATGCGGTTGATATACATAACAGTGTACAAAATCTGCGTATCTATAATAATTCTTACTGATAGCTTGTACTCATCTAAAGTGTCGGCTCAATTTCACTAGTTGTTACGGGTGAATAAGCGTTAAATTATTAAATTTTGAATTGCCCAAACGGAACAGGAATCCCGTAACAAGGATGCATCGGCTAACTACAGTGGTGGGTCCCTATAGAAACAAATGGAAGAAACTAGAACAAAATTGAGCAATAAAAGAAATTTACCTGGGTGCAATTTGAAACTACGTTACTAATAACACTTACCTTGAAAGGCTTTCAATCAGTCAAGTTTATGGATGTCAGGCTCATCTAATCTAGTCTCATGCGAATCCTTCAAGGCAACTAGCAATTCGGAGAGGGATTTAATTACTTTACCCTCTTGGTAAAATGGATTTTCTTTACAAAAAGCTTCCTGTATGTTTGAACAAATAAAACAATCAATTTTCACTTTATTTCACCTAGATCTATTTTATAATAACAATAATATATTTTCCCGTAAACAGGTATATAAACAACAATTTTAGAGTTACTTACATCAATGTAAATGTCAGCGATATATGATATTCCTATAAACAAATACACACAAAATGGTGAAATTTCGTAATCAGTTCATCTTCATTTAATCATAACATTGAACATTAACGAGAATAATAATTTACAACGCGCCTCTAATTGGCCATTCACTTGTAATGTCCTGATTTTATACCTTTAATAATATAACACGATACATTTATCAATAATTTGTACAATAAACATCCATACATAAATGCCCCCAAAACCAATATCTAATTCTAATAAAGTATAGCTTATAGTTCCGCCTTCAACTGAATACAGAGTCCATTTGAACCAAGAGTAATTTAATCGGTTATCGGGGTTTATTTCCAAATTACATTTTCTGGGAACAAAACCATATATTAGTGTTGTAAATACGTTGCCCACCACGTCAACGACCGCTTATTATTCCATAATCAAAGGGACGTACCCGGCTACAAATTTTCAGTATTCGCCCATACATGTATTTCGATATATGATTTGTAAGTAATTAATTCCGTAATTTTTCCTGTCGGATGTAATTGCTGTCATTTACTTCTCTCCATCTTATGTTCAGGGGGTGAGGATTAAGGATTATGTTGTTGTCTGCTCTGCCTGTAGAGTGTTGTAACTATTTTGTTTTTGGTGTAACAAAATTTGTTTACAGAAAAATAATGTTGTAGTAAAAAAATGAAAAAATTCGCTAAAAATTATTTATTCAAACATAAATTTTCGAATTCTTAATAAATATTTGGTCTTATATAAAAAACAACAAACGATCTGTTATTTCGTAGTTTGATTAAATTGCAAGACTAAGCTCCAAGTTTGGTACCAACAATAATATAGAAAATAATTCAGGTGTTTTTAAAAGTTGCTTACAAAGTTTTAAATAGCATTATAATCATTAGAAGTCCGTGTAAATGATTTGTTGTTCACAATATATCTCAAGATTTTCGATTTGCTTCGTAAACACGGCGCGTTGTCACCAAGCATTTATTCTAATAAGAATTCCTCGGATCGAATTGTCTTTATAAGTTATTTTTTTAGTCCGATCACGTCCACGTAACCTTTGAGCCAAGCAAGATGGGAGTCGTTGATGGTGAGAATTAGAGGAACAAGTCAAGTGCCTTGATTTATATTCGTTTAAGCGCAAACTCCTACAGGTCAAAAACACCTTCATTGTTAAATAAAAATCCACAGGTCAACATAAACCCTCGAGGAGTTAGCAAACACCCTCAAGAAAAAGCTCTCCGATCAATAAGTTCCACGAGTCAGTCTGGAGTGCATTGAAATTTATTCCTGCACGTAAACGGCAGAAGACGAGCTGAAATCGGATGATAACCAACACAAGGTTAGCAGTCGGCGACTAGTGGTTAAGGGTGAGTCCTTTACTTTTGCTGAATTCTTAACTGGATTTATTTAACAACCCTTTTCTAGTCGTGAAAAACCTCACCGTTTCAGTTCTTAGATATGTTAAAATGTTTTAATCTCTCTTAATTTTATTAATTTTGCTTTCTTATGAAAGAAAAATCTTTCGTTGAATTTCGTTGTATTTTAAGCTCTCACTTACGAGAAGCTTAAAAGTGTTTATGCTTTACGAGTAACGAAATAAGATTTATATTAAGATTGCTTAAAATGCCATTTTTTTTATTTAATTTATAAACGACTGCCAGATCTGACACTCGTGATATAATTTATTTGTCAATAATCGCTGTTATTTGATTCAAATTGTTTGGTATGAAATAGAAGTATTATCACTTTCATAATTTTTTCTATGTTAAATTATCCAAGCATTTAAGTAGAAAAATTAGGAATCACCACCTATCCTAAAATAAGTTTCTTTGATTAATAGTTGCTAGATACTGTGGCGTCCAACATTAATTTAAATAGTTTTTAGTTTAACTAAGAAAATTTCAGCCAACACCCGTCCCTAACTCCTTTGAGGCGATAGCCAAGTTAGCCGTCGGCAAAAGAGTTTTTAGCCTATTCAACTAGTAAGCGTAAAACTTCCGCGTGTCACGTGCAGTAATTATGATTAACTCCGTTTAAACTATTTAAAACTTGCACTAGCGCCGTATCGTGGGACATTTTTAATTTTAGTAGGTTTACCGCATAATTAGCGCGCATCATATTTTTAAAACTGCTACAGTGTATGAAATGAAACACGTGATTTTGGCATGAATCTATAGCACCACGCAAAAGTTCCGTGTCCATGATTTGAATTTTTTTAATCAATTTGAATACATACACTATAACCCTTTATACATTGTAGGGAAAAATATAAACATGTGTAATTTAATATTCGCGAATCTTACCAACAAAGTGTCTATATGTTTTTTACATTGTAGGAACGTCAAAATGTTTGAAGTTTCTTGATATTGCATTTAACATTGAATTTAATTTATTTAACTAAAATTTGCAAAAGCGCTTTTATATTTGGAATATTTATGGTATGAAACGTTTATATTAGTTAGTTCACGATTATTTACTTCATTTCTTTAAATGGCATGCTTTCACTGTAAAACTTGGCTGACAAATATTCAGTTTACTTTTTTATAATTTAGAATAATGTAGGACCCTTAAGTTAGGTTTCAGTATATATTTAACCGGAATTATTTCTGATGAACGTTGAAAAAAAAATTTCTTAATTTTATGTGAGAAATGCCTTATATTAAAATCTGTTTTCTTTTTTGTGGCTGTTAAATAAGTTACTAACCTGAATTATGTTCAAATATGTATAGAACGAGGTTTTTATTTAATGATTTTTATAGAATTAACTATTTATTGCAACACCCCGATATTATACATGAAATCGGAATTATACAGGGTGCTTCAGTATTAATTTTCCGTTTTAGATTAATTTTTTGCTCTTTTTCCATTTGATTTTTATTTCCCGTAACGCCAAAGCCTTACATACTACTACCAGTCGGTGATATTACTTTACTGGAAAACTTAACAACACCTTGTAGTACAGTGTGAATGTATCCGTTTGAATAACGCCATGTCGAAAAAGATTAATAAATTGTCAAAATTCTTCCACAGCTTGCCCTTTTGTATTTGTATTTATTATTTAATGATTTATTGTACGTTGAATTGTTTACAATTTTATGTACATTCAACAGAAGCTAACACGAGACCCGAAGAGGCGAGGTATAAGGTTCTGCTATTTTAGTATACAACCAGAGTAAAAAGTAAAAATAATGGTGCAAATTAGTTGTTATGAACAAAGCATTGTAGGTATTCATTAGTTAATTGTGTATTACGCGCAGAAGGTACATTACTGCCAATTACAAATCTTGACGCTTTTACCATTATTTCGAATATTAATATATTTCACTACTGGACAACAGGAAAATTAACTTTTGTTACGCAATGCACATTCAACCTGATTGGTTTTTTGATTTGCTATGTATGTTGATGACGCTTCTTAGTTCGCATATGTCCCGGATCTCATGTTTGCTTCTGTGAGCTGTATTGTCCATTTTGGTTTTTCGTGTAGTGTTTCTTATAATCGTTTTTAAATTTTTTTTAATATTCTCCTAGTTTTTAATTTTGTTGCGAGATTTTGTTACGTTAATTTTCCTTTATTTTATTCGTATAATGTTTTTTGGTTTTCGGTTTTTGTTCGCGCAAATATTTCCCGAGGGTTTCTTATATTAATTAATTTTGTTCTTTTCTTTATTCCATTCCGTTCCACCCTTTGTAGCTATTTTCTTTTCAAAAATTGACTTGCATTTTGGTGGCGGTATGTTCCGTTTGTAGATTATAGTTAAAATATAATTTTGATTATAGTATAATATGAAGCATGTACGTCAATTCCCTTCCATCGTGTAGATAGTATAATTTATGGTTTTACCGGACTTAACCTTCAAGTACTTTGTGTGTGCCGCACTGCTGCACAGTAAAGTTGTCAGAAGGTAAGTGTTCGTAGTTATGGTGCTCTAAGCATTCGAATTTCGCAAATGGTCGCCCGTTTATCGTTCTGCCATCGCCGCCGCCGATATAAGTTGCAGTTTATTACTGCTAAGTGCTTGAAAGTTCCGCTTTTTTAGACTTTGCTCATATTTACACGTCCCCTTTCTGTACTATATGTGGTTATCGAAGTATAACGCACGTAAAACAACCACTATTTCTAGTTGATTGCGATTATTTTCTATTTCAAAATAATTTATTATCCTTTTAAATAAATACATGTCATGGTACCACTAATTTCCGATTATTCTAAGTATGATCTAGTCAGTTTAATCCATTTATTAACGTTCTATCGATTAGAAATTCTTGTTTATTTATCATACACAGCTGTGGATAAATGACAAATAGGTTGCGATATAGAATGTGTTTGAACTTGAATGATGGAATTCATAACTTAGTGCAATAGTTTTCAGTAATGACGGTATGCAGTTAGTAAAACTATTCGAAGACTAGTTGAGTATTGGAGTTAAGTTCTTTGATCAGTTTCTCAAACCACGTTATGCCTATATTTTGTTTGATGGCTGCATATAATGTCAAATGTATTCCTTACCGTTTGGTTGTGGGAGATTGTAGCAGATAACTGCAAGGTTTACACCATGTACATCACATCTTAGTACTGCACTCTGGTTTTCTGAAAATTAATATACGCGTTCCTCAAATAGGAAAATTTGGTTGGTTTGGAATTTCACAATATACTCAGAAATCCTTGTATTGGTGCAGCTACCAGATGTCTAAATAATTTTAAATTAAAAAGATATTTGGTATTTTGGAAAGTGTTAAGACGGCTGTTGTACTCTCTCGTTCTGTGTTAGTCTACGTATTTTAAACAAAAAAAGTTACGTTCCGTCATTAACACACACATACTACTATGTGCAAGGTTAGCTCTGTAACGAAGAAGAAATTGTAAAATTTTTAAACGATATCTAGAGTGTGTAAATTATCGAAACATTGATGTTCTACTCATTTCAGACACTACTGTACCAAAAAATTTCGATCTTTTAATATTTAATACTTAAAAAATATTTAAACAAAGTTTAAAGGTATAATTATAATGTAAAAAATGTAGGATTTAATTCTATTTCTTTTTTTTGACCTTCAGATTTCTTTGTAGGTGATAACGTAGATCTACCTATTCGGGCTTTGCTCCCTATGCTTGTGTAGTTATAAATACTTCTTTTATGATTTCTTAAATGAGGTTAATGCTTTAATCACTTGTGGCATTAATTATTTTTGTACGGTACTATTATTATGTATTTTTCTTCTGATAACTCCCTATAGTTTTCATATAATCTTGTTATTTTACATAGCGAATTTACATACATGTTTAATATTAGATTGATTTTATGAAATCATTTATTTCTTGGGGTCATGAATCTCAGCTGCAAACTAATATTACTTTGTTAAGAAATCAGATTGACTGCTCTCTATTTATTTACTACCAAATTATTTTTTGTATTGTATTTTTTTGTGCCTTGATTTATTCTTAGACTTATGTTCCGCCATTTTTTTATATTTTGTGTAATAATAATTTTCTTTTCAGCTGGGTGAATTGTTGTTTTTGGATATCTTATTCTTCCCACACCAATCTGTTTATTTATGTACCGGTAATTTGCACGGTCGTCAAGTTTTCGGTTCTGTGAGGTCAAGTTTAGGATTTTCTTATTTTTTAAATATGTTACTCTTCTTGTATATTTCAATATTCTTTAATAAATTAGATATTACATTATTACTATTCCGAATTGGTTGCGTTTATTTTTTTATTTCAAAATGATTCAGTAACCTTTTAAATAAATACATTTCACGGTATCACTAACATTCTAAATATGATCTGATAATTTAAGATTATTTTGTGTTTGTTTACCACAGTTTGCGGGTTTCCAGTTAATTGTATGCATTTCTAAAACATTCTATAGGGATAGCTTGTGTTCTTGCTCATCATAGTTTATTAAGCTTTTGTATATTTACGTTTAAACCTTTTTTTTAGTTTTTATGGGCCGTCAAACAGTAGAAATAAAAATTAAACTAAAATCTTCCCATACATTTGTAGTCTGAAAGTATAGTTAGCATCCCCACACCTTAGGTCAATAAATTGTCAACCAAAATACGTATACAATGTTTTTAACAATCTTTTTTGTACATACTGCAAAATCTCTAAATTAGCACTTCTATAAAGCAGTATAAAACATGCTATATCAACTTTAAACTTGGAAAATTGTTAAATAATATTGTTCCCATAAGATAGCTTTTCCAGAACAATGGCTTTCTTATCTTTCAAAATCGTTTACTATCATTTTTAAATAAAACAGTAATTGATTTCCTTTTTACTTAGACGATTTTAAAACCGCGCCAGCTTGTCATTACCAATTTTTCATTCAAGCTTTTACTATGTCATTGTTGATTTTAATCAAGACTTTATTAAAATTTTTATCCAATTTGCTACATGGTATAAAAACGTGGTTATTAAATTTGTAAACACCTGTGATTTATTCCTTGTAAACGTTTTTATTCTAGTCTGTTTGCTTGTTTCTAATTAAAAATTTGTTTTGTTTCAGCTAAAGAAAATATTAATGGCCGTTCTCAACCGCTTTTACAAGAACCCCATTATGGAGCTCGACCCCAACCTTACAGTAAGTAGCTTTTTAAATTCTTCACTAATGTTTCATCGCGAGAAAACTACGGTTTTTCCAGTAATTAGATTAACTTATTCTTTGCGTTACTTTGAGTCGCGTAAAGTTGTTACCAAGTTATGCAATTAAAGTGTAATTAGGGGCACGGAAGAGTTTTCAGATTTTAGAGTCTTGTTTTACCCTTTCCTTTCTGATCTTACACGAAGTTTGCTCGTAAATTAATTGAGGCAATTTTTAGTCATTATGTTTGCTGAGTAATTACGATTTCTTGCATGTTGCTTAAGAAGATTTAAGTTACAGTAGCTGTTTGTTACAAAATTGACGATAACTATATTTAAACTGTTCTAGCACATTTTCAGGAAAATTTGTTTTTTCAAACTGTATTTATGACGGTCTATAATAGAAAAAAAGGTGAGGTACCTATCCCTAATGCAAGAATTTGAAGTACATAAAATTTCCACCCACCAAGACAGCACTTAAACAACTTTGATCAATCGTTAATGTTCTTTAGAGTTTAGAAAATTGTATTTATCCATCCATCGATTTTAATAGAGAGTACTAACTTTGCGCATTATTGAAATCATTACGAAAACTTGACTATTTTTTGGTGCTTCATAGAAAAATTATCTCGTCTAAACATATTTGAAAAACTTCATTTTGAAAGGGGTATGCTGATTTCATGCTTTGTCGCAAATACTCGCCAAAATGTCTTGGCCAATCGTTTTGTTTAGTGTTTTCTCGAAAACGCTTTATTTAAGTGTTTTTGAAAAATTTTATATTCAAGAGCGTGTGCCGTTTTCACCACTCGTCGAATATACTAACGAAAGTTTATGATTAAACGTTGGTGTATTCAATGCTGCATAACTAAGAATGTACCTCTCAAACCTTTTAACAAAGCCTTCTTTCAAAAGAACGTGTCAGCATCAGCGATTTCAATTTTTCTCATTTCGCCTACAACATGCTTCAATTCGCCCAAAAACGTAAATCTTTTATCATTAGAAATGTAAACTTAACAGTTTAAAAGTTAATTTGTTACGTGCCGTCCTTGTAGGTAAATATTTTCATTTTATGTAATTAAATTTTATATTCCCTTGTGTATCCACGGTCATGTGCGAAGTTGTTAAGAGTTTTCGACTTCGCTCTAAATTGAAATAATTGTTTATTCAACATCCTGTAGGTTTTATTAGTACATGCAATTATAATCTAAATATAGCAAATGTATTCTTTCAATATAGTAATATATTTGGTATTTTCCTTAAAAATTACAATACGTTTAAAACGCGGTTTTCGATTGTTAAAACATTTATTTTCGGAAATATTGCATACATTTAGCTGCGTCTTTTGTAAAATAGATTTTTTACATATGTGATCAACGAATACGACTCAATTCGAATTTGTCGGTTTCTTTATCTATTTATGGATGTTTCTTGAAAAATAACATACATTGCATTGGAATAAAAATTATCAAATGGGTTTCCCGTTATCAATAGTTGTTGACTTTGAGTTTTCTAATGTGGCACATTTATTATTCGTTGTCGAACTTTTATTTGAGATCTCGCTAATGATTTTTAACTGTCCGAAGAATTTTGTGATTTAAGATAGAGTAGTACGTTCTAGTCGCCAAGATAACAAGTGGGCTCCTACAGCTAATGAATTTATAATATGGGATTCTGAAATTATTTTGAACGAAGTTGTTACTTTGAGAGATGGAATTTTAGCAACAACGAAATTATTTATTGCAATTGGTGCTAATTACTTTCAACTAAACCCATCGCTACGTAACATGTATAGACATTCCTAGGTCGGATAATGAATTACTACTAGCTATTGGCCAAAAAAAGTGAAGAGTTACTCTGTTCACCTTTACTTCTTCTAAATTTGATTCACTTGGTTTTCCAAGGACGTTGTAAGAATGGAGCAATTTACAATATATGTAATTGATAAACGTATGCGTACCATTATTGAATGATGTATTTAACTGACTCATTTGTTCTATCATTGTTAAACATATGGTATGTCCGTATATAACCTCGTTTATTTGGTCCCCCACTATGGGCGTATGTGTTTATTGTCAGACACTACGAATTTAGCACAAAACAAAGTAAGGTTAGATTATGACTTTTATGTATATGTTGGTTTAAGTAAATATTAGCGATTTCAAAATTAGTTTAAGTAATATTCCCATTGGTCAGGACCAGGTAAAAGATTGAAGAATATTTTTAGAAATGTTCGAAAAGCAAGTAGTAATAAACGCGCGTCTGAACTATGTTGGCCCGTATTTATGCAAGTATCACAAAGTCCATTCTTATAACGTCCTTAGAAGAAGCCAATATATCAATGTACATGGTGCCAGAGTTCTGTTGATAATTTGTAACTTAAATTGTTAGTAACTTTTTTGTTTTTGATGGTATACATGTGAATTTCATGGCGCATTTTGGACGTAACGAAGCAACAAGAAAAGATTTTAAAACAGCTTAGTATTGCAATACGCTTGATACCCTTGGGCATAAAGTCAGTACGACCAAATAAATTGTTTTTAACTTTTATATCGCATTGCAACGCCGATTGGTTTGCCACTGACAAGAATAATTAGAATAGAACGTAAACGAAGTGTTTGTACATAAAAGAGGATTGATAGGCCCTGCGGCGCAACTTCCTTCACATGAACTTGATTGACAGGTACAAGACTTTTGCATTTAAGGGTTATATAGATTACAATAGAAAATATCAAGAATATTATTTGCATAATTTCTAAACGTTCTCTAAATAACCAGTACAATTGAAATGTATATAAATTACTGTCATAAATATTGGAATTCGATTCTAATTGAAGTTGAGTACTGATTGAAGCTTTGATTATGATACGTTTTAGTTAAAGCTTTGAAAGTTGTTATATGAAATAAGTAGTGGTACATCTAGTATAAATTGCTCTTAATATAAATTATTCTATTGATATAAATTACTGTAGTGATTATATAAATTAATAAATAAAAATAGTTAATCATAGTGCTTCGATAGTAATTTAAAAGATAGTATTATAATGATTAGAGGATAATACTTGTACTGTTAGCGATTAGCTGAAAATATAGCGTTAGGAGAGCACTTAACAACCATCTTAACACCAGTTGTTGAAAAGACTTGTCAATCGGTTTGAAAATAAAGAACTGTTGTTATTGCAAATAGAGTTATTCGTTACAGTTGTGTGCCACGCTAACAATACAATAAAACTTCTATAAAAAATTTTAATTAGTACGTGCAGTGATACACGATTTTCTGAAAATATATTTTTGTAGGAAAGGTCTAGGCGAGATAACTTTGCGTATGAAACCCTAACGATCGTTAACGAGGCCTTGACGATTAGTTTGGAAATTTTCGTTAGTGCTATCAGGTGCGTGCTGACGTCACGCAATTCCAGAATTGCCGTTTATTTTTATGATTAGCATTTCAGGTATTAAAT
Organism: Platerodrilus igneus; assembly: GCA_036346225.1. Classification (NCBI taxonomy): domain Eukaryota; kingdom Metazoa; phylum Arthropoda; class Insecta; order Coleoptera; family Lycidae; genus Platerodrilus; species Platerodrilus igneus. Next base: position 8,445,998 of record JARFIW010001480.1, on the reverse strand, counting down.
TGTTTATGAATCCTGCATCATTTTTTATATTAACCATGTTAACTTCTAGATGCTATTAGGTAAATGATGACTAAAATGTTGAAATATTCATAGCAACAATCATATATGTTTTTAATATGTAATCAATATGTGAGGTGAACTGAAATTGGCTAAGAGATGTATATTAAGATAGTCTTTTATACAACTACCTTAACATAAATCTCTTAGCTCTAAACATTCCAGGATGTTACTATTTATTTTGATAGTTGCTATTATCTTATTGTTTCTCTTCTATAGTGTTAGTAATATCTTTATGGGTGCGCTATGCTGTATAGCACTTTTAGAAAGTTATGGGAAGTAAAACCTCACTTTGGTATTTAACTTAAAAATTCTCGGTGTTTTATCCACGGACTTAATGAATAATGGATGGAGTATTTCCGCATTACTATACCCACGTATCTGAATTCAACATAACCACTGGGTGGGCGCCGATCTGGTAGGAAACTTCGCATGAAATTATATGGGAAATTATTATTTATAAATATAAATTGCTGTGTTCCCCTCAAAATTAACTGGTCCGTTGACTTTCTTCTGATAATCGCCTCTTTACTCTCTCCGCCTCGGCTGCTCACCTAGATAAAACTTTCATCCTCATTCATAAAATAAAACACATTCCTACCACAAACATTAACGTTAACTCTATTTACACCAATATTCACAATACATTAAAATTTCAAAATTAAATTTCAGCATAAATTGCAGCATCATAAAATTTCAAGTTCAAATTTGTCATCATTTTAATTTGCATCCGGAATTAGAGTCCTTGTAGGATCCATACTAATTAAATAAACAATATGTGCAGACCTGAGTCTGAATAAAAGGGAGCATCTCCCACCCCTTTACGTTAATTTAACAGGTTAGTCTAATTGAGCTCAAAGACAGACCCACATTTTCATCATAATCAAAAACATAAACCTGATAAATACTCCTTTCTACTTATACAAGAAAATTTTACCTTAAAATTAAAAATTTGTCGTTTATACAAATTTACTACTGTCCATTTTTATCAAACAAATTATAAAGATATTCAACACACACCAAAACATCTAAGATCGAACAAAATTGCATAATTTACCTGAAGGTTAATGCACTCGGGGCTCCAATGTACATCGGACTTGCTCATCCCACCATTCCAGCTGGGTTATGTTTACGTCCTAGGATTCCTGGTCGCCTTTAAAATTTTTCTACACCACCATTCGTCTAAATTGTTTCAGGGCTTCTCAGGAACTCATCTATGTATATCTAAATCTTGTTTTGTGGACCCAATCACGTTTACGAATAACACTTGATTACTCACTCCCGAAAAATAGCAAAGAAATTCATAATTCTTTCACGCTATACCCAAAATTGCCTACTTCTATTTATTTATTTATCGTTACTAATTTGGATAATTGGTACAGTAATACTCGCAAATATAACTAGACTTTATTACCTTGTATCTTCTCTAAGTGCACTAATAACTTTTATTGTAGCACGTAATCACCACGTATTCTACTTAAAGTATCGAATAATCAAAAAATAAAGAGCAAAACTGTTTAAAGTATCGAATAAAATCAAAAATCTAAGAGAGCGAAACACCTATTAGCCCGGGTTTATATAATGGCCCGCTTGCAAGTCGAATTTGTCCCGCAACGGACAATTTTTAGAATTTTGCATTCTATTTTCCCTTTTGACGGCTCGGCACAGCGATTCTACTAAATTTGCACACGTCCAAGTTGAAAATCTAAGAAATTTCTACACGGCTCGCAACACGTCCGAGAACAACTAATTAATTTTACACACCAACTGCTATGCTTTCCCCTCTCATGTTTGCATCTTATTTCAACCAATCGTAGCCCTAGTGAAGCTTCACAAATCACGCCTTTATTATCAATGTCTCTGCTTTACGCGTTTTATCCATCCCTTTCTACCCTGGTCTGAGTGGTACAAATCGATATTCTTTACTATCTGCTATTTAAATCCACGTGGATTCCTACTTGAGTATAAACAACCCCTCATCTAGCATTTCCTGCTAAAACATCCGACCGTTTCCAATATACGTAGAAGCTGCATGTTTATCTATTCAAATTTATTAGAATTTGACATTTAAAAGTTTGCAGGTGTGTGATCCTAATGAACGTTTTAATATAATTCTCCGAGCTTTTATGTTTATTATATATTACTAATGGTTCAATTAACTCCAATTAAAATAATAACGAATGGCATTGACTTCTACCCTTTAATTTTTAGCGAATACCAATTAAATATTAATTATTATTTGTACACTTTGTTTAATACCCGTTACTTAAAAATTGAATTAACCAATATAAATTTCGCACGTAATTTCTATTTGTTTCTTTATACAGGGTGATTAAAATTATTTGATGTCGTTAATTAATTTTCTACCCTGGTCTAAATTTGAGTATTTTATTAAAATTTTTATGAAATTTCAATGGTTTTATTAAAATTAAATGTGACAACACAGTAAACAATATATGAGTATGATATGCATCCACAAGATATCATCTAGAAAATAGAGACAGTGTTAAAATTTATGAACATTCATTATTTTCATGCAAAACCTTGCGCATTGTTATATCGAGAAAATGAAATTTAACAATGTTATATTTATTGATGGTACAAATTAATGAAGCTTAGTCCATTTGTGGCGAATTCTGCTTTTTATATTTCTCAAAATTGTTCTCGTATGATCAAAACAAATAAAAATGTCTTGTAAAATTTTATAAATTAATTGCATCAGGTGATTATTTAATATTACTTACTGTAAAATATGTGCACGAAGAGATAAAAATTTTGATTTGATATTGGTTCGCGAAGTGGCTTTTATTAATAAAAAGCTTAATAAATTTTTTTTAGAATAATTTATAGTTTCTCTAAAAAACGTTATCGACTATTCTGCATATGCTAATTATACCCTGTTTTCAATATTAATTAATGACAATAAGGATTCAGCTAATTCCAAAACTTCTGCGTATACATTACAACTTATTTTACTATCATTTCTTCGCTATACAAATGTACTAAAGCTACTACCATGATTGGTGTACAAATTAAATTGAGGTATAAATAAAAGTTCATTTTCAGACTAATTGAAAACCTTATTTCGAAATTGCACTGATGACTTTTAATACAAAAGTTTCGTGTTGTGGTAAACAGTTCGCTGATTCAGAAGAAGCAATTTGTGCATGCATTGATAAGCTGTTTCTTTAATCCTCCTCTTGACCTTATTGCTAAGAAAGGCATTTATTTCTAGATGGTCCCGTGACGTTTTTACGTCAAAAGAAATCATTTCATTGCTATTTTAAACTACAGTTTAACACACAGGGCGATTTACAACTTTATAGAAATATTTAATTGATGCCTAATAAAGGTACGTAGATTGATATTTACGCATAATAAAAATTCTTTTTTTTTTTAAAAAGTAACGACTTAAAATTTTAACTGACGTTTTTAAAAATATCCGTACAATTACGTGTAAAGGAAAGAGGTGACATATTTCAGAAAGTGATTTGAAAGGAGTTTTATTTTTGTAATCAGTAGGCCACTGTATTCAGCCAAGTTGTGAATCACGCATAAGATTCTCAACTTTGTGGGAATTCTTACTGATGATTGAAAAGACAAATAGGATTTATGCAAAAAGTATGATTTTTAAAAATTAAAAACTTTTGACAATTGTTTATACCAAGAAATACATTGAGAACAGTTCAATTTCATATATGACTTGCGTCATGTATTTATTAAAGCGTGTCATTGGTCTAATTTTACTACGCTTAATCGCAACCTTGCAGCAGTATTATGTTTAAGCCAACGAACCGTTCATAAGTTGAGTGCGGGGATATTTTACTTCCTCATTTCAAACTGTTTTTCTGCTAAATGCTACGTATGTTTTTTTGTGTATTTTGTGGGATGTCTTAAAAGATAAAGTGTCTGACGTTTCTTTTTCTTAAACATCAGTTAAAATGTCTATGAAGTTGTGAATCACCATGTATATTAGTAACACTTGTAAGAGACACTAACATTCCAGTAAACCCATTTTTTCTTTCAGAGCGCAGAATATTAATACATTTGAATATTTAACAAAAATACTATTATAACCCCGTAAACGAGGTACGCGAACCACTAATGGCAGTTGGTAACAATATTACATAATGTGAAAATTGACGCGCAAATTTCGATGACGTCACACAATATGCAAATTATTGCAACACATTTTTAAAGTATACAAATTTTACAGAACCCCCAAGGGGTACTTACGTGAACATGTAAAGCTTCCTTCAGAATTACTTCATGATGGCGGCGGCTTCCTTCAGGATTACTCCATGATGGTCGCCCGTGGCTTCGCTGGTCTTCCGGGCGTCGGCTACTTCACTAATCTTTCTCGGGTCGTGGAAACTCTTAAGCCAGGTTGCATCCAAATTTAATTGTCTTTTTCCTATATGTAGACAAATAAGGTAAGGGAGACAGGTAAAAGGTACGATAATTTTGGAACACAGGAAACCTACATAATAGAAAAATGACACGGTAAGATACGATACCACTCTCTTCGCGTTTCGGAGGCAAGTTCTAACGCGTCTTTCGGAAATTCCCCACTTCCTTCTTCCCCCACACGCGTTGACGCGAATCTCGCGCAACGCACTTCTGAAGTGACGGAAATACGCGCAACAAGTCTTTTAAATTTATGGCGCGAAATCCTCACATATTAAAACTTAATTAAAAATGTCTAGTGCCGAAATTTTTGGCACGTAACAATCGCGACAAAGCCGTAAAAGAAAAAACTTAAAAAAAGAAAAAAACTGTTAGCACAGTAACATCTTAAAATGTAAGTCCTAACCACCCTACATAAATCCTACAAAATGTTTATTTGAGGCGCCACCTCGTTTTTTCGACCGATAACACGTCTTCCAGATTACCAGGAAACGGAATATGTAGCCCCATTGTCTTTGACTACATTTATAAGTGCACACACGAGTCTTTAATGTGGCGCAGTTATAATCGACAGCACAAATTTATCGGGGAGCATGAAACACTACTTAAACTAAAACAAATGGACAAGTCGCCTAACCTATATACTAAAACTAAAACTAACATTACAGTTTCTTAAATGCAGACGCACATAAGGGTTGCATCTAGACTGTTTCTTCGTTGGCAAAAAAATGCCCAAATTTAAAAATGTTCAAAAGAGTGAGTTACTCTACACTATAGCAAATTTTTAGTTACTGGTACTCTGGTTTAATAAACAATACACATCAAAACTTGTCCATGACATGGTTGTGAATCAACAAATTTACCAAAAGTACCACCCTACTAAATCCTTACATTGCTAACCTAACAAATTACATTTCTACCATCAGGTTAGCTTTTTCACTTAATCTTCAAGAAAAATAATTCCCACGTCTGATCATAAATACCAAACGTTAGGAAAATGAAAAGATAAAGCAAAATCTCAAGTTGTTATCGAAGATAATAGATAAGATAACGATATTGAGCTTACGTTATTATCGAAGGTAATAAGTAAGATAACGATATTCAGCTTTAGTTATTATTAGAGATAATAGGTAAGATAACGATATTAAAGTAAAGTTATTATCCAAGATAATAAATAAGACAAAGATATTAACCTAAGTTATTATCAAAGATAATAGATAAGATAACGATAGAGTGGCTCCTTGGAGCCGTTAAATGGGAATTTCTCGTACCCCCTAAAAAGAGCAACCTGTGAAGCAGGCCCGTTTGCAGTAAACGGTACGAGGGACCGGCAAAGGCATTTGGGTCATCCCTGCACCCGGCGTTAATTGATATCGGTGAGGTAATCACACGACATCTACACGATATATATCCACATACACTCACACATTCACACACTCATACATACATCCACTGTTAGCAACCATGTGCGCTGACAGCGGCACCGCATGACCTTACGAAAGATTCCCAGAGACGTGGTCCGGGTGTGAAAACCAGCGTCGCCGGGATCAATGTAGTAAGCGTAAGAATTACGGATCCCAAGGTCCCGGGTTCAAATCCCGACACGGCCGACTGCTTGAAAAATGGCAGGTGAGCATTTTTCACAAAAATTACGCCCTCGTTCGGATGAGAAGTTAAATTGGAGGTCCCGTGTGTGAGTGTCGTCACGCACGTTAAAGATCCCTACCTTGCCTGGAACGGCAAGGGTTCGGCAAAATTCTAAATTTCCAGGCAACAAAAAACTCGCCTCCTGGCCAATGTAGTACCTACAGGTGGAGCATTGGAAATGTAAATGAACTGTCTGTGAAAACCCCCCGCGCAACCACACGGTGACTGACGGAAATGAAAAGGCAGAGAAATAGGAACGGTAGAATGAGGGAGGCAGGTATTTGGAATGCATCAGAGGCACTTCCGGTAGAAAAAAATAGAGGAAGGGCTCGCATTGAGCTAAAGAGACAGAAAAGGTGGATAGCAAAGCACTACTCAACCAGCCAATGTAGTCAGTAGCCCGGAGTGAGGGAAAAATCACTCTTATGTGGTAGACGGGTGTTCCGGGACGAGAACAGGTCTACCGAAAGAAAGATAAGGCAGAAACGGAGACAGCAGGATACGAAAAAGTAGAGTTTTTGGACAAGCGTCCGAGAGAAGGTAGAGAGTTGTCCCTGTTGAAACACAGATCGGTCTGAAGGACCACCTGCGATATTAATCCTACCAGTTAAGGTATATCATAAGTTAAAAAATTTACTAGACTCTTAAGAGAACTAGTACGATCACTTTCCTAACGAGTGCATCCACTACGATAAGAAAATCAGACAAAAGTTGACACAACTTAAAAGTATCACTACGGATACATTCACACAAAAAACAAACTGTTTCAAGGTAATTTTTTAAAACGGTAACACTCTAAACACACAGAGATGCCTAATTATAAGCAGTTAAATACAGACACACTGTCCCAATATGCTAAAACAACCGAGAATTTAATAAGATATCCATAAGAAGCGATAGCACCTCACCACGAAGTTCAATAAAAAACAATGAAAAAAAATGTTTATAGGTTATGGTGATTTAGTAGGAAAAGAAACAAATAATGATATCGGGTAATGTGAGCGACTGTAATAATTCAGAGGAAAAACACATGGAATAGAAAGTCCTAGTTTTTTTGCAACTGCGAATATGAACTATTTCTTACAATGGCATAGGCCGCGTCTCCTATGTGAGCCCAAAGAAGAAAGCATCCACTCTAACATCAGCTCAAACCAATCATAAAATTCAATGAGCTACTACAACCAAAGTTACGACAATTACTACACAATTAAACGATGTAAGATAAATACTAAAAACCAAATACTCTATTGTAGGAAAAGTTCGAAGATTAATTAAATGAAGCGACAAAGTTATACTGGGGAATCTAGAGAATAAAGCGATATATAAGTAACGGTAAATTCAGGGAAAAGGTCAACCAGAAGCAAAAAGGTTTAAGGTAAATAAGTTAAACGTATAAAAGGTAGGTGTATAAGAGAAGGAATAAGTAATTAAAGATACTAATTGATGGTGAGAACAAAAAATATTAGGTAAATCGTGAGGGGAATGGAACGTGAAAAATTTAACTAGCATTTGGGCCAGCAGAGAATGGCTTAAGGTCTTTAATATGCCACCTTCCTTGGCGTTTTCCTTCAGCGGCTTGAAGTTCGTATATAAGTAGACTAACGACACGAACGACCTTACAAAGGATGAATTTAGGGGCTAATTTTGAGGAAAATTTCTTAGATGCATCCGATAAGACATAATTCCTTTTCCAAACTTCATTTACGTAAGTTATAGTGGTCCTTACTCTTTTCGTAAGCTTTTAACAAATTTTTCCTAACGTCGTTAAAGATAGAAGGTAATGATTGTTGGTCTTTGTCCCAGCGTACTTTATCGTCAAATTCAATTACGTTAGTATCGTCAGGAACTAAACCATCAATTGTGGTATATCTTCCAAAAACAAGAAATGACGGAGTGAATTGGGTTGCTTCGTGTTTAGATGTACGCAAATCTTGAGCAATTTTAAAAATATTTTCATCCCATGTAGTGTGGTCTGAATCAATATAGGAAGAGATAGCGGTAATTAAAGCTCTATTTACTCTTTCGGTAGGGTTTACCTGGGGTTGGTATTTTGCGTTAAATCAAATTTTTTGTACTTTGTAACTCTTAACGAAATTTTGAAAATCTTTAGAGATAAATTGTGCCCCATTGTCACAAAGAATAATCTGAGAAACACCGAAGATAAGAAATACATTTTGCTCTAGAAATTTAATTATAGCAGCAGATGTAGCTTTACGTAAGGGTTGCACCATAACAAATTTAGAAAGCCAATCGGTGATAACTAAAAGATATTGGTTACCTTTTTTTGATCGGGGAAGAGGTCCTAATAAATCGAGTGATATTAATTGAAAGGGATAAGATATACGTTTAAAGTTACCCATTAAGCCAGAACGAGCCTCTTGTGAGTTCTTATGAGAACCACAAATTTTACAGTTCCTAATATAACGACAGACAGATTGTTTTAGTGTGGGTCAATAATATAATTCAGATATTTGAGCGAGAGTTTTTGTAACACCAAGATGAGCAGCTATGGGATCATCATGACATAATTTAAGCACTTCACTGCGGTTAGCGGTAGAGACAACGAGTTTCCATTCAGGGATGTTAGATATTTTGTGAGGTGAAGAAGATACAAATTTATGTAATCTATTGTTGGTTACACGAAAGATAGGAAATTTATCGGGATTTTCAGAAACTTTTTTAATCGTATTAAGATACCAAGTATCAGGAATTAGATTTGGAAGGTTAAGAGAAACGACATCACGAGATAAAGCATCAGGTACGATATTTAATTTGCCAGGTCTATGCCTAACGTCAAAGGTGAATTGAGAGATACGCAAGTTCCATCTTGCCAAACGACCTGCTGGTTGTTTTACGTTATTTAGCCATGTGAGAGCTGCACAATCAGTAATTACGGTAAAATGTGTACCTTCAACATATCCTCTAAATTTTTCAATGCCAAAGATAACTCCCAATAATTCTCGTTCGGTAGCTGAGTATTTTTGTTCAGCAGAAGTTAAGGTACGACTTGCATAAGCGATTGGGTGTTCTAAGCCATTGCTCACCTGAAACAACATTGCACCTAAACCAGTAAGTGAGGCATCGGTTTGTATATAAATTTTTCATCGAAATTGGGCGAGATTAAGATAGGTGCTGAAGTGATTAACGTTTTAATTTGTTCGAAAGCCAGTTGAGATTCTAAATTCCACTCGATAGTTTGGGACTCCTTTTTATTTTTAATTAAAGCGGTAATGGGTGCAGATATAGTTGAAAGATTGGGTAAAAAGATGCGATAATAGCTAATCATTCCAATTAAACGTTTGATTTCGGTAACAGTTTTAGGTGTTTTGAATTTATTAATAGAGTCGACTTTAGCAGGATCTGCTCGTAGACAAGTTCCATCGATAATAAAACCAAGAAATGTAAGGGACGAACAACAAAATTGACATTTCTCCCAATTTATCTTAAAACCTGCTGCATTTAGGCGTTCTGCAAACTTCATTCAATGTGGCGATATATTCGTCAAAGGAACTTGAGATAACTAAAATATCATCTAGAAATACACAGGCACGTTCCTGATGTAAGATAGGACCTACCTAACGTTTGATCCATAGTACGTTGTAAGGTTTGTGGTGCGTTACAGAGACCAAATGGCAAAAAATTATATTCCAAAAAGACCTCGGCCTGGAACACAAAAAGCAGTTTTAGGACGGGAAGGTAAGTCGAGGGGTATCTGATAAAAACTTGTCTGAGATCGATAGATGAGATAAATTTTGCGTTTCGAAGTCGGCTTAAAATCGAGTCAGTTCGTGGTAGAGGGTAAGCATCGGAGACAGTTACAGAATTCAGCTTTCTGCCATCAAAACAAATACGCCATTCGTCATTTTTCTTACGGACTAATAACACGGGAGACGTCCATGGTGAATTTGAGGGAGAGATAACACCCATAACACCCGATTCTAACATTTTATCTATTTCGGAATGCAAATGCTTTTGTAATGCAGGCGATAACGGGTATTGACGTTGCTTAAAAGGGAGGGCATCACCTGTAGAGATAACGTGTGTTGCAGTTGTAACACAACCAAGTTCGGAGGTATTAAGTTTGCGAAATTTGTCAATTGTAGCGTTAAGAATTACATTTTGGGAAGAGAAATTTTATTAGATATTCCTGCAGATGCACAGGAATTTGTTTTAAGGGAAGTTTGCGAAGAAAAATGTTTAAACTAAAGCGATAAATTAAAAAGTTAACAAAAATCTACACCTAGTAGGAATGGATAAGCTAATGTAGGTACTATCAAAAATGAAACGTCACGTTCAAGTGATTCTACTCGAATTTTTAGTTTAAGGGAACCCGTTACATATATTTGATTATCGTCAGCTAAGTTTATAGAAGTTTTCTCGGGAGCAATTTGAATTTTAATATTTTGTTTAGATAATTGTTGTAGACCTTCGTTGTTTATAAGGGAGCATGAGGAACCTGTGTCCAGTAAAGCTATTACATTTAAAGAACCAATCGAGATGGGTAAATGTGGGCGATTATCGAAGGGTTTTTTAACAAGTTGTAATGCAGCAGACTTTTATGGTAAAAGGAATTAACGGTTTGTAGCCAATTAGATCATTCTGACGGTGTAGTATAACATAATTCTTTTAATGAAGGCAAGGCATTTTGTAAATTCAAAGTAGCGATATTATTGTTAGATATATTTAATAAAGGTACAGCGTTAGAGGTAGTTTTATGCTTTAAATTTATTGACGTCTGGGTCCGTTAAATGGTTGGTGTTGAGGACGATTTTGATTTCTTGAGATATTCACGTCCTGGATAGGAATCTCGACGGAAGTTTCCCGATACGTTAGAATTACAATTCGTACAGTTAGATTTATAAATATTAGCGCGGCCACAGCCATAGCAAAAACTATTTTTGGGGTATGTGCAAACGTTGTAGTTATGTCCACTTTTTTTACAATTGCAACAGGTAAGTGAATTATTTGTTGGTAGAAGGAATATTAAGGGTAGATACTTTACGAGAAGAACTTGACAAGCTAAATCGGGGTCTAAAAGACCAGATTGTTTTTCTGGAGGAGGGCGGTATTTATCCACCCGCAATTTTACTTCTTGGAGCGAACGACATAAATCTTTGAATTGAGGTAAAGAAGAAATGTGTTGTAACGCTAGACGTTCGGAAAAATATGAATTTAAATTTCTACGCAACTGATCGATAATTTTAAATTCTGATGGTTTATTATCAAGTCTACTATATAGAGCTTCTATTGAGGTAATAAAGGAAATTACATTTTCGTCAGGTTCTTTGGTTCGGTTTCGTATCTCATTCCAAAGATCGGTAATATAACCGTGCGGTAAGAAGTCCCGTTTTAAACACGTAACTAATTCCTCCCAGGTAGAAATCTGACCTCTAATGTTGCGATACCAGATTAAGGCAGAACCAGAGAATAATTCACCCGCTGAAACAAATAATTCTTGATCCGTACAGTTGCGTGAAATTCTGAAATCGTTAATCCTATCAAGAAAAGACATTAAAGAAATTTGGGAGTCAAAGCTCTGGAAAGTTAAACCCCATTTATAAACAGGTATGGATTTCCCCAATGGTGGAGCTTGAGAAATTACGAGATTTGATAAAGGTACAGGTATATCTGTATCTGCATTTGGATTAAGTCTATCAAGAACTATTCCTTCAAGTAACAGAATATCCGATAAAAAGGTTTGTTTAGCTTGGTTCGCTTGTTCATTGTCAAATAAACACAACTCTATCCGTTGCTTAAGGTGAACTATGCGAGAAACAACGCGTTTTAATTTGATTTTGCTTGGGTCTGGATCAATTTTGTTTATTATACTAGTTATATCTTCAAGGGATTGTTTAATTTCGGACATATTTTGAGGTAAATCAGAAACGATTACTTTCGAAATAGGTAGCCCTTTAGCTTCTTGCGCTAGTATAGCTTTAAGTTGCAGTCGTCTGTCATTTTGATTAGACGCGGGTTTGATATTTCTACATTGGATTTCGTAAATCAATTCAGATGACTTAAGGTGAATAATATTCATTTTGAGATAGTATTTGAGACAAGAAAATATACGAAATTTAAGATACTATAATACAGTATTGCCCGAAATAAACAGTACTGAAACTAAGTTGGCGGTGTTTTTATGCGTGCGCTGCCACACTCAAGTTAGCAAGTATAGACCTGTCAAGTAAACCTCAAACAAGTAATTAATAGGGCCTAATTGTTAAAAATGGTGTTAAGTACAGAGGAGAAAGTGTTTCTGGTAGAGCATTATTTTCGTTCATACGGAATCGGCCGACGTAATGGTGCAAGTTTGCTATACGTGTCTGATCAATTCACACAAAGGTTTAATAAACGTTCTCCAAGTAATGCTGTAATTTTGAAGGTTATTGAAAAGTTTAGAAATACAGGTAGTGTATTGTGCCAACGAAAAGGAAACTCGGGGCGTCCCAGGACAGTTAACAACAACAATAACCATGAACGTGTTTTGAGCAAATCTTAGAAAATCCGAAAGTCAGCCAGGCAAGGACAGCGTTACAACTTGATTTAAAAGAACTTCCTTTCAAAGAATCCTGAAGGAGCTGGGTACATTTTCGTATGTGATTCAGGTACATCAATAACTACATCCTCGGGATTATCGCAGTAGAGTGGAATATTGCACCAGAATTCTCGCGTTACAGTATGAAAATCCTGAATTTTTGAAAATGTTTGGTTTTCAGACGAAGCACATTTTCACTTGTCAGGCTATGTGAATCGTCGCACAAATCGATTTCTGGGCTTTGCCAGACCCGATGAGGTTCAAGAGGTTCCTTTACATAGTGAAAAAGTGAGTGTCTGGTGTGCTGTTTCCGGACACGGAATCATTGGTCCGTACTTTATCGAAGAGAATGGTAGGCAAGTCACACTTAATCAACAGAGGTACAGACAAATTTTAACACGATTTATCCCTGAACTACGTCAATTCTGTCGTGCACGTAACTTGGCATTTCGAAACCAATTTTTCAGCAGGACGGGGCAACTTGCCATACTGCTGCCGCAATTCGTCAATTTCTTCAAGAACATTTTCCAAGCAAATTCATATCACGATTTACTGACTTCCTTATCCTTCACATTCTCCAGATCTCACACCTCCAGACGCATACATTTGGGGCATGGCTAAAAATGCCGTTTTCAAACGGGCACCACAAACCATCGATGAATTAAAGGATGCCGTTAGAGTCTTCTTCGCAGCCCTGAGACAACCCTTATTCAATAACATGACCAGAAACTTAGAACATCGTTATGAAGTCTGTCTCGAACGAGGAGGTGCACATTTAAAACATATAATAAAGTGTCAATAATATGTATTTTTTAAATATACAAAACAATTACAATTTCAGTACTGTTTATTTCGGGCAATACTGTATTTCACAAGATAAAAGGTATACTAAAACTCAATTGGTTACGTTACGTGTATTTGAAGGCAAAATCTTCTTTAAAAAGGCATTTGTAGGTTACAACTATTTAAATTACTAAGGAAACACTTTTAGAACGGTATCAGGGCAAGATAGTGTTTAAAGTGAGAAGTATAACAAGGTTACGTTACTATAACGCTTTAAAAGACATACTAAAAACTCAGTTAATTGCGGTAACACGCAAAGTTTTCTTTAAAAGGGATTTGTAAGTCATAGCTAAATATTTAAATTACTAAAAAACACTTTTAAAACGGTATCAAACAAGATAATGTTTGTACATGATTTAAAAACAGTTTTAAAAGTTGAGCCAAAAAAAACAGGCATATAATAATGTTTAATATATTATTAACCAAACAATTTCCATAAGGGACAATGAATAAGGCATGAATTAATTAACTATTTATATTTATTTATATTTAAATGTACTTACAAGCGAAATTGTATCCACTTCAAATACGAAAGTTGGGTTATATTATCCAATAACCTCTCCTAAAAAAAACACTTTTAATTCCATTCCAAACAAAGCAGGCACTTATTTAAGACAATTCAAGTTAGAATTCACACTACTTTTAAAGTAACAAGAAAATTAATTGGACTAACAATACATTATTAAAAAAATATACCACGAATTAGTAGTCAATATGGCGGTTTATGTTAAATTAGCACAACAGCTGTCATGTCGTTTTAGGTAATTCTACAGTAACTTACAGAGCTACCGCCCTAAATTTTTAAAAGTTAATAGATATTAAAAATGATGATAATTATATATATTTTTTTGAATAAAAAAGCTATAGATATCGTTAATTAATACATTATAAAGTATAAAAACAAAAGAAAAGATTTTTATTTCACAACCTCACACGTTGAACGCGCGATTATTATAACCCCGTAAACGAGGTACGCGAACCACTAATGGCAGTTGGTAACAATAATTCATAATGTGAAAATTTCGATGACGTCACAATATGCAAATTATTGCAACACATTTTTAAAGTATACAAATTTTACAGAACCCCCAAGGGGTACTTACGTGAACATGTAAAGCTTCCTTCAGAATTACTTCATGATGGCGGCGGCTTCCTTCAGGATTACTCCATGATGGTCGCCCGTGGCTTCGCTGGTCTTCCGGGCGTCGGCTACTTCAATAATCTTTCTCGGGTCGTGGGAACTCTTAAGCCAGGTTGCATCCAAATTTAATCGTCTTCTTCCTATATGTAGACAAATAAGGTAAGGGAGACAGGTAAAAGGTACGATAATTTGGGAACACAGGAAACCTACATAACAGAAAAAAGACACGGTAAGATACGATATCACTCTCTTCGCATTTCGGAGGCAAGTTCTAACGCGTCTTTCGGAAATTCCCCACTTCCTTCTTCCCCCACACGCATTGACGTGAATCTCGCGCAACGCACTTCTGAAGTGACGGAAATACGCGCAACAAGTCTTTTAAATTAATGGCGCGAAATCCTCACATATTAAAACTTAATTAAAAATGTCTAGTGCCGAAATTTTTGGCACGTAACAATACATAACTTTTAACTTTAGCTACATAACTGATTGAGAAGTCTTTATTTTGAAAATTACATGGCTTGAATTAAAAATATCGAAAGCTTCGTTCACTAGCCTACAAAATTCAGTTGTAGCTTCCGAGTCAACTTAATTGGCAACATTTTGATGACTTTTGTCTGTCTTATGCACGCGCAACCTATTATATGTTGAATTCATCGTTATTCACACGCATCACTTAATATGAGATCCATGGTTTTATCTATATAGAAGGAAAATAAATGGAAATTATCGGGAATGTTTTTTTTCCTGAAAAACTGCTGTTTTAGTTCTCGAAGTTATGTATAAAAAATATAGTACAAAATAAAGACTTTTGACCTCTACTGTAAATGTAACATGGACATATACTGTGAAACCATTTTGAAACAAATGATTTTGTTTAATATTGTTATTCAAACAATGGGTTTGTGGATAGAAGCATACATAAAATGCATTTTACATAAGTTTTGAACGCATGCCAAATTTTTAATTCAGTATAATACGAAAGATGTCAATCATGAAACTATTATTCAACAGCCGTTAGACATTCATAAATAGATTGTTTATTTCATCCTCGTTACGACACGTAATTGTATGTTCAATTCTATTCTATAATTTACATTGTAGGTGTAGTAATGCTGAATTAGCGAATTCGTATGTGTAATAAATTCTCGTTAGAAATTGCTGTTGTTATACCACAAATTGTTTGCTGGAGTGTGTTTGTAGACATTTATTATTCGGCATCACAATTAATTATCACGCAAAATGTCAAATAGATTAGAAAAGCGTATTGGATATTGAAAGATATTGAAAATTTGTAGAGTTAAATTACGTCCCATCATCTAAAAAAACGGAGAAATGCATAAACTGTTCAAATCATTGTAAACCACAACTACAATATTATCCAAAAGAAACGTCCACTTTTTAAATTGGTATTTTTTAACCATTAACTTGCTAGGTATAGGTCTTTCAAAATCTCATGGGATGTGAGATGCGCAGTGAAGGAAGCGAGAGGTATCGTATAAAAAGAAAGAACAATACATTATAAGTAAAATCTAAAAACATTAAATTTCCGGATGTGTATTCTGAATTAATTCAACCGCTATGCTATGTGGATTGCATAACTAGTAATTTATCAACATAATATAAATTATAAAAGTACAATGTTTGTATGCGGAACCTGCAACTTTTTTGGTGTATTGTTTATTGCTCTTTTCGTGTATCATGTTTCCGTGCGTGTGTGGATAAAAATAGACAGGCTAAATTTTTTAAATCTCTTGACAGCCAAAATACTGTCTCTTATTATTTTTTAAGAATGCATATTTCATAGAAATTTAATCTAAAAAATTATAAATTTACTACCGCAATCCTCAAATTGGCCCGCATGAGATTTAGGACTTCTCTTATTAATTTTCTTCTTTGGTGATACAAATTTGCCACCATCCGGTTTGCTCTTTACTTCTGTAATAATTCGTTCGACTGTCTTTAGTCCAACTCTATATGCTGTTGCTACTCTTGTAAATTATTCATAAGAATGACAGGCATTCCATTCTTTTCTTCTCTCGTAAACTTTTACACACTATAAATAATTTCTGTTTCTTGACTGTGAACTGTTTTCTTGCGGTTACTCATTGTAAAATTAAAAGCTCAGAAATAAAATAATCTGTAAAACGAAACATTATTCTTCTAATTGAATTGAAACCTTTATAATATCTATAAATAAGAAAACTAGACTGAGTTGCAGTAGTTTTAAAAACTGGTTGAAGTTGAATTAAGGCTAAAATCTCATAAATAATAATCAAAAACAATAATAAAGAACCACAAATCTTAATACGCAAATAAATGACAGATAAATTAAAAATCGACAGCTGAGTAATTAATGTTTTTAGGATGCACTTTAACGTAAATAACTTAAATTGATGTTCTGCGCAACAGCCCATGAGGTTTTGAAAGACCTATACAAACAGGTGCTGTTTTTTATATTACTTTCACAACTTAATAACCATTTATTGTTTGAACAATCTTGACTCAACTTGATTAACGGTAATTTTAATTGTTTCACATAGTGAAGTTATTAAAGTTGAGTATCAAAGATTTGCATGTGAAAATAAAAACAATATTAGTGAGTTAATGTAGGGCATTCAATCTTTAGATTATACGTATGTGCTGACGATATTTTAATGCAACGTAAATTTAAGTAAATAGATAGTACTTTGCACTTCTACTTTTTTTTATTTTTGTCCATGCTCTAGTTAATTTTTCAAGTATTCTAACCAACACTATTGCTTGATCGTGTTTGTATTTTGCCGAACGGAAGACCAACATTAAACTAAACGTGAGTTCAATTTATTGTTCAAGCTTTTTATGCATATTTCTTAAAGAATTTTTAACTAAATTCTTTTATTTAGTACAGAAATCCATTCAGTTCAATTTCTCCGGTTGCAATTTCCTACACTTCAAAGCTAACCTAAAAAAGAACACAATAACACAACGCTGATACAGCAAGGTCTGTCGGGAAGTGATACAACTCTAGTATAACTGCTAATAAGTACTTTGAACACGATTGATAACCAACAGAAATTCTAGTTTAGAAAATTCCATAAAATGTTGGTAAAAACCGCTCATGGGGATCTGAAGCGTCCGATCACAAAGTCCCTCTGTAAACTATGTAAATATTTTCAACGAACTTCGTTCGTTTATGAAATCGATTTGTCGTCCGTCTGTCCGTCCGTCCGAGGCCTTTCTAATGGTCGGACATCAATGTGTGATACATCAATCGATTCAGCTCGGTGTCCAGAGCTTAAGTTTTGATGTCAGTTAAAATCGGGCCACGGGGGCGCCGTGCCCCCGCGATATTCCGTCGGGAAAAAAAAAATTTTAAATAGGTCCAAAATTAATGTGCGATACATATTTGGACTCCCCTAACATAGCTGAGTCGAAATATGGTACCCCCACAAAATCTGACCACGGATACCCGACCCCCGGGAATTAATTTTATCAAAATTTCAAATAGGTCCAAAATTAATGTGCGATACATATTTGGACTCCCCTAACATAGCTGAGTCGAAATATGGTACCCCCCACAAAATCTGACCACGGATACCCGACCCCCCCGGGGAATTAAATTTTATCAAAAATTTCAAATAGGTCCAAAATTAATGTGCGATACATATTTGGACTCCCCTAACATATCTGAGTCGAAATATGGTACCCCCCACAAAATCTGACCACGGATACCCCCCCCCCCCGGAATTAATTTTTATCAAAAATTTCAAATAGGTCCAAAATTAATGTGCGATACATAAATTGTTTTAAAGTAAGTCTACATTTGGAAGTTCGTTGCGACAATGCCTTGCATTTTCAACTTGTTTAAATATACCAAGCATAATTGTTTATAAGTGTCAATTTAGATACGCCAATAGTTTATAATTCGTGAAAACTTATTTGATCGATTTTAAGATAATACAAAATTCTGATTTGGCGGTCGGTTTTGGAATTTCGCTGTCCACAACTTTTATTACAGTATTGTAGTATTAGTTGAAAATTGTATCAACTTGAACAATTATAATATATAAATTATAAACTATTGCCGTATCTAAATTGACACTTATAAACAATTATGCTTGGTATATTTAAAAAATATTTATATAGTTTACAGAGGGACTTTTGTTATCGGACGCTTTAGATCCCGTTGAGCGTTTTTACGGGTCACAGTCAAAACGATAATTCCAGTCATAAAATTTATAGTCCCACCTCGTCCAACAAACCATTGAAAAGGTCTATAACATAAAGTGAAGTTTGCCCAAAAATTAATGTGGCTGATTAATATACGTGACGAGGCAAGACCGAAAAGAAACTACAATTCATGCTGATATATTTCTCTTACCAAGGGAGTAAGTCGACAGCACGGGTATCATCTCACCCTATTCTAAAAGCCACAAACGCACGCAGAGTTACCAAGAAAGAAAGGTGTGAAATTTTTTCTAAGGTTCGACAATACTGACAAAGTTGGAAAATTAGTTGCGCAGGTACAGACTGCACTTATAGACCGAACTTGAAAGCAAGAGATGCCCGAATTGTGGTTCTGTAGTAGATTTAAAACTATCTAACGTTCACAGAATTTGTCAGTAAGGATTAGCGAATTGTTGCGAACCAGAACGATCTTTTAGTAGATCGCGATAATTACTAGACCATTTTTGAAATTCGGAATCACTAAGTTTTAAAAGAGCAAGAATAAATCGATAAACCCAGATTTAGCCAATAGAGGGCGAATAAGATTTTCTGTATAAATATTAATAGAAGATAGGTTTTCACGCATTTTTGTAACTACTACAATTTCAACAGTAATAAAGAAAATATAATTGTTCGGTCTCTTTGTCGCACGTTCGCGTGGTTAATTTTAAGTTATTTAAATTTGTAGTCGTAAATCTAGTAGTAAAACTGTCATCCCTTGTTCCCTTATATCCTGCCATAAAAATTCCTTGTGCATTTGTGAATAAGGTGGACAGAGTAGTGAACAAACACTTTCTTATGGATATTGAAGCAGAACGGTCGTGTCGGTTTCTTGGTTCAGTACCGTAAGTTAGTCAAATGCCAAAGACTTTCGTTGTTAAACCCCTAAAAAACACAGTGCAAGTGTAACGTAACATAGACTCAATTCGCATACAGTCCACTTGGTTGAAAGAATAGGAACTGCAGCTTAGAACAACAAAACACCGCGGAGGTAAGTCCATTTATAAATTTATAAGACCCCCCCGCGCGTGAACAATAATATTTGATTACAATGCTCTATTCATATCCACAATCATCACATGCTAAAGATTAATTTTATATTGTTATGTTAGTAATAAACATGACGTGTGATGTCTGATAAAATTAGTCATATCTTTTAAAATATCCTATATAACCCCTGTAAGTCGAAAAATTAGGGATATTTCAAGTTTAAAATAAAATACAGATGTTTTATTTTTAAAAATACAACTTTGATTATGGCACCGTGTTGGGGAACACACTGTGTGTTTCTAATTAATTTTCAAACGATTAAAAGCGTAGGCCCCTACCATTTTAACGAATTCCTTTTTTTTTATATTGTTGGAGGCTTCCACGGCCGGAGTCATTATAAATATTTATGGTTCCTGGTTGGGACCGTGTCATTTTATAAACTAAGGTCGACGTTTCGTCCACTTTTATAAGGGGCCTCATTAGAACAGGAAAAGGAAAAACTAATAAAAATAAATAATAATAAAGATAAGAACGGTAAATTAAGTAGACAACTTAAAGTGTATAGAGTATGTAAGGTTACTTCTGAACTAGCAGATTCATTAGCCCATTTAAGCCAAAAGGTGTCTTGTGGCAAAATAACTGGTGAAAGTAGCGAAAGTAGTAGTTTATATAGAGTGAGAACTTGATGCATGAGTGATTATGAATAGTGTGGAGTGTCGTAGCGGATCAGTTAACGTCACGGTATTACTTTTGTGAACATAGGCTTGTTTTCCAAATCGTCTTCGTTTAGATTGTTAGAATTTTTAGTGATTTCTACTGATTCTATGATTTTTCTATTGTAGAAAAATAGAATTCTGGCAATTACTTTCGTCTTGTCACAGTTTATGGTATAGCCTGTTTCATGTTGGTGTCGGCTACCTCTGAGCGATTGTACTGGCTTGTTCTTAAGCATTGCTTATGCTCGTTTAGTCTACTCTGCACTGACCGTCCTGTTTCTCCTTTTAGCTTAAATGGACTAGTGAGTCCGCTAGTTCAGAAGTAACCTTACATACTCTTTACACTTTAACTTGTCTACTTAATTTACCATTCTTATCTTTATTATTATTTATTTTCTTTTCTTGTCCTGATGAAGCACTTTACAAAAGTGGACGAAACGTCGACCTTAGTTTATAAAATGACACGGGCCCAATCCCCTTTTTTTAAATTTTTTTATAATACTAGTAGTTATACCGGACTTTGTCTCAAAATTGTGTATATACAGGGTGTTCCATAAATATACTCGCAAACTCTTAGGGGTGGTAGGGGATTTCAGAAGAAACATTTTTGTTGTATAATCATTTGTCCGAAAACGCTTCTTTTTCTAGATACAGGGTGTTAAAATTTATTAAAGAAATCGCTTTTTGATTCTTTTTATTAAGTTCATTGTATTTTAATCAAAGTATAGTTTACAATACTTGTTCAAAATGTTGACCAATTGTTTCAATATAAAGATTGCACGCAGGGATAACTTCTACTTGTGCACAAACAGCCCTTATTTTTACGACAAGATTTTCCTTAGTACGAATGGATGTCTCATAGAATGAAGATTGCGGATAACCCCTAAGGAAGAAATCAAAATAGATATTAATCGGGAGAACTCGCGGGCCAGGCCACTAGACCCCTCTTCCTATCCACTTGTTGCCAAATTGCTGGTCCAGATACTGGTGCACGTTCAAACCAAAGTGTGGATGTTTTGATTGCAGCATTAACTATACTGGCCACCGTGATGACGATTCCTCAGTGAGCGAGAACAAGATGTTTTGCTGGTTTACCTCAACCGTTTTAGGTGCAAGATAAGTATCTCGGCACATGGAAGTATGTTACCATGTTTTTTTTTATATCAAGAGAGTATTGCTAATCAGCGTTTCACGTTGATGCGTAACCCATGCACCATATAGAAATTCAAATCACATTACTCAGACGGTCGGAGCAAGTATACAAAAACCCAGTTCGAAATTAGCTTCACTAGTGTTTCCTGTTACTTTTAAATTGCTTATTAGTAATTGTTCTAAATGTACTGTGTTTAACTGATAATGTTTGTTTAAAAGAAATCATGAGCATTACCTATTTTGTTCATTACCGATCTATTTTATATGTTACAATACGAAATACGCACTCGTACATCAATTATTAAAAATTTTTCATAAAATGTAATTCTTTTTTTAAATAGAAATTTTTTGTGTTTATTGTCAATAAAAATTCGATAGCGATGTCTTTGTCTATGTGAACCTACCCACTCTCTGCTTTTGTAGTTAGCACGACACCTTTAAGTTTCTTTTACCTTTTTATGTTATCGTAATTCGTGCGGATCTTTACTTTACTTTCCTTTTGGTTTCTGCATGACCCGTGCATTTTACCGTAGCAGAATAACTTTTTAAATTCCTCATAAGCGGAGTATGTGTTTTTATTATGCTTTACCATTTTTCAGTGCTCCCGTAAATGTCGAATTTGTTATTTGTATCTTCAAACTTCCTTTTCGTGCTTTACACTCTCATCTAGTTTACTTAGGAAAGACATTGATTGTTCCTATTTCTTTGCTTTGAATTTCTGTAACACTGAAACCCAGAAATCTCAAGAAACATCCATGAACAATCTTCTATACATTCAAAACATCTTTCCTTTACCCACATTACCTAAATAATCTTTTACATACACAGATATAAATAACGCTTATAAATGCAATTACAGCTTAATAAAAAAATATATCTTGTTACTATTTCCGTCTTAATACAATCTTCACCTAATCCTCGTTAATTATTTGAAACCTAAAATTTTCATATGGAAATCACAAGACTTCCATTAAAATTTTGTGGATAAATCAGATATTTTTTTATTATTATTACACGGGCCAAAGTAGTTGATCAACGACGCTGATATCTTTATAAGGGTCAAAAACGCTTCGAGCTCTGACCTCAAAGTTGCTGAAATCAAATTATTCATTTCCAAATAATTTATATACGTAAAAATTAGAAACTATCTTAGCTTAATCTACTTGACCGTATTCAAGTGTCTTTTTAGGTTTAAAACAAATTTATACTTGCTCTCTTTGGATCGTCAAAATACGTATTCTAATTAAAAAAACCTGTTTAATGACCCGATGTTCTAAAACGATGAAATATTGAGATAAAGCATGTGTAAATGACATCGTCCAATTATTAAATATCCTGGAGCGGTAATAAGAGGTAGAGAAACAATGAACTTGAAATTCCGGAATGTTGATAAACATATGTAAACAACACACCTACATTCTCGAATAAATTCGAACGTAGAAATAATACATAGCGAAGTGACTGGATCAAGAGCGAATACTCTCGAAGCTACTACGTGAGAAGGGGCTCGCTTATTTATAAGGGATGAATTTGTACGAAAAATTTTACTTTTGAAATGATTTAGAAGAAGATGGAACATGGATTGGTAATTACGCTGGTAAATTAAATCCAACTACAAGAAGATCTGTAACGGTAAAATTTAAACTAAGTTGTTTTAATAATTTAAGTGATTTATAAAGACTCATATTTTTAATATCTTGGCAAACTACGATATATGTTTTGTCATTACACAAGGTAAAATTGAACACGCTGAATTTAGGTCAGTTTAATATGGTTTTAGGGGAGGGATATTAAATTACATGACATAAAGGTAATTGTTGTACATATTAAGAAGTTGTTGATGAGCGTTTATGCTGGGTTTAAAGAGATATTCTGGGGTGTATATTTAGTATATAAAATATGCGTTGAGAGGACGTTATTTATTATTCATCGATGTTATATTTAAGCTATTGTTTGTAAGAAAAAGTCGTGGATGCATTATTTTGTATTTGTAAGAGTATTATTTCGCATTATTTTAAATCTGTTGTATGATTGCATTGGTTTTATTAATCAGAGAGCTAGCAAAAGTAAAAACGTTGGGCAATTAGAAATCAATCAGGCAATTGGCAGCATCTTTTATTAGGCGTTAATACGTCAGGCAGTCAATATCAACTTTTATCGACGTCCAACCTGGGGTTCGTTTAGAATCATATCATGCACAGCAGTATAGATTGCTAGGGAACATGACAATGCAGTGGAAGCACGCTTGGGGTTAAATACTTAGTTTTAGCTTTCTAGAAAAATTCTCTACACAATCATCATTCCTTCTTTAACGCAATACAAAAGAATTTAATTTAGAAAAACCTTGCTCCGTCAGAACAAAAGATATTTATTCCCTTATTCATTTTTAAAATTTACTTTGCCTGCCCGCGTTCACGCTGTTTCTTTGTTCTCTTATGCAAGATTGCGTTGCGGTTTCTTATTTAGCTGTAAACGCTAAATGGCGTTACGTTTTCATGCACTTTATAAAATTTTTGAATTTAATTAAATATTAAAATAATAGTAATTTCATTTTATCACATCTCAAAGAAATCGATTTTGTACGAACGTGCTGAGAGGAAAGCCCGATTTAGTTTTTTTATTCTTAAATGTTGAGAAATTTTAATTTATAAAACGTTCTTTTGTTACTAGTTACACGTTTCTTTACTGTTGAAATATGACTGTAATTTTATTTTTGTTGTTAATATACATTTTGATAGAAACTGAAAATTTTATAAATTGATTACCGGCTTTAAATATCTATTATACACTGATTTTAATTAGAGCGTTCTTTGAAAATACGCGTTTAACATCTGTCATATTGCATCTTACCGTTTTCGAGATTTTTATTAAAGTTTGTTTACGTACAATTTCGATACGGTTTGAAGTGCGAATTTAATCTTGTGGAAAGTAATAAATCACTTATCCTTCTGACAGAATCTGGTACTACTGCAGATATGTTGATATAAACCAACCTTCCATCGTTCACTGACTATCGATTAAATATAATTAGGTGTTTGCAGTATCATTGATTATTTAATCTATGTCAATATTCTTTAAAATATAGCTATTTTACCAATAACTTCGATAGTGATAGTTTGCCATCTTTCTACTTTTGTAATTTGTAATTACGCCATCAATCCTATTATTTCGCACATCTCCAAAATGCTGCCTTCTTTGCAAAACATTACTCTTTATTGATTTTTTCTGTATTTTAAACATTTCGATTTATATTTCGAGTTCAGTTGCAAATGTATAGGACCAATACAAATTTGAAATGGCGTTCATGTCAATTTTCTGCTGAAATCATGTAGAATTAATAAAGCTGAAAAATATGATTTATATAATGGCGAAATACAAATAACCGTTGACTAAAAATCCTTATCTGTAAATTATCAATACCGAACAACAAAATACAGAAGAAAAAGAAAATCGATCTCGCCGCATAAATATTTTACCGCTACTTTAAGGGTACATAACATTAGACCAAGATCTTATTGATTATGTCATCATTGTGTACAACCACCTTTTTGACACAAATCTGTATCAGTGCGACAAGACATGGTTTGTACAAGTTCTTTTTTCAAAAATCATGTTGGAAACTACAAATGTGTATTATGTATATGAGAGCACCACTAGTTTCTTTCTGTCTTTGAATATTGCTTTTCAAAATATTTCCTCTTGTACAGAGCCACCCATAAGTCGCCATTTAGAGCATGTTATGAAAATACTACTTGCAAAAGTTAAGCAAGTAGTATTTTCATAACATGCTCAAAATGGCGCCTTGTTTAGTAATGCATGCACGAACTCATTTAACCATGTTTGAGGATACTTTTTGCAGCATGTCGACAATGATGTTAATCTCTGTTGTTATATTCATCTTCATTGCATCCACTGCGTGTGACCTGGTTTTATAAACTCTTCCTTCACAGTTACCCTACAGGAAAAAATCTGAAGAAGTTAAATCGGGAGAACGTGGGGGGCCATAAACCTTTAGAAATGTTATCCTGGCCAAAAAACTATCGTAAGAAATGCATTTTTTTATTTGATGTATGACATGTGGCACCGTCCTACTACAACCAACAATCACGTTCATCATTTTCAGCAACGAAATAAATAGTGTAATGATGTCTTGGTACACAACACAGTTTACAGTAGTTTTTTTTTTTTAAAAGAGCCCACTATTTAACGACATGCAAGGGGTGTTGGTTGAAGACCTGAAAGTTTTCGGTTGACCAAATTTGTGATTTGACTATTGACGTAAACATTGAGGTGAAACCACGCTTTATCAGTAAGAAAGACGCTGTCAAACTGTAGAATTCTATGTGCTACGAGCATTGACGTAGCCTACTAAAAAAAGAATAAAGAAGTATGACCGGACTCGATCGGCGAGTGGACTGGGTTTTATACCTATAAACACATTAAAGGGAAACCTGAAATAAAATAAAGAGAAATATTATATATATATATATATATATATATATATATAAATTAGTAATATTGACTGTTCTTATAATGTATATGTAAGATAAATATTGGGGATACAGTTAGATTGCGTATTTATTTAGAATAAACTTCTTTTAACCATTTCAAGCTTTCGAAAATCGTTTATTTTCTTCATCAGGATACTAAAAATCTATTATTTAACATTTATATAAAAAATAATGTGAGTTACTTACGATTATAAAGTTTACCCTGCGATACAAAAATTTATTATTACTCAGAAACCTACTACTTACTAATTCATATCCGAAGCCTCTAATCAACAAACTAATTTTCAACACAACCGTAAGAAAAAATACCATAATAATTGAAACTTTCCCCAACAATACTAGAGACACTAATATCAGCTCCACGTCTCCTACAATGTTTATCGCACTTCCATACATTGATAAACTTACCGATAAATTAAAACATCTTTTTAAGGATCTTCCAAACATAAAGCTTATCAAACAACCAATTATAACTTTAGATAGGGTATTATATAGTAGTCTTAAAGACCACACACCTACACTCCGACAATCAGGAGTAGTCTACAGTATACCCTGTCACAACTGTAGTGGTAGGTATGTTGGTCATACATCAAGGTGGTTATCTGCAAGACTGACCTCACACAAAAGTGATTGCAAACTTAACAACAAAACATGCGCGCTTGCTTCCCATGTAATTGATACGGGTCATGTAATGAATTATAATCACACCAAAATTTTATTCAGAGAAACAAACTATAGAAAGCGTTTCTTTCTTGAAATGATCGCGATTTCTCTAGAAGACAACCCTATAAATAAAAAAATCGACACACAAAATTTAAACAATATTTATCACTACCTTATGACAATAATAAAGAATAAAAATAATTCCGAACTTCTATAAAACTACCACACTATACAGACTTATAACACCTTTAGTACAATACGATTAGCTGTATTTTTAAGAACTAGTATAACACATTTTATTTTCTATTTTTATTCTTATCAACTAGACCTATAATAACTATTTTACTTTAGTTCATTTAATATCTTTGCTACATTAACTTTAATTTTGCAAATGTTTATAAGAAACTTTTAAATGTGCACGTATGAACAAAAACCTGTCCATGTCAAATAGATGTCATATTATGTTTGTATAATTGTAAACTTTATAATCGTAAGTAACTCACATTATTTTTTATATAAATGTTAAATAATAGATTTTTAGTATCCTGATGAAGAAAATAAACGATTTTCGAAAGCTTGAAATGGTTAAAAGAAGTTTATTCTAAATAAATACGCAATCTGACTGTATCCCCAATATTTATCTTACATATATATATATATATATATATATATATATATATATATATATATATTCACGCTCAGAACAAAACATATAAAAAGGGAACCCGTAATTAAACAAAATATGTATAACAATGAATAATGAACAAAAGCACAAAAAAATTAAGTAATTAGCAAACCTGGCGAACTGTCGTTTTTAAGTACCTACCCCTATATTAATTAACAAAAAAATGCAAGAAATTCCAACTCTAAAAACAGCAGCTTTAAATCATCGTAAAAATAAACTTAACCTATAGCTACAAATAAAATGGCAACGACTTTTTCAACTATGCCCGCAGGTCTTTAAACCATTTTCCCATCATTAGGTAGTATATTTTTAGTTATTTCCAAACAAATATTAATGCATCGATACAATCACAATAAATACCAGAACTGTTCCATAATTTACATATATATCAGAATTAAATTTGGGTAATGTATGATCTTAAACAGGAAAACCCCCAAATCGATAGGGTCGCACACGCAAGTAGGGACGAAAACACTCACCCTCTCAGTTGCTGACGTCGGGGTTTGAGGTACTAGTTGGTCCACGGCAGCGAGTAGGTGGGACTACACCCAGCAAGAGTGCACCTGGCCTCCCATTCCAACAAAGGACGACCATTCATCTTGACTTTAAGGCCACCGGACGGAAGCTAGAATAATTTACACAGAAAATTAATTCATTGTAGTCGGAAAGTATGTTGCTATAAAAACCCTAAATACTCACCACGCCGCAAGGCGCGCACACAATTGTCACGAAGCAAAACGAAACGACGAAGAACAACTAGATGTTTTATTCTTGCTAGTTGAAAAGAAAGTGAATATTCATTCCGTTTAACCAAGAACCAGAGCTCACAGTAATATCGTTGTTGAGGCTTCAGAACTGGAAAACCAGAGTTTATTGTAATAATACGCAGCTCTAATTCGAAGAATTCTTTCAAAGGAAAACACGTTAGAATTAATTATCCGATACTGGGAACAACATTATCGCCTATCTAATTATGGCATACATTTTACGTTGATGAATTCTGGGAAAGAGTATTTATAATTAAGTAGCAGAAGGGTTTAACAATACCAATCGAATTTATACAACAGATAAATGAATTAACAATGAATTAACAACGAAATTAATTTGCGTTGTACAAGAAAGGAATTTATAAACAGCCTATTTATTAGTAATTATGTCTTAGTGATTTTATTTAACAGTAGAGATGGACTTTAGAGGAACGGATAATTAATCAGGTAGGCAAATAGGGTAATTAATTTATGTGGCAACTAAACGTAACACATGGTTGTCGATAAATGACCAAAACTATAGTCCATTTCAAATAAGAATAAAGTAGATGACCTTGTACGCAAGGTGGATTTACACAGCAAGTTAATTATAATTTTTATATATACATACAGAATAATTATTAATTCCATATTTGAGTGATTATAAATCGTGACTAGCCTAAATTAATTTCCAAAACCCGTTTTTATTGCAAATTTGACAATGGCGCATTATATATATATTTTAAATACAAAATTTTAAAATTAAGCTGTGTAAATCAGCATGATGTTTTAACCAATCAAATCGAAGGCTAAACTTTCCCTATACCTTTCATCGCTTTATTCTTGGCTGGAATGGACTATATCTACTGTTCATTAGACGCTTTTCTTTATTCGGTTCTTTCAATTCCTGAATACTACGAACATGATACGCGCGAAATTTTAACTTGTTTATCACTTTCTGAGCATTACCATCTGATATCTGAGTATGTGTTGATAGTCTTCACAAGCTTTTTAAAGGCGAACGTAACACAACGTCACATTTCTTACCGCAGCCAGTTTAACATCAGTCAAAATGGCTGGTCTCCCAATTTTCTTTTTGCGTGTAACTGATTCGAATTGACGGAAAAGGGCGATTAACCTCGTTATTGTTGACTTATTATGCACGGCAGTTTCTGGATATTACTCGCTAAATTCGTCTACAACACGCACATATGTACGACTTGAAAAATACCGTTCAACAATAAAAACTCGCTGCTCTTGGGAAAACTACATCTTTGCTAAGCAAAGAACTCGACAATACCGATACGTCATGTCATCAAAACTGTTCTCCATAGCATCTGCGATTCTTGTTAAAGATACACGTATTACCATCTAGCAATAATTGATGGAACTAATTCAAATATACTCAGTGACATGAAAATTGCAACACCAAGAAGAGTTGAGAATTTTTGACCAAACTTACAGATATGTTTAACTACTCAAAGATAATAATTGATTAAAATTTCGGTGCCCAAGATCAAGGGATATTGGTATGTCTGACACTTGTCATTTTTTTTTTAACATTTTCCGGTGTATTTCTTGCAAGTTTTGGTTGAATTTTATGTTGTGTCTTTTAAACTTTAGTTGATTTTCGTGTTTTGAGGGTGTGTTTATCCATAGAGCGCGACAACGTGGAAATTACTGCCTGTTGAGCAAATTCGGCAGAGGTCGAATTGTTGGATTGCGTGAAGGTTGTTTTTCGTTCAGAGAAATTGCAAATCACCTTAACTGGAACCAATCCACAATTATGCCAGGACTACTCTCAACCGATTTGAAGACACTCATATCAATATTTTACCATGACCACTCAGATCTCCTGATATTTCGCCAATTGAACATGTGTGTGACATTATGGGTAGAAGACTGGGGAACTTAGCAAATCCTCTGCATACACTGGAAACCCTCCAGCATGAAGTACAGGTTGCTTGGAGCTCAATACCCTAGCAGTGCATTGACCACCTACTGGATTCGATGCCACCAAGAGGGAGTGTGCAACAAATGGGCGGCGGAGGGCGCACATTAATAAAAATTGTGTTAATCTTTTTTTTTGAAATTTTAATTAATTATTACTTTTGAGTAGATAAAATATCTGCCAAGTTTGGTCAAAAAATTTGCAACCCTTCTTGGTATTACAATTTCCGTGTCACTGAGCATATAATTAAATTGACATACCTGATTATTTTGATGTGCACGACTTTTATGTCGCTCTGTACATGTACATACCTTTTACCTAAGAATAATTTTACATCCGGTGTAAATATTTACTATCGTATTAATTCCTTTACATTGTAAATGTATATACTGGGTGTACCACGGGTAACCGAATGGTCTCGTATGTCAAAGAGATACAATTAAAAAAAATGTTTAACGCCAGTTGTGTGAATCATTAGTGGCTACAATTTAAACATATTTTTAGTTTATAGGGTGTCCTAACAAAGTATAGCACGTCAAAGGTAAATCAGAGGTAATGATGTTTCGTTTACAAACGAGGTGAGAGTTTTACATTGTGTAAGAGGGGAGTCCATCAAACTCCAGAATAATTAACAGGAAGAATGTACTTGGCATAACCATCTATCGGTGGAAAGTTACGTGGGCGTAAGTGGTTTAGCGCCCAAAATTATAATTCAGACAAAGCAAAATGTAAAATTCTTTTAAGGTAAGTGAACTGAAATTTGGTAGGGAAATTTTGTAAACTAAATATCTCTAAGAATATTTCTTTTTTCATGTGAACCATCCCACACCACTGCAGGTATTCTGCATATCTGCAATTTTTTTTTGTACTCCCACTCCCCTTCAGGGTGAAGTCCGCTGAAGATTAGAAAATTAACATTACTTCTTTTTCACATGTACAGTGTGCGCGCGTGTATGTGCGTGCGTGCGCGCGCATATGTGTGCGATGTGGATATGCGTGTTAGACGCACAAGTATGTGCGCATGATTTGTGTAAAATCTATCATCCTAATTTTAGAAGCATTTAGTTGGAATTACATTTTTGCTTTGAAGGAAAGCGTTGATTACCCAACGTGTTCTTTTATTTACCTCGTGCTTCATACGTTGATTATTTGAATTTGTAGGGGCTAGATGACAGAGATTGTTTTTTTTCGTTGTTTCTTCGTGTACGAACAACAAGTTTATGATGAAGTAGGGAAGCAGTTGTGAGCGTTTAAAACGCTTCGAACAGATAAGCGTTTCTGGACACATTTCATTTGATCGTGGTAAGTATGTACATCTTAATTTTTAGTACAACTATGGGGGTTGATACAATATGGTTGTAAATTAATGCAAACACTGCATGTAATTGTTGTGTAGGGCGTTTTGTACATTTCCTCAATTATTATGGCGATTCATAAAATGTCAAGTCCATGAAGTAATTTGACTTTTCGTTTGACTTTCGCAAGATTAAAATATTATGATATGTAGTGGTAAAATTTTTTACGATTCCTTATTTGATGCGGAGGAGCATGTCACTATTAGACTGTGAAGCGTTCTGGATTTCAATTTAGTTTTTCTCTAGCTTATGCATAGTTTATTGAAGCTGATCGCATTGGTTTAAATTTTATGCTTTCTTTGTGATTTATTGTGAAAGAATTAGGATTTTATGCTTATTACGTTGTAATAGTAATTTCTGCGTGCACATTTTATACCTTTCCCACACAATTAATAATTATCTTATACTTTAATCTCAAGGTCAAATCTTTCAAGCTACCCATTTATTAAATCTCGTACCTCTCAATAATTGATCAATTACCAGAATACAGCCTACAAAATGAATCGTAAAATGTATGCCTTTTAATTAACCTTTTTCAAAATGCATTTCCAAAATTAAATTATTCTTGCCACATATCTTGGTTTACTTAAAAATATTTTCAAAAATAGATAAATTGCTACATTAATTAATCATTTACAATATCAAGTTCTCTATCAAATTATCCAGAAATATTATGGAACACAAATAAGTGGTTACATCAAACAATTAGAATACCAAATCGAACCATCAAATTCTTTGAAATATTTTTCCAAAATAAAATAAATTGATACAAGAAATAATTGTCAAAAATCAAATTCTGACAATTCAAATTTTTAGGATAACTTTAAATACCTTATTGTTTCTTGTCTGCGTATGGCAGCATCGTTCTATGATACATTCTAAAATGTCCATAATCAATTATATTTTCAACAAAATCTCCAAATAAAATTCAACTTTACTTTCTTGTCTTCAAACCACAATTGTTTCATTTTAATATTTCTTCCAACTGGGTTGGCATATTTTAATAAATTTTATTATACCGTACTTTTCACTAATTTTTTAAAGGTATGTAACGCGCTCGCGTTACTTTAGAGATGCACCAGATAAGATGGTATACATACTAATTTAGGTTAGACAGACTCATTGTGGACGTATCCTCTATATTAATATGGTATGTATATTTAACGTTAATTAAGCAGAATATTTCAAACTTTTTGTTTCTAGATAGGTAATTTATATATTAGGGTAGTTAATTAATATCAAAAGCAACACAATTAATTTTCTTAAAATAAACTGGTGCGTTTAATAAAAAAAAGAACGCATTAATCACCAATTAAGATAAACTCAGCTGTAGCAGGAAGAAAAACGCAAATAGTAAAGGCGTTTTCCATGCAAATATGATCGTAATAGACAGCGTTATGCGCCACTGATTATAAACTGATGTAACAATTTAATATGCGTGAAACTCTTAATTACGAACTATCAGTATTGGTCATTAATTAGAACAAAAGTGGCAACAGCCGCATTGTGCGATTAGTTATCCAGAACCGCTGGAATAAATAATATTTGAAACAGTCACGACATGCGATAATGAATCAAGCGCTGCGAAAATACCATTAGTGTAACACTAAAACAGCCCACAAAGAAATTAAATGACTTACAAGGGTTTAAAAGGCTAATAACCATATACTCAGCACAAATTAGGTATGCTATGTTGTGAGAACGGAATCTGATCAGGGTTGACATGCATTGCGCGAATAAGGGAGGAATGTATAACTACTAAAGCCCAACATAGCGGAGTTAAGTTAAAAAAAATCGAGAAGTAACAACTTAAGTATGTAGAACGCAGCTTACTCTGTGTAGGCGGTTGGTGGACCGGTGTAAATTTTTTATGCTGCTGGACGATTAAAACAGGAAAGTTTCAAGCACGTGTAGCGTGGAATTTAAATATATATATATATATATATATATATATATATACATATATGCTACGATATCGCCGAACGCCCGGTGTATTTAACGTTGAGTTGCTTGTTGCTCGCCACCTCTCGGTGCCTCTAAAATAATTTTAAAATCAACACAATTAGATTTATGCCTCGACTAGCTCAGTTATACCCTGCACAGAGTGAACGACGATATGATAACAAATAATTATTTACCCACTCCCCTCTAACACTTCATATACCTGAAAAAGACAAACGAAATTCGCTAAATTTTGTATAATAGACTGAGAAATCGTACAATTTATAACTCTACGTCCTTGTACTATTATTAGCTGTAAAAACTTTTGAATCATATGAAAATAAATATTCTTATTAAATTTATTCACCACCAAAGTTTTAAGCAATTAAAACCAGCAAAAATAATTATGTTTTATGTTGAAAGCTTCATTGAACGTTCAAAAAATAAAACTATTCCTCTTTTAACGTAATTTTTACGTACCAACCAAGATTTTTTTGTTGACCTTTTACACAAAAATTACTTATATTACATGTGAAGTTTATGCTTATGAAATATTTGAAATAAGACGTGCAAGAAATTATGAATTTAGATTCTGGCCTTGTATCTTTCTGTTGACTCCTACGGAAACTTCGTGACCCAGATCGATTGTTAGTTCCAGTCGTTGACTCTTAGCTTGACTTTTTACCCAGTAATTCACAGTTTTCTAATAACTTGTAGACGTTCTTGAGTGAATTTTATATTCTTACTTAGCTAATTACTTAGATGATTACTTAGATAATTTACTAGATGATTACTTAGATCCTTACTCAGATCCTTACTCAGATAGTTTCTTAGATAATTTCTTAGATGATTACTTAGAACCGTTTTAATATTAACGGCAAATTTTTACAAACTCGTACTTCACGCGCACTTCTACTGTTTTTCACTTGAATTTTATGTTATTTTATTTTAATGTCACTTTTGACTTCACTTAGTTTCAGATTCACGTAATAAATTCGTCTAGACTGGTACAGTCGTGCGTCGTTAAGGAACGAATGCATCTTATCAGTTTCAGTTCCTTATATAGAACAAATTCGTTCCCTCCTATCTCTTAACCTGTTAGGTGTTATTCAAAATTGCTTACTCTAGGCATTTAACTTTGCACGTATTTCAACGTTTTGTATTGGGATTTGCTAACAAATGTTGTCATTTATGCTTGAAACATCACGTAGACATAATTTTGTACAGGAATTTATTAAATTTTTCATTTAATTTTGCACGTATACCAAAACTTATGATTCCATAAATTGTTTACCCAAGCCGGCCTTTACATTAATAATGTCACGTACGCCTTTTGCCACAATATGTATGCCTTATGGCGTTACGAAATATGCTCGTTTTTCTAAAGTTTGTTTTATTGCCTTCTATTCCTTACGCAATGCGTCGAGTTTGAAAGATATTTATTTCACGTTTAAATATACCTAATTTGTATTTATTTGGAGTTTATGAATGCTTTAAATGTTTATAAAATGAATTGAGTTGCGCCCAGAGTTATTTATTTTACTAAATGTCGTTCAGTTATTACAGAATGAGCTTTCTTTTATTCTATACAAGGTGATTTGTATTTGCTTTGGCGCTTGAGAATGTTTTAAATGTTTAGAAATGTATTGAATGACTTCCAATGTTATTTATTTCGATTAATGTTTTTAAGTTACTACAGAATGAGCCTCTTTTTATTAATTGTGGTTAGTTGTTGATGTTATACAAGGTGATTGGAATTTACTTTTTGTGTAATGGACGAATTATGTACTTTTTATGATTTAAATGTTTTGTTTTCTTTATTTTTATGATGTTCACATGAAGTGTACTTCCCCTGTGATCTTATATACTCCTAAATAACCCTATTATCATAGCAATATATATATATATATATATATATATATATATATTGCTGTGATATACTCCTTTCAATGCGGGAACTGGGTCCTTTCAACAAAAAAATTCTAGTCCCACAGATTGGGCGTCATAAACGGCTGTGATCCTCTTTTCGCCTCGGCTGCTCACCTAATGTTATAAACCTCCTCATTCATAAAAAAACAACACATTCCTACCAAAACATCAACGTTAACTCTATTTACATCAATATTCAGAATACATTAAAATTTCAAAATTAAAACTCAGCATAAATTTCAGTTTTAAAAAGAATTTCAAGATTAATTTTATTATCATTTTAATGTGCATCCAAAATTAAAGTCCTTGTTGGATGCCTACTAATTAATATAACAATATAAGCAGACCGAGTCTGAGTATAAAGGAGCATCTACCACCCCTTTACGTTAATTAACCAGGTTCGTCTAATTGAGCTCAAAGACATACCCAAATTTTCATCATATTACCGAACATCAAAACTAAATACCCTTTCTACTTCAACAAGCAAATTTCATCTTAAAATTAAAATTTTATGGTTAGTACAATTTCACTAATGTCCATTTAAAGTAAATCAATTATAAAGTTATTCAACACACACAAAATGTCAAACAAAATAGTATAATTTACCTGAAGGTTACTGTCCTCGTAGCTTCAAAGTACATCGTCCCTTTAGTTAATCACACCATTCCAACAGGATTATATTTACGGCTTCTAATTCTCAACGCTTTTAAAATTTTCTCCATCACCATTTATTTAAAGTTGTTTCTGGGCTTTTCCGGAACTCATCTATGTATATCTGACCCTTGTTTCGTGGATCCAGACACGTATTTGAACCATTTAATTATTAACACCCCGAAAAATAGCAAATAACTTCATACTTCTTTCACCAATATACGCCAAAACTGCCTACTTTTGTGTATACATTTGTCGTTGTAAATTTTGCTAATTGGTACAGTGAAACTAAATTTTATTACCTTGTATCTAAGTGCACTGAAGTACATTCATGTTAGCACGTAAATAACCAACTATTTTGAATCACTAAAATATACGAGCAAAATTTTAAATTATTTTATCAAACTAAAATGCACTGTTTAACATCTTCAATCAAGTCGCGGATGTAAGAGCTTTTAACGCATCGAATAGTCAAAAGTCTAAGAGTCTAAGAGGGCTTGTTTATATTCATCTCGGTATATATAGCAAAAAGCCGGCACGTCGCTTTTGTCCTCAAA
The DNA here is from genome assembly GCA_036346225.1 of Platerodrilus igneus. NCBI lineage: Eukaryota > Metazoa > Arthropoda > Insecta > Coleoptera > Lycidae > Platerodrilus > Platerodrilus igneus. The sequence goes on along the minus strand of JARFIW010001480.1, from coordinate 8,409,312 downwards.
ACGGGTAATTCTAAAGAATTCCTCATTCTATGTTCCCAGTCTGTCGCTCGCGCGTCGATTTTACGAATTTTCACTCGTCCCATTTAAATCTCAGAAATTTCAACACACGGCACGCAAGCATGTCCGAGAAAAACTAATTAATTTTGTACAGAAATTGTTGTTTCTACCTCTGATATTTGCATCCTATTTTCAACCAATTGTGACCCTCGTGACGTTGCTTAAATCCCGCCTTTACTATATGTGTCTTTGCTTGACGCATTTTCTCTTTCCTTTTCTAACCTGTTCGTATTGGTGCAAATTGATATTCTTTATTATCGATTATATTTTAGTCCATGTGGACTGTTATCTGGGTTTAATAACCCCGTATCGCACATTCTCGTGAATATTAAGCCCCGGTTTCTCCAAGATTCTTTGAAACTATTAATTATCTACAAAATTTACGCCGTATGTGATATTTAAACTACGCAGGTGTTCAAAATAATATTAATTCTCAGAGCTTTATTTTCTGGTATTATAATCTTGGGTTTTTACAAGTTTCTATAGATATTATCTGTTACTAACGGTTCAATTAACTTCAATTAAAATTAATACTCTTTAATTTTTAGTGAATCCTAATTAAATATTCAATTATTATTTGTACATTTCGTTTAATACTCGTTGCCCAAACTTGAATCAATTAATATAAATCTTGCACATAATTTCCATTTGATTCTTTACTTTGGAATAATTAAATTACACGTTGAGCATTTTAAAACTGCTTATTTTTATATAAAGCGTCTTGTAAATAATTTTAATCTCTTATTTTTAATAAAACGAATGAATTTTTATTCTCCACGGGTTTTTAATAAAGCGTATTATCTAATAAACTTCCTTATACACGGTGATTAAAATTATTTGATGTAATCCATTAATTTTCTACCCTGGTCTAAATATGAGTAATATATATACATATATTGTCGTGATTAGGGGTTACGAGAAGTCATTGAAACCCAAATTCTAAAAATAAATCCCACCAAAATATAATGGGAATCCGGAAAAATGGAAATGTCCGTAAATTCATGGTTACACCCTGTAAAATACTAGCGTACTTTTATTCATTAAAGTGCCATGCAGAAACGCAAATTGCGCGTGTATAAATAATCATCTGGTATTATATAAGCGTATTGTAAATAAATAGCAAGTAACGTAAGTTGTAAAAATAATTAATTGTAAGATACCGTAATACGTATTTCAATACTAACGCAAATCGATGCATATAAAAATATTCTTTCATTTGCTGTAAATGGCATAAGAAACTACAATCAACGTGTATTTAAAATTCCAAAATTAATAAATAATATTGTGTTCTGAAACGTGAAAGGAAATAGTTTATATAAAACGCAGCCCTTTTGCATTAAAAAGCAATTAAAGTTTAAATTAATTGCCCTCTGGATTACACAAATTTATTTTAAATAGAGAATTTTCTGGAATAGACTAGATTGAGAAGGAAGTTTCGGGAGAATACGTCAAATTCGTGTAAACTTATTAATAAATAAATATTTTATTCTTAGAAGCGGCAGGATCACGGAAAATCCACAAAAATCCAAGAAATATCAGATATAAATTGATTGTCTTTTAACATTAGTATGCGACGCCGCAATAATAGTATATGTGATTCACATAGCGCGTCACGAGTAACTGGAACCAGATAATTAGGTAATAAAACGCCATAAATTTAGACGCTATTTGGTTTTTTCAAGAAAGCTTGCATCATAATGTTCCACATTTTTCGGTTAGCTTCTGGAAACAAATAAATTTGAATATATGAGGTAGCGTTTATCAAAGGGATTCATTCGATTTCATTCATTAGTTGATTCGATTCATTCGAGCGCGAAATATTATTTTAAATCGCGAGCAGTTGCTATGCGGAAATAGTATTTGAGTAAGCAGTAAGCATATTGTAATTTAATAGTGGCGAGGTTGCAGTGAATAAAGAAGCAATGTTTTAAACGTAACTACAATGAAACATGAAAATTATTAACTACAATAAGGAAAGTTCTTCAAGATAACACTGGTGCCAGTTTGTCCAATATAGAAACTATTACAATTATTACATTTTAATTTATATACCCCAGTCTGATGGAGTTTGTCCAAACTGGAGTATATAAATTAAAATGTAATGAATCGTAGAGAACGCTGATAAATATTTGTATAGTCGAAATCAGGAAAGAATGAATGCACGTCATAGGTTTCTGAATTAAAAAACGACATACTTTTAAAGGATCTATTGGAGTATGCTTAATGCATAAGATTTGAAAGTATGTCGTTTTTTAATTCAGAAACCTATGACGTGCTTTCATTCTTTCCTGATTTCGACTATACCTGTAATCAAGCAGAACATACCAAACCCTACTTACATATAATGAAATTCTTCGTGACTTTGATATTTAGAATTTCTTATATCAACTTCTTGTTTCACATTTTGCAATCCCTTTTCAATTATTAAATTATCCCTTAGTAAAACCCTTTTCAGATATCTACTAATTAGTGATATTAATATGAGAATATTTTTAGTATAAATCGCTATTTTAATCTTATCAAATATTGTTTGGTTCGGTAAATTTTTCAATGCAGAATAATTTAACACATTAAATTAAATAAATTAATAAAAAGCCGAATTAACTAAAACTACGGTCTACAAATCTTTAAATAAACAAGTTAAAACAATCGGTACTAACCTTGAATTGCATTTTCTGACGACGGTATTAATTCATAATCCTGAGACTTTTTGGACTGCTATGTAACGTATTACAATTGATGATTCCTTTTTCCAAACGACGCTAAATAAATGTTATTGAAATGAATGAATTATACTCCTCAACGCGTGTAAATGATGTTAGAACTGAATTTCTGTGCTCTTCAAACGAAGACCATATGGTTTCTTGTGATCAAATAAATGGATGTTTATTTAAACGATTTTTTCGAACTTTATCACTCTTTACTAGCTATTTATGTACCAATGATGTGTTATTAAGATCATTACGCCCGGAGAGCGATTCATCCAACCCCGAGGACCTACTGCTCTAGGGATTAATTGTGTCGCCCAATGGGGTAATCATCCAGTGATGCATACGCATACAAGAGTTTATATTTCCTTTCACACATAAAATAAAAATTTCCAGTTTCAATCGATCGATTTGTTTTTTAAAAGCAAAATCAAAGGATACACTTCCAAGCAATCAAAGGTTTAACTGGAGATTAGGTCTTAACATTTATGAAAAATGCTCCCAATAATGTTTACCTTTTACATAGGGTAGTTTTGGTAATGGGAGTCTTAGAATACGACAATTTTTATTTTGCAAAATAATCAAAATGTTTCAGTATTTGTTATTTAGTATAATTATGTTTCATTAAAATATTAAAAATTTGATTTGTTTTTGAAGGCATAAAAATCCATTGTATGCCATCTCATTATGCCGTGGTTATGGGTATATGTTTACATATCTCGTATCCTAGGCGTTACCATTAACTGATAACGACGTAAAATACAAAATACTTTATAATAAATATTATAAAATAATAACGTCATTATCGGCATAAAATAATTGAAAACTTTGTTACGGTATTTCGCGCAAACACAAAAGAAAACAGTAAAAGTAAAGAAATCGTTTACGCCAAATACCGCAACAAAACAGGGACCGGATGGTAGACTTCGGGCTAGCTCAAAAACGTCGTAGAGGGGCGTGGGTGAAATAGAAAGAATTCATTGATTGGAAACTTCTGGAAAACTATATTGTTAACATTCAATCTCGAAAGACTATTTACAAAACAATAAAATCCAATAAGTTGCGTAATCGTTTGCTATGTGCTAGTAAACAAAGCGTCATAACATACGCAAATAAAATTGGTAAGCAAAATAAATATTACATCTTATAATCTAAATACTTACTTAATGGTTCACCTTAAATACATACAAAAGAAAATAAAACATAAACTATACCGTACTTCAGGAAAAGAAATATACATACGTTATCTATACATGCTGCATTGTGAAGTGCACCTCCTCAAGAAATAGTATAACATTAAAATTAGACACCCTAACTTAAATTAATCAAATATTAACTACTTTTAAATTGATGCGTAAGTTCTTTTCGTTAATGTTTGTACAAAAAGACGAAAGAAACAGTAAAAAGGACACTAACACAAACGTTGAATAATTAATTTTTAATTTGAAGAATGATTATTACATCGTCGCTCGTGCATTGTGAATGTGTTTGGTAACGTAGTGTTGGTAATTTATTGGATAATCATGAGTAGCAGCAAATAAGATGTCTATCGTCCATAGCAGCATCAAAAAAAATTACAAAAACAGGAAACTGTACCTTAAGCAATCGACAGGTCTCATCTTAGGACTGGGAAAATGCGACTGCATTTCTTTATGGGCTGGCTGCCAGAACCACTAACACAACTCATGCTAACACAGAAAGCATTTTAGTAGTGCGACTTTACAACATGTATCTTCGGTAAGAAGATGTTGGCTTTAATGGTGTCTTTCAAAGCACGGTCTCTATTTTATAAGGCAAGAATCATGTATGGGGGTAGACAGTTGGCTTTCAAAGATATTGCCGAAGAACCAAGTGTGCAGAATTCCCAGACAACAGCTGCCAAAATACAAACTGTAAGAGCTTGCCAACAAGCAGATAACGCAATTATCAAAGGATTTTTAGACAAAGGAAAACAATCTTATTACTTTGTAACATCTAAACAGCTGCAGAATACCAGATAACAAGTCCATTGTAAACAGATGTAGGCAGGTGGTAAGTGGTCTTATCTTTTAGAAGAAAGCTGTGCATTTACATGCAGCTTTTAATTAAAATGTAATCATTGCAGGTGTTACGAAATATTGCAACTACTTTGTAACACAATGTTTCCTAAACAGCTGTTTGATTTTATACGGCAAACTTTTATACAGAGTAATTACTTGAGAGATTTTATAAAATAACACTAATTCAAATGGTGGGAAATTGAGCTTGTTGAGAAATTTTAGGGCGTTATAAAAATGAAAGCAGAAAAAAGAAGTACTTGCAGGGTTTTGAACGTAACAACTTACTGAAATGGGATTGAATGTGCATTGAAGTTGTTGAATTAAATAGAAACTTGAAAATGTAATTAACTAAATACATCAAGATTAAAATTTTTTTAAATGTAGCCACGTGTGATGTATGATTTGGTATGATAGGCATTGCAATATTTAAATGGAAATATCTCGAAAACGACTAAAAATATCGAAATTAAATAAGTTTGCGGTTCTTGATTAGAATTAATTGTTTATTAATTTACATGATACTGCTAATAGTGTAAGGTGTTACATACCGTTTTTCAATTAAATCTCGCATTTCGTATTGTATTCACGATCATATGAATTTTCTTTAGCAAGTATCGACTACCTTTCAAATTATTCAAGCGTCCTATAAAATCTTACTAAGTGTTCAGTTACAACGTTAAATATTTTGAATCTATTCTATGTTAATAACGTGCTAAACCTAGGGTTTTTACGGAGTTCTGAAAGTTACTTTGCTTATTAAAGGCTAAATGTAGTTTAAAACACCTGCATTTCTTAAAACGTTTAATGTGTTTGCTGTAAAGTGGGGAAATGTTGGTTGTCAATACAGTTACTACGAAATACTATTACCGAGTTCCGTTATCACACAGATATTCACGGACACAAATTGCGAACCATCGAAGTTGTTCACCTGCTTATCTTTTCTCGATAGTATTAGTAGAAATAGTAAATTTATACAGGATATAGGCTACCTGTCATACACTTAGCTAACATAATTCTGCAATGTCGGTTGTAAGTATACCTAACAGATGGAACAGACATTGTCTTCACACGTACATGCTTCCTGGAATTTTTCATGTTGTATTGAGGTCATTTGTTTTCTTAATTGTCTTATCTGTAGATGATTTTTTGAGAATACTTTGCGGGTGGTTGTTTAATCTATGGAAATGTTTTTGAAAGGAAAACACGTTACCACCTGATGCCTTACCTCGACACACACACATACACACCCACCTACGCACATACGCACCCACCCACGCACGCACACACACGCACGCATGCACACACACCACGCACACACACACACACACACACACACACACATATATATATATATATAAACACACAGACAGCGTCGGAAGAGAGGCTATTCTATGCAGCGTCCTTTTACGTGAAGTGACTGAAAAGTTGCGGTGTTAGTTAAGATGCTTTCTTGTAAGTACGCACTTTCAGATCTGCTACGATGGAACCAGATGCAGGCTGGCAATGTACGATATGTTACATACTGAGCGAATAGTCCCCTCGGAAGGTAGCTACTCCTCTTTTGCACACAAACTCCGCTCTTTTCTATGAAACCTAGTTATTTTTTTTTATGGTTGATAACCACACCAGTGCTCTAGTTTCTTTCTTACTCGTAATTATGGCACAATAAATTACAGACTGCGGTTGTATAATTCACTTTCACATGTCAGTGTACGAAGTGACTACGCGATTGTTTTCAAGTCACAATTAAGATAAACATAAGCTCGCGTTGATGCATTTTTACTTACTTTAACATAAGACTTAGGAGATGCTAACATCAAGAAATAGCTTACTAATAAGCTAGAATAAGTTTAACATTTGGTTACCTTCAGTTTAGGGTTACTCTATTACTTTCAGGAAGTGCACTTCAGTAAGTAACAGGTAAACAACTTTGTATTAGTGTATATGGTATGTCTAATTTTCTTTATTTAGAGCTGGAAACATTGTGTAAGTATACATGTACTTGTTATTTATATTTTGAGACTTACTGTGACTGGGAAATAATCCCTAATTGATATTTGTTTAAATTTTATGTATATTTTGCAGTTATGTTGTGTTATATGCGAGTTGACATTTTCGTTTATATCATGTTTAACAGGACCTTACGTAAATGTTCGTTTTGTAAGTATTGTTTTTGATACCATGTTTGTTAACTAAAGATTTGTAATGAATCTACTTCCTGAGGTTTCCTATGTTTCTTTCTGTGTGACCCACCCATTCTACGACATTTTTATCTAATGCAGCATTAATTCTTTTGATTTTCTTGTTTTGTTGCGGTATTCGGTGCGGGCGATTTTCTTAGTTTACTTTACTTTTCTTTCTTGTCTGCACGGAATACCGTAAGAAAGGAGTAAAAATATTTGTGTGGATTCAACATATTCGATCTGTATAACTAGCGCCCTCTAAAAGTGCTATTACAAGTGATAATAAATTCTGATTTCTCGCATTCAAAAATTTAAATTATACCAATTTTGAGTTTAATGTATTCAATTGTTTTCCAATTTTTACTAATTTAAAAAGTTATATTTCATATGTAGCACTCTATATCTTATTTACGTTTAACATTTTACTAAGGCACGTTTGTTAATCAAATCTCTTTCGATCTATTAATACATTTGCGGCATGTTTTTATTAGTTATGGGGCTCCCTGTATATTTCAATTCTATTTTGTATTGGAAGGAAAACTATTTGCACAAACAATGCTCTTTATTATCACACTGATTATACAAGATTTCTTAAAAACTCGTAGCTACAATGAAATTCTCTAAAATCTTTCACAATAATTTACTTTCAGGCAATCGCTAACAGAACAATTACTAGCTTCTTAAACTACTATTCTATCTTCTTAATTAATTAATAGCGAAACAGTGCAATTAACTATCTAAGCACTAATTATTAATTTATACATGAAGCACTATAATTAATTTATATCAACAGTAATTTGTATCACATCTTTCAAAGCTTTAAACTGGAATATACTGTAATCAAAACTTCAATCAGAACTCGTACGTAATCAAAATTGCGATCAGAACTAATAACAAAGCATGAATTACAACTGACTAACTAACGCTCATTTCACAACAACTTAAATACATATTCAAAACCTCTAGATTATTCTAAAACGTATCAGAAATTATGTATATAACATTTAGAATATACCTATTGTAATCTTTTAGATGCAGTCTTGTACCTGTCAATCAAGAGATCCGCGCTGCAGGGACTATCAATTATCTTTTGTGTACCAACGCTTCGTTTACGTTCTAATGTTATTACTCTCGCCAGAGGCAGGCCAATTGACTCTACAGTATGATATAGGTCAAATATTAAGAATATCGTGTACATTTGGTTTTAAGATGAATGAATTTAAGAAATTCAAATACGATTTCAGATAATTCCTCCCATTCTGTAACAAATTTAGGGATGAAGACGAATAAAATTCTTCGTGTGTTAAGACGCTTTCTCTGTTGGAAAATAAAATATTCAAGATGAACGGTCGATTACAATCAATTATTTTTTTGTGGTTTTTATTTTATGTAATGTCCATGTCGGTCCCTAACCTTGGAGTTTGTTTATCATAGCATTGTTGATGTTATATATTTATTTTAAATTAACTGGATTGCGTCAACGCTTGACTGAAGATGCGATGTCCGGTGTAGTCATCCTATGTCCCTTTGCGCTTTGCATCCTTAAGTTTCTCTTTTAAATGTCTTGTTTTGGCAGTAGTAGTAAGGGTATTTCGAGTTGTTTATATACATGTAATAGATTTAGGTTGGGTGTATTTTGTTTTGTTTTAAACAATGATCCTTCAGGTACTAAATGGATTTATATTGTTTTGTTCTAAACAATCTTTTAGGCGCGGAATGTATATGTTCATGTTTGTTTCTCTCCTTCTACACTAGTGTAGGAATCAAATTATGATTTATATGTAGCATCATTAAAAGCTGTTGGAATTGATTATTTTATGAGAACAATTAATATGATGCTTTTTAATTTAGTGCGCCCTAGGAATTTTCGCCGTTATGCCATAATACGTTACAATGTAGACGTTCTATCTTCCAAGAACATTAATAAATTACATGCAATCTAGTGTAAACTCACGGAATCTTTCACATTATAAAACATGGCTTGCTCGAGGGTGTGTTACAATTCCAGATCAAAAAGATCAAGTCACTTTAAAAGTAGTTAAGTACATGCTGGTTATGAACAGTAATTCTATATAAGCATTTCAGACAAATACGAATATTACAGGGAATTGCCTAGTATTAGTTTTAATTTTTAAACAGTTGAGACGAAGTTTCTTTAAATATGGATGCAAATAGAAACCTCACGGTAGTTACCGCGTTTAATGGACAAAAAAGTACAAAGTACTCGTTTTAAATACAATTAAAGCAAATTTAATTGGATTAGTTATGAAGTGAGCAAATAAAAGCTTGTTGGAAGCCTGCATTTTAGATTTGTTTTTAATAAGATTAATTGTTAATCTTCTAATCTGTGAAATACTCTGAAACGATTTGTTTTCATTCTAGTAAAGTTGAAAAGCTAATTACGACACGTAATTAGAATATGGTATAGTAGAAATTTCTCAGCAAAATAGCAATGTCATTCCGTGAATACTGACCTACTTTGTTTTACATTTTTTCAAGATTTTACATTTTCTAAATTTATACAGTAGTTCTCATCCTATTATGTTATCAGTTTAAAAATGCACTTACAATAAAACAGCTTTGTAAAAACATGTTTAGTCTCTTTGTCGCACGTTTTCGTGGTTAATTTTAAGTCATTGTAAATTCGTGGTTGTAAATCAAATAGTAAAGCTGTCATCTTTTGTCCCGTTATATCCTGTCATAAAACCTCCTTTGTGTCTGTCAAATTAAGTTGAAAAAGGAGTAGTGACCGACACTTGCTCATGGACATCGAAGACAAACGGTTGTTCGTTCGGTAAAGTGAGTGCTTTTCACACTTTTAATTAACTTTCGACGGACTGCACTAATACCATTTATAAAATTTTACACTTGGATGTTACCGTAGAAGAAAGTCAAGTAAGAGCTCAGTGTAGTCAAAGAGCTAAGCGAAGTCAAAGAGATAAGCGAAGTAAGAGAGCCCTACCAGGTCTTCTCGTGTATTTATAATGGTCAATACACACCTCCTGCCCTCTATTTCAAACGAAAAGCCCCCCTACCGTAACCGATTCTGAAAATTTTATATCCAACGAACTTTGTAAAACTTAGAATTCTCATTCCATCGTCGCTTTAGTCCGAAACACTGGTTAACAAAATACAACCGTCGCGTTCTTCTTGAAATATTCTCTCACCCCCTAGCACTCAGCCAATCACACACATTTCTCCCATTCTTAGGTCTAGCCTTCAACTACCTTACCTCGTCTAACTCATATTCGTTGTCTCTTTTATAATCCCACTCAAGCAACATAAAATCGATATTGTGGTTGACCTTTAAATTTTGTCGCGTACTTTAAACGAGTGTTTTACCCAACATTTATGTGTTTTCCTCGTCTCGCTTATGCTATCGATATGCCGTCTCAACTTGGTTTCAAACCACCTGTTGTTTTCGTAGCCGTCGCATCGACGGTTAACTAAATTTCTACAGAATTATATTCCAACGTACATTCAAGTTCCTTGAACTTGTTTATTTATCTGTCAGGCTTTTCTCTAAACCAACTGTCCGTTTGAAATCGTATTTTCCATGTGTTCAACGTATAGAATTTCTTAGGATTTGTATTTAACGAACGCTTTGTTTAGTTAAGTGAAAAAAAATACGTTTACATTATTGATTTTATACTCAAAAGCTTTCTTTATTATTTGATGTGCTTGATTTACAACCTTTAAAATATTACAACTGATTCTATTCGTATCCTCCTTGAGTTTTCACGTACTACAAAGCTTCTACACTTATGCAAATTTAACATTCCGATTTATTAATACAATGCTATTCTCCGTCTGTTGTGATGTCAAAACTAATTAATTTGGCGCGTAAATAAATTATTCCTATTTTCTATATACACGGTCGTTACAAACTTATTTTCTTGACCTATCTATCTCTCTTAACCTATAACTTACACGATAATATATATATATATATATATATATATATATATATATATTGCTATGAACCTACAGGAACTATCGTGCCCCGACGTTGGGTCGCATATTAATTATGCTACGATACTCTCACAATTATTCGTGGACCGACCTTGTGTCGACCAATAACAAAACTTGATTTGATAACGCCGTACTCGATATCAATGGCGTATTCTACTTATAACTCCACTTCTCTGTGTTTATCTCAATCAAGTTACACTCCCACAAATTTTATTATTCTGCATCGACTAGCTTTTATTTTGAATTATAAAATGAAGTTAATTCAATTCCATATAATGAAAACAAATATTATGTACAGGTTTTGAAAATTAATAAAATACACTTTTCAATCAATCAATGTTATAAGTCTTATTTGTCTCAAAAATTTATATGTTTTGCCATCAATCTAAAGTCACCAAAAACTATTCTTTTATTTTCAAAGAAGCCTGGAACGTTCGAAACCCCTTTATTATATTACGTACTTTCAACGTAGGCAAAAGTTCGTTGCTGACTCTGTTACACTATTTTAAATTAATTAATCAATTCAATATTCAAATTCAAATAAAAAAATGTCTTAAAACTAAAAAGATCTAACCTGGTCTGTGTGCTTCTTTATTTCCTTCTCGCAACCAAAATTATCGACGCATCCATTATTAACTAACATCAATTAGAATTCTCCATGCATTATTATACTATCCATTCGTATTGGAAATTATTCTCCACCAATTCGGAATTATTACATACCCATTTGAAATATTATCTATCCACGCGCTTGAATTATTACATTTAAATTATTGTCATCACCCTCTGGATTATTATTGTTAGATAAAATTAAATAAAAACCCTTAACCACAAAAAATATTTAAATTACTAGATACGTATTTCGACCACTATGTGGTCATCATCAGTAGGAAACCTCTTTAAAAAAAAACAAAAAAAAAACCATCATAATAATAATTACCTGTTGTTCTGGAACACTTCAGAGGATATTCTCCTCACCACTTAGGCTGAAGTGAACTTTCCCAACCTATAATTTACTATATTGTTGCTTTAAACACTATCGAGGATATTCTCCTCACCCGCAGGCTGGTGTTCTCAACAACAAACAAGTGAATTGTGACATTATAACTTAAATCTACTTAATTTATACTAATTCTAAATCTACTGAAGCGGAACCAATTTAATCTTGCTTTCTCATTGGTTGTTGACCAATAGGGAAAGCAAAGCAGATGGCGCTATTGGCCCTTTATCGGTGTTTAAGAGGGGTCCTTTATGTTTAACAATTTTAATTGATTCATAGGCATTTAAGGAGGGAAACGTTGGTACCGCTTTTAACAATTTAACATTTTCTAGTTTAACGGGGTGGCTGGTTTCAAATATATGTTTGGCGACCTGAGGCCTTTCACATTTACCATATTTGAAGTGAGCAATGTGTTCTTTAAATCTTGTTGTTATATTCCTCTTGGTCTGACCAATATATTTTTGAAAACACCCTGGCCCTGCACAACTAATTTCATAAATCCCCGACTTTTGCAATTTTTCTACCTTGTCTTTTGGATTACCTAGCAAATCTTTAATTTTATTAGTATTAGTGAAAGCAATTTTGAAATTACACTGTTTGAATATTTGATCAAGACCCTTTGTGGTTTTGTGAAATGGAAGTTTAACATATTTAACATTATCGTTAGAGGTGGTTGATTGCAAAGTCGTTGATTTACGGATGTTGATCCTATTTTTACACTTTCTAAAAATATTATCTATAATATCAGAAGAGAAACCATTGTAATTCGCTATTTGTTTAATAAGAGCAAATTCCTTATTAAATCTGTTTTTATTTAAAGGAAATTCAATAATCTATTAATTAAAAGTTAAATGAAGCCAACTTATGTTGTATGCTATGATTAGAGGAAGACAAAATAAAGCGATTTACATTGGTTTCTTTTCTATAAATGTCAAATTCTAATTTATTACCATTTCTAATTACTAATGTATCTAAAAGGGTAATTGTCCATTATTCTCTAGTTCATGCGTAAATTTTATGCTTTGAAATTTTGAATTCATTTCTTTAAGAAAATCATAAACATTTGATTTAGAAGTGTCAAAAACTGCAAAAATATCATCCACGTACCTTAACCATATTCTTGGGAAGTATTTGGAGTTTTCTTTTAACTCGGTTTCAAAACGAGACATAAATAAATTTGCTATGAAAGGTGATAAGCTATTTCCCATTGCTGTGCCTTCATGTTGTTCGTACAACTTGTTGTTGAATTGAAAACAGTTCTGGGACATGCAATGCGAAACAAGCTTGATATAGTCCTCAACTTTATCATCATCAATATCACTATCTATAAGAACATCCTTTAAATATGTTAAAGTACGTGGTATTGGAACACTAGGGAATAATGAACATTATTTATTATTGTTAGACTTAGATTCATTACATCTTCCTCGAATTATTCTCACCAGCCTCAGACTTAGAACTATTATTATCACACTTAGATTTATTATCGTCCAACTTGAATATTATCGTCCCCCTCTGGAGCCCTATTATTATTATATTTTAGTTTAAATAAATTCCCCAAATTCTACTTACGTTCATCGGCAATATAAATTTTCATATTTGTAGCACTATCTGTCATTAAACACTTTTACTATCAAAATATTATTACGTACGCGTTACTCTTTGATTCATTGTGACACGGCTTGGCCTTGTTGTGTTGAAAACTGTCTCCGTTATCATTCTCGCTGTTAATATATGGTTGATATCCCACTTCGTCTGTGGGTTTGGCTTACAAGCCCGTCGCTAATCTTAACCAATAAGGTCTCTCTATTTTCTACACTTAAAGTGGTTTTCTGATGTAACATTCTCGGCCTTTCGAGTAATTGTTATTTGCTTACATATGCCTTGTTATCAGACCATGCGTTGTTTTGGGAAAATAATTGCGTTTCCATATTATACACAAATACCTGATACAATACGAATTTCGATTTTCAAGTATGTTTACTTCTTTACGCATTTTTAATCACATTTACTATTAAAAATTGTTAACTGTTTGTACGCACTTCTTTAACTTTTATTTCTTATCTCCGTATTATCATAACTGATTAGAATCCTTTGAATGCGTGTTTAATTATACGAACTATGCTTACTTCTAAATACGCTTGCTTCTACTGAAAAATATCGTCATTTGCCTTACTTAATTTTACTGAAACTCTATATACCGGGTGTTAAATATTTGTTATTTGCCTAATGCATGAATTACTTATTTCTATGCTAACTATGCGTCTTATTGTTTCTATTTGCGTCGCTTAAAACTACTTATACTCTATATACAGGGTATTGACTGCTTACTATTTACAAACTATCCCAATTACTCGATTTTCTATTAAATAAATGCAGTTTTCTGCTTCCTATTATAATTTCTGATTACTACATGATCATTGCTAAAAAATACACCCTTAAACAACCCCTTATCACAGCAATATATATATATATATATATATATATATATTGTAGGTAGTTAATTACATAAGGTAAGTTGATAAATACTATCGTATTATAGTGAATAAGATGAAATAATAACTGAGACTTTTATGCAAAGCCCAAATGATCATTTCAAATCGAGCTAGTAATTGAAATGATCATTTGGGCTTTGCATAAAAGTCTAAGTTACTATTTCATCTTATTCACTATAATATATATATATATATATATATATATATATATATATATTGTAACGTATTTTTTTTCTTGTTACACCAAGCCTAATAAATTAATAATAAAACAGATAAATTTTAAAGCATTTAATTCGTAAATATTCAGCCAATAAAAATTAAAGTATAATGTTCATAATAACACATAGATTCTAGAAGATATATATTCTGAGGCTTGTTACCAAGCGTTGTCCAGTTAATTATCAGCACTTTTGTTTCAAACATCCAAGAGTGAAGTCGCTTTTTGTAGACTAGAGATAAAAGTCAAGATGGCCCGACTAAAACACGAGGCGTCTAATAGAGTCAAGAAGAAGAACTTGAGTTGAGAACATGGAACGATAATATACATCATTTAAGACATGCAATATCTGATGGACATGTCTGCAACAACAATTTTCGATGTTAAATTATGATAAATTTTCGTCGCAGTAATTTGAGGCGGCAGTTATGGTTTCGTTCTATCTATTTAACTACGCCGTATAGAAATGGTTTATTCAACAAAGAATCTTGGTACTTCGAACTCACTGATGATTAATACGCTGGAAAAATACAACAGCTGACGTCATGATTTTGCACCTGCAGTTTATTTGGATGCACGTGAGTGTTTGAAACTTTCCGTAGCTTTGAAAGTATAGTAAATTATTATGAGATTTCCTACGTTGATTATTAGAGTAACAAAAATATAAAGTAGTTTTTTAAAGTTAATAACACACCGAATAAATATCTAGTTTGTCAGTTATTTGTACACGCATACAATGTGTTTTGAGATATTTAGAGTGACAACTTATGTCAGATAGAAGAATAGTATAGATTCTGTTTCCTAGTCTAGACGCCAGATGCAGTCTTGATTTAATTTTCACATTTTGCTTAAAAACATTCAGGTCATGTAAAAGCTTTTTATTGGTGCTGAAGTTCGCGTATTTTCTTGGTAGATTATAGTTAAATTTGAGTAGTTGCATTTTATGATCGCTATTTTTCTGATGATCAATCTTTGTTGTAAATGGTCAAGGAAGCGCTTCAATGATTATAGTAAAAATAAAATCATGTGTTATGAACTAATAAATTATGACATGTTTGCTTAAACTAAATTTTATAGAAATGATCAATTTATACATATTTATTTTGAAGGTTAAACTTCACTAAAATTCTTTTTATAAAAAATTTATGACAAGATAGTAAGCATATATATTGCAGTCACATGTATATAATCAGATTTCTATATATAAATAGAATTCCTTTTGTTTCCTTTGAAAGACGTTTTATTATACAACATTTAAATTAGGAAAGAGAAAACTAGAGCAAATCCTCCTTAAGTAAAAAGACAGAGTAATGAAAATGAATCCTTTAGTATTTCACAGATGTTTAAATTCATTTATTCTATTTTTGGCATATGCTTTTGAAGACACAGATAGTGTCCATGTGGTGTTTTGTTTGTTCACAGGTAAAGCTGAGACAACTGTTTGACATCTGGTGGTTGAGGTTTTGGTAAGTATGTGATAAAGAGTGAAATTCAAATTTTATGGCTATGATAGTGGTGTTAAGATAAGGTTTCCGCATTCCCTTATACAAACACAGTTAAATTTTGTTGGCACTTGTATTAAAAATACGGTGGCGCCTATTAAAAATATTTTGGTCGATTATCCACCCATGACCCATGCTCATGATCTACCCAGAGCTAACACTCTACTAGCCGTTTAACCCCTAAGAGTTTTCTTTGTCTAAAGCCGTTTTCCATCTGACATTACCCTGGGCTTGGAGTATAAAGAAGAAAATCTCGACCTAGTGATATCAGATTAAAAATAGAGAGTAATATTTAGTATATAGTTTTTATATCAAATATATATATATATATATATATATATATATATATATTATATATATCCGTTTTTATTAGTCATCTTACAATATAATATATTATATATATATATATATATATATATATAGTGTCGCCGAATGGGAATTTATTGATAAACCCCTAAAAAAATGTGATAGTGTAAACGTAACACGTCCAATAAATCGCCTTACAGTCCACTTCGCTGAAAAGTAGGAACGACACTTAGAACAATAGAATAACGCGGAGGCAAGTTGATACATAAAATTATAAAACTCCTCGCGCGTTAAATAAACAAAACATTTATGTGAATGTATAACTAATGCTTTTTCAACAGAAGTTGAACCAAACTGTTTTGGAATATTGTTTACTAAGGTTAGGGTTATGTTACATCCTCTTTTGATCGGACTAGTGCTCTATTTCAGAACTATCCGTGTCCGGTACAATTTTTTAATTAAAACGCGGTGTCTTTTTCCTCTCCTGATTCTATATTCGTTAATTATAAATTAAAAATAGCAATGTTTACGTCGCCGGATGTAATATAGAAATTCTCGATTTTCGTCTGCCAAGTTCCCTCTCCAATATCGTAACATTTCTATTATTTGATTTTTAAAGTTAACTGCGACTTAACCTAAAGGCATTTTTGCTCTTTTGTTAGTCTGTTTTGTGTTTAACCTTTATGTGTAAGAAACGAATGGTCGAACATGTGCCGCGAAAATTGCCGAGATAAAAGGCCAAAGAGTCTGTGAAATATTGCGTGCAACTAACAAGTTTCTAGTTAGCGCTTAATAATTCTGTCGTTTTGCAGGGAGTTCCAATTTGTGTTTGTTGTTCAAATCTTATATTAATAGATAAGTTTTGTGTTTAATTTTTTTCGTAGGAATTATTTGTTAGTCAATATTTTTAGATGTCTAAAAAGTGTGAAAATTTAATGCGGTAATTAATTACAAATTTTTTTAGATTCAGATCTGTTAACAATATCGGGTTCTATGAAAAAAGTGAAGTACCTTTTTTTAAATACATTAAAAATAATCAAAGCATAACGGACGTCTACTTTAAACAAACTTAACTAAGGGGAAACGCCGAAAACCCTTGGCAAAGCTTTTTCTGTAACAAAACCCAAAAACTCATATACGTCATCTAAAATAAGACTTGTAAAATATAAATATTGTCATTTTAAAGAATTCACTGTTTGTCTTAAAAATTCAACAACAAAATATTTTAGAAAATATTACCTCAATTTTCAAAATCAAAGACTTCAGCACTTATACACACTTTTAATGTATCTATTCTTCTATAAGTTAACCTTGTATCAAAATCTTTATCCCATAAAAGAGTTTATGTTAAGTTTACTATAATTGAAAATAAGTAATTTTTTCTTAATTTATTTTTTTAGACAAAGTTATAAATTACAATATCTGTAATTCTTTAAGAATAACACTTTATATCTCAACACAGTTTCCAAATGATACTAAAGCTGAACCTCAATATTCATAATTTATATTTTTACTATTCATCATTAGGTCTTCAGTCCTGGAACTGGTTAGACGCGTACCATCATTGTTTCCTATTCTGAACTAACCTACAGATTTCCCTGAAATTTGCACAGTCTGCATCTATAACTATCTGATCTAGGTCTACATCTACCTCTTTTTTCCTATCTCTGCTTGTAATATATCCCATACTATTCCCCAAAAATGCCTTAGAACGTATTCCGCCCTTCTATTTCTTTTATCTTCTTCCTCAGATATCCTTGTTCCCCTACTATTTCTATAACCTATTTGTTATTATCTTTGTATGTCCATGCTATCGTCCTCATACATCTGAAGCACAGCATTTCAAAAGACTGCTACCGTTTTTCTGTCTGCGTTTCAGACTGCCCATATTTCATAGGCATACTGTGCTGTGCTCCACATATATGCTTTCAACAATTTTCTCTTATTCTATGTTTGTTGTCTTTCCTCATAGGCGCTGTTCTTTCTTGTTAGATGCAGTTCGGTCACCTTCTATTGTTTTACAATTATATACCCTATTTCTCCGACCTTCAGTGGTTGTGAAGGGAGGTAAGCAGCCTGTGGCTGCCAAGTTCCCCCAACACTTAACCATTTACCGATTTAATATATTTTCCAATATATCTTTTCGCACAGTCATAATTAGTTGCAGATATTTCGCAACCAACAACTAGTTGTTTATACTAATCATCAGATTTATCTGTGCTTATTTTTTCGTCATTAGGTTTTCCGTCTCAAAACTGCTTGGACACGTACCTGCACTTATTTATATTCTGAGCTAGCCTACATAGTTCCCTGAAATTCTCACACAGCATGTGTATACAGCTCGTTCCTCTTCTATTGTTTTCTAATTTTATGCCCTATTTCACCGAGATTCAGTGAAGGGGGTTAAGCAACCTGTGGCTACACCCCAACACTTAGACATTTGCCGAAGTAATGGTTTTCCAGTAAATCCTTTCTCACACTTAACATTATTCGAGAATATTGCCCAACCAATTCTTGTAGTTACTTATAATTATCATCATGTTTAAGTACAGTTATTTTTTTGTCATTAGTTTATCCATCTTGGGATTGGTTGGATGCATACCTCCATTGATTTCTATTCTGGGCTAGCCTACACATCTCCCCGAAACCACTACAGCCTACATCTTTTACTATCTGTGTGCAGTAGTCTAACCTAGGTCTGCCTCTTCTACTCTTTTTTCCTATCTCTGCTTCTAATATATTCCGCACTATTCCCTCATGCCGTAGTATGTGGCCTATCATCCTATCTGTCCTCTTTTTTACCGTTTTCCACATATTTCTTTCTTCCGTTACAATTTTTAGTACCTCTTCGTTCTTAACTTTGTCTCTCCATGATATCTTCATCATACGTTTGTAGCACCCCATTTCAAAAGCATCTACCTTTTTCTTGTTCGCTTCTCCTACTGTCCAGGCTTTACAGCCATACAGTGCTGTGCTCCACACATATGTTTTAAGCAATCTTTTCCTTGTTTCTATGTTCGTGGTCTTTGAGCCTTGTAGTTGCTTTTTCTTGTTAAATGTAGCACGACCTTGTGCTAATCTTTGTTTTATATCTTTTGTGCTTTTCCCATCTTGCGTTATTTGGCTTCCTAGGTAGCAGAAATCCTTAACCTCTTGTATGTTCGTGTTACATACTTGTATTCTTCTTTTTGATTTATTTTCCCCACCTTTGCATACTAGAACTTTAGTTTTAGTTTTGTTAATTTTCATACCGTATCTCTCTGTTAGAACTATTTCCATTTCATTAAGAGCAGCTTCTAACTCTTCTTCCTGCATCTGACAGTGTTCATTGCCTCTTCTATGTACAAGTTAAAAATCATTGGGGATAGGGCACATCCCTGTCTCACCCCTTTCCTAATGTTTACTTCTCTACATTCCTGCTCTAATTCTATTACTGCTGTTTTCTCTTTGTATAAGCTATGTACTATTCGTCTATTCCTATAACTCATTCCAATCTTTTTGAGTATTTCAAACATTTTTTCCATTTTACATTGTCGAATGCTTTTTCCAGATCTACAAACCCTATATACACGCTTTCCCCTTTTTCTATTGTTTTCTCCATTATCACTCTCAGAGCTAATATAGCCTCTCGTGTTCCCCTGTTTCGCCTAAACCGAAATTGGTCTTCTCCTAGTATTTCTTCTGCCCGTTTTTCCATTCGTCTTTGCACAATTCTAGTTAATATTTTTGACACGTGTGCTGTCAAACTTATTGTTCGAAAATTTTCACATCTATCCGTGCCTTTCTTTTTTGGTATAGTTATTATGATGCTACATTTGAAATCTTTGGGTATCTGGCCTGTCTCATACATATAGCTTACAAGTTGGAAAAGACGTTCTGTTACTGCTTGTCCAGCGGCTTTTAGAGTTTCTGCTTGCATCTTATCTGTACCCGGCGTCTTACCATTTTTCAGACTCTTTAATGCTAATTCAAACTAATCTCTAAGTATAGGATATCCCAAGTCATCATTTTCAATGTGTGATTCCTGTTCTAATGCAGTTAGTTTTTCTCCTGCATATAAATTCCCTATATATTCTTGCCATCTACCCACTTTCTCTACGTTTTCTATGATGACATTTCTTTGTGCATCCCTCATATTTTTGCTATATGGTTTTATATCCCTAAAATTCATTCTAATTAATTTGTATGCTTCATCTGTCTTTCCTATTTCCATCTTCGTTTGTACCTCTTTGCACTTTTCATCCAGCCATTGTTCTTTAGCTTTCCTGCATTTTCGAATAATTTCCCATTTTATGGCATTGTATCTCTGTTTTCCTGTTTTGTCTGATTTATTTTTGTATTTTCGACTTTCTTCTATTAAATTCAGGATATCCTTTGTTATCCATGGTTTTCTTTTTGTGTATACCCCAGAATATCTTTGGCCGCCATGTCTAGGCTGGATTTAATGTTATTCCATTCTGTTTCTACTTCCTTAGTATCAAATATTTTCCCGATATCTTTGAGCAATTCATTTGACTTTTTTTCGAATCTTTCTTGAATATCTTTATCTTTTAGTTTCTCTAAGTCCAAGTGCCTTTTTCCGTTTCTTTTTTTCACATTCTTAAATTTAAGTGTGGCCTTCATAATTACGATGTTGTGGTCAATGTCTATATCTGCTTCTGTGTAGCTTGTACAGTCTTTTACTTGATTCCTAAACCGTTGTCTAACAAGAATGTAATCTATTTGATATCTTCCTATATCTCCTGGCATCTTCCACGTATATCGTCTTCTAGCATGATGTTGAAATAATGTGTTTGTGATGATTAAATTGTTCTTGTCGCAAAATTCTACCAGCCTATTTCCTCTGTCGTTTCTCGTGCCTAAACCAAATAAACCTACTACCGCTCCTTCCCTACCCTCACCTACCACGGCATTAAAATCCCCCGTGATTATTAAATTTTCATGTTCTTCTACGTATCTTAATATGTCTTCGATGTCTTTCTAGATGGCTTCTACCTCTTCGTCACTGTAGCTAGAGGTGGGCATGTATACTTGTATTATTACTGTGTTTACCGGTTTAGATTCTAGTCTAACCATGAGTACTCTTTCGTTCTTTTGTAAGTAATTTTCTACACAGTATCCTATCTTTTTCCGCATAGCAATCCCCACACCCAAATTTTCTTCCTCTGCTCCTGTATGAATTACCCTGAAGTCTCCACTCCAAAAATCCCCCACCTCTGCCCACCGAACTTTGCTGATCTCTACTATGTCTAGTGATAACCTATTCATTTCGATTTTTAGGTTATCTAGCTTACCTACTTGCTTCATACTTCTAACATTTCACGCTCCGACTCGCAGAATGTTCCCGACTCTTATTTTTTACTTTCCGCTCGCATGCTCCGAAGTAGTCCCCTCGCGGAGATCCGAATGGGGGACTATTTTAACTCCGGAATCTTTTACCCCAGAGAATGCCATCATGTTTGTTACAATTTAAGTACGCTGTGTACTTGGGAGATAATGTGGTGGTTTCCCGTTGCCTTCCACATTGCGGTAGTGTGTCTTAGACTGCCATACCAACCCCTATGGTTCCTGCCAATCTAAGTACCGAAAGAGCTGCTGCCCTCTTTCGGGGACCTGTCTTAGTCTGGTTCCTCACTAACGACCCTACTACTTTGGTTGGACCTGTAGTTTGGCTCTTTAGCTCATTAGAACACGCAAGCCATTTCACCGGTTCTAGTAATTTAGAACTTCGGCAAGGTGCAGGTCCATTTGAAGTGGATTTTACTATTACAAAAATATTATGATATTTGAGTTTAACTTAAGCTTGAATTCAAATGAAATTCTCTAAATAGCAACCATAGATATGTGATTGTATATGTAGTACATGGCTATGAATTAATATGGAAATCCATGAAACTTTTATTGACTTAAAATACTCACTTTGTTTTGTTATGAAGGAACTTTAATTTATATATTTTAATCATTACAAGATTAATCATACCAACTTGAAAAGGATTCATAACCATTAAATCAGAAATTCGATAATTTTGAAAGTTTGACAAATAAATACACCTTATCAATTTATATAGAAGAATGCATATTTAATTTAGTTTGTACAAAGTTCTTAAGTTCATTCTATATAATTCACTAATGACACAAGATTACCACTGTTGAAGCATATATTCCCAAAAACTTGCTCACCTCTCTTGTAGAAGACTAAGTGAAAATTTGTTATACTAGTGTTCCATATGACAGCAAGTTTCTGTCTCAGAAACCACCAAATAACACAAAAATGAAGTAACATCTGGGCATGAAACCATATTTACTCCAACATGATTGATTTTATCAGACTGTACGAATTTTGTTAAACGCCTCCATATGTTTTTGA
The DNA here is from genome assembly GCA_036346225.1 of Platerodrilus igneus. Lineage (NCBI taxonomy): Eukaryota > Metazoa > Arthropoda > Insecta > Coleoptera > Lycidae > Platerodrilus > Platerodrilus igneus. Next base: position 8,386,466 of record JARFIW010001480.1, on the reverse strand, counting down.
AATTACTCAAATTTTATGATGGCGACATCCTACTGAATAATCGTACATTTCAAATTATTATTTTATTTACTTTGAAATAGAAATTTTGTATTCTGGTCTGTAATGTTCCAAAAATTCATATAAGCAATTTTTAAACAATTATCCAAAATTCAACCCTTCAACCCCATAAAATAATCAACAATAATATTATCCGTAATAATATACTCCGTATATAGTAAAATACAAGTTCTAATTTCCAATATGTTTCTTTTGGAACATCTGTACTTGTTTGTGTAAGGATTCCTTAGATTGTGTCGTTTAAGAAAAGGTGTTTGCCTTGAGCAAACATACACGTATCGCAATTTTAATATTCTTGGTTCACTATGTAGCAACTTGTAGTGGTAATAGCGAGCGCACATTTCCTAATGGGATATCTTGTTTGTCGATTGTAATAAAAAGAGTTGGTCTTTAACTCTGGATGAATGATGTCGTGTTTGATATATATAGCCGCCAACTGGCGTATCGCAATATAATTATAAATCTGGGACTTTGGATTCGCGATTCCTCACAAACAAAAGATGCATGCAAATGTCGCACTTAGGAATCTTAAAAATTTTAATATTTACACGATTTTCGCGAAAGCGTTTGTTCTTTCTCCTTTAACTTCTCGATTAAATTTGGACAGTTGAAATGTTTGTTGTAATAACTGGTGTGTTGCAGCAATATCTTGAAAAATCATAATTAAAGCGATGACCTTATTTCGTCAAGTTTGGTTCCTGCCTTCGCCCGAAGTTGCGCTAGGGTAGGCTCCTAACCAAGTCCAATCAGGGCTCCTCCCGGAAGGATTAGAGATGATACGTCGACGCTCTCAAAAGCGTTCGATCAGCTCCGGCCAGCTAAGGTAGCCATGAGGTCTTCATCCTCAGTCGTGGAGATCGGTGCGCCTAGGTGGCGGCAGATGTCTTACCTATGTAGGGATTGGGCGGGAAAAATAAGGTATGAGGGTAGACAAACAAAGATAATTAGGTAGGATATCTACATAGGTAAACCTAACGATACGTTACCAGAAAAGCGACCACTCTGCTCAAAGGTATTGGCGAAAAAGCTACGTTATAGAGAGAGAACCGGAAAAACCTCCCCACTCCTTTGTCTTTTTCACATCCGCACGAAGTTATTCATCTACCCCTCTAGTGTTGTGCAATCTGCGCAAACTCACTACTATGACGTACGGAAGTACCGCCTAGTCTATTTAAAATTCCCGCGCACCGCATATTTGAAATTATGGCGCGAAACTCCCGTATATCAAAACTTAACCTAGAAACAATGTTTAAGTGGCAAAGGCACGTAACAGGTTAACACATTTATGAATTGGTTACCTTATCTATGTATACAGGGTGGCAGTAGTTTTGTGATTAATTTAAAGGGGGCGTAGAAACCGATGGAACAAACAAAATTTGTTAATCAACCTTTGGTCTAAAACGAATAGTTAAGCTACAAACGTACCCACAAAAAATGTCCAAACTGTTTTAGAACTCCTGCAATTTTTGCTACGTCACGAATCGAATATGCAAAACATGATTTTTTAAAGTCGACCAACAATGCACTTTAGCTTCTACTAAAATCAGTTTAAAAAAATTTTAAAATATACGGAAATTTTGATGATAATCACAACAAAGAATAAAATTTCATTATGCTGAGTTGGTCGACTGTATTAGATTTCTGACCCCATAATCTTGACGTTCTACAATTCAGCAGCTTTGACTTGATTATACTCTTTCAATGAATGATGCAGTTCCATTACTTGCTTTGGTAATACACTTAAACGTAGTGTTGTGACTTAACTGTAATTATACTAGATTTTAGGTAATCAAAGTTATTTTGTGTAGTTTAGTGAATTGTGTAAAGGCGGTTGTCATTTGGAACACTTGTGCTTAAAATGATTTAAGATAACGCTAGCACAAGTGAGTTACTTCTTTAAAACATGTAACAAATTAGCAGTTCTAAAACATTTACTTAAGTTGACTTAGGTCAGGTATTTAAAAATCGATCTAAGAGTAAAATGCCTTATAGGTTTTTGTGTAGCCAATCAATCTCTATCGCTTACCCAATTTAGTGACATATAGATAATGCCAACCTGTATGTGTCTACTGTGTCTACTATGCTTTTTGATATATGAAATGTAGAGACTTTTGGTTATGCTCCAAAAAAGAAAGAATTTAAATCAATAGAAACATTTACAATTTATGAAGTTATTAGTTGTGGATAGGCTATAATAGGTGACTTGAATTAAAACATTAAGGAGTGTCATATAAAATAGGCTCAAACCAAGTCAGAGGTCATGTTATAAAAATTTGTTACAGATCCAAGAGGCGAGAAGGTACAGTAGAGTGTTCACTTGGGTAATTAGTAAATACTTTATATGTTTATAATTGTTGTGTATTTTTGTTGTGTTGCATTTAGTCGTCTTGAGGATTCTATACCTGCCTTTAAGAAATTAGTTACATTTCAATCATATGGCAGGGTATAGTGGCGCCCTTTATGCCATCTATGGTTCATATATTTGACCCTACGAATGAATTTCCATTTTATAATACATCAAAGATGTCATCTCGTGCTCATTGTCTCCGCAGACCTAAAGACCTAATAAGTCCGCTAACCCTTTTGTCAAATTAGATTTTCTTACTCCTATTGGCCATTTCATAACATTTCTAACCCTGGGCCATAATTTCAAAAACAGGAAACCTGAGCTCCCTTTGTTTTCGTTATAGTTTGTTTAGGGTCACATCTATAAACAGGACATTGAAAATAGAGTATTTTAACGACCATGCATCATGAAGATCCATAATTTATTGACTTATTAAGCTTGCTAAAAATTGCAACATGCAAAACCTGAGATTAATAATTGTATACTGACCATTTTAAATAATTCTCCGAGTGTTGAAATTATTTAACACTATGATACACACACTTAGCGTCAAAATTATTTGCTATTCGAATAGTCCATGACATTAATAATGCCATGTTACTAATCAAACCAACCTGTCATCAACAAGTTGTATAAGCATCTGCCTATTAGGATGACTAGATTAACGAACATCCTTTTGCACATGAATGCAAATAAAACTGAACCAGAAAAATGTGAACTATGGGAACTATAGCACCAAAAATGCACACAGCACATGCGACTTAGGTATGTAGAAAATGTTGCATACACAATATACCCCAAACACTTGAATTATGAAAACCATATGATGATTATCGAATAAAACAATGTATGAAATTAATCAGTTAGCAAGAGTTTCATTGGTTGTTGGCTCCAAATAATTTGTGTTTTGCATGTATTCAATTTAATGTGAGAGCAAGTGTGCTTTACTTATTTTAGAAAAATAAAAAAATAGTATTATACGCAATGTCGGAAAACATTGATGTATTTCATGTAAGCTTTTAGACAACAGAATGTAGTATATTTTGTTAAGTTTCGTCCTTTATCCTCCCCAATTCATCTCGATCCCTGGTTAGGTGGCACTCTCTCCATTTTCAAGATTGGCTCTATTATCTATAGGTACCCCTCTTGCTTACATCATCATAGACTTAACACCAGCCTACATTTTGACCCCACTTTTACATTCCAATGTAGAAACTTCACTACAAGTTACTAGAGCATGAAGTATGTGAAATTTGGTAGTGCTTTCTTGAGTTTAATAATTTAACTGTATACACTTGATTTGAATATGTAAACTCAAAACTGTGAGTAATGTAAATTGTACAGCTGGTGTAGAAAATCCAATCTGGAGGCATTAACCTAAAAATACAGCTCGCAGCAATAAAAAGTAATATGCCTATTGTAACATTATTGCCAAACGGTCTAGAAATGAAAGGGATATAGCCATTAACCAAAGAATGAGTGACAGCTACAAAGGTCAAATATAATGGGAACACTAGAAAAATTTCTACCGACCTCTGGTATAATATGAAAGCTGTATAGTTGGATATTGTAAACTCTCCAACTACACATGTGATATGAAATGAATTGTTGTTGTCTTAGTTGTTGAAATAAATCCACCTGATGTCTGTATATATGAGGATTATTACAGTTAATCGGTTAGTGATTGTGTAGTAATAAATTCAGAGTGCATCAACATACTATAAAGTACTACTTGGTGTTGAATAATTATCTTAGATTCGTAAGTAAATACATTGTAATTATAATCAATACATAAAGATTCTATATGTAGACCTTTAATTGCAACAAAAATTAATATGCAAACGAAGCTTATAACAGTACCTTCAGTAATGTAAAATATTAAAAACTTAATCTAAGCAACATAAACTGTTCATACAAATTGTTTATATTATAGCTACCACTTATCCTGATGAAGTTGGAACAAGCATGCCGAGCGACAATACCGTTACCTATCTAAGAGCAGCCATCAGCATGGCTGAAGCACATCCAGCATGTTTGCGTTTCTTATTACTACTCCCTTACTCAAGGTAGCGCCTACGCACCTTGCAGTCACCCTACATTTGATTTTCCAATGTTTCACCCGAAGGTAGTACATTGGCCACGAAGCGAATTTTTTTAACCAGGAAATTCTGAATTTTGCCGAACCCTTGCTATTGTAAGAGATCTTTAATATACATGACAACACATACACACGGAACCTATATATTACCTCTCATCCAAACGAGGGCGTATTTATGTAAAAAATTCTCGCCTAACATCCGGTACTGTGGGTGTAGTAATCATATGTAAACTGGTTTGATCTATGGAGCCACTCACCCTGCGGTCACCGCCTAACCAAAAACCACCAGAGCACTCTGACAGTTTCTCAGAAACCACACAAATATTTCCTTTTCACATCACTAACAAGGGTTCGGGATGTGCTACAGTAGGAAGTTAAATTAGCTATAAATATAGCGTAATCGTGTTAGATAATATTAAAGGAATTATTAAAATTCTCGTAGCACAGAAACTATAAATTGAATTGGACTAATTTTAAAATAATTTGTTTTAGCAAAATCCCAGTACCAAAACCTCTTCTAGGTTTGATACGTTTTGTAAGTGAATATTTGAAACAAATAAGTAACTAAACCATAGCTTGCTTCTTCTGTCAAGAAATAGAAAATCCTAGTACATCGTTTGTAAACAATCTGATGGCAAACATAATGCAATCTCATCATCATTAGGTCTTCAGTCCTGGAACTGGTTAGACGTGTACCATCATTGTTTCCTATTCTAAACTAACCTACAGATTTCCCTGAAATTTGCACAGTCTGCATCTATCACTATCTGATCTAGGTCTACATCTACCTCTTTTTTCCTATCTCTGCTTGTAATATATCCCATACTATTCCCCAAAATGCTTTAGAACGTGTTCCGCCCTTCTATTTCTCTTTTTCCCCAGATATCCTTGTTCCCCTACTATTTCTATAACCTATTTGTTATTATCTTTGTTTGTCCCTCATACATCTGAAGCACAGCATTTCAAAAGGCTACGCTACGCTATTCTTTCTTGTTAGATGCAGTTCAGTCACCATCTATTGTTTTACAGTTATATACCCTATTTTTCCTACCTTCAGTGGTTGTGACGGGAGGTAAGCAGCCTGTGGCTGCCAAGTTCCCCCAACACTTAACCATTTACCGATTTAATATATTTTCCAATATATCTTTTCGCACAGTCAACATTAGTTGCAGATATTTCGCAACCAACAACTAGTTGTTTATACTAATCGTCAGATTTATCTGCGCTTATTTTTTCATCATTAGGTTTTCCGTCTCAAAACTGGTTGGACACATACCTGCACTTATTTATATTCTGAGCTAGCCTACATAGTTCCCTGAAATTCTCACACAGCATGTGTATACAGGTCGTTCCCCTTCTATTGTTTTCTAATTTTATGTCCTATTTCACCGAGATTCAGTGAAGGGGGTTAAGCAACCTGTGGCTACCAAGATCCCCCAACACTTAGACGTTTGCCGAAATAATGGTTTTCCAGTAAATCCTTTCACACTTAACATTATTCGAGAATATTGTCCAACCAATTCTTGTAGTTACTTATAATAATCATCATGTTTAAGCACATTTATTTTTTTTTCGTCATTAGTTTATCCATCTTGGGATTGGTTGGATGCGTACCTCCATTGATTTCTATTCTGGGCTAGCCTACACATCTCCCTGAAACCTCTACAGCCTACATCTTTTACTATCTGTGTGCAGTAGTCTAACCTAGGTCTGCCTCTTCTTCTCTTTTTTCCGATCTCTGCTTCTAATATATTCCGCACTATTCTCTCATGCCGTAGTATGTGGCCTATCATCCTATCTCTCCTATTTTTTACTGTTTTCCACATATTTCTTTCTTCCCCTACCATTTTTAGTACCTCTTCGTTCTTAACTTTGTCTGCCCATGATATCATTATCATACGTCTGTAGCACCACATTTCAAAGGCTTCTACCTTTTTCTTGTCCGCTTCTCCTACTGTCCAGGCTTCACATCCATACAGTGCTGTGCTCCACACATATGTTTTAAGCAATCTTTTCCTTGTTTCTATGTTTGTGGTCTTTGAGCACAGTAGTTGCTTTTTCTTGTTAAATGTAGCACGACCTTGTGCTAATCTTTGTTTTATATCTTTTGTGCTTTTCCCATCTTGCGTTATTTGGCTTCCTAGGTAGCAGAAATCCTTAACCTCTTGTAAGTTCGTGTTACATACTTGTATTCTTGTTTTTGATTTATTTTCCCCACCTTTGCATACTAGAACTTTAGTTTTAGTTTTGTTAATTTTCATACCGTATCTCTCTGTTAGAACCGTTTCCATTTCATTAAGAGCAGCTTCTAACTCTTCTTTGCTAGACGCTAATACCGCTATATCATCTGCAAATCTAAGCATATCAATTTTTTGTCCTTGCATAGTAATTCCAAATGTCTTCCTGCATTTGATAGTATTCATTGCGTCTTCTATGTACAAGTTAAAATCAATGGGGATAGGGCACATCCCTGTCTCACCCCTTTCCTAATGTTTACTTCTCTACGTTCCTGCTCTAATTCTATTACTGCTGTTTGCTCTTTGTATAAGCTATGTACTATTTGTCTATCCCTATAACTCATTCCAATCTTTTTGAGTATTTCAAACATTTTTTTCCATTTTACATTGTCGAATGCTTTTTCCAGATCTACAAACCCTATATACACGCTTTCCCCTTTTTCTATTGTTTTCTCCATTATCACTCTCAGAGCTAAAATAGCCTCCCGTGTTCCCCTGTTTCGCCTAAACCCAAATTGGTCTTCTCCTAGTATTTCTTCCGCTCGTTTTTCCATTCGTCTTTGCACAATTCTAGTTAATATTTTTGACACGTGTGCTGTCAAACTTATTGTTCGAAAATTTTCACATCTATCCGCACCTTTCTTTTTTTGGTATAGTTACTATGATGTTACGTTTGAAATCTTTGGGTATCTCGCCTGTCTCATACATATAGCTTATAAGTTGGAAGAGACGTTCTGTTACTGCTTGTCCAGTGACTTTTAGAGTTTCTGCTTGCACCTTATCTGTACCCGGCGCCTTACCATTTTTCAGACTCTTTAATGCTAATTCAAACTCATCTCTAAGTATAGGATATCCCAAGTCATCATTTTCAATGTCTGATTCCTGTTCTAATGCAGTTAGTTCTTCTCCTGCATATAAATTCCCTATATATTCTTGCCATCTACCCACTTTCTCTACGTTTTCTATGATGACATTTCCTTGTGCGTCCCTTATATTTTTGCTATACGGTTTTATGTCCCTAAAATTCATTCTAATTAATTTGTATGCTTCGTCTGTCTTTCCTATTTCCATCTTCGTTTGTACCTCTTTGCACTTTTCATCAATCCATTGTTCTTTAGCTTTCCTGCATTTTCGAATAATTTCCCATTTTATAGCTTTGTATCTCTGTTTTCCTGTTTCGTCTGATTTATTTTTGTATTTTTGTCTTTCTTCTATTAAATTCAGGATATCCTTTGTTATCCATGGTTTCTTATTTTCTTTTTGTGTATACCCCAGAATATCTCTGGCCGCCATGTCTAAGCTGGATTTAATGTTATTCCATTTTGTTTCTACTTCCTTAGTATCAGATATTTTCCCCATATCTTCGAGCAATTCATTTGACTTTTTTTCGAATCTTTTTTGAATATCTTTATCTTTTAGTTTTCTCTAAGTCCAATTGCCTTTTTCCATTTCTTTTTTTCACATTCTTAAGTTTAAGTGCAGCCTTCATAATTATGATGTTGTGGTCAGTATCTATATCTGCTTCTGGGTAGCTTCTACAGTCTTTTACTTGATTCCTAAACCGTTGTCTAACAAGAATGTAATCTATTTGATATCTTCCTATATCTCCTGGCATCTTCCACGTATATCGTCTTCTAGCATGATGTTGAAATAATGTGTTTGTGATGATTAAATTGTTCTTGTCGCAAAATTCTACCAGCCTATTTCCCCTGTCGTTTCTTGTGCCTAAACCAAATAAACCTACTACCGCTCCTTCCCTACCCAGACCTACCACGGCATTAAAATCCCCCGTAATGATTAAATTTTCATGTCCTTTTACGTATCTTAATGTGTCTTAGATATCTTTGTAGATGGCTTCTACCTCTTCGTCACTATAGCTAGAGGTGGGCATGTATACTTGTATTATTACTGTGTTTACCGGTTTAGATTCTAATCTAACCATGAGTTCTCTTTCGTTCTTTTGTAAGTAATTTTCTACACAGTATCCTATCTTTTTCCGCATAACTATCCCCACGCCCAAATTTCCTTTTTCTGCTCCTGTATGAATTACTCTGAAGTCTCCACTCCAAAAATCCCCCGCCTCTGGCCACTGAACTTCGCTAATCCCTACTATGTCTAGTGCTAACCTATTCATTTCGATTTTTAGGTTCTCTAGCTTACCTACTTGCTTCATACTTCTAACATTCCACGCTCCGACTCGCAGAACGTTCCCAACTCTTATTTTTAACTTTCCGATAGCATCCTCCGAAGTAGTCCCCTCCCGGAGATCCGAATGGGGGACTATTTTAACTCCGGAATCATTTACCCCAGAGAATGCCATCATGTTTGTTTTAATTTAGGTACGCTGTGTACTTGGGAGATAATGTGGTGGTTTCCCGTTGCCTTCCACATCGCGGTAGTGTGTCTTAGACTGCCATACCGACCCCTATGGTCTCTGCCAATCTAAGTACCGAAAGAGCCGCTGCCGTCTTTCGGGGATCTGTCTTAGTCTGGTTCCTCACTAACGACCCTACTTCTTTGGTTGGACCTGTAGTTTGGCTCTTTAGCTCATTAGAACGCGCAAGCCATTTCACCTGTTCTAGTAATTTAGAACTTCGGCAAGGTGCAGGTCCATTCGAATCTATTACACAAAAATTTCAAGTTTGTTTGGTTCTTCCAGATTGGGAATTGAAATTCTTGGCCACCAGTTCTCAGATTTTTGGTTTCTAAGTGCCATTATGGATACTACAGATTGCGCCAGTTACGTTTTGGGCTTTGCGAGCTGCCTTTTTAAAAAGTCTTCTTTCAAAAACTTCTTGTTACAAATATTTATTTGGCAGAAATTACATCTAGAATTTTAACAAACTATATAAAATTATAGTAAGTCGAAATTACTAATAATTGAAGTTAAATTAGGGTGAGTAGCCTGAACAACCAACAATGTAAAAGCTGAGACGCTCAAGACTGACTGATGATCTTAGGGCTCCCGGGGTATTTATGTTGTCCCTGCCCCTTTCTGTGGGAATTGCAAAGCTCGTCTGATAATTTCTTTATTCAATTATATTATTCAATGTAACAATCTTAATTCTAATAATTGCGGTTTCTTAACCGTCTGTGACCTGCAGCTGCAGTATCACTTATGTCTGGAATACAATGTATTCACATACGTTCGCACAATTTGCTTGTAAGCTTTCATTAAGCTTTTTTTATTTACACTTGAATTACAATGTTGCATCTAATTTAAGTTGCTTAATAGTTTCTTAATAATTCCTATTTAATTATACATATATTGATTTGGGGAATATGTAACTACTGTTACATAAAAAGATGTTGCGCCATAGGTGTTTTGATTGTTTGGGGTTACCTTGTCAATGCTTCGTAGTAACAAAGATAACATTTATTTACAAGTTTAAATTTTTATGAAGTGCTTAAATATTATAGGTTACTACAATCAGCTTAACAATGTTTCGAAAATTTCAAATGACCAAGAAAATGCAATATAATTATGCATGGCCAACTTACGAGATTTTCCAAATCCCTATATCAAGAGGTTCACAATAAACCACAAATTACTCTTTTTAATACCAAGCAATCCACCTTCACAGTCGCCAAGAGCATTTGGTAGACCAAACGGTGTACTCTTTCTATCTTTCTCTGTGACACTATACATTAGAAAGATACAACCACTTTGACTATATCAAATATTTTGCATCATTAAGTGTATGTACTACTTCTATTATAATGTCAGAACTATCGTAACATCCTCTTTACTACATTAGAGCTTACAAATTGTATGTACTTTCATTTTTAATTAATTATATTACGTTATTATTTTTGATGGTAATTGTAAATAAACTTTTTTACATACAATCAGCTGTCTCTACGTTCTGTAACCACTCCAAAATTAATTTTGGGAATTCCTCCAACCAAAATTTATTAATTGAAATGAAATTTTGAGCATAAAATTTCCAAAGAAATGTTTGTTACAAAGCACTTAATAGAACAGGTCTAAAAGTAATATGTATTGCTTTTACAGATGACAATTACAACATAGAGTTTGGTGGAACAACTTGACGTTAAAAAATTATGTTTTCTCACATTCAAATAATATTAAATCAGTTTACTTGAAGGTGATTGTCTAGCTCACATTTTGAAAAATTGCGTTCAAAATGATGCATACAGTTTGTTCACGTACTTTAGACATTTGTAATAATTTTGCTCTTCATATATTAAGAATGGAGGATTATGAAAGTTCTGCAAGTTTGTTGAAATAGATAATGAAAAACTACTCTGAAATAGGATGACCATCTTTATTTTCGTATTTAAATAGAATACTGAAAATTTATGCAGCTTTGAAGCTTCAGCACCAAATTCTTATTAAATGTGTTTTTTTTTTAACGAAAATAAATTAAGTTTAAAGTTGGTTTCTTCATTTACCATGTTTCCATTAAAAAATCAAATATACGAAAAGGGATTGATTCAATTAAAGAAATTGTAGACTGTCCAGAAAAAGTGCAATAAGTTGATTTAAAGAAAACGTATCAGAAACACTTTGAAATGGAAAATACAAAAAATATGAATAGTTCACTGGTTGCAACAATAAATCAGCATTATTTTATTAGCCATGCTTTTTATTTTGAAGCATGGAAAACTTTTAGAATAAAAACGTATTTTCAGATTTAAATAATTATCATAAATTAATAAAGAGATGTTCCTTCATTAAAATACACATTCAATCAATAATTAGAAAAACGGCGTTTGGTAAACTAAGAATAGAGCATGTGGTAGATGATTAGTCAAAAATTACCGATGAACAACACAATCAGCAAGTTAAGAAGTATTACGAAATTCCTAAAAGACTTATCGATGTAGTATGTAGATTTACTTAATTTAGTGGCTAAGTATGATGTAACTTTGAAATTTTATTTAGAGAGTTCCACCGTATTTAAAGGTATTTCAAATATTATACAAAAAATTCTCATTACATGCATAGGAGGAATCATATTACACAAAATAGAATTCGAAATAGAAGACTTCATTTGTTGCAATTATACTTGACGAAATTACCGATATTGCAAATATCGGTCAGCTTGTAAAGATCATCCATCATGTAACCAGAAAAGATGATATAATAGAACGCCTTTTTGGATTTTTGGATGTTACTATGCAAAAAACTGTGCTTGCTCCTCTTTATCACATTGTCCAAACAATAGTGACTGATTTAAATTATTGTGTAAACCTAGTTGCACAAAGCTATGATGGAGCGGCCGTAATGGTAGGGAATTTATGAGTAATGCAAACTAAAGTAAGAGAGACTAGCCTCTTGTACACATTTTGTACATTGCAAGGCTCATTGTTTAAATTTAGTATTGGAGCAGTATATGGATGAAAAAGAGGAATGCAATGTATTTTATCAACTTTAAGAGGTTTGACATCATTTGTTTCCAAATCTACACAGTGAATACACACCTCAGAGATTCTAAAATGCATAAGAGACTACCAAATGTAACTCTTAATCAATGAAACTACAACAGGCGATTGGTGCAAATTGTATGAATATCATCAATTATTGAACGATTTCTTTCAAAAAAATACAGAGAAACAAAATTATTGGGATCACGAGACAGTCATCTGCTCGAGGGGCTATTAACATGTGCTAAAACGGAAGTTACTTTTAATCTGTTACTATTAATTTTCTCTAAAATATTTGTATTTCTGATAGCTTGTTTGCCATGTTACAGAACAGATTAAGTGATATAAGGCTTCTGTGTATAAAAATTCAAAAATTTCAATCTATTGTTTACTTCAAAAAGAGAACAATTTGATAGCTTCTTTAATAAATTGCAGCAATTAACAATTGATATCCTACCACCTAGAAAAAGTTATGCGTTGATAACGTGGGTCATGAAAAGAATAATTATTGACAATATTCGACACATGAACACTCGATTTAAAAATATTACAGACAAATGTTGTAGTGTTAATGAATTTTGATGTACATGTTAATATTCCTGACAGTCCTTATGAAATCGTAAAACCAGTTCTTGAATGCATTTTGATTTAATTACATTGAAATACGAACTTCTGGTGATTTGCAATACATTGGAAGACTTAAATATAAATAATGTAATCGATCTTTAAAAAACCTATCAAGGAGTGTGGTCTTGGCCAAACTTGTCCGGAAACTATTAAAATGTGTCAATTACGTTTCACTATTCCCGCCACAAGCACATCTGTAAAACACAGTTTTTCTGCAGTAAAAAGAATAAAGAATTTTATTCGAAATGCAACAGGCCAGGAAAGGCTTCAATTTGAAGATAATATCAATTGAAGAGGAATTCATTCAAGAACTGTCCATCGACCAATGATTTTATGAAGACTATTGATAAATTTAAAAAAAAGTATAACGATTCCTCTTAATTTTAAGTCAAGTAAGTTCAATTTTTCATAGATCTCCTTGTTATAAATTTCACCGCATGCCATTGTAATACCCTGAATAATGAGTTTGTTCGACAAAATGCATTCCCAGAGCACAAACTATTAATTAAAAATTAAATATGAATAAAATTAAAATATTTTGTTCTATTAAAACTAAAACTTCTTTCTATGTTAGATACTCAAAATCAGGAATTATAAACTAATATTTGAAATTTCCTCAAATATAGAAGTTAATTAGAGTTAGACTTTGATTCTAACATTTCTAAATAAATGATACAACTTTAAAAGCAGTTGACTTACTTTTTCTAAAGGTATTGCAATGAGGTATCACATAGTCTATTGGAACAATGCATTCGGTAGCATAGGTCGTTTAGGATAATTGACACTTTACAAGCGAATGCTCTTATACCATCATAAAGCTTACCATAGGGAACTTTCTGGATGTTATTTGCATAATTCTAGTACATTCTTAGCATAGTACAGTAGTATAGATTATTTATATAAATTGCTGTTCACAAGCGTTAGAGTTTAGTTCCAATTTAAGCTTTGATTATACTACTACTTTTTATTTGATATATAAAGTCCAGAAATAAATTAGTTTAAAAAAGTGTTAATGTGATATAAATTATTGTAGTGATCGATATAAATTAGCACTTATTGCTTTGATAGACAGCATTGTAGCTTTAAGAAGTTAGTATAGTACTGTTTGTGATTAGCTGGAAATAAATCGTCCTGATTGCTTTAGAATTTTACTGTAGCTATGCTATTGGAAAGATTTTTGATAATAAAGAACTATTGTTATTATTTTTATTACATTATACATCATTGTTGCATCAACAGTATTTGTCTATACTGTCAATTATGATAACAGAATTACTTTGAATGTTTTAACCAATGTGTACATAATCTTTACAGTAGTTAACAATTTGCTTTATTTGCAGATGCATATGGGCATGAATCACAGGCACGGTTTGATGAAATCTGTACTGGGCCTGGTAATTTTAGTGAAACTTTTGGAACAGAGCATTACCGAAAAGGAACTACACCCACAACTGAATTTCGGGAACAACGAAGTACTCAATTTCAACAACCTGGTTCTGTGCTAATGGTTTATGGACTTGACCCCATACGCACCAATGCTGATAAACTTTTTAATTTAATGTGTCTTTATGGCAATGTTGCTCGTGTACGTGAATATTGGATAGTTTTCATATGACATTCAAAACCTTTTCATTTTTAGATTAAGTTTTTGAAATCCAAAGAAGGTACTGCTATGGTTCAACTGGGCGATAGTGTAGCTGTTGAAAGATGCGTTCAAAATTTAAACAGTATTGTTGTTGGTTTGACTGGTGCTACACCTATGACACTCAAGGATGTGGAAGATAAAGCAAATTCTGTTCAGGAGCATAAATTACAATTGGCTTTCAGTAAACAACCTTTCTTGAGTGAAGTGACTAATCCCTATCCACTGTCTGACAAGTCCCCATCTTACAAAGAATATATGAATAATAAGAACAATCGTTTTATGAATCCTGCTATGGCAAGCAAGAATCGTATTCAGCCCCCTAGCAAGGTATTATATTTATGTTACTGTTTACTAGCATTACATCTGTAACCTAATTTAGTTTTTGAGCAAATTTTTAAACAGTATTTTAATATATACCACAAACTGGGATGACCAATTAAATTTTTAACGTTGACTGCCTATCAATGTTAAGTTTATAAAGAATTTTAAATTGAGAAATTACTGTCAAACAAGTTGTTTTATCAATTTCGTAACATACATACTTTGAAATTGTATTTTATGAATAAAAACATTAATGCAGCTGATCTCAGTTAACTCTAAATAGGACTACTTTTTACAACAATTTTTGTGGATTAGAAATGAGTTACCTCATTCAGTATGTTAATGGCAATCAAAATACAATTTTAACAAATGCCAAATAGTGAAATTGCAACATTCCTTTAGAAATGTTAGAAGCATAGTTATTTTCATTTAATAAATCCTGTTGTAGAGAATTTTAAAACATTTTTAATTATTATTTATTTTGTGGAAAATGTATAGTCAAAGACAGTGTCAAATCTAAAAGAAGTTATGAATTTATGATTCTACTAGCTCAAATTATTCGACACTTAACCAAATGAATATTATTGTTTTTGCTTTGTTTTTTATGATGTTCTTCATTTTGTTTATTGCTAAGTGTTGTGCATGTTCATGTTATTCTTGTGGTAGTTTTTTGTATTAGATATGGTCTCAAAAGTTAGGACTTCTAAAACGTTTTCGAGGGCGAATGTAATGTATTAACACATTTGTTTAAAGGTTAAACTTCTTTGTTGACTTGTATCTTGGCGAGGTTGATTGTTTTGTGCTGGAAAATATGTGTAGGTTTATTGTTGATTATGAGTTTTCCAGTTCGATCTTTTATTAATTTGTTTGATATTTGTTTTCTATTTTTTTCTTTATTCTTCAAGAGCAATATGTTATAAGCTATAGCATGGCTAAAAAATAATGAAAACTTTTAAATGTACATTAGAAAAAGAACACATTTCTACCTTTGGATTAAAGTTTATATACAACAAAAATAAAAATGTAACTACTCTGCATGTATTAAGTTTACAATCGATTGTTAATTTCTATTTTAATGACTCTGCTAACACTAAAACTAAAATAAAAACTAAATTCTGCGAATCAAATGATGCAGTTGCAGTAGTTTATGGACAAAATAATTATTCACAAAGTTTATTCATTGCAAATTATATTTTCTTTTATATGCCGATTTTTCAACAAAAATATACGGTAGTGCTGTTGGAATGTTTTAAAATTGGTATTGTTACAGTTAGTCAGGACGGTATTGTCGATTTGCATAATATTATATGTGTAACTTCTATCAAAGAAGGCCATTTTGAAACAAATTTTATTGTATAAGTAGACGGGACTCCTTTTCTACCACTATTCTGTGACAAAGTGTAGTTGCTTGTAACCAGCGTCTGCTCTGCATGTTTAGCCACCCCACATCATGAATCATGCGAGAAATTCTGTTGTATTTCCTAATTTCAGAAATGAGTCAAACAGGAGTTTATACTTTTTGTATTTTATGCGAAAATTATTACGTACGTGCTGGACTATACAAATTTGCATAATATGTAAAATGCGACAACAATAACGAATCACATAACAATGTTTTTCTTTTTATAATCAAAGAATGTCTACATGGAAAGATTAATTTCAAATTAGAGTGTAAATCTTTTTTCATATAACTAATGATCTGAGCCTTATATCGAGAAATGTTATCCATAATTAGTTGTAAATTTTGACCTTCTACTATAATCTGAAGCTGGTTATTTCCAATTCTGAAATTTGCAACAGTGCTTAGATATGCTATATAATTTGAATTAGCAAATAAAGTTACTTTAGGTTTAGACACATTTAGCATAAGAGTTCGCGTATATTCTGTTCAAGTCTGAATTAATTACTTTTATTGCCTGCTGTACGTTCTGCATGTAAATGGTATAATAAAATTCAGTTAATAGTTTTTCCTTTTTTTTATGTAGCCCTGCGTTGTTGGAACTAGGGTAACGTTATTTGGTAGTAGCTGTGAGAAGTGTCTATTTCTTTATGATGGTAATCGCTACTGTACGAAGGTTTCCAAGAATAAGATGATAAGCAGCGTGAAGTTGGTTGATAAGTGGCTAAGAGAAAAAGGAAACTCCTATTTAGGTAAACGACGAACTTTGAACACTACTTCATAGCTCTTACATGAGACGGAGTTGTGAATTGATTTTGTTTCATCACTCAAAATGCGAAAAGGCAGAAACGCCTTTGATTCTTAAATGTATCTCAACACTAAAAAAGGACTGTTTTACTAACCCTTTATACTCTATGCCTGAAAAGAAAATAAATAATTAATTAATCAAAAACCACGATTTGTGGTTCTCCACCTAAACACAAATAAACACAAAATAACACTTTACTAGAATGTAAGTGGTCTACCAATACTTTAATTTTGAGGCATTAATGTTAGGATCAAAGACCACTCTTAAGTAAGCAATTCTTTTTTAAATCCATGTTTAAATCTATTGGTAAATTTCAATAATTAACGTATTTACAAAAAAGTGATAACTATATACTAAAAGCATCATAATTAATTTCGCAATAAAAGCAAGTTCGTGGAAACATCCCCTAACTGTTTGAGAATTAACTATAATCAAATATAAAGTTCTAATTTGTCATAAATTTGTTGCTTGCAGATAATCAAGTTCAGACAAGATTAAAGAAATCTAGTATTTATTACAAGTTGTTCTATTACCTTCAGATCTGATTGGCTTTCAGATCTACCATAGTATCAAGTTAAGAAACGTACTAAAATATTAATCAAAGGATCTAATGACTAAAAGTTGGTATTTTGTTAAGCAAAATTAATAATTTGATGTTCATAGTTACTCACAAAATTTTATATTTTCAGTTTACAACAAAAATGAAAAATAGCGTTTGTTTTACTCTATAAAACTAAATGTATTTCGTTAGGAAATATTCAATTCTTTACCACAACGTTCAGCTTCAAGAAACAAATGGTGTTTCTGATAACATAGGAAATAAATCGCTTACCCCTTTCCATATATTCGAAATAGAACGGAATCAGACCACTCCAAAAGGGAGATGGCCGGCAACCCCTATCACTGTGCAACGCTAATCTCCAACCAGGTGTCTATTCTTGTAACGTTATTCCAGGACAACGCAAAGTTATTTTCCATCGAATTCAATTGTAAAATCTCCATCACCATTAGGCCTTTTGTCCTGGAACTGGTTAGATGCGTACCCTCATTGTTTCCTATTCTGAACTAACCTACACATTTCCTTGAAATTTCCAGTTTACATTTTTCACTATCTGCATGCAATAACCTGATCTAGGTCTACCTTTACCTCTTTTCCCATCTCTGCTTGTAATATATACCGCACTATTCCCCAAAAATGTCTTAGAACGTATCCTGCCCTTCTATTTCTTCCTTTTTTTTGGTTTCTATATATCTTGATTTCTCTACTATTTCTATGACCCTCTTTGTTATTAACTTTGTCTGTCCATGCTATCATCCTCATATATCTGAAGCACAACATACCAACAGGCTTCTACTATTTTTCTGTCTGCTTTTCCTTCTGCCCCTATTTCAGAGACGTACTGTGCTGTGCTCCCTACATATGCTTTCAACAATTGTCTCCTTGTTTCTATGTTTGTTATCTTCTAACATAGCCGTTGCTCTTTCTTGTTAGGTGCAGTTCGGTTCCCCATCTATTGTTTTACAAATATATACCCTACTTCTCCAATATTTGTACGTGAAAAGAATTAAGCAGCCTGCGGCTACCAAGATCTTCCAACACTTGGACATTTGCTAAATTAATAGTTTTCTAATATATCTTGTCGCACAATCAACATTGGTTGAAAATATTTCAAAACCAACACTTGTAGTTGTTTATAATGATCATCAGATTTTAGTGCAATTAGTTTTTCGTCATTAGGTTTTCCATCTTGAAACTGGTTGGACGCACGTACCTTCAATTATTTCTATTTTGAGTTATCCTACACAGTTCCCTGAAATTTCCACAGTCTAGATACGGCTCGGTTCCCCTTCTGTTGTTTCCTAATTATATGCCCATCTTCACCAAGATTCAGTAGTATGTGAAGGGGGATAAGCAGCCTGTGGCTACTAAGATCCCCCAACAGTTGGACATTTGTCGAATAAATAGTTCACCAGTAAATTCTTTCGCACAATTAACATTAGTTGAGAATATTGCAAAACCAATACCGGTAGTTGCTTATAGTAATCAGCAGGTTTAAGTACCGTTATTTTTTTCGTCATTAGGTTTTTTTATCTTAGAACTAGTTGGATGCGTACCTCCATTGATTTCTATTCTGAGCTAGCCTACACATTTCCCTGAAATTTCCACATCCTACATCTTTGACTATCTGTGTGCAATAGTCTAACCTAGGTCTACCTCTACCTCTCTTTTTTCCTAGCCACTGAACTTCGCTGATCCCTACTATGTTTCATACTAACCCATCCATTTCAATTTTCAAGTTCTAGCGTACCTACTTGCTTCATGCTTCTGACATACCACGCTCCGACTCGCAAAATTTTCTGACTTTCTACATTTTCCGATCACATTCTCCGAAGTAGTCCCCTCCAGAATGGGGGACTATTTTAACTTCGGATTTACCCCAGAGGATGCCATCATGTTAATTACAATTTAAGTACGCTGTGTACTTGGGAGGTAATGTGGTGGTTTTCTGTTGCCTTCCTACATCGCAGTAGTCTTAGAATGCCATACCGACCCCCATGGTCTCTGCCAATTTAAGTACCAAAAAAGCTGTTGCCCTCTTTCGGGAACTTGTCTTAGTCTGGTTTCTCACTAAGGACCCTACTACTTTGGTCGAACCTGTAGTTTGGCTGTACTGGAGCGCGAAAGTCATTCCACCCGTTCTAGTAATCTAGAACTTCTTCAAGGTGCGGGTCCATTTGGAATGAAAAATCTCCTTAGTCTCGATAATTTAATTAGCAAAAATTGTTTCTTGATTTGGAGTTAATTCCAATGCAAGAAACTTAGAGAATGAAATATATGGTATTAGGTGAGCTAAACTTTTAACAAATTGCATAGATGTAATCTGATTAGACGGTTCGCATAATAGTGACCATGCAAAAAGCATTCGGGTTGCAGGTGCGACTAACACGACTCTAAACAAGCTATGTTTTCATTAGCTAGTTGTATTAACCGAACAAATTTCGTTTGTAAATATTGTAAAATTATCACGCTAGACTGGATATGAAGTGTACTCTTATTAAGAGTATAGATGTATATTCTACAACTCTTAATTATAAAACTTGCTAATCTGAATTACGTATCTTAAAAATTTATTTACGTTACAGAGTGTCATCGACAAACATGTGAATTGAATATCTTGTTATGTATGTTTGCATATTGAAAGTATATAATAAGAACAATAGGGGTTTTGGAACAGATCCTCGAGATACTTCAGTTTTTACAGCTTTGTTCTGAGAAAGTTTTGTGCTTTGATTGGACACATTGGACACGATCCTATAAATAACTTGACAGCAAAGCTTTTTACTTGTACCAAACCCAATAAATTTTAATATAGCAAGTAACAGCTCATGATCAATAGTTTCAAACACTTTGCTGTAACCTCGCAAAACCAGCATTGATAACTGATTGGCCTTTCGGGTATAACTAACAGGTCACCTGCAGTGCCAAATTTATAAATGGGCAATCATGGGCAATTGTCCAGGGTGGCAAATTTTGAAGTGTATTAAGAAAATTTGGAATACAATTTACAAATAATTCTGCTTTAAAGCAGAAGTGCAGGGTTCCGACAATAGAGAAGTTTGGAGTAAGAACTAACGTGCAGGATCTTAATAACCTATCGGTCTATAGTAGTACAAATACATATAATATTAATACTAAAACATTTCATTTGCGATAACGATACTGAATACATTTTCTTAATACTAATGTAGAGAAAGCATATGCTTTTTTGTGTTAATAGCGACAAGTATGGATTAAATTTGCAGTAAAAATATGATCTCTTTTATTTTATTTTTATCTACAGCACTACAGCATTTGATTAACGAAACTACGTCTTGAAACACAAACACTATAACTTCATTTGTGGAAATTTACGCACTATCTTGACATTAAAATGTTATAGTTTTTTAAGTCCCTTTTAAGACTTGTATCATAGTCTATTTTATCATAGTGTAGAGTATCAGTGCTATCTGGTATGGTAAACATGAAGGTTTGTGTTGATGCGCCATGGATATTGCAGGCACATGCACACCTGGGAAAATGAGCAATCAGTATTTTAGAATAAACGTTTATGTAAATCTAGATAAGAATAGGACTTATCATAAACACCGAAAATTCCAAGGGGCGGGGTAATTCATGTGGTGACTCATACTTCTAGATTAATCTTGATTTTACTAGAATCGCCAGAAGTTAGTATATAAATTGGATCCTTTACTTGGGAATTAGTACCCAGTTAGTTTTCTATATGTGAAGCGAATGTTTATATAAATTATGTAGCATTGTCAATATTAATGTTTATATATAAACCACCTGTCGTATAACTTTTGTGAAATACTTCGGTATAACCTCATGTTTATTTAAATTATTATTATGCATAGCACCTAGTAGTATCTTAGTGAAACCTTTGTTAATAAATTGTTTAAAACTGCTTAACTTTACAATAATATTCAGTATTCTTTACAAACATAAACATAGATGATCAATCTAGATAAGGTGGTTCCGACTATATAAAAAATTAGCAGTAAGGAAAGCAGCCAATCAGAAGGTGGTTTTGGATAAAACGCTATAGATAAATACATTTTTTAAGCATCCCAAATACACAGAAGAGAAAAATAAGAACCTCTTCGAACCTCGTGCATCTGCTTCCTCTGTTACACTTGAATGTTCATATATTTCAACATTTTTAAATGGTTGTGGAAATTTTGATTCATAGGGCATTGACATTGACTGCAGTATTTTGGCATCTGAAGCAGCGGCGTAACTCAAAACTGATGGGAACCCCTCCACTGTTTATTCGTAACTTCTGTTGACCAGCTTGTACAAAATGGCTACAACGATTGGAAACATGCGATAGATCGCTTCAACATACAAAAATTTTAAAGACCATAAACTCTATTTGATAAATTTTAAAGAATGAAGTACAAAATTGAAAACAGACTCTGAGCTGATTGCTCAGCTAGATGAAGAAATGTATTGGAAAATCATTCTAAGGAGAGTTGTGTCAGTTAAAAAGAAACAGAATTTTAGAGGCGAAGATGAAATATTGGTTCAGAGTATAAATAATACAAACTTACTTGTCTTGCTCTCTTGGAGATTGATATCAAAAACTGCAGAGGGCAAAGTTACTGTAATGTCTTGAATATATTGGGGGAATATGATGGGCTTCAAAGACGTATTCAAAATTTTATTTTTGAGGCACTTTATGTGCCCTGTGCTGTCATATATTGAACCTTATAGCTGAAAGATCTGCAAGAGTTTGCTTAGAAGTGACTAAATTTTTTCCAGCTTATTACAAAAACTATACAATTTTTTTCTTGGTGGCACCCTTCCTTGGAAAATTTTAATATCGCAATTGGAAAATTAAGATGGGAATAGAAATAAAGCTGCTTCAAAAAATTTAAGTAAAATCAATGGTGTAGTCGAAAATAAGCAAATAACATCGTAAATAAAAGATGGGCTAGTATTGCAAAAACCTGCACATTTATGGAAAAGTTTGAGACTGAGATTCCTAATACTAAGGTGTATGCAAAAAATCTGAGGAAAATATTACAGAGGCTCGCGATGGCATTATTGGTCGTTATTTGGGATTTTCTCTTGAAAGGATGAATGAAATCAACTAGAGGTTGCAAGCTGTAGAAGTAGATCTAAGTATAGCTGTCGACTTGTATAACTCATTGATTGATTTTGTAAAAGCCACTGAATGGAAGAAAATTTTAAACATTTTGAAGAAAGAACCAAATAAAAGATTGATTGGTAATATGAAAAAGATGGAGGAAGAAATAGAAAAAAGAAAACAATTTGATGAGCGTAAAACAGACGAAACTATTCATTTTACTGGTTCTGATAGTTTTAGAATCAATGTATTCTATATAATTCTGGATTATTTGAAAGCCAATCTTGAAGAAAGACGTATGGCAACATACCTTTGTTTTCAATGACCAATTTTGTACTTTGAAATACTTTTTTACCTTGGATCTAGATGAAGATGTGTCCATTACTATATTTGAAGGCCTTATTGCACATGTATTAACAGTGTACCCAAATGACATCGAAGAAAGTTTCCAGGAAAGTACTTACAGCTGCAGCCCATTTGCAGAATGAAGATGAAGAGTTGCGTTCAAAAAACACAATTTAATTGTGTTGACAAGATGATTTTGTAGAATTATACCCTAAAATTGATATCTTGTTACATATACTTCTATGCAAGGTGATTACCAATTGCACTGCAGAAAGATCGTTTTATAGATTAAATTTAGCAGAAACTCATCATCGAGCGTCCATGACCCGAGAATGCTTAATTGCTTTATGTACTTTATATATCGAAAGAACTAGTAAACAAGCTTGTTATGGATGTTTGAAGCATTAAGTTTTAAATTTGAAATTGCCCAAAATGAGCAGAAATGCCGTAACAAAATAAGGGTGCACCGGCCAACTACAGTGGTGTGGGAGTGGGTTGTTTTAGCAGTCGATGGCAGAAAATTGAAAAAAGTTGATTAATCATGCAATTTTTACTTAAATGTGATTACAAGCCACGTTATTACTGACACATACCCTGTTAGGTTTTTAATCCATCAAGTTTAAAGAGTGCCAACTATGTCTGGATTAATAAGATTTCCTCTGACCGGCACGTAAACTAGAAGATTGTTAATTATGGAGTATTTGCTTGGTGAAATGGATTTCCTTACAAAACTTCACCTGTCTGAACAAATAAAACCACACTCAACTCATCTTGCTTAAATCTATTCTAAAATAACATTATTCGAGCATTTCTGTAAACATATAGGCATAAAACAATTTTTAAAGGTACTTACATTAATAGTTGGATCAGTGACCCAGAGATATTGCTTAACAAAACACATACAAGAAACAAAAATGGTAAAATTTATTTTCAGCATTCTTGATGCATCTAACCTTTTGGGTTTAATATCTTAATTAATTATCATTAAATTCACAATGTCCTAACCTTATATTCATAATAATATAACACTACACCTTGGGCAATATTTTATATATGAGAACCACAAATACAGTTTACATTACACATCCAATTCTACAACAGTTTTACCTTACAGTCAGTTACCATGAATTCCATCATGTCATTCTTCAGGGCCTTGAATTCCAAAACTATTTTGATGATAAACAAACTGTCCCAATCTGTTTGAGTTTGTAGATTATGTCAAAAATCCGTAATCAATCACGTAGATCCTAATTTATTATTTCGTATTTAACCCGATGTTTACGACATACCAAACCTTTACTTTCTATTCAACGTCCTCATCTGTTTGTGTTGAGGGCTTCTAAAAAATTGAAACTCTTATTCAAAATGACTGTCTAACGATGCCATTATCCCCACCTTTCTGCCTCTGAGGGGCATTATGCTAATAATATTACATAACATGTGTAAGATGCCTGAGTCATGATTTCTTTTGCTAACCTTGCATAGCTATGATATAAATGAATACAATGTCCTGTATAATGATGTCTGGTGTGTAATCTAATCTCTGTGGCTTTTATGAACTCATGGGCTTTCCTTTGTATTGCTTTGTAAAACTTGAATTTCATTGCATCTTGCATACATTGTAACTAATATCTGTAATTATGTAGGTGTATTATTAAAGGGAATATTTGTAATATACAAATTTTTTTTTCTTAATTTTCTTAATAGATTATGCGAAATGTATTGAAATTTGTTTTTCTTTTTGGTGGTTCTTAAATATAATTAATGAATTGGAGTTGATTTCAAATGTTTTGTACATAAATAAAACGATGCTTTTGTGATTTTCGTAGAACTCTTGTTTATGCAGTAGCTTATTAAACAGTATTATACTAAAATAAAAATTATACATGATGCTTCAATAATGTTTTTGTTTTAAATTGAGATCTCGCATATATTGTTTTATTATAATACTTACGATTCCTAATCTATTGGAAACTTCCTTAGATTTTTTGTCATAACAGCAAGAACAGAACGTGAATCACCTTTTCCATCATCAACTTCATAGATCTAAACTCTATTCCAATGGAAGCTTTTGGACAGACTATACCTAAAAACGTTTTCATACTTCTAGCTTGATTTTCGAACACATCTTTTGAGGATTTTTCTTTTTCATAGTATTTTTGTTAAAGCACAAGTTACTCATTATTTCATCAATGCCAAATATCTTGTATCATTGAATATGAATTGTCTGTACACATTTACAGCATAATAATTTCTCTGTACAAACAACAGAGCAGACGATGCAATTTTTGGCACTTTCAAGAAATTAGTTGCTTTCTCTTGAACGGTGGAATTATTTGAAGCAACCCGTTCCTTTAGTAGGTCTTCTAAATCAATTCTATCTGACACCGAATCGAACAGATCCTTTGGTAAAAACATTGATCTTAAACCTATTCTAGGAACAATTCAAACAAAGCTCTTTTGATGAGTGAAAAGGATTAGGTTATTTATTTAATTAAATTTAATTTGACTTTATTTTTAGCGTGTCACATGACATGTAGCATTGAGTATCAGCATAAAAATGAGCACTACAATCTGTGCTAGAATTGGTTACTAAGTTTGTGTTATAAATTGCAAATAGGACGGTTCCTGAATGCTACCTTGAGGAACTCCTTGCTCGAGAACAACTTCACAAGAAAGTTGATATCTACCTTCACTACTTGTAACCTGTTATACAGACAGCTTGAGAACCATTTTATAGTACTTGGAAGATATCCATAATAATGTAATTTTGCAATTAACTGTTTATGATGAATAGTATCAAAAGCCTTACTGATACCAAGTGCAACAAATAGCGAAATTTGAAAGTTGTTTATAACCACTCTTAAATCATTAACATACTAAGAGCAGTCGATATACTATATCCTAACCTAAATCCTGACTGGGTGATGGGCAAATTGCTGTCATTAATGTATGATGGTAACATTGTAAACAATTTTTTTAATAAGTTGACTGTGCGGACAAAATTGTGAAAGGTCTTAAACGTGTTAGAGATGCGTCTTTCTGAATTTTAGCTATAGGATTTACAATAGCTTTTTTCCATATCCATTTTGCCAAATTTTACAGAATAATTAATAACTACAATAAACTCCATCGAAATTCGACGGCTGTTTTAGCCTAAATGTTACAATCTCTATAACATTTTAAACCACTACTAATACTTATTGGAAATGACCGATCACTTCATCATTCTTTGTTTGAAATCGATAGCATTTATAAAACCTGTCGAAATTCGACGGCAAGACATTGTAATGACCGCTACAAATATCGCCTGTAAATAATGTTGCCAGCTACATACTCAAAAATGGAGATTGTGATCGTCATTATGTATTTTAAACAAGTATTCTGGAAACAACTGATCTATGCAATTCTACATCGCCAGTGTATTCTCCAACTAAAGACATTAAATTGTCATATTCCACTGCATTAGTAACTGGTAATAGTAGTCTATAAGACAAATCACCAATAATAAATACTGCAAATGAATTCCACTTTTCTTTTATTTTTTCGACTACTTGCAAGCGGGTGTCACAATGGTTTTTATTGCTGTTAAATATCGAATAAGTAACTGCTCGGAACAAACAATTACGATCACCTTGATATGGTCGGCGAATTTATAAAACATTTACTAACGTTTTGAAATGTCTTTTCTTTAACACGGTAATCTCACGATAGTGAATACAGGTGACTTGATTGAAGCGGCTTTCGGAATAGTTAATTAACGCTATTAATAAATTTGCAACATATGCAATTTACCAGGGATTTGCCATCGGCAATCAACACTTCTAAATTAACTCAAATATACTAATAACCGTCACTGACTACCTATGTGGATATATTACTCATAACAGAATAAAACAATGAAATAGTAAACCAACACAAATATAAATATCATACAATCTGACAATGACCAATGCATGAATTATAAACTTACTTCTAACACCTACCGCGTAATGTAAATTTCCAACCACACAAACACTGTATGGATACATGAAGTTATTCCCCTGGACGACTGGATGACGTTGCTGGCCAGATATTTGGTAGAAACCCCCTGATGTCTGCTGACATGCTAACCTACACATTAACATACTTTCCCAATTAAGTACTCCAATAATTATTGGATAATTTTCTCTACTCAAGAAAACAGGCGCACATTAAAATCACTACCAATATTACTCGCAGCGAAAATAATTCTGTTGTTTTCGCAGCATAATTTATAAAACCACAACACACCTGCAATTGCCACGGTGGCGTTTACTTGTTTCACATATTTTCAGTGCTTTTTAATTTTATGTACATCAGTTTTGCTATTCACATTGCAAGTTAAGAAATGCTTAACAAAAATGAAAGAACATTTAATGAATCATCCATTGTAGTTTTAAAAATTACATTTTGCGAAACCTGACACACCCTGTATACTGTGAAGAAATTTCAAAAGAGTGATATTTACAAATATACTATGGTATATAGTAAAATTTTCTGCATTATGAAAATTAACATAAGTTGTGTATTAGAGCAGTGGCAATGTATCTAATCAGGGTCATTTTTTCTAAAAACAATTGAATATCTCAAAAACTAAAAGGAATAGACAGATACAATTTTATATCAAATTAAAGCTATTTTTATGGGCTTTTCAAAAATGTAATAATATATAGGGTGTTCCATTTAAAAAAATATAAGTTTAGTATGCCCCAGAATTATGAAAACACCCTGTATGCTTCCAAATATTTTTAAAATGTGCCCTTTAGGCATGCGTAATATGCCTTCAAATTTAGTTTATGTAGCTTTTATAATAACAGAGTTATCAACCGTTGCCACACTAAAACTCACCCTGTATATCTATGCACTTACTTTATTGTATATATACTAATTTTAAAAATTAACTTGTTTTTAGATTCTTCATTTTTTCAATACACCACCGCAGGTAACAGAATTAGAACTGATACAAGTATTCAAGGAGTATGATGTTGTTCCACCTAAAAGTGTTAGATTATTCCCTATGAAGTCTGAACGTTCCAGCTCTGGCTTATTGGAATTTGATTCCATTAGTGAAGCTGTTGCTGCTGTTATGGCATGTAATCATGCTGCGATTGAAAGTCCAGGTAATATTTAACATATACAGAATACTTAGTATAATGCTATAAATCTTATTTATGAAATTTTGACATCTACTTAGTGTAAAATTCTTTTATACGAGGCATATCTTTCGGTCCGATTAATTCTCAAATAAAAAGTTATAGTGATAGTAAATTTTTAGCAAAAGGAACTGTTCAATACCTTTCATAACTGTTAAAACTTATATCTTTGTAAATTGGTGTATTTCACAAACCTTACTATACAGGATATTTCATTTAAGATGGGCAGTCGGTATAAGATACTAGATACTAAAATATTACACTTTAACCTAATGTGCATTATACTAATGTCGCTGGTTTAAGAAATACATGGTGTTCAAAGTTGAAAATTTATTTTGACATGTCTAAACAATTATGAAAGTTTTGATAGGATTAATTCGAAAATTTGCACTTATGTTTTTTGGCATGAGAAGTACTAATTTGAATCTTACTTTGGCAGTGCTCATAGACTGTACTAGTTATAGCTTATTCCTGCACTAAATCAAAACATAACTTTTGTCTCTTGTACTATGGTTGAAATAAATGAAAATATGTAAGGTCACTCTATTTTACACAAAAAAGATATTGTTGGGTAATTTATTTAACTCTGTTGTTTAGTTACTAGCTTTTAAATGGTTTAATGTATTTTGCCTTTCAAATTTTGATTCTTTTCAATTACAAACTATGTAGAATAAAAATAACAAAAAAAACGATAACAATAATCAGCTTCAAAGTAACTGTTTGATACATTTCGATTCATTTTACAATATGCTTTCTTTGAACATCATGTTTCTCATAAACAAGCGACATTGCTTTAATGCATGCTGGGCTAAATTCGTAATACTTTGGTATCTAGTATTTCTGCTTTAGAGGTTGCCCCTGGCGAATCTCTCTTTATCGTTGAAATTAGTACAAAAGGAACATTAATAGAATTCTTTTTAAAATACATACAATATTAACGTTTTTGGTTGAATGTGTGCATAGTGACTTTATTCAAATATTAGATGATAATTTACTATTTGCTGTCTGGATTAGTAAAAATGGTCAATAGGTTTAGTTACTGTTATTTCAGCCCTCCCATTTTTACCTCTACTACTATTGTAACTATTGGTTAACAATGTGATTGTAAATAATAATAATATATCAGTCAAAATACTAGCAAATAGTGGGAACTAAATAGTGAAGTTGAGTTTAAATTAGTCATGGATTAGCTATATAATAAATATGGTCAATTAGTAATTTGTAATAGGTAAAATTATAAAGCGGTATATATGAATTTGAATTAACACAGTATCTAATTATGTTGAAACATCTTGACAAGCTCAAGATGTTTGTTTATATCTGTAGATAATAAAATTAATGAAATTGAATGAAAAAATTGAGAAAACTACTACTATAGTTCAAGCAATTTAAAATTCGATGTGCATCATCAATATTTATGATGTCATGCAGAAGCATCATTGCCACTATGAAAAGATTAAAATGTTGTGACTACAGGCACAATTAGCAGTTACATAATATAATCAATTTTTATTAGAATTATTCAGAGTGATATTGTTGGTCTCTTTGTCCCTTCCCATGGTTAATTTTAAGTTATTTTAAATTTGTAGTTGTAAATCAAATAGTAAAACTGTCAGCCCTTATTCCCTTATATCCTGTCGTAAAAATTCCTTGTGCATGTGTAAATAAGTTGAAAAGGGGGTAGTGAACAAACACTCTCTGATCGATATCGAAGCAGAACAGTCGGTTCTTCGTTCGGTAACGTGAGTTTGTCCATAGTGCTGCCGAATTAATTTGATAAACCCCTAAAAAACACAGTGCAAGTGCAAAGTAACACGTACTATAATCTAGAATACAGTCCACTTAGCTGAAGAGTAAGGAACTGCAGCTTAGAACAACAAAAAACCGCGGAGGTAAGTCGATATACAAATTTATAATACCCCCCGTGCTGAACAGATATGATTGGTTAATAAAAAGTTTTCGTGTTTCAAACTGTGTTATAATATCACACGAAAGTAGACATTACAAATTATTTATTAAAGAAGTAATATTATCATTACCACTTGCATTTAAAAACGAAAACGTTTAATTTTTAACGGTGCTATTGCACAATGGCCACATCGGGATCAGGCGGAGTGTTAGGGACAGTAAAGCCAGAAAAGTTGTTTACAATGAGTTTAATTATGCAAAATAGTTGTTTATATAGATAAACAAACTCATATATATTAAAATTATGCAAAAAATATGAAATTACAGAAAGTATTGTAAAAGACACTCCAAATTCTAGAACAAATACAATAGCATCAATATATGGGGACAATGTGTAGAATTTTGTGAAAATCTCGACTTGGTTAATGTTACAAGAATACTTTTATAGTAAATGCAAATTAGTGGAATGGAAATAACTACTTTAATTTGTGTATTTAACGACAACAATGAATTGTTTTATTTTAAAATAAAACTCGATATGAGAAGACCATTTTGTTTCTTGTCTTACAATATCACAAGTTATTGCTCATCACAAGTATTTTTGTTCATATTATTTGTTAACAATGCATCAACTTCACATACAATCAATAAATGTTTAATTATATTTCATGTCTTAACATTTGTAAACAACAATGGATAAGTATTTTATTATTTCAGGTTAAGCGAGTCTGACAAGTTCATTACATTTAAAATATGTATGTGTGGAAATTTTCAAGACTATATCGAAGAACTTACACAGAGCAAAATTTAAAAAAAATGCTTAGGATTACTTAACCTAAATGTTACAAATTTTTTATGTAAAAAAACTCTGCGCAAATGTTACCGATCAAGAACAATAAACTTGAATTTAAATGTTCTTAAATCAAGAGTTTGATATTTCTGATTTTAGAATAACTTTTCTCTCCCTATTATGGCACCTTTCAATTACATCATCAATTATATACATCATTAGAAATACACTTATCAAAACAACATGTATATTTTATTAGTCAGATATTAATAGTAAAGGACATGTATTACAATATGGAATACATGAAACATTTAAGCAATATCTTCAGAGTCCCAATCGATATTTGGGTCTCCACTGTTAACATCACCAACGTTAATTACGAGAGGTGCAACGTCTCCAGTATCATATTTTACTTTTTTACCCCAATATTCAATAACTAATTTGTGACGATGGACTACAGCATTATTCCAAATTTGTGGTGTTACCATTGATAATACTTCGTGCCACATAGATAAACAATTTTCTATCGATTTGCCGTCCTTGCCAATGTGGCAATTATAATAGATTTTAGCAATACCCCAAATATTTTTTATAGCATTAAAATGACAGCGATAAGGGCACAAACTTAATACTTTATGGCTACAGCGTTCTGTCCAATGATCCACCATATATACTTTTTGTGGGCTTATTTCTGAAAATTAACACACATTACTTTTCTACTTCACGCTGTTTCTTACTTACGATTTAACTATTTTAAGTAGTTCAACCTTGAATGAATTGCCATCATATGGAATTCTACGTTCTTGAAGCCAGTCCGCAATGTTCTTCTTTTTCTAGCTTCTATTTGGAATCATATGTACGGTTGTACTGCGGTAAGATGTGTTATCTAAAATAATTACGGACAGTTCTTCCAACTTCTTCAACAATTGGTTTTCGAACCAGCAGAGAAAATTCGTTTCATTTATTTCCCCATGGTAGTCACTAGCTTTTGTAGATGATGAAAGCACCAACTGACATTTGTCAATGAACCCATTTTTGTTACCTGCATGCAATACTATATATCTACAAAATAAAATTAGTTTTTACCATTAACAAAGTATAAGCAATAAACATTTTTCCATCAACTTTAGTGTTTTTTATGGTTTTCAAATTGTCATCTTGCCACGAACGACTTACAGTACCATTTTGAAATATTTATCTATATAAAAAAATTGATATGTATTTGTTTCCTTAATTTGCATATACGATTTTGGGAATTACACTCTTTTAAGAACATCATCAGGCATCTCCATCTATCAGTGGATTATCTTTCTTCCATGTGAATCCGATGTTGTGTAAAAGTGTACTTACATATCTTTTACAACCATTAAAGAGATCAACATCCCTCAACTTATGCCACAGAGTAAACATTGAAATATTTTCATCTGAAATCAAGTACTTTGATATCTAACATAGTGATTTTTATAACACAATATTCGCGTACGATTCTCATACATTCTGTAAATTACATTTCGAACTGCAGATGCTGTTTAATTATCCACTTCAGTGACAGGTTTTGTGCGAACTTTTTTCATATCAGGCATAAAGGGTTTATTCGTTTTCATTGCTTGCGACAATGAACTAACTGTCGAAACATTAATTTTAAAGTAGCTGCCACCCCCTACAAAAAAGACAATATAATTAGGAATTCAGTTGTGAAGTGAATAATCAATTCTTGTACTACAGCCACCGCTATAAACGGTTCACTGTTCTCACATTCTTGTTCAAAGAACTTAATTAGGTTAGCGACAGGTTGCTTTCGTGTAGAACCCAAATGACAACCCGACATTATCACAAACAATAATAATACTAATATTAGTTCTGAAAAGAACTTTGTAATTCAAATGAAACGTAGTAGGGAAATATGGCCAACACTAACAAGAACAGCACCAGACAAAGCAAAACAACATAACTTATTTTTACTAGGGTTGAGACAAGCACATAATAAATCGATCAATCATTTTCAATGTTTCATGTTTACCCAATTTTCTTTTATTGATTTTGATTAATAGTGATGCTTTTTTGAACAAAGCTCCAGGCATATAATTAGTTGATTTAAGATCGGTACTAATATGTACATATTTTAGTGTATTGTTCAATTACTGTACATGAAAAAATAAAACATCGATTTAAATATCCCTATTTTAATTGAACACTAATTTGTTAGAGTAGTTGACAACGTTGAATTTTTGACCAACTTTATACGTGAAATTTGTTGAAGATAGAAAAGGTGTTACGGGCCAATTCAGCACTACGACACCAAGGGACGGATCGGAATCCGTGCGCGGCCTAGCTCTAGCCGGTGAGGGGTGGGTATGTCGTAGGTCGGGATTGCTAAACGCCCTAAGATGACAATTATAGTGGGGCGTCAACTTGGTAGTAGGCCAAAAATCGGGAGTGACGGCAAAATTGGGTGGGCACCACCAGTAATTTCACTGTGTTAGATATATTCGGGGATCTCGTTACTGGTCGAGCAAACGCCCCTGCACTTGTTATAATAAGACAATATGAAAATAAGGAAAAACTCACGGTGTAGAATGTACTGATTCACCCTACTCACGCAAATTACTACAATAGAATAATGCACCTGGATTATAACTCTTAACTCTATTTACAAACACATGGCTGAAAAGAACACATTAATTAAGCACAGTAAGTAACATAAACAAAGGTGTATATAAGCAAATGTAGGTACGGCGTATATTGACTACGCCACAGCTACGATCAAATTAATTATGATAACTAACCAAAAGTAACAACTAGGTGGAAGTTTGCACTGGCCAGGGCTACCAAAGATATACTTGTGAGTACAATTATTTCTATGGTGGGGTAAGGGTTGAATGCACCTGGGCCTCACGGCAGTACGGGTTCTTAGGTTTGACGACCAAAAGAGTGTAGACTATAGCCCGAAATATCACGCGTGTTACACCGGGTGCATGCAAACCTCCGGTAACAATGTGGACGGTAGACGTAAGTCTACTTGAACTATTTGGCGCTACAACTGGTACAGTCTTATGTTACGAAACAAGTTGTACAATTTGGAACAGTATCGCAGCTTAAAATTTTACGGACTAATAGATATACAATGCGCACACAAGCGGCTTTCTGTTTTACGGTTGACTACAGTGAAAGTAGGGTAAATACGGGGCAAAATACACTATTTACTTTTAGCTTTACTGATGGTAGATGCAAAAGAACATTCTATAGTTCAGGGTAAAATATCCCAATACCAGCGTGCGAACTAGTTTGGTCACTCGGTAACTACTACAGTGCAACACTTACCTTGAAGGGTTTGTGGGGTGAATCAGGTCACTATAGACACAGTGAGGAGAGTGGGTGTCGGGATAATACAACCTCCCAACTAACTTTACCATAGGTGTGTGTTAATGCATAAGGTTCCCAACTAAATTGGTTAATTACAGCGTACGGCAAATGTAATCTGAGGTCACTTTTCTTTCATCCAAATAAACTCCCACTATGAATTGGTATCTTATAGGTATAATAATAACGGTATATAAAATCGGTTGTTAGAGTGGACCTGCAAAAAGATTAATTAAAACACACCCAAACGTAAAACGCGACTCGACACTTTTTAAAATTTGACAATTCTCCCCTGTCACTTTCTAGCCTTCCTCGCAATTTTGAAAAAGTGTACAGTTTACTTGACTGTCCCTTATCACAAATCAGCATGTTTAATATGCTTGCTAAAGTGAACTATATAATACTAAACGTTGAATTAAACCGAACGTTACAAAGGACAAAAATATTGGTTTATGTTAATCACACCTGTGAGGTAAATCGGATTTCAGATTGCTTGAACTATACTACTACTACTCGCTATTTTTAAAATTTACTCTATTGGCTCTACTTTTCATGCATTTAATACATAGTTTTTGTTTAACAGTTGCAAAGTTTCCATTTATAATGAAGTTGTGCTTTTCATCATCTCGTACTATGACGATTCGTGATGGAGACCCTAACAATACTGCAACAAATGGTTCTGATGATCGCCGTATGGATTTGGAATCACAACAATAATCTTTTCTTTCCATTTTTCGTCTCCATTTTTTTTAATTATCATTATTATTATTATTATTATTATTATTAATGACCAAACATATCCTTAAAAATCCATACCTATATCATAAGGTTATGCTATTTTTAATTAAGTACTTAATTTATAGTTTCAGTTTTGAAGAATTGTGTTATCTGTGTAGCTTTAAGAAGGCAGTTTTAATTTTTTTTTTCGGTATTCAAGTTGTATAAGAAACAAGTTATCGAAGTTATTTTTTATAGTAATTTTGACAAATTCTTACGATTCGATAACTTTGGATAACAATAAGTTAATTATAAACACATATCTTGAGTGATGTTAATGTTGTTGCAACGATGTAGTTTACTTGTTTAGGTTAGGTATTCCTGAAAATGCATCTTTTCGGTGAATGTTTCAAAAGGTTAGTATAGTTGCATTTTACAATTTTTGTTTATTTTTATGTTACCTTCTTGAGATTTATTAATTAAAATTTCTTGGGAAGGCAATTATTGACTAATGAATCGAAAAGCAATTTGACACATATTTTTTCAGACATATCATAATATATTGACGTCTATCGAATCTCAATATATTTTCTATATTTTTTATTTGAAGTCTTCCCACACAAATTTTAACTTAATAAAAGACATTGCTTCATAAATTTGATGTCTATAATAACAACCGTAGGTGCAATAATAAATAGTAGCACTTGGTTGTGTGGTTTAACCACTTGGTAACGATAAAAGACACTACTAGTTTAGATGATGATATCTATTAGTATTATTGTAAAACATACCTTGTAGCTAGATTGTAGAGATTATGTTTGTGTTTTGAATTGCACTAATTTAGGATTTCGTGTAATTCTAAATTGCTGCATTGTTTTTGTAGTTGATTCATAGTAAAATCAATGTTGTAATCATTTTGGCGCCTCGCCATGATAATTGTTGTAATAAACATTAGTTTTGAGTCAATTATCTGTGCCTCTAGTGATGCTAGTCTTGTCTCCGTCACACCTAACTCCAACGCTTATTTTTTTAATACAAAGTGACAGGCTTACTTTGTAGGAAAAAAATGTATACATTGCTTACACGTTCAAAAACACATCATTACCAATGACATACTTACATTACATGCAAGTACACGTTTAAAAGTATCTGTATTTTTCTGACCTATATGTATATATATTACGAATATTAATTTAAATCCTTACAAGTATTATAGAATAGTATACGCATAAATTATATTAACGCCAAATATATCATTTAAGGGTTTTGTCTTTATCAAAATATTTATTGCTGTGAAACAAATCTTTATTGCAGATAAAAACAAAATGCTTAAATTGTACTCGTAAATACTCATAATAACTGAAGTCAATTGATTTTTCAATAATGTAAGATATTTATTGCGTCTCTAAGTAAATTATTGAATTGAAATGTGTTTTTGAACTGCTGTAAAGTATTCCTTTAGAAGATCCTCAAGTTTTGTTTTTTTTTGTTTCAGAACGCTAATGCTTCACACAACCAAACAACACAATAGGCAACAACACTTCATTCACATTAATATTACTTGTTTTAAATGAAACAAGATAACACTTAATTTTGATTATTATTATTAGTATACTATAGACACACTTTCATAACAATAAATACTTTTTGTTCTTCATTATCTACAGTTTTATTTTCAGCATAATAGTTTCAGGATTACGTTTTCTTCTATTAAGATAAATTATGAGGTAATTGTTAACTATGTTTAATATATGTGTGTACCTGTGCATGTGTGCATTGTGTGTACGTATTCGTGTGCGCTGATTTTTGATGCATGTGCATATGTATATATATATGTGTGTGTGCACACATGTTTGTGCACGTGTGTGTGTGTGCACGTGCATGTGTGCATGCTGCATGTGTGTGAGTGGATGCATGCATATAGAGGGTGTGTGCTACTTGCATGTGTGTGTGCGTGTGTGTGTTGTTATGTTCACATATTGTAAACCGAACATTTTCTACTTCTTTCTTTTCATTTATCTCTTTTTCCATTACAGGGACATCTATGACTTATTAGCTCAATAAATATTCAAATTACTATCTTTCGACTTTTAAATTTATACCTGCATAGTAGATAACATATTTTTATCTATGCTCATCCATTATCGTATATCTGGTTTTCTCATTCATATTTCTAATCCTGGCTTTACTTTAACGAAACAGCTGTGTAAAACTCGAGTTTGAAAAAAGGTCTGATATTGTTTGCAATAGTGGAATATTTGGGTAAGGTTCATTTTCGAATTTGTTGGTCACTTTCAATCTGTCCTGAAGTGCAAATACACATATTTCTTCTGATTTTCTGTACTTCCTGTGTATTTGGTAAGTGTGAAAACTATTTGCTGTTTGGTTACATTATTGTTGCTTATAGCTCTTTTCCACCTGCGGCTTGTTGGGGCCACTGGCCTTATTTTATCTTATTGCTTATGGTAACTAGTTTTGGTGCTGATTGGACTACACCCTGCTTTGCCTATAAGATCAATTTCCTAGTGATCGACTTCCGTGGATACGAAATTATACTTGGAATGAAGTCCATTTTACTACTACAATGATTACAGGAACTTGGAACCCCACGTGAGTTTTTGAAGCTCTAATACATCACTAATGCAGAGGCTGCATGTGAACATTTTATTTAACCTACTAGGCTATTTATAAGTTAACCATTCACCTCAGGAAGTATTTCTGTTACTATGGTCAAGTGCTTATCTGGGTCCTTAAAGTTTAGTACTGCAGGATACTACTAAAGCTTAGTGGCGAACATATCGCCGTAATTAGTACTA
The DNA here is from genome assembly GCA_036346225.1 of Platerodrilus igneus. Taxonomy (NCBI): domain Eukaryota; kingdom Metazoa; phylum Arthropoda; class Insecta; order Coleoptera; family Lycidae; genus Platerodrilus; species Platerodrilus igneus. The sequence goes on along the minus strand of JARFIW010001480.1, from coordinate 8,348,775 downwards.
TTGTAGTCCAAGCATTATCATCTGTTTTTTTTTCTAAGCTGCTGCTTTTGGGCCTAACCCAGAGCAGAAAATACCTTTTATGGCGACGGCTTATGTACCAATTGCCGGACCTATGGGGTATTTGAGACTTTCAATCCCTTATTTTTAGAGATTTGCCTGTAGGGATAATTTTGTATTATGTGATCACGTTAGGGAGCTCATGAACATTGGTAATATTTAAGTCGCTGATGTTTCTGCTTGACTGTGAGCATGCAGTATAATCTTAAGATTTTTTTCTTTTTTTTTTGACTTGTGAAACATTGAAAATATACTTAGGAGTTATTTTCTACTTGATCATAATAAACCGAGCTTTAGTAATATGTTGTTCTTTTTTGGGTACCTATAGGTTGGTTGATAGATATCCGTGCTGTTGTGGTATACGGTATACTATGGCCTACAGGATACAAATGGTTTCATTGTCAACCCTTGATTATATTTGTCCTGTCCACCCCCAATCTACGACTACTGCTAGTCGTCTGTTCCCGTTTTTTTGCTACGGGCTCCATTTTCGTCCCCAACGTTTACTTTTCTTCCTGATCCTTGGTTTTACCGTAGCAGTGTATGTGCATGTATACGTGTGTATGTGGGTGTATGCATACACGTACGTGCATGTGTGTGTTGCATACTAATATAGATGCAATAGTGCTGCTTGCAAAAATATAATTTAAATTGTGAAAGTAGAGCAACAGGAATTTTTGACAAGTATTCAAAATAAAAATGCAATATGTTATAGCCACACGATAAATATGTGAGGCACATTGAGGTTGACAGTAGAATTTTAAATTATTTGTGCAGTCAAAATAATACTACACATTTTAAAACACCAATAATGCAAATGTAATGAAATCAACTAATTAAAACTAGTATTAGTGATTGTTAGTGGAAATATTACGAATTTTAGACTTAAAAACTTTCATAAGGCATCGAATTTGTTTAGTTAGTTATTTTTAAACACATCGCAGGATGAGTTAACTTCAGGAACAATATGCAAACAAACGACGAAATGAAGGAACCAAAAGATATGATATAAATATGAGCTATAAACTAAACCTAGTTGGTACCTAAAAAAGTTACAGAATACCTACCAGCAAAATAATTGTTATTCACTAATAGAAATTCAATATCAATGTGTGACACAAAACCTTAAAACTGGAAAAAAACAAATTTAGTATAAAAGTCGGGACGACACAAAGTATAAAAGCAAAGTCAAGTTTAACCTGAAATTAAAACAGGCTACGTTAATATGCACGAATTAGGCAGGAACAGAAACGACAGTAAAATCAGTCACATATAAAAGATAAAGAAAATATAGAAAGACCGAACTAACTACAAATGTGGAGGGGGTGTTTCACATAGACAAGAAAAGTATATCGCCATGAATTTTCATTTTCATTTACAATAAATCAAAAAGTAAGAAAATTGCTATTTAAAAAAATTATACTTTACTGACAATTTTTAATAATTGATCTACAAAGTGCGCATTTCATATTGTAACATGTAAAATTTATCGATAATGAACACAAGAATAAAGGCAATACTTATGATTTCTTCAAAATAATCATTTAAAATTAAATTCTAAATTAAACATTTAGAGCAATTTTCAGGAAGCAAGTTGAAGTAACAAGAACACTAGTGAAGCTAATTTCGAAGCGGGTTTTTGTATATTTGCCTGCCCTTCAGAGTAATGTGATTGTTTCTTTATGGTGCGTAGGTTACGCATCAACACCAAACACTCGTAAGCAATAATTTCTGGATATAGAATAACACAGGGTCACATACCTTGAGGTGCTGAGAACCTTATCTCACACTTGAAACAGTCGCAGGGACTCGATCTCATTCACGTATATGCTGCAACCATCACTGCACCAGTGGCTTATGCAGAAGACATTTGCACAAGGGATATAAGCTTATCCAACGAAAGCGTGCATTGTTCTCAAATTAACAGCATCTAGATAGCAGACAGTAATCGTACGATGAAAAACGGAATCAAAGCGAGCCCAGTTTTCGAAACGATCTGATAATCGATTGAAATATTAGAATACCACATGTCAAACAACACGTCTAAAGTTTATAATGCATAAATAGATAAAAAAAATTGGCAAACTCTAATACAATTGCTTTTGTTAATCACACCTGTAGAAAATTTATGCTATTTAAACATGTTTCACTGCTCATAAATAAAGCGAACATATATTTTAGCAAGCACGGATTGTAGATGACCGAGTACATTTGGTGTGTTATCTCAGACTAAAGATAAATGTACCTTGGCTTAAACTAAATGCACTAATAACATTCTACAGAGTGTTGAACAAGTGCTTGTTTCAATTGTATTAGGATGAGTTTTACAGGAACAAATCGATTCATTAAACCATAAAGCATAATCAGGAGCGTCTCACATAGCATCTAGTTAGGCAAAATATCGAAGCAAAAGCATGAGGATATTTAAAGAGTCCCAAATCAAATGAAAATATTTATCAGGGTACAATTGAACGCAACAAACTATTTAAAAGAATATATATAAAAAGGAAAAATGTGGCGATATTAACGACTAAATAGCTCAAAAGTCTAATAAAATAGATAAATGTATAAACCCATTTTATTTTCAGTTTTGGCCCCAAAAAAATTGTTACGGTAGTCCGTGCGGGCAAGAAAGAAAAGTAAAGTAAGCAAAGAAAATAGTCCACCACAAAAAAAGTCGTCCAAAGGAGGCCGTGCTAGCTAAAAAGTCAGAGTGGGGTGAGTCACGCAGAAAGAAAAAGGAAACCTTGAGAAAGAAGTTTTATTTACAAACTACTAATTAAAAATACGTTGCAAGAAAAGAAAACCAACCTGCATATAAAACTACATTTATCCAAAACATATCCAGCAAAATTTACACAGTACAAAGTCTATGCAAAATAATAAATACTTTTCTGACTGTCTCAAACAAATTGTTTCCTTCAATCCTGATATTTATATAAAACAAATTAAAAAAAAATATATGAATTATTTTCCATCCTAATATTTACATATAATAGCAATTTAAAAAAGTTATAGAGAGAACTGTCTTCAGTCACTTGTTTAACCTAATATTAAATCTTTGATATCGAAATAGTCTTAAAAATCATATACATATTGTTCAGAAGTAACTCTTCATAAACAAATACAAAAAATGTAACGGTAAACTACAGCAATAAAAGAAATAAAACCATCTACAGGTCGAAATGCATTTTGCTGTAGCTGTAAAAAAATTATTAAGAAAAAATGTCATACTTAAATAATAATTTACTCTAAATTTTTATAGTCGCACGTGTAAAACTTAATCTTTAAATAAATACCTAAGCAGTACAGTTATCGTCATAAGCACACTCCAACGATCCGAGCGAAGCAAATCCAACATCTACACCTGCGGTTGTGCAATGAGTAACCTGAAAATCCTGACCCAATTCTTCCTGATGGAAGTTGTCAAAGCGGTGGCAAGAAGAAGGAGCAATCTCTACAGCTGTGCATGACATATTGCACCTATATTAACTGGATGATACTGGATTTTCTTGCTTGGTACATTTTACTTAGTGATGGGTTGAATTAATTGATAGTACTTTTGTGCCAATTACAGTAGATAATTTAGTTGTAAAAATTCGTACAAATTAATTTTCAAAACCCCGTGTTATAAATTTAGTAACCGTAGGAGCCCATTGAATTTCTAATTTTGCAGATCGTTGCATATTTTTGCAGCACTTGTTTACTTGCGTTTACTGATACAGTTAGGAAAATATCATCACACAAATTTATGTTTTGCCACTGCTTTTAATTAAATAAAACTTCATATAAACAACAAATTAGCAAATGCCGTTATCATTGTATAAAAACACTGCATCCTTGACACACTTCATATCTGTCGCAAACAACTTAAGTATTTTTTCTTATCGGTAACCGCATGTGTGAGGTTCAAACAAATGGAACGGACAAGACAGTAAGCTGAATAACACAAAACAACTGTTAAGTTCCCCAGTTAACGTTACTTGTTATCAACCGGAATTTAATACCATTATTGCAGAAATGATGTCGTGTTCGTTACTCACTAAGCATTTACATAATTATATCCTTCCTTATTAAAGGCAGAATATTTCTAAGTCTACACGAATGAGACTAAGTAATATTCTTTAAAAAAAGTTGTTTGATATAACCCATAGGGCATCACAGAAAACGATTCAGTTCTGTTCTCGCGAGGAAAACGCACAATACAATAATAATTTGCCGTGTGACTTTTCTTCAAAATATTTCTGTCTAGATAATCGGCCATCTGAATGGTATTTTTGAAAACCCATCATATTGTTCCAACAACCGAACTGTGATCGGTAAATGGAAAAGCTCATATTTAACTTCTACTCTCTAGAACCAGTCGCCACCCTTCAAAACAACACGAATATCCATCAAATTCAAACACTGCGGTTTTATCAAATGTAAAAAATTAAGCTTTGTCACTTTACCTGAACGTTGCTATGGAATTGATATTTATGTAAATAACTTTTGTCAGTACTGAATTTTTGATTACAAATTAAACCGAAAATGAGCGATTCAGAATTAGATATACCTTCTGAAATAGAAGTGTGAATTTTGCTATAAATTCGATAATTCAGCAAGTCTAGAAACTGGTATGAAGAAGCCCCAATAAGAAATTTGAAAAATGGTGTCAATAGAAACGAGTAAAAAATGTTTGTGAAAAGGTTCTAGTAGCACACTTTGAAAAGCTGAAAAAGTATAAAGCATCACACTCTGGAGTACCTACTCTATGTTAAGGACAGAACTTAATGTCAAAAGAAATATTAACATCTACAAATATACCACTTTAGTAGCATTTCAAAAGAGAAGATCTACAGGCTATTACGCCAACAAATCTTTAATTTTTACAAAGAACAACTTTCAAAAGTTTATTAGGGGGGCTGATGACAATACGTTTTTATTTGCAAAGATATAATTTGCTGTCAGCATATTTAAAACAATATCGTTTTTGATGCAATGGTTATTTTAGGTGGCAATGATTATTGGAGTTGCTGGTGCATGTAGAAAAGCGGAACTAACTAACGTATGTATCAGTGATGTTGTAGATAAGGGAAGTTTATTTAAAATCACTATTTCATACACAAAAACAAATGTGATACGAGAATTTGTGGTCACAAATAGTAATATTTTTGGATATAGAGAAAATTTAATTGCTATTATTCAAAAATATGTCAACCTTTGATCACAAATTACAAAGCATAACCCTTTTTTGTTAAATATTATAGTATCTATTGTAGAGTGCAGCCTATAGTTGTAAATACGTTTGGCAATTCACCAAAATTAATTGCTCAACATCTTGGTTTACCAAATGCTGCTGCTTATACAGGGCATTGTTTCCGGCGGGTTATCTATATCATCGCTCGCAGATTCAGGGACTGACATTTTAAAAATTAAGCAACACGGGGGCTGGAAATCCAATACCGTGGCAGAAGGCTACGTCGAAAATTCTTTAGTCAATAAAAAAAGAATTTCAAATAATATACTAGGAGAACAGTCTGAAGTAGCTGTTTCAACCAACATAAATCCATCGAGTTCAGAGTATAAGGAGAAAGGACATTTTCAAGTAGGCATTTTGAAGAATGAAATGTGTGCCATCAGGTTCAGGGCTTGGTTTTAGTAACTGTGTTTATAATAATTTTGTCGTTAACATACATACAAACAAATTTATTAACTAATTTGTAAGTTTTAATTAATATTTATTTTCTAAATAAAGGCTTAAGTATTCAGTTACGTAAAATTTCATTACATCACTAGTGATATAATGGACTGACATTTATTAAAGTTTGACATTTCCTAACAGAATTACATAAAATAATTTATTACAACAAAACTGTAACTACTCCTTTACATCATCATCAGGTCTTCAGTTCTGGAACTGGTTAGACGCGTACCAACATTGTTTCCTATTCTGTGCTAACCTACACATTTCCTTGAAATTTGCATAGTCTGCATCTTTCACTATCCGTGTGTATTACTTTGCTATACAATTTTTTCCTTGTTTCTCTGTTTTTTGTCGTCGAACATAGCTGCTGCTCTTTCTTATTAGATGCAGTTCGGGTCCCCTTCTATTGTTTATAAATATATAGCCTATTTCCCTGATATTCAGTAGTATGCAAAGGTGGTTAAGTATCCTGTGGCTACCAAGATCGCCCAACACTTAAACATTTGCCGAATTAATAGCTTTTCAATATATCTTTTCGCACAATCAATGTTAGTCGAAAATATTTCAAAACCAATACCTGTAGTTGTTTATAATAATCATCGGATTTAAGTGCAATTATTTTTTTCGTCATTAGGTTTTTCAGTCTTGAAACTGGTTGCACACGTATTTTCATTTAGTTCTATTCTGAGCTACCCTATAAACGTGGTACAAGCACCACAAATGACAGTTGGTAGCGGTATTACATAATGTGAAAATTGACGCCCAAATTGTATTGAAAGTAATGAAACAGGCATTAAAGGATACAGTTTAGGTAGGGTTGATTCTAGTTCACGACACACAGGAGGTGTCATAATTTACTATCAGTCATTTCTACAGTTTGAAATATTAAAAGAGTATAGCCTCCATTTAGAATATTGTGGTATTGTTGGTAATATTAAGTTGAATAGTAGAAGTATAAGTATAGCTGTGTTTTACCGTTCACCAAGTGGAAGTTGTGCAAATTTTCTAAACCTGTTGGAAAATTTGTTAGAAGAACTAGTAGAATCACGTGGTAGTGAAGATATAATTCTGATTGGGGATTATAATATTGATTGGAATAAAATAAATGATTTCTATACAATTAAGTTAAAAAATATTGTAAAGGACTGTGGATTTGTACAACTAATTTCTGAGAGTACAAGAATTACTAAGGAATCTGAAACATTAATAGATTTAGTGATAACTAATAATAATGGATTAAAAAGTACAAGTATGGCACACTCCAAAAGTTACAGATCATAGTATTGTTGTTGCAGACATTAGTCACATCACACAAAAACTCCAAATTGATGCAGAAAGCAAAATAAAGAAAATTCTTAGCTATGAGGCCATAAAGAACGAGTTAATATTGGCAGATTGGAAGTATGAAATAACCGACATCGATAAACTTTATAAAACATTTTACACAAACATTAAAAATGCAATTGACCATAATTCATATGACAAGGAGGTGTCACAAAATAGTTCAAAATTATGGTTTAATGGAGAAATACATATAGTAATTAATATACGAAATAAATTTTATAAAAAATTTACATTCACAAGAAGTATGGAAGATTGGAAAGCATACAAAGAATGCAGAAATAATGTGATATTCATGATCCGTAGAGCTAAGATTAAATATTATGAAAAGAAAATAGATGAAAATAAAGGTAACCCAGTAAAAATGTGGAAGACTTTAAAACTTGTATTAAAAACCGAACGTATTCAAAATAGTAAGCACATTATATTTGAGAATACACTAGAAACTAATGACAAAACTATTGCTGAAAACTTCAATACTTACTTCATAAATAGTATAACAGAAATTACATCATCAATTGGTATTGAAAAGTTTGAGTTTCACGATCCAATACGTACAAGCCTGAAGGAATTAAGTACTTTTAAATTATTAAAAATACATGAACTAAAAGAATTGGTATATAAGCAAGCAAATAAAAGCAGCCCGGATGGTGTAAACAGTAGAGTTCTTAAAGAACTTTTGATATTATTGGTTATCTGCTACTAAACATAATAAATATGTCTCTTATGCATGGTATTGTGCCCAAGGACTTAAAGATATCAACAATTACACCAATTCAAAAGTAGTATCAACAAAGAAATGCGAAGAGTACAGGCCTATAAATATGTTGGCCACAATTGAAAAGGTATTAGAAACAGTAATATATAAGCAACTGAAGCAATTCTTGGATGAGACTAATATATTAACCACCTATCAGTCTGGTTTTCAAACGAAACACTCGTGTGAAACAGCGATTCAGCTAATTATAAATGACTGGAAAGAATCAATGGATAAAGGAAAGGCAGTGTGTGCAGTCTTTATAGATTACAAAAGAGCATTTGAGACTATAAGTAGAAATATTCTCATTCAAAATTGGAAAATATGGGGTTAAAGACAATGCGTTAGAGTGGTTTAAAGACTACCTACAAAACAGGGAGCAAGAAACGAGATGGCAACGAGAAACATCTAATAAAGCAGAAATTGAGTGGGGTGTTCCACAAGGAAGTATTTTGGGACCATTGCTTTTTATAATTTACATAAACGATATAGTGAATGTAGTGAAGGTAACAAAGATGCATATGTTTGCTGATGACACTTTAATATATGCTGAAGGTGCAAATGTAATAAACCTGATTCAATCTGTAAATAGCGACTTAATAAGAATTAGCAAATATTTAGTTGGAAATAAGCTGAAGATAAATGTTGATAAAACAAAATGGATGTTGTTAACGAATGATAGAAGTTATCAAATGATCAAAACAGAAAATAGGAATGTACAAATAGATGGGTCTGATATTGAACTGGTAGAGAACATTAAATACCTTGGCGTAATAATCTACCGAAAATTAACTTTTAAAATGCATCTACAGGTGGTTATAAATAAAGTAAGCAAAAAGGTTGGATTTCTGAGAAGAATTAGTGCAAAGTTATCAAGTTTTGCTCAAATAACTTTATATAGAGCAATAGTTTATCCACACCTAACATATTGCCATATTGTCTCAAACCAAGGTGATTTGGAAAGATTGCAAAAGATACAAAATCGTGCAATGAGATGTTTATTAAAATGTAGCAGATTTGCCAAAGTCTGTAAAATGTTAGAATGCCTTAATTTTTTAAATGTTCATGAACAAATGAAATATAATAGTATGGTTTTTATATATAAAATTATAAATGGTTTGCTGCCTTCATACTTGGTTAGCAACTTAATTAAAGTGTCAGATATACATAACTACAGCACAAGACAAGCAGACAATTACTATATATACAAGAAGAATAAAACAATAACCACAAAAAATGTATTTCATTATGGTGTTAAGATATATAATACATTACCAAAATCAGTTACCAATCAGCCTTCTCAAAGAAAATTCAAGAGTAATTTAAAAAAATATATTTTAAGTTGTAGAAATGAAAACTAATTATATTATTAACTGTATTTTAATAATTTGCTGTATAGTATAATATTTTGTTTTATACTTTATTAACCTATATTGAGTTATGCAATAAATCTACTTACTCACAAAAAAAAATTGTCGATGACGTCACACAATATGCAAATTAGGGCGACACAATTTACCAATTACACAAATTATAAAGGAAATAAGTATTAAAGAAAACCCCAAAGGGGGGCACTCACGTGAACATGTAGAGCTTTCTTTAGGATTACTCCATGATGGTCGGCCGTGGCCGCCTTGGCTAATCTTTCTCGGGTATGGGCTGCTCGCGGCTCTTTCTCAGGTGTGGGAACTCTTAAGCCAGGTTGCATCCAAATTTAATTAATCTTTTTCCTATATGTAAACAAATAAGGTAGGCGAGACAGGTAAAAGGTACGATAATTTGGGAACACAGGAAACCTACATATCAGGAAAAAGACACCGTAAGATACCCCACAACTGCTCTTGTTCGCGTTTCGGAGGCTAGTCTCAACGCGTCTTTCGGAAATTCCCCACTATCCTTTCGTCCCCACGCGTCGGCGCGAATCTCGCGCAACGCACTTCTGAAGTGACGGAAATACGCGCAACAAGTCTGTTAAATTTATGGCGCGAAATCCTCACATATTAAAACTTAATTAAAAATGTCTAGTGCCGAAATTTTTGGCACGTAACAATAGTTCCCTGAAATTTCCACAGCCTAGATACAGCTCAGTTCCTGAGCTGCTGCCATCTTTCGAGGGTCTTAGTCTGGTTCCTTACCAAAGACCCCACCAATTTGGTAAAATTTTTTGTTCGGCTCTTTAGCTCATTGGAACGCGCAAGCCATTCTACCTGTTCTAGTAATCTAGAACTTCTTCAAGGTGCAGGTCCATTCGGAACAGAACACCAAAAATTTTTTAAGACTCATACTTTTTAAGTTCCATTGTAATAGATACTTTCTCAGCACCAAAGTCCACTAGTTTGCCCTTTTAATCGACCAACTGTAGGGAAATGTTATCTATTTGCTTGGCGAACACGGGCAAGTATGTGATGGATACAGGTTTTTTAATTAGTTTATACCCAGGCTCTACGTGCACGTTAAATTCAAAGATTGTGTGCGCTGGTAAGATTATACTACATATACTACACTATATATATATATATATATATATATATATATATATATATATATATTGGTTGCATTAAATATTTGTACAAGCGATAGAGAGTAATGATGCTTATTCGCATCATAAATACCTGTGTTGAACTCCAGCACTTGACTAATAGCATCATGGCGTTTAAAAACCATTGTCTTTAGATTTTATTTCACACTGCAATGTGTTATTGTTAGCCTTTAGAATAAAGTCCAACGTGCCAGTTCAGAAATTTCATATACTCCAGGTGGGATTGTAATAATTTTTATTTTAGTATCATTACCATCATTAGCATCCAAACAATAGAACTTGTTATTACCTGCATGAATATTGCATATAGAGTTGTATCCGTAAAAACCCACCAAATTTAGACCATAGACCATATTGGCATTTTCAAGTTCAATATTTAAATCTTTAACGGTATACTTTACAGCAGTTCTAGTTGGTGTCACTACACCCTCTTTAAATGAACAACACTGCTTCTTCTTCTTCATTTCTTTTGATGCAACTCCCATTCTGTTTGGTTTTAATTTTCATTGCGTTGGTTACAGCCCAAGCAGTTGCTTTCTCTTCAAACCGTGCACTCTACTAAAACTTTACCAGCTCTGTGTTGTGTTGGGGTTTTGAGCAAAGGCAATATCGTGATCATGACACAATCTATCTAGATCGTTATTACTAGTCACTGCCCATTTAGCTTGATGTTAATATATCCGTGTTCCAATATGATTACAAAAGATCTAAGTACACAACAGTTATTGATGGTAATTCATTAAGGGATCACTAACTGTAATGCATTATGTGGAGTAAATTCGAGTTCATTTGGTCATTTATAAATCGTTTTACTCACAAAACGAGCAAATCAGTGAGAACAGAATGAAATGCTCGGCCGCATTACAGGGTTTCAAAGCAAGGAGTAGAGAGAGCAAGAAAACAAATGCCGTGTTATACATAGTCAGCGATGGGGGAGGTAGGAAGTGGTCTATAGAACGTAACGACCATACACACCAACCAATTCACCTTTTTCGACGAGCACTTATACCTGCAAGAATACATAAACACAAAACACACATAAAATATGACTAAGGGCCACTTGCACCATATTTACTTTAAGCGACGTTTAACTCATCTAGGTTTTAGTTTACCCTACGATTAAGGTGTGGTTGATTTGTAAAGTACTAGATTTATCTCCAGTTAACTAAACGAAGTTTAAGACACCAGCAACATTAGACAACATTGTAAAAGTCGCATTAAATTATCAGTACGATTTTGAAATTCAGTTAGATTTTTATATATTATTTTATTTATATACGGAGCAATTGAAGTGGAGGAAGACGTTATTAAAATTGATCCAGAACTTCAAATTTTACAAACGATGAAAAAATGTATATTATCTCTACTTGCGCTAAGGACAAAGACATCTGGAAAACAAAAAATCCGATTAGGTTATCTCAAGAGAAAAAGTTGCAGGTTGGCATTTACAGAGGAGCTGAATATTTAAAACGTTTTTTTAAAAATAAAAAAATTAAGTACGGAAAATCGCTGCTGCTGAACAAGATTATATCAATTTATCAATAGCAAAATTGACAGTTTAATTTAATCTCTGATTAGATGAATTTAATCTCAGTTTACAGAACGGTGCAAAGCAAATTTTGACTTTTAATCGGAGTTTAGCATTAAACGTTGTTTAAGATGTACGGGACAAACGGACATGAGAAATAGTTTCTAATAATTTGAATAGCAAAACAAAATCTAACTGTAAAGACCAGACATTTGTGTCCTCCATTCTTTCTTAAATACTATTTATATTTAGTAACAACAATGTGGAGGGTGTTTTGAAAACAAAAGAACCAGACAAGTTTACACTCCCTAAAATATTTTCACATAATTTAGAATAATAAATTAAGTGAATTTAGCCACCGTGATTTGGTACAGCAAGCAATTAATACTAATAATATATACTTACTAAATAGATGCGAATCGAATTCGCTTTGACTAAATACTTAAACATGTAAATACACGAAATCCATACATATGTACAATACATTTAAAGATGAAACCACAATTATTAGATAAATCTTAATCTAAATTATTATTCTTAACATTTTAGAATGTACGCAAACTATATACCAGTCGGGAGTAAAAGCAAACACCTAGTGCTCACCAACATCTAATATACTTTCCAGTAGGCCGTGAAGAGGATGGGTAGTCGGACAAAATATGCTGTTCTGATAACGTAAATTTCTAGGGTACAACGAAGCAGCCTTAGTTCTAAAAATCAAGATCGTTTCATATAAAGTTAGAATTCTAAGAATCTAAGCATCTTGAGTACAAATTCGGCTTAGTTGTAAAAGCCAAAGAATCTTAAGTACAAATTCAGACTAATCATATTGTAACGGGCTACTACTACCGCGTTTCTTTAATTTAAAACAAGTAATAATAATGGTCTTTATTACTCACTGTTCACAAGTCTAATTAACAGTATATGCCTTATTTATAGATGTTTTCAGTCCACTTAACAATGAAGCACTATTACACTAATGAATTTACAAGCACTAATATCTTCTTAAACTATCTTCTTTACCATAGGTTCATTAACAACACTAACACAACTATTTGTTTATACACTTCTATTTATTTATGTATACTGCAAGTTGCATGCACATTAGACACAGCATATCATTTATGTATATATTCTAAAAGCTCAACTACGTTTACTTTACAACGATATAATTTATATTAGACATTCAAGAATAGACTGACCCTTGCATTCATTAGCGGTCTTATATATACTCTGGATTACAAGGATGACTCATGCTCCCGTAATTTCTAGAAGAATTCTGGAATCCTTGAGAAGGCGCTGTGCCCCAAGCGTTTGTATGTTTGACGGGTTGCCTAATAGTGGATCGCAACACTGCCCCCTCTTTAAAACCGTTACGTCTCGTAACTGTAAATCCATCTTGACGCCAATTCGATGACTGGTGACGGTATCGGCAGCTATCTCCTCTGGTGCATCCACCGCGTCGTTGGAAGTAACAGTCAACACTCTTTTCCTGGTCTTGGTAGGCAACCGGTTGATAACAACAAACAAGAACCTGGACGTTGGTTCCCTGGAAAACTACTTCTAGCATATTTCGGACTATCCTCCAGTCTAAGCGATCCAGTCCACAGCCCAGCTTGGGCACCGCTAGTCTCGTTACTCCATTTTCCATCATCTGCGCCTTAAGATTTAGCAAAGCCTCCCATAGATGTCCATAACTAGGTCTCTGCCATGAAGAATTTTTGGTGACCAGATAGTAAACATAACGATTTTTATCTTGAAGGGCCAAAGATTTTCCTACAGTTGGCTGCTGTTGTACTAATTCAGCCACACATCCAAACTTTTTCTTGAAAACAACAGCTATTCCCCTTGACATTGCCAAATTTTGAGCTACGCAATGTGCAAGGGAATACTCTTCTGGTGCTCTAAACAGATCTTGCTGTTTTTCAACAACAACGCCAAATCTCGCTTTAGTGGAACCACCATACGCCGCCATAAAGCTCTCAAAATCTACATTTGGCTCATGATTAATAACTTGCCGAACACCATTATCATTATTCGGGTCTTCCTGGTTGTTGCCAGCGTAGGATGTTAAACGGTCAAAGTGTACCACTTTCGGTTTACCACGAGGGGATCTTCTGATCCGGTACACTACATCATTAATCCTTTTTAACACTTCGTACGGCCCTTCCCATTGTCTTTGTAGTTTTGGCGACAATCCACGTTTTCTTTGTGGATTGTACAACCACACTAAATCTCCAGGTTGATAACCACCTTCTTGTGCTCTCGTGTCATATTGTGATTTCATTCGATCGCTTGCTGCCTGTATATTCTTTCGGACGTTTTCGTGAATACTATTTGATCTTTCACGAAGCTTACTAACGTAATCTTCACCTGCGATCTCTTCTCCAGGTTTAAATCCAAACTGAAGATCACATGGTAGCCGCAATTCACGTCCTAGCATTACGCAAGCGGGCGAGTACCCTGTGCTGTCATGTACCGAAGATCGGTACGCCAGTAGGAACAAATGCAGATATTGGTCCCAGTCTCGTTGATGTTCAGAGACAACTTTGGCCAGGTACTTCCTAACGTCCTGTTCATTCTTTCAACCATTCCATCCGATTGGGGATGAAGTGGCGTGGTTCTAGTCTTCCTGATTCCAAGATGCTTGCAGACATTTTGAAACAATACTGATTCGAAGTTTCGACCTTGATCGGAGTGTAATTCCAACGGAACTCCAAACGACAAAACAACTCCTCACTAGTACATCTGCAACCGTCTCGGCTTCTTGGTTAGGTATAGCATATGCCTCCGGCCATTTGGTAAAATAATCCATTGCAACCAAGATGTATTTATTTCCTTTCTCTGATTCAGGAAACGGACCAGCTATATCAATGGCTACCCTCTCAAAAGGATTCCCCACGTTATACTGTCTCATTGGGGCTTTCCGTTTTGAGACCGGGCCATTTGCAGAGGCACACAATTCACATTTCCGGCACCACTCCTTCACATAATCTTTGCAGTTCAGCCAATAGAATCTTTCTCTCACTCTCTCGAGAGTTCTTTTCACGCCAAAGTGCCCTCCGGAAATACCATCGTGCAAGTGCTGCAACACTTCCGGCACTCTGCTTTCGGCACTATCAATTGAAGTCTCTCAGTGCCATCTTCAAATTCCAGGCGTCGCTTCAAGATTCTATTTTCCATCATCAAGGAGTCCCACTGTGCCCAGTATGCCTTCAGGCTCCTACTTAAAATACTAATTTCTTCCCAAGCTGGTCGTTGTCCTCTATTTTTCCACTCAATAATACGTCCCAATTCGGCGTCATTTTCCTGGTCTTCTCGCATTCTTTCGGGTTGCCAAGTATCATCGGTTACTGTCATTCTATGGATGACACTTATTTTCTCTTCCATCTTGGAGCAATGATTGCAGTCCACCGGACAAGGTCTCCTTGACAGAGCGTCTGCATTCCGATGGCTAGTTCCTACACGATGTTCTGTATCAAAATCATATTCCGCTCTATCCACCTTGCCACTTGCCCTTCAGGATTTCGAAACTGCAATAACCATTTCAGTGCAGCATGGTCTGTTCTCAACAGGAATTTACGGCCGTATAAGTACTTATAAAAGTGCTCTACGGATTTGACGACGGCCAACAGCTCCCTTCTTGTCACACAATAGTTCCTTTCTGGCCGCGACAAGACCTTGCTGAAATACCCAATAACTTTTTCTTGTCCGTCCTGCACTTGAGAAAGAACGCCTCCTATAGCTGTGTTACTGGCGTCGGTATCCAACACAAATTTCCCCTCCATCCTTGGATAACTCAAAATTGGTGCTGTAACTAGTAGCCGTTTCAGTTGTTCAAATGCCCTGTGGCAGTCGTCATTCCAATCATATTCTTGTCCATCTTCGGTTAATTTTGTTAACGGTTTGGCAATGTTCGCAAACCCAAGTATAAAACGTCGGTAATATGTGCACAATCCTAGAAAACTGCGTAGTTGGTGTATATCTGCTGGTGTAGGCCACTCTTGTACCGTTTTATTTTGTCAGGGTCAGCTCTTATTCCGGTCTCCGAAACGACATGTCCTAGGTATTTCACCTCTTTTCCAAACAGGTGACACTTCTTGGGGCTCAATGTAAGGTTTGCCCCGTAATCTCTGGAATATCTCCTCTAGGTTCTTAAGATGTTCTTCGAAAGACCGACCTAACACTATCACGTCGTCCAGGTACACCAGACATGTCTTCCAGGACAGTCCACGCAGCACCGACTCCATCAATCGTTCAAAAGTAGCAGGAGCATTGCATAATCCAAATGGCATGACCTTGAACTGCCATAATCCAGTTCCAATTGTAAAGGCAGTCTTTTCTTTATCGTTTGGCTCCAAGCCTACCTGCCAGTATCCGCTTTTCAGGTCCAAGGTCGAAAACCATTTAGATCCGGATAGAGTATCTAAGGTGTCATCAATTCTGGGCAAAGGATAGCTGTCTTTCTTTGTCACGTTATTAAGCCGCCGGTAGTCTACACAAAACCTTGTCGACCCGTCCTTTTCTTGACAAGCACTACCGGGGATGCCCATGGACTATTCGAGGGTTCAATCACTCCCTGTTCTTCCATATCGGTGATAATTTGCTCAGCTTCCTTACGTTTTGCCAAAGGAAGCCGCCTGGGGTGTTGTCTTATCGGTTGCGCATCTCCAGTATTGATCTTGTGTTGCACAACATTCGTCCTTCCTTTCTCACTATCATTCAGTGCAAACACACCTCGATATCGTCCGACCAGTTCTTTTACCTTGCCCAGTTGGTCGCCATTTAATCCTTGACACGAGGGTATCAACATATCCAGCAATTTCTGTGAGCAACCGTTGGTTGGTTTATTTTTCGTGTCGTCCACACAACGTTTAATATGACATACTGGAATGCAACTTCCCACAATCATGCCTTTCTTCAGGGTCACTGTATGGGGATTAATGTTCAGCACCCTTACTGGTACCATATTTCGAGACTTTACCAGCGTTCTTCCAATCAGAAGTCCCTCCTGACCCATTCCCGATTCAGTTGCTTCCATCATGCATACTTGTCCTTCCCGGAGCGTACCATCCGGGCGTCCCATTACTATCATTTCCGCCTTCTCGGGTATTTTCATATCGCAAATCATTCGAACTTGCATCGTCTGGTTACTCCTACCTTGAAATGGAATCTCATCATTATCTATCCGAAGCACATTTTCTTTCATGTTTACATGAAACCCATATTCTCTCATGAGATCCATTCCCAAGATCACTTCTTCTGTAATTTCAGCTACCAACACTCGATGATTAATTAATTTGTCCCCAATTGTCAACATAACGGCAGTCTCTCCGTGAGTACAAATTTTCTCACCACTTGCCGTTCGAAGACACACCGATACAGGTAGCACTTTTCCACGACCAACCAAATCTGGCCTCACAATAGTTCTTGTCGCTCCTGTATCTACAAGTAATCGGACAACCCTACCATTAATTCTACCATCGATATAAATGCTGTCCAGACTTTCCACCGACGATGCAGCACGGATGATAATCTCCGGGGCACTACGCTGTGCTGTCGAAGTTCGCCCCTTTACATGGACCAGCTTTGGCACAACCGGTTGTTTCTTTGGTTGAGTGCAGCGTCTCTGTATATGGACAACTTCACCGCAGCTCCAGCATCGTAGACGCCATCTCCGTGGTCGTTGTCTTTTCAGCCTTTCCGCCTTTCGCTTTTCAAACACACGGTTGATTATTTCATCTATGCTGTTCTGAGCTTGACCAGGTTCCTCTAAGGCAGACCGAGCTTTGTGACTCACCCTATGTGATGTCTGCTTAGCTGCTTCAAATTCAAGCGCATGGGCCAGTGCATCATCTAACATTTTTGGCCGTGCTAGTCTTAGCGCTTGCTGTATTTCGCCATCCTTAACGCCATCCACAAATGTTTGGACAGCAAGTTGTTCGAGGAAGCTATCTGGTGCCGTTGGGTATGCCAATCTAACTAACCTGGCAATGTCAGCTTCAATTCTTGCAGGCTTTCACTTGTCTTTTGCGAGCGGTTCTTAACTTGTGCGTGGTAAACCTGTTGAAGGTGAGCATCTCCATATCTCATCTCAAGCTTTGGTGTTAAGAGGCCGTAATCGTTCTGCTGGTGATCGGGAATCGTTTGTAAAATGTTAAGAGCCTCCCCCCGCAGGGCCACTATTAAGGAGATAGCCTTCTCTTTGTTGCACCAACCGTTGGCTATTGCAGCAGCTTCAAATTGTTTCAAATATGTGGGCCAAGGTGTTTTACCATCGAATGTAGGTGGTTTTACTTTAAATTTAGACGGAATTGACTCGCTTCTTTCCATGGTTCTTATTTCTGGAATGTTCTGATTAACAACTTGGCTTGGTAATTCAAGTGGTCGCGTTGTTAGTGAAATCACTTGTTCTTGCAGCCTCATCACATCTTCCATTTTCATCAATTTACTGTCCAACTTTTGCTCAACTGTTTTTACCTGTTCAGTGAAATCTTCTTTCAATGCAATGGAACTTTCCATTAATCTTTGTTCTAACGTGGCTGTACTTTCATTCAATTTTTCTTCCATTTTGGCAGTATTTTCACTTAACCTTTCCATTTTCTCAGCGTTTTCAGTAAACCTTTCATCTAGTGTTACTTCCAGTTTAGCTGACCTCACTAAGTTTTCATTGAGTGTCACTTGCACTTCGGATTTAAAATCCTTAAGGAAGATCATTAAAGCTTCTGCCTCCATTTTACTTCGATTTCTTGTAACTGGCATATACAAACTACTTAAATGTCTTTAGACTTGTGTTTTAAATTAATCACTATATACCCCACAAATGCCTGACACCAGTGTAACGGGCTACTACTACCGCGTTTCTTTAATTTAAAACAAGTAATAATAATGGTCTTTATTACTCACTGTTCACAAGTCTAATTAACAGTATATGCCTTATTTATAGATGTTTTCAGGACACTTAACAATGAAGCACTATTACACTAATGAATTTACAAGCACTAATATCTTCTTAAACTATCTTCTTTACCATAGGTTCATTAACAACACTAACACAACTATTTGTTTATACACTTCTATTTATTTATGTATACTGCAAGTTGCATGCACATTAGACACAGCATATCATTTATGTATATATTCTAAAAGCTCAACTACGTTTACTTTACAACGATATAATTTATATTAGACATTCAAGAATAGACTGACCCTTGCATTCATTAGCGGTCTTATATATACTCTGGATTACAAGGATGACTCATGCTCCCGTAATTTCTAGAAGAATTCTGGAATCCTTGAGAAGGCGCTGTGCCCCAAGCGTTTGTATGTTTGACGGGTTGCCAAATAGTGGATCGCAACAATATTAACAACGTTATTAAAGGAATCTCACCAAGCAAGTACTTACCAGTCACGTAAAAATAGAAATCACATTTTCATAATGACTTTCAACTGTCTGATTTAGTAGAGAAGAAACAACGCGAACAAATGCTAAGTATTAAGTGAAGTTGTTTACACAATGCAGTTACAAACTTGTTTGTCGAAGAAATAATCAAGCAATGCCCAATATAATAGGAATAAATTAAACAGATGTGTTTGTTGTCAAGATAACACAGTGGTTTTATCTAAATACCATTAATCAGGCAAAATTCAGGAAAGTTGTAATTAATAAGGATTATATTATTATACCCCCGTCGGTGAGGTACGCGAGCCACTACAATCAGTTGGTAGCAATGATAAATAATTGCAAAAATGATGCGCAAATAAGATATTACGTCACATAATTATTTAAAATTACTACATCACATAAAAAACCAGAAAAGTACTTACGTAAACTGTATGACTCCTTACAGCATTACCCATCATGGCGGCAGCTGGGCTTCGCTGAGCAGTTCGGGCGTGGGTATTCGTTGGACCCGCTTGAATCCAAATTTAAATTTGTTTTCTTCGTTCGTATGTAGAGAGCGACAGGAAACTGGTATAAGGAACGATAATTGGGTAGATAAAAGGAAACCTACATAACAAAAAAGACAAAGATACGGCACAAAGATAACTACATTCGTCCACGTCTGGCTCACTCGTCCCGACGTATCCGGAAATCCACCACTTCCCCTTTGTGCACTCCGCGTCGGCGCAATCTCGCGCAAAAGCAACTATTTTAAGCGACGGAAATACACGCACGTTTTTTTAAATTATTGGCGCAAAATCCTTACGAATTAAAACTAAATTTGGAAATGTTTAGGGCCGATTTTTCGGCACGTAACAATATATCTAGATAAAGACAGGAATGTGGACAACAAATTCGTGAATTTAATAAAAGATGAGCAACGTTTACTGCTCATCGAAGCGGGGTTTGAAATTATAGAAGTGTAGCAACTTGTAAATTCAAATGATTGGTAGCTGAATGGTTTGTAACGTAACGAGACAGTAAATTTCAAATATGTGCTTTGATTAAGAAAAGTGACTACAAATGGATAATCCATCAAGCAGGGTTATGGCATCGTTTCGATGAGAAAATCAGTTGAAGATTCATTTTATTCTTCTACAAGGTAATGGTATCTTAATTTTAGGATTAAAAACTAGAAACGATCAACGTAGTTCAATCTGTATAAAATTGATTTAAATAACATCTTTTATATGGTTTTAATATATTTTGAAAGAATTACAAAAAATAACCACCATTAAAATAATATAATTTTGTTAGTAACTATTTAGTCTTATTTTGTGTTAGTTCTCAAAGAGTCACACAAATCGTTATGCAAAAATTTGCTCATTCTGAAAATAATTAAACTTTTTAAATTTAATACAAATTCAAGTTTCAAGGTCTTAAAATTTAGTCTATTCTGAACCATGACAAAAATTTATTTACAAATCTCAAGCACTGTCGCTGTGTAACAATCTCAACAATTCAAAATGGATGTCCATTTCCAATTTTATTTATATATCAACAGTTTATATATTTACAATTACTTTGGACCTGCAAAAATATTTTCTAAAAAAGCGAGTACAAAATTATCTACACACATTAACCTATCCTATTATCTATTGCAGTACCTCTATCATATAAAAATTATATATAGATATGAGTGATTAAATCGACAATATTCTAATCACATATTTGGATCCATATAAACACTCTTGAACAACAATTAACAACATGTTTTCCCATTTCAACATTTAAATTTTTAGTTCTTAGAACTCATAAACCAGCTCGTTCAGCATTGTTTATATCTGGATGCTCACTAAGTGATCGCCTTTTTTCATCTTCTTCCATTGCCTTTTCTGCTCGACGTATTTTCCTGTACTTTTCTGAAACAGACATACCATTAAAGTCTTATAATTTAAAGAAATAATGGAGTTTTATTACTTACTGGCTACTCTAAGCATTATAATTCCCCACCATATTGACCATCCCCATCCAACCAAGCAAAACAACACAGTAAATGCCTGTCCACATCCAATTAATAAATCTATAACAAAAGCACCAAATCGTTGTCTAAAATCATCTTTTGGATTAAATCTTGCTCTGCCCATACACAAACATAGAAAACCACTAACAATGGTACCTAAAGAAGGAAAAATGATTAATAAAAGTTTGTTCATTACTGTAATTGTTAACTTATTGTACAAGAATCCTTTAATAAAATATGCAAAATATAGTAGGTAGTGGAATTCCGACAGTGGCATAACTAAGAATCGATGAAATCCTTGCAATAAATATTAAATGGACCTCTTTTGGTTAATTGCTAAATTTTAAAAAACACTTATGCAATACTAGAAATACTATAGAGTTTTATACATACTAATGCTTAGGTTTTAATTATAATATGACATAATAAACATACAACTAAACGAAAATTTCAGTTATGCAGAGTTATTGGTCTGACATGAGTCGTTTAAGTATATTTAACAAAAATTAAATTCCTTGGTTATTTTACAATGACTGGTTTCACTGTGTTTTCAGCTTGTCAGACTAGCACATTTCTCTTTACAAAAATAAGCAACAAAGATCTTGAATTATAAGGGAATCATAGTTTTCTTCGAGTGTAACTGTTCGCTACATTTTTACAAGTTACAGACACTCTTCACAGCTTGTGTGAGAGAACGTTATATTATGGTGACCGACACTGTTTCTTCGACTCCCTGACAGTATGTAGATTGCCTACAGTCTGATAATGTTAAGAGGATTACTTTATATGATAAGATTTGTCCAATAATTTGCTGATTCTATTTAAATGTACTATTGTAAATATGTTTTGTTTATTTTTGTTTTATTAATTTCTAGTAAAGCGAACAGGGTGTGCATCGGTATAGTAAGTAATTAGGTTTGCATCAATAAAGAGCAAGTAGCTAAGAATCTGACGTTATTTTTATATGTATGTTTAGGCCGCTCTATAACTATGATTAACTAGTTGGTGCTGTACCAAAACAGATTGTTATTAATTACAGTGTTTAAAGGTTATCTAGGTTTGCTGTCCTAAATTATGCGGCAACATTTGAGGTGAATGGAGTAGCTTTTTATTTACAAAACATCCTTTAGTTTGTTTCTTACTTAGATAAGATTAATTTTTCATATTAGTGCGTGAGGAGTGAAGAATTCAGATATTTGTTACTAAACCAATAATTTAATTTTGTTTTGCCATTTAAATTCATACAAGTTATTTATTAGAGTTAATGTGTTTTATGGTCTAAAAAAAAGGCGAATTGGTTCGTGTCCACTGTCGTTTTGTTCTTAGCCCCCCTCACCGCCAACTGTAATTTAGCGCAGCATTTGTTTTGTTTCTCTTTCTCTCCCTACTTTTGATACACCAAATTTCGGACAAGTATTCCGTTACTGATTTCGTTCTCTTCTTACTTGATTGCGTGCTCTAATGGGTAACAATTTACTCGATATCTACCTATTAGGTGAGTTGTGAAACTTTCAATAAATATCAGTTTAACTTTTCAAATTCCACAAAACTTTCAACAAAAAACTATTGCAAACTTTCGTTCAGTTTTTTATATATTACAAAGATAATTTCTCCTACTGTAGAAATTTTTTTGAAATCTGGTCACATGTTTAGCTAATAGTAACGAAACTAATTTAAAGTTCTTAGAAATGTTTTTGGTCATAGTTTTTTAAAAATCAATATGACTTCTAGCTTTTGGATTAGAAAATGAAAACATAAGCAATAAAAAAAGATTCGGTCTCATTATAATAATGAACAATTCCTGAAATTATATAGTGTCTCTCGCAGCCATGTTTAAATATCTGTTTAAGCGTACAAAAAAGCAATAAAAAACAATCACATGTTAATGACCTCTATTTAAACTGTAGGTTACACCGAACAACATATTGTAAATTTGTTTTGTTTTATAATGAGCGATTGGTGTTTCTTATTGGATTTTTCCCGCTGGTTAAGTCTGTTAACAGAATTTTTTATCACCCTCCAGTCAAAAGTTATTCATACTTTTATAGTGGTACATTTTACTAAGTAATGTTTACATTTGTTATAATACAAATTATGCATTCCACGTCACTACCAAATCTCAAATTTTGTGCACGTGATTTTTGCTTGTAGAGTACCTCTAAGGAATCCCTGATTCGGTTCCAACAATAATCCGCGAGTATTGCGGAGCTCCACAACCTTTGGTATCAGTTTTCACGATACCTAATGTCTTGGTTAAACATTTTACCATGTTTGCACTCACAGTTTGCGAGGAAATAGTCCAAATGCGATTGGAGAAAATGCGTCTTTAAAGACATGTTGTAACTTATGTTGCTATATATGGAAATTAAAAGATTTGCAAGTTGTTCATAATATTTTGCCTTTGTATTTCCAACAAATTCGAACGCACCTCTTTGGATGATACCCATGCAGCAGCCTCAATTTTAAATCGAATACACTGTCATTTATGATGCAACGAATTTGCAGCACAATAAAAAAATCCTTCTCTTATTTTTGCCTAACTTAATTTAAGAAATTTCTCTCTTTGATATGGGAATCCTTCACAATCTTTATTTAAAGCTTTGCCAAAGTTTTTCATGTCTTCATGTCTTATGTGCAGAGGTGATAGCAAAACTTTCTTTGAATTAACGAGAGGAGGATTTGTATTATTTTTTCTCTAGCAATAAGATTTTTTCGCACTTTCCAGTCTTTTACAAAGTAGTGTTTATCCTCTACTCTGATGTCTTCTTCGCAGAGAAACCAACAATACTTGGTGTAACCCAATTGCATTCATAACAAGAGTGCTATGTCTGACAAAAAAATTGCTCAAAACACGTTTTTTAAATTTTCTGTACTTAAGTTTATTATACTGATCATTTTTCCGATAAAGCACTGTTTTTGAGTTATAAGCAAAAAACCTCAAAATGAGCGGAATTTTGGTAAATTTTTGCAATTTTTTAATGATGCGGCACTTTTACGCAGGTGAGCAGATAAGCAACCTTCGTACGAGCGCAAAAAACCTGTGTTCTTATGGGATTTAACATAGGAAATTCTAAGGTCCAAAAAGACCATTTTTGTCAGATACAAAAGTCATTTACCCCAGGGCGATTCTACATTCAAGGTTCATGAGACTTTTGCTTAACTATTTTATATAGGAATTCTGGTGCAGTCCGATCCACAATCTACCCCTCCATGCACTGCCTCACCCTCTCCACCTAAATAAAAATGTGCATTCATTAAAATGCTTTATTACATACATTGATTTTATATACATATTTTTAATATTGCTTATATGGATATCGGTTTATCTGAATTAACATATATTACACACATATCGATTGCTTATATCTAAGTAAACATTCGTTAGAGTAACATACTTAAATACTACATTATCAAATAACAGTACATTTACAATAGGATTTGAGGTACCAAATCATAACTTTACACTTATTAGATATAAATTAACATTCTATTTGTGTATATATATATATATATATATATATATATATATATATATATATATAGATCTGTTGGTTTCTTGGGATGCACTCGTTCGTAAAATAAGAACTATAATGTCAAATTGTAACGTTTATTCTGACGTTTCGGCATGAATATTTTTGCCTTAATCATAGAATAATTACCATGACTTAAAGAACTTCTACATTTAAAACTAATACATAAATTACAGATAACTGTAATTACAGATAACTGTAATTTATGTATTGGTTTTAAATAGTTCTAGTCATTAATATTCTATATTAAGCAAATATTCATCGCAGTCAGATATTTAATATATATATATATATATATATATATATATATTACACTTATTTACTAGATGAACTTATTTACACTTACATTCTACATGCATATATTAGAATAATTCAATATAATTTAAACTGCTTCCTCAATTTCCATGCTATTTATGGAATAATGATCTATGGGTAATGTCTTGTGTGATCCCAGAATCAAATATCTTTTATCGTCGTGTGAATTTATTTCATCAAAAAGCAGCAAAACCCCATTATTTACAAACTTTGCTGTCGGAGACGGCGTTCCATCTGTTTTAAATAATTTGCTTTCTATGTACAGCATATTCTCCGATGGTAAGGTTAAACATCTTGTTGTTGTATAGGGATTCGAATTTCATCATTATTGTTTAAAGATGTGTTAGCATAAGGCTGATTAGTATGTTTTTCAATATTAACAATTGCATTGTCGAAGTAAACTTTTTCACGCACGTTCAGTATTTCTACTTTTTTAATTAAATAAGTGCAGTCATAACGATTGTAGAAACTGCCGGTACTGCAGGTACTTGAGGAAAAAAATCATGTATTACATGCGCTGGTTTACTATTTAAATAGGATCCATTTGCAATATTACAGTCGATTAAAACTGCATTCACTTTACAAATGTTGATCGCGTAGTCTGCTTGATGCGTGGCATATGCTAGCAATTTTCGGGGATTGAAACCGAGAAGAGAACCAATTGAATCCTTTTTGGTAAAATCTACATCTTCACTACATTTAATACTACATTTAAGGGTATTATTGTCAGATGTAATTTCTATATACACTGACGTCTTTCTAGCGCTTCGTGATTGTTCCATACGACCACGTCATCTTTTATCACCTAAAGCGTTTTGAAGATATTTACTAATTTCCCTAATCTCATAAGTACTTTCAGGTATTTCTATGAATTATCCGTTAAGTGAATAATAAAATGTATTAGTTATTCCTTTTACAACGTTTGGAATAGTGTTATAAGACTCTAAATTTGTTAATCCTAATACGTACTCCGAATCATTATTCAAGTTTATAGGCGGATTAAAATTGCTTGTTAAAACTGAAGTGTTTCCCGTTAGAGTAAAAGTGTACGACATAACAACTTCGTACGCAGTTCTATGCACTACTTAGAAATTGTAAGCATAAATGACCGCAAAACACAGTACCGTACGATTGTTCTTGGTTAATGTTATAAAGAATTTTACATTTACCTCCACTATTCAAATAACTTATCAACTCTGTTGGCGGTCGCAGGTTTCCGTAGCTGTCATAGTAAATAGCGCTACTACCGTACTTTTTATAAGAGGTCCAATGCGTGCCTAAACCTTCTATTCCATCTAAATTAATTATACCACATTCTTTTAAATTAACTTTCTTGGGAAGATTGTTTCTCAAGAACACTCCACGGAAATATGGTACTTCTAATTGCTTAACAAACTCTATTAATTCTACATTGCTTAGTGCTCAATTCGGTAAAATCAAGTTGCGTTTCTTTGAGGTTTTGCCGGGGCTAAAAAAAGACCAAAACCTTTTTTATAAGGTTTGATATACATGCCGTTTCAGACTGCAATGTCCTCCATTGCCTTGTTATGACGTTGTTTTTCCGCTAGTTGTTTCTTAGCTATTTTAGTATCTGAAACTGCTTTTGCAACAGCAGCTACACCTCCAGTAAGAGTACCAAGGACGCTTAGGCCTGCAAAAATTGGTATTAGTGGTAGAAAACCCCCTGTTTTAGGAATTGATTAAATACGAGCTGATTTAATATGCTTCTTTTGTTTTGCTGTATTGGCGGCCTTAATTGCTAGATTGATGACATCCATAATATTAGATCCTTTAGCCCTTTTTAAAGCTGTACGTGCTTGTTTAATAATACTTTTAATACCTAGCGTACTTCTTATTTTACGTTTCTATATCAGTTTCTTATTTTATTGATATTTTTTGTTCTCAGTGATGCGCAGGCACCCATACCAAGTTTTACTTTAGCTTTCATTGCGGTAGCTACTCCAAATGCTGCTGCTTTTTCGCCTAAAGACGAGTCACCAGAATTTAGTCTTTCTGTAGCTAACTGAGCTAACTTCGAATCTGCTTGATGGCGTTTAGATAGATCCTTTTTTTTTGGAGTATGCAATTTCCACTCTTTCTTAGGACTTTTTCTACCAGGTAAATTCGTGGATGTTTAACCTTTTGCAACTCCATTTTATAAAATGCACCTTTGATTTCTTTTTCGTCTTCATCTTCTAATATATATGTTGTCGGATTGGTTACGTTTACCTTTTTAATCTTAAAAATTTCATTTGACCAGTTTGGCGTGTAACCTTTCGTAAATGCTTCCCTGTGTTTACTAATCCTCACACTGTCTTTTATTGAATATTTTGGTATTTTGCTTGCAAGTTTGATGTGGGTAAATGATGATTTAAGAATAGTTTTTTCATTTGATTTATTAACTTTTACAGGTTTGTCTCCGATAGTACTGTAAACTGTATTGTTGTATTGTTTCACAATATCGCTTAAAGTTTTTATCCAATTGTAAGAACAGTTCAGGTTAAACAAGCGCCACATTTTCCCCTTTAAAGTTCTAATTACACGTTCCACAATGCATGCTTTCTTTGTAGAAAAAACACTATAATGGTTTATGCCATATGTCTGCATTAAGGATTGAAAGTGTTTGTTATAATATTCTTTACCAAAATCAACTGCAAATTTCTTGACGGATTTTCAAATTTATTTAAAATTGTTTTCATTGCAGCAGTAACATCAATACCCGTTTTACTTTTAAGTGGTGCAGCCCATACGTATTTGAAGAAATAATCAATAACTACTAAAATGTATTTAAAACCTTTGTTTGTTTGCGAATATGGTAGCATTTCAATCAAATCGGTCTGAAGAAGGTCATTTAAACCGTTTACTATCACTTTGCGTCTCTTGAAATTTACTCTTGCTGGTTTATGAAGTTTATTTACTATATCCTCTTTCACTTTTGATTGAGCAACTATCATAATACTTTTTCCTAAAAAGGATTTATTAAATACATTTAATAAATACTTCTACGTTTGGATGTCGAGGACTCCACTTGCTTTGAAAGGAACTTTTAATATAAAATCAAGAAACAGTGTGGTATTGTTTATGCTAGCACCGCTGTCACGAAAGCTGATTACATCCATACGTTTAAGCAAAAATCCTTGTAACTGTGCAATTACATAACTTTTTTTGTTTATAAGAATTTCAATGTCTTACGGGAAGCCTTTAATATTCTCAATGACTGCTTCCTCATAAGGAAATTCATAATTATGCTTAATGTTGAAAATAAGGAATGTCTTGCAACCGTCGAGGAATGTACTAGAGTACAACGTTGCTACTACGGTGTAATGTAGCATATGTAACTTGTACTCAATCAAGGTTTCAAAACCTTCGTTTTTTTTTCATATTCCTGTTCACTTAGATCTATTTCACGGTTATTTAAGTGACTTCTAAATTTGTCAATTGTCATATCATCTAATCACTTTTGCCTCACGCAATTCTTCAATAATCGAATTTATTTCGTTGCCGTGACCTATGTGTCCAGCAGTCTGAGATGAAACTAAAAGCCATAATCTATCAACAAGTTCACTAGGATCATTCTAATATAAATAATCTATAGCGTTATTTGATACTTTCATTGTCATACCGTCTCCAAGACGCTGTGTATGGGGTGATGATCTAAGTCTACGAGGTGTTTGGGGAAGTATGTTCAATGTAGATATTATATTTTTGTATTTATATGAATTATTACCCTGAATTTGTTCTGTTTCAGAATAATAGCTTCTATTAGTATTTGTTCTTTTCACAATATCAAGGTACGATTTTAGATCTTGCGGTCTGTACCCCGACAGGATATTTTTTAAACAGTAGTTCATATATTCCAGGAGTACCTTTATATCTCAAATCATTTATTAGAACCTTTTCATCATCCAACGCGAAAATCGAATTGCCTATCATAAGACCATTTGAATCAGGGTTAAACCTAATACCATATTTATG
Source organism: Platerodrilus igneus (assembly GCA_036346225.1). Lineage (NCBI taxonomy): Eukaryota > Metazoa > Arthropoda > Insecta > Coleoptera > Lycidae > Platerodrilus > Platerodrilus igneus. The sequence goes on along the minus strand of JARFIW010001480.1, from coordinate 8,319,640 downwards.
ATCAAATTCGTTCTTAACATCTTTAAACATATTGTAAATATATTCTCGAGGTAGCGGATGTAGCTGTTCGAGATAATGTATCATACCAGGTGAATCGACAACGCTTTGTATATATTCCTGGGCTTCTTGAGCATTTCAATTAACTTCTGTTTCGTATACATTATCATCATCATCATCTTCTTCAACTATGGCATCATTTACATTCGGTATATGCTGAGCAGTAACCAGCGCAATCAATATAGTCAACGTTCCTTTCTAGCAATTTAGGTTTAATTTTTTTTACACTGCTATGAGGCAGTTCGTCTTTAAATTTTTCTTTCTTTACCACACTTTTCTCTTCCAATTTATTACAAATAGTTTCTAATCGTGATGTTATGAGTATGATTGATTCCGCTTGGACGACTTCGCCATCTTTTAACTGACGTAGTTTATCTTTAACAATGTTTCTTTTCTTAATTAAAGTTCTTTTAAGTTTTATCGCCTCCCTGTTCATAGCGTAAAAAGTTTATTGTAATAAAAATTCTTGGATACTAACGATACTTGCGTCTCTCAAGGTTTAAATATGTATGAAGTGATCAAAACCTAATCGGTACCTTCCTTGACCTGGATCACTATCCTTGTCCACAACTAAAAAACCGTATTTGTCTTTCCAACACATGATTCACGGAATTTATCATACTTCATGTCAGTATTGATGTGATTGTCATATATATTGTTGCGAGCTACTATTAGGCAATCCGTCAAACACACAAGCGCCGTAAGCACTGTATATTCTCCAAAGACCGAGAATTTTCTAGCAATTACTGGAGAATGAATCATCCTTTCTAATTCAGGGTATAAATAAGACCGTTGATGAAGTACAGAGTTAGTCTATATCAGAATGTCGAATATAAATTATATCGTGTAAAGTTAAATAGTTGAGTTTTTGAAAGTCCAAGAGTAAACATAAATGTTATATTATTTGAACGTGTCTAATGTATATGCAGCTGGTAGAATACATAAATAGACAAAAGTGTAATAAATAAATAATTGTGTTAGTGTTGTTAATAGACCTATGGTTAAGAATTTAGTTTAAGAAGATATTAGTGCTTGTAAATTAATTAGTGTGATAGTGCTTCATTGTTAATTGGACTGAAAACATCTATAAATAAGGCATACACTGTTAATTAGACTTGTGAACAGTGAGTAATAAAAACTCTTGTTATTGCTTGTTTTAAATTAGTGAAACGCGGTAGTAGTAGCCCGCTACAATATGTTATAAGTTTAAATCGTCTTGTTTAAATAAAACTAAAGATTAGCATTATCACGTAGTAAGTGCTTAGGTATACGAGTATAACTTTGACAAAGGTAAAACTGTCTACTTGTTTATGGCGCCCCATACTAGAGTATTTCCTAATTATACCTTGTTTATCGCAAGCAACATCATCAAAAACAAATATAGATATATTTCGAGCATCAGATGGCGATATAATGTTATCGGAACTGGAAAAAGTATAATATTTGATTCCTTTTATTGGTCGCAGTAGGCTTTCAAGGTATTGATACTTTGGTTGATAAAGTGATTTGGAATAAATATGTACGTTTTCAAACTTAAATTGCCAAAGCAGTTTCAGATACTAAAATTGCTAAGGAACAACTAGCGGAAAAACAACGTCATAACAAGGCAATGGAGGACATTGCAGTCGGAAACGGCATGTACATCAAACCTTATAAAAAAGGTTTTGGTCTTTTTTAGCCCCTGCAAAACCTCAAAGGAACGTAACTTGATTTTACCGAATCGAGCACTAAGCAATGTAGAATTAATAGAGTTTGTTAAGCAATTAGAAGTACCATATTTCCGCGGAGTGTTCATGAGAAACTATCTTCCCAAGAAAGTTAATTTAAAAGAATGTGGTATAATTAATTTAGATGGAATAGAAGGTTTAAGTACGCATTGGACCTCTTATAAAAAGTACGGTAGTAACGCTATTTACTATGACAGCTACGGAAACCTGCGACCGCCAACAGAGTTGATAAGTTATTTGAATAGTGGGGGTAAATGTAAAATTCTTTATAACATTAACCAAGAACAATCGTACGGTAACGTGTTTTGCGGACATTTATGCTTACAATTTCTAAGCAGTACATAGAACTGCGTATGAAGTTGTCATGTCGTACACTTTTACTCTAACAGGAAACATTTCAGTTTTAACAAGCAACTTTAATCCGCCTATAAACTTGGATAATGATTCGGAGTACGTATTAGGATTAACAAATTTTGAGTCTTATAACACAATTCCAAACATAGAAAAAGGAATAAATAATAAATTTTATTATGGATCTAACGGAGAATTTATAGAAATACCTGAAGGTGCTTATGAGATTAGAGAAATTAATAAATATCTTCAAAAAGCTTTAGGTGATAAAAGATGGCGTGGTCGTATGGAACAATCACGAAGCGCTAGAAAGACGCCAGTGTATATAGAAATTACAGCTGACAATAATACCCTTAAATGTGTATCAAATGTAGTGAAGATGTGGATTTTATCAAAAAGGATTCAATTGGTTCTCTTCTCGGTTTCAATTTCCGAAAATTGCTAGCATATGCCACGCATCAAGCAGACTACGCGATCAACATTTGTAAAGTGAATGCAGTTTTAATCGACTGTAATATTGCAAATGGATCCTATTTAAATAGTAAACCAGCGCATGTAATACATGAATTGTTTCCTCAAGTACCTGTAGGTTTTAAAATTGTCGAGTGCCCACCTACGATTATATATCTACCAATCAGGTCACGTATAATAAATGAAATAATAGTTAAAGTGTTAGATCAAGATGGAAATTTAGTTAATTTCAGAGGAGAACTGCTAACTGTAAGGTTGCATTTAAAAAAAATCTGCAATAGCCATGGGTATTAAGTATAATGCACGCAACATGTCAAGAATTGTTATAAATGCTGGAAATTTCAAAGCAATCGACACTCGATTGATTGTTTCAAGACCGCTACCAACACAAAACCGGCAGTTTGTACAATCGTTAGGACTGCATTTATTTAATTAAAAAAGTAGAAATACTTAACGTAACTAACAAACAGCAACTAATGATTACAAAAGCACCACGCAAAATATATCAAGTTTCATTCCATAATAGATAAATCACAATTTTATAGATGATTTGAAGTGCTTCATTTGCAAAATAAAAGTCCCAAAATGTTGCTATCACAAACATTAGAAATTAATAAATTTAAATAAAAGTTGTTTACCTAATGAATAATCGAATTGTAGAATTTACCGTTGCTGAATCTATGTCAATAATTAAACTGGTTATTATTAAAGGATTATTGTTTTGTTACAAAAACATCCAAACTATCAGTTTTTTATGACTACATACATACCTGTACCAGGCAGAAACGAATTAAGAATTAAACACATCCATGCTAATGGTACTGGAAGCACTGGTATTGCACCTTTCATAACGGAAGTATGTTCCACTAAACTATTTTCTAATCTATATTTAGGTTCCTGCAAAAATATCTTTAAGATAATATACCTTATAGTACTCATAAATACCTCTGGAGGAGCTGGCGTTAAACTCTTTTTTTTGCTTAATACCGAAGCACGTCGCCTCATAGCTTCTTCAGCTTCACGTTTCCGACGATTTCTAGTGCAGAGGTTTATACAAAATATTGTGCGTAAAAAGTTCTTGCATGCATTCTGTTCACTAAAAAGAAATTACAAAATTGTTATCATGTACAAGTTCAGCAAACTGAATAAATAATAAATTAAAGTGTTATGAGTTAAAATCTCGACAGTACAAAGGGTGATTTTTTAACGTGAAACTTTGAAAATCTTGAATAATAAGTACTTTACAAAAAAATAGTCCATAATAAAAATTTAATCAATACGTGGAGGAAATACAGTAGTGCTAAAATTACTCCACCTTCCCCAATCTGTTTTGTATTGCAAATTTGGATTCTACGGCCAAAAATACGTAGGATTTGTCTGGAAGATTTTTTCGATTTACGATCGATAGCGCTGTAATGGATGGTATTCTACTCCAAATCAATCTTAAAACAAATTTTATTTCTCACATTTTCAATTACATCAAGTGCTCAAATTGGTGGCCTTCGACTTCAATGCACGTATTAATCCTCATTTCAAATGGCTGTATGTAACCGAGTTGTGCGTCTGCTCGAATTTTGCCATAAGTTTTTGCGATTGGCTTAATCATATTCTCACGTGTGGTTTGTGGTGGAGATTTATAGATTTCAGAACTGTAAAAGAAAAGTGCATTCAAAATGAAATAAAGTTATTAAAAGTTCTTAATGACGCGAGAGATAGGTTTTGGGCCTTTGGGAGCTTCTTTCTAAAAAGTTTTGTCGCCAAAAACTCTTCTATCAATTTATTTTCAATTATACAATTACAAAGATGACTTCTTCTTTTACCATCAACTTAAACGTTTATATTCACAAAATCAATTGAAATTGACAAAATACTTGAAGTTACTTAATCAATAATTAATAATTAAAAACTATGGTGAGTAGTATGAACTACCAACAATGTTAAAGTTGTGAAATTTGAGACTGACTGGCTATCATAGGCGTCTCAGGATATTTATGTAATCCCTGCTTTCACACCATCTTATGGAAAAGTGCAGATCAAACGTTTGTTTTGCTACTTTTTGATAACATACAATGTCTTACTTTATAGTAATCTTAATGAAGTCTGCTTCTATTGCAGTTCATTGTGTCCTGCACCTGCAGTATCAGGTTTCGTCTGGACCATAAAGTATTTGCTTCCGTTCTCATGTCTGATGAACATTTCGTTAACCTTTTTATATTATTACCTTGAATTATACAATGCAACATCCTATTTCTTAAGACATAATAATTGCATTTAATTTTAATATACATATTAATTGGGGGATATAAAACTTCTCCCGCCTTAGATGAAAATTAAGGGTTGTACTTAATTTATAAAACTCATTGTCCCTAAAGTTTCTGTGTTCACATTTGTTTCTTTGTTCCTATATCTAATGTACATTTTATACAATAAATATACAGTTAATAAAAATAATACAATGATCAATGAAATTGTCCAAACACTGATATTGTCATAGTGTAACTTTGGCACTTTTAATTCACTTAATTATTTTTTATAATTGTTCATTAATTTTACGGCGTAGTTGAGATCGTCGAGGTCTAGATATTCTAGTTGCATTGGATTTTTTGATGATTTCGTTGTCTTCGGTTTGAGGAATCTTGAACTGTACTTCGAGTAGATTTGTAATTTTCTTCGTCACTGCTGGATTTTGATATATTTAAATAATTTCGGCTTCTACTTTTAAATAGCAATCTTCCTTTATAATGGTCACTTTGCTTCCAATTAAGACTAAACTGTTTTCGTCTTTGTTGCAATTGGCGGTTGCTATTATTTCTTGGGGAAATACAGCAATCCATTTGTTGTCCGTGACCTTTTGAATTTTCATATCTGTAATATGTACTGATTTTGACACACAATTTTCATAGTGATTGGAAAATTGAAATAATTGTACTTCGCAAGGGCTATCTGTTTGAATAGCTGTTGTCGTTATTGATTGACATAAGTATTGGCCTGGTGTCACTTCTTTGCATTTTTTATTTGTGAATCCATATCTGACTTTATTTATGGAAAGGAACTTGGTCTTTGAGATAATAACTTGATATTGTTTGTGTTCGGTCTCTTTGTGGCACGTTTGCGTGGTTAATTTTAAGTTATCGTAAATTCATAGTTGTACATCAAATAGTAAAGCTGTCATCCTTGTCCCGTTATATCCTGTCATAAAACCTCCTTTGTGCTTGTGAAAATTAAATTGAAAAAGGGGTAGTGACAAACACTCTCTCGTCGATATTGGAGCGTAACGGTTGTTTGTTCGATAAAGTGAGTTAGTCAATAGTGCCGCCGAATTTATCGATAAACCTCTACCAAACACAGTGAAAGTGCAAAGAAATGTGTACTATAAATCGCATATAGTCCACTTAGTTGAAGAGTAAAGAACTACACCTTAGAACAATAGAACAACACGGAGGTAGGTTTATATATAAAATTATAAGACCCCCGCGCATTAAATATGCCCTTCAAAACCGGATTATTTAATTAATTATTAGATCTTATTCCTTTCGCTCCTCATTTATACTTTAATTTAATAATGGTCGTAGTTTTGATTATGTTTGAACGTGTTACAAAGAGACTAACATCGTGCTTACACATTTAATGGTAGCAACATTTAGTCGTAACGGTAGATTTTACAATATATCCCTTGTCGTTTGCCGCAAAGATTAGTGGTCGGTCAGTTTACTTTAGGTAAACTAAATTTATGAAGGTTATTGTATTGCAAATTCTTATCTTATTTTCGTCGTCAAGTTCGAGGAACCACTCGGGTTCATCCAACTTAGTATAATAAAGGGGTTGGAATTTACAGGAAACGTTAAACGATTTGTCGGGCGTGCACTGTAGTTAGTTGCATTTGTCCATTAATAATTTAATTTCGTAGATTAATTAGTTGTAGCGTATTTGAGCTACGCATTGTTTTTATATTAATTTCTATTGTCGTTTATTAATCATTAATCAGATATGGTTATATCAATTGATAAAGCTATTCTTGAAGCTAAATTTGTAGTTAAAAGGTTGGATCATATATACAGTAAAATTAATCAACCGGAAAATGTATCGAGTGCTTTAATTAGAGCATCGATGAAAAGCGTCGAACAAATTGAAACTCATTTCAAGTTTTTTTGCAAAGATATTTTCTTTGATGAAGAGAGTGAACACTTGGACGAATTTTTGGCTCTTAGGGTGAAAATCGATGATTATCTATTAAATATTCGTATTATCGCTGAACAATGTGAATTAAATCGGGTAGAAAATAAGCCGCAGGTTGAAAATATGAATAATTCTTTGTCGGTAAATAGTAAAATTCGCTTGAAACACCTTTCTGTCCCGCGGTTCTCGGCACGCATTTCGGATTTTGGGAGTTATCATGCAATTTATAAGCGATTGATTCATGATAATGTCAGTTTGTTACCCGTTGAAAAATTTTGCCATCTCGTAGATACACTAGATGAGTCGTCGCGTGCGTTAATAAAACATTTGCCATTAAACGATTGTGCATACGATGAAGCTTATGAAATCATTACTAATTGTTTTCAGTCCAAGAGGTTATTACTTTTAACATATTTTAATGCTCTCGAAAAATGCCCTAAGGTAAGTTCCCCTGACTCGCACACGGAACTCCGGCAATTAATTAGTTGTTTTGATGAAAATATATTTGCGTTAAAACAGATGGAAATAGATTTATTAGATTTAATTTTGTTTAATCTGGTAGCTAAAAAATTAGATACAAACATTTTAAAGCGTTTCGAATTAGGAAATAGTGACGAGATTCCTTCGTTCAAAGATTTAAGGTCGTACATTGAAAAACAATGTAAAGTGTTGGAAATAAATGACATTGCTTCAGAAACATGCTTAAAATCTCGAGATTTCATGAAACAAATGGAAAAAGAAAAGTTCGTTAGCTCTTCGGCTAAAACTTCATTAGTTGGTACCACCAATGATGGTAAAAATTGTAGTTTATGTCAAGCTGTGCATCCTATTTATAGATATAAGCAGTTTCTCGATAAAACCCCCTCAAGAAAGATTTGAAGTGGTAAAGGTTGAGAACCTTTGTATTAAATGTTTAAATACTTCACATTCGATGAAAAATTGTAAGTTAGATTGGTCGTGTAGAAAATGTCATCAGTCACACAATCCGTTACTTCACTTCGATAAACGAGAAAAATCGGTGTCTACACGCAGACAAACTCACCGTCAAAGGTCAGAGTTTCCTTGGAGAGCGGCGTCTAGACTTTTTTCTACTAGTAGACCCAGTGAAGACAATCTGTCGTCGGCGGTTGTGCATGAACAACCTGCCACCAACTTGTTAATTTCGACGTTATTAGAACATACAACGACGCTGTTAGCTACAGCAATGGTGTCGGTGCTAGATTATACAGGAAAATTGCAACCTGTTCGTGTAATTTTAGATAACGGATCCATTGAAAGTTTTATGACTGAAGGGTGCCGTCAGAAATTAGGTTTAAGGAAACGGAGAGCCAATGTCACTGTTCAATGACTTGGCTTGAATTCGTCGTTGGTGTCTAGTGCACTATCGTGTGTAGTCAGCCCCTCGGGAGCAAGGTCTCCAGCATATGAAATTGATTGTTATATTTTACCTAACATTTGTAATCAATTATCTTCGTCGTCTATAGAGGTCAAGGAATGGTCGCATACTCGAGGTTTGGCCTTAGCTGATCTTAATTTTAATGTTCCTGATAAAATTGACATGCTATTCGGAGCGGAAATCTTTCTCAGGTTTTGTTGAACGAATCTCGCTGGGCTGTCGCTAACGAGCCAGTCGATATTAAAACAACCTTTGGTTGAGTTTTAACGGGAAAGGTCATTTCCCCGAATAATTCTATTACGTCGTTGTGTGCTTTTGTTGAGCCCTTAGACAGCGACATTCGTCGATCTTGGGAATTACAAAATAATCCCTTCAAGAAACACATTTCTCCTGAAGAAGAAAAGAGTGAAAAGGAATTTGTGGAAAATTATAGACGTAACAAGGACGGTCGTTTTGTAGCGTCCTTGTCCTTTAAAATTTCTTAACCCTCATTTGTGGATACGAGATCGATTTGTGTTAAAAGATTTTTGTCATTAGAACGTCGTTTGCTAAAAAATCCTGACTTGTATTCGGATTATAAAAAATTTATGGATAATTACTTGAAAAGTGGTCAAATGGTTCAAGTGGAATCGCCTGGTGTCCGGATCAATCTGGAAATTCGTTAAATGATAGCTTGGCTATTGGCTCTGCTCTGCAAAAGGACATTGCAGTTTTGTTATTGCATTTTCGTGTACATCCTATCGTAATTACAGCTGACATTAAACAAATGTACCGGCAGATTTTGGTTAAAGATATTCATCGTGATTATCAACGTATCGTCTGGAGATTTTCTCCGTCCGATCCTATTATGGACTTTAAGTTAAATACTGTGACATATGGAGTTTCATCGTCGCCTTCTTTGGCCTTGCGTACTGTTCAAGAATTGGCAAGGTTAGAATCGGTTAATTTTTTTTTCGCATCATCGGTATTGGCGAGCGATACCTATGTTGATGACTTAGTCACGGGATGCAATTCGATTGAAGCTGCTAATCAATTAATTATTGAGTTGATTTGTATTTGCACTACTTGTGGTCTTCAATTAAGAAAATGGAATAGTAATTGTCGGGAAGTGATGTACAACATGAAGGAGTCCAGTTCGGAAGCAATTACATTTCAAGATAAAGATAGTGGTTCAATAAAAATTTTGGGCCTTTCGTGACGCGTTCTTACAGATGTATTTTTATACAACTTAGACGTTGAAAAGCGCACTTGCACTAGGCGTAATATTTTGTCGGCTATCGCAAAAATTTTAGATCCTCTCGATTTGATAGCGCTTTTAGTACTTTTTGCTGAACGTTTAGTTCAAGATCTTTGGTTTTTAGGCCTCGGTTGCGGGACCAAGAACCGCCATTGGAAATCGTACAAAAGTGGAAACATTTTTTGGGTGAATTGCTAGCGGTTTCGAATATTGAGATTTCGCGTCGCATCGTATGTAATAATTTTAAAAAGATGGAGTTGCAAGGATCCTGTGATGCTTCTGAAGCCGGGTATGCAGCTGTCATCTATTTTCGTTCGTTCGATTTAGAAGGTAGTATTACCATGTCATTAGTATGCGCAAAATCGAAGGTTGCTCCTACTAATCGCGTTTCATTGCCCTGTCTCGAATTGTGTGCTGCCATACTCTTGGCAGATTTAGTAGATTTCGTCAAAAATACTTATACATATAGTTTATCATTTAGTAATATTTTCGCGTGGTTAGATTCTACTGTTGTTTTGTCTTGGATTCGGTCTTCCTCGCATAAGTGGAAGATATTTGTTAGCAATCGCATTTCGCATATTCAAGAACGTATTCCTCCATCTTCATGGTTTCATGTTGTCCCAGGATAACCCTGCGGATTGTGCCTCACGTGGACTTTTGGCTTCAGAGTTGGTTCATCATCCCTTATGGCGGATAGGGCATTCCTAGTTAGTGCGTCGTAGCGAAGAATGGCCAGTAACGTCGCTGCCAAAACGTATCGACTCATTTCAGATGGACGTCGAATATCGTACTCTGTCGTTATGTCCGAGAATTTCTTTGATTTGTTGTTGGATAAATTTTCAAAACTGCAGAAAATTTGTAGGATTATTACATGTATTTGTCATTTTATTCGTAATGTTCAATGCCTGGCAGATTTGCGTTCAAAATATTCTGATGGTTTGTCTCTGACTCAGCAGCAAGAGGCTATACATTTATTGATTAAAAGAGTTCAAACAAATGTTTTTGCCCAAGACATTGTAAACATTAAAACTGGAAAACTTGTTACTAAACAACTTCGTAGCCTTAGTCCGTTTCTAGATAGTGGTGATTTGTTGAGAGTGGGCGGTCGCCTGCGAAATTCAAAGTTATTGCATGATGCAAAATTTCCAATTTTGCTTCCTTGGTCGCAACGGTTGACCGAAATTATTATATTAGATTGTCATGAAAGACATTTACATTCTGGTAGGGACGGTATCGTTCGGGTAGCTATAGTCAAGACTATCCAAGGGTTAGTTAAACGTCCTCTAGTGAAACTATGTTTACTGCCAATTACTTAATATTTAATGGTATGTATACATATATGCACTTATATAAGTTTGTCGGTTTAGGTTTCTTAGTTAATAGATCTAGTTATTTTTAAATATAAAATAAGTTAGTTCATACTTATTTTGGTGGCGGGATGTTCGGTTTCTTTATCGCACGTTTGCGTGGTTAATTTTAAGTTGTAAATCAAATAGTAAAGCTGTCATCCTTGTCCCGTTATATCCTGTCTTAAAACCTTCTTTGTGCATGTGGAAATTAAATTGAAAAAAGGGTAGTGACAAACACTCTCTCATCGATATCGGAGCGAAACGGTTGTTCGTTCGGTAAAGTGAGTTAGTTAATAGTGCCGCCGAATTTATCGATAAACCCCTAAAAACACAGTGAAAGTGCAAAGTAACACGTACTATAAATCGCATACAGTTCACTTAGTTGAAGAGTAAGGAACTACACCTTAGAACAATAGAACAACCCGGAGGTAAGTCGATATATAAAATTATAAGACCCTCCCGCGCATTAAACAGTTTGTTAACTTTCATAGGGAAAGCAAATAAATGATAATAATTACAAGATCAATCTCTACAATGGGAATTTCTATTAAAAACGTAATTTTATGATTCTTTACATAACCCTTTACTATGGCCATTTTTTCAAATACAAGTATATTAGATTCTATTACTTCAAAAGGTAGTTTATTATGAGTTATAAGTGATATGATTTGTAATAATTCATTTAATAAATCAATTGGTTCTATTATACTAGCATGTAAAGTGTTTAATTTAGCAAATGTTACAGCATTTTCTAATGTAGCTAAAATTTGTTGAATTACAGTGAGGGTTGATATCATTTGAATAAATATTTTGTTAAATCTTATTAAATCTAGCATTCCTAGCATTGTGATTTGCTTGTTGCTTTCAAGAGTTAGTATTCTATTTGTTATACTGTCTTGGTTCTTTATTAATTTTCGTAGTGTATTGTTAAATTTTATTATGGTCGATTGAGTTAGGGAAATTTACTTTTTAACAATAGTTTTTATATCACGCTGGTTGTAAATCGATTCTCGTATTGCATTGTCGTATCGTTTAGCATCTTGGCTGTCTAAATTACCTGTGATAGATTTTATAATATTACCTAATCCGCTAATAATTTCTCTTTTCTGCCTTGTGGCTTGGTCTGTTGGTATTAATCGTTTGAATTTGTCGTCTGTATTTTTTAGGATATTTTCCGTTATACTTTTGTAATTAAGCATTTCTATTGTATACTTTTTCCCGAATTTGGTTGTGTCCATTGATTCTTTCAATCTGTCATAATTGTCTCCAATTTTATAAAATTCTTGTTTTAATTCGGTTAAATCAAATTTCTGTGAAAAAGTCCAATAGTCTACTGTGTTTGACATACTTCCCAATTTTATCGGTAGTATACCGGGGTTGTTTTTCTTCTTCTACTAATATTTCGTTGTCGTCCGTTCTACCAGGCGGCTCCGTGGCGTAGTGGTATGTGTGTGACTACTACGCCCAAGGTCCCGGGTTCGAATCTCGACACGGTCCGTTTGAAAAATGTTACGCGAGCATTTTTCACAAAAATACACCTTCGCTCGGATGAGAGGTAATGTGGAGGCCCCGTGTGTGAGTGTTGTCACGCACGTTAAAGATCCCTGCCTTGCTTGGAACAGCTAGGGTTCAGCAAAATTCCAAATTATCCAGGTAAAAAAACTCGCTTCCTGGCCAATGTAGTACCTTCGGGGTGGGGCATTGGAAAATCACATGTAGGGCCTGCAGGATCAGAGAACTACACCGCGTCGGTCACTAGTATGGTTTTTCAGCTTGCAGCTAGATCAAAAGACGCTTAAAATATGTGCCACGACGGGCACAAGCACTATACTTCTCGTTAATCGATTGCCAAAACGGCACATGAATACGGTAAGAGTATTGGTAGAAGGTATAGGAATTCTTTTTTATATGCTTTTCGGCATCTTGCAAAGAACAACTTTACGGTACTAAATCACAACTAAGTAAATTAAGTAAGAACAAGTAACTCGGATGTTGAAAACCAAATTTAAAGATGAGTATTTTAAAATTTTCCCAAATTCAATTTTATCATTGTGGTAGCTGGATATTTTTTTACAAATTTACCTTTTTTTATATTATAAATAACTTCCTAAACTCTATTAACAATAAATTGTAGAATTATAAATACACGTATATTAACCTTAAAGAAATACAAACCTATTGTAACATTAAACTAACCAGGTGTTACTAACAAAAATCTTAAGAAAAGCATTCTTTCGTGCCATTGTTCTAGGTTTCAAGATTGATCTATACAACATATTAAACCCCATTTCTGGAAATGCTTGTTATAACAATACATCTAAAAACAGCGCGATAAAAACTTTTTCATTAACCATTCCCATGTCCATTGAATGTATTAAATTTTTACTCTTTTACCAACAATAATTTCACTAATAGAGCTTACTTTTAAAATGAATATACACTAGTTCCGTCGTTAATTCAGTTCAATAAAATAATTACTTTTATAATGTGTTAGTTTCCATCTACAGAAATACGAACCATTTACACCTTAGCTTTAAAATTCACGTGTATATAATTCTAAATTATCAAAATAAAAGCTTTTTCTACTCACGGTTTGCAGGTAATTTAAGAATGGGCAGCAACATCAATCCTCTATAATCGATTATGTCATGATATAGTCTGCTTATGTCGCTTGAGATTAAATCACATGAAAGGTACGTGATGCCCTATGCGTGATTAATCTCATTATACTACTCAACATTTTACATTGTATTTATTTTATATTTCTATCGAGATTATGTGTAACCTGATGTGTAAATTTCACTAAATAAGCGTATGTATTACACTGTAATGATATTTTCTTGTCTAGAAGTTATTTTGTATTATAATTACACGTGTGTCCCTGTAACGTTAATTTTTCTTAATTCTACTTTAAATTGTGAAAAGCTCTCCTAAGTTTGGGATAATTATTATATGGAACATGCATATTAATAATTTCACTGATGTGTACTTCTTTGACTATTCTAAAAGATTTCTTAAAATAACATGATCACGCTATGAAAATTTACTGTTATAATTAATCTATTTACCCACTAACGCGGTTAACTACTCAAGCTTACATCTTTGTATTCGACTTATAATACGTAATATTGAAATTTGTTTTCACTTTTAGCGGTTTTGAAATAATTTATGGATCTGAGTTACGTCCAAATATATATTTCACCGAGATAAAATTATACTTTTATGGTTTTTAAGTTTATGGCCGAAATTCTCTTTAGGGTGTTAAAATTAAAAACCTAAAGCAGTAGTTTTATTCTAATCGGAAGCAGAAACAGACGCTCGGAAAAGCCCTGAAACTGATTGATGTGATTTCACTGAAAGATTTCCAATTGATGAAAAAATGGGAAACACGAATATTATTTGATACATTGTTTTTCCAAGTGTCACTTTGTGTTACTGCTAATGAGTTCTGAATGAAATTGGGCGTATAAGGATGTTTTGACTGAATGACATCGGTCATCTGTAGGTCTCTAATAGCTGTCTGCTGTTGCTTCATGTCACTATCAACGGTGACAATAAGTTAGAGATCCGACGACAACTGAAGCAATGCCATGAAAATATTGTTAAATTCACAGTTTTTTTAAGAACCTTGTGCATTGTTTATAATTACTCAGACTAATTAATTAGAAAATTTGATTAATCATTTCTTATTGTTAAGGTCGCTTTAAGTTAATTTTCAGTCACATTCACGAACACCTGGTAACTGTGATTTTAATTGTTTGGTACCACTCACGTGCTTTATGTACATCACAAATATTCTCATCACAAACATAATTGTAACAGGATGAATGAGTATTTAAATTTGGAAATTGTAACCAATTCAATAATACAATACCTTTGTTCTTCTGGAGCTTGTGACTCCAATGTATCTTCTGTTATTTTTGGTATCCAACTATTCTTCCTATGAGTATTTGAAAAGCATCCTGATGTAGTGTCGCCAACCTTATTCCTACTGCAACATTTTAATTTATTCCACCATGCTTTCGATGCTTCATTTGCTGGGTTTTCGATCAAACTCAAATCACTACTGCCTTTACTCAAAACTTTGTCATCTTTCTTCTTCATGCAAAAACACGAGGTACTTTTGCTACCCTTAGATTCATCAGGTTGATTTGTTTTGTTTGGTTTTTTGCGACAGCATTTTAGAAAGCGGGTACAACAACCTGTCGGCGGTTCTTGCTGCACTGGTTGTTGGTCTGGTGGCGAGTCTGGAGGTGGTAGTCTATAACAAAATTATTACATTAAAAAAAATATTTAGTAGTTTTGATATTTTATGATGTGCATTTCCTTTGAAACTACAAACTTATAGTATAATTCACAGCACTTATGAATATGATTTAAGATAATTTTGATCTACCACAAAACTGGATAAAATTATGCGTTATCACGAAACTAAAACAAGAATTTCAAACAATCAAAAACAATTTTTACCGATTAAAACAATCCATGAACACGGCAAAATTCGGAAAAGAATACGCCATAGAAATGATGAAATATAATAGCATAATAGAAAGCATTATAAGAAACATAGAAGATAAATTTAGCAGACTAGTACCCACAGAATAAATAGCAAGACGCAAAAGAGGATTAATTAACGGATTAGGCAACATAATAAAAGCAATCACAGGCAATTTAAATAAACAGGACGCAGAACGTTATGACAATGCAATACAGCAATTAATCGAAAATCAAAACGATATAAAAACCATAATTAGCAAGCAAATATCACTCACTCAATCAATAATTATAAATTCAATGAAACATTAAGAAAGCTAATAAGAAACCAAGATAGTATAGTCAATCGAATACAAACCCTTGAAACCAATATGCAAACTACCATGTTAGGCATGCAAGATTTAATTAGATTCAATACGATATGCACTCAAATAATGTCAACGCTTACTTTAATTTAACAAATCTTAGCCACTTTAGAAAACGCAGTAATATTTGCAAAATTAAATACCCTACACTCTAGTATCATAGAACCAACTGATTTATTGAAGGAATTATTAAGAATTAGATCATTTATAACCAACAGTAAATTACCTTTTGATGTCATAGACTCAAACATTCTTATATTTGAAAAAATAGCTATAGTTAAAGGCTATATAAAGAACGAAGAAGTAATATTTTTAATAGAAATCCCAATAGTAGAGAGTAACAATTATATTTATTATCATTTATTTCCTTTTTCCAATGAAAATTACTAGCACATATCATGTTATCATTCCCAAAACCAAATTCCCATCTTTAAATGAACTAAGATATGGTTATACAAACGAAAAATGTAACGAAGTTACACCGAACCAATATTTATGTCATTCATTGACAACAACAACCATCCAAGACAGCCCTTGCGAAGTACAATTACTAAAATTTTCAAATCATTATGAAAACTGTGAAGCCAAACCCGTACAAATTACCAACATGAAGATTTAAAAAGTTACTGAAAACAAATGGATTGCCATTTTCCCAACAGAAGTAATAGCAACCGTCCACTGCAATCAAGACGAAAACAACTTAGCATTGACAGGAAGCAAATTAATCATCCTCAAGAAAGATTGTTATTTGAAACTAAAAAACGAAATAATCAGAGTTTATCAAGATCCTGTAGCAACCAAGAAACTCGCAAAAATTTACCAGAGCTACAAATTAAGACAACGCAAACCGAAGACGAAGAAATAATCAAAAAACCCCATGCAATTAGAATATTGTTGCGAGCTACTATTAGGCAACCCGTCAAACACACAAGCGCCGTAGGCTCTGCATATTCTCCAGGGTTCGAGAATTCTTCAAGCAATTAATGGAGGACGAGTCATCCTTTTTAATTCAGAGTATATATAAGACCGCTAATAAATGCAAGAGTTAGTCTATAGTAGAATGTCTAACATAAATTATACCATTGTAAAGTAAAAGTAGTTGAGCTTTTGGAAGTCCAAGAGTATACATAAATGTTATATGATGTGTCTAATGTACATGCAGCTTGTAGTATACATAAATAGATAGAAGTGTAATAAATAATAGTTGTGTTAGTGTTATTAATGGACCTATGGTAAAGAAGTTAGTTTAAGAAAATATTAGTGCTTGTAAATTCATTAGTGTGATAGTGTTTCATTGTTAATTGGCTGAAAACATCTATAAATAAGGCATATACTGTTAATTACACTTGTGAACAGTGAGCAATAAAGATCCTGGTTATACTTGTTTTAAATGAGAGAAACGCGGTAGCAGTAGCCCGATTCACTGGTGTCAGGTGCGGGATATATAGTGATTAATTTAAAAGTAAAACACACAAGTCTAAAGATATTTAAGTAGTTTGTATATGCCTGTTACAAGAAACCAAAGTAAGATGGAGGCAGAAACTTTAATGAATTTTCTTAAGGATTTTAAATCCGGTATGGAAGGAAAGTTTACTGAAAATGCTGAGAAAATGGAAAGATTAAGTGACAATGCTGAAAAAATGGAAGAGAAGTCGGCTAAACTAGAAGTGACACTGAGTGAAAACTTAGTGAGGTCAGTTGAACTGGAATCAAACCTTACCGAAAGGTTAAGTAAAAATGCTAAGAAAATAAAAGAACGGTTTAGTGAAAACGCGATGAAATTGGAAGAGTTGAATAAAAAGACGACCACGTTAGAACAAAGATTAATAGAAAGCTCCATCGCATTGACAGAAGATGTCACTGAACAAGTAAAGATGGTTGAGCAAAAGTTGGACAGTATTTGGGTAAAAATGGAAGAAGATGTGATGAGGTTGCAAGAACAAATGATTTCACTAACAACGGGGTCACTTGGATTAGCAAACCAAGCTGTAAACCAGAACATTCCAGAAATAAGAAGCATGGAAGGAAGCGAGTCATCATCGTCAAAATTTAAAGTGAAACCACCTACATTCGATGGTAAAACACCTTGGCTTACATATTTGAAACAATTTGAAGCTGCGGCAATAGCTAACGGTTGGTGCAACAAAGAGAAGGCTATCTCCTTAATAGTGGCCCTACGGGGGGAAGCTCTTAACATCTTGCAAACAATTCCCAATCACCAGCAGAATGATTACGGCCTCTTAACATCGAAGCTTGAGATGAGATATGGAGATGCTCACCTTCAACAGGTTTACCACGCACAAGTTAAGAACCGCTCGCAAAAGACAAGTGAAAGCCTGCAAGAATTCGAAGCTGACATCGCCAAATTAGCTAGATTGGCATACCCAACGGCACCAGATAGCTTTCTCGAACAACAGCAACCGCTAAGATTAGCATGGCCAAAAATGTTAGACGACGCACTGGCTAATGCGCTTGAATTTGAAGCAGCTAAGCAGACATCACACAGAATGAGTCACAAAGTTTGGTCTGGCTTAGAGGAACCTGGTCAAGCGCAGAACAGCATAGATGAAATAATCAACCGTGTGTTTGAAAAACAAAAGGCAAAAAGGCTGGAAAGACAACGACCGCAGAGATGGGGTCTGCGATGCTGGAACTGCGGTGAGATTGGTCATATACAGAGACACTGTACTCAATAAAGAAACAACCGGTTGAGCAGCAACAATATGACTTTGGCACAGAACATCGTGTAGGAACTAGCCATTGGAATACAGACGCTCTGTCAAGGAGACCTTGTCCGGTAGACCGCAAGCATTGCTCCAAGATGGAAGAGAAAATAAGTATCATCCATAGAATGACGGTAACCGATGATACTTGGCAACCCGAAAGAATACGAGAAGACCAGGAGAATGACGCCGAATCGGGACGTATTATTGAGTGGAAAAATAGAGGACAATGACCAGCTTGGGAAGAAATTAGTATTTTAAGTAGAAGCCTGAAGGCATACTGGGCACAGTGAGACTCCTTGATGATTGAAAATAGAATCTTGAAACGACGCCTGGAATGTGAAGATGGCACTGAGAGACTTCAAGTGATAGTGCCGAGAAGCAGAGTGCCGGATGTGTTGCAGCACTTGCACGATGATATTTCCGGAGGGCACTTTGGCGTGAAAAGAACTCTCGAAAGAGTGAGAGAAAGATCCTATTGGGTGAACTGCAAAGAAGATGTGAAGGAGTGATGCCGGAAATGTGAATTGTGTGCCTCTGCAAATGGACAAGAATATGATTGGAATGACGACTGCCACAGTGCATTTGAACAACTGAAACGGCTACTAGTTACAGCATCAATTTTGAGTTATCCACTGATAGAGGGGAAATTTGTGTTGGATACCGATGCCAGTAACACAGCTATAGGAAGCGTTCTTTGTCAAGTGCAGGACGGACAAGAAAAAATTATTCGGTATTTCAGCAAGGTCTTGTCGCGGACAGAAAGGAACTATTGCGTGGCAAGAAGGGAGCTGTTGGCCATCGTCAAATCCGTAGAGTTTTTTTATAAGTACTTATACGGCCGTATATTCCTGTTGAGAACAGACCATGCTGCACTAAAATGGTTACTGAAGTTTCGAAATCCTGAAGGGCAAGTTGCAAGGTGGATAGAGCGGCTACAGGAATATCACTTTGACACAGAATATCGTGTGGGAACTAGCCATCGGATTACAGACGTTCTATCAAGAATATCTTGTCCGGTAGACTGTAATCATTGCTCCAAGATGAAAGAGAAAATAAGTGTCATCCATAGAATGACGGTAACCGATGATACTTGGCAACCCGAAATAATACGAGAAGACCAGAAGAATGACACCGAATTGGGACGTATTATTGAGTGGAAAAGTAGAAGACAACGACCAGTTTGGGAGAAATTAGTATTTCAAGTAGGAGCCTGAAGGCATACTGGGCACAATGGGACTTCTTGGTGATTGAAAATAGAATCTTGAAACGACGCCTGGAATGTGAAGATGGCACTGAGAGACTTCGAGTGATAGTGCCGAGAAGCAGAGTGCGGGATGTGTTGCAGCACTTGCACGATGATATTTCCGGAGGGCACTTTGGCGTGAAAAGAACTCTCGAAAGAGTGAGAGAAAGATCCTATTGGGTGAAGGAGTGGTGCCGGAAATGTGAATTGTGTGCCTTTGCAAATGGCCCGGTCACAAAACGGAAAGCCCCAATGTGACAGTATAACGTGGGGAATGCTTTTGAGAGGGTAGCCATTGATATAGCTAGTCCGTTTTCTGAATCAGAGAAGGGAAATAAATACATCTTGGTTGCAATGGATTATTTTACCAAATGGCCGTAGGCATATGCTATACCTAACCAAGAAGCCGAGACGGTTGCAGATGTACTAGTGAAGGAGTTGTTTTGTCGCTTTGCAGTTCCGTTGGAATTACTCTCCAATCAAGGTCGGAACTTCGAATCAGTGTTGTTTCAAAACGTCTGCAAGCATCTCCGAATTAGGAAGACTAGAACCACGCCACTTCATCCCCAGTCGGATGGGATGGTTGAAAGAATGAACAGGACGTTAGGAAAGTACCTGATCAAAGTTGTCTCTGAACATCAACGAGACTGGGATCAATATTTACATTTGTTTCTACTGGCGTACCGATCTTCGGTACATGACAGCGCAGGATACTCGCCCGCTTGCGTGATGTTAGGACGTGAATTGCGGCTACTATGTGATCTTTACTTTGGATTTAAACCTGGAGGAGAGATCGCAGGTGAAGATTACGTTAGTAAGCTTCATGAAAGATCAAATAGCATTCACGAAAAAGTCCGAAAAATATCCAGGCAGCAAGCGATCGAATGAAATCACAATATGACACGAGAGCACAAGAAGGTGGTTATCAACCTGGAGATTTGGTGTGGTTGTATAATCCACATAGAAAACGTGGATTGTCGCCAAAATTACAAAGATAATGGGAAGGCCCGTACGAAGTGATGAAAAGGATTAATGATGTAGTGTACCGGATCAGAAGATCTCCCCGTGGTAAACCAAAAGTGGTACACTTTGATCGTTTAACATCCTTCGCTGGCAACAACCAGGAAGACTCGAATAATGAGAATGGTGTTCGACAAGTTATTAATCATGAGCCAAATGTAGATTTTGAGAGTTTAATGGCGGTGTATGGTGGTTCCGCTAAGGCGAGATTTGGCGTTGTTGTTGAAAAACAGTAAGATCTGTTTAGAGCACCAGAAGAGTATTCCCTTGTACATTGCGTAGCTCAAGATCTGGAAATGTCAAGGAGAATAGCTGTTGTTTTTAAGAAAAAGTTTGGATGTGTGGATGAATTAGTAAAACAGCAGCCAACTGTAGGAAAAGCTTTGGTTTTTCAGGATAAAAAGCGTTATGTTTACTATCTGGTCACCAAAAATTCTTCATGGCAGAGACCTAGTTAGGACATCTATGAAAGGCTTTGCTGAATCTTAAGGCTCAAATGATGGAAAATTGAGTAACGAAACTAGCAGTGCCTAAGCTAGGCTGTGGACTGGATCGCTTAAATTGGAGGATAGTCCGAAATATGCTAGAAGTAGTTTTCCAAGAAACCAACGTCCAGGTCCTTGTTAGTTGTTATCAACCGGTTGCCTACCAAGACCAAGAAAAGAGTGTTGACTGTTATTTCTAACAACGCGGTGGATGCACCAGAGAAGATAGCTGCTGATACAGTCATCAGTTATCAAATTGGCGTCAAAATGTATTTACAGTTACGAGACGTAACGGTTTTAAAGGGGGGGGGTAGTGTTGCAAGCTACTATTAGGCAACCCGTCAAACACACAAGCGCCGTAGGCTCTGCATATTCTCCAGGGTTCGAGAATTCTTCTAGTAATTACTGGAGGATGAGTCATCCCATTTAATTCAGAGTATATATAAGACCGCTAATAAATGCAAGAGTTAGTCTATAGTAGAATGTCTAACATAAATTATTCCGTTGTAAAGTAAAAGTAGTTGAGCTTTTGGAAGTCCAAGAGTATACATAAATGTTATATGCTGTGTCTAATGTACATGCAGTTTGTTGTATACATAAATAGATAGAAGTGTAATAAAAATAGTTGTGTTAGTGTTATTAATGGACCTATGGTAAAGAAGTTAGTTTAAGAAAATATTAGTGCTTGTAAATTCATTAGTGTGATAGTGCTTTATTGTTAATTGGACTGAAAACATCTATAAATAAGGCATATACTGTTAATTAGACTTGTGAACAGTGAGTAATAAAGACTCTTGTTATTACTTGTTTTAAATTAGAGAAACGCGGTAGCAGTAGCCCGCTTCAATATCTAGAATTATACCATCTCAATCACGCCGTGAAATTAATGGAAAACTACAAAGAACATTTGAGTGAACTAAAAACGCCCAAGTTACATTACGACAACATAATTGTTTGGACAATTGTATTAATCATTTTTCTAATTTTTCTAATTATATATGTATCTTACAAAATGTATCTTAGGTATAAGAATAAAGAAAACAGTTTTAGATTTAAGGAAACAAAGAGAAATAAAGAAACAAGTGTACCCTTAGAAACAATGAATTTTAAATAATGAAATTAAAAAATGAATTTTATGAATTTTAAATTAAAAATTAAACAAGAAACCCCCTTATTTTTCATGTACGTCGGAAGGAGTTACATATCCCCAATTACGTATGTATCATAAAATAGAATCTAATAGGAAATTATTAAGAAAGTGCTAAGTGAAGTGCAGCATTGTAATATAAGAACAATTAATAAAGTTTATTAACAGTTCATGAGAACGGATGCAATACAACGATTCCAGACGATAGTGACACTGCAGGTGGCAAGTCACAGACGGTTAAGATGGCTGTGAGAGTTAGGGATATCATAAATAGCCCGGGAGTTCTAAGACCCGGCACTCAAAGTATTCAGCTTTAACATTGCAGTTGCTTAGATTATTCAAATTAGTACAATTAATTCTTTTTTCGACTTATTAAGTTGGTAAAATTCTATATTCAATTCTGTATCAACCAAATAAATTTGTTAAGAAGTTTGGAAGTGTTTTTTTAAAAACGCAGCTCCCAAGTCTCGAACCTTAACTTGCGTTGGCATCTACTCATGGTTAATAATTTGTTGTCTTTTTACTACTTATATTTTATGTAATACCACAACAGTTGTTGTGCGACATGTTAGGATATCTTTGTGGTATTTATATATAAAGCCATTTCTGTTAATTTTCGTGCACAGTTAAAGCCTTTAAGTGACCCTGTCCTTGAACAGAATTAATCAATGACCACCGAAGTATACAGACACGCGTCTTATTTACTTCTTGTTTTTCAACTTAAATTTCGTATAAAGATACCGATCTGAATATTATAATAATTTGCTCAAACCCATTAAAAAAAGAAATAAACTTTTAATACTATAAAGCGAAAATTTATTTAAAAATTAGCGACTTGCCCTTATTCGCTACATTTATGTCTAATACAGGGCTAACTTAATAATCGCGTGAATTATCTAAAGAAGCAGTAACTAACCTTCCGTTATCCAATATATGATAGCCATCTTGGTTTTCTTCAAGCGGCAGGACGTAGATATACGTCATTTTGTGACTTCTTTCTTTAAATATTTGCACCATTTACGAAATAAATGTTAAGCTCAGCTAACACCGAATTTTCTTGGTCAAACTAAACCTAACGACTGGCGTAATTCAAGTACGTGGAAATCTTTTTTACAAATCAGCGGCGTTACATTTTTAAAAAATGCGAATTCAAATACACGCTTTTACCGGTAAGTTTGTGTAGAAAAGAACGAGGGTTTAGTAACAAACCGAATTTAAGAAACATCTTTCAAGTATTAAGAGGAAGTGGGCGGCTTTTAATGGAAACATGTGGTGATAGTAAGAAAAGAGTACGCCACTGGTATAATCTCGGCACGCCATATCCGTACATGCTGGCTACTCGAGTTCTTTACGGCACGCAATCATACAAAGGGTCATTTAGTTGAAAATAACCCGCCGACACCCCTTAAGATTGTATTAGGGCAAGTCTGATATCTTTTAATTTTACGTCCGTATCGAACAGGGTAACCTTAACCTACCGTAGCCCTCATGGATTTCTACCTTTGATGAGAAACTGCGTGAATTTCGAATATTAACTAATACTTCGTACGTATATATTGCGGAACTTTTAATTAAGAAAGTTTACGAATTAATTAGTACTTACATCTCCGTGAAATTTATTGGTGTTTTTATTTAGGTCAACGATGTGGCATTCATAAATCACCCTGTACTTTGGCAGGTTATTAAATTCTTTTTCTAGGGCGCTTGTAATATTATTAATAATTCTGTAGTCGACAATAGGTGCAAAGCTACCCTGTTTTCAGGGTATTCGAAGTTTTTCGTATGAATTCAATTTCAATAGGAAAATCAAGCGGTAGTACGATCAAAGCTATAAAACTACTTCTTTTTATGGGCAAATAAAAGTTCTTTTGTCATAGTTTTTATTCTATTATAAAAATAATGCACCATAAAGTCCTAAGAAGCATTATACGTCAAGATTATGAGTCTAGACCTTGACTAGGTACACCGAAACATTGGAGAGAAAAATGTTTCCTTTTACTGGTGAAAATTGTTTGGCCGCATCAGGGCCGCGCCTAGGCTATATAGCGCCCTGGGGCAAAAACATTAAGGCGCCTTTTTATTGTAGGAGAATTTTTTTAATGGAGTAGAGTAGGAGCGTGTTGCTTGCATCTTAGCTTCTCTTACATTATTTAATTTTTTCAAAAAATTGTGCCTTTGTAACAAAGGCTTTGTTCTTTACTCTGAACATTATTTTCAAAAATTTATAAAATTGCCTGGCTAGGGACAAATATAAATAAGTACCTAGAACTAACATTTTTTCATAATTTGAAATAAAAGTCGTATATCGTTTTATACTATACATAAACTTCATAATAAGATAAATGCTAAAAATGTATTATCACAAAAAATATTTTCAACCAAACTTACGAAGTAAGTTAGGTTAATAAGATCGCTACGTCGCCGTCGTCCGTTGCACGTTTTTTTCGTTTTACAAACATTTGATATATGGATCTTGTTCAGTTTTTTACGATGATTTAGAATATGCTAGCCAATTTTCGATATCTCATTTAGTTTTCGAGTAATTCGACTTTAAAGTCGAAATTTTGGTTATATAAAACTTCAATATAACAAAATATAAATATTATTTTTAGGTTAATATCGACCTCCTGAGCATATTTTTCCATAGCATCAATACTCTATGTTGATTGGTTTTCGAGTTATTCGACTTTGAAAAATATGTTGGAAAAATTTTATAAAAAAATTTAATAAGATCGCTACGTGGTCGCCGTCGTCCGTTGCACTGTTTCCATTGTTTTAAAATACTTATGATATATAAATATTGTTCAGTTTTTTCAACCAAACTTACGAAGTTAATTATAAACAAATAGATTTAATACAATTCAAACACAAAATGAGTGGTAAAGACGAAAGTGACGAAAGTGACGATAATGACTATAAAGATATACGAAAGAGTAAAGAACGGGATCGACTGCGCCAAAAGCGAAATGATCCCGAATACTTAAAACAACAAAGGGAAAAGGACAGGATCAGGAAAGCTATTAAACGTAAAACTGATCCTGACTATTGTAGTCAAGAGCGACAGCGTTTGTCAGAAAAACGACAATCAAATCCCGACTCTCGCAGTCAAGAGAGACACCGCAAAGCCGATAAGCGTTAAACAGACCTCGATTATTGTAGTCAAGAAAAGCAACGCAAAGCTGACAAACGCCAATCAGATCCGGATTATTGTAGTCAAGAGCGACAGCGTTTATCAGACAAAAGACAATCAGATCCCGATTATTGTAGTCAAGAGCGACATCGTTTATCAGATAAACGACAGTCAGATCCCGATTATCGCAATCAAGAGCGACAAAGAATGGCTGACAAACGCAAGCATTCATTGGAAAGTCAAAAACTTATCGACTGCTTGTGGTTCCCTGAAAATATGCACAAAATCAATATTGAGGCACTTCGCGACAAAGAAAATTTTAAACAAATGTCCACAAATTACAGCTGAAAATCGAACCATTGAGTCTCAAAATGTCTCGAAATATTCCGATCATTACTTATTTTAACGTTCAAACAATGAAAAGTAATTATATCAATTTGATGAAAGACAGTAACTTTATGTTAACTGATGTTCTGCTTTTGGTTGAGACACGTGTAAGAACCCCATTGGAGAAATGCATACCACTGAATGATTTAATTCCGATTTCACACGCGATTTCAAAAAGCACTAACCTATCAGGCGGTTCAATGATCTATGTTAAGAAATTTCTAACTGCTGAAGAATTGTTTACTATAATTAATGCATCTAATGATTCAAAAAGCTTTTGACATTTAGAAGTCGCCTGCGTTAAAGTCGGAGAATTTGTGGTTATCTCTATTTATATTTCAAACCGAACACCAATAGAAAAAATAAAGGCCACTTTGAGATTAATCGCCGAAAGAACCAAATTGTATGATAATCTAATTGTGTGCGGCGACTTTAACCTCCAATTAAGGCCTAATTCTGGAAAGAAATTGCCTGTTTTTGTGATGAATGAATTCAAATGGAATTCGATTATGCCATCAGATATTTTCACAACTGAATACCAATCATCTATTGATTATATTTTTTCCACTAATTGCAAAGACAAAGTTCACGTATATGATTTTTATTGTTCGTATCACATGCCGTTTTGGGTTGAGGTATCAAAAAGTGGTTCTAATGAAGACATAGAAATGTCATCTGATATAACAATTTCTTCGTGGTTATCGGAACCTGAAATCGAATTGTGTAAGCCTCCGAAAAATCTCAAATTAGCGATTTGTCAGACCATGACTTAGAATTATTAAGTCAACCCATTAAGTCCTCTCAAAGAAGCAAATTAGCAAATGAGTTGACAAGTCTTGATATCTCATCACTAAAGGAATGTGAAGTCAAATTAATAAAATTATCACAAAAAGAAATTGAATTAAATACCCAAACCGGAATACCAAATTTTGAACTTCAGAGTAAAACAAGATTAGAAAATATTAAAAACTTATTGGAGTCTATTGATAATATAGAAAGATTAAAAGAATTACGTAACAATGATAATAATTTTTGCCAACAGATCTATGCATTATTAAAAAATTAAAATAGATTTCATGGATCTAATTTGTGGACCATAACTAATCAAAGAGGAGACAATTGTGCTATTAACGTTTTGTTTCCTGACAATTGTCGTCCAAATTTTAAACAAATATTTGCAAATGGAGACGGGAATTGTTGGTACAATTCGGTATCAACCTGTTTATTCGGGAATGAAAACTGTAGTCATATTTTAAGATATGCCACTTTAATGACAATAGCAGAAAACTCTGAATATTTCGAAGAATTTTGTCGACGAAAAGGAAGTTCTCTATCAGCTGAAGTCGAGTCACAGGGACCAATAGGTTGTTGGACCGGTCAAGAGTTGGAATACGCAACTTTCTTATATGCCACGCCGGTGGTTATATTTACAAAGTTTGATAAATGCAACACCGGTAGCGTGGTGTAAGAGACACTATCGGCAGTTGGCAGCACTAATCTTATACGGATTTAGGTGCGGTCCTCTACCGATGATGTCATCAATATTACGCAATCCTACGTAAATTTACTACATTTTTAACACCAAGAATAAGGCATGCACATTAAGTAAAAGATTACTTACATCAGATATCCTGCCTTCGCGCGAAGTTGCACTCGGGTAGGCCTCTAACCACTCCAGTCGGGGCTCCTTCCGGAGGAATTAGAGATGACACGTTGACGCTACCAAATGCGTACGAATCAGCTCCGGCTAGCTAAGATGGACATGAGGTCATCCTCAGGCGTGAAGTTCGGTAGTCCCAGGTGGCGGCAAATTCTTACCTATGTAGGGAATGATGGAAAAAGGTACAAGGTATGACAGACAAAAGTTAAGCAAGCAAGGAAATCTACATAGATACGATAACGATACGTCACCAAAAAGAAACGTCTACTTCACTTCACTTCACAAAGGCAAAAAGCCACGTTCTCCCGAGAGAAGCGGAGAACTCTCCCACCCCATTGTCTAGTATTCCTCTAACCCTCTAGGGATACACTCACTGCGCAAGCTCACTACTCTGACGTACGGAAGCACACGCTTAGTCTATTTAAAAGTTCCCGCGTCCCGCGTATTTGAAAATATGGCGCGAACTCCCGTATATCAAAAAACTAACCTAAAAACATGTTTAAGTGACCCTTGGCACGTAACAACTTCAATAGTCATTTCTCGACCAATTTATTTATACCTTCATTATGGCAACAATATTGCTACTTTTAACTTTTGTCCATCTGAAGAGCAATTAGATCGAGAACCATTAGCTGTTGTACTTTGCAATGTTGGCGGTATTGCTATGCGAAATAGAGCCGATCATTATGAACCAATCATTCCCAATTCGGCTAATGATATGCCTACTGTACATCAGACTGAATTTTTCGGAGGGATGACAGAAAATTTTGTTGAACGAATTTATTATAACAATTTTGGATAATTACCATTATTATAATTATATTATTTATTAAAATTAATTTGTAATTAACCAATGTTTGAGGGGTGCTGGGAGCTTATAATATTAAGCAGTCCGACTCCAACAAAATAAATGCTAATTTCTGTTTCTTTCAATGATTTACAGTACTAATAATAAAATTTTCATATAAAAAATAAACTTGTGTGAATTTCTATTACATAATGGCTTTAAGTTTGGTTGTATGGCGTACATGCGGCTTAAATTTTTTATTTTTTAAGTAGTACCACCAAAAAAGTAACGATACGATATATTAAAAAAAACAAAATATACACTTATAAACATTTTAATCAAAAATATATCTTACATTTTTACAATATTTTTTAAATTATACATAGCTAGAGTGTATATATAATAGTATAGTAGTAGTAGCATTGCACTAAACTAAACGAACTTGACTTTGCGTGCTTTATTTTTTGCAAATTTATTTATCAATTCTTCAGTTTCTAAATCGTTTAGTAGTTCAGTTTCAATTGAAATAATAGCAAGATTTGCCAGTCTTTCCTGAGCTATACTAGATCTTAGATAGTTTTTTATCATTTTTAATTTTGAAAACGAACGTTCTGCTGTGGCGACAGATACTGGCATAGTTAACCAAATTTGTAAAGCCACATAAGTGTTTGGAAAGAATTGTTTCAAATTATTATTAATAAAGTAATTTAAAGTTTCTGTAGGAGTGGAAGTGTTCACTTCACCTAAATTAATAAACTGTAATTCGTTTAGGAGTTCTACACCACTTATGTCACGTTCATTGAGATTTAGATCAGTTAATACTATTTCAAGGTCTGTACATAACTTTAACTGCTCCTGTTTAGAATATTTGGAAAAATTGGAAATGTCCCACAAAAAGTTAAAATGATTTGAATAAGCTGATAATAATTGAAATCTTTCATTTACAGATTCTATAGTTATATCTAACATATTAAAAAAAGAGTTTACTTTAAATTTTAATTTTTCATCTTCAGTGGGTTCATCATCGTGTTCGTAACTGAATTGTTTCTTAGCTTTTCTCACCCTCAAGCCATCTTTTTTTTTTAAATTCAAAATCAACGTCTAATGAATCAGCTATTTCACGAGCATCGACTAACAAGTCGTGGAATCCTTTATCTGATCTGTATTCTGTTAACCAATTAACTAAAGTTGTTAAATTAGCACAGGCCTCTGCTATATTAAAATCCTCAGTTTGTAAAAGTTTACTTACAATATTGACTTTATTTAAAATATTATACCATTAAATCAACATACATATAAATTCAACATTTTTTATTTTTTTGGCAAGCGATGATGCCATATTTTTTGAATTATTGTCAAAAGTTTTATTTCCTTCACTAAAGATTTCAAACAGAGCATCGTATATTTCTCCAAGCTGATATCTTAAAGGAGGTAAAGCATCAACTCTACTAGACCATCTTGTATTAGATAAGGAGTTTTAAGGTTAAATTTGATATATTTGTTTTTAAGACTGACCAACGGTTAGTTGAAGCGGAAAAAAAATTATAAAATTCCTGTACTATAGAAAAAAAATTTACACTTGAAATATTTGATTCTGCGGCATCGTTCACGACAAGATTTAAATTATGGTTGTAACAAGGCACTAAGAATGCTCTTGGATTTATATTAAGAATTTTTTTTGTAATCCATTATGTTTACCGCGCATGTTTGCACCATTGTCATATCCTTGGCCGCGTAAATTAGAAATATTTAAGCCATTTTTTTTCCAATGTTTCTATTAAGAAATTTTTCAAACCCTCACCTGTACAATCATTTATAGGGCAAAAAGTTAAGAAATGTTCTACGACGACATTTTCTGAATTAACGAATCTAACACATACTGATATTTGTTCTTGATGACTAGCATCCGGGGTACAATCAAGTACAATTGAAAAATATTTAGCTGTTTTAATCATGCCTAAAAATTTTAATTTAAGATTTTCTCCTATTAAATTAATTATTTCGTTTTGAATTTTGTCCCCAAGATAATGAGGCATTTTTATCTTTTCCTGCATTTGGATCCTTCTCGTGTGCTCAGATATTATAGGATCAAATTTTGCTAACACTTCAATGCATTTTAGAAAACTGCCATTATTTTTTTTCAAACAGTTTGCTATTGGTACCACATAAAGCCAAGTTTTGCTCAGCAAAAAATTGAATAATATAAAAAATGCGCTCGATAACTCCATGCCAATATTTTGTTTCTATATTAATTAAATTTTGAGCCGCAGAATCAATAGTTGCCATTTTTTTTAAGCGAGTGAAACATTCTGATCATTTTTTTAAGTTCTCAAAATGAAATTTACTTTTTTTCATGGATACTTAAATATTCACCAATTTGGTGCCAGTCATTATGTCCATTTTCATCACTTAATTTAATTGTTTCTAAAATATTTGAAAATATTCTACAACAAAAACAAAACACTGAATTTTTTTCTGTTGAATATAAAAGCCACTCCCGTTCCACTTTTTCATTATTAGACAAAATTCGTGAATAATATTTATCCGAAAACCTTCGGCCTGATATTTTATCATTGGGATAATTTATACAATTTTTACTTCGATAATGAATAGGCCCGTTTTCAATTAATATTTGTACATCTCTAGGAGACAATATTTTTGGCCACAAACCTGGATCTTGAGGAAGTTGCGTATCGTCCACTTCCGCAGAAACTACGTCTTCGTCTTCCTCAACTTCGTCTGTAGATGTTGATGGAATCTCTTGTAGTTTAGACTCCTTCCGGTCCTCTCTCGAAGTCGATGGAAGATCTGCATCTGTCTGTATATTTGTGCTTAAAGGTGAAGGAAAAAATAGCGTAATTTTAGAATTCGTTTTCTCCAGTTCTTTTTCTTGCTTTCTTTTTTTCATCAAATTTTGATATCCTGAAGGCTTTTTTTTCTTTATTAAACATCTATAATAAATTAAAATAGACTATTACAGAATTGAAATTCCGCTAGATACGCCAATCTTAAAATTTATTTATTATTTTTGTATTCATATCGGCAACAACATACAATTTACAAAATTTTGAAATTATGAAGTAGAGATTTTGGACACCCTGTATCTCAAAAACTAACTGTTAAACTTACAGCTTTGTCTCAATGGACACATTAATTCATTAATAGGTCAAATTCTGCAACATATCAAAATTTCGTCAAATTCTGACCGAAGGGTATTTATTTTCCATTTAAAACGTGCCCTCTCTATCTAATTGTAAAGTAAAGAGTAAAGTTAGAAACTTATCTTTTACCTTGAATCCTCTAATAATGTAAAATATCGAAGAACACTTAACTTTTTTAATCCAGGTGCACAATTTACAGTCTTTACGACACTTCTATACCAAATGTTAAATGAATTGTTTTTAAAAGCGCGGCGGTATTTATAAAGATTCAAGACTCAAGATTCAACAGGAAGGAATGAACGGAAAAACTTGCAGAAACAAAAATAAACTCGCTTTCTGCGTTCTAGTCAACATATAGGGATGAGCGCGAGCGCTGTTACGGCAAAACATCGATAACCGATAATTATCGAATACATAAACATAATAAAAATAAAATTGTGCAACTAGCGCAACGTCGCGATATTGGAGTGTTGCCCTAATATTGTAGATGATCATCGGTTGAGAACATCTGATACAAAACATCGATGTTCCGATAATTAATTGAATTTAATTAGTTATTCATAGCGAATGCGCGCGTAAACGTACAGGGGGCCCTCGGAAAGTCTCGTGTCTCAAACAAAAATAAAAAGTTTTAAATATTACCGTGAGGCGCCTAACGGCGCCTTTGGACTCTTGGCGCCGTGGGTTTTTGCCCTTGTTGTCCTTATGGACGGCGCGGCCGTGGGTCGCATTTTTCTGATTTATCAAATTAAAGTACTGGTGACGTATTTTACGAGCTAGTGAACTGTTTTGACGACGAATGTGTTAATTTAACATTGTAAGTACGAAAATAAAACTTACCGATGCTTGCGATCTTCATGTTAACCAAAACGACATTTACGAACAACTCAGCCTTCTAAATGGCGAATGGGAATAACGAAGATAACATAAATAATGTCCATAAGACCGGAAAAATTAAAATAACTAAAGATTACTAAACATTCCCCTAACCGTAAAGGGACTTTACCGAAAAGAAAATTACCGACAAATGTCCCTGGCCCAAACAAACAACGAAAACGAAAATAATTGGAGACACGACACTATAAAGTTTTCAAAGTTTAGGCCGAACCTATTGGGAATACTCTCGTATGTGCTATACTGGGATGCGAGATACGTTTACCATGTGACTTTGAGTTCGGTAGTAAACCTGGAGAAAACGTTGTAGGAGAAAGTGATGTCGAGAAACTCAAGCCAAAAAGGTATGACATCCATGGAGACGTAAGAAATAATATTCAGAATGTGCGCGACCGGATGAAGCCCAAGTATGACATCAAGGTCGTGGATTATTATTGGAAAGTTTAAGGTTTTGTAGTTGATTTATGGATTGCAAGTGGATTTCTAGGGATAGAATTTGAAGAAGGGTGTTTAGGACCGTTGTGGAGATAGTGGGGTAAGTTTTGTTGGTGTTTGGTAGAAACGGTCTAATGATCGAGTTAAGTGAGCGTCAGAATAATGATGGGGTTAAAGAAAGCCAGGAGTTTAGGACGTAGCTGATAATTGCGATAATGATTTGGTTGAGTCTAAGTCTTCTGGTGGGTTTTGTGACGGATTCTTTTGGATTGCGCGTTGTAGGCTCTTGAGGATGATTTTGGTTTTAGTACGGAGCTTGGCTAGGTGGGTATGTGTTTTTAGACGGGTTTAGAGGTGAAGTTCTAGGTAGGGAATGGTTTCGCGAGAAGGAAAATGGAATTCTAAGACGTGGAATTTTGGACGTCGACGGCGGTCCAGAAATCCTTTGAGGAGTAGTATTTTGGTCTTCGTAGGATTCTATTGCCTTCATAAGCGTGGCGGCAGTGTGTTCTAAGGAGATGCAGTAGTTGCCATGTATAAGGCATATTTAGTTAGTAAAATATATACAATTTAAATGAAATACATGTAAGCAAATAAACGGTGATAATTTCAAAATGAAAGTTCTTCTTTAAAGATGATGGTTGATCATGGTGTGTGGAGGTCTGCTGTTGTGACTGGTTTTCAGTGAGGCAAATCCCCCTTTCGTCGCAGTGCCTGGATGCTTGATGTAAGGGAATATGCAATGGTGTTGTGCATTGTGTGGAGTGTGGGATACGGGCTAGGTTATACATTGGAGTGTTTATGTATTTATTGGGAGTTTTGTGTTTAGGACTTCGGTGAGGAATTTGGTTAGTAGTTCAGGATTGTGCGTGATGAGGTGTGCTATGCTAGGTAGTGAAGTGTAGGGATCTAGGTTTAGTGCGGATTTAAAGTTTGAGAGAGAGGTGGATAGCAGTGAACATGTGTAGATTAGGTGGTAAGGAGTCTCAGGTATAAAGTTATCGCAAGGACAATATGGAGATAGGGTGATGTTGAAGGAGTGAAGTTTGGATCGAAATTTGCCGTGAGAGGTTAGAAATTGTATCGTTTGTGGGCTGGAGTGGGATACGTGTTGTGCGATTTCTAGTAGTTCGGGGAACAGGTCGTATGTGTATCTGCCGGATGGGGATGTGGACCAGGTTTGTTGCCAGGAATGGTTTAACGAGGAACGAATACGGGTTTTAATGTTGGACTTAGGCAGTGTTCTGTAGTCGTCAGGAGTTAGAATGGAGTCGTGGAGCTGGATTGGAAGGTTGCATTTCAGGTTTTAGATTTGTAGGGCTTCGTTGAGTTGTAATTCTATGGGAGGGATTTGTAGAATGGTATATAGTGCTAGTGTGGATGTGGTTCTGTATGCGCGGGATGTATATAGCAGGAAGGGGTGGATTATTGTGTATAGTTTCGTTCTAGAAGCAGGTGGGGTTAATGTCAACCTGGTATCGGATGCGTACTGTATAATAGGGATTATAATTTGGGAAAGAATCAGGCGTCGAATGTGTGTGGATAGATGTATTAAAGTTGGAAGTGATTGGTGGAGGTTCTTTAGTATGATCTGTCTTTTTGTCCTTAGTTTGGTTAAGTGCGTGTGTGTGTGTGTGTGTGTGTATAGTCGGGTGTCTATATACAGTCCTAAGTATTGTACGTAAGGGGAAAATCTAAGCCGGGTGTTTAAGATCTTGATCTTGAGAAAACGTTGTGGGTTCAGGAAGCCTTTCAGCAGGAGAAGTTTTGATTTCGTTAGGGATAATGGTAGCTTATTTAAGACGGACCAGGATTCTGTGTGACATGTCAGTGTTAGGGCTGTTTGTTCAATGGAGGATCTGGAGTTACCGTGGATAAGGAATGTGACATCATCTGCGTATGCGACATTGGGTATGTTGTGTAGGAGTAAGGAATTAATGGCTATGTTCCAGAGGCCAGGGGATAAACAGAGCCTTGGGGGCATCTTTGGGAAAGGGATTTGGTTATACAGTAATAATTTGAGGTTAGAGATGCTGTTCTTGAGGTTAGGAATGAGTTAATTATTTTGCATAGGTTCGAAGGAAAGTGGGACAGTCTTAGTTGATTTAACAAGTCAGGCCACCAGAGGAGGTCGGAAGCGGATTTGAAGTCAAGGAAGAGCGCGGTGGTGTATTTGGATGTGGATTTTTTGACGGAGGAGACTAGGAGGCTGATGGTTTTCTCAGAACTGTGATTGGGTCTAAAGCCGTGTTGAGATGGGGATAGGATGTTGCGGTCCGTGATATGGGAATTGATTTTGTGAAGGATTGTTTTCTCAAGTAGTTTGCCTAATGTAGGGAGAAGTGCAATTGGTCGATAAGATTTTGGGTCTTCTGATGGCTGGTCAGGTTTTAGGATAAGGGTTATTGATGCGGATTTGAAGGATTCCGGGAAGGCTTGCTGTGGATAGGCATTTTTTGAAGAGGATGTGGGTGCGATTTCTAATTATGGGCCAGTATTGTTGTAGGATTAGATTTGTGATGCGGACTGGTCTAGGAGCACTTTTTAGATTGAAGTTCTTGACTAATTATCTAGTAGGGTTATATGTACGTCTTGGTCTGATTCGGCGTCTGATGGTGTGCAGGAATCGTTCTGTAGTTGTTCTTGAGGGTAGGTGTTTACGTTGTGAGGGGCAGAAGAGATTGCAGAGTTTAGTAAAGTGCGTAGAGACGTCTCGTAGTCTAAGGGAGAGTTGTGTATTGGTGCTGTTAGATTGTGTGTACGGGGCGGTTTGATTAATTTGCGGTAGGTGGTCCAAGGGTCTCTGTCGTGGTCAGTTATGATTTTTTTAGTTGTTTTTTGGCGTCTATGATAAGTGATTTGTATGTTCGTTGTGTGGTGCGGAATGTATTGATAAGTAGTATTATGTTATCAGGGTTGTTGTTATTGCGGCGTGCTTGTTGTAATTGTTGTCGTTGGTATGTTAGGAAACCTCGTTTGGCTGCCTGCGTGGGGGTCCACCAGGGTGTCGATCGTTGTGTGCGTGTTGTCTTTGGTATGATAGTTTGTGTGGTAGTTAGAATGTTTGTTGTGATTAGTTGCGTGAGTTCGTTTACGTTAAGATTGTTATCTGGTGGGGGGGGGGGGGGTTCTGGTAGTAGGATAGCTAGGATTTCTTGAAATTTTGTCCAGTCGGCTTTGGAGGTATTGAAAGTATTGGATTTACCAAAAGATCTAGCGGGTAGGTTCGGAAGAATTGTGAAAGTTATAGGGTTATGGTCACCAGTGGTGTGTATGCGCGAGGTTTTCCAGGAGTGGATTAGGTGTGATGCTGCGGCAGAAGTGATGGTAAGGTCAATGTAGGATGTGTTTGTGGCTGTTTCGCAGGTTGGGATATGTGAAGGTGTATTGTGTATGTGAAGGTTTCTGAGTGTAATAATGTCTTCTAGTTCGTTCCCGTTCGTGTCTGTGAATGTGTTATACTACAGTGTGGATTTAACGTTGGTGTCTGTAGCTAGTATGATCGTTTTGTTATGTAGTGAGTCTGTGTTGTGTCAAGGTGGTGCAAGTGGACGTCAATGGTTGTTCCGTACTGGAAGTAGGAGGGTATGAGGTAAGTGGTACCAAATTCCCAATGAAGTTCTATAACTGTGATGAATTGAGTGGACAGGGAGAGGTGGTAAAAAACATCTAGGTTTGCATCAGTGACTATGATAGCAGATGTGTAATTAGAATCTATTGGGGTGGGATGAATAAATGTTCGATAGTGATTTGGAATAGTTGGTATTTTGCGATTGTGGAGGTATGGTTCTTGAAGGAGGGCAACTTGGAATTTATGTGTTTGGAGGAGGTTTATACGTTCTAATGTAACGAAACGGGAGTGTTGCAGGTTCAGTTGTGTGCAGCGGATCGAGGGTTTAGGATTGTGTAAGTTTTGTGGGGGTATAGTACACGGCGTCTAGTAGCCATAATCGGTTCGGAGTTTTGATAGGTTTAGGGCTTGTTTGTAAATCGGACAGTGCAGGCTGGTAACATTATGGTCATTTGGATTGTTGATATGTGTGCAGTTTGGACATTTGGGGATTGTGGGTGCTGGGTTAGGACAGGATCTTGTAATGTGTGGGCCGCAGCAGCGACCGCACGAGGAAGGGGATTTGCATGCTTTGATCGAATGACCAAAGCGTTGGCAGTTGTAGCAGCGCGTTATAGATATCAGATCACAGATACGACATGAAAATGAAAACGTGGGGATTAGAGGTCAGGATTGTTCGGATTTTTGGGGAGACGTTGAGGATTACGTTATCAGATTGGGCGGTTTTTGGTCGGCGGATGGCAATGGATATGTTTGGGGTATAAACTGATTCTGGGACTAAAAGCTCTAAGGAGTGCTATGAGTAAATGGGTGTCATAAAATCTGCGGAGGGGATGTTTCTATTGACGTCGAAGATGATTAGTTAGGGCATTTTAGGTTTAAGTATGTGTGTATTGCATGAGGTTGATGTCAGTTGGTTTAGTGGTGCGGATGGTGACGGATGTTTTCATGGATCGGATTGACTGGATGTTCATTTTGGAGATGGATGGTTGAAGGGTGTTTTTAATTATTTTTCAAAGTTCAGTGGGTGTTGTTTCGGAGGTAATGGGTTTATGTGTAATAGTTATGGCTGGGAGTCTTGTAAGCGGGGCGTGTTAGGACGTAGGTAATGATGAGAAAGAGGTTTTGTCGGTGTACGTAAGAGGGTGTGGTGCTTAAGCTGTAGTAGATGTAGAAGGTTGTGTTTCTGGGGTGTTTGCTTACTCCCTGTTGCCGTTTCTCTAATTTCTTCAGGCATTTCTCAAATGTCGCTATCTTTACCTCGGCTATAGAGTAGAGGTTATTAGCTTCGTGGGCTATTAAGGCTAGTTGTTCCACCTTTATGGAGTAAGAAGTGTCCGCGGTTCCGAGAGATTTTATTTGAATCTTTATACACGAAGTTTGCCACTTCTTGTTTAATCTGGCTGATTTTGGCGATCGTGAGGTATGGAATTGCTACAGCGTCCAGGTCATTGCGCTGGCGTTTTGTAGGATTTGAACATGTAGAAGAGGCCCTGGATCTATGCTCTGGTGGAGTCCTCATAATGGCTCCAGATCGTTGAAAAGGCATTATTGCATCAACAGATGCTGGTGGTGGAGGTATCTGATATGGTGATGGCGACGTCTTTTTCTGGGCAGATGCATAAATCTTCTCGTCTGACATTGGCATGTTGTGGTTGTGTGTATTTACCAACTATATAATAAATAAAAGTTTTATACGGCTAACAAAAGCACACGCCTGCTCACGATCGTATCTTAGGCGCTACTGTATAAGGTATTACAAAAATAGGTTTTTCTAAATTCTGATAACTCCATTATATCAGGAACAGTTTTTGTTTCACTTATTATATCATTGTAAGAGACGCTAGAGTAAATGGTCGATAACTGCAAATTGAGATGTACGAAGGGCTCGCTACGTTGCTTACTTTAGCAATAACTATATGAGCTCTTGTTTCAGAAGTTTGTGTTTGTTTTGCGATTAAGAATCCGACAGTGTCTAGTTTAGACATTTTTTTTTGAAGAATCCAGAAATCTTAGAAGTATATTTCTGTGTTTCTATTATTTTGCGCTGTTTTATTTTATTCTGCACCCGATAGTTGATTTCTTTTATTTGGCATCAATTGAAAAGTCGGGTTGGCGTAAATACAAAAAAATGTTCTTCAAACTTCAAAGCCTTTTTTACGCTCTTAGTATAAGAAAATTAACGGAATAGTAGCTATACGTATAATACTCTTCATAATTTTACCGTTTTAGAAATGTAAAAGCTCTTGGAACTGAACAAATGTTACACAGTCAACGATCTAAGACTGCATTACAAAGGTATTTATAGTTATAAAAACCTATTTAGTCACGACTAAAATAACATGATTAAAGGTATCGGAAATAGAAGACAGGAAATGTGGAAGTTAAGAGTAAGTATTTAAAATGACAAATCTGAGATTAAGGAAATGTAAATTTACATACATACTTCTTCTTTGAACTGTAAGTATCTATTATTTATCCGGTTGTTTAAAGTCATCAATTGAACAAAAAATAATGCGGCAATATTACGATATTAGTCAGTTGCTACGTATCTAGACGTAGCCGGAAGAAAAGTAAATACCAGGCTAACTATCAAACGCGGGGAGTGGGGGAATTTGCCTACATACCAAAAAGAAACAAAAAACACATCGCCCACGATTATCTATTAACACATAAAAATAAATAAAGAATTCTGTACAAATAAGCGAAAGAAATAAATTCAAAGTTACTATTTTACCAACAAAGAATTATATTATACGGACAATTTAGGAATTTAGATACAAAGTGCGCATCTCGTATTTTACACAAAATAAAATTAATCAGTAGTTAATAAACCTGTGAGAACTTTTATCAAGCGTTTTTAAAATTTCACCCAATACTTTTTGTAAAATAAACTAGTCAGTAAAGCAAATAAACGTGTGCGTTCTTTTGACAAGCATGTTTAAAAATAGTACCATCGCACCTGTAGAGCGATAATATCGAATCGCAGCAACAACAATAGTCCTACAGTGTCATGTTTCTTATCACATAACTGCACCAAACGTTGATACGTAATATGCTATTGACACACACAAAAGAAAACAAGTTGTATACCTGCATGCCAGCGTGAGTCGACACAGCAACGCCATGGTCGTCAGGATCTACTTACCCTGCTACCATAACTGCAGCAGCGGTTTACGAACAAAAGCAGTTGGTCTACAGACAAAAGCAGTTGATCTACTTAAAGAAAGAACCCATTTGGCCTTCAGCTAAAAAAAAGCAATACACGTAAAACACCTCCTACTTGTTGAACAGAAAAAAAAACAAACGTGCATTGCTTTTGAAATACGGTGACGAATACTGTAAAAAATATGTCGACGTACAAGTTGTAGAATCAAATTCAACAATGGTTCAACTAACACGAATTCGAACTGCAAACCCTCGCTTATCGAAGCGCGATTGAAACCGGAAAACCCAGGTTATATCGGATAGTGCGCGACCTTATTTCAACAAATCTTTACATCGGAACAATAGAGCAAACCATTATGTGCGATTGTAATATATACCAAGATAACCGGATATAAACTATTTAATTGTAGCATAAACTTGTCGTTTCGAAATAAATAAGTTCAGAATGAAAATTTGCAGCAAGTGTACTTATTGTAAACAGGATGTTGTCGAAAAATTTAAGAGATTACCGGATATCTAAAACAAGGCATAGGCTATTTAATTTATCGAATAAATTTTCGTTTTAAAAGCAAAAGGGATTTGAGTTAACCAGGGAAATTTTAAAGCAAAATTGGAACGTAACACAATGGAAGGGAAAAATAGACAAATAATGCAATTTTAAATATCCCCGAACATTCCAACCGTACCTTACAATTTATCAGACAAACGGCAATCTTCACTTGACACTGTTATCTTTTACGTTAACTTCTTGAAAAGGAAAAGGTACCCCACTGAAGCTGTTACTTAACCAAAGTGAAATAACAATTTATTAACTAGGATGGAATAAGAGTATTAATTTAGGTGGAACAAGCGTGACCGCGGCATAACTCAGGTATGCACCCTGCACAGGGCACAAGAGTGATCGTAGGTTTGTTGTCAACACGGTTAGAAAAACTACAAACAAAAGAGTAGATGGTTTAAGCCAAGTCTGAAAAAAAGACTCCTATTTAAATAACATTGTCATCTTAAATTTGATTCCCATAAGTATATGCACGGGGATTTCCACCACACTTGCAAAAATTCTCACTTCTGGTAACAAAATCTGCACAATAGTTTTCTTCTACTAAGAATTTTTTAGCTCCAGGCAAGGATAATTTAATTAAATTCTAATTTGCCTTTATCTTACAGTATACCCTTCTACCATTTTAGCAAATATTCGCACATCTAGTAACAATAATAAATAACATTGTCATCTTAAATATGCATAATAGTTTTCTTCAATTAAGTATTTTTAGCTTTAGGCATGGATCTTGCTCTGGACACCCTGATATGGACCATCACCACACACCACCACCACACTTGCAAAAAAATTCGCACATCTGGTAACAAAATCTGCACAATAGTTTTCTTCAACTAAGCATTTTTTAGCTCCGGGCATGGATTTTGCTTTCGACACCCTGATCAGGACCACCGGATCTGCAAATTCTTTCGCTAATTTACATAAATTTACTAGATTAATCCATTAAACCTAATGCAATCGTTTGCAAATTAAATTCTTCTTTGTCTCAATTTCAAATATTTGCAAAATAATATAGTAACATTGATTAAGTACTGTATTTGCTAAGATTAATTTATTAAATTAATCTATACAAATACCAATCGCTAATCTTTCCATTTATTTGTAAATAGATTTTAAACATGATTACTTTATTTTTGACACAATTGTGATATTTAGATACAGGTTAAAGTTAAAGTCTTCATAGTTTTATATCGGTAAAAAGTTCAATGTACGAAAACAAATAGTTGTAATAGCCAATGTACGAGATTATAATTGAAATACAAAGAATAAAGTCAAATTCGTTATCAAGACAGAGAAATGAAACCATTGATAAAGAATGTCAGCTAAATTACAGGGTACACAATAACAATTGACAATTTTCTGTTACTATTGTGTCATTTCTTGCTATTGTAAGTAAATCACCCTTGCAATTTGTTTCAGACCGCTGTAAATATGACTTCAGACTTTTACTTTTAAATAAAACTTTCCGTTGTATCCCAAAAATACCTGGCCAAGCTGTAGGTATGTAGCTAGGTAAAATTTAAAATTACTGACTTACTTTCATTTCTAACTTTGCCTGGTTAGTTCAACGGAATTGACGGAGTTTTCAAAATGAAATCAAACACAGCAATATATTTCGTTTATAGATATTTTACCTGACTTTGTTTATTCCCACGTTTGTTGGGCCAAAAAATCCTTGACAGATAATCTATTAAAAGGTCATAGTGTTTCGAACTATGAACACAAACTTTCTTGGTAAAAATCCTTTACAAAAAAATTATCAGGACTATATTAGACTATCTTAAACTAAATGAGAAAATTCAAATATTAGTTACAAAAAAATTATACTTGCAAAAATCTACGAAGCGTTTTTTTTATCTAGCTCGTAATTAAATATGTTCTTATTTTAAATTGATGTCCAAATCTACTTACAAGATGATGTATAATTAAAATCCTCGTTTCAAACAGCAGTTATCAAAGTACTTTTTGCTTAAATCTTCCTTTCAATTATTTAAAAATTTTTTTTAAATAACGTTTTATTGAAGAATTTTCCCTCTTCATTGTATTTAATAATTTTCTTTTTTTTGTAAGATACGTTTTTAATAAACGCATATATATATATATAAATTTATCTATGTCCAGAATGTAGTAGAATTTACGTGATTTCGTTTTAAATAATAAATGCCCATCTTACGTAATTTTCTTGGAAATCCTCATTAGCGTTCAAATTTATTGTTTTCTTACCTCATTATCTCTTTTACTTATTAGTGACGCGCGTTGCCTCGTCCTATTTTAACACATATACGATTATTGTAGCGCCGTATACTAATGCGAAAGACAATCAATTTTTATCGGTTATTTTTCAATGTTTGAGCCGCATCTTGGAATAAACGCTTATTTATTAATAAGTTCATACGAATTGACGTATTTTTCTCAATTCCTCTAAAAAATACGAGAACATGTTTTTATTTAGAATGTTTTTATGCTATACAAAGGCTAATTAATATAAACCTAAATTGCTTTTTAATGCAAAAAGGGGTGCATTTATATAGAGAATATTTGCTTTTACGTCAAAACGTGTTTTTAATACACCTATTAAGGTTAGAATTGGGGTTTCAAATACACGAAATTATTTATTTTTATCCACGGAAAGTGTATTTTTATTATTAACGAGTTGTTTTGTATTTATCATAAAATGATCGATTCGCATTCGCGTTTAAAACGTTTGAAGGTATTATAACGATTAATTGTATTTACTACGCTGCTTACTTTATTTGCTAGGTATTTACCATACACTTATATAATACAGGGTGGTTATTTATACACGGGGAATTTGATTTTCCGCTTGTACCTCAATGAATAAAAGTACGTTTGTATTATACAGGAAGGAGATAACCATAAATTTACGGAAATTTTAATTTTTCCGGATTCTATTATAAATTAGTGGGCTTTAATTGTAGAATTTGGGTTTCAATGACCTCTCGCGACCCTTTATATCATGCCAAATATATATATATATATATATATATATATATATATATTGTTATGGATTCAAAGGGTTAAATTTGGGGTAAGCAATGTAATTTCAACCACCCTGTATAGAGAAACGAACAAATTATTTACACGCAAAATTTATTTAATTTATTTAATTTAAACGGACAAGTATTGACGTATTTTTATTATTAATGATTGAAAAGTTAGAAGTACATAGAGAAAACCAGTTTTAAAAACAAATAGAAACGCATAATTAATTTAAGTTATTTTAATTCAACGTGTAATAGCATTAGAAAACGCACCAGGGTATAGAAAATCAATAATCCCAAAGGGAAAGGTTTCTTGGTAACAAACAGACGTCAGTACGGTAAAATTGAGACTCCAAGAATTGTTGTTTTAAACGGTCTATAATTAAGAACACCTGCATGTTTAAAAGGTTACCTTTTTCGAAATTGTTAGCATAATAAAGTGGGCTTCATAGAAAATAGTTTTCAACCGTCAGTTTCTTCCAATAACAAGCTAACAAAGTTCTTAAAGAGCAGGTGAGATGCACGATCGGTAATATGCTACAGATAGAGACGGATATAAAAGCATTGGCATTCAAAACGCACGTTCTTATCCACGTGGAGTAATGAAACGCTGTCAGCAATATCGATTTTCTACAGCTCAAGTGGGGTTTGGAACGCGACATCAAATATGCATAAGACAGAGATAAAAATATTACAGGCGGAGTTTCATGACGACACAGAACAGAATCATTGGCTAAAACGGATAGTTTTACAAACGGACGAACATGCGACAGGTGGAAGCGAGTTTCGGATCATACGGCGCGTCCACGAGGTAAATTTCTGGAAGCTTTAAGTCAGTTATATCAAAATTTGCATAAGTGTTATTTTAAAATAAGTTTTTCGAGTAAAGTGTAGCCTAGAGGTGGCATGTTAAACAATATAAATACTCTAAGAGATTTAGTAGAGCTCTCTTTATATTCTCATCGCTTTATACTACTTACAACGATAGACCGACGTTATAGTACAGTTCTTGTGAGTATTAAAAATTATTCATAATACAGTAAATGTAGTACTAGCACTTGTAACTTGGTAGTTGAGGCCTTATAGTTATTAACGTGAGTAGTGTTGAGTGAATTAAATTAACCGAGGTCCAACTAATACCATACCAAGCTAGTAAATCAATAAACAGAAGAATAATATACGTGAGTTTGTATGCTGTTATGAAATGGTAATTGGAAGCAAGGCGCTTGGCGAATACTGGGGTTATCATCTATGAATATGTGGAGTATCAGAGCGCATAGTCACGAAGCCAAGGGGTTCTGGTAAGCATCGTTGGAGGGATGAGGCTTGAAGCATTCTCCAGGTAACTTATTTGAATTTTCTGTTATCTGATAAACTTTTGGAATTGTTTGGTGATGTGTGAGTGAACATCGGGGTTATTTATGGTTATATAACGTATCGGAAAAGA
This sequence comes from Platerodrilus igneus, assembly GCA_036346225.1. NCBI lineage: Eukaryota > Metazoa > Arthropoda > Insecta > Coleoptera > Lycidae > Platerodrilus > Platerodrilus igneus. Next base: position 8,275,195 of record JARFIW010001480.1, on the reverse strand, counting down.
TACATGTACTTGACGATTATTACGGTTATTTAAAATATTGAAAAAGGGTGTATGTAAAACTTACTAAACTTCATTATGAATTTAAATTGGATTGTTAAGGGTACACGGGTCTATTAGTTTTGTAGTAATTTTATGCAAGGTAAAAGGCATACATTAATAAACTGGGTTATTATGAGCTTACCATATTCCAGTGTGTAATAAATATAGGGTATTATTTGGGGTCCATCTACTTATATTTTTATTAAATGTGTTTGCAAATAATAATTTAAAACAAGGACTTTGAAACATGTCACTTATTGAGTTGTAATTTGTGTACCAAACTGTTTATATCTGTAAATAATTTGGCTGTAAATAGCAGTAAATAAAAGATTGTATGATTGTTGTATTATTTGGTGATTTTATTGAATGGTGTGCGAGTGGGAAGGAAAAATGGTAAATTTAGGTATCCGAGAAGAGGTACTGCTGAGCTAGCCAGGGAAGCTGCTGAAGATATTTTGAAGCAGGAAAGTAACGGGTAAGATTTTTTTTTGTGTTTGAAATTTTTATGAAATTTTGAAAATCGAGTGTTAACACTGGCGATGTCAAACCCATAAGTCCACGATTCACAGCACTCTTATGGCGCCCAATTCGTGAGGCTTGAATGAGTAGTGGTAAAGGACCGATGTTAAAAGTGTAAGTCCTTCGATCCACAGAAATATATATATATATATATATATATATATATATATATATATATATATATTGCTATGTACTCTAAATTATTCGTTGTCCATCAATTGGACGACCATTTTAATATTTACTATGAATAAACAAGATTGTAATTATCTCCTCCGACGTTGGGCTGTCTTATTAATATTGCTATCAATTCCCTCCAGAAACTTAACTGGATTTTATCTTGAAGCAACCTTGTCTGCCAATAGCAAAGTTCGATACGTTACCGCCTTACTTGTTATCAATGTTCTATTCAACTCGTAGCTTCTCCTTGAACTATTTAAATCTTATTACCTCGGCTAGCATTTATTTGGAATTATAAAATTCAGTTAATTTCGATTTTATCTAATGAAACCAATATATTATGTACAGCTTTTGTAAATTATTTGAAATACACTTTTCAATCAGTTAATGTTATAAATCTCATTTATTAATAATCATCTACTATTTACTCAAAACCCAAAGTCACCAAAAAAAACCTATTATCTTTATCAACGAAGTGTAGAATATTCTAAACCTGTTATCATATTACTCATTTTATACTTATGCAACTTCTTTTGTTGACTTTTTCACAAGCATATTATATTAAGCAAATTCAATATCCAAAATAAAAAATATATATAGAAAAACAAAATGTCTTATAACTAAAAAATCTGACCTGGTCTATTTCTTCACATCGACGCTTCCATTTGAATAAAATTTATTTTCCCCCAATTCAGGATTACATTTAAATTGTTGTCATTACCCTATGGACTACCATTATTAATTTATGCACCCCAATTTATTGTCGTTTCATATCAGACTTATTACTTCTTATCAATCAATTTCTTCAAACTTACAATTGTATTATTCTTCCTCCAGACTTAGAAATTGTAGTTTGTTTCACCCCCGTACTTCAAAATTGTATTACTGTATTTTCCCCCCTGCACTTCAGAGCCCTATTATTTTTATGTTTTAGTTTAAAATAAATTCACCAAAAATGTACTTACGTTTAATCGGCAATTATAGTTTTCATCTCGGCACTTACTTTATGTTTCACTTTTAAAATTTACGTATTACTTTATTTCATAACGGCGCACTTCGGCCTTTGTTGAGTTCAAAACTAACTTCATTATCACGGTGCTTGCTAATATATTATTCTGTTCCCCCTCCGTCAGTGGGTATGGTCTAGATCTTGTCGCTTAATTCTGACCAATCAAATAATTACCTTCAAAGTGGTTTCTGATGTAATTCTACACGATTCCCAATAATTGTAATCTGCTTTGCAGCTGTCTTTCGTTATCAACATGCTGTGTTTTGATAGATCTAATTGCTTTTCCATAAACAACTGATGCAATTCGGCTTTAAATTTTCATATTTACATGCGATTCACGCAATTTTTAATCTGCGTTCTTATCCAAAATGGTTAGCTATTTGTACGCATTTATATTAGCTACCTGAAGCTCTATTTCTATCTCCGTATTAATCTAATTGTTTGGAACTCTTTTGAATGCGTGTCTAGTTACACTTTATCTTTTACTTATAAATATACGAGTGCTTCTACTGAAAAATATTATTACTTGCTTTACCTAAATTAACTAAAACTTTATCTACAGGGTATTTAATATTTTCTATTTACTTAATGCATGTATTTCTCATTCCTACGCCAACTATGCGTCTTCCTATGTTTATCTGCGTCGCTTAAAACTATTTATACTTTATATACAGGGTGTTGACTGCCTACTATTTACAAATTATTTTCATTTCTCAATTCTTCACTAAATAAATGCAATTTTCTGCTGCCTATGGTAATTTCTTATTTCTAAATAACCTTTCCTATAAAGTGCACCCTTAAACAACCCCTTATCACAGCAATATATATATATATATAATGCTATGATAATAGGGTAGTTTAGGGGTAGATTGATTCATGCGGGTCGTAGAATAAATAAAAACAACTTCCACATTAAGAAAGGCACACAATTTCAGAAATTATAAGAGTAAATCGGTCACTCTACATATTGTTAATTGCGAGCACACTGTATATAAAATACACGGGATTAAATGCATAAGTACATAAAGAGGTCTAAGAGTAGTTTACAAGGTGAGATTTTAAAACGCAACAAATTGCATAAAAATTAGATCACCGGGAAACCTAGATAAATTGGCATTGCAAAGATGTAACAATTGCGTTAAAACTTCATCGTACACGCATTCTAAATAATGCATTATTAGAAAATCGTACATGGCTGGAAGAAATCACATTTGTTCAAAAATCCAATATTCTATAGAAATAAACAACACCAGGCGATTCAATTTAGATGATAAAATGTAACAAACATTCGAATACGTGACTTAATAAAAGGCAAAAGTTGGAATTTCTCAAATTATACCACGATATGCGAGAGGCGTACGTGACAGTAGAGGCATACATTGCAAGATTTGAACTAAATAATTGGTGAACATCCCGAAGTATACAAGATAAAGGCAGAAGTGTCGTCCCAGAACGTAAATCAGCCAATGAAATCAGGTGGAGGTACGGCTTATATATACGATAATGATGAAACGACGAGTTAGTCTATATTGAAACTGAGCTACGACTTTGTTAAAAAGTGTTGAAAATTTACGTAACCAGTGAATTAAAAATAAGAGTTAAAAAGTGCGAGAATTAATGTAACAAAAAGAAGCCGATCTATAAATAAGACGTAAGTAAAACGACCTAATTAAAACCCATTTCTAATAGTAATAAAACAGGGCTTTTAATTTGAACTTCAACCTGGATAATAACGACTTTTGATTTTAACTTCAATCTGGATAAATAGATGAGTTTTAATTTCAAATAAGATGACTTTAATTTGGAATATTTAAAACGACTTTAATTTAGGACTCCGAAATTTGAACATACTCAAATTTTGGAGATGGTTTAAAAATAAAAGTATTCTGATTTGGATATATTTTGACTTGGAAACAATTTATGGGGCAGGCACATTAATAAGCAAAGAGGACATAAAAAGGGGATGTAGATCATGGACTAGAATGGAACTACAGAACCCATTCCAGGTTAGCAACTTTAATACACTTTATTCTTGAAAACTGTTTTAATTTAATATTTATCACACTGTGTATTTGTAGGAGTCAACAAAAAGGGTAACTTAACAATTTATGACAAAGAAATAAGTATATTGGAACGTTTGAAGGTCTTTGAATTAGTAAAGCATATTTTTGCTGACTTTCAGAAAACCATAAATCTGTTATATGTAAATATTCTCTAGAAAAGGAAAATTTTGGGAATTGTAAATATTATCAATCATTATATTGTGTATTATAGAATTGCTTTATTTGATTCAATAAGATCCCTTCACGATAAAAGCCTAATTTAACATTTATAACGTAAGGGCTTAAAATAATAAAGGAATCAGGGTTAATATCACATAAATCTTATGACGCCCAAACGCTGGGGCTCTATTGTTCAGTAAAAATCAAATCAATTTTATGACGCCATCGTAGGGGCTCGTTAATCATAAAATAATAAAAGCTAATTTCTTAGTAAATTTTATGGTACATCCAATCAAGGGGGTTTTCACAGAAGTTTATGACACGCTAAATCATGGGGTTCAATAGTAATATTAGGGAAGAATAACACAGCAATTTTATGGTACGCCCAACTGTGGGGTGAATAACACAGCAATTTTAATATATATATATATATATATATATATATATATATATATATATATATATATAGAGAGAAATAATCTACATTTGGAATGCAAATGAATGCTTAATATATATTAATAGTTATTAAGATGAAATGAAAACCCAACTTTTGTATTTAAAGTTGAATTACCATTTCAAATCGAACTAGTAATTGAAAACCACTAAAAGAACGGCTACAGCAAGACGTAATTGAAAATCATTAACAAGGGCCAAGCTTCAGTAGTATTAAGTATAACATCTTCTAAACAATTAGGCTAGATAGCTCAATTGGTTAGAGCACTGATCCGGAGAATCAGAGGTTGCAGGTTCAAATCCTGCTGTAGCCGTTCTTTTAGTGGTTTTCAATTACTAGTTCGATTTGAAATGGTAATTCAACTTTAAATACAAAAGTTGGGTTTTCATTTCATCTTAATAACTATATATATATATATATATATATATATATATATAGAGAGAGAGAGAGAGAGAGAGAGAGAGCTGTGGACTTCGGGATTACCTTCGGGCCCTTGCGTTGGGAGCCATAAACGTGCAGTGGTTAAGCTCCAAAATCATGCCCCAAAAATTGGTCCGTCATAACATTTTCCTGAAAAAAAATATTCCAATATCTCTGGAAAACTCCCCTCTCTCGGCATTCCACGGCTAGCTCTGGTTCTAGCTTTTTCAAAGATACTTACCTATCCTATGCTTACTCTCTCTCACTTAGACTACCAAATACAAATTACCAATCAAATAATTTCAACGAAACATACAATCTTTTATTCATACAAATCAAAAATTTACGTCACCAGCTCAATATTTACAAAATAGAATATAAACATCTTCATAAAATTTTACAATATTAACCATTATATCCTTTTAAATTTAATGAATTAAATTTATTTCAACATTTTTAATACAGTTCAAGTAGATAGGCCTATCTTGAAATGCTAAATTAAAATTTACTCTGGTCTATGGTGAGCTCAGTATAAACCCTGTCATTCTAAATGCATAAATAAATCGCATCTTTGTTTTCAACAACTCTAAAGACCCGTTTCCTCTTTACATCAAAATTGTACGTTATATATCTATACCTTTAAATAATAAATTCAACTTGTCTTTTTCATATAACCTTCAAATTAGATTTTATGTACATAAAATATACATCAAATATATCAAATCACTCTAGCACAAAATAACAGCACAAAATGTTCAAGCAATAACAAAAAAAACAAATTTCGTTACCTGGTGCAAGCTTTTGCACCGTCACCTCTAAAGATGTCGTCCACCCAAAACCTCGTCGTTGCATTCCACCCAACTTCTCTCCGCTATATGTACATCAAACTCATTTCCACACGTTATCCAATTCTCTGCAGAGGCCTTCAATACATTTACCCATATAATTGTCCAAATAAATTGATCGGCTTCTGAATCTACCATACACCCAGCATCCTCGTTCCGAAAAATTAACTAGTCTCGCTTACCTCAGTAACATATTTTATTCGTTATTTGTATGTACTTACAGCACCGTTTACAATTTAGCATTTTTAATTTAAATTAAAACGGACTGCACTATCACCGATTTAACAAATTTTTAACTTAGATGTTACCATATAGGTCTGAAGCGGACCGAAGAAGTAAGAGAGCCCCACTACGTTTCCTAGTGTATTTGTAATCGTTGAAGCCTACCTCCTGTACCCCGTTTTTATCGAAAAACACCTCCACTGTAACCGATTCTGAAAATCTAAACTGTAACAATCTTTTAAAACTCAGAATTTCTCATTCCACTTAGAGTTAGTCCAAAAACACTGCCTTTTAAGCACAACGGTCGCAATGTTCCTAGAAATTTTTCTCACTCCATTTGCACTCAGCCAATCCAAACCATTTACCCTGTCATAGGCCTATCATCCAACTATGTTATTCTCGTCTAACTCATATTTACCGTCTTTATTAACATCCCACTACAGCAACATAAAATCGATATCGTGGTTAGCCTCTACAACTTATCGCGCGCTTTAAATGGCTATTTTATCCAACGTCTGTTATTTGTCATCCTCGTTGATTGATATCCCGTCTTTACTTTGTTTTCAAACCACCGCTATTTCGTAGCCTTCGCTTCGACCGTTAACTCAAATTTCTAAAGAACTATGGTTTCAACGTACATTCTGGTTTCTTGAATTTGTTTATTTGTCTGTCAGTCTATTCTATGAACTGTTTGTCAGTTTGAAATTGTACTTTTCCATGTTGTTTAACCTATAGATTTCTTAGGATTTGTTTTTAACGAACGCTTTGTTAGTTTAAATAAACATATGCGTTTACATTATCGATTTTATATACAAAAGCTCTTCCTTATTATTTGATATGCTCGATTTACAACCTTAAAATATTAAAGCTAATTATACTCGCATTCTCCTTTCGTTTTTTACTTACTACAAAGCTTCCACACTATGCAACTTTAAAATGACGATTTATTAATACAAATATATGCTATTATCCGTTTGTTTTAAGGTCAAAACTAATTAATTTGGAGCATAAATAACTTATTCCTTTTTCTATATACACAGTCTTTACAAAATTACTCTCTTGACTTATCTATTCCTCTTTACATATAATTTACACGATAATATATATATATATATATATATATATATATATATATATATATTGTAAATAGTAATACATACCTACAGCTTGGCCAGGTACTTTTGGAATACAACGAAAAGTTTTATTTAAAAGTAAAAGTCTGGAGTCACACTTACAGCGGTATGAAACAAACTGCAAGGAAGATTTACTTACAAAAGCAAAAATGTAGGAGACGATAGTAACGGAATATTGTAAATTGTTATTGTGTACCCTGTAATTTATCTTACTATTTAAATTCAATGCTTTCGTTTCTATGCTTTGATAACGAGTTTGACTTTATACTTTGTATTTCAAATATATTCTCGTACATTGGCTATTATAACCATTTGTTTTCATACATCGAACATTTTACCAGTATAAAAACCATGAAGACTTTAACTTTAACCTGGATCTAAAAATTATATAAATAGTCGACGCTAATCATATAAAAATAACAATAAACAAATTATTTTCTTAAGTATTGGACAATAATCGAATCAAAAGTTACAGCGAACGTTATTTGAACCACTTTATTGATGTACAGTTAATTTTATGAATTATTTTAAGTAAAGTAATAATAACGTCGACACCGTTATATTTCTTTTGCCAACGTTAATTTTTAGATAATATCGCTGTGCAATTGTGTAGCGTTATGGGAATTATTAAAGTTGCGTATTATATTGTTTGATATTAAAGTATTTCCAGAATCGCTTTATTTACTTACGTGTTTATATCATTTTAAAAATACAACGTTTAAGGAAAAAATACGAACAAACAATTTTCTAGTACGTTGAGTTTATGATAAGGTATGGTAGTTATTATGTTTTAACCCCGTTGTGCTCAATTTTTAAACTGAACTGAAACCTTTCCTCAAAGATTGCTGTTCAACATAATAACAATAATTAATGATAAATCAAACCTTCTTTGCAATATCCACCATTGCCTAGGCTTCTCCAACAATATTTCTGTTTAGAACGCAGCACAAAACTCGACGTAACTGACACAAAACAGCACGAACGTAGCACAAAATTCTGGCAAAGATTTATTCCAAAATGTAACTGGATGAGTCTCGTATTTCCCCAGCCCCGCCCACAATATTTCTGCCTGGAAAGCAGCGAAAAACTAGGGATTACCGGCACAAAATAGCACTAACGTAGCACAAAATTCTGACAAAGTTTCTGTCCAGGATTGTAAGTGGGCAGGCTCTCGCTTCCTCAGCCACTCCCACAATATCTCTGCATAGGAAGTAGCACAAAACACAGGATTACCGGCACAAAATAGCACTAACGTAGGACAAAATGCTGGCAATGTTTTAGTCCAAAATGTAACTGGATGGGTTTCGTATTTCCTCAGTCCCCCCCATAATATTTCCGCTTGGGAAGCAGCACAAAACTCGGGGTTACCGGCACAAAATAGCACGAACGCATTACAAATTTCTGACAAAGTTTCTGTCCAGGATTGTAAGTGGGCGGGGCTCCCGTTTCCTCAGCCTCTTCCACAATATCTTTGCTTGGGAAGCAGCACAAATCTCGGGATTACCGGCACAAAACAGCACTAACGCTGCACAAAATTCTGACAGACATTCTGTCCAGAATTGTAAGTGGGCGGGCTCTCGTTTCTTCAGCCTCTCCCACAATATCTCTGCTTGGGAAGCAGCACAAAACTCGGGATTACCAGCACAAAACAGCACTAACGTAGCACAAAATTCTGGCAAAGTTTCTGTCCAAGATTGTAAGTTGGCAGGTTTTCGTTTCCTCAGCTCCCCCCACAATATCTCGGCTTAGGAAACAGCACAAAACCCAGGATTACCGGCACAAAACAGCACTAACGTAGCACAAAACTCTGGCAAAGATTTAGTCTAAAATTGTAAGTGGGCTGGGCCCCGTTTCTTCAGCTCTTTCCACAATATGTCTGCTTGAAGAGCAGCACAAAATCGCGAATACTGGCACAAAACAGCACTAACGTAGCACAAAATTCTGACAAAGTTTTTGCCAAGGATTGTAAGTGGGCGGAGCTCCCGTTTCCTCAACCCCTCTCACGATATCTTTATTTGGAAAGCAACACAAAACTCGACGTTGTCGCCACAAAATGGCACTAACGCGGCACAAAATGGAACTAACGCGGCACAAAACTATAAAATACTCTGATCTCAAAAATTTGAAATGGGGAGCAAGGAAATGGAGCTTTGAGTATTTTAAGACGAGGACACGAAATTTTATGAAACTTTTAGGACAACTTTTAGAACGCCAAAATAACGTTTATATAAGTTTACAGCTTATTATCTCTCATTCTGATGTGAAATCCCTAATATGACTGGACTATACAGTTTGACTTGAAGCCGGTTTGGTAATCCGTGTACTTACTAGACACGTAAGAAACGTGTTCCTTCCTTTGCAGGTGGTAAGCTCGTGCATGTCTCGCGCCTGCGCGCGTTTGAGAGATGAAGAGAGAAAAAAGGAGTGTAGGGACACTTTAGTTGTTCCGACGAAAAACCGGAGTCACCTTGAAACTATTCTGACCCGGCATTCACAGGGGGACTATTATTGTTCTTATTATTCATCATCATTTTGTTTTCGACTTAACTTAGGGTCGGTTTGACGCAGCCTTAACTTCTTTTCTATTCTTCTGTGCTAATCTAAAAGGTTCTACATACCCTTCACAACCTAAATTTCTAATAATTTGACTCATATAGCTTGGTTTAGGTCTTCCTATACTCTTCTATTTTTTTCTTATCTACCTAGTTCTACGTAGATATTATCAACCTGATGGTTGTTAAAAAACTCAAACATGTTTACATGATTCCCATTTATAAGGAAATGAAATATTACCTGGTTATTCCCTCCAAAAAAGAAAAAGTGTTAAATTATATGTTATGGTAAGGTTCTACGAATCGCTGCCAACATGCCAGACCGCTAACTAATTGTGAGATGTTATGGAGATATTTAGTTAACTAATTTTTATTTATTTATATTTTTTTTTTATTTTGTTTTCAAACTTACAGAAGGTCGGTTTGACTCAGCTCTAAATTCCTTTCTATTCTGAGCTAGTCTAAAAAGTTCTACATACTCATCACAACCTAAGTTTCTAATAATTTGACTAATATAGCTTTGTCTAGGTCTTCTTACTCTATTTTTATTTGGTAGTCTATAATCTGAAACCTTACTAAATAGTCCCTCATGTCTTAACTGGTGCCCTATCATTTTATCTCTTTTGACGTTTAATTGTTTCCACATACAGGGTTCCTCACCTATCTTTCTATAAACTTCCTCATTTGTTACTCTCTCTGTCCAACTAATCTTTAACATTCTCCTATAAAACCAAGTTTCAAAAGCTTCTATCTTTTTCTTATCTACCTCTTTAATTGTGCAAGTCTCACTACCGTATAATAGAACGCTCCATACGTACGACTTTTAAAAAACTTTTTCTATTATCTAAACTAATACTACTAGCTATTAGTAAGTCTTTCCTTTTTTAAAATTAATTTAGACTTTAATTGCTTTTTAATTCAAACGAGGTGTTGTTCTCATAGAAAAAATTTTCTTTTACGGCAAAACATGTTTTAGTACAATAAGATTAAAATTGGGGTTTTAAATATACGAAATTGTTTATTTTAGAGTGATTTTGAGGTATATAGAAAAATAGTTATTTTGACATATACGGCTTATATTAGTTACTATGTATTTACAATACGCTTATATCATACAGGGTGATTATTTATACAAGCCTAATTGCATTTTTTACTTGAACATAAATGAATCAAAGTACGCTTGTATTATACAGAGTTTAACCATGAATTTACGGACATTCTACCTTTACCGGATTCTTTTATATCTTGGTGGGATTTATTTGTAAGATGTGGGTTTCAGTGATTTCTTGTGACCCCTTATCACCCCCAATCAAGATATAAAATTTGCATATATGAGTAATTTCACTATATTTATTTCAAACTACGTGCTATCTATAACTAGTTCTATAAGTTTTATAATACGTACGCATAATCCTTTCCTACTATGGCTTTTCTCCTTTTAGCAATCCACCTATTTCTATCTTATATTTTTAATTATCAAGTTTCATCTTATACAAAATTTTCTTCACTATCATACATAAGTCATAGCATTATAAACTATCATAATCTTGAAAAAATCGGGGTATAAAGTTTTCATAAAGTTGTCCCAGCAACACTTAGATCGAAAAATTTATGGTCTAGAATTTTCTTGTCTAACCTACTTACGTTACTTTCAAATAATACGTTTTTCAACTACTCTCCATTAAATGCATTAAATTCAGTATTAGAAGATTCACTATCAATAACTTCTAACTTGTTTTTACAATTCGTAGCAATTCTTAACTCCCTATTCCCAAATTAATAAAATTCCTCTTTTAACAACACTTCTATTTCATTCATAACTATACCTAGACAATTAACAGCAAGTCTTACTTTCTCTTCAAATTCTCTTTCAAACTGGTTTACTTTTATACTCTCAATTCTCTCGTTCTCGCTCACTCCAATGATTTCTTTCTTTCATCTACGCTTCTATCCGCATATTTAAATGAATGATTCGACACTACTCCTCCATATTTATACATACGCCGTTTCACATATCTTTTTCTTATCTACCTCTTTAATTCTCCAAGTCTCACTACTGTATAATAGAACGCTCCATACGTACGACTTTAAGAAACTTTTCCTATTATCTAAACTAATACTATTAGCTATTAGTAGGTCTTTCTTTTTAAAAACATTTTTCTAGCTTGAGCTATTCTAGCTACTATATCCCTTCTGATACGTCCATCTTTTGTAATTATACTACCTAAATAGCAAAATTCATCTACCTCCTCTAACTCGGCATTACATAAGCTGCAACTCACTTGTCATTATCTTTGTCTTTCCTGAGTTAATTCTCATACTATAGTTACTCTGTGGTATGTCATCTAAAATATTTAAAAACTCTTCTAACTCTTTTCTAGACTCTGCTATAATGGCTATATCATCTGCAAAACGTAACACGGGTATATCGTCTATTTCCGGCGCTTTATTTAGTTTAAGATCCTTAATAGCTCTATCAAATTTCTCTCTTAATATTGAAAACCCTATTTCTGCATCCTCTTCTTGGTCGTTTTCTAACTCATCCATATCGCCTCCCTTATATAAATCTTCTAAATATCTTTTCCATTTATCTGCTACCTCAGCTTTATTTATTAGAAGCTCATTATTCTCATCTTTAATACCATTATATTTTTTCCTATCTTCCCCGAAAAACTTTTTAACTGGCATGTAAGCCTTGTCTATCTTACCTACTCTCAAATCATCTTGTATTCCCTTATAATTCTCCTCCATCCATTTATTTCTAGCTTTTCTACACTCATGTAGTATCTTATTTCTAAGTCTATTATATTTTTGCTCACTTTCACTATCCAATTCTCTGAAAGGTTTAAGCTTTCTTCTATTCTGTATGAAATCTAATATCTCCTTTGTTACCCAGGGTTTTCTCGCTTCTACTTTTTTCTTACCTAAAGTCTGTATTGCTGTATCATGTACAGTCCTTTTTATTTGTTTCCATTTATTTTCTACGTGTCCAGCTATAGCAATCTCTTTGATCTTATTATCTAATACTTGTTTATATTCCTCTTTTACCTCACTATCATTAAGCTTATCTAGTTCACACCTTCTCTTTTAATCTTTCTCAATTTTTTGAATTTTAGATTACGCTTCATTTTAACTAAGTTATGATCGTTATCTATGTCAGCCCCTGGATAACTACGACAGTTTTTAACTTGGTTTCTAAATCTTTGTTTAACTAAAATATAATCTATTGTTACATGCCAAAATTGGCATTGAATATTTTTAAATATGTGACTAAATTCCCGCCATTATTTCAAATAAACTGGTTAAATTTTTGCCATCCTGGACAGTTGCGTCGGCGCAAAAGAATGCGCAGGCGCGGAGTGAGTGGGCAAGTGCGCGGAGCGACACGATATTATTAGCCACAGGACGTCGAACGGTAACGTTTACCTGTATCGTGTTTTTTTGTCTTTTCTCTTTCTCTACTTTCTCTACTTAAACACTATACTACAATAAATCCCGTACATCTTTAAGCGTTTGAAATGATATGCGAATGCAGCTAAAAGCTATATTAGCTCAAGAAGGTAAAAGTCAACTAATTTCTCGTGTAGTGGTCTCTAATTTACCTAAAAATGCCTTTGAAATTAAACAATCTCTTGACGACATTAGTAATATAATTCATAGAATTGATCCCCAACCTACCGAAACTGAGCTTAAACGCATTGCGTTGCGAATAACGCACTTGAAACAGCGAATAGACTTATTATCCTTATTTAACTATGAACAAGCTAACGAAAACAAACAAAACCTTTCTATCTGATGTTCTTTTATTTGAAGGAATCGTCTTCGAAAAACTTAACTTAGATTTAAATGTAAATTCATCTATAGCTCTCTCCAATCTTACAATGTCCGAACCTTTTTATATCGTCTGCGAAATCGATACCTGTATACAAGTGAAGTGTAACTTTTCAGGGCTTTGATTCGCAAATCTCGTTAATGTCATTCCTAGATAAAGTAAATGACTTTAAAAAATTTCTCGTAACTGTACAGATGAAAATTTATTTGTCTCTGCAGGTGAATTATTTTCCCGTTCTGTCTTAATTTGGTATAGAAATATACGAAATCAGATTTCTACCTAGGAAGAATTAGTTACGTGTTTAAAACGCGATTTCCTACCCCATGATCTCTGGAATGAAATAAAAAACCGAACCCAGGGACCTAACGAAAACGTAATCTCTTTTATTACCTCAATGGAAGCTTTATATATCAGATTAGATAAAAAACTCCAGAACCCGAAATTATAGACCAACTCCTCAGAAATTTAAACCCATATTTTCCCGAACGTTTAGCGTTACAACACAATTCTTCCTTACCTCAGTTTAAAGATTTATGTCGCTCGCTTCAAGAAGTGAAATTACGTGTAGATAAATACCCTCCGCCCCCAGAAAAACAATCTAGCATTAATCTTCCTGTTTCCCCTTCAACTAACTCACTTACCTGTTGGACATACCTATAACGTGTGCACATATCCCAAAAGTATTTTTTGTTATGGTTGTGGTCGCAGCAATGCCTACAAATCTAGATGTACAAATTGTAACCCTAACTTATCGGAAAACTTCCGCAGAGATGTTCCTACTCGGGACGTGAATATCTCAAGGAATCAAAATCGTACTCAACACCAACCATTCAACGCACCCAGATGTCAATAGATTTAAAGCATAAAATTACCTCTAATAATAAACCTCTATCTAATATATCTAATAAGAATAATACCGCTACCTTAAATTTACAGAAGAACTTACCTCCTCTATTTAAAATATGTCAGACTACCCCGACCGACTGGTCAAGTTGGCCGAAAACAGTTAATTTCTTTTACCATAAAAATTCTGCTGCCTTACAACTTTTGAAAGTGAAGTGATAGTGATAGTGATTGTGATCCCCCCAAGAAACATTTAGTGCATACCCACCAGGACTTTAGCAGTGCACCCCGTCCCACCTTTAGAAGTAAGTTACAGACGACCAGATCTTCGGATGCTGGAGAATTTTATTATCGAGGTAAGACTTAAATTGCGGCGGCTGTACTCGCACAAGCATTGATTTACATTAATTAGTAGTTTTTGAAATAATTTAAGAAGCACGTTTGGTGTGTAAAGGCGCTAGCCGACATAATGCTTGTGCGAGTGCACCTGATAAATAGGGTGATGCTTTCGCTATTTTGTGCACTGCTATATGCTTAATGCTTATTAAACATTTATTTATATATTTACATAATTATATTTATTTATATTTTATATTTATTTATATATAGCATGTATTATGTGGCTTATTTGTTTTGTTTGACGTTCTGTCGCCATTTTGGTTGCAGTATATATTTGGGAAGGACGAGCAGAATTGCGAAGATTGTAATCATAATGTAAATCAGTTAGGGAACGATAGGGAAAGCTAGGGATGGATTTAAATTAGTTAGCTAGATTTGGATAGTTTTAAGACGACCCTTCAGGTCGCACTGGTAAGCAGAACCGGCGTCTGCTATCCGGTATTACGGATCCCTCCCCCTCTCATTTTTGCTTGTTGATCGGGTACACTCGAAAGTCAGCGCTAGGGATACCATTATTTACAACCCTGTTTTTAGTTTTGTTTTGTTTTTGTTCCAGTTTTGTCAGATTTTTAGGTTTGTTAGATTGTTAGAGTTTGTTAGGTTTGTTAGATTTTTATTTAGTTTTTATTTAGGGTGAATCAACTATGAAGTAAGAATAAATTAGGAGCACGACTATTTTTCGCGTTTAAACCCAGTGTAGTACCTCCGGGTGGAGCATTGGGGACGTGTCCGCAAGTATAGCGGCCCTAATTCAAATTATAATGCCTTACAACTTTGCAGACGAAGTGGAAACACTCGCGAAAAAATTCAACGACGCGGTGGTAGACGCGTCGTCGTACTCCATGCCGCGAAAGATGACATTTAAAGACAGCGTACCCTGGTGGACCCGAGAACTAACCACAAAGCGGGCAGAAACGCGTAACCTAAGGCGCCGCTATCAACGCGCCTCGGGAGATATAAGAGAACAACGGAGAATAGAATATAATCAAAGTTACCGGGAATATAAAATATTAATAGAAGAAACGCGAACGAATAAATTTAAAGAATTCTGCACGCAAAACTCGGAGAAAGAACCCTGGGGAACCGCATACCGCGTAATTAGAGGAAAACAACAAAAAATCGCGCTCAGTAATATAAAGAAAACAAATGGCGAATACACGGAAGGTTTTAAAACCACAGCGGAATATTTACTAGAGAAATTTTTCCCATCGGATAATCCCGAGGAGGATGAGGGGTCGCACGATTTAGTACGTCGGGAAGCTACAGAGGCGCAAGGAACAGGTGCCGATAAGGCAATCCTAGTTCACGAGGTCGTCAGGGCTCTTAGGAGGATGAACCCTAAGAAGGCACCGGGGCATGATGGAATCACTTCAGACGCAGCTCTGGAGGCGTGCCTGTTAGCCCCGTGTGTCTTTGTCGGGTTGTTTAATCTTTGTTTAGAAAGGGGAGTTTTTCCGCGTTGCTGGAAAATCCATAACGTGAAATTTATACCTAAACCTAAAAAGGCGGATGCATCAGATCCGGGCAGCTATCGTCCAATTAGCTTGCTACCGGTGTAGGGAAAAGTTTTAGATCGCGTTATGACTACGCGTGTTGAGCACTTAGTGCAAGACAGCGGCGGTTTTAATAACCGACAGTTTGGTTTCGTGGAGGGCAAGTCGACTATCGACGCGTTAGAGTTCGTTGTCGGGGAAATTAAGCAGGCGAGAGATGCTAAAGAGTACTGTGTCGTTATTGCTTTGGACATTTCAGGAGCATTTGATGCTGCCTGGTGGCCATTAATCGTTTGCGAGTTAGATCGTAGGGGTTGTCCGCGAAACTTGATGTCTTTAGCCAAGAGTTATTTCTCGGGGCGATTGGCACAGGTTGAAATTTCGGGTGAAGTTCTGTCGCGTGAGGTGGAAAGGGGATGCCCGCAGGGGTCATGTTCTGGTCCCACATTTTGGAAGTTGTTGTATGAGAGCATCTTTAGGGTCAAGTTGCCCGCAGGATGCTCAATCGTTGAATTTGCGGATGACACGCTTTTAATTGTAAGATCGAGATTGTTAATGGATATGCGCACAAAACCGAACGAGGCGCTTAAAAAATTACACGAATGGTCGCAGGCGGTAAAATTAAAATTTAACACGGCAAAGTCAGAGGCGCTTTATTTCGGCACGAAACCAGGACAGAGACTTCCTAGGCTAGAGCTAGGAGGGGAGAAAATCCCGTTTAAAGATTGTATTACCTACCTCGGCGTCAAGATCGACGATAAATTAAATTGGAAAGCGCACGTACAATACGTTAAAAGTAAGGGCGGCGAAATATCAAATAGAATGATGGCGGCAGCTAAAATAAAGTGGGGTTTCAGGGGCGAATCGCTGAGGATGGTCTATGCCGGAGCAATTGAACCGGCAATGCTGTATGCAGCATCCGTATGGGCGGAAGGTTGTAAAGTCCGGGAGATGCGTCAATTAACGAGCGTGCAATGTATAACCGTTCATTTACTTTTCCAATGCTCCACCAGTAGGTACTACATTGGCCAGGAGGCGAGTTTTTTTTGTTGCCTGGAAATTTAGAATTTTGCCGAACCCTTGCCGTTCCAGGCAAGGTAGGGATCTTTAACGTGCGTGACAACACTCACACACGGGACCTCCATTTAACCTCTCATCCGAACGAGGGCGTAATTTTTGTGAAAAATGCTCACCTGTCATTTTTCAAGCAGTCGACCGTGTCGGGATTTGAACCCGGGACCTTGGGATCCGTAGTCTTACGCTTACTACATTGATCCACGGCGACGCCTGCAATGTATAACCGCGGTAAAGGCGGCGAGAGCATACAGGACCACTTCCACGGAGGCTGTCCTGGTGTAGGACTCTCCCTATCGAATATGTCGTTAGGGAGATTAGAGATAGGAGACTTATAGATATAGGGAAAGGGGGCGAAATTATCGAAGTTATTAATCTTGGTAACAGAGACGTTGCAAGAAAGATCGTGGTATCAGAGTTTGGGCACCCGGCCGATATTAGAGGAATCGAGTTTGTCGAAGGAGATCGGGACGCGACGGGTATCAGAATTTACACGGACGGTTCACGTATGGATGACGGGCAAGCAGGCGCGGCGTTTGTCGTGTTTAAGCAGGTAAGGGAGGTGTTTCGGTTTCAAACCAAACTCGCGAACTGGAGCACTATCTTCCAGTGCGAATTGGTAGCCATACGAGAGGCTATCGATTACGTAATAAATCACACGGGCAGAGACGATTATTATATAATCAGCGACAGTAAATCAGCGCTGACGGCATTAACTAACATGAACACCTCGATAGACCTCCAGGCGGACGTCTGGAGAATAGCGCATACAGCGCTCGAGTTTCGACGTTTAAAGTTCTGTTGGGTATGGTCGCACGAATGTAACGTAGGAAATGATAGGACTGACGAATTAGCTAAAGAGGCCGCGACGGGCGACTTTCGGATATCACATTCGTCGATACCGACTTTAATCAAAAGAAAGCTGCGCGAAAAATCAATTCGACAATGGGAAGAGAGGTGGAACAACGCTGCCACGGGCAGGTTGACCCACAAATTCATACCGAGCATAGAAGCTAGAGGTAGGATCGAGGTTAAGCTCGATCACAAAATGGCTCAGTTGATAACAGGGCACGGCGCCCTGAAGGCGTATTTACAAAGGTTCGGTCTAACCAACAGCGACCGCTGCGAATGCGGTGAGGGTTCGGAAAGCGCAGAGCACGTGCTCTTCGACTGCCCGCTTGAGGCGGGAAATCGAGGGTTGGCTGATAGCAAACTAGCTATCCTAGGTCTGGCATGGCCAAAGAGCCTAGAGGAAGTCGGGGAAGTGGTTAACCAGAACGCGTTCTAGACAGCCTTAAAAGAATTCGCGGGAAGGGTCGCGAGATTGGACAATGACAACCGCGTGTAAAATTTGGTGGGGTTGGTGGGAGGATTGGAAAATTTTAGATTGGCTTGGCGTGAGTAAGGATACGAGCATAGATATAACCAAAACCTGATATAAAAAAAAATAAAAAAAAAAACATAATAATTATACCCAGTTGTCCAATATGCACGCGAAACCCCCCACACCATTAATACAGTCACTGCCTATCTTCATAATTATGTGCGGATATTCGGGAAATCGGGAATAAATAATAACAGATAAACAATAACAAATAAATCAAAAACCCTCATTAAATTAAATCAATAAAATAAACAAAGATAATAAAATAGAGTGAAACCGCGCATCCCCCCCAGGACTTGAAAGTGAAGTGATAGTGATAGTGATTGTGATCCCCACCTAGAACATTTAGTGCATACCCACCAGGACTTTAACAGTGCACCCCCATCTTCCCCTTAGAAGAAAGTTACAGTTAGATGTAGGCAGACGACCAGATCTTCGGATGCTGGAGAATTTTATTATCGAGGTAAGACTTAAATTGTGGCGGCTGTACTCGCACAAGCATTGATTTACATTAATTAGTAGTTTTTGAAATAATTTAACAAGCACGTTTTGTGCGTAATGGCGCTAGCCGACATAATGCTTGTGCGAGTGCACCTGATAAATAGGGTGATGCTTTTGCTATTTTGTGCACTGCTATATGCTTAACGCTTATTAGACATTTATTTATATATTTATATAATTATATTTATTTATATTTTATATTTACACTTTATATTTATTAGCATGTATTGTAGTATTTTGTGGCATATTTGTTTTGTTTGACGTTCTGTCGCCATTTTGGTTGCAGTATATATTTGGGAAGGAAGAGTAGAATTGTGAAGATTGTAATCATAATATAAATCAGTTAGGGAATGATAGGGAAAGCTAGGGATGGATTTAAATTATTAACTAGATTTGGATAGTTTTAAGACGACCCTTCAGGTCGCACTGGTAAGCAGAGCTGGCGTCTGCTATTCGGTATTACTGATCCCTCCCTCTCTCATTTTTGCTTGTCTCTTGTTGATCGGGTACACTCCAAAGTCAGCGCTAGGAATACCATTATTTCCAACCCTGTTTTTAGTTTTTGTTTTTAGTTTTTGTTTCAGTTTGTCAGATTTGTAGGTTTGTTAGATTGTTAGAGTTTGTTAGGTATGTTAGATTTTTATTTAGTTTTTTGTTTAGAGTGGATTAACTATGAAGTTAGAATGAATTAGAAGCACGATTATTTTTCGCGTTTAAACCCAATGTAGTACCTCCGGGTGGAGCATTGGGGACGTGGCCGCAAGTATAGCGGCCGTTATTCAAATTATAATGCCTTACAACTTGCGGCTCCGTGGCGTAGTGGTATGTGTGTGACTACTACGCCCAAGGTCCCGGGTTCGAATCCCGACACGGACCTGATGGTAGCAATGTAATTTGTTAGGCTAGTAACGTAGGAAATTAGTAAGATGGTTCTGTTGGTAAATTTATTGATTCACAGCCATGTCATTAAAAAGTTTTGATGTGTATTGTTTATTAAGCCAGAGTACCAATTCATAAAAATTTGCTAAAACATATAGTAACTTTCTCTCTTGGCATTTTGAAATTTGAGTATTCTCTTGCCAAAAAAACAGTTTAGATGCAATGCTTATGTGCGTGGGCACTTAAAAACTGTAATGTTAGCTTTAGTTATTATATATATGTTAGTAGTGTTTCGTGCTCTCCGACAAATTTGTGCTGTCGATTATAACTGCGCTACATCAAAGACTGGTGTGTGCATTTATAAATATAGTTCAAAAACAATGGGGCTACACATTCCGTGTCCTGGTTATTCGTAAGACGTGTTATCGGTTGAAAAAACCAGGTGGCGCCTAAAAGAAACATTTTCTAGAATTTGAGTTAGGGTATATGTAGGTTAGTGAGGCTTTAGATTTTAAGTTTTTACTGTGCTAGCAGTCATTTTCTTTTTTTAAGATTTTTTTCAATTATGGCTTTGTCGCGATTGTTCCATGCCAAAATTGGCTTTGTACATGTTTAAATATGTGACTAAATTCCCGTCATTATTTCAAATAAACTGATTAAATTTCCGCCATTCCGGATAGTTGCGTCGGCGCAAAAGAATGCGCAGGCGCGGAATGAGTGGGCAAGTGCGCGGAGCGACACGATATTATTAGCCAGAGGACGTCGAACGGTAGCATTTACCAGTGTCGTGTTTTTTGTCTTTTCTCTTTTTTAGTATGTAGGTTTCGCCTTATCTTGCCTTATCGTTCCTTACCTGGTTGATCCTATCGTACCGCTACGAACGACAAAAGAGGAAGGCAAATGAATTTGGATTCAACAATGGCGTGACGCAACCCACACCTAAACAAGGAGATGCCCTGAGATTTATCTGCAAGGCGCGTTTAAAGTGAGTACTTTGCTTATTTAAACTTTAAAATAAGAATTGTATCATTGTAAACGTGTTTGGCATTTGATACAATTTGACACGTATTTATGTCATAATATTAACTAGTGCAATATTGTGAAACGTGGACTATGGCAGTGGTGCCAAGTGTAACACTATTTGGTATCCAACTCTATCCCCTGGCACTTTCCAGGTATTTCTCCTTCTAACATGTTGTTCGAATAAGGTGTTTACAGTTACTAATCTATGTTCCTGACAAAACACAACTAATCTTTCTCCTCTATCATTTCGTTTATCATACCCAAATTTTCCTACCATTTTTCCCTCACTACCGTCTCACAGTGACGCATTAAAATCGCCCATAACAATTAAATTCTCATCTCCCTTTACTTTTCTCACTATACTATTTATATCCTCTTATACCATTTCTACTTCCTTATCCTCGTACTGAGTTGTTGGCATGTAAACCTGTACTAAAACAGTGTCTGTGGGTTTTGTACTCAATCTAACCATAATTATTCTATCAGTAAATTGTAAGTACTCTTTAACTTTAAGTCCTACTCTTTACCTAACACTATTCCTATCCCTGCCTGTCCATTAGTTGAAGAAGTTGTAATTATTCTATAATTATTTTTCCAAAAGTCATTACCATCTGGCCATCTCACCTCACTAATACCTAAAATGTCCAGCTTTCCTTTTCTTATTTCGACTAATAAATTCGTTAACTTATCTACTCTAAGTAATGACTACATTCCAAGTCTCTATCACTAAATCGAACCGTTGTTTTAAATTCTTAAGATGACGAGTCCCAAGTACTCCTTTTCGGAGATCCGAATGAGGGGGTATTTCTTATTATTAATAATATTATTTAATTTAACAGTTTTTCGAATCTTTCAGATGTGTCATCAGCTTATACTCTTATTGAAAACCACTACAAAAAGTATATTTTAAGCATTTCTCGAAGTATGAAAGCATATTCCACGAATAAGATAATCTGCGTTTTAAAATTACTTTGCTTTAATTACCCTGTTTTAGATTTGTCAAGGTAAGATTAAGTTTATTTAAGTTCATGGTCTCACCAGTATTAAATGGAGCAGGAAAAATCAGATTATTTTCGTCATTGCTGGAAGTTTTTAACTCAATTATTATTTTCTGTTTACTTAAATAGTAAAGATGAAATAAGTCTGTAATTAAATCATCGCATGTAGATTCAAAATGAAATTTTTGTGATAATAAAGGGTAAGCGTGAGCCATGCTAAATACATTAATTCACCTTCCTTGTAAGTGAACAAGCAAAAGCATAATTTAATTATCCATTATCCGCTCGCAGTTATACAAACGTATTGATAAAAACCAAAATTTATGTAATGTAAGCTCCGCCATTTTGAAATACCGATACCTTAGGTTACTGTACGATTGGCAAACATACACTTCCACAAAAAACGAAACTTATTTATTGCACGACCCTGAATTCTTAGCATTCGCGTGACCCTTCACAATATTGCATTGACCATTCACGTGATTCAGTTTGTTTCTACTTTAATCTAGCGAATACTTGAAGAATTTTACATTTTTCACGTATGGTTAAGTTGAACGTGAAATAAATCTTACGTCAATTGTTTTTCTGAATGCACAGCACTGACGTTCCTAGTTGATGTCTTGGCGAATGATAGTTGTATACTCTTGTACTTCTGCCAGAAACAATGCGGTTAAATATGTAAATTTAATGCTGGAAAGTGGTTTTATTTCCACAAAGGATAAATCGTGTTCCTGTGATAATAATTCCAAACTTAATTTGTATAGGGTTATGTAAACCGAAAGCTTTTAGGAAGATACTTTGATGTCAGTTATGTTCAAGCAACCAAAATTTGTAGGTTATTAAATAATCAGCATTAGGGTTGTTTTCGGCGCTTTTACTGCGTGCATTGCTAAGATTGTCTTATGGCAAAGTGTTACTTCATATCTTCAGCACGAACCTTCTTGCTCACTTTGACTACTTGTAATTCGACGAAACATGCTCTTCTCTGAATATTGGAAGTTTTATTCCGCACATAGTTTCCTTCGGTAGAAGTCAACTGGGTTTTATGCAAAAAGTCTACGAAGAAAGCTACTTAATCTTTTGCATTATTCCCACTGTGTGCTATTGTTAGTTGACTATCAAGCTTTCATAGTGTAAGAAGTAAAATCTTCTTCGGTCTTCACATTCTTCATCGGGTTACTTTTTTTTGGTAATAGCAGTCCCTAACTAGCTTGGGTCTACATCTTGGTCCTTTAGAATTTTCCTGCTTAGATATAATAATCGAGTGCTTTTTTTAAAATTGCAAGTCGATTTTATATCTCCACGTCACATAATTTTGATCATTGTGCTAAACCTTTCTTCCTAGCGTTAAATGAAACCTACGGTTTCTGCTTGGTTAGTATTATCTCTGTTTTGAACTTGTTTCGTCTCATTTTCGAGTGGTTTTTCGAGTTTTTCTCGATCATTAATTGTCACAAGTTAAAAATCAAAGATTTTGTGACAAGCACAATTTAATCATCACAAACACATTATTTCAACATCATGCTAGAAGACGATACATGTGGAAGATGCCAAGAAATATAAAAAGATATCAAATAGATTACATTTTTGTTAGACAACTGTTTTGGAATCAAGTAAAAGACTGTAGATGCTACTTAGAAGCAGATATAGACACTGACCACAACATCGTAATTATGAAGGCCGCACTTAAATTTAAAAATCTGAAAAAGAGGAACGGAAAAAGGCACTTTGACTTTGAGAAGCTAAAAGATAAAGATATTCAAGAAAGATTCGAAAAAAATTCAAATGAATTTTTGAAAGATATCGGGAAAATATCTGATACTAAGGAAATAGAAACAAAATGAAATAACATTAAATCCAGCTTAGACATGGCGGCCAGAGATATTCTGGGGTATACACAAAAATAAAATAAGAAACCATGAAAAACAAAGAGTATCTTGAATTTAATAAAAGAAAGACGAAAATACAAAAATAAATCTGACGAAACAGGAAAACAGAGATACAAGGCCATAAAATGGGAAATTATTCGCAAATGCAAAAAAGCTAAAGAACAATGTATTGATGAAAAGTGCAACGAGGTACAAACTAAGATGGAAGTAGGAAAGATAGATGAAGCATACACATTAATTAGAATCAATTTTAGAGATATAAAACCGTATAGAAAAAATATAAGGGACGCGGGAGGAAACGTCATTATAGAAAATGTAGAGAAAGTGAGATTATGGCAAGAATATATATAGGGAATTTATATGCAGGAGAGGGACTAACTGCATTAGAACAGGAATCAGACATTGAAAATGATGACTGGAGATATCCTATACTTACAGATGAGTTTGAATTAGCATTAAAGGATCTAAAATGGAAAGGTGCCGGATACAGATAAAGTGCAAGCAGAAACTCTAAAAGCCGCTGGACAAGCAGTAACAGAACGTCTCTTCCAACTTGTAAGCTATATATATGAGACAGGTGAGATACCCAAAGATTTCCCGAAATTACAATAACTCACTATCACTACTATTAGTACTTTCAAATAACTTACTTTCATTACATATTTTTTTCTTAAGAGACTTGACCAGTTGAAGTCTGGAGTGGAACTGGTGCTCATATATTTTTTTACTTGCCTCGCAGTGGCTCTGCCCCTATTTTAAATTGTAAACTATGCTTATTTTGGGTTAGTGACCAGCAGCTACCTCATGGGTTCTGCTTGGACTTTGCGTATTACTATTCTGATGTACTTGACTATTTCCAAAATATAAACTATTTTGCTGGCCTTATGTTGTAACCAACTGTTTCCTCTATTGGAAACTACCGCACAGGTTGAAGACCTGAATGAACTTATAATACATTTAACACTACATACTATCTGTATAACTGAGTTTACTCTCGCCCTCGCGCCTTCCTAAATAAAAATGAGGAATCATTAAAATGCTTTATTACACATTGCTGTAGGGCATTTTGGAGGACTTTGGCACAGCGCCACCGCCACCTTTCACGTCCCTCCACATCCCTCCACATTCCTCCACATCCCATCACATCCATCCACACCCCATCATATCTCTCCACATCCCTCCGCATCCCTCCATATTGCTCCACATCCCTCCACATTCCTCCACATTCCGCCACATCCCATCACATCCTTCCACATCCCATCATATCCCTCAACATCCCTCCACATTCCACCACATTCCTCCACATCCGTCCACATCCCTCCATATCCCACCACATTAAAGCCCCGAACCGTTAAATTTTTTGTTTAATTAATTTTAACTCGATCTTTAAATCCTTTTTGGTTACCCGGGATATTCGCTTTAATCCGGAATTTTCCTGGATAATTTAAAACCGTCGGAATTGTTTAAATCACACCACCCTTACAAAAGTTATACCTCCGATTTTAGGAAGTTATCCAAAATCGTCTTAGGGTATTACACATAAAATCGAACTAGATTTTTCTGGGAAACCCATATCTTTAGGAATTTTTTAAATCGAAGCAACCCTCGGGATTCTAATTCTAGTTCTTTTGGAGTTGTAGAATATGGTGTTGGAGATTGTGTATAATATGTACTACCTGCTTTAATGTAGCACTTGTGTAAGATTTTTATTTTATCTTGACTGTCTTCCTCCTCTACTATCTCCAAATAATTTACAGGTAAATAGTTAAAACTAAAAGCCGAAAGCACATACTTTATCAATTTTTCCCTTTTCTCTGGTTTTTTGGTTAACTTAATTTTCAAGTCAGTCAATTTCTTTGTATTGCTGTTCCCCCAATACACAAACTGTAGTAGGTTATTATACACTAAACAGCAGCTATTTTGCAGCTTGTCCGATAGCTTACTCCACATTTTGGCAAGTGGTACCGAGTACATTGGCGCCTTTAGGAAGTATAAGTTACTATCTTTCAATAAGGTTAAACAGTCTTTTAAGGGACTATAAGCTTTGATTTGTAGTATTGTAACGTTTAAATTAACGTCCTTTATATTTTAAATGTTCAATTGTATTAGCCTTATGTTTTATAACGCGAGTTATGTATCCCCCAATTATCTATATGTATTGAATATATTGAATCTAATAGGAATTATTAGAAATTGTTAAATAAAGTATAAGTTCATTGCAACAATGTAATACAAGGATATCCGAGAGAGGTTATCGACAGTTCATGAGAACGGACATGCAACTTTGCATCCGAGAGGGCAGTGATACTGCAGGTGGCAGGTCACAGGCGGTTAACATACCCCAATTACTTAGAAATAAGATTGGTACAATGTAATAAAGTGTAGAATTAAGAGTAAAGCAGACATGAGATCTGCAAGTTCCCACAGCTGTGTGAGGGGCAGGTTATTATAAAAAGCCCGGGAGCTCAAGGTCCGGCAGTCAGTCTTCGAACTCCATACTTCGTTGTTCAAGCTACTCACCTTATTACAATTAATTAAATGTTTTTGAATTAAAGTTATTTTACAAGTTATTCAAAATTCCATTGTAATTTCTGTTTTAAGTTAAAATAAATTTGTTAAGTGTTTGGAATTGTTTTTAAAAACACCGCTCTAAAGGCCCGAACCTTAACTGGCGCAGTCGTAACGGATGTCAAAAGGGCACTGAAAATCCAAAATCGGAAGATTGGTGACCAAGAATTTCATTTCGCAATTTTGACAGAACCCAAACCAGGTTGGAGGAAGAAAAAATCGTCCGAATCCAACAACAAACCAACGTGGACACTATACAGCATCGATCGAGCCCACAAAAGAAACAGATGAAGAAATTAATGTAAGTTCATTCCACTTATACCAATTGATTTCACAAACTATAATTGATATATGCTAGTTTTATTTTATTATTTGATTACCATTTATTATTATGTTATGAATTTTATTTTATGCCAATATTTTTTTTTGAAAATAGTTTACAAAGAAAAATTATTTTCAAACGAGACTTTATTTTGAGAAAGTGTTAATCTATGAGACTTGAATCTTAAAGAGATTTTCTTTTAAAAGCAAAAAAGATTTGATGTTTAAAAGATTCTTATCACAATTATTAGAACAAACCCAAAAATAAACCAAAAATAACGGACACACACGAATAATTAACTAGCGCGATACAAAACGCACGTTTACCCGGTAAACTAAAAAGACAGAACGTAAATTAATTCCAAAGATAAAGGTAATTCTTCAAACAAGCAATTACTGAACGATTTGTAACGTGCACTTTTAATCGGTTAACATTTTACGCTTTTTCGCAATAAGTAAATACTTCCGCATAGTTTTCAGAATTGTATACAATTTGGCTTGTGTGTATTATTTAAAGATAAATAAATTGAAGTTTGATTTTCAATTAACAAATAAATTACAAGGAACGATTTGTAAATAGGATTATTCGTAAATTGCTTTCCAACTTGTTGAAAGTGATAAACCGCGGTAATTAAGTATTAGATATGATTGCAGCATTTCACGCTTTGTATGTTGCTTATGTTATTATACCAGTCTAGATAAGAGTCGATAAGCGGTTGTAATAGCGAGGAGTTGTAGTTTGCTCTTCGTTCCGAGATTACGTGAAAAATACTGTTTCCTTGTTGCTTTACGAATTGTGTGTTGAGTTAAGTTTCGTGCTTGGTTTCTATATACAAGCACGACACGATTTTAATTGTTTTTCCTGTGAAATAAAAGTTGTATATTAACTAGATAGTGTAGTTCTAAGGGATTTTGAAGAAAGATGCTTTATAGGCGAACGTGTTTACTCGACCGCACGTGTTTTACGGAAAATTGACGGACTTATTTTAGTGATACGCGTAGCTTTACTAATTGTTTTTTTTGTTGCTTTTCTGTTGGAAATGAAAGTAGTAGAACTTAACGTGTGTTTTACGGAACATTGACTTTAGTGATACACGTGCCTTACTAATTGTGTTTTTTTGTTGATTTATCTTTTTATATTTAAACTGTGTGTGCGATCTAGTTTCGCGGTCGTTTTTTTTATCAAAGTATCTAAAATAGAACATTGCTTACGCAAATTTGGTTATTCAAAAACATTAGATTTTTCTTTGTTACCATAGGTAGCAAATAAAACACCTCACGTTACTGTTAGTTTAATGCAATACATCGTGCCTTGAAAGCTCGTGATTCTAAATTTTTATTACCATTTTTTTCGATTTGTGTTACAAAGTATTTCGAAATTATTGTCTCAGGAAATAGAATAACAAGAAATTTATCAATGCTACATAGTTCCATTAGCATGATAATGTCTGTTGCTAACACCAGTGAAATACGTAGGTGTGATTAGGGTAACGTGTGATAAGTTCCATCAACACCCTCCCAGTAAAGGGTGAAGTGCTTCGTTAGTGCAGGACCTCGTGAATCCCACACTTCAAATGCAAGGAAGCGTTCCTGAAGGACTTTTTGTAAGTTGAACTATTTCCTACTTATTATTACTTTAAATATCTATCCGTGTTTTGCCATATCTTCGTCGTTCTGATGCCTTTCACAATAGACTTGCCTGCGATCAAGAAAAAAAAAGAAAGAAAAAAAACAATCAATACTGCTGAATTACTCATATCAATTGTGTCTTATCTATTTATCTTTTGTTAATATTTTGTCTGATTTATGTTAAATTGGTGTGTGAGGAAACGTTTCTGCTACTCCCCAATATTACCTCACTTTGTACTAAACATTTGTCTGTATTGCTTTTACCGTTGTTATATTATATAGATTATCCAAACAGTTTCTTTTTTTACATTCTACAAAGTACTGAATAATTTAGACTTTTCATTACTGCTATACTTATTCTTTTTTTCAGGTTTGCTTAATTATTTTTCTTGCAGGTATTGTTACTCACTCCTTACCGCCGCATACATCATAGGTCAGCCTGCTTTCTACAACCCCCCCTTCTACTCTCCGATTGAGCCCGGTCATTTCTTTGACTTTCTTGGTGTTACGCACGGCTAAAAGCCAACGTAGCATAAATGTGGCGCCCAACGTGGATGCCACGAAAAAAAACGTAACAGATTATTTAAAACATTTACCTTTATAAATTACAGCAAAACACTCTGCAGTAACTGAAACCACTGTAACTTAAAACCACCGTAACCTAAAACGCCATCCGCACCTAAGCAAAGTTCGCGAATGAAGCATCATTTATTACACACTTAAAAACCTCAGAGAAATTGCTATAACTTTCAGAACTAAAGCAGCGCAATTTGTAATTGAATCCATCACGGAGTAGAAAAACTATTCACCACCGCAATCTATAAATAAAATCCATTAGTACAAACACGGAATAAAAGCTAAACGTTTTTAATTAAAACTACTCATCATTTATAAATTGCATTATCCCAGTACAAATGCTGAGTAAAGCTAAACGGTCATCGTAAAAAGTTATAATTAAAAACACTCATAATTGCAACTTGAAAACTTACATTACGGAGAGATTTAATTGCAAGTCGTGCATCACAATATAAACAGACGCAACAGTGTGCAAAGCAATTAACTACTAAAGAAGCGAATTATTTAATTCCCATAAACTGAAATTAACACATGTGAGTAAGTGTTAATTACCTGAACAGGTATAGTCGTGTGCTATTCAGCACGTACGCAATTACCAAGTAACCATGACTACATCTTCAAGAGACATAACTTAGTGATTAAAATTACCAAGTAAGTAATTAACCTGCAAGCTAAATTTACAATACAAGACAGACGAACTATACGTTTATGCAACTTAATTAAAACCCACGGAAAAAGATATAATTACAAATTAACAGAACTGAACTAACACAAAGCGAAGGAAATATCGCGAGAACAAATCTATCTACTCCAGATTCTTCAGAAAGCAGAAACTCAAGCAAACTCAAACAAATTAAAACCGCGAGATAGAAACAGGCAAATTCAAGACTACAGTAATTAAATCAACATTATCGAGTATAAATCTCACAAATTCATTACCGCACTGTGTAACTAAGTACAAATAACAGCAATTACGATTCTAAAAATAACCCGACGCAGTCTAAACTGAAAATTAACAAATCCAAACCAAAATTAACGCTACAAATAGCAAAACCAACTTCAATTTTTACAAAATTTGAATTTACCCAACCTAAATGAAAAATTAATAAACCCAAACCAAAATTAACGTTTCAAATAGCAAAATCAACCCCAATTTTTACAAAATTTGAAATTATCCAATCTAAACGGAAAATTAATAAAACCAAAGCAAAAACTAACTATACAAATAGCAAAATCAACTTCAATTTATACAAAATTCGAAATTACCCAACCCAAACGGAAAATTAATAAATCCAAAGCAAAAAATAACGATAACGATATACACAAAACCTCAATTCAAAAAAAAATATTTTTTTTTAAATTACCCAAAAGCGAAAGCAACCCTTAACCAACATGAGTAGCGCTGACATGAAGCTCTATTTGGAGACAATCCAGATATTTGATGGTACCCAAACACATCTTGTGAATTTTATTGGAGCACCCGAAATGTTCCTGAAAACCTTCTACAAACCCGGAGATAACGAAAGAAATTCCTTGCTTATACGCTTGATAATAAGTAAACTAACCGGAAGGGCACTAACCTTAATCGCCAGTAGGGACGATCTACAGGAATGACAAGAATTTAAGCAGCTACTATTTGCATATTTTGGAAACCAATGTTACATAAAATGCCTGGTACGAGACCTAATAAACCTTAGAATGGAACACAACCAATCCCCCTATCAATTCGGAATGAAATGCCAAGACGTGAGAAGTTTAATCCTAACAAAATTAAAAATCGAAGAACCCGATCAAAACGTTCGACATTTAAAAACAAAAATGTATGACGAAATGGCACTGGACACATACATAAACGCTTTACCAGAACGACTATCGAATAAGATCAGATTCCAACGACCCCAAAATCTAGAAGAAGTCATGAACCTAGTAATAGAAGAAGAAAATGTAATGTATTACCGCAACAGATTATTCAACCCCAACGCGAATAAAAGTTATTCACCAATAAAAACTATACAAGTCACAAGACAAACAATCCCTCAACAAAAATTTACACCTTACAACGCACAAACAAATCAACCGTGAATTAATAACCCAAATTTCAACAACACGAATTTTAATAATTAATATAAACATTTTCCAAAACCAACGTTTAACTCAACTTTTACGAAACCCGCATTCCAACCAAGATTTAATCAAAACCTAAACCAACAAAGACCAGCATTCAACGCAACCCCCAATAGAAATACACCAATGAATAATACTCATAACAACCCTAATAATTATTATAAACCAACACCAATGGATACCTCATCTGGTAACACCAGACAAAATACAAAGATAACACACATCCGACCAAACCCTCATCAGAAACGTAATTTTACATCGGAAGAACTATTTCACCAAGAAGTAGAAAAATTTGACACTGACCAGAATAATTACATTCAGACAGGTACGAACGATGAATCAAACCATGCAGAAACTTATGAACGCGACAAACAATACGAAACTTACGAGGAGTACGACGAAGAAATGGACCAATTCATAACCGACCAAACCTAATAAACTTAAATAACATAAATCACTTAGTATTACCATACATAGAAATACCCCACGCCGAATTTAAACTATTAATCGATACCGGATCCTCAAAAACATTAATTAGCCCCAGAACCGTGAAGAAACATTATTTAGATTATGTAGAAAGAGAACCATTTAAAATTAAAACAGCCCATCAAACGACAATACACCAATTCGTAGCTAATATACCCTTACCGAGAACATTTAATGTTAAAATGAAACATAAATTTTGTATTTTCGAATTTAGCGACAAATATGACGGCTTAATCGGAATGGACCTTCTAAGAAAATTAGGAGCCAACATTGACATCAAAAATCGTTTATTAAGGACGAAATACGGAAAAATCCCCATTAAATTTCAAAACACACAAATCGAACAAAAATACACAATAGAACCCCGAACGGAAAGAAAAATAAAAATCTCAGTAAAATCTAACAAAAAAGTAGGAATAATAAATCATATGACATTTCAACAAGGAGTAGAAACCCCAACCGCTTTAGTACAAATAAAACATAATTATGCCACTACAACGATATTAAATTCAAACGACTATCCCGTAGAATTATCATTAACAGACCCAATTAACGTAGAGGAATTAAATTTTAACGAAATGGAAATAGACGAAAATTTAGAAAACGATTACAACCCAAACGACATGACAAAATGTTAAGAGAAAATTTAAGTAACATCCGCTTTAATACCGACATCGATCAAGAAGAGCAAAGAGCAATTAAAAATTTATGTTTTGGATACCGCGACATATTCCATTGCGAAGGAATACCATTAACATTCACCAACACAGTAAAACATAATATCGAGCTAACAGACAACAAGCCAATCTTTACAAAAGCATATAGACTACCTCATGCAAGCCAAGAAGAAGCTGACAGACAAGTAGCAGACTTATTAGAACAAGACATAATCCAGCACTCCAATTCGCCATGGAGCAGCCCCGTGTTAATAGTACCTAAGAAATTAGACGCAACCGGAAAGAGAAAGTACAGAATGGTAATAGACTATAGAAAGTTAAATGAAAAAACGGTAGGTGACAAATATCCACTACCAAATATAACCGAAATTTTAGACAAATTAGGCAAATGCCAATATTTTTCAACATTAGACCTAGCATCAGGATACCATCAGGTGGAGATGGAAGAAAAAGATATATCAAAAACAGCCTTCAGCACACCTAGAGGACATTACGAGTACAAACGAATGCCATTTGGATTAAGAGAGTTATGGACAATATATTACGAGGAATACACAATGAAAAATGCCTTGTGTACCTAGATGACATCATAGTTTATTCCACATCATTGGTAGAACACATAGAAAGATTGAAGGAAGTATTTGAAAGACTAAGACAAGCACATTTCAAAGTACAATTAGACAAAAGTGAATTTTTACAAAAGGAAGAACAATTTTTAGGACATGTAATAACACCCCAAGGAGTAATGCCAAATCCCGACAAAACAAATGCAGTTCTAAATTACCCTCTACCAAAAACAACCAAAGAAATTAAAGGATTTCTAGGACTTAGTGGTTACTACCGCAAATTCATTAAAGGTTACGCTCAGATAACCAAGCCCCTGACAAACTGTTTAAAAAAGGGAAACAAAATTGAACACACCCCGGAATTCATTAAAGCCGTAGACAAAATTAAAAACATATTAACGAATCACCCTGTATTAGAATACCCAGACTTTTCAAAACCATTTATACTGACGACGGACGCATCGAATGTAGCATTAGGCGCAGTATTGAGCCAAGGAAAGGTAATTAGCGATAAACCCATCAGTTACGCATCCAGAACCCTAAATGAAACCGAACAGAAATATAGCACCATAGAAAAAGAATTATTAGCCATAATTTGGGCAACAAAATATTTTAGACCTTACCTATACGGAAGAAAGTTTTACATATACACCGATCATAGACCATTAGTATGGCTATGCAAACTGAAAGAACCGAATTCAAAATTACAACGATGGCGAATCAGACTCGAAGAGTACGATTACGAAATTATATATTAAAAAAGAATTTATAACAACAACGCAGGCGCTTTAAGTAGAATCCAGCTCAATGCATTAGAAACGGAATCCATAGTAGAAAACGTAGACGAAGCAGAAATAAGGGAAGATCCAGACGAGATCGACACGATACATTCGACACAAAACGAAGAACCTAAAAACGCGATTAAAATTTTAAACAAAGCAATCGATATGAAACCCAACCAATTTATAATTACCGAAGTTTTAAATAACCCCAATCCCGTAAAATATACAAAAGTAGATAACAAAAAGATATACCAAATTCAAATAACCAAAGATGACAATGAGGAACAAATAATTAAAATTCTAAAAGAATACACCCCCGAGAAAAAACGATTTTATTTTTATTTCAACACCGAACATTTATACCAAAGATTTTCAAAATTATACGTTAAACTTCAATAACTCTGGCCATGAACTCATCAGATGTACGAGAAAATTAATAACATTAGACGACCCTGACGAAATAAACGATGTTATTAGAAATCAACACGAAGGAAAAACTAACCATCGTGGAATTAACGAAACAATAAAGCAACTTGTAAGACGTTATTATTTTACAGACATGAAGGAATTGACCACATATTTCATTAACCAATGTGAATTATGTGACAAAGCGAAATACGATAGGAAACCCCCCAAAGATACGCTTAATGTTAACCAAAACACCCGACAAACCATTTCAAAAACTACATGCCGATACTCTAGTAGTAGAAGCGCAAAACTATCTAACAATTGTAGACGCATTCACAAAAATAGGCCAAGCAATACCAATCACATCCAAAAATAGCATCGACGTGACCCAAGGATTTTTACAATATTTCACATTTTATGGAACACCCGAATCAATAACTCTAGACAATGGTAGCGAATTTAAAAATGAGACAATACAAAACACTTTAGAACTTCACAAAATAAAAATTCATTTCATAACGGAAAACCACCCTGAATCAAACGGACTAATTGAACGACTACATTTAACCCTGTTAGAACAAATTCGATTATTAAGAATAAATTATAAAAAGGAACATATAACCAATCTAATGTCATACGCACTAATCGCTTATAATAATACATTTCACTCATCGACAAATTTTACACTCTTAGAATTAACCTTAGGACATTCAGATTCACGAAATCCCTATGACATACACTACAACAAGGAAGTATATCAACAATATGCGAAAGACCACAAAGAAAAACTAAAAATAACTTATGACAAGGTAAAAGATAAATTAGAGAACGATAAGGAACGTATCACCACAACGCGAAACAAAAATACCGACTCAAATAAATTTTCAATAGGACAAACCGTGTATGAGAAAAACTCTCAAAGCAAGCGACATAAAACGGCACCCAGAAATTTAGGACCATTTAAAATTAAGAAAAAATTAGATAAAAATATAGCAGTAGTAGACAACGGTAAAATAACAAAGTACATTCATTTGAAAAACCTAAGACACCCTGTCATTTCAGATAGACAATTATCACCCTTACCGTCAACCTCCGCCCAGGTAGAACGGACAACCAAGTAATAATAAAAGACAAAAAACAACCCCGGTATACTACCAATTAAATTAGGCAGTATGCAAAACCCAATTAACATTTACAAAATTAAATACCCTACACTCTAGTATTATCGAACCAACCGATTTATTAAAAGAATTAATAAGGATTAGATCACTTATAATTAACAGTAAATTACCTTTTGATGTAACAGAATCAAACATTCTAATATTTGAAAAGATAGCTATAGTCAAAGGCTACATTAAGAATAACGAAATAATATTTTTAATAGAGATCCCAATAGTAGAAAGTAACAACTATAATTATTATCATTTATTTGCTTTTCCAACGAAAGTTACTAGCACATACCAAGTTATCATACCCAAAACCAAATTCCTATCCCTAAGTGAACTGAGATATGGTTATACAAACGAAAAATGTACTGAAGTAACACCAAACCAATACTTATGCCAATCGATGACGACAACAACCATTCAAGAAGGCAGCCCTTGTAAAGTACAACTATTAAAATTTTCAAATCTATACGAAAACTGTGAAGCCAAACAAGTGCAAATAACTAACATGAAAATTCAAAAAGTTACAGAAAACAAATGGATAGCCATTTTCCCAACAGAAGCAGTAGCAACCATCCACTGCAATCAAGATGAAAATAACCAAGCATTAATCGGAAGCAAATTAATTACCCTCAAGGAAGACTGTTATGTGAAATTGAAAGACGAAGTTTATCAAGATCCCATAGCAACAAATAAACTTGCAAATCTACCAGAACTACAGTTCAAGATAGAACAACAAGAAGACGAAGAAATAGTTAAGAAACCCATGAAGCTAGAGCATCTAGACTTAGACGACCTCAACCACGCCATGAAATTAGTGGAAAGTTACAAAGAACATTTAACTGAACACAAAACGCCAAAGTTACATTATGATAATATAAGCGTTTGGACAATTGTGTTAATCATTTTAATAATTTTTGTAATTATATATGTATTTTACAAAATGTACCTTAGATATAAGAATGAAGGAAACAGTTTTAGATTTAAGGAAACGATAAGTATACCCTTAAAAACAATGAATTTTAAATGAAATTGAATAATGAATTTTATGTATTTAAAAATTAAGTAAAACCTTAATTTTTCATTAACGGTAGGAGGAGTTATGTATCCCCCAATTATCTATATGTATTGAATATATTGAATCTAATAGAAATTATTAGAAATTGTTAAATAGAGTATAAGTTCATTGCAACAATGTAATACAAGGATAACCCAGAGAGGTTATCGACAGTTCATGAGAACGGACATGCAACTTTGCATCCAAGAGGGCAGTGATACTGCAGGTGACAGGTCACAGGCGGTTAACATACCGCAATTACTTAGAAATAAGATTGTTACATTGTAATAAAGTGTAGAATTAAGAGAAAAGCAGACATGAGATTTGCAAGTTCCCACAGCCGTGTGAGGGGCAGGTTATTATAAAAAGCCCGGGAGCTCCATACTTCGTTGTTCAGGCTACTCACCTTATTACAATTAATTAAATGGTTTTGAATTAAA
The DNA here is from genome assembly GCA_036346225.1 of Platerodrilus igneus. NCBI lineage: Eukaryota > Metazoa > Arthropoda > Insecta > Coleoptera > Lycidae > Platerodrilus > Platerodrilus igneus. The sequence goes on along the minus strand of JARFIW010001480.1, from coordinate 8,238,488 downwards.
GTTATTTTACAAGTTATTCAAAATTCCATTGTAATTTCTGTTTTAAGTTAAAATAAATTTGTTAAGTGTTTGGAATTGTTTTTAAAAACACTGTTCCAAAGGCCCGAACCTTAACTCGCGTAGTATAGTATTAGAGATCTGTTATTTAATTACGCGCGACCTTGCCTGTACGACTAGTTTTGTTATCTCGATACCTCGTAGTGCCGGCAGACGAACGTTGACTTACTTCGATAATGGCATTTTACGATTTGATTACGCTAAATGCAGTGGTATATTCTGTTTTGAGTTGTTTAAATAAAGAATCGCCTAAATTAGCGGATTTGTATGCATTTAGCGTTGAAGTTATTTAACTCATTGTTAAAAAGGTGTTTCTTGTTCACACCTGATTTAGTCAATCTGATCATCTAATTATTAAGGCGAAGAACCGGCTTTTTTTCTTTCTCCCTTTTCTTCGGAATAGCGCTTAGTCCTTCCGTATTGGTTTGTCGTCCCCTTTTTGTGATTGCTGCATTTTGTCGTGGAGCTTGATGGTTATGGGATGATCTTACGCTTTGTCCGTGTGGAACCTGTTGCAATTGATGTTGATGGACCCCTGTCGTGGCCGTTGACGCTACTCGCCGTGGACATCAAGACCCAGATGTGCTTGGACTCGCCTCAACTTGGTTAAGGTACTATTAGACAGCCATTCACCACCAGTGTTTAAAAAGGGTTGCATTCGTATTTTACTCACCTATTTATTTTTACGATTTATACCATCAATACTGGGTGTTTTGAAATTTATATTTACAAAAGATTTACCTGTAAATTAAGCTATACAAATAAGTTAATTCAAGATGTCACAATTTTTAAGATCCCCATTGCCGTCACTTAGTATTTGTGCGAATATTACCCTTGTTAATTTAAGTGCTTATACCTAATCTCCTCCATGTAGTATTGTTTTAAAGTTTACCTATATTTAATAGTCATAACGCCTATTCATACCCGTCGCTAGCTTTTGTAAATGTACAGTGTAGTTTACCTCGCCCGCCGACATTTTTTTTCTTTTTGGCTATATTCCCTTCAGTACAGTCCGTATGTTATTGAACGGGTACGAAACCTCTTTCGCTATGAATCCATGCAACCCTCTTCTATTATTATGGTATTTTATTTATTGAAACAGGTCTGTGTTGGTATACCAAAACGACTATTACCATACTCCCCTCTAATATTTAGCTGCAGCGCTACATGCTACGTATATTGTGCCGGATAGTGGGTCATATCTAAATCAACATAAATTTTAGCGGATCGGGACCCGCCCTATGCAATAGTTTTACATAGTTAAGAAGTTTACTTATTCATGTTGTTTATGTTGGTAACCGTTTGTGCTATTTATTATTTTGCCTATTTTAGCGGATCTATTATTTTGCCTATTGCAAATGAATTTATTTTTACCATTTATTATTTCATTTACTGCAAATATTTTGTTTTAACATTCTATTACTTTACAGGTTATTTTGTGATTATTTCAGCCTTGTAATCCATGTAATTTTGTCGATGATATTAAATTGTATATTTAATCCCTCTGAGTTTGGCTTTATGAGATTTGATATTGCGGTAAGGAAATTGAGATTTGCCTTGTGCTTGCTCAGAACCCTTGGGTCAAGGTTCTAGGTTTTTAGTAGCGGTTCCGGCCCTGGCGCCCATTCCTGCTTCCGTGAACCATAACGGTCCCCCTTTCCGGAAGCCAGCCGCCCACCACCTCCTGCGGCTGAGTCTAGCCACCGCACTGCCCTAACTGTCGGTGCATCCGTACCATAGCCCTAATCGTGATCTCATTTTGTCGCAACATCCACGACCGTCGCAGTATTTGTTTTTCATAGCTTCTGGTGTTGTCTCCAAATAAAGAATTAGATGCTTGGTGACTGTTAATTTCCGCTTCCATCGTGTAATCTCAGGTATACCCCTGCCCATGCGCACCCCTGCTCATGCGCACCCCTGCCCATGCACAGCTCTGCGCGCGCGTGTGTGTGTGTGTGTGTGTGTGTTTGTGTGTGTGTGTGGATATGTACGGGAGTATGTGATCATATACATTAATCAGTCTAAGCTATTTTATTTAGTCCAAGGAAACTACTATTTTCTAAACCACAATTAATAATCATCTTTATAGGTTTAACATGTTTACCATTTTCCAATGGCTGGTGTTACATACATGGAAACTTTAATTTCTTATTGGAGGAATCTTTATTCTCCCACTCACTGTTGCGTAGTTGCATGTACACCACTTTTGGGGATAGATGAACGTTATAGGTTGTAAGACTTTTGGTTATAAATGATCCGAAAGGTTCTTTACTAAGCAAATATACAATGTTTAGCAGAACCCCTTTGCGTGTGATGTACGCCGAGGTTACGAAACCCGCATTGATAATGTTAGGTCAGCGCCGCGGCGCTGACTTAATCTATCAATTTTTTCTTGTATCTAACGTAAGTCCACACAAGTCCAACTAACCTAACCTAACTCCAGACAACACTAGCTAACCTAACTGCTGACAAGTCCAACTAACCAAACATAACTCCAAACAACATTGAATAACCTGACTCCAAACAATGTAAACTATCCTAAACCCTACTACCCTCCACCCTACTTTGTCCTTTTCTTTTCTCTCGCATCCGTATGACATACATCCGACATACATCCAAACTATATCCGACATACATCTGACATATGTCCAGTATACATCCTACATATATCCGACATATGTTCAACATATGTCCAACGTATGCTAGCCATGTCCGCCATATGTCCAACATTTGGCTTAAATCCGACCTAGGTCGGATTAATGCGATCTAGGCCAAATTTTCATCCGACTTAGGTCGGAGACAATTTCACCCTATAAGGCAATTTTACCCTATCCTAACATCCTACATATATCCGACATATATCCGGACATATGTGGATGCGCACCCCTTCCCAGTCCGACCTAGACCGGATTAAATCCGACCTAGGTCGGATAACCAAACTGTACCTAAACAAGAGAATGTAAGCGATATGACGGTGTCCGACATATTCGGGTATCTTCGGTAATATACGCCCCCACTCTGTAGGGTACATAAGGCGCAATTTGTCGTATTCAATTTAGTATTCGGCAGTAGCTAGAACGATAAAATGAGCGCCTCCAAGGTAATTGACATTCCTTAACTTCTTGGGAATAAAGTGAAACCAACAAATGAGCGACTTGGATTGTGGCTGCTGGCAGAAAATATGTGCAACAATAATCTGGTGACAGATATTGGTAATATTTGTTATGTTGAAGGCGAACAGATGCTGACTGGTGGTTTACACACACCAATTACAGAACCATTTTGTGACAATATAATGTTGGTTAAAATTTGCGACCACTCTGATGCCGAGCAAACATCTGCAAACAAAAGGATGCTTATCCTAAAAAAAGAAATTTGTGGTGCATTTAACAGCTATCTACGAAGAAAGTTCGACCAATTTGTTTCCGCTAGACATGGTGTTAAAGCTAAGCTTCCATTTTCTCTGGGAAGCACTAACAAGATGGGCCGGAGAGTAAAAGAAATTATGGAAAAAGAAAACCTCGAAAGCATTCATAAAAAATTTCAAAATCCTATATGTGTTCCGTACAAAGTGGAACCAGCAGATGTTAAGTTGGAAACCTATTGAAAGAACTACCAAGACTCAAAAAAGATTATTACTATCTTTTTTGACATGGATGTAACCTAAGATTTTGCTGGCATATTTAGCAAGATGGAGATGTGTAATTATTTAACTAAAAACAATAACTTTTGCTACACGGGCAAATACAAAGAAAACTGCAATATAATAGTTGACAACAAAACTGTGGGAATCGATTGTTTAACATGGCTAACAACCAATGCAAGAATTAACATATACAACAAATTTGTGTCAGATAATAAGTCCTGACGTTAACAAACAAGTTGGAAATCATATACTAGAGTTTTTACGTTGTTCAGATGTTTGTTTAAGGAAAACATTCGCGTCTACTTTGACTAAAGAACATAGTATTACGCGATTGGAACCAATAATATACAACTGTACAATTGGAAACTATGTCAGTGCGGAACAGGTGTTTAATCCCTTAAAAGACTGTTCAGACTTATTGGAAGATAGTAAGTTATATTTCCTAAAGGAGTCAATGTACTCGGTACCACTTGCCAAAATGTGGAGTACGCTATCGGACAAGCTACAAAATAGCTGCTGTTTAGTGTATAATAACCTACTACAGTACGTGTATTGGGGGAATAGCAATACAAAGAAATTGACTGGCTTGCAAGTTAAATTGTCCGAAAAATCAGAGGAAAGGGAAAAATTGATAAAGTATGTGTTTCCGGATTTTAGTTTTAGCTATTTACCTGTAAATTATTTGGAGATAGTAGGGGAGGAAGATAGCCAAGATAAAATAAAAATCTTACACAAGTGCTACATTAAAGTCGGTAGTAAATATTTTACACAATCTGCAACACCACATTCTACAATTCCAAAAGAAATAATCATTTCGCAATAGGGCTTGATAAATACGCATAACATTTGCCCAGAGGTTGTACGACAACGCGTAAATATTGACAGTAAACTTTATCCGTTTAAGCTAAAGGAAATTGTCCCATTATGCACGCCATACGCTGTAAGTGGGAGAAAAGACTGCTGGAATTAGAGGAATGAATGCAAAAACGCAAAAGTTGGACTAAATGGAAAACACTGGAACAATATGCGAACAATACAAAGATGTGTTAGACAAAGAACATCTTATTAGAGAAAATGAGGAAGAATCAAAAGATTATTTTATGTATCGATAGACTGACATAGATACATCCGGGTTGTTCAAGTTGTATGCATTTGTGGTTAGTAAGAAAGACTCTTTTAGTTATATAGGCGTCCTTGCGGAAAAGGATGGTACTAAATTCTAGAAACGTATTTTCAAAATGGTAGACGAACCAGGTTTCATATCCTTGCCGTACACCGCACGCAAAGGGGTTCTGCTAAATATTGTATATTTGCCTAGTAAAGAACCTTTCGGATCATTTAAAACCGAGAGTCTTGCAACCTATAACGATCATATATCCCCAAAAGTGGCGGACATGCAACTACGCAACAGTGAGTGAGAGAATAAAGATTCCCTCCAATAGAAATTAAAGTTTCCATGTATGTAACAACAGCCATTGGAAAATGGTAAAAATGTGGTAGGATGTGAAGGGATATGGAGGGAAGTGGTTGAATGTGGAGGATGTGGAGGGATGTGAAGAGATGTGGAGGGATGTGGAGGGATGTGGAGGGATGTGGAGGGATGTGGAGGGATCTAGAGGGATGTGGAGAAATGTGAAGGGATGTGGAGGAAGTGGATGGATGTGGAGGGATGTGGAAAGATGTGAAGAGATGTGGAAGGATGTGGAGGGATGTGGAAGGATGTGGAGAGATGTGGAGAGTGGCGGTGGCGCCGCACCAAAATCCTCCATAATGCCCTACGGCAATGTGTAATAAAGCATTTTAATGATTCCTCATTTTTATTTAGGAGGGCGAGAGGGCGGATCGGGATGTGAGATTGTGGATCGAGCAGCACCAGAATTTCCATATAAAACAGCTGAGCAAAAGTCACGTGAACCATGAATGCAGGATCACCCGGGGTGAATGCCCTTTGTATCTGGCAAGAATCGTCTTTTTGGACCTTAGAATTTTCCATGTTAAATCCCATAAGAAAATCGGTTTTTTGATCTTTTACGAACGTAGCTTATCTACTCCCATAATATGGGCAATTTGAAACTGTGTTTTTAAATTTATTATATTATATAATAATATTTTTTAAAAGAGGAATATGGACGACTTCTAGTTTGACACAGTTTAAAGGGGTTGCGACGCATCACTCGCATCCATTCAGGATTCGCCACTGAATAGCATAACAATTCTAAAACATCAAAATATTTTTTGTTTGTATCGTTAAAACAGCGGAAAAAATCTTAGTCACGAATACAATTTCCATATGGCGGCCATTTTAAATCTTCCTCCGCCTGGGATAGAGCACTGCATGTATATAGCATCTGTACCAAGTGGTTTGCTTCTATCATTGTTTGAAACGTTATACCTAAAAATTACTTGTATCACTAGTACTAAAAGGGATGGATGATATATTAAAATTTTTGTAGTTTAGTGGTAGTATGTAGTTAGGTTTTGCTTATTTATTTCTGACTTTAAATCATCATCATTAGGTCTTCTGTCCTAGAACTGGTTAGACGCGTACCATCATTGTTCCCTATTCTGAACTAACCTACAGATTTCCCTAAAATATGCACAGTTTGCATCTATAACTGTCTGATCTAGGTCTACATCTACCTCTTTTTTCCTATCTCTGCTTGTAATATATCACATACTATTCCCCAAAAATGCCTTAGAACGTATTCCGCCCTACTATTTCTCTTTTTCCCCAGATATCCTTGTTCCTCTACTATTTCTGTAACTTATTTGTTATTATCTTTGTCTGTCCATGCTATCGTCCTCATACATCTGAAGCACAGCATTTCAAAAGGCTGCTACAGTTTTTCTGTCTTCGTTTCAGACTGCCCGTATTTCATAGGCATACTGTGCTGTGCTCCACACATATGCTTTCAACAATTTTCTTCTTATTCTATGTTTGTTGTCTTTTCTCGTAGGCGCTGTTCTTTCTTGTTAGATGCAGTTCGATCACTTTCTATTGTTTTACAGTTATATGCCCTATTTCTCCGACCTTCAATGGTTGTGAAGGGAGGTAAGCAGCCTGTGGCTGCCAAGTTCCCCAACACTTAACCATTTGGCGATTTAATATATTTTTCAATTTATCTTTTCGCACAGTCAATAATAGTTGCAGGTAATTTGCAGTCATTAGGTTTTCCGTCTCAAAACTGGTTGGACACGTACCTGCACTTATTTATATTCTGAGCTAGCCTACATAGTTCCCCTGAAATTCTCACACAGCATGTGTATTCAGGTTAATCTTCTTTGGGAATTAAACCACTCATAGTTTTTAAAATCAACTTTATTTACGTTTCGATCCATGACCTAGGATCGTTGTCAAAATTATAATAAAAAACTTCAAGTTTGACATTTATGACATAAATTGAAGGTGACTTTGATTTATTGATGTTTGAAATATTTGATTTGAGTATACTAAGCAAAATTTTTTAAAGTTTAACAGAATGATTGCCTTCAATTTGTGTTGCGACCTGGGATCGGCTTTCTTTAGGTAGCCAATACGCTTAACGTGAAATCAGCTGATTAATTTTTATTAGTGAATTTTATATAAATTCAATAACTTGGAATTGGAAAACATTTTTTAACATGTTTCTATTTATACAATTGAGAGGATGTTTATTAAAGAAGTGTGCGATTGCATTATTGAAAAGCTTAAGTAGTCGTTTTTTTATATTTATTTTGAGAGGGAAAATTCATTATGATTTAACTTACCTCTTTGGTAGATTTTAACATGATTCTGAGGCGACTCTATGGCGGGTTTACACTTGTCAGATACCAATGTTGTTCTATGAAGATTGTATATGGATCTGAGGCGACCCTATGGCGGGTGTACACTTGTCAGATACCAATACTGTTCAACGGAGATTGTATATGGTTTTGAGGTAACCTTATTGTGGATTTATACTTGTCAGATACCAATGCTGTTTTACAAGGATTGTTAATATGCTTATTTTTATGTAATTAGTTATTTTATGTATAAATAGAAATCATGTATGTAGGCTGTATTTCGGGTTAATATTGCAAGGAAAACCCAGGAAAAACTTGCAATGCTACCTAGATATTGTGGGCAATTGATTTTCATTTGTTATTTCTTTTAGTAATGGAATCCATTGTTTACTGAAAGTCACGGATTCGTTTGCAACTCAGTTATTTTTATGTAGGGTTATATAAGCAGCTACTTTGATTTTGCGTTTTTGGTGGTTTTCTTCTTTTTCTTCTTTTCTTCTTTTCAGGGAGTATGTGTATTCAGCTCGTTCCCTTTCTATTGTCTTCTAATTTTATACCCTATTTTACCGAGATTCAGTGAAGGAGGTTAAGCAACCTATGGCTACCAAGATCCCCCAACACTTTGCCGAAATAATGGTTTTCCCGTAAATCCTTTCACACACTTAACATTATTCGTGAATATTGCCCAACCAATACTTGTAGTTGCTTATAATAATCATCATGTTTGGCACAGTTATTTTTTCGTCATTAGTTTATCCATCTTGGGAGTGGTTGGATGCGTACCTCCATTGATTTCTATTCTGGGCTAGCCTACACATCTCCCTGAAACTCCTACAGCCCACATCTTTTACTATCTGTGTGCAGTAGTCTAATCTAGGTCTGCCTCTTCTTCTCTTTTTTCCTATCTCTGCTTCTAAAATATTCCGCACTATTCCCTCATGCCGTAGTATGTGGCCTATCATCCTATCCCTCCTATTTTTTACCGTTTTCCACATATTTCTTTCTTCCCCTACCATTTTTAGTACCTCTTCGTTCTTAACTTTGTCTGTCCATGATATCTTCATCATACGCCTGTAACACCACATTTCAAAGGCTTCTACCTTTTTCTTGTCCGCTTCTCCTACTGTCCAGGCTTCACAGCCGTACAGTGCTGTGCTCCACACATATGTTTTGAGCAATCTTTTCCTTGTTTCTATGTTTGTGGTCTTTGAGCACAGTAGTTGCTTTTTCTTGTTAAATGTAGCACGACCTTGTGCTAATCTTTGTTTTATATCTTTTGTGCTTTTACCATCTTGCGTTATTTGGCTTCCTAGGTAGCAGAAATCCTTAACCTCTTGTAAGTTCGTGTTAAATACTTGTATTCTTGTTTTTGATTTATTTTCCCCACCTTTGCAAACTAGAACTTTAGTTTTAGTTTTGTTAATTTTCATACCGTATCTCTCTGTTAGAACCGTTTCCATTTCATTAAGAGCAGCTTCTAACTTTTCCTTGCTAGACGCTAATACCGCTATATCATCTGCAAATCTAAGCATATCAATTTTTTGTCCCTGCATAGTAATTCCAAACGTCTTCCTGCATTTGACAGTATTCATTGCCTCTTCTATGTACAAGTTAAAAATCAATGGGGATAGGGCACATCCCTGTCTCACCCCTCTCCTAATGTTTACTTCTCTACGTTCCTGCTCTAATTCTATTACTGCTGTTTGCTCTTTGTATAAGCTATGTACTATTCGTCTATCCCTATAACTCATTCCAATCCTTTTGAGTATTTCAAACATTTTTTTCCAATTTACATTGTCGAATGCTTTTTCCAGATCTACAAACCCTATATACATGCTTTCCCGTTTTTCTATTGTTTTCTCCATTATCACTCTCAGAGCTAAAATAGCCTCCCGTGTTCCCCTGTTTCGCCTAAACCCAAATTGGTCTTCTCCTAGTATTTCTTCAGCTCGTTTTTCCATTCGTCTTTGCACAATTCTAGTTAATATTTTTGACACGTGTGCTGTCAAACTTATTGTTCAAAAATTTTCACATCTATCCACGCCTTTCTTTTTTGGTATAGTTACTATGATGCTACGTTTGAAATCTTTGGGTATCTCGCCTGTCTCATACATATAGCTTACAAGTTGGAAGAGACGTTCTGTTACTGCTTGTCCAGCGGCTTTTAGAGTTTCTGCTTGCACCTTATCTGTACCCGGCGCCTTACCATTTTTTAGACTCTTTAATGCTAATTCAAACTCGTCTCGAAGTATAGGATATTCCAAGTCATCATTTTCAATGTCTGATTCCTGTTCTAATGCAGTTAGTTCCTCTCCTGCATATAAATTCCCTATATATTCTTGCCATCTACTCACTTTCTCTACGTTTTCTATAATGACGTTTCCTTGTGCGTCCCTTATATTTTTGCTATACGGTTTTATATCCCTAAAATTCATTCTAATTAATTTGTATGCTTCGTCTGTCTTTCCTATTTCCATCTTCGTTTGTACCTCTTTGCACTTTTCATCAATCCATTGTTCTTTAGCTTTCCTGCATTTACGAATAATTTCCCATTTTATGGCTTTGTATCTCTGTTTTCCTGTTTCGTCTGATTTATTTTTGTATTTTCGTCTTTCTTCTATTAAATTCACGATATCCTTTGTTATCCATGGTTTCTTATTTTCTTTTTGTGTATACCCCAAAATATCTCTGGCCGCCATGTCTAGGCTGGATTTAATGTTATTCCATTCTGTTTCTACTTCCTTAGTTTCAGATATTTTCCCGATATCATTCAGCAATTCATTTGATTTTTTTTCGAATCTTACTTGAATATCTTTGTCTTTTAGTTTCTCTAAGTCCAAGTGCCTTTTTCCGTTCCTTTTTTTCAGATTTTTAAATTTAAGTGCGGCCTTCATAATTACGATGTTGTGGTCAGTATCTATATCGGCTTCTGGGTAGCTTCTACAGTCTTTTACTTGATTCCTAAACCGTTGTCTAACAAGAATGTAATCTATTTGATATCGTCCTATATCTCCTGGCATCTTCCACGTATATCGTCTTCTAGCATGATGTTGAAATAATGTGTTTGTGATGATTAAATTGTTCTTGTCGCAAAATTCTACCAGCCTATTTCCTGTCGTTTCTCGTGCCTAAACCAAATAAACCTACTACCGCTCCTTCCCTACCCTCACCTACCACAGCATTAAAATCCCCCGTAATTATTAAATTTTCATGTCCTTTTACGTATCTTAATATGTCTTCGATATCTTTGTAGATGGCTTCTACCTCTTCGTCACTGTAGCTAGAGGTGGGTATGTATACTTGTATTATTACTGTGTTTACCGGTTTAGATTCTAATCTAACCATGAGTACTCTTTCGTTCTTTTGTAAGTAATTTTCTACACAGTATCCTATCTTTTCCGCATAACTATTCCCACACCCAAATTTCCGTCCTCTGCACCTGTATGAATTACCCTGAAGTCTCCACTCCAAAATCCCCGCCTCTGGCCACCGAACTTCGCTGATCCCTACTATGTCTAGTGATAACCTATTCATTTCGATTTTTAGGTTCTCTAGCTTACTTACTTGCTACATACTTCTAACATTCCACGCTCCGACTCGCAGAATGTTCCCGACTCTTATTTTTAACTTTCCGATCGCATCCTCCGAAGTAGTCCCCTCCCGGAGATCCGAATGGGGAACTATTTTAACTCCGGAATCTTTTACCCCAGAGAATGCCATCATGTTTGTAACAATTTAAGTACGCTGTGTACTTGGGAGATAATGTGGTGGTTTCCCGTTGCCTTCCACATCGCGGTAGTGTGTCTTAGACTGCCATACCGACCCCTATGGTCTCTGCCAATCTAAGTACCGAAAGAGCCGCTGCCCTCTTTAGGGGACCTGTCTTAGCCTGGTTCCTCACTAACGACCCTACTACTTTGGTTGGACCTGTAGTTTGGCTCTTTAGCTCATTAGAACACGCAAGCCATTTCACCTGTTCTAGTAATTTAGAACTTCGGCAAGGTGCAGGTCCATTCGAAATGGCTGACTTTAAATAAATAAATAAATATTTAAACGTGTCTTTGAAGGACAGCAAACCTTTACTCATATTAAACGTGGTCCAAAGTACAAGAACCTAGACATATGAGCTAAAATTTCAGCTACTTTGCATTTCTCTTAGCCAATCGAAGTTTGTGACGTATATAGAGGTCAATGACCCTGCGATGTGAACCTCCTCTGGATGTTGAAAACTCTACAATAGCCAACAACTATACTGTTAAAACTTATGTATAATATTCAGCATGTGGACACGACACGAGAAAAGTCAGTCGTTTTTAGTAATGGGCTTGGAAAACGAATAGAGTAGTTGTTGAAATAAATTCGGGTTTTTGTCATTGTCAAAAAAAAAATAGAGAATAGTAATTTTTAGTTAAAAGATAATAACGAATATAAAACATGGCTTGTTATATTCAAGGTCTTGGAAGCTGCGTGTAGAACTGCGTAGGCACGGCAGCAAAATAGTAATTAACATATACCAACTACCAACAACGTAGTAGTCGAAGAAGCCTTTTCCGGGCAGGAAAAGCGCAATTCTTAACATATACAATTCTACATTTACTTACCCAGGATGTTCATTAATTCCATTAACAGCTCCAATATTCATTCGAATATTTCCACTTTGTAGATCGGGGTTGGATGGCTTCTCCTGTACAGTTATTCGAAGTGGTTGTACATCGGCAGCTACAAGGGTTCGTGCTTCCTTAATCCGTTCATTAGCACTTTTAGGTAAAGCACTACCAGTCACAACACCCATTTTACCGTTAATAGAATTGTTGTTGTGGTTATTAACCCCTATACTACCAATACTGCTATTAACGCTAGATTCTTTGTTCTCCACAGATGGTAGTCCTTCATGTACGTGTTCAACTGACGTGTCACGATTTTTAATTGCACCGGTGATACTTACTTGTTGATGTGCGTTACCAGGGCTCATAACGCTTTTAGCACTTAAAATTTTAGTATCCGGAAACAATTTGGTCTCCTTCATTAGTGTTTTGGTGTCTAAGATGGTATCGTTCATGCGATTCATTGCTGCTGAGACGCTGGTGGCGCTCAGGGTCCTTGCATCTGGTAAATAGACGTCGTCTTTTATCTCTAGTTCTAATTTAGCATCAATTTTAAGCGGTTGCGTAACGGTTGTTGTCGTTGATGAAACGACGGTGGTGGTCGATGGTGTCAACATGTCAATTATTGTAGGAGTAGTTGAGATTTTCGTCGTGTTCGAGTGTTCGACATTACTGGACGTTTCTGAGTCACCTATCGCTTTAAAATTGAATTCACTAACTTGTTGCACTACAGCGTCATAATTGGCGGCACTATCGTCATTTGCTGTTTTATTAACAAATTGTTCTTTGCCTTTGTTTTTTGTTGGGCTTGTAATATCTTTATTGCTAGCACTATTGCGCTTTTTATTGTTTGCATTGTCAGTCGCTTCTACACCTGTTTTTGATTTTGCAGTACTATTACCGTTGTCTGTACTATCAAGACTAATTTCCGAAGGCACTTGAGAAGGTTTAGGAGGCACTTTTGGTTTTGAACTAAAACTATTAACTTTCGATTTAACGTGTTTATAATTAACTTTTGTTAAATTTAACTTAGCAGGGCTCGATTCCCTACTGCCGTTACGCGAAGCACTACGTGACGGATTTCGAGATGTCGTTCTAGACGGAGGTTGACTTCTACTACGCGGAATTTTCGAAGACGATTTTAAGTTTTGTTCATTTGGCGTTTGTTCTGGCGAACTACCGACTATTGGTGATAATTTTTGAAACGCAGGTGTTTTTGAGTATCGACCCGTTGGCGGTTTAGTTGGAACACGTTTAGGCGAAATGTTAGTTAAACTTTTACTTAATTGTTTTGAGAAGTTAGCGTCATCCCGGTCTCCTAATACTTGCAAAGCACTTCCTTTATGAGCTAGAGGTATTTTTGAACGCCTTGGTGTTGTAATTGGTGTAGGTGAATGCAAAGGTGATGCATGCCTTGAACCTGCAGGATTAAAACCACGCCCACGAAATGGACTGACGCGACCTGTTGGCGATGGGCTTCGTGATCCGGGGTTACTGGATCCTGCTTCAGCAATAATTGCAAAAGATGTATTTCGACGTCTTCGTGCTGTTGGCGTTAACCTGTAAACAAAGATTATTTAGTCTTGATAAAAGTCTATCGACTACCGGTTTTAAAAACTATCAAAATACCTGGGGATAGAAAATTATCTATTTCAGGGCGTATTCATTAAATAAAAAACGTTTGCTTATCTGCAAGGTGGCCACTTATGTTGTTCAAAAAAATTTGTGTGAAGGTTCATTTGGTGATTTTGACTGGAAACAATTTGCTCCAGTTTTGCCTGAACCGTTTCCGAGATATCGGAGATCAAAGTGGCTGATCTGGCTCGGCTTAAATCTAAACTCTCATATTCGATCGAATTAGTTAAAATATGATCGCTGTTGCTATGGCTTTGATTTAAGTCAGTCGTCTAAATTAAAATTAATTAAAAAAAATTAACTTCCAGTATTGGTCATTGTGGTTCAGGTTAAAGTACTAATCCATTATCCACTTTAAAGTTAATGTTATAATTGAGATATTGTAAACTGAATGCTTGGAAATTCCTTTCCAAATTGAAAGCTAATTTCTATTTCCACAAATAACAGTTCTTTATTTTCAAACTGAATATACAAGCCTTTTTAACAACATGTAGTTATAATGGAATTGGCTAGAAGCTGTCCTAACAATTTATTTCCGAACTACTCTCTAACAGTACAAGTATTATCTTCTAAAACTATGATGGTATTTTTTAAATTACTTTCAAAGCACTATCCAAGCACTAATTACAAATTCATGTTATCACTACAATAATTTATATCAATACTAGAGTAATATATAGCGACAGCGATTTATATCATACGTGTACTAAAGCTTTAAACTAGAACATTTCTTAATCAAAGCTTTAATCGGGAGTTGACTGCAGAGCCCTTAGCAGTAATCTATATCTTATCCAATCGTTCTACTTTATTTTACAATATACCGGAAGTTGCTGATAAAATTTCGAATAAAATTGTAATCTTTTAAATGCAAAGTCTTGTACTTGTCAATCAAGGGATCTCGCACCGCAGAGCATATCAATCATCTTTTGTGCACAAACCCTTCGTTTACGCTTTAATATAATTATTCTGGCCGGAAGCAGACCGATCAGCGCTACACAGCCTTCTTCTTAAAGCTGTTTTGTCTCAGAACACTCGATGACTCGGACCTTAGAAGTCCTTGTGACGGCACGGACGGTCAAAACCATATTTGCATTTTCCATGTTGATAGAAGTGGCAATCAACACTTTCCATATCAGGCGTCGTACCATTTTGATTGGAACCACACACCAAAATCTAGACCCCGGTTTTTTGGAACCGTAGTATATTTCGTACTATTCTTCACTCAAACCCATCGAGCCCACAACGGGTCTTGGGTATGGCAAACTTCTTTTCTGCAAATTAGACCATCTGACTTTTGAGGTCCACTAACGCCTTCCACAGATCCTGATAACCTGATTTGCCAGAAGGTTTTTTCTTAGTCATTAAGTAGTAGATGCCCTGATGTTGGTACATTAATAATATGGTCTTTCCTCTGGGTGTCGTCGGCGAAATTGATCCAGGCCATCAAATTTATTTTTAAATATTCGAGCAAGTTCTCGGGACATATCAGGGTCCGTTACTGTGCAATATGCAAAGGTGTATTTTGATGGCACATCGAATAGATCACCTTGAATCTCTTCCGAGACCCCAAATCTCGCTTTGCCTGTGCCACTTTACAGAAGCATGATCCAATCATCGCTCGGTACGGACTTTTTTGTTTGTCCTTACGAGCGTAACTATTTGTTCCTTTCGCTGCTTGCCGTTCTTTGGCATTATCGACGTCATCATTATCGTAGAGTACTAACCGATTAATCTGCACCGCCTGTATTATTGTTGGCATAAGACAATAACAAATAAGATATGCAAATAACGTTTAATGAATGCCATAAGTAAGTTCATTACAATTCATTGCATTACAATGTTTTGGCCAAAGTAAACAACAACCCAGCTGGGCAATCGTATGCGTAACAAGTTCGCGGCAGGGCGTCACATGTCACATTCTAATAAACTAGCACTCCACGCAACCAACCTTACAGCACTGTAATATAAGATGCGGTATTAACTTATAATACACCACCATTGTTCTTCCTTTTGGGAACTTACGAATCTGATATACCACGTCGTTGATCCTTTTTACAACTTTATACGGACCCTCCCAATGTCTTTGTAACTTTAGCGACAGTCTACATCTATACTTGGCGTTGTATAGCCAGATGCGGTGGCCTCTTTTGAAAATCAGACTCCTGCGCCTTGATGTTATATCTGGTCTTCATCCGATAGCTTGTTGCGCCTTTTTTTCTATATAAGATTTCACGTTTTATTTTACTATTTTCGTTCAGCATGGGAAAGTGTTTTTTTACTATTTATAATTTAACCTTTTACGTGTAAGTCCCACAAATATTAGGTTCTTACGCATTTCGGAATATTAGCCTATGATTCGTAATATATAAAACCGCAAATGTTGCGTTCTCATGCCACGAAAATGCAGCTGTGTGTAGCGGTTTTAGCCGTGGGAGCATGAAAATTGTGGTAGGAACTATAGTTCGTGAAAACTATGCCTCTTTAATGACGGAACTTAACTATCGACCGTGGAGATATACGATCGTGTGTAGTGAAGTTCGAGTCGGCGAAGTGATCCTTCTCTTATTACCTTATCCTTCTATCTAAATAAAAAGTACCCGTGCTTCGTCGACAAGGAAATTTAAGAACCACCACCAAAAAATGCTCGAGCAGAGACGCAAAAGCATCGGGCCTTTAGTAATCTACTCGGTAATTTTTTGATATTTTTAATTTTTGTGCTCACTCGCTGTGGCAGTAATGCAACCCAATTTGTGAGTGTAATATTTTACGTCAAGGTTATGCAGGACTTACAACGCGGGGGCATTTAATTTTTAAGTGAATTCACAATTCACTTGTTTGTTGTTGAGAACACCAGCCTGCGGGTGAGGAGAATATCCTCGATAGTGTTTAAAGCAACAATATAGTAAATTATAGGTTGGGAAGGTTCACTTCAGCCTAAGTGGTGAGGAGAATTTCCTCTGAAGTGTTCCAGAACAACAGCTTTTTTTTTTTTTTTTTTTTTCCTACTGATGATGGCCACATAGTGGTCGAAATACGTATTTAGTAATTTAAATATTTTTGTGGTTAAGGGTTTTTATTTAATTTTATTTAAATCGTGCCACAGTGTTCCTATAGATTATTATATATATATTAATATATATATTATAGTGATTTTAAAAGATCAAAAATATATATAAACAAAGCAATTTCAAAACACCCTGTATAAAGAAACAACCAGAAATTACGTGCAAAATTTATATTAGTTAATTCATTTTTAAGTATCCGGTATTAACGAAATTTTATAAATAATTAATGAAATTTAAGTAGGTTTGAAAAGAAATTAAATGGTAGAAGCCAATGCCATTAATTTATTAATTAATTTGAATTTAATTGAACGATTATAAGCATAAAAGCGTTTGAAAACCCAATAGTACCAAAAATGAGACGCGTTGCTAACGAACAAATATATTAGGAGGGTTGAAATACGTGGAAAATCCAGATTGTAGAAGTGTTATTTAAAATGTTACGATTGAACACCTGCGTATTTTTCTAAAAGTCAAGTTCTGCTTAAATTGTGTAGATAAGAAATGGTTACAGAGAATATCGGATAAACCGTCGCTTATATTCACGGGAAATGTTAATGAGGGGGTTATTTAACTCACGCAGACAGTCCACGTGTGTAAACAGTGAACAAACAAGGATATCGATTTTTCAACCACTCAAGCAAGTTTAGACTGAGACGTACAAAACGTATAAGCATGCGACCACAATAGTTGAGGAGAGATTTGAGAAACGTCATTAAGTCTACGATTGGTCGATATGTTAGTTCAACTTGATATAGACACGAGGATAGTGTAGCGTGATATTCTTAAAACTTTATAACGAGGTATTGAAATTCGCAGATTTGAAATTGAGGTTGAGTGCAAAATTGTGAGAATGTGTTGTTGTGAGCGGGATTTCGGATAACTGGGGTCCTGGAGAGGTTACAGTCGAAAGACATAAATACTCTAGAGAACTAGGACTCGCTCTCTTGTCGTTTAACTTCGTGCCTTATTATTTCGATCGTCCCAAAAGCACGTATGAACGTTAACACGAGTGTGAGTATTAACAAATAATTTAAATTGTATTGCTTAGTGGTAGCCTCTAAATTAATTAAAACGCGGTTAGTCTGCCGAAATTACTTATTTTAATTTGAGGTATCACCTATAATTTTATCAACTTGTGTCGGGACATTAAGTAACGTAGATTACTGTGAAATAAAATTTGGAATTTGGTTACACCGAGAAGGGGGCGTTGGCGGATCAACTGAAATGGAAGTCTTCTAGTAATTGAGAGAAACGTCCTGCCGATCAGATAGAAAATTACATGGCATCATCTACAGAGCGAAGATCTTCTAGAAATTCCAGGTAACGATTTAACATTGTGATTCCTATAAACTGTAAATATTGGGGTGTCGTATGAGAGTGTTTTTCAAGGTAGTGTGAATTATTTACGTATTGAACAGAATATGTGTAAATAACTTTATTACGGTATTCAACTAGAAATTGAAGGTGTATAGAAAGCTTTTAAACGTTCCCTCAGAACGTGAAATTTTGTGAAGAGTATATGGCTTTGTTTTTTTTTGTATTTTGAGAGTATGCAAAGTATAAGGGCATACATTAGTTGGGTTATTATGAGCTCACCATACCCCACAGTTTACTTAGAGTATTAAAATAAATAAATAAATTATAAAGAAGGAATTTTAGAGAGAAGGTATTATTCAAGGTCCATTTACTCCGAGTAAATTTTATGTGTTTGATGATTTTAAAAATTAAATACAGAACGTGTAACGTGAACAATAAAACAATAATGACTTGCATTTGTAAATAGGAATAAATAGAAGATTGTATGTTTGTTGTATTTTGTGGTTTTATTGGGAGTGTGCGTGAATGATAGGATTTATGAATGAATATAGCTATCCAAAAGGAGGTCCAAATGAGCTAGCCGGAAGCAGTTGAAGAAGGCAATTCAACCGAGGAAGAGAGGAAAACGGGTAAGCAATATCTTTTTTTGACTTATTTAAATCTTTGAAAATTTTATATTATTTTCGAATATATTTATGGTTGGTGAAGATTTTACCCGAGTTCTACGGCAATCTTATGACGCCCAATTCGTGAGGCTCGATTCTTATAAGGATACACAGCAATCTTATGACGGTCCAACGTTGGGGCTCGAATGTTTTTGTGAGAGTACTAATTTAGACCGGAGTTACACGGCAATCTTATGGCGACCCAAAAGTGAGGCTCGAGTTCCAAATAAAATTTTAGTGATTTTATTCTAGGAAACTGGCGATCTGAGAGATAGAGTTTCTGTGTATTGTATAAATTTAAGGATATTTTAGTGTGTGTGTGAGTGATTTGAACATATGCAGAGAAAGGAGTGGTTAAGGAGCCAAGGAGTGGAAATTGGAAGTGACGATAGTGCCTTCCTTGTGTGAGAAAAATTCGAAAATGGAGAAAGCTGGAGGCAGTAGGGATCAGTCGAGAACGGAATCAGGAGAAGCTGGAAATGAATTAATGATGAGAATGCTAGAGGAAATGAGATTAGGTAAGGAAGAGTCGAATAGGAAATTGGAGAAGATGAGTGTTGAATCGAATAGGAAATTTGAGCAGATGAATGAGACATTAACAGGAGTTAGGGAAACCTTAAGTGAAAAAATAGATAAGACGAATAAAGAAGTCTCGGAATTTAAAAATAGTTTGACGGTGAAAATGGGGGAAGTTGAGAATAGGGTTGATAAAAATGAGCGCGATATTAGAGGTTTAAATTTGGAAATGGGACAATTAAGGACTGATGTAAGGATTTTCTGTGAGGATGAGATTAATACGAAAATGACTGAGGTAACGGACTCGTGTAAGGATCAGTTAGGTCGGGTAGAGAGAGAAGC
Source organism: Platerodrilus igneus (assembly GCA_036346225.1). Taxonomy (NCBI): domain Eukaryota; kingdom Metazoa; phylum Arthropoda; class Insecta; order Coleoptera; family Lycidae; genus Platerodrilus; species Platerodrilus igneus. The sequence continues at coordinate 8,218,879 of JARFIW010001480.1, read as the reverse complement.
GACCGGGATTAAGCATAATGTAGCGACTTTAATGGGGGATGGTCCAAGGTTTGTAACAGGAAATGTTTCTTTAGAGTAACAAAAGAAATTTTATGGGGATAGTAGAGTAAACCCGCAAATATTTATTAATAATGTTAGAGGGTTAATAAGTAACGTATACGACGAACAAGCCAAATTAAATATTGTAAAAGCTTTACTTAAAGACCATGCTGAAGCTTGGTATAATTTAATAGGACAGGAAATTGACACCTACACGGACTTTGAAGACAGTTTTCTAAAGCACTATTGGAGTGACCATAGACAAGACCAAGTACGGGAAGACTTAATCACGGGGAAATTTAAGGGAGAATTTTCAGAAAGTAGGGAGCAATATGCTATACGCAAGTATAGCATAGCAAAGCAACTGAACCCACCACTGACGGACCGACAAATTATCAAGTACTTATCGCGACACTTCGAGGTAGAGGTAAGACATCACGTTGCACTACAGAACACAGTGGACAGAGAAATGTTTTTAGAATTACTGCAGAGGTACGACGACGTAAGTAGTGGACGACCTCGGGAACATAGGGAAAGACAGATCAACACAGTTAGGTTCGACAATAGACGGGACAACTACGCTGGACGGGGGAATAGTTACGGATACCAGCGACAGAATTGGGAACAGCGACGGCCATACTTTAGAAGTAATAGTTTAGGAAGGAAGCCTGCACCAAGACCAGGACCTACCAGACAGAACAGTTCACCGGACATGAGGGGGACGGCTAATACAGACACGGAACGAGTGGAAACGCCTAGGACATACGCTGAGGTGACGGCTAGACCAGGACCGAGTAGGGAAAACAGACCTGGACAGGATTTTTAAAGACGGACAAACCACTAGACATCACTGTGTACAAGTATGAACATCCGAAGGAATTTTTAAAAATTGAAGAAGAAATTGAGCCAGAAATAGTAAAAAAATTTTGTTTGCCCATAATTGAAATTAAAATTTTTGAGAAAAATTTAGGAGCATTATTAGATTCAGGAGCTGAGGCGAGTTTGGTATCGGAGGAATTCGTCAATGAAATTAAAAATAAAGTGTGTGATAAGATAATGCCAATAAAAAGAAGTCACCTGGTTGCGCCGAATAAAAAACGATTTGCTGTTGTAAATAGCGTAGTTATTTTGAAAGTAGAGTTAGGTTCAGTAAGCTGTGAACAAGAATTTATAATTGTACCTGGGTTAAAGTTTAAAGGGATATTAGGGGTCGATTGCATGATAAAGTTAGAGGTTATAATAGATATGGAGAGGAAAATAGTTAGGATTAGGGAGAGGATATTGCCCTGGAAGGCAAGTTATGATGTCACGGAAGATGACATGGGGTTATGCATAAATAGTATAGAGGGAGATGATGAAGAAGTGAGAGAGATCGACTCAAGGGAATATAGTGAGGAAAGGTTAGACGAGGTACAATGGATAGTGAAAGAAGAGGCTGAACAAGTAGAAGTAGAGTCAGGCGCAGAGTTAATAGTGGATAACGAGTCAGAATTAAGAGAGATAGAAGTAAAAATAGCGTTATGTGACACACAAGAGGTAAATATAGGCATGAGTGAGGTAAAGGGCAAAGATAATTTTGGTAATTTGAATTTGAATTTAAATGATTTTTATAAAATGAATATTGTACATAAAGGGTCTAGAAGAGATGAAAGGTTTTGTATAGAAGGGAAAGATAGAGATGTTGAGATAGTATCGTTTGGTTTGTCCACAGAAAAAGAAAGTATAATAAATGAGAAACAGACAAGTATAGGGAATGAAGAAGAAATATTTAAGAGTCAGGATAATAGGGATAAGTTTATTTTATGTGAAGTAACAAGGATGATAAGTATAGAAATAGAAGGAGGAGAAATAGGGATAAAGAGTATTAGGATAGTTAGAAGAAAGACATGGAGGATTAAGAAGAGAGTTAGATTTAAATGGGCAAGAGGAAGATTAATGACGAAAAGGATAGAGATAGGTAAATTTTAGTATAGATATAGAATAGAGAGATAGCGATAGGTGTATATAGAAAAGTTAGAGATAGAAATAGGTAAATAGAAAAATAGAAGTAGAAATAGGATAAATATGGTTAGGTGTATATAGAAAGTAGAGTTAGGTGTATAATAGAGTAAAATTTAAATAGATAGGGATAGAAATAGGTGTATATAGAAGATTAGGTATGGGATAAATATGGGAGATAGTTAGATATAGGTATAGAATTAGTTAGGTTGAGTTAGGATAAGAATAGATAGGGATAATAGGTGAGGTTAAAAGTTATGAAGACCGAAAATAAAAACAAAAGTACAAAAAGATGTATGTAAAGATTCAATAAAGGACTAAAAGGGGAAATGAAAGAAGAAAAGACAATGAAATAAGAGGGTGAAGAACTAATAATAGATAAAAATAGTTAGGTAAAGGATAGTGATAGGTGTGAATAGGTAATTGGAAATAGAGATAGGTGTAGATAGATAGAAATAAGTAGAAATAGATGTAGAAATAGGTAGAAATAGGTAGATAAGTAGTGATAGGTGGATTAAATAGATATACGTAGTGTTAGGTGAGTAGATAGGTGTATAGAAATAGCAGTTAAAATTAAAGTAGAATGTAGATATTTAAATTCAGAAAAACCAGGGATAGTTTTTCTTAGAATTAAAATAAGGGGACTATATAGTGGTTTTAAAAGATCAAAAATAAATATAAACAAAGCAATTTCAAAACACCCTGTATAAAGGAACAACCAGAAATTACGTGCAAAATTTATATTAGTTAATTCATTTTTAAGTATCCGGTATTAACGAAATTTTATAAATAATTAATGAAATTTAAGTAGGTTTGCAAAAAAATTAAATTGTAGAAGCCAATGACATTAATTTATTAATTAATTTGAATTTAATTGAACGATTATAAGCATAAAAGCGTTTAAAAACCCAATAGTACCAAAGATGAGACGCGTTGCTAACGAACAAATATATCAGGAGGGATGAAATACGTGGAAAATCCAGATCGTAGAAGTGTTACGATTGAACACCTGCGTATTTTTCTAAAGGTCAAGTTCTGCTTAAATTGTGTAGATAACAAATGGTTACAGAGAATGTCGGATAAACCGTCGCTTATATTCACGGGAAATGCTAATGAGGGGGTTATTTAACGCACGTAGACAGTCCACGTGTGTAAACAGTGAACAAACAAGGATATCGATTTTTCAATCACTCAAGCAAGGTTAGACTGAGACGTAGAAAACGTATAAACATGAGACCACAATAATATAGGAGGGATTTGAGAAACGTCATTAAGTCTACGATTGGTCGATATGTTAGTTCAACTTGATATAGACACGAGGATAGTGTAGCGTGATATTCTTAAAACTTTATAACGAGGTATTGAAATTCGCAGATTTGAAATTGAGGTTGAGTGCAAAATTGTGAGAATGTGTTGTTGTGAGCGGGATTTCGGATAACTGGGGTCCTGGAGAGGTTACAGTCGAAAGACATAAATACTCTAGAGAACTAGGACTCGCTCTCTTGTCGTTTAACTTCGTGCCTTATTATTTCGATCGTCCCAAAAGCACGTATGAACGTTAACACGAGTGTGAGTATTAACAAATAATTTAAATTGTATTGCTTAGTGGTAGCCTCTAAATTAATTAAAACGCGGTTAGTCTGCCGAAATTACTTATTTTAATTTGAGGTATCACCTATAATTTTATCAACTTGTGTCGGGACATTAAGTAACGTAGATTACTGTGAAATAAAATTTGGAATTTGGTTACACCGAGAAGGGGGCGTTGGCGGATCAACTGAAATGGAAGTCTTCTAGTAATTGAGAGAAACGTCCTGCCGATCAGATAGAAAATTACATGGC